>CM020983.1:6565151-8965151 GCA_010134655.1 Fragaria nilgerrensis
ACTCGATCACCATAAAACAACATCAACAACAACCAACATGGCCTTCCTGCAGCCACACCACCATTTCTCCTCCAACTCAGACTAATCCAGGGTGTGTATCTCTTTCTTAAACTCAACAGCAGCTACCCACTACATAGTTTGTTTGTTCAGGGTTGGTCTCAATCCGGTGATGCTTGGATTTCTCTGCGCGCGTCGGAAAACTTGGATTGTCAGCTCCCTTTCTTCTTTTGCTCACGGACCGGCGGCGATTCACCAGAGCCGGATCGTCCACAGCCCGCTGATTCAGCACCAATTCACTAACTTATCCGTCGAGACCAGGGGCCGACACCACCACAACAGCTCCTGCCAGCTAGGCTCAGCATGCGGCGGCGGCGCCGCAGCGTCCATATGGCACGCTATCCTCCCCTCCTCCGGTCTTTGGAGGCGGCGCGATCTCCGTCGTCCGGCGATCCATTACGAGCTTAAGGGTGAGGGTTCTTGGAATGCTGCTCTTGATGCTCGCCCGGCTCGCTGGCTCCACCGGCCCGACTCGGCTTGGCTCCTTTTCGGGGTTTGCAACTGCCTGGCGCCGATAGACTGGGGCAGTACAACTAACTCAACCGCCAACGATGAGGTGTCCAATAACAAAACTGAAGCCTGTGATTCGAAAAGCTCAATTACTTCGGATGTGCAGTTAGAGACGCCTGATTACAGAGTTACAGGTTACTTGATGAACTTTTCTGATTATGTATAAAATGTTAATGTGATCAGTTTGATTGAAATATTATTTTTTGTCACTTTAAAATTCAGTTTTCTTGTATTTAGCTTTTAATTTTCTAGTAAAGTAAATTATGTGCTATCTGGATTCTCCGTTACGACAAGTATATTGGGAAATGATGATCTGTATACTTCTTTTTACTTGTGAAATTGGTCCATTGAAAATTGAAGTTGCTCAACTTTTCTTGTTGGGTGCTTTTGCTGGTGCTTTGTTTAATGATTCTGTGTGTTTCTTGGCAAAAAGAAAAGGTACTGTTCTCTTTATTTGATTGTGGGTACATAAAAAAGTTCCTTGTTTTAATGGAAAACTGTTGATAGAATTTGTCAAACTATGCATGAATTTTGGGTTGATACTGTTTGAGACAATATCTGAATAAAAGCAAGGGCTAAGCACTGAGATAATAAACAGGAGTGCTAGCTGATGGTCGGTGTCTCTTCAGAGCGATAGCACATGTGGCTTGCTTAAGAAATGGGGAGGAACCTCCTGATGAAAACCGACAAAGAGAGCTCGCTGATGAATTAAGAGCTCAAGTAATTCGCATTTCATCTCAGGCAAATGTGATTCCTAATTTTTTGTGTATATTCTATGGTTCTTATTTGAGTGATTTTGTGTAGGTTGTCGATGAGCTTTTAAAGAGGCGGGAGGAAACTGAATGGTAAGCTCTAGTTCTGTCATTTTAGACTGCGAGTTTTCATCCTCGTTTTGTGGTATTTTGGTTATGAATTTACATGGTTTTTAACATCTTGTATGATGTGGTTAGGTTCATTGAAGGTGATTTCGATGCATATGTGAAGAGAATTCAACAACCTTATGTTTGGGGAGGAGAACCTGAATTGCTTATGGCTTCTCATGTTAAAAAGTCAGTTCACACTTTTTATTACTTAACTGTACCATGATTATTTCTCTTTAAACGTTCTGGTAGAATCATGTTAACTTCATGTGCCCTCTTGCCTATTCTTGTATCTCCACTCCATTAGATGTAACTAATGGATATTAGATGTGAGTCAGCAATTGCATGTGAGGAAGATGGAGATCAGTTTTGTATCTACCTTCTGTACAGTTAACTGTGAGTAGGTATAAGAGCAACCATACTGAGTTAATATTTTTGGGATTCCTGATCTGAACTTGTTGCCTCATAGACCTCATTGTCATTGTTTTGGACTAGCTGAAGCACTCAAAGTTTTCTATAAAGAGAGAGAAGATAAGCATTGAAAGTTGATGGGCAGTTTAAGTTTCAAGTTCAGTTACTCTCCTTTAGCTCTTATAGACTTTCCAATACATTTCATGAAATTGCCTGCAACAATATTTCTTAACATAATTGTTGTTACAGTGAAGCTCATTTGCTTGCTATGGATCTATGCTGTTCCTTTTAATTTTTTGGTCATCTACGTAATTTCCATGTTTGACACAACCTTTTACTCCTCAGGACACCAATATCAGTCTACATGGTAGATAGAAGCTCGGGTGGTTTGGTAAACATAGCAAAATATGGTGAAGAGTATGGGAAACAAGAAGAGAAACCAATCAATGTTCTCTTTCATGGTTATGGTCACTATGACATCTTGGAGTCTTTCTCAGAACAGAGTCTGCAGAAAGTAAACATGTAGATGGATATGGTTTATAGAATAAATCACATCACACTATTGTAGAAGAGTTCACAATTTGTGTGATGGAAACAGTCTGACCAATCAAGAACACTTGTCAAGGTAGATAGGCTGAAGGCAGCAAAGGCTAGTCCAGCAACTGCTGCCTGTGGATGAGAAGTTAATTAGCAAGACCAGTTTCTTTAGAGATGAAAATTTGAATAAGGCCAGTTCTTCGTAATCTGAGATCAATTTTGTAGGTTATTGATCTATGTTTCAATTTATACACATTTACTTGCTTTTAGTTTTGTGGTGTTTAGTTGGCTCAAATGGTTAGCAATGTTTCTTTATTTCATAATGTTCAGGAAAATGGAATCCCCCTTTTCAGACTAAACAGTGATCACTGTTTTCATCCAATTGCACTGTCTGAGTGAAAATACCTTGTTTTTTTTTCTTTTTTTCTTTAAGCTTATGTAATTCACAGGGACAAAGGAATGGTGTTCAGTTACTTGTGAAGCTTTTCCAGGACTCTATAGGAGTTCTGTGTATTGCGCATGGTTGAGAAGCAAGTTAAATTATGTGTATTTGTAACTGTGGCAGGTCTGTTTTGCAACAAGAATATCTCATAGAGATGACATACTGTGAAGACGTGAAGTGGTTCTCATCCCCTTTGTGTTATTTGTGCCCAACTCTTGGAATGATTTTCTTTTACGTGATCTATCCTGTATAGTTTTGGATTCCTTGGAGTTTTGTGGAGCTCACTCGTGACACTCCAGGTCTCCAGCAGTTAACAAGAGCATTTAAGTTAAAAACTTGAGAACGGAGTTAGAATGAGTCGAACAAAACTCATCTCATCTCTTCAGCTCTTCTGGTCATTCTATTTCTATGCATCTTGATAGTTTGTTTTCGTCTTTGCATCTTGTTAGTTGAAAGTACATAAATCCCACGTAATTTTATTATTTGATATCAGTAACCCTTCAAGTACATAAATTTCATATTTATTCTTGTTGCTTCTTTGCACAGTATACTTCCGGTACATATAAACATATTATCCCTGCCTTTTCCTACGGTTACTATCCACACAAAAGAATGACCAGCCTATAAATGATCCAAAACCCTAAAAATTGAACCAAAAGCTCCCCATTAAAAAATAATAATAATCTTTTTCTTGACACTCTTGAAACAATTTTTCGCAACAATTTCGGTTAAGAGCTAGGAACGAAAGTGCCAACATAACCAACCCCGGCAATGAAGAATGCAATGGATTGGAGGAAAAGGTAGATGAAGAAGTGGTTCTTTCCATAAGCAAGATCATAGCACCCACAGAAGAAGAGGTAGAGTCCAACAATGAGCTCAAGCAAATGGAGTCTGTACACAGGCAACTATGCGATCAGAAAATGCATAACTATTTTTAAAGCTGATGTAGCTGTGTTATATTACATGGCAATGCTTTTATCTTCTAACCATATGTAAGCAAAATAGACATGAAAGTGGGATTGAAGTAAGTTTATCTTGAGCATACGATTTAGAGTAAGCTTCCTTTCATTTCCATTTTGAAACGTACACCATAACTTTGCAAAGGAAAATTTGACTACCTCTATAGAGAAAAGGTTAGGCTGTCAATTAGAAAATGTCCTACGCTGCAAAAAAAAAGCTTGGATTTACTGTTTTTGGGATGAGAGAAATAGAGTTTAGAGGGCTTTCTCTAGCATGCAGACTAAACATCTGAAAATGCCAGTACAGAATTTCCTTATAAACATATTTGGCCATTATGATGAAGACTACTTTTGCATTTGGACAACATTTTGTAGCATCAAATACTTCTCATAGTGTTTAAGGTATTGATTTTGCAGTTTCAGAAAAAAGGACAGGAATGCCTGGCAAAAGAAATATACCTTTCTCCGATCCTCACTCGAGGCTTCCTGTGAGCTTTTACAGCTGATTTTGTCTTGAGAGCATCTCCCAATTTCTCCGTGACGACCCATTCATCTACTCTCCCTGCTTCAAACAGGCCTATAAATGTTGCTTTAGTCCGGTGCAGGGACATTACATTCTCAAAAAGAATCCAGAAAATCAATAGGTGGAGTGATCTGTAAGATTGTACAAACTTTGTAAGTGTTAATAAAGAATTGAGTAAATAGTTGTATAAAGAAAGACACTTGGTAGCTAAAAGATGTAAGATGATTAAGGGGAGTCAGGATACCTAGGAGTTCCAACTGCATTGAGGAGAGTAATAGTAGAAGGAATATAAACAGCACCCCATATGGGAACTTGAACTTCAGGAACCAAAACCGTTGCTGGCAAAATAACACAGTAGAAGACAAAAGTGACAATATGTGCTACAATTTTGCGAACAAAGAAAAAGCTGTAGATCACATGAAACTTCTTCAATGGGGACACCTTCTGCAATATACAACAAGGTAATAATCAGAAGAGAGGTATGGAGTTAGTAATAATTGCCTCCTGGCTTAGTTGTGGTGACACTTGAACTTAGGCAGAAATTAACAGATATGCTTGAGCAATACCTTGTTTCTTAAAATCTCCATTATCATCTTCCGGAAGAGATTAGCTGGGCCACAAGACCATCGGTGCTGCTGATAACGATAGGCTTTGAAAGTACTGGGCAATTCATTTTTCACCTGAAATTCACAAGGAACTAATATTAGATCAAATCTGAAATGGAGTAAAGTTAGCAGGAAAGTCCATCGAAAAAGGTGACTGTCAGTCACTCCACTTTGGTAGGTTGGTAAGAAGTTTATATTCTCATTCCTAAGTCCTAACTATCGTCTTCGTTTTTTCATCCACAGTAAAATGCACAAGCATTCATAGCTTCTTTCCCCATAAACAAAAAGGATCATATAGGATCTGCCAGGTCAAGTAAAAACTGTATAGTTTCATGTCTACAAGGTGATTTGTGAAACCTCCATTCTCACTTTTAAGCTTCAGAAGCTAAATTTTGCTGATAGTGTCACAAAACTGTTACCATTTTTACACACTTGATTACCTTGATGTCAGAAATATAGACGAACTTCCAGCCTCTAAGACTAGCTCGGACGGCTAAATCCATATCCTCCACAGTTGTGCGGTCCTTCCAGCCTCCAGCCTCATTGAGGGCTGTGATTCTCCACACTCCAGCTGTGCCTGCATAACATTCTCCATTGTTATATCATGATTGCTGTACTCATATTGATGTTACGACTTTTTCATGTATATGATTTACCGTTAAAACCAAAAAAGGCATGAGTTGCAGACCCAACTTCTTGCTCCACTGTGAAATGGTAATCTAGAGACATCTCTTCCATTCTGGTCATTAAGCACTCATCAGCATTTACTGTGATACAACCGAGAAAACATTATCAGACCATACCCTTGTGAGTTTTGAACTATATATACATTGTCATTGCACTGTGAAGATTTATTGTCACACATTAGACAAAAATTTCCCAATAAATCTAAAGAGTAAAGCCATTATGTGAAACCCTGCGACTGGACAGGTGTATTTGGTTTCTCTCCAATATAGATTGTGATGTATCTAAACTGTTCTTATATCATCATCATGCTTAAAGTTAAGTAGCATTCTCAAAAAGTTCATAGCAACCACAGTTGCCACTACAAATTTCCACCCAAATTACAAATATCACACCCTTTTGTACGCCAAAAATTTAGAAAATCAATCGAATTTGTTGGATAAGTAAGCTTAACTCTCAAGTGCTATGAAGTATTGAACACAAATGAGGTATCAAGAAGAATACCAAATTTCCAACGAGCTTGGACAAGAGCAATGTCAGGGTTGTGAAGGAGAAACGGGATTGTGCGCCAGAGAAAATCGGGCTCAGGTTGGAAGTCGGCATCAAAGATGGCGACGTAGTCACACTGTTTGACGTAAGAGTGCTTCATTCCCTCTTTGAGAGCCCCTGCTTTGTACCCATGTCTGTTGTCTCTGATCTCGTACTTTATGTTTATTCCTTTGCTTGCCCATCTCTGCACTTCTACTTCCACCAAATCCTGTTGTTGTTTTTGTTCAGATATAGGACAAAACCCATGTCAGGGTATGAAGAATTGGTTGCGCTAATTGGGTAAAAAAGGACAAACTTGAGGTTGGCTATTGTGGGTTCTGGTTAGGAATCGTTTTATGGACTTTTACCCAGAAAGGATTGCTCAGCAAGAAGTACACAACTGGACTAGGGCTTCACTTCTACTTTTGGGTTTAATGGTAAAGTTTCTCACAGATGTGTTCACTCTCGTTCCGGAAATGTTTTACTTGATTTTGGACCAACTACTTCGACCAAAATATCGTGTTTTATTTTTATTTTTAAAGGAATGAACAAGGTGAATGATTTAAAAAGAACGGTGAAATTTAAACACCTTAAATTATAATCCACACATACTTAGATTGACATCGATAAGATTGACATGAATAACATATGTTAGAGTGAAACCACAACTAAATTCGACCCCTAACATTCCACAAGGTCTTGTAGGTTGCTAAATACTAGGGTTCTATAAAATCTATATAACGCCGGTAAATAGTGTTATCTTTTAAAAAAATTGGGTAATTACAAGGTCTGACTATTGTATGTCTTTGGTTTACAAAGTGAAAAAACTTATCACAAACAAGGGGTGACTACTCTCATGTGTTCTTGTATTAATTGGCTTCATGCGAATTGTTTTGTCTGTGGTGTAGATAGATATGTCATACATACAACTAAAATGAGGTTACATGTGCATACAACTAAGATGAGGTTACATGTGCTAAGGGGTGGGAAATTTGAAAATAATAATAATAATAATAAAAATTTCCCTGGGAATCAGGCATACTGCATGCTATGCCTATCTGCAATTCTGCTCAGCAGAAATCATAAGCTTCCTAAGTTGGGGCTGTACCACCATGGTTAGTGTTCATCACAAAATCTGGATACAATATAGTATGTGTCTATGTGATACATCAGTTTGAAGTTTGAACCTTAATGAGTGGGTCAGTTGAATCATCAAGAACTTGAACTATGATCCTATCAGAAGGCCATGAAAGCCCACATGCAGCTCCAATAGAAAGCTGATAAACCTGCATTAACCAGTAACCACCACAATATATATACTCAAAACACACTTAAAAAACATTATTATTCAAGTCCAAAAAGAATAAGAAGATCAGAAACAATGTTCATGAGTACCTCTTTTTCATTGTACATTGGAATTTGCACAAGAACCATAGGGTAAGCAGAGTTGCCAAGCTCCACATCATCCTTAATTGCCTCCCATTTCCAACGCTTCTCAGGTCTTCTTCTGAAAACCTTGACCAACATTATGACAATGCCCATGTACACCTTCTCCACGAAGAGCAACACAGACATCCCCAAGCACACCGCCACCAAAAATCGCAACAGCGGCACGATCAGCGGCGCTTTCGCCTGCTGCAGTACCAGCCCGATTTGGCCAGCTCCTTGGAACGCCTCCATTGTTGTCACTAGTTAAGTGATGCAGAGAGAAAGGAGGGAGGCAATGAACGGAAGCAGAGTTGGAGGAGGAGAGAACTGAGAGAACTAGGAGTAATGCTCTAAGTGGCTGCTTTGGGTTTGTTGGTTATATAAGAAGGGTGCGCTGCAGGCTTTGCGAAAAGAACACGGTTTTTTGTTCTTTTTGTTGCATGTCACAGCATTTTGGATCTAGCTTTCAGCTTTTGCTTCTGAGTTACTTCAAGCTAGCTAATGCGGGAGAGCTGGAATGTCAGTCATGAACAAGATCGATCGATCGAAAACCCCAAACACAAGGCAGATGCAGAAGAGTCGTACCAAACCCCCTTTCTTTCTTTCTTTCTTTCTTTCTTTGAAGCTAGCTGTTTGATTAGAGAGTATATGACAGACTACTTAATACATAAATTGTGTTCTGGGTCTCTCTTTCTCGTCACTAATGGAAGCTTAGTGTTTGAGGATACAAATATAGTGTGGAAGTGATGAGTGTATAAATAACTATATGAAGGAAAATGAGTGTTCACCTCAATTAACGTAGGTCTTTATATAATTTAAGTTGGCATGCAGGCCATATCATTTTATACGAAAAATGTCATTCACCATCTCACATTGATTAAAAGCTTAAATTTTGATAAGAAGAAATCCGTGGAACGTGACAGCTAGAACTGATAGATGAACTCATCTTTGTTTTTGTTGCCACCAAATATGATATTACTTATATATAATAAAGAGTGCACGGAAATTAGTACATGCATAGGACCCAACTTCTATACATATAAAAACCCAGCAGTCATGCATTTTAAGATTCACGCATGGCTTCGATCACTCAAACATAAGTCAGATATATTAGATTTTGGAGAAGTTAGATTTAAGATTTAAGATTAATCAGGGTTAGATTAATCTTCATCTTCGAGTTAGATTTAAGATTTTAATTAATCAGGGTTTATGTTATTAATAGTTTTTCTTCTGCTCAGATTTGTATGAAATGAAATTTAAGTGAAAATAGCAAAGGATAATGTTGGTTTTGCAACATTTGATATGGTACATAAGATAGGTGAAGCTGATATGTAATAACACGATAAAAAAAAACACATAAGAGTAATGTCATGCATGCACAAAATGCTGGACTTAAAGGCCCCCCTATCATTACTTCAAATATTAATCTGTGAAAAAAAAAAAAAATAGCCAAAATGATAAAGACACTGGATCTGAAACAGGTGACATGCATAGTTAGTCAAGAATATTAAATATATGTTCATTAACTGTAATATGCTAGTTTGGATATCATTTTCTAGGAAGGTGAAACGTTTGAAATAATGGATTTCAGTTTAATTTGTTGGCTCTAAAAATATATTTTTCTTTTTAATTCCGTTCGTATAGCTAGTTTAGTATTGTTGTGACTTTAAAAAAAAAAAAATTACTGCTGCTGTACTATGAAAATAATCAGCTGTGAATTAAAACAGTTTTGTGTTTGGTAAAATTAGTTTTAAAAGTGCTGTGAAGATAAAATTTATTAATTTCTAGTGTTTTTAGTGACAATTGTTTTTAAAAGTAACATTCAGGTTGCTTCTAAAAGCTGCTGTCAGTGACTTGTAATTTTCAAAAAAAAACTGTTTTTTCTTTCATTTACCGAACACTATAAAATCTAAAAGTTCGGATAAAAGTTAATTTTTCTAAAAGTTCAAATATAATCTGATTTTTTTAAAAACGAAGTTGTACCAAACTAGGCCGTAGTCAAATAATTTTAAGAAGGTGATCGATCTCATTTGATTCATTTGGTTCAACTGAATTATTTATGCTCGCAATCTCAAAATTCTGATATCCATCCCAAGGATATTATTGGATATATATGGCAAATTTACAAATTTTCTAATATGTTTATTTTGATTTTTTCCAAATTGAAGAGAAGCTAGAGAACCTCAAACATCATTTAAAAAAAAACAGAAGAAAAAAAAAACAAGAAGAGAGAGAACCTCAAACATTTTTCTCTAACTTGCTAACCCAAAAAGCAAAGAAAGATCGAAGAAAACTAATACAAACCACCAGATTGCACTAACCATATTTCAAAGACCGAAATCATGAATTTTATTTGGAACTTAAACCCATACGCGGATCGAATCGGAACCCGATCTCTTCCAGCAAGAGTTCTTGAGTCCAACGACATCCGGTTCCATCCGAACACCACCAAATAAAACAGTACGACAACATGACCAGGAAATACTGCCATAGAGCCCTTCTTGAACAAATGGGGTGCCTGCTGTCAAAGAGAGCACCGGATAGGCGTCATAAGAGGGCAAAACCTCCTCAGAGGCCAAGGATCTCGACGAGCAGAGCCCTAGGGTTAGGGTTTGCTGCCGCCAAGCTAGAGAGAGGATAGCTCTCATTTTTTTACTTGTGTATATGAGTTGTAGTGGTTCAAGAAGGGTCATGATAAATATGTTACAAAGAAATGCATTATTGTTTGCTGGAAGATTTGGGATGCAAGAAAAAACCTTATTTTCAAAAACAAGCCTCCTTCTCATGTGAGTGTTGTTCATGTTGCGGCCACCTCTGTTGAGACGTATAGAAAGTACAATACAAAAGCCTATGCGGGTGGAAATATCAACTATGAAAGAATTCACTCCTATCATCAAGTCATCAGTGACATCCTCCCTCGAAAAACTTTGTAAAACTCAATTTTGATGTGTCTGTTCTTAGCAATAACTTGGCTGCTGTCGAGTTTGTCATCTGAAATCATAACGGATAGCCTATCTTTGCTGGTTCCTAAAAGGTTGGTTTAGCTTCAGTCCATGTGAGTAAGTATTGTATTGTTTGGGACAGTCTCTTTCATGCGTTGCTAAAAAACTGCAAGAAGATCTAAGTTGAAGGAGACTCAAAGCTTGCAACTAATGTAATCAATAGGTGTCATATCCCGACCCGTAAAATTTTATTATCTTATTTACTAGCTTGGTTAGAATAAAAATTTTACTGTCTTCGACATTGAGATATAGTTTAATTGGTCCCTAAAGGGGTTTTGAGGGACGATTATTTCGGAAAGTTATTCGTAGGAGAAAAATGTAACGACGGTAAAAATAGTAAATTTTAGCTAGTAAAAGGTAATTTTTAATAAGGTATTTTATTTGGGGTGTTAAATTGGTGAAATTGGGTATTTTTATGATGTTGGGCCGGGTTGGTGTGAGGCCCAAACTCATCTCTCTTCTCTCTCTCTCTCTCTCTCTCTCTCTCTCTCTCTCTCTCCCGTCACCCGTCTCTCTTCTCTCTCTCTTCCTCCCGAGCTCTCTCTCCCTGCCGGACTCCAGCCGCCGTCCCCCGCCGTCCGGCCAAGCCAAGCTGCCGCACCGGTCCCGTTCGGACTGCCGCCGCCTCCTCTCCTCGCCTGGACTGTGACCGGGCCGGTTACGCCGCCGAACGAGGAGGAAACTCCCCTAGCTGCCGTGTTGCCTCCGTCGGCGGAACTCCCTCCTCCGGCCACCAATCCGGGCAAGCTTGGTATGGTTTTGTAGCTCTCCTCCCGTGCAACAACCCCTCCAAAAGGCTCGCTCCCTCTTGAGCTCGGTAAGGAGAAATTCGAAGTTGAAATTCTAGGGATTTTAAGATGTTTTCGTTCGATTGACCTAGTTAGGCTTGAAATTGGACTTGGTGATAGTTATGAAAGTTGTTTGGGATGTTGAGAGGAAGATTTTGTTAAAATTTGGTAGAATTTGGACGTCGCCGGAATCGGCCTCCGGCCGCCGCCGCCGCCGTTTTGGGGTTTTGTATAATTTTAAATGTGTAATAATTAGAGGAATTTAATGAAGTGAATTGTGGAATTTTCGGACGAGTTTTGAATAGGTTTGTGAATTTCTGAAGTTTGGTATTTTTGGCGGTTAAATAATGTAAAATCCGACCGTATGATTTAAATCAATTTCTGGGAAATGTTGTATTTACGACTGCCGAGTATGATATTAAAGTTTGGGTCGTTTCGATTTAAGAGTATCGAAGTTAGGCAATGATGAGCGTGTTTATGGCTCTCAGTTATTTTGCCTATTTTGAATAAATATTGGATTTTTAGTTGGGAAATTAATTATATATTTGGAACAGGACGTGAGGAGACTCAATTGGAGAGACCTCGGATCGACGTCAGGCTTAGGCCTAAGTTGTGAGTGGACCTTTGTTTTAAATAAAAAGCATGCGATGAATGATTTTATTAATCATTTATTTCTTCTGATGAGATTTATTGATTTCTCGCCTATTTGACAATTTTTCCTCCTTTGGAGAGATCCCGAAAATGAGATTTTCGGTGGATATATATATTTTGGATATTATGAATTTAGTATGTATATAAATGCTAGCTAGCCATACGTGCTTGGTCCGTCATAATGAGGTAAAATACCATTATAGCGTGTCGTGAGTGTTAGACACAAGCGTCATAGCCCTATATGAAAACTACTTTCTTTTTCGGTTTATTTAGGTTTTCATATAGGGAGTCCACACGTATATATACACCGTCATTTTCGGTCATAATGAGGAAAAATACCATTATGGCGCAACGTGAGCGTTAGACGCCAGCGTTGTAGCCTTGTATGAATTTCTATTTTTCTAAATTGTTTCTAGGATTCATACAAGGAGTCTGACGAGTGTAGATACATACGAATATATGTTTATATATAGTTCAGCCAGAGAGACTCCATTTTATTTGAGTTTGTGACTAAACAGTGCTAGTCGTGAAATTGTCAGTTTATGAGTTGAGCACTTTTAAGCTGCCGCATGCAGTATATTTTTCTATGAAATTAAAATGGGAATGCATAAATATTTTGTTATTAAATTATTTATGTCCACTCACTCTAACGTTATTAAATGTCTTCCCCTGAGCCTTTCGTTTTAAAATGCCCAGTCTGCAGGATTGCATAGTTGAGATCGGGCGTACATGGAGAAGAGGCATAGTCAATAGTATAGCTTCCGCTCTTTTATATTTATTTATAGTTCATTTCCTCTCAAATAGAGTTGCTTTGAATATGTGGTTGTTTATTATAGGATCTTTGTTAGATTAGTAAATCTATATTGGGAGATGTTGTGATTTGTGGGGAGCACGAAGGCTCCAGGAGTCTATAAGGTTGGATTTGGAACCTTTAGATGTGTTTGCAGGTTTCTATTAGAAGGGTTGTCCATTTTCAAGGGAGGTTGTACCGAATTTTGCAGTAAATCTTTCCTTAGAGGTGGTCCCCGCACGATTTACTCCGGGTTCAAGGTGAAATTCGGGGTGAGTCGTGTCAATAGGAGATCCCCCCCCACCCTATGGAGACTTGAAACCTCTTTCAAATACATCTTCTATTTGGCGTCTCAGTTTTTGAAGAAATCAGTTCCCATTACATTTCTCGTGATGCCAACTTCGTTGCTGATTTGATCACTAGTTCGGGTCACCAAGCTGTAAATCTTATTACTTGCATGTAGGAAGTTGTCGTTTGCAGCTCCACGCCTTTAATTTTAATGACTTAAATGAAAAATGTAGTAGGAGTTTAAGTTGTAACTTTTACATTTCTTCTCAAAAAAAAAGAAAAAAAGATTGCTGATGGTAAAAGAGATCACATAAATGGTAGATGGTACTCATTTCAATCATTTTCTGGCAGACTAATTATTGTTTTGAGTTGTGTAGCAAAACGTGGCATGGAGAGATCGAAGTGGAAATATGGCAGAAGCAATTGAGGGTTTAATTATTTTGACTGTTGTAAGCAAGGGTTGCTTAGAATGTGTACAAGTAGTAGAGATATGCACGCACACAAGAAGCATATATGTCTATGGTCTAGAACCTACGTAATCTCATAACAACTCAAGCAGTAGCTAAAGAAAAATTCATCATTGTAATGTCTCCATCATTCCAAGTTTGAATGATTGTGCTACTCCAGTATTTTACCTAAAATTGGTTCCTTCTATTCTTTTATTTCTGTTTTGGTGTAGAATCATATAGTAACTAACAAGAACAAAAAATCGCAACTATCGTTTATGGACTGCATGCAGATCGATATGTAAGCCATAGCGCCGCTGACGCTCTCTATGAGGGACAAATCGCAGCTATTGTACTGCCTCCCGTACTATCCTAGCTCTTCCTCCTACCATCATATCATCCTCCATCGAAGACGTTACCATAAGCTTTGCGGCTTCCTTGGCCTTGGCAAGTGTAGATGTTATCGACATCTCTCATTTGAAGCAAGATGAAGAGATCACGTCAAATGTGTGAGTCTATTTAACAATTTCTCTATGATTTTCTAATGGTTAGAACACTATTCATTTACAGAGTTTTCCTGTAATAAATTATAATCATCATATAAACCAAAATGAACACTTTTTTTTATTGAAAAAGTAAACCAAAGGAATTTGTGTGTGTGTGTGTGTCTTGGATAGCTAAATGCGATTGTGATTTTTGAATGACCATGCACCAAAACATTAGGTGCATAATTGTCAAGAATCCTATGTTTGGGTCAAACCTTGGAACCTAAGCTTAAAAAGGTAAAATAACAAGATCAGGTAGTAGATTAGTGATTGTGATAGTAGCTTGATCAATAGGCTGATAGACGGATACAAATCATTTCATTAAACTCATCTTTTTTGTTTGATATAAGTGTGAAAGTCATGGTTGATAGCACATCATTTTTATGTAATAACGATAGGCCTCAACTATTCACTAATCTGTCCACTACAAATTGTTATACTTTAGAGACAAAAGTGTGATAATTAAACGTCCACATGTGTTTGAGTTGGTAAGTAAGAATCAATGTGTCAAATCCTTATAGAAATCATAAACCCAGGTTCGAAACTGAGGGTGATAATCGAGATCAAACGGTTTCCTCAAAATTAACCAGCTGAGTATGCATTTGGTAATTCTTTTTATGGCGAGGGGTTGATAGTAGACGCTAGAGCAGTGAGGGGCTAGACTACCTCACCTGATTTCCGCCTAGTTTGGATCGGAAGACTATGGGAGAGGCATTGGGCTTAGAGCTTATGCCTTAGGGGGTGCTTGTTGCAGGCCAGTGAACTAGGTCTCTTTAGGTCGAATAATGATTTTCTATTTTACACGTAAAATGTGAAAACGTAAAGGAAACACGGAAATTATTTTCTAGAACGAAGACTAAAAAGAGAGCAAGTATTTGCTCTTTGTTTCTTCTTCTCACTTCTCTCTTCTTCTCATATATTTCTCTCATCTCGAGTCAATTTTTTATCTGGTTACTCTCTTTTTCCATCACAAGCAAACTCTATAAAAATTTATTTTATATTAATTAGTTGTGCTTCTTTCAAGAACGATTTGAACAACATGAGCAATTGAATTGTCGTCTTGCTAAAGTATGCTTTTGAGTTCACTAATTTATTGAAACGATATTTTTTTGGGAAAATGCCCATTTAGTACTAATTTAAGCCTATTATTTCTTATTTCAATGATAATCTTTTTCATTAGCCCATTTCAATATAAGGTAAACTTTTTTATGCCCAAATACACAAATCTTTATGCCCAAATGCACAAATCTTTACTAAAGTCTTAACAAATCATATTATTTTAAGACTATTTTACCTTCATCCCTTAAACATGCATAAAGAGAGAAAATGAAAGAGAGAATACTTGGCTGGAATCTCACCGGACTCTAGTCATCGGCCGTCGGACTCCGGTCATCGGCCGCCGGACTCTGGTCATTGAAATTTCCCCTATAACTAGTTACTGACCCCCAATAACCAGTTACTGACTCCCAGTAACCAGTTACTAACACCTAGTAACTAGTTACTGACCCCCAGTAACCAATTACTGATCCTCAAAAATTAGTTACTGACCCCCAGTAACTGAGTTACTTATCCCCAATAATTAGTTACTGATCCATAATAATTAGTTACTAATCCACAATAATCTACTTATTTCAGGTTAATGTAATAGAACAGAAGAAATACTAGAAAATAATCAAGTTACTGACCCTAATAATCAAATTACTTATCCTCAATAATCGATTACTGACGCCCAGTAATCGATTACTGGAAAACCCCTCAACAAATGAGTCATCTTTCCACTTTGCTTCTTACAACAAGTAACCCCTCCTGACCAAGACACCAGACCACATCACATCCCAGTTTTCTAGCCAACAGACTCCACAACCCACTATTCACATGCAATCCAACACATAAAGCTTTTATTAGTGTCAGAGCCAACCAAAGATATCACCAACAAACGAAGTTCACACCTTCAACTGGATGCAGCACTTTGAGTAATACTTCTTCATTTCCTACATCTCCATCTTTTTTTCCCCTTTATAGAACCTTCTCAATTCATCAGAGCAATAATAGCGGGCACGAGTTATACCCTACGAAAACTAGCAAAGTTGAAGCCAAACTGATAGGCTGAACCCAAAAAAGTCAGCTAACCCGAGCGGCAATGAGACAAAGGAACCAGTCTTAATAATATCTCCTTGATATTTCTTGATAGATGCCTGGATTTCTCATCCAAAGCATGAAAGCATATCTACGCAACCAACAATATCTAGCCATGGTGACATAAGCTATGATTCTGTTCCTGGAGAACAACAGAGTTGGACGGAACAAACTCTGTATCCTCCCCCTCCTAAGACTTGAGTAGCACCATCATCGATCTCGGCACGAACTCAGCCCATCCCCGACGCACTCCTACCCAGTCTCAACGAAGACGGAAGATGAGCAAGGTAGCAGAGACAAACGGCGTTGCCAGACTCCTCCGCCGACGAGAACGAGTCACAACACTTAGATGCCGCCGAGTCGGAGAGGTTTTTCAGCTGCGACGCCACGTAGGAGAGGCTCGGCGAGAACCAGACTAGCTCGTCGGTGCAAGAGGACAGCGGCGAATCTCCAGCTGACTTGGCCGTAGAGAGAGAGAGAGAGAGAGAGAGAGAGAGAGAGAGAGAGAGAGAGAGAGAGAGAGAGAGAGAGAAAAGAGAAAACCAAATCGGGAATAAGAGGAGGAGAAAGAGATAAGATTTGTGTGGTTTAGTTACACGGGGTAATAATGTCTTTTTCTTAAGAATCATTGGAATGGGCACAAGGATAAAACTTTAATTGAAATGGGCTTTAGTTTTCAAATATTTAGGCATTAGGGTATTTTTCCTATTTTTTTAGAGCGAATAACGATATTTTAAAAATACTGTAAACGAATACAATACATTCTCATTATTCTTTGTTGTATGATTTTTGTATGGTAGTGCCAAATGCGTCTTTATCGATTTTGGTTCAAAAATTATTTTCGGACTAAGATACTAGATACATTTTCGGATCTCATATATACAATTTCGAGGCATTTTGTTTTTTGCAGTTCTTTTAGGTTTTTCTTTGTTGGTGTTACGCGGAAGCGGCCAACGGGCCCCGAGAGTCCCACACACATGGGTTCAGAAATGCCAATATTGTCTCCAATTCAGCCACCCGGATGCGAAACAGGTTTGAAGTTTTACACCAAAGGCCTCGACATTAGTGTGTGTGATATCATTCTTTATAACCAAAGGATAACTTTTCACCTTTCAGATGTGTGATTCCAAAGAGCTCTAATCTAAGCCACACTTTTCCAACAATCTCCACCTGGCGTTATTCGATCCATCTCCAAATCTCACGATCCAAGTCCCAATAGTTCAACCGTGTTCACAAGTATCAAATTTCAAATCATGTGATCCCAATCCAAACAAGAGCTCCACCAAATTGAAACTCAATCGTATGAGACACCAAGTCTCAAGCGTCACCTAGGCTCTGATACCACTTGTTATGCATAAGCGGCTGACAGGCCCCGAGAGTCCCACACACACAGGTCTAGAAATGCGGATATTGTCCCTAATTTAACCACTCGAATGTGAAACAGGTATGTGGTTTTACACAAAAGACCTAGACATTAGTGTGTGTGATATCATTCCTTATAACCAAATGATAACTCTTCACCTTTTAGATGTGTGATTCCAAAGGGCTCTAATCTAAGCCACACTTTTCCAACAGTTGGCTAGTAATAATCTGGTTTTGGACAACTTATTTAGTGCTTTGAATTTTTGTTTAGGCAAATCTGCTCATTGATTTGTAATATGAGAAATTTATGAATCCATTTAGCTTGACGCAATGAAGTTGTTTTGATATATTCAATGCAAACTGATTATGTTATCTTAAGAGAAAAGACAAACTAAGAGGTACTTAAGTTTGATCATCGAGCATTAGGTCTAGAATGTCTCAGCACTTTGTATTGGTTTGTTTTTTTTTTGTTTTTTTGTTTTTTGTTGATTGAGAAAATAAGAACATTACAAGGAAAAGCCTCAATGCCTCCTTCAACCAAATCAAATTGGAAGGCAGGAAGCGCCTGAGGCGGAAGCTGAGAAAACCAAGTAATACAATGAGACACTAAATGACCTACATTTGCAAGGGCGTCTGTTAGAAAATTGGCTTCTCTCCATATATGGACAAAGGAAACAGTGCAAAGTGCTCAACGTGGAGGAGGATGTCAAGAACTAGCTAGCTTTGTATTGTGATGTAGGACGAGAACGAGTCAAATTTAAACAGAAAAAATAAATAAAAGTAAGGAAGTGGTGAATAATAAAAAAGAATCATTTGAAGATCGATAATTCTCGTGTTAAGAGGTTGCTAGCGGTTGGAATATTCAAGAAGATGTTGTTTTGGACTTTCCGGGTTGCTCGTGCGAAATCTTATTTTTAGAAGCAAATCTGATCTGGAGTAACTTTTGGCCAGAACGTCCGTTTGAGACGCATAATACCTTTCCAGAATGGGAACGACGAGATCTACAAGACTCACTTTAGTGAGACCTGTCAGATTTAGGCCAAAAAATATCGTTTTATTTTAGGTTTTTAGTTTATTTTGGATTTTGTTTTCATTTAACCTATGGCTTTTTAGGCTTGGTTGACGGTTGTTAGTTGCCTTAGGGTTTAGTTTCTCCTATATAAGAAGTCTTTATCAGTTGTAGTCGTTAGCTTTGATATTAATAAAAACCTTTGAGTTTATCTCAATTCTCTAGTGGATTCCAGATTTTCTCGTGGATTCAAGAAAACCAAACTTATGGATTCAAGTCACCGTTGGTGGATTCCAACATTTATATTTCTACTGCATCGTATTGGTTTGTTCTTTGGAAAAAAAAAAATTGTATTTTAAGCATTTTACGTATTCTAAACACCAAGTTCAACACCTTTTCAAAAAAAAAAAAAACACCAAGTTCAACACTTGATTTGTCGAGGGATGTTATTCAACTAGGAATTAAGGCAGGATTACAATCAAATTTGAGGGCATCTACAATACAATTTGGTGGCTGTTGATGCCACTCTTGGTAATGGTCAGACTCATAGGCCAAGTTTGCCAATTTATGAGCCACCTGGTTACATGTCCTAGAAGCAAAGCATACCTCTACATCCTGTAATTGTATCTCAGGTCTGATGTCTAGTACTGCACTACTGCAGCATGTAAGACACTGAGATTCCTGCCAGGGTGGTGAATATCTTGAACAGCCAATAAGCAATCAGATTCAATGATGATGATTGTCAGTTGCTGTCTTGCTGATGTATGATAAAATCTATAGCTTTTCTGATAGTTGTACATGCTGAGCTGAGGCAACATGTTGAATTGATTTACTGAAGGCTGCCACAAAATAACCATTTTTATCTCGCAGAACCCCACCAACTCCTCCCTGAGTGAGAAGGCAAAAAAGCTCCATATCTACATTTAACTTTGAGGCAGTTGAGCTTGCAGACCATCTGTCAACTGATTTGGTTCTGGTCGTTTTGGTAGAGCATCTAGCTTTGTGAAACTCTTCTAACCATGTCAACTGAGGCAGTTTGACATTTACACACCCTATTTTGTTATTCACACACCTTACCTATTTTTCTGTGAATAACATCATTCTGAGAAGAGAACACTTTTATTTATGCCCTTCAACTACATACTACATATAATGAAAAAGGACATTTGCGCATATCAAGTAATACTATGAACAATATCCCGTCGGTGAGCTACTTTTCCAGAATCCAATAAACTTGATGATAACCACAACAATTTGGCCATAAAGAAGATGATAATGACTGGACAAATTAAAAGACTTGTGCATTGTGCAGTTCAGTGTTGGGATTATTGATCGCATTGTGCTTATTATCAGATCAAGTCATCAAGAGAAGCAAATGCGTTTGGTTTCTTCAGCAGTTAAGAGAAGTAGCTAAATCGACATCAAGATCATCCTGATTGGGGGTTTTACACTTGAAAGTGTCATATGGAGATCTTCTGAAAGCAACTGATAGGTTCTCTTCTCAGAATTTGATTGGTAGTGGTAGCATTTAGTCTATGTATATGGGAATACTCCATCTGGAAGAAAGAATTGTTGCAGTGGAAGTATTTAATCGTCAAAGTTCAAGAGAAATTTTATAGCTAAATGTGAAGCCTTAAAAAGCATTAAGCTCTGGAATCTTGTCAAACTATTAACTGCCTGTGCAAGTATAAATTTCCAAGGAAATGGTTTCAAAGCTTTGGTGTATCAGTTTATGATGAATGGAAGTTTAGAAGAATGGCTACACAGTTCAGCTGAAAATGTAGCTGAGGCTTCCTCTGTACAAAGGGTATTTGAATCTATTCAGAGGGTAAACATTGCCATTGACATAGTTAGTGCTCGGGTTTTATATGCAAAGTCTCTTGGACAATGATATGAATGCGTGTGGTGGTGACTTTTTTTGTACTGGTTCTAGTGTTTGGTTTTATAGTAAGAACTAAGACATGCCACAGAAACTTATGGATTAAGAATACATATAGGATTGGAATATGCACATTGCTTAGGATCTGCATATGAAGCTTGTAGGCAGTCTTATGAAGAAAACTATTGCTCGGTACAACTCTAAGTGCGTCTTAAGTCACTGACTATGATGAAGGCTAGGAGCTGAAGAATGAGGTCCTTTAGCTCTATTCCCTACTTAGCGGCGAAAAGGACATAAGAATCTTCAATCATCTCTGAAATCTCAACCAAATTTTGATAAGGGAAAAAAACTCACCTAACATATTTCTAACTAATTAAGGGGACCAAAGAAATTGAATTCATTGCTTAGCAACATGTGTTGATATAAGAATATCCATATGACTAGTTCTGTGAAAGTTCTCGGCTGCGCCTGGCAGCAGCAATGACTGCATTCATCAATATTACACGAAATCCACCCTTCTCCAGCTCATGAATGCCAGTAATGGTTCCACCAGGTGATGTTACATCATCTTTTAGCTGACCTGGATGTTTCCCAGAACTAGTAGCCATAGATGCTGCTCCTAATACCTGAAAGAAAGAAAGAAAGAAAATGAACTGAAGACAAAATGGCGAAATCAGAGATCCTCGTATCAAAGAATCCAAGAAGAACAAACGGAAGTTGCATAATAAGGCATGCGCAGAAGAATCAATGGAAATTGCTATGAAGTTCAAGTACATTATTACAATAGAATCTGGAAACATGCAAATATTTTTATAATATCTGGAAAAATTAAAATTTTAGAGTTATCTTTAAGATTTCAAACCCACTGAATATTCATACACAATTGAGATGTAAAAAACTACCTCAATTCTTTATCTATTTTTTGTGTGCAGGTAATAGGGTTTAACTTTTTACAGTATAGTGATTATTTTGGATATATTACATGCAATATTGCCCTTTTGTGCAACTGCAGTGTCGAAATTGAGAGATATAACAGGCACATTTCATATGCACACATAATCACATAGACACAAGATGGTGATTGCTTTAGTATATATATGTCATTGACTTGCAGTTTGAGATGCTAGACCCAATGGAAGTTCTAGCTCGCGGAAGACCTGCAGCAACTCCTCCATCTGCCAAAGCCTCTATAGCCAAATATATATATATGCAGGACCTCTGCCACTGCAATTTACCGAGACATATAAATCAAATATGCAGGGAAAGAGAAACAAAGAATTATCATTTCACTTATTTTTGAAGTTTTGTAGTTGCTATAAGAGATAAAGTTAAGATACTGTACAGTGTGAGTATAATTCATGACTAGCAGTTACATGCCTTAGGCCAGTAATCGCATCAAACAATTTTTCATCCGCTTTCCATATCTTGCCTACTGATCCAAATAATTTAGCTATCAAGTCTCCATCTTGTTCTGTTGCAGCTCCTCCCAAGCTCAAAACCGTTTGAACATACAGTACGATTAATAATTTCCGATATTCATTCAACTCGTACAAACTCTCAACACTAACTTAAAAAGAATAATAAAAGGCGAAGCAAATTAGAAGAATGTGAGGCAAGAGTTTGAGAACCCATAACCATTAAGTTTATGACAAAATAAACCGGATAATTTTCTCCAATATCGTATTATAAACTTGTCATCCAACCAAATGCAGCAAGGCGATCCACATTAAGCAAGTCTTCTCGCCACTGTCACATGTCATACCAGTGATACCACCATGTATGTTTAGGGTGGATAGCTCTATTATTGTAAGCTTTTGTTGAACGAAGTGAGAAAGGAAATAGTACGGGCTTTATTTAGTATGTTGAAGTGTGCTACATATTCTCATAAATGAACATACTAATTTAAAGATAAAATCATTTTACACATTTTTGTTTTTATGGAACGCCTAAGCCTCAGATTTAAAAATAAAACGATAACAATTTGAAAGAAAACAAGAAAAAGAGAAAAAAACATCAGAGATAAGATAGTCGAAGTACCTGATGCTGCAACGCCAACAGCAGGAGTATTGGGCATTACCCTGATAAATCGACTGTGACCAGCCCAATCCTAACGAAGATGGAACAATTGGTACGCAAAATACAACAAGCCTCAAGGCCGAAGACTTGAATTTCATACATTTGTAAGAAAGACTGAGAGCTCAAAGTCATATGTGAAACTTAAAATTAGAATCAAAAAACAAACGAACCACAAGACATATATGAGCATGAGCAAATAATGAGCAGCTATACCAACATTCTTCATTCATCAATAATTCACCCAGTACTGTACAAATAGAGAGTAAACGCAGGTAACAGTAAACAGGATGGTAAAAATGAGTAACCTGCAGATCCTTCAATTTGAGTCCAGCTGCAATTGAAACAGACAGCTTGTTTGTGGAAAGCAATGGCGTCAGTTGCAAAACTACATCTTTAACTGCATGAGATAACATCAACATAAACTTATACTACACAAAACACATGTCAAGAATCAAGAACCGTTTTGGTCGTAAAAGGGCGTACCAACTTGAGGTTTGACAGAGAAAATGAGGACATCACTCTCATTAACCACCTGATATCACCATACACATATGAACGTAAGAAAAATGTGTAGAGAGAGAGAGAGAAGGGAAGGAGGCAAACGTCGTCGTTGCAAGGGAGGAGTTGGACGCCAAAGGACTCAAAGGCTTGGCGTCGAAGGGGCCGGGGCTGGAGTGGGAGGTGGTGATGCGATTAGGGGGGAGAATGCCTGATCGGACGACTCCTCTGGCGATGTTCTCCGCCATTTTACCTGCTCCGATGAAGCCAAGCCTGTACGTCTCCGTCGGGATGGGTAAAGCCTCCATTGCTGCACTCACCTACGTACTTGTTTCGGGTTCTCTCGTTTTATACGGAATTTATAGAGCTTCGGTTAATAACTAATATTTGACTGTAGAATTCGACTAAAGGAACGAGTACATAAGCTGAGGACATGGGAGATTGTTCATAATTTGGACATGGGAGTCTGTCTTTGTCTTTCTAGTAAAATAGAGAATACCGAAAAACATCCATTTTTGGTGGTAATCAAAAGCTAGGAGTAATGAAATTCTTAACCCAAAGAGGGAGCAAGGAACTTTGCTTTTTGAACCATCTGACTTCTTTTTGTATCCATAAAAATAATGACATATACCTTTCTTACAACCCTTTTCAAGTGTTACTAAGAAGGACAAAATTGCACATAAACCTGGATGAGAAAATTGGCAAGTCAAAAATGAGAGAAGTACTTCAATGTTACAACAATGCTGATGAAACAGACATATCGGCTTGATCAATGGTCCGGCAAATTTCACGTCTTAAGCAGTAAAAAGGCTATGGACTGATCCAATCGGAAGAGTTTGCACCACTGGTATGCACGCACGTCTAAGACAATCATCAAAAACAACTGTACGGCTTGTTCTGGATATATAATTTCGGATGGAATTTACTTTATCAAAATAACCTTGTTTATGAAAAGACTCCAGTCCATCAACGATCTGTTCAACAACAATTTGAGAGAATTAAAGTTCTGATAAAGTAACACTTGCATGGACATTGATGAAATATAGTGCACCTGACAGTCAAAAACATCTAATCATCCTATACACAAATCACTAACGAAAGATTCTGCTAAAAGTATCACATGTGAACTTAGACAACAAGTTATACACAGCAGTAAATATAAAAAAACAACAACAGTAACAATAATAAAAGAAGATCAGAAAAGAATTCTCTAGGAACCATATAAAGCTAGAGTGGAATTAGCATGCCTGAGTTCCAATATTCCATAAAGTAAAGTTAATAGGAAAACTAAAAGGTGAGGATATAAAAAAGTGCAGTTGATATAGTATAATAAATACAATCAACACATTACCAGCCAAGAAACCCCTGATAGATCAATGGCCTTCAAGGAAAGAAGCTCCAAGAGCCTCTCAGGTGTTGAGATCATAAACTCAGGCTCCGAACTCTTCAGACTATTTACAAAACAAAGTTTCAATCAGAAAACAAATAAAAGGAAAGTGAAAAACTGTATATCAAAGCATATGACTGCAGTGGATAGAGAAAGGAAATCACTCTGTGCAAGAAGTACATGAAATGCTATGGTGTGTACAGAGAGAGAGAGAGAGAGAGAGAGAGAAGCATAATAATGTCAAGAATAAGAATATTCGAGTGATGAACAACGCTACCAACTACCATTGAAGTGATTATGACATACACATGAACATACATTCTATTAATACTGGAACTTTCATTTCACCAAAATGTAAATATAAATGATCCGAAAGTAACACACAATCAGACATATTGCACACTTATAATCTAGTTAAAACTAAACCTGAGCTGCCTCTAAAAGGCCATCAATTTTGTAAGGCTTCATTATAATCATCAATCATGAACAAAGTTCTTTAATTGGATGAGAAAATGAATGGGACTATCCAGCCACTGTCCTTGAGTGTATTAACTCAGAAAAGTAACTATTGGCTAAAGATCATGCAAACTTCTATAAAATGTGAATCACTATACAAAATATATCACCAAAATGATTTCGCTGTGGGTGCCTACTTTAAAATAGCAGAGTTGAACTTTACCCTTGAATCTGGTGATTTAAGGAAGCACCAGGGTGTATACTCACTGTATGTATTCCAAGAACCTTCAAAGGTTTGCACACTGAACGTATCTGATGGTCATAATCAAAGAAGAAGAAAAGCTAATCAAATAATTGAATAAACACCACAAAGCATACAGACATGCATGTACTTTTCCTTGTCTCGATCGATTAGAACACCACAAAGGTTTGTGAACCCATGCAAATGGTATCAACTATTATAGACAATGTGTAACAAATCATGCTTAAATTTTCCTTTTTTCCTTTTCATGTCCCCTTTTCAGGGGGTCACTTCTATGGAGACAATACTGAAAGTAAGATTAGCAGTATTCCATCAGTAATTGCATATGGAATTGAAAAAAGATGTTCAATTGAAGCAAATAAAGATTGATGATTGCTAAGCTTCTAAATGATACAAACCTTGGCGGCTTTCTCCTGAGATGCAACAAGGAACAAAAGAAATGGACTGGTGGCAGATGGACCTTCTTCATCCTTTCTAGAAATTGAATCAGCAGCACTGGAAACAATCCATGCAATTTTCTCTATTGTCGAAGAAGTTCCACTAGTCTCTAATATATCCTTCCCAGCAGAATAACATTTCCAAAACTCAACTCCCCAGGTACTAACAAATAAAGGCTTGCCCTCCTCATTACAATAGGTACCATCACAACGCAGTGAATTTTCAATTTCATTCAAACACCGAATCAGATACTTAGATGGACAATCTGAGCTTTCGCAGGCCTTTTCCTGTTCCCCACTCAGCTGAGCCTTTGTCTTTACTGAGTCTATTCTGCTTTTCTGTACTGCGCTATCAATAGACGATTTCTTCTGCTCATTCTTCATACTCGTCACCTTCATATTTTTCAACCCCGGATTCTTTGCCTTCTCGTTCTTTCTCATAATTTCTTTACATTTCTCCCTGAGAAACTCAGTCTCGTCCCTATGCGGAAGCATGACCTTCTTGGTAACTTTTTCAAAATCTTTTTTACCATTCCTGTCGTTGAAGGGATCCTCTAGTGTAGGAAGGCTAAAGCACATACCCTGTAATGCCACAATAAGATTTACGTCGGGTATTCGGATCCACAATAATCAGTACATTCGTAAATCATCAATGATTTTACTGAAACAAATGTCCATTCTTAATGATTTAACTTGATTCCTATAATATCCATCTTTAATTAGCAATAACAGAAATAAATCACAGCCCAAAATAACAAACAAGTAATATGCTCTATGCTTAATCTGCTACACCAAAAACGAATTCAACAAAAACCTAAAAACAAATTAACATATACTTAATTTCCCACCAAAATCGTACAATTATTTTTTTTCTTAGCCGTAACATAGAACCGAGTTGAGGAAAGCAACAAGAGGAAAAGGTAAAACGACGTCGGATTGAAGAGGTACCTGGCATTTGCGGCGTTTGCCGGACTGGCGGCGCTTCTTGGCGGCGATAATGGAGGCGACGCGAGCAGTAACGGAGGAGGAAGAGCGGTCGTCCTTGCGGAGCTTCTTCCTGTTGGCCTTGTTCAGCTTCTTCCTGATTGCGTCGTCGCCTTTCGCCATTGAAACGCTCAGGCTCGGAGACACAGCGGCGGCTTCTTCTTCACTACTCTCTCTACTTTCGGGGGAGGTCGGCGGTTTATACCTTGTGCTTCTCTTCGGGGGTTTAGAGACGAGGGTAGTTCGGTCAAATTACATTCTGCTGACCCGACTGTGAGCTGGTGGGCTTTTTTATTTGGACACGCATGGATCTTCTTTGGGCACCCTACGCTCGGAACAAGTGGAAATTGGACAGGACTAACGAAATTAGAAGGTTCAAGGTTGTCGTTGGCCGGTTAAATTGAAACAAACACGAGCAATTATATATATATTGCTTTCCTCACTCTTATAATCAGTCGATGTAAATGGTTCTTGCTTTGTCTATATCCTCACAAAAGAACAAAATATTTTTTCTCTTGTTGCTGGGTAGGAATCGATCTGTGGCTGTTAACTGGTTGCTAGCTAGCTATATCCTAATAGAATTATGGAGCCAGTAGTATTAGCAACAGAGGAAGATGAAGCCAACACTCCAAAGAAACTTGATGCTGGAGCTCTATTTGTGCTCAAATCCAAAGGTACTAGTTAATTTTATAGCATCCATCAATATGTTTATGAGCATAATTTAATTTACACTGATGTGATGATAGGGTCATGGTTGCACTGTGGATATCACTTGACAACATCAATTGTAGCTCCTGCACTCTTGAGTCTTCCCTATGCACTTTCCCTGCTGGGATGGTTTCCGGGCGTTATATGCCTCACTGTTTCAGCTATGGTAACTTTCTATTCATACAACCTTCTGTCCTTGGTTTTAGAGCACCATGCTCACCTTGGTCAGCGCCAGCTTCGCTTTCGCGACATGGCCAGGGATATTTTGGGTGAGTATCTTCACTTGTGATTGCTTGGGACTTCCATGTTGGTATCACAGATTAATGCAGAAATAAAAGAGGGTTTATGGTCAATTTTACAGGACCAAGATGGGGAAGATATTTTGTAGGTCCAATTCAATTTGGCCTATGCTATGGCGCAGTTATAGCTTGCATTCTTTTAGGAGGACAGAGCCTTAAGGTCAGTTTTCTATTTCCATCAAGGCTTTCTAAAACCTGCAGGCTTTTCTTGCTTTGGTGAAGCAGTGAAAAACTGGAACTATATATTGATCTGCATAATTATGCCTCCCAAAAAACAAAAAAAATCCCTCAGATGTTATGTCAGAAACTTAGAAATGAAGTTCTCTAACTATTTTCATTTGTTTTCTATCCCTCGTGATTCCTCTTGTGCAAGTATATATATCTGCTCTCTAGTTCAAGGCCAGAGACCATGAAACTCTACCAATTTGTTATTATATTTGGTGTCCTAATGCTGGTATTGGCACAAATTCCATCCTTCCACTCCTTAAGGCACATCAACCTAGTCTCTCTGGTCCTTTGTCTTGCCTATAGCGCCTGTGCCACAGCCGGTTCCATATACATTGGTAAGAAATCGAAGACCAAGCATGTTCATATTGTCACCATGCTAGTCCGGATCTGATTACTATTTATATATGATTGCAGGAAATTCGATGAATGCTCCTAAGAAGGACTATTCCTTAAATGGAAGCAAACAGAATCGCGTTTTTGGATCCTTCAATGCTATTTCAATCATCGCTACCACGTATGGCAATGGCATTATTCCTGAAATACAGGTTTTCGAAATTCCTTACTAAATGGAAAATGTTAGTTTTGCTTGGTGGATTACTGGATTCAACTTGGATAGTACAAACTAAGATGCACGTACATTTTTTCTTTGCAGGCAACTATAGCACCGCCAGTCAAAGGAAAAATGTTCAAGGGATTATGTGTATGTTATACGGTTGTACTTTCGACATTTTTCAGTGTTTCTATATCAGGATATTGGGCATTTGGTAATCAGGCCAAAGGTACTATTTTACTTAATTTCCTAGTTGATGAGAAGCCTCTGCTGCCAACTTGGGTTCTCTTGATGACCAATGTCTTCACCTTCTTGCAAGTATCAGCTGTTAGTGTGGTATGTAGCTAGACTGACTGAATGTAAATTTTGATTTTGAGGTAACTGGAACTAAAGGATATGAATTAGCATTTAACCACATGTTTCTGTCTTACTAAACTTTATAGTTGATCTACACAGGTTTACTTACAACCAACAAATGAAGTACTCGAACGCAAGTTTGTCAACGCGAAGATTGATCAGTTCTCTGTTAGAAATGTAGTGCCAAGGTTGGTTTATCGATCATTGTCTGTCGTGATAGCCACAACTGTTGCAGCTATGTTTCCTTTCTTTGGAGACATCAATGCTTTAATTGGAGCATTTGGTTGCATTCCTCTCGACTTCATATTGCCGATGGTGTTATACAATGTTGTATTCAAGCCATCCAAGTACAGCCTTCTTTTCTGGGGAAACACAATAATTGCTTCAATATTTTCAGCATTAGGAGTGTTGGGGGCAATATCTTCAATCCGTCAAATAATTCTTGATGCTAACACCTACAGTTTGTTTGCTAACGTATAGTGTGTAAGGCTTTAGCTTTTCTGATATAGAGGACACCAACTGCAAACTCGATCTTGTTGCACATTCCTAAATTATCAGAACTGTTTATGTTTATATAATTTTGCTGGATGTCTCCAAAAGCAAAAGAAGCAAGAAGTTAGCTCATGTTAGAATGGTTATAAATCTTGAAACCTCGGTACAAATCGTGTAAGAGGACCTCAGAGGTTACGCGAGAATGCTCAAAATAGGTGACTAGCTCCCTGATCAGGGCAGGGCATTCATCTGATGAAGCCATGTTGGACACTTGGATCACACTATATATAAACATTTTTTATGTATGTGTTCTTTCTATGAGGCAGATTTAGTGACACTAAACTGCAGAAGGCTAATTAGTTAATTGCCAAAACAAAATTGCCAAGATTGATCGACTTGAATCATTTTATGTATTTGGAAAATTCCTTTGAAGTTTCAAATAGCTAGCTAGCAACAAGCAGTTAGTAAAGTAGTTGTGTTTGATGATAGAGGGAACTTGAAATCAGTCAATGGATGATGCAGAAACAAATCATGCCTGCAGCAACCTACAAGGTCAAGCTGACTGCTAAAAATAAATCTTCCATTAATTGTCTTCTTTGGAAGATTAATTTATGGTACTTATCACTATCAGGGGTCACTGGTCAGAAGTCCATATATACCAGATTGATCAAGCACTTCTCACACACACGCACACATGTAATAGATCGATTTGCCATAGTCAATGATCTTCCATATGTATCTGACTTTCAAGCCTCCCGCCATCTGGGACTAACAAATATATTACAGATATTATTGGCAAACATAGTCAGAGAAATCTGAACTTAAAAATGAATGAAAAAAAAAAAAACCTGGACAGTCATCCAAACTGTTGGACCAAGGCTCAGTTTGGGACAGCATAGACCAAGGCTCAGTTTGGGACAGCTGTGCTGTGAGAAGAATTGCTTATGGAATTGCTATAAGAAGAATTGCTTTTGAAATTGCTGTGAGAGGAATTAGTTGAGATGTTTGGTAAACTGTTTTTAAAAAGGCAAAATAGGATTTAGGAAAGATTCATTTAATTCTTTTGTGTTTCTGAGATTGATTCTCGCAAAAGCACCTCTTACCCTATTTCTCCAAAACCTGTTTTTAAGAGAATCTATTCCTCTAAAATCAGTTATACGGGTGATTACCAAACACCTCAGGTTGTCTCAAAATCACTTTTGACCCCAAAAGCAGTTTCAAAATCGTTCCCAAACGGAGCCCAAGTCTCATTTCTTCAAGCTTTTAACACCTTCCATCCAAAGTTCCAAACTAACCTTGATTCACCGAATAAGTTGAACTAACTAAAGTGATTATGCATGAGTGCATGACAGCCTTAATTGGTCGCTAGCTATTAAGAAAAGAGAAGGCGCAGTAGAACGTGCTATTACTCGGTCAAACTCGACTGCGCGCTTCTAGAGACGAGACCCACGTACTATTCACCTAGCCTGTATGTATACATAATTGTGGGAAAAAATCTGTAAAGAATTTTTGGCACTTGCATGACTGCATGAGTGTGAAGTCTGGTGTTGTATATATAAGTGTGGCAGGGGACCTCTTTCTGTAAGTAGTCCAAAATAGCATTCAACCAAAGTAACTCATTCTTTGGATTTTCTGAGGTCTGATTTTCATTACATATATAGCAGCTGCTAGATCGAAGAAGCTAGTCGATCGGTCTGTAGTGTGGCTGACTTCATAGAAGCTATCAGCAAACTCTTTCTTACTGCATGCCTTATCCTTAATTATAATCTGTTGCAGTTTCTCTACTCTCTATATCAAGTCTATCGTCGATCTTCCAAGAACACGAGAGAGAGAGAGAGAGAGATGGGAACTGTGGCTGCTCCATACATGAGGAATTAGGATCTGAAGTTGATCAGAAACAAAAGGGTGTCGTCGCCGCCAGCAGCCCTCCGAAACAGCTCGACGCCGGAGCTCTCTTCGTTCTCAAGTCGCAAGGTACGTTAGTGGCCGGCCGGAACTCGATCACTAGCTAGCTATATGTATATGATGTTTGATTAATTCATCATGATCAACAATACCATTTTATTTCTTCAACTAAAAACTGTATATATGAAGCTGTCGATAGATTTGATCATTGAATTAGCACCGGCCATTATGTATATCGATCTCTCATGCAGTCATGCCTGGCCTATAAACAATATATGATACAAGAAGACATGGACCGAACTAGAGGTGGGCTAGGGTTTGCTGCAGCCCACCTCACTTTTTTGGTGAGAAAAATTGGGTATATATCATATATACTATATGTCTATATAGCAGCAAGCAAATTGAGTTTTGAATGAGAAAGTTAAACTGAGAAATGAAATAGTTGAGTATCTGAGCAAATCGAGTTGCATATATGAGAAAAAAATAAGCTGAGAAATTGAGCAAATTGAGTTTTCTTTGAGATAATTGAGTTGAGAAATTGAACAGACTTGTATTGAAGATGAGGTTTGTGTAGATTTGAGTGCTTGCAACAGTTTAATGAAGGTTCAATAATTTGTTTTAGAGTTTGAAACAGTAATTGAAGATCCAGTATTTTCTTCAGATTTGTGTTGTGAAGTGTTGTCTGTGCTGTGGAATTTTATGTGAGTTTTGTCAGAAGTTTCGTTTTGGTTCAAATTTGCAGATCTTGAAGCATTTTGCAATGGCACCACAACAAAGTATTCCTAGTCTTTCTCATTCTGATGTGCATTCTTTTCTAAGCATTATTACTATGCGTTTTGGAGAAAGGAACTTTATCAAATGGAGCTTCCGATTTCAATCTACGTACTCTAGTGTTTTATAAAGACCTCAAAAAAAAAAAAAATTGGCCTTCGCCCAATAGAAAGAACGCAAAGAACTTTAGCCTACCCTAATTCTAAATCGTAGTTCCGTCCTTGTGAGAAGATCATGCATTAAGGCTATTAACTAAGAAGAATATGATTACCTCATTGATAAATGAAACCGTTAATGATTAGCTATGTTCGTCATCTGCTCCCAGCAAATCTTTGCAGTTATTAACTTCTTCCATGTCAACTTTATTATGCATCTTTGTATTCCTGTAATGTTCAACTAGTAAGTATACTTAACGTCTTAATTAACCACATTCAACAGTGGAAATAATTATCTTTAAAGTTGGTTTGTTTAATTTTTCACCGTTACATTTACATTTGAGGATGGTTGAGTATGATTTTCTCATTTGAAGATGGTTGAGTATCATTTTTGTTGAAAATAAAAAAGTAATATTCTCAACAACAACAACAAAAAACATGTAAATCAATATTATAAAGCAACGAACAAATCAATTTTACTATTAAATCACCACTTCTTCAAAATAAAATTCTAGCTACCAACTAGCTATAGGCCTATAGTTGCAATTTTTGGTATCCTAATATGTTTAATCACATCTTAACCTCTCTAAACTTTATGTGTGAATTGATGTTTTTTGCGTGGTACATACACACAGGGTCATGGTTACATGTTGGGTACCACTTGACGACATCAATAGTGGCTCCGGTGCTTCTAAGTCTTCCGTTTGCGATGGCCTTGCTCGGCTGGGTTGGGGGAGTCATCTGTGTAGCCTTGGCAGCTTTGGTCACCTTCTACTCCTACACTCTTCTCTCTTTAGTTCTCGAGCATCAAGAGAAGCTTGGCCATCGTCAACTTCGCTTTCGAGACATGGCCAGAGACATCTTAGGTTCGTATGTATGCTATTCATTCATACTCGATCTCATAATGAGTTTGTTATTCTACGTACACATACTCTTGTATGTTCTCTTCTACATATCTGATCGAGTGAACATATATTGCATTTGTTTGTTTATAGGTCCTGCTTGGGGTAAATATTTTGTTGGCCCTCTGCAGTTTTGGATATGCTATGGTGCAGTCATCGCTTGCACATTACTTGGTGGGCAGAGCCTTAAGGTCAGTGCCTCAACCTGTACTTTATCACAACTTCACCATTGCTATTGCCAGTATTACCAGTGCCTCATATATGAAAGTTTTACCAGGCTCTCTCTCTCTCTCTCTCTCTCTCTCTCTCTCTCTCTCTCTCTCTCTCTCTCTCTCTCTCTCTCTCTCTCTCATTAGCTTATTGGATCTTTGTTCTGTTTGTTGGCAGTTTATTTACTTGCTCTCTAATCCAGATGGGACAATGAAGCTGTACCAGTTTATTATTATGTTCGGAGGCGTCACACTCTTTCTGGCTCAAATGCCATCCTTCCATTCCTTAAGGCATGTTAACCTCGTTTCTCTTATCCTTTGTCTTGCATACAGCTCCTGCGTCACTGCTGGTTGCATATACCTTGGTAATTATCACTAACTGTAGCATACTTAATTATCCTCATGTATTAATGTATATGATCACCAAGTCATGCATGCGAGGAAGAAAATCACACACATATATCGATCACCATATTGTGACTAGAACACTGCTCATATATATGCCACCTTTGTTTCCCAGGACATACGAACAATGCTCCTATAAAGGACTATTCCATAAAAGGAAGTACAAAAGATCGGTATTTTGGTATCTTCAATGGCATCTCAATCATAGCTACCACATACGCAAGTGGAATAATTCCGGAAATACAGGTATTTCAACTAATTTCTTATACAATATGGCTACGAAATCGAGCTTTACTGACCTAGTAGGATCGTTTAATCACCATGTGTGTGTATATATATAATTTTTGGATTTAAAACTGAATCTTATAAATATCGGTTATTAAATTAATTAGAGTAAATATATGTGTTCTTAAATATCGCATACATTAAAGTACATTTATGTCGTCAAAAATCCACATGTTATGTTGTTATGAGAGTGCCAAAACGTCAAACTATTTTTGCCTATCTACCTAGACAAATAATTGATGAAGTGGTTACATAAATGAGCAAGAAATGAGTATTTTCATCAGGCAACTTTGGCACCTCCGGTAAAAGGCAAGATGTTCAAAGGGCTATGTGTGTGCTACAGTGTTATAGTGACAACCTACTTCAGTGTGGCAGTGTCTGGATATTGGGCGTTTGGCAACCAAGCTATGGGAACCGTTCTATACAATTTTATGGGTGTTGACAAGCCTTTACTTCCTACCTGGTTTTTGCTCATGACCAATGTCTTCACTCTTCTGCAGGTCTTGGCTGTCACAGTGGTAAGTCGATAACACCAAGCTGAAAGCCTAATTGATTTGCATTTTAACTATGTAACTAGTAAATTCAGGGGTAAATTTTTAAAAGTTCGAACTTAATCAAAATCTTGTTTACCTTGTTGAGGTGAACTGATCGATCAAATGCAACTTAATTAGTTCACATGACCCAACTAATTGGCATGCGTGTGTATTCACAGGTTTACTTGCAACCAACAAATGAAGTGTTTGAGAAGAAATTTGCAGACCCAAAAATGGATCAGTTCTCCGTCCGTAATGTGGTGCCGCGATTGATTTTCCGGTCACTCACCGTTGTGGTAGCTACATTTTTTGCTGCGATGTTACCTTTCTTTGGAGATATCATGGCATTGTTCGGGGCATTTGGATGCATTCCTCTAGATTTCATTTTGCCAATGATATTCTACAATGTGAGTTTCAAGCCCTCAAAGCAGAGCCTCATCTTTTGGGTTAACACATTGATAGCGGGAGTATCCTTCTTGTTAGTCGGGGTAGGCGCTGTAGCATCGGTTAGGCAAATATTTCTTGATGCTAAAACATATCGCCTTTTTGCTAACATGTGATTAAACCACTCAGATATATATATATATATATATACACATTTTATTGCATGTCAATATGTTGTGCACTGTTAGACACTTGGACTTGATAACTACACTAATTATACGTATTGTCATATATAGCCTCCAGGTTTCGGTTACGCGGCTTATGCCCTCTTGATTCATGCGCTTCTAGTTACAGTAAAAAAAAAATGCAACTGCTTTAGGTATCAGTTATGATTAATTATTTTTTGTTTTTCTCTTTCAAAAAAAGAGATAATAGGTGTACTGTACTCATAATAACACATTCCGGGTTCATCAGACTCGGTGAAAATGGATCTCCTCTATAAATTTAGGAACCCTAGTGAAGAGGTATATCCTCAACGGTGGTTAACAGAAATCTACTTGAAGAACGATTCTCTAGCAAGGCATTCCAAACACAGAATAACTAGTACAAGGATGAATCTTCATTTAGAGAATAAAAGATGATGTGACACATTCAAAATCTGACTTACTGATCAAAGAAGCAAACACGTGCAAATAAAAATATAATAGAAAGTTGGTGGTGATTTAAATTTGTTAACTATTTTTTACTTGACTACCCTAATAACTACCATCTAGATTGATGACACATGTTTATTTTTTTATCAACAATAAAATAAAATAATTTAAAGAGACATGTGTCATCAATCTAAATAGTGACCATTTGGATGGTCAAGTAAAAGGTGATTGATGAATTTAAATCCGTAGCTGTATACAAGATTTGTAAAGTTGATTAGCGGTAATGAGATCGCTTTAATAGTAAGGCTATTAAACCAAAAACATGGTTGGTGAGTCAAATTAGATAAAAGTCATTAATTAAGTTGTGTTTAGACTTGCAGACTTAATTAAGATGATATTAACATCATATTTGTGAATAATTAAGTATGATTCAGGGGATTCCTCGGTCGGACCGTTTTGGCGGTTCTTGACTACTTCCTCGTTTGCAAGTCAGTCCCTCTGTACTGTTGGGCTCGGGCTCGAATGGAAGATAGAATAAAGTTAGGGGGCCAATTTGTTAAGTGGACTTGGTACCGCGTGGTCGTCGGCTCGTCGCCATTGATGATTGTGAATCTGTGTGATGGATTCCCTATCTCAAGCTTTGCACTTCAGTCCTTGATATTGCTAATATTTCCATGCATGGTAATCCCGAAAATCAAGGTTTTCTTTTTCCTTATTTGGGGTCAGTGTTTTAATTTACCAGTCCATTGATGGATTTGTTTGGATTAAAATCTTGTGTTTCATTAATGTGTTTTAAAACCATGATGACAACTACCTGCCACCTCATAGCCTACTAAAATAGAAATTTACCAATCAATCAAATTAAATGACTGAAGCAACTTTTGGAAGCAATGAATGAATTAAACTTTGAATTTTTTTTAGACTTCAATTTTTATCCTTTTTTTTATGGGACAAGGTGAGATAGTAAGAGCACTTTTAGCAAACTATTTATATCGGTTCTTTAGTTATTTTAAAGAACGAGTTTAGTTTTTTATCAATTTAATCAACTTCAACAGACTAGTAAGTGGTTAATTATTTTAACTTTTAGTTATCTCGCTACTTAAATATAGCTAGCGAGATGAGACTCTGTATAATTTAAGTTAATCCAATAATGTATTCCTTTTAAGTCATTTTATGTAATATTAAAACACATTTAAATTAATTTTTCTTTATTTAATCAATAATATAAATCAAAATTTAATTGAAATAGAGAGTACTGGTGTAAAAGTATTTTTAAAGTAGCTAGCCAAAATGACTTTTTAGCTATTTTAGCTAAAATTTGACTACAAATGACTTGCATTGCTAAAAATGCTCTACGCCGCACTAGTTTCATTAGTGAGTTGTTGACTACGTTAGAGACATGAGAGTTTACCCTCTTCTCTCTCTTTTGCTCGCCATAAAGAGGGGGTTTTCTACGGTTCTGATTTTGATTTTTTCTACTGTTCACCAGACAGGGAGTTTTTGTCACATCCCGACCCGTAAAAATTTTATCGGATTTACTAGCTTGGTTATAATAAGAATTTTACCGTCTCCGACATTGAGTTATAGTTTAATTGGTCCCTAAAGAGGTTTTGAGGGACAATTATTTCGGAGAATTATTCGTAGGAGAAAAATGTAACGACGGTAAAATAGTAAATTTTAGCTAGTAAAAGGTAATTTTTATTAGGGTATTTTATTTTGGGGTGTTAAATTGGTGAAGTTGAGTATTTTTTATGTTGGGCCGGGTTGGTATGAGGCCCAAACCCATTTTTTTCTTTTTTTTTCTCTTCTCTTTCTCTCTCTTCCTCTCTCTTTCTCTCCCCGACCCTTTCTCTTTCTCTCTTCGGGCTGCCGGAAATGTCCCGAGCCCGTCCACCGCCGTCCGGCCAAGCCAGGCCGCCGCACCGGTCCCGTTCGGACTGCCGCCGCCTCCTCTCCTCGCCTGGACCGTGACCGGGCCGGTTGCGCCGCCGAACGGGAAGGAAACTCCCCTAGCAGCCGGTTGCTCCTTTCGCCGGAACTCCCTCCTCTGGTCACCAATCCGGGCAAGTTTGGTACGGTTTTGTAGCTCTCCTCCCGTGCAACAACCCCTCCAAAAGGTTCGATCCCTCTTGAGCTCGGTAAGAAGAAATTCAAAGTTGAAATTCTAGGGCTTTTAGGATGTTTTCATTCGATTGACCTAGTTAGGCTTGAAATTAGACTTAGTGATAGTCATGAAAGTTGTTTGGGATGTTGAGAGGAAGATTCTGTTAAAATTTGGTAGAATTTGGACGTCGCCGGAATCGGCCTCCGGCCGCCGCCGCCGTTTTGGGGTTTTGTATAATTTTAAATATGGAATAATTAGAGGAATTTAATGGAGTGAATTGTGGAATTTTCGGATGAGATTTGGATAGGTTTGTGAATTTCTGAAGTTTGGTATTTTGGCGGTTAAATAATGTAAAATCCGACCGTAGGATTTAAATCAATTTCTGAGGAAGGTTGTATTTACGACTGCCGAGTATGATATAAAAGTTTGGATCGTTTCGATTTAAGAATATCGAACTTAGGCAATGATGAGCGTATTTATGGCTCTCGATTAATTTTGCCTATTTTATCAATATTGGATTTTAGTGGGAAATTAATTATATATTTGGAACAGGACGTGAGGAGACTCAAATTGGAGAGACATCGGATCGACGTCAAGCTTAGGCTTAAAGTTGTGAGTGGACCTTTGTTTTAAATAAAAAGCATGCGATGAATGATTTTATTAATCATTTATTTCTTCTGATGAGATTATTGATTTCTCGGCTATTTGGCAATTTTTCCTCCTTTGGAGAGATCCCGAAAATGAGATTTTCGGTGGATATATATATTTTGGATATTATGAATTTAGTATGTATATAAATGCTAGCTAGCCATACGTGCTTGGTCCGGCATAATGAGGTAAAATACCATTATGGCGTGGCGTGAGTGTTAGACACAAGCGTCATAGCCCTATATGAAAACTACTTTATTTTCGGTTTATTCAGGTTTTCATATAGGGAGTCCACACGTATATATACACCGTCTTTTTCGGTCATAATGAGGAAAAATACCATTATGGCGCAACGTGAGTGTTAGACACCAGCGTTGTAGCCTTGTATGAATTTCTATTTTTCTAAATTGTTTCTAGGATTCATACAAGGAGTCTGACGAGTGTAGATACATACGAATATATGTTTATATATAGTTCAGCCAGAGAGGCTCCATTTTATTTGAGTTTGTGACTAGCCAGTGTTAGTCGTGAAATTGTCAGTTTATGAGTTGAGCGTTTTTAAGCTGCCGCATGCAGTATATTTTTCTATGAAATTAAAATGGGAATGCATAAATATTTTGTTATTAAATTATTTATGTCCACTCACTCTAATGTTATTAAATGTCTTCCCCTAGGCCCTTCGTTTTAAAATGCCCAGTCTGCAGGATTGCATAGTTGAGATCGGGCGTACATGGAGAAGAGGCATAGTCAATAGTATAGCTTCCGCTCTTTTCTATTTATTTATAGTTCATTTCCTCTCAAATAGAGTTGCTCTGAATATGTGGTTGATTGTTATAGGATCTTTGTTAAATCTATATTGGGAGATGTTGTGATTTGTGGAGAGCACGAAGGCTCCAGGAGTCTATAAGGTTGGAGTTGGAACCTTTAGGAGTGTTTGCAGGTTTTGGTTCGGAAGGGTTGTCCATTTCCAAGGGAGGTTGTACCGAATTTTGTGGTAAATCTTTCTTTGGAGGTGGTCCCCGCACGATTTACTCCGGATTTAGGGTGAAATTCGGGGTGGGTCGTGTCAGCTTTTTTATTGTTATTGTCATCAAGGTGGTGTGTCTCACTTGTCGGTGGTGGTGGTTCAAGAGTTTCAGGTTTTGAAGGGAAAGGCAACTGATTGAAGCGGCAATGAAGAGCTTGAATGCACATAGGTTTTGTTCCAGCATGGATGTTGTGTCGTCATAGAGGAGACGTGATACGAATTTGGAGGTGACCGGCCTAGAGTGGTGCAACATCGTAGCAGGTTAGACCTGCCTCGATCTCTTCCTATTTGGGTAGGTTGGTTGTCTTTGCTAATTTTTCGCTGAACTTTCCTTTGTAACGTGGTTCGAAAGGTGGAGCTTCTTTGGTGGCGGTCGGTGTCGGTGACATCCAGATCTTACAGCTTGTTGGGCTGGATTTTGGATGACTAGATTTGAGGTCCATTGAGTTGAAATGATTAAAGAAATATGATTGTAGATGTTTGAAAGGATCATGATCGTAGATTTTATAAGGTTTAATTTGTGATTATTTTAATTAATTATGAGATTCAAATGTAAATTTAACGTTTCAACCAAAACTCATCTGTATCATTCTCAAATTTATCAAATTAATTTTGCAGTTCAATCAAAAAAAGGCAAAACCTAAATTCATAAGATTCTCAAACTTCTATAAAATAGTTGAGCTAGATTATCAATTTCTTACACTACTTTATGGATTCTCCATAATCGGTGAGATCCCAATTCTCTAATAAACATCACAACGTGCGATCATTCTGTACAAACATTGGAAATAACCTATCTCTTTGCTTGAGACGTAGATTTGAACATTTGCCTTGAAGCATAATCTGTGAATTGCCTTTGAAGTACAAGTGAATATTTGAACATTTTGAACAAAATGAAAAGCATTCATTAAAAAGAAAGTGAAAAAAAAGGAAAGGAAAAAAAGGGGTGAGCAAAGTTGGGGTTGAAAAGGTGATATAGAGAGAGACAGAGGGGGTCAAATAATGCAAATAAGGATAAGATTAGCAATCAGTAGAGAGAGATTTGTGTAGTCTCTATTAAATATTACTCGTGTCTTGGTCAGTCTCTCCTTCCTACAATTTCTGCTGCGCTATTCCATGTGCTCTGCAGCTCAAGCTTCCACTGCAGCTTCCTCCCTACTTCCTCTCTTCCTCTTTAAGCTCCCCCATTTCAGATTCTCCCTTTTAGAAACCTTCGCCGCCCACTACTTGTTCTTCCTATCATCGGTGAGTCTTATACCATAGCTTGATTTTTTTTTTCTTTTTCTATTTTTTTCTGGATATGATCGTACCCTTTTTCTTGATTTTTTTATTTTATCGCACAAATTCAAAACGTTGTTGTCTGAATCTGGGTTTTTGAGATTTCCTTGGACCAAACGTTTTTTTTATCTTGTCTGAATTTACTTAATTAAGCCCAAAACAACAAAAGTGGTGCTGCTCTCTGAATCTGGCTTTGTTTTCTTAATTCTGGAAGAAGAAATATGAATATGAAAAAATTGGAAAATTTTTTGGGTGCTGAAAAAATTGGATCTTGGAATTTGGTACTGATTGGTATGATGGAATTTGGGTGTTGATAATTGGGTTTTGGTTAACGGTCGTTTTCATGTCTAATTTAGGCATATATTCTGCTGAATTGTGTGCTAAAAGATTAATATTCCTTCAGTTTTGGTTTATTTTATTTTAATTTTTTTGTCCAGGATAAATATCTATTTAGCTAATGCTGAGCGCCTCAGTAGCCTTTTAATTAATCATAGAGTTAGCTGCCTGAGAGCTGTTGCTTTTTGTCTTTTAAATACTTTTTGTGGATCTTGGATTGTGGAAATTTAAGGATGTTCTCTCTTACTTGCCGAAATTTGAAACCAGAACTGAAGGAACACATGTTCGTTTTCTGATTTTTCAATTTGTGTGTGCCCAACACACTTCAATTCCCAGAATTTTACCCTCTGCCCTCCTTTTCGCAGCCTCGGAGAGAAATCATGGTAATTTGCTTTTTGGTTTGTTTGCTAGTGCATGATCGAGTCTCTTCATTTCTGTTAGCTGCTTAGCGCAATTGTTTGATTATGATTTTATTATTTGATACAGGATCAAGAAATATGAGGTCGGAGTTTGCTTAGACATCTGAATTGTTTTCTCTGTGTAAGAGATGGTTGCAGAGTCGTGGTTTCGTAGTCTTTGGAAGACTAAAAAGAAGCATGAGGCTGGACCTGGGAAAGCAGTAATTGGAGTTTTGGCCTTTGAAGTAGCAAGCTTGATGTCCAAGCTGGTGCAGTTATGGCAGTTACTGAGTGATAAACAAGTGGCTAGGCTTAGAGAGGAAATTTCAAATTCGGTGGGTGTAAGAAAGCTTGTGTCAGAAGATGATGATTACATTGTAGGTTTAATATGCATCGAGTTGTTCGAGAATATGGTCCGTGTGTCAAAATCTGTGGCCAGGCTTGGGAAGAATTGTACGGATCCTAGTTTGAATGGTTTTGAGAGAGCTATTAGTGATTTGATCAATTATGGCGCTGACCCTTACAGATGGCAATTTTCATGGAAGAAGATGGAGAGGAAGGCCAAGAAGATGGAGAGGTTCATTTCAATAAATGCAAATTTGTATGAAGAGATGGAAGTTCTTTCAGATCTTGAACAAACGCTGAGGAGAATGAAAGGCAGTGATGAGTTAGATGGTGTTAATTTGCTTGAGTTTCATAAGAAGGTAGTGTGGAAGCGGCAGGAGGTGAAGAATTTGCAAGAGGCGTCTCTTTGGAGTAGGACTTATGATTATACAGTCCTCCTTCTAGCAAGATCTCTCTTCACAATATTTGGTAGGATCAAGCATGTATTTGGACTTCAACAGATGGCAGATGGTGGATTCAAAGAATCTGATCACATAAGTCGTAGTCAATCAGTGTCTGCAATAATACAGCCTTCAGTCCATCCGTCTGAGAACGGTCTTCCAAGATTTGCCTCAGGTCCCCTTGGGAGGTTTGCTGTTACATCAGGGCCAGTGTCGAAAAAAAACAAGACCAACAATTTCTTTTCAGGCCCTCTTGGTGGCTCAAGTACAAAATCAGGCCCTATTTCAGCAAAAAAGAAAGATGTCAGCTTCTTTTCGGGTCCACTTGTTAAGTCAACAAAATCAGGCCCAATTGCTGCAACGAATAGAACCATCAGGAAGTTGTGGAAGTCTCATGATCACTCAGTCACTAATCATGAGAAGAAACCACCTACAAAGCCCAATAGGTTGCCACAAGTTGGACCTTTTAAAGGATGCATGATAAATGGAAACAATTCACCTGTCACCAATTGCTACTTGAATTCAAATGGTGTTCATTCAGCAATTCTCAATGTAGCCAGAGAGGCCAGTGGAGATGTTTTAGCTTCTGGCAGCAAACTTCATCCTAGTCCGTCAATCTTCAGTTCTAAGCACAAATTGCTGGATGCTCCGCCCGAAACACTTGGTGCTGCTGCCTTAGCACTGCACTATGCAAATGTTGTTATTGTAATTGAGAAGTTAGTAGCATCTCCTCACTTGATTGGTCTTGATGCGAGAGATGATCTGTACAATATGTTGCCTGCAAGTGTGAGGGCTGCACTAAGGGCAAGGCTAAAGCCATACAGTAAGAGCTTAACTTCAGCAGTTTACGATACAGTTCTGGCAGGAGAGTGGAATGAGGCAATGGCGGGAATATTAGAATGGTTGGCACCACTTGCTCATAACATGATAAGATGGCAATCCGAGAGGAGCTTTGAACAGCAGACCTTGGTTTCCAGGACTCATGTTCTTCTGGTACAAACCCTCTACTTTGCAAATCAACAGAAGACAGAAGCAACGATTACAGAGCTTCTTGTTGGTTTGAATTACATCTGGAGGTTTGGCAGAGAAGTCAATGCAAAAGCTCTGTTAGATTGTGATAGCAATAGAACGTATGATGATTTTTTGGAGATGGATGGCTAGTAGAATTTCAGGTCATTGCAATAACCAAATGCAGATCTCAAGACTAACCACATTGAGCCAATGCTCTTACCTGGCTTGTCGATGAGGTTGCTGGATGCTGCTTGACAGATTGATAATTGCGTGTTCCAGGAGAGACAATGAGCCAAGTTCAATATCTTTGTATTAGAAGGCATCCTCGGTACGTCAAAAAGGTATAGACAGAGCTTCCAAACATTCTTTCCTTTGGTTGTTTTCTAGCCACTGGAATACGGGCTCCTCTATTCTTCTTTTTTTCTTATACCAGCAGGGTATGCCGTATTTACTTAAGCTGTGTACCTTGTATATTTTATCAGCTATACTTCTTTCTTTTCAATGGTTGTAAATCTGTGGTATAGAAGGTTCTCTCACCATAATATCAAAATGCCTCTATGGTCAAGCGTTTTCTTTTGTAACCGACTATTATAATTGTGACCTTTACGCCGCGTTGTAACTAGGGAATATAAGTGTAATGTTGCATGTTAGATTTGATATATGAGAGTTTCCCTTTTATACAGTATCATGCGGTGTTACCAGGCTTCCTTCATTTTCAGAATAGTCTAATTTGTTTTGTTAGAAATCTTGGCTGCTTTGTGAACTTTGTCCATCTGAACCCACAAAAGCATGTTTCTAATGCATGTTTGGAAGTGAAAGATTGCACATGTGAAGTAAGAAGTACTACAATTGTCATAATTCCTTGAAATAATGTGAATTTGAGTAGCATAGAGAGCATCCCAGGAGGTTATTCTTGGTTGGTACACTATAATGCAGGTCTCTATTACCCATTTGGGATCTGAATCATGGTTTTTGTTGCTTCAGACTCTACTTCAACTCAGTACTTAGCCCTACACAGTAACACACCAACACTTATGCTTGGTTGCTGGGTCACTACAGTGAGTTCTTCGTGGTGCAACTGCCAGTACTCATCAACCTGAAGAAAGCAAAAGCTTGACTGGGCAGTTACATGAGGTTGAAGTCTCCTCGAATTATGTAGGTGTTGAATGTTAAATTTCATTTGGTGAGAATAATGAGATTACCTTGGTCTAGGTGCTATAAGCCTAAGATGACAATGCAGGATGGCTTCACTGCTTTTAGGAACGATCTGAGTGAGTAATGTTCTTGAGTGATTCGTCACGACCAGCGTCCTACGCTGTCTCTAATTCTCCCTCCAACTTCTTCAGCAGTTGGAAGACAAGAATAAGCTGACAGAGATGTTCAAACACTCGGCCCATGCCACCAGAAAGGGAAATGTTGCTGTGAACCCTTCACTGACCGGACCCTGCAAAGTACACAAATACTAGGCAACCAAACCTCTAAAAACAATCTGTTACAATGACGACCCTTCCCTTCATGCAGATGGATTTAGCTCCTAGGAGACTCTGGTTGGGGAGGAACTTAGTTGGTTAGTCGAGCTCGGGCGACCATCTATCCGACTCTTCATCTCCAATACACTGAAGGCATTCGTCGACTCTTCATCTCCAATACACTGAAGGCATTGTCAACTCACATTTCTACAACAACATTCAGCCAGGGACTTCCTATACCTAGCTTGTATCATCGCCAGCATCCTACTATTTCAAAGGCTGTGTGCCACGCACCACTTCGCCACAGCTCTACGATAAGGACCTTTACCTATGAGCTTACAAAGATTAAATTCCGGTTAACTCCTTGCATTGTGAATTGGTTTACTTCTTTACCAATAAACACATATTATAAATTTATAATCCCAGGTCCTACACCTAATAGGCTAATACCAATAATGAACCCAGATCTTAGGTCTCAACTTTTAGCTCTAGCGCCATATGAATATAATGACTTAATAAATTATTTATTTCTCTTAAAAAAAATCGTTGGTCTTTTCTGACAAACTGTAATCTTTCATCAACATTAATTAACAAAAATATGAAAAATTTTACAATGTGTTAATGCATATGAATAATATGATACATCAATTTTGTAAATTGAGTCTTCAAACTAGTAATATTAGTCCTCGAAGTTGTAATATGAGTTTTTGAAGTTGTAATATGAGTTTTTAAAGTTGTAAAATTTTCTAGTTACAACATTAATAATTATGTGTCATTAAAGTGGTAAAATGTGTGCTTAAAGTGATAATTGAGTCCTTAATTGAGTCCTTAACAAATGAAGACTAATATTGTAACTAATTATTTTTTTTACAACTTTAACGACTCATATTACAAATTACAGACTAATATTATTACTTTGAGGACTCATTTTACAACTTGAGGACAAAGTTAATGCATCACATGTATTAACACACCTTAGCCTTACCCAAAAAATATAGGGTGGTTTTATTAATAGCAAATCACATATACATCCTTTAAAAAGATTTGAAATACAAATAAATCCACTTGTGTTGTTGTTAAACAAATAAGGACAATTTTTAACAATTAAGTTCAATCTTTTTTCTGCATGTCATGTGTCATGTTTTAATTTACCAAACTAACTCTATACCAATTAAATATGTTTTTAGAAGAGAAAAGTCTCTCCTTTTGAGATTTTTCAGTAAATGGAATACAGTAACAGATTTTCAATAACTTAGTGTAATAGCAGTTAATTCCAGTAAAAGTAGTAACAGAGGTTAACATTCCAGTAAATAGAATACAGTAGTAGGTTTTTGATAACTTAGTGTAGTAGCAGTTAATTCCAGTAGAAGTAGTAGCAGGGGTTAACATTCCAGTAGAAGTAGTAGCAGAGGTTAACATTCCAGTAGAAGTAGTAGCAGAGGTTAACATTCTAGTAAATGGAATACATTAGCATGTTTTTAATAACTTAGTGTAGTAGCAGTTAATTCCAGTAGAAGTAGTACCATGGGTTAACATATCAGTATAAGTAGTAGCAGGGGTTAACATTCCAGTAGCAGAGTTTTAGTGGTTCAGCTAGTGTAGTAGCAGAGTTTTAGTGGTTCAGCTAGTATAGTAGCAGCTTCAGTAAGTGCAGTATCAGGTTTTCAGTGGCTCAGCTAATGTAGTAGTATGTTTTGCTGGAAAGCTACAATTCTAACAGATGTAGTAGCAGAGTTTTAATGGTTCAGCTAGTGTGCAGTAGCAGGTTTTCAGTGGCTCAGCTAATGTAGTCACATGTTTTGCTACTACAAGGTCATCTAATCTTCATACTACTACATTGTGTGGTCGTCCAATCTTCCGGCTACTACACTGTCTGGTCGGCCAATATTCCTGCTACTACACTGATCGTCAAATCTTATTGCTACTGTCTCGTCGTCCAATCTTTCATGCTACTACACTGTCTGGTCGTCCAATCTTCCTGCTACTACACTAGTCATCAAATCTTCATGCTACTGCCTAGTCGTCCAATCTTTATGCACAATGAGGTATACAACACTAATCACACTCAAAAGCCAACCACATTTCTCTCTTTCTCTCCCTACCTTTCTCTCCGATTCGAATCCCCACCGCTTCGGTCAGCGTCGGACTCAGAAGATCAGCTTCAAGCTTCATTTCCCGCCGCGCAACGTCACTGTGAGTCTGCAACTCTCTTTTGAAACCCTAATTTTTGTATCTAACACGACACCGTTTCAGATGCAAATGCAAATCTGGGCTTTCGGTGTGGGACTTTATAGCTGGGCAGCTCAGTCGGAGCTTGTGGAGCTATAATTGTGGTGCTCCGGTTTCGATCTTGTGTGTTTAGCTGTAAATGCGGGGTCGATCTAGCATGCAGCGAATATCTAGCAGGCGGAGTCGATCGAGCGGCGAAGTCGATCTAACAGCGGCGTCGATCTAGCAGTGGCGTCGATCTAGCAGCGGCGGAGTCAATCGGTGAGGTGCAAGTGGCGGAGTCGATCTAGCAGGCGGCGAAGACGATCGGCGAGGTCAATCTAGCAATTACGGCGGATTCGATCGGCGTTGTGTGGTGTGCAGAGAGAGAGAGAGAGGAGGAGAGAGAGAGAGAGAGAGAGAGAGAGAGAGAGAGAGAGAGAGAGAGAGAGAGAGAGAGAGAGAGAGAGTATGACAGATCAGAGAGAGTATGACAGATCAGAGAGAGAAGATATTTTTAGTTAAGGCAGTGACAGTTTTGTAGTTTTTTTAGAAAAGATTGGTTTTTTGGGTATTTTGCGTAAAAATTGCTGACAAGGCATGAGACTATGCATTGTGGGCTTGGGCTTATGTCCTTATTTGTGTAAATCTGTTGAATGTTGGTTTTTCTGTGTTTGACAACTGTCTATGGTAGTGGGATGTAATTTTCTCTTTTATTAACACTCTTTTTTGTTATTAACACATCATATCTATAATGAGAGGCAATCATGAAACAATTTCAAATGGTAAGTATAAATAAAATTGAAATGTGTGGATAGAAAAATAGATGAGGTATGTTAATAGCAAAAAAATGTATGTTAATAGCATCACCCAAAATATATATCTCACAACTTTTTTTCAGTAGAGCAAGATAAATTAAAAAAAAAAAAAAACTACTATGACAACCTAATTTAGAATATCAAAATGTAAAGCACGAATAGCTACATTAGGCAAAGTAGTTTAACAACCACTAGTAATTTGATGATTAAGAGTAGCTAAGGCATTTGCAGCAAAGTTCGACTCTCCAAACATGGGTAAATTCGATATACCATAAATTGGCAAAGGCAATTTGAAATACCTAGTAACTTTGCAAAGGCAACAACAAAACGACCTTGATCTTTTTCGAATTATAAAACCTACGAAAGTATTATTGAACACAGAGCCATCAAATTTAAGTTTCATAAAATTTGAATTTATGAAATCCATAACAAAATTCATAAATTCATTCCAATATTGTATGTATTGATAAATTATTATCAATGGCTAAAATTAAGTTATGTATATTCCTGGGTCCTTATTTTACTGCTTGCTGTTAGGATCGGAATCCATTCAAGAAAGAAAAACTAAAAAAATAAAGAAAATCTAAAAATATAACTAAATAACAAACATATTCATTTCATCCATAACTGAATCAGATAAGTTTACGAACTTATACAGAGTTAATTTCCTACAATCAAGGGAAGTAATTACTTACGACTACCACCTAATATTGGGCCAGATGGGCCAATAATACAAAATTGGGCCAAGCCTCGTACACAATACCTACAAGAAGTCTAGGTTTTCAGTCTCTCTTTTTTGAAAAGGAACTAGAAGGCTCTCTCTTTTCCTCACTCACTGCAGTTTCAGCTTAGGGTTCCGATCTCCATGGCAACAGTTGCCGCCGCTCCCCGTTCCTTCAAGACGGAGTCTTATGTCGACAACAAGCGCAAGGAGGACGTCCGCCAGGCCAACATCCTCGCCGCCCGCACCGTCGCCGACGCCGTCCGCACCAGCCTCGGCCCCAAAGGCATGGACAAAATGATCTCCACCGCCTCCGGTGACGTCATCATCACCAACGACGGCGCCACCATCCTCAACAAGATGGAGGTCCTCCAGCCCGCCGCCAAGATGCTCGTCGAGCTCTCCCAGTCCCAGGACGCCGCCGCCGGCGACGGCACCACCACCGTCGTCGTCATCGCCGGCGCCCTGCTGAAACAGTGCCTCGTCCTCCTCTCCCACGGCATCCATCCCACCGTGATCTCCGACTCCCTCCACAAGGTCGCCATCAAGGCCGTCGATGTCCTCACCGCCATGGCCCGCCCCGTCGAGCTCTCCGACCGCGACGCCCTCGTCAAATCCGCCAGCACCGCGCTCAACAGCAAGGTCGTCAGTCAGTACTCGACGCTTCTGGCGCCGCTGGCGGTGGACGCCGTGCTCTCTGTGGTGGACCCGGCCAAGCCGGAGATTGTGGACCTGAGGGACATCAAGATCGTGAAGAAGCTCGGCGGAACCGTGGATGATACCGAGACTGTGAAGGGGCTGGTTTTCGATAAGAAGACCAGTCATGCTGCTGGTGGTCCTACGAGGATGGAGAAGGCCAAGATTGCTGTGATTCAGTTCCAGATTTCGCCTCCGAAAACTGACATCGAGCAGAGCATAGTGGTCTCGGACTATACGCAGATGGATAGGATTTTGAAGGAGGAGAGGAATTACATTCTCAGTATGATTAAGAAGATCAAGTCCACTGGTTGCAATGTTCTGCTGATTCAGAAGAGTATTTTGAGGGACGCAGTGACTGATCTGTCGTTGCATTACTTGGCCAAAGCCAAGATTTTGGTGATCAAGGATGTGGAGAGGGATGAGATTGAGTTTATTACCAAGACTCTGAATTGCTTGCCCATTGCGAATATCGAGCATTTCCGCGAGGAGAAGCTGGGGTATGCTGATTTGGTGGAGGAGTCTTCGCTTGGTGATGGCAAGATTGTGAAGATTACTGGGATTCAGAACATGGGTAGGACCACTTCTGTGCTGGTTCGTGGCTCTAACCAGTTGGTGCTTGATGAGGCTGAGAGGAGCTTGCACGATGCTTTGTGTGTGGTTAGGTGTTTGGTGAGCAAGAGGTTTTTGATTGCTGGTGGTGGTGCCCCGGAGATTGAGCTCTCCAGGCAGTTGGGTGCTTGGGCTAAGGTGTTGCAGGGGATGGAGAGTCATTGTGTCAAGTATTTTGCTCAGGCACTTGAGGTTATTCCCTATACATTGGCTGAAAATGCTGGATTGAACCCAATGACCATTGTCACTGAGCTGAGGAACCGCCACAATGATGGCGAGATCAACACTGGCATTAATGTGAGGAAGGGGCAGATTACCAACATCTGGGACGAGAATGTGGTGCAGCCGCTGCTAGTAAGCACAAGTGCCATCACTTTGGCCACAGAGTGTGTGAGGATGATTTTGAAGATCGATGACATAGTAACAGTAAGATAATTTGCATGTCTCTTATTTGATGGTAGCTTTTATCTTTTGTGGTTGACTTCTGTTTTATGAATTTTGGTTCTGGATTCAGATTGGAACTTTTTTAGTGTTTTGTAAGAGATATTATGGAACTTTTGTCCATTTATATGCATGTTAGTCAGTTTGTATTGCTTCTACGCTGTGTTGAAATGGAGATGTTATTTTGTGTTGGGATGAAATAATATTGTTTCTTATTATTTTGCATCAGGAAAGTTTAGATACTCGTCTACTGATTGTCTTTGGAACATATTACACTTTCTGTCATCTTTTCTGAATTGTATTTCATGGTGCCTAGAGAGGGGTGGGGTCTACTCTCACTTTTAGGAGGATGTGGGTTTTGATGAGGTTCACTAGCTTTATTAAGTTTCGTGCTTTCATGCTCGAGTGATATTGGTGATCAAGGACTGTAAAGGATCCATAGGTTTGATATCATGTGGTAGTTGTGATAGAGTGGTTGAGTTTTAAGAAAATTTGGTTACTTTTGTGGTTGAGTTTGCTTAGTTGCAGTTCAAAATGTGTTGAGAAGCCATGAAGCGTGAGTTTCACATACATGGTGGTTGAAGTGGTGTTTTTGGTGAGGTGGGAATTGAGTTCGTAGTATATTACGGTTGGAGAACCAGATGAGTGTTTTTGTCACAAAATATATCTTCTAGGGATCATACTAGTAAGTTATTAATGACAGTTATTCAGGTCCAACGAATAGGGTGTCCAGTTGTACCAGACTACCAGATACATCAAAACACGACAAGGGTTGTTGTGTTGTATAGCCAGTATCCATTTACTAGTGGAGTTACTTCTCCAGTATTGCCATGGAGTTATTTATACTACTTTCTGGACTGCGGCTAAATAGCCATAAAACTGGTACTCCAGGTTTAGGACTTTAGGGTCTATGGTTTAGGAAATGGTGGAGCCTTGCGTCACCAGGGGATGCTGATGATTCACTTCATCACTTGGTTTTCTTATTCGTATATTCTTTTTGTGTATTGGAATGCCTGGGCTGTCACCACTCTGTTGACATCTGTGCTCTTAGGTAAACAGTAGAACATCTTCTAGATAGTTTTTGTTTGCTGTGATCCTTTTGGCCTATGGTTTCATTTACCTAGTTGAATCAATAAATTGTAGATGCCACATAACTGAAAATGCAACAGATACTTGTTTGACTGTTGTAAGATTTGGCGTATGCATCAGTCACAGACTATGTTAAACTTTTTGCAGAAACTTCTTAGTTGTTCAACAATATGTTTGAAATTCTACTTAATAAAAAATGTGAATTTTGCTCTCCAATTCATACATGGGACTATTGGGCATCTGCAGTTCATTTAATGTAATATTGCACTCAATCTCTACTTGGTTTATCTAGCTCTGCTTGGGTTTGAAGTGGAGAGAAGCCATCATATTAAGGTTTGCATCAGGAATGTTTAGACGTGAATCTACTGATTGTCTTTGGAACATATTACACAGTTTCTGTCATCCTTTCTGAATTGTATTTCATAGTGCCTGAAATGGGTTATCTTCTCACTTTTGGGAGGGTCTGGGTTTTGACAAGTTAACTAGTTTATTAAGTTTTGTGCATTCGTTCTTGGGTAATATTGGTTCAAGGACTATAAAAGATCCATGGATTTGGTATCATGTGATGGTGGTGAGAGTGGTTGTATTCGGACTTTTAAAAATATTGCATTACTTTTGTGGTTGAGTTTGCTTAGTTGTAGTTCGAAATGTGTGGAGAAGCCGTGGAGTGTGAGTTTCAAAGATTTGGTGGTTGAAGTGGTGTTTTTGGTGAGGTGAATTCAGTTTGTAGTAGATAGTTTCGGTTTGTGTGGATCCTTTTGGCTTCTGGTTTCATTTGCCTAGTTGAATCAATAAGATGGAGATGCCACATAAGAACTGAAAATGCAACAGATACTTGTGTGGCTGTTGAAAGAAATCCCAGGAGCTACGTTTAATTTTTGGCATAAACCTCTTATTTGTTAAAAAAATATTTAAAATGTGAATTTTGTTGTCCAATTCATACACCCGATTATTGTTCTTTGAATGTAGTATTGAACTAAATCTACGAACCCTTAGTGTATTTTTTTCTTTTGAGGAAAAGGTACAGATTTGCGTATATCAGAGGCACCGCTACAGACTTATTTCATTATTATTATTAATAAGAATTTGTAACATCGAGGGAGACATAAAACCTCAACCTCTAGCCCTTAGTGTATCTAGCTCTGCTTGGATTTGAAGTAGAGAGAAGTCATCACATTAAGTTCTGCGCTATATCTAACTCAGAGTGCTACCTTATCAAACTAATCTCTCGTAGAACAGGTACTTTGAGGTAAAGTACGTTTTGTGGTCGATTTTGCTTGGTTGTAGTTCAAATTTTAAAATTTGATGAGAAGTTGTGGTGTGTGAGTTACACTGATTTGTTCTTTGTTATTTAAAGTGGTGTTCTGGGTGAGGTCGGGGTTCAGTTCATAATAGTTCACAGCTGGGAGAACAATTTCTCATGGCGTCTGTGTCTAACCAATTTGACGTTTCCAGTTAAGGGTGATAATTGAAACACATTTTACATTAGGTTTGTTTAATTACAAAAACATCCATCAATTATAAGAGAAAAAAAAACTTCCTCTTCTGTAAAACCTTTTTCTTCTCTTTCAATTGTGATGTTTTTGAACCCTCGATAACTTAAATATTATTATGGATTGGATTAGTCTTTCTGGTGGGTATCATTATTCTCTCATCTCTTGAACCTAGATCCAAAAATAAAATGACCCTTCCCTCCGTCTACTAACTCTTGATACTAGAATTACATGATCATGTATTATATATTTGCGTACATGAATGTGAACATCTAATGTCCACTTTAGAACATGCGTCGAGTAGTCCTTGATTTACGTACAAGTATGCGTGTTGGTAATATAAGTTAATATAATCTTTTTCGTCATCTATGTTTATGTATCTCCATCAAATATTACAACTGAATATATCGAAATTAGATAGATGAATTATAAAAACTAATAATCGGTGTCATTATGTGTTTGTCATTGAATTTTTTTTCTTATAATTATAAGTATTGAGAAATCTATATAAGTCATTCATGTGAAATTTGTTAGTGAAAGTCTGTGATTAAAAATCGATGGTTTTAAGAAATCAGTGAAAGTCTATGAACTTTTTAAAAAGTAAGTAGGCTTTTCGAAATATCTGTTGATTAAAATAAGTTTGTATGAATCCAAATACAATATACCCCCTAAGTAAATGGTGTATTTAAAAAATTACCGGTTTGTATTTAAGATTACTCATTAATCAAATTATATCTTGATTTAGAATATAAAAAATGAAATCATACCCTGCAATTGGGTAGGTACATGTCAGTAGTTGTTTTTACTAGCCTTTTAACATATGTTTCGGACATGTCAATTTACTTTTTCTAAACAATATCAAATAGAGATGTAGTGGGGTAATTTTGGAAATAGATATTTAGTTGAGTAAAAATACAAAATGCAATAGATAAATAAATTATATTATGTTATTTAGTAGTGTTCAGCTGATTAGTAATTGGCTAAGAGATTCATGGTTAGTCACTGTTAGATGTAAATTTAACAGACCATGTATCTTTTGGTTAATTAATTAGTGACTAGGTGAACACTAATGTTAACGTTCGTAATTTTGTTGAATATTTTCAGGTTTTTAAATATTTTATAATATGAGAGGGGTAAATTGAAAAATTAAATATTTTGGTATAATAAATACGTTTCTGATATGTAAAGCGTTGCTCCTCTTTGTATTAGAGAGTAGAGAAACAAAGCCCTAACTGGAACTCAGGGGAGGAAGAAGAAGAAGAAGAAGATGTCGTCGACGCTACTGGAGGTGACGCGTGGCGCTCACGAGGAGGTGGAGCGGTTGGAGCGTCTGATAGTGAAGGACTTTCAGAACGAGCCGACGAGCAGCAAGGAACGCTTGGCTCAGAGCCACCGGGTCCGTCACATGATCGACACCATCTCCGCCACCGCACAAAGACTCGTGAGTATCACTCATCTCGACTCTGCTATTTCGCTTCAATGAAATTATAATCGGTTTCTTGATGTTTTCAGATTGAGATCTATGAGGATAACGATAATGCCAGGAAGGACGAGATTGCGGCTCTCGGAGGCCAAACTGCCACCGGCACCAATGTGTTCAGTGCATTCTATGATCGATTGAAAGAGGTATTCCTTTTGCTTCTGGCAAACGTGTTTTTAAAATCAAATTGAGCAAAGATTGTGTTCGCTCCATTGATTTGGATCTTGCTATGTGCAGATCCGTGAGTACCATAGGAGACATCCAGCTGCACTAGTTGTTGATGCTAATGAGGAGCATGAAGCACTGCTCAAGGAGGAGCCTCAAGTTGAGTTCAGCGGAGAGGTCAGTCTATCTTGCATGTGTAAACAATGGTTCAGGTTAAAAGACGAGGGAGTTTACTGTTGCTTCAGTCTTTTCTCTTCTACATGAGATTGAAAAACACTACTTAGTTTTTGTTTCTTGTTCCGTTTTACTCCAAGGAGATACGTATATTTTGTGTTGTTATTTTCACATATTCATTAAGGTGAAATTGCTTTTGTTACTCTGATTGATTCTCGCTTTAGTGCATTCTTTCTATCCTGTCATTAATCATAATATGTTTTGTTTACAGGAAGCCTATGGACGATACCTGGATTTACATGAACTGTACAATCAGTATATCAATTCTAAATTTGGAGAGCCCATCGAGTACTCTGCTTACCTTGATGTTTTTTCACAACCACATAAAATTCCTCGGAAGCTCAAGTCTACAAGGTGAAGTTGGCTCTTGATATTTTTTTTCATTTACAAGAACTATTGATCATTAGTTTGTTTCTTCCTCTGTGGCTTTAGTATATTAACATGAAACTTGTGAATGATTTTGTTTTGGTTTCTTTCAGGCAGTACAGGGAATATATTGAGAATCTTGTTCAGTATCTGGTATATTTCTTCCACCGGACAGAGCCATTGCAAGATCTTGATCGAATATTTGCAAAGGTTTGTTTACTACCATTGTCTTACATAGAACTTCAGGCATCAATTAGATAGTGTTCAGGATCTATCTATTTATTGTCTGTTCATATATTCCGGTATATGACTTATTGTCTAGTGCATGTCTTTGTTAATATGTGGAGTAATTTTTGTCATTTGTGGCATCAAAACTGCATATTTTATACTGAATTATGGAAATGATTGATTTTTGTAACCTGTATACTTCTGAACTTGATGTCTGGGAGTGCCAAATGGGATGCTGCAAATTGATTGACACAATATAAAGTTAATTGTCACTTTACATCGATTTAGAATATTAAATTACGGTGTTTCTGTGGCAGGTTGAAGCTGAATTTGAAGAACAATGGGCAGATGGTAAGGTAGAAGAATGGGAAACTGCAATTCTAGATAGTGAACATGTTCAAGATCAGCAGACTTTGATTGATCTTGACTACTTTAGCACAGTGGAAGAACTGGTGGAATTGGGTCCTGAAAAGCTAAAGGAGGTAATGGCGACATTAGAACCTTAAAGATAAATAACTTGATAACTAATGTTAAAAAGCTTGAAATATTTTACCTGCCAGGCGTTGGATCATCTCTTTATTATTCAAAGCTTAATTTCAGTTTCCATTGCTAATCTCTGTATTTTACCTTCTAGGCATTGGCTTTGATGGGACTGAAAGTAGGCGGTACCATACAGCAACGTGCAGAGAGGCTTTTACTTACAAAGGTGATTGTTCTCTAACTATTGTTTTCCGAAAGGCAGTCTAAAAATATATACTATTTATCGATCTATGTTCTCTTGTGCATTCTCATGTGCATTGGTTTTAAAATAACAGCATTCTGGACAGCATTTGCAGTTGGAAATATGTGAATTGGCCTAGATGTGCTTGTCTCTGTCTGGTGATAATAAAACTAAATTGAGAAGAAATTAGGTTCACTTAGTTTCACAGATTAGGTCTTTTAAAACTCGTGATTCTGTATGGTATTGTAGCACTGGTTCATCATTCTTAATCTTTGTCTGTAGGCCCATATATAGGTGATATACAAGTTTGAGACATACATATACCGGTGCGGTGTACAAACTGCCTAGATGCCAGGATCGACAAAGTCTGAAGCTTAAGGCTTTGAACTAGCACAGAACACTTTGATTTAGGAATCACTCCCAGGTTTCTCACCCAAAACTAGGCTTCTTCCCAATCCTTTCACGTGAAACTCAGGAATACTCTAATAATTTTATTCATAGAACATAACACACCTGGGCATTAGAACCTTACACTTATTTATACTTGAGCAGATAGCTCACATTGATTTCATAAAAGACCCTTTAAGCTGAAGTATTAAAGACTTATTAGGACTCTTCTAAAACTGACGCATTTAAGACTTAATAAAGGAGACCTGAAGACTTCTAAACTGAAGTGGAAATTTGAAAAGACACAGGCAGCTTAGAGACTTCTAGAATCAGACTTCGTTCCCAGTTGCAATGATTATCTTGAATGACTAGGTGCTCTCTCCTTCCATTTCTTTCACTCATAAACCTTGACAGGTTTGACTATGATGTCCTCTCATCAGATACTCTTATCTGAGTTTATTGTCAAAAGTAATGTTCTGCTCGCTTTATTTCTTGGTCCTGTAATGTTAAAGAGTTTTCTTGTGTTCAACGTCTTGTTGCTTTTGTGCAGGACACGCCTCTGGAAAAGTTGGACAAGAAGCACTTTGCCAAAGGGTCACGTGGTTCAGCACAGAATGGGGCTGCTGTAGCTCCACAGCAAGTTGGCATGTTAAAAGAAATTGCTTTCTTGGAAGCCAAATTGAAAAAATTAAGTGATTTACTGAGTGAGGTCGGAATATGTTGCCTAGCTATTTATTCTCACCTGCTTTTTTGCCTGTAGTCTGTATTTCCTTTTGAATGTCGGTGCTTGTTTACAAATTATCTGATGCATTGTGCAGGCTATTGAACGAACAAAAGACAACATTGTCAAGAAACAGGCTTTGACATATGAAGAAATTGCAGCAGAACGTGAGGATGTAAGTAGATTGCATGTCATTCTTTTTCCCTCGAAACTATTAAACGGACAACCCACCCAATCACTATTCTTATTCTTGTTTAGATCCGTTAATACCTGGACCTTCTTCCCCTTTTCTATAATATGTTTCCATATGTCTTCCAAGTTTGTTGTTGTCTCTAACAAATGCTTTGCTCGGGTTGTTTCCTTGCAGGAAGAGACACAGGCTGATACTGAAAGTGATGACGATGAGCAGCAGATTTATAATCCACTCAAATTGCCAATGGGTTGGGATGGGAAGCCCATACCTTACTGGCTGTATAAGCTTCATGGTCTTGGTCAGGTAATTATGCCCTAAAATTCTGTCTTTATACTATATTTTTATTGTTGTTTCTATTCAAACATGTATATTCTGGTGCTTGAGGAGTTTCAAAAGTGATTAATTTTGTATTCAAAGATGTTTATTCTTGTGCTTGGGGAGTTTCTAAATTTGAAAGGAACCAAAATTTTACTTTCTGCATGCTCGGCTATTTATTCATTCTTTCACACAAATATTTTCCTATTTTTGTGTTTCAGGAATTCAAGTGTGAGATATGTGGGAATCAGAGTTACTGGGGGCGTAGAGCTTTTGAGCGGCATTTTAAGGAATGGCGCCATCAGCATGGAATGCGTTGCCTTGGTATACCAAACACCAAGAACTTTAATGAGATCACATCAATTGAGGTATCATTTTTTTTTTCAAGACAGAATCTAGTTAGGATCGACTTTTTCCAGTAGGCTGACAATTTCTACTTTGCAGGAAGCACAAGAATTGTGGAAGAGGATACAAGCACGGCAAGGGGTGAACAAGTGGCGCCCAGACCTTGAAGAAGAGTATGAAGACAGAGAGGGAAACATCTATAATAAGAAGACATATACTGATCTGCAGCGACAGGGACTAATATAAATAATAAGTATGCAGCTGTTAGGAATTGAAGTTGGGAAGAATTTTCTTGCTCCATCGGTCAGGAATGTAGGATTTGTGTTGCTTTGTACCCAAGTGTATGGTCATATGTTATGTAGTGCCTAAATTTAAGTATATCAATCACTCAAATATTGTACTATGATCACTCTTTCTTGCTGTAGATTTCACATGTCATGTTAGACTTGTCAATTTTGCTAAAAGAAAAGAAGAAAAGAGTTGCCGTGTATATACAGTAATGTATTTTTCCGTTGCATTTTGTGCCATGCCGTTATGTGCCTGAGTACCACTCTTCTTTCTTGACTGGGGCTGAATAGCCATAGCAGGCACTCCAGGGTTTTACTTTTCAATTCACAGGTAACAATAGAACATCTTCCCTGGCTCGGAGCGAGCCTTCTTGCTCTTATCTTCCTCCCTTAAGGGAAGGCATAGGTAGCTAGACTGAATCGTTGCATCCTGAAGGATGTGTGCCAGTTGTAGGTTATGCTGAAAAGGCTTAGACAAGCTCGTAAGTACAGAACGAGCCATGGCTACGACTACGAGGCAGAGCGACCTCTTCTTGCTTGCTTTGGCTCACTTGACAGGTGCTTGTTTTCTGGCGTCACCGGTCTAGTTTTAGTTTGCTGCGATCGGTTCGGTCTCTTGTTTAATTTCCCTATCTCGGTTGGACTCCTCAGAGAAACATCTTAATTTCCGAAAATATGTTTTTTCTCAATTGGTAAACCTTGCTAGTGGTTGTCAATCGAAAAAATAAAAAACTTGCTAGTGGTTTGGAGTGGAGAGAAGCCATGACACACTTCTACTACTAATGCTTGGTCCTTTTGGTTTGTTGGTACATTGATGTCCCATAAACTTCTCTGATTTTTGACCATTAAGAAGTCGAAGTAATGCGAACCGAGACTACTACTAATGCTTGGTCATTGATGTCCCATAACTTTTCTAAATTTTGAAGAAGAAAAAATTCATTCAACAAATATCAAGTAAAAAAAAAGTAATCCAAATCGAGAAGACGGTCCACACTCAATAACACTCGCTAACGTGATGGCGCAATGTTCTTATAACAGGAGAAGTTAGAATGGTTCCTCCTATTAGTTCACGAGCCCTAAGAAAGATCTTTGCTCGCAAATCCAATGTTCTTATAACTTCTGCAGGTATATGAACATTGCACTATTACCACATTAACAAGTGTTCAAAGACACGCAAAGGCGATTTTGATTGATGTAAACGAACAAAATACAGGAAGATACTTGCTAAAAGCAAAACTTTGTTGGATCACAATCTTGTGCTATCTATCAATGGCAAAAAAAGAACAAGAAAAAAAGGTTACTACACAAAAATTGCCTATAAAGGACCACACCAGATGTTGTGTGCAGGCTTGAGTTTTCCTTCCGCTACACCAGACCTGACTATACTAAAGTGGTCCTCGATTAACTCATCACTGTACAGTCAATGCCGAGACCCGTCCCAAATTATTGGGTCTCCACATTTTAGTTGCCTCAGACTCAGTATGTCTCATCTGATCACCTGCTATGAACAAAATTCTTGGAATGGGTTCCAAGAGACTTTTCAATTCTACATGAAATCTTGGGTCGGTGTAAAGGAGTTGGTACTATAAACCTCCAGAGAATCTCAGACTATACGGTAGTTTCATTTAGGCTGGAAATAACTATCGTAGATTGAAAGGTGATCAAATGCCTCAAAGTTGGCCTTCAGCCCAACAAATTGGCTACCCAATTGAGCACAGCCAGCATCTGGCCACCTGCAGCCTCCATCTCGCATGCGTAATGGGCATAAAGTTTCACAAACTCGACCAATTGGATTGCTGCTATCAACATCATCTGCCATGACTGTAATGGAAACAGACAGGTCTGACTTATCATCATTCTGCAGACTGCCATCTGACTGTCTTTTTGAAGAAGAACAAAGTAATTTCTGTGGAGCTTCAATCACGCTACTTTCGATGTCAACAGTGCAATCTCCGCTGCTTGAAAAATGTACCTTGCACCCTAGTGACTGTATAGCTCGCTTCATGGCCTCACTTTCCTTGTTTGCCCTCTTGACCAACTTCATAGCGGAGCTGCTGACTTGCTTTTCATGTCTTACATCTGCACTTAAAGTTTCCATGAGAGTGGTGATTTCTTTAGCTTTCTTTTCTGCCACTTCCTTTGCCTGTAAAGTTTAAACATAACAGTCAGGTTGCATAATGTAACACGCCATTGATTTCTTGGTGAACATACAGTTCAGAGATGTGCCAAACACAAGTCACATCCACAAACATAATACAGCAATAAACAAAGTGGAAAGGAATTGCCATGTAGTAGAGGAGATATAGACTTGGCACGACTATAAATGCTAAGAAGTTGACATCAAGCTTCCTAAATTGAGCTCTGAAAGGAGTTAAAGTGATAGAATCATACAGTAAGTACGATTATTACCTTCTGCAATTCCGAGAATTTGACATCCATCTTTCTAAATTGAGCTTCGAGCTCTCCAGCTTGAGCCTCTGAGGGACAAGCCCATCGCAAATGGAATTGCGGCCATAGAGTTGGTGCTAAAGCAGCTGCTGGAGGCAATAGTGGATCATTGTGTTTCAGTGGATCATAGAAATAATTATAGTGCACATGAGAAGTTCCATCAGAAGAGCGCAAATCAGCCAAATATGCCCACATGCATCCACAAGCTTCGGGTACCCCCCAATGTTGCCTCTCCTTTTCACTAAATTAACAGACAACCAGGAGAAATTACTTTACTACCAGCTACTCTTCTCATCAAAAGCATCAAACTCTATTCCAATTTCAGTCTTAATTGTAACACAATAAATTGAACAAGTACTTGATGACAATAAAGATGGTTGTAAAATGACAATGAGGGTGAAAAGCAAATTTATTTATTTATTTATGGAAAATAATCTGGTTTCAAACTTCAATAGATAGAATAATATACAAGTACATCAACTACTTGTGAGAATGTCTACAAGTACATAATGGCACAGTGCTAAATCACATTGTTCCTGAACTTTTAATTTTCCTACTCCCAATTTCACTTTGCTACTTCTCAATAAATCAGTGAAGCAATGCGGTAGTAATGCGGAAAGTAATGCGGAACAGATCAAAAAACTAAATTGGTGGAAATAATATATCACAAGTTCACAACAGCTGCCTCCATTCAATTTAATGATTCACATTTTATTCGTTCGTCTAACTCCCTAAATATTGTATCTCAACTTTTGCATTTCTGAATGGGAACATTTGCTTTGCAGATTTTCCCATAAGGGTGAGAGAGAAACTTCTGGCTTGTTGCACCAGAATCTACAAATGATTTTGTGGGAAAATTTTCCACCAGTTCCTTACATCTCATTCAATCAGATATATATTGCCGCACATTTTCAAACAACCTCTGCATAACAAAATTTCTCCTAAAACCTTATTATTAGAAAGCAGCACAAAATTAGGATTTTTATGTAGGCTGGTTGTCTGGTTTTATCTATCACGGACTTCTTATCGCCTTGCTGTAATTAATTTTTTTAAGCCTTATCTTTTGAAAAAAAAGAAAAGAACCTGAACATTAAATCTCTTTGCATTGACAGTGCAAATACTTTGGGAACAGGTTTCTCATGCAATATCCTCTACCCTAAAAGAATCTTACTCCACCTCTGTTACCAACAGCAAATTTGTCACATGATAAAAGTGGACCACGATCTTGACAACTACATTTCCATCCATTTCAGTTTGCTTCTATCATTACAACACCTTTACGTTCATCATAATAAATCCCATTTCTTCAGATGGAATACAGCATCATCTTCCAAAGGGAACATCCATAGCCAGTAACCCATAAAGCCATAAATTCTAAAGAAATTTCCCATTCGCCTCCTATTTACTTCTACAAACAGCTTCCACTTTTACTGTATGATCCTTGTTTCCTACTTCTACTCTAGTTCATTTGAAATTTATCATCCAAGTCTCCAACTTTCTAGCAACTCCACAAGAATCTTAAAGAGTAACAAAGAGAATGAGGAATGCTTCCACTCACCACTTGATAACAAAGTTTATTTTCCCACTTTGCAGTATTTTCAGTTTTCTCACCATTTCTCTCCCAAAATTCAGTGGGATGTATACTTTACGTGAAACTATAAACTAAGACAAAATTTAGCTTAGCTTTTTCAACTACTTTTTTGAGCTTAAGGTTGTCATTTGTATCCTATCATGAATGAATGATACTGCCCATCAGTATTTGCCTAGATGATATTGTGGTCTCAAAGTAGAGCTATTGCAGAACTAAGACTAAGATAAGTAAAAAAGAGAATCTTGATCTTCAGATAACTAGGTCTGGTTAAATGCAGTCTAACCAAATGAGAACTACAACTGACTGATAGTATAAAGCTAAATGACCATAAAGGAACATACCTATTACAAAAGAAGTTCCCAAAGCGGGAGGATAAGACACAATCCAATAGATCCACCAGGAAAACCTACATGACCAATATAAGAAAGTCAAAATGAGATTTTGATCCTTGACCAAAAAGACTTTTGAAAACTGCACATATGGAAGAAAGATCATACCGATGAGAACTCAAAAGCAAAAGGATACATCCGCATTAATTGTGAAACACAATCTACCCACTGCAATGAAATAAAACATAGTTTAATTGTTGCAAACAAGCTGAAGAAAACAGATGAATACTAACTACACATCATAATTAAGCATTTGAGATTATCATGTAAATGAGAGCTTGACACAAAACAAGAGAATCTCCCAGGGGGGAATGCTCTCAAGTCTTAAACAGTAAAACTAGAAAGCCCCAGCACATCATTTGGTGACTAAAATTGAAAAGAAATGCCGATGCCTCTGTCACTTTTACTAACCATAGCATGAGGAACAACCAATACTCAATACACTAAACCTAGATTGTCATCTGCACCAGTGGTTAGGGATGGCCCAACTTAGAAAGATGAAATATCGCTGGCACTTCATATTAAGTAAATGCAGCAGTTGGTGATGGAGCATACTCTCTATTGATATCTGACAACAAGAGCTGAGATGTGCCTCAGAAACCTTGAGCATACACTTTAAAGGCATCAACTCTTTCTGTGTTAACTAAATGTACTGGTGGAAGACTGGTATAAATGAAAATTTAAGAGCATTGATGGGTCACGGATTCTCCTCAAAGTGAGTTATCTCAGCACCATTATGTATGTGACTGTGATGTTGTCTTTCTTCTTTTACATATGCTCAGGTTTTTAATGATAATTTTGGAGATAGAAGGTTAGGAACATACACACTCCCTGATGTAGACGGCATACTCAATTTGCTTGTATCCTTATCAATATTCTGAGAAACTTTTTCTGTTTCATGATTTCATGATTAAAAACAGAATAATTAATCTTAGTTTGCTCTTTGTATAATCTCCCAGGCATAAACTCATTCTAGAACCCTCTTCATGTGAAACTGATGACAGGCTTTATAGTACTCTTCCCACCCACCTTATTAAATTTAAATCAATAACTCGTCTTTGGAACTCCTTAAAAGGGCATGTTAAGATCTATCATACATGACATGACAATAGCATGCTATCATCACCATGCAAGTCTACAAATCAATAAAACCAGTAATATTCAATTTGTTGTATTTAAAGGGTGAGTGAATCAAGTTGAATGGTTTTATATTTAACAGCAGGCGGATAAAACAATAACACCATGCTTTTAGGTCTCTTGCATCTAATTATAGTGATGTCTTGTGAGATAGATGTAATAGCTACTAATTGCACCAGGCCCCTTACGTTTGAAACAGACATACAAGTAAAAACATAGTCAGACAAGCTTTATTGGACTAACTTTAAGATACACACCTGCAGAAATATGGGAGAATAGTTGTTTGAAGTCTGTGCATGAGATGTAGGAGCTTGAGATGAGAAGGATCCTGCTGTCTGGCGATTGGGTGATGATTGGAAACTCCCAGTAGAAGATTGCCTTGATAACTCAGAAGGTATGTTTGTACTTCCTGTTATAGCTGGCATGCCAACTCGATCTGCAAATGGGTGGCCAAATGCTAGCCAATCTTTCTCAACAAGTGCCTGTATTAATCAAACAATTAAAATACTTTTTGAGATCAAAATCTTACTTAAGAACTTGCTACCAACAGTCTAATATCATCTAGCAGATACCTGGAACCCATTTAAAGTACGATAGTATGGATCAAGCAACAAAATTGCAAGTGAAACCAGCTGAGTAGTTCTATCCCATCCATCACTGAACAAAACAATGGCAAACTTATGGGTCAAAAGATCAAAATTGGGAGAAGTGAAGCAGCCAGTTTGATAAAGTACCACAATAATAGAACACACAAAAGTACAACAATATTACACCTTTACCTGCAATGTACAAGCACCGATGCCGATTCCAGAGCAACGTGTGCAGCAATCCAAGCCGAACCAGCCAAAACACTTTGAACATGTATTAACCAACCACTGTCTCCAAGAGTTGACACGGAAGCAGACATACTACTAAGGTTGCCTCCACCCCAAGTCCATCCACCATGCCTCTGTCAATAGCAACCAGTATAAAAACAAATATTCTCACCCACTTCAAACAGAACAGTTTTGACTAACTTTTTTTTTTGGTGAATTGTTTTAACTAACTTAAGAACAAAGACCATAACATCTATTCTCCCCATCTTTTCCTTTTTCTCACTCTTATTTCTTTCAACATAAATATATCAACCAATATCAGTACTTTTGAGATTGCACATGCAGCATGTTCAGTAGCCAACATCTTGACTAGTGGGGACAGCAAAATCTTTTAGGTCTCCAAACTACTTTCAACTTTTATGTTTAACACATTCTCCAGGTGCTTGGTTGGTTGTTGGCACATGCTAAGTATAAATATTTGTGACAGTATTTTAAGGCCAAGATCATTCCATTCTTAATTCTCAGTGGTGAATCCTTCGCAAGCTGGGGAAGAGTGAAGACCACGTCTTCATTAACCCATTTTCGACACAAATCTGGTGGAGATATATCTCAATGAATCTGATGTAAATATGTCATTAAGGAGTTGTTCAATATTCAGTTTGAATGTTTCACAAGAGGCAAGAAGGCTAAAGGCATCTTCTGGGTTATGTGGATGGAACGAAAAACAAGGATTTTACAGATTATCCAAGGTTTGCGTGAGGAAAAGCTCTGTGATTGAATTAGTTTTGGTCTATCCTATGGCATCGGTCTCTCTAGAGCTCAAAAATTACTCCCATAACCTTATTGTTAAACCCAAAAGCTGCAGTAACTTGAGTAATTTTGTTATCTTTACATCGTTTTTTCTCATCAATGTTTGAGTCCTCTTAGGTCGGGTTGAGGACTTACTGTCCTCTAGTGTACTTTGGTTCACTTTTCTAATAAGAATTGGAGTCTTCAAAGCAAGCAAATCATTTCTCATTTGATATGGTGTTCATACATAATGGGATCTCCCCATTCATGCTTTTGGAGATGCAGATATATGGTCTCCCTAATAACCTTGTCCCATACTGCATTTTTTTTTTGTTGAAAAGAAACAGCTTTTTATTTAAACAAAAAGATAAGTACGCGGACATGGATTCCGCTTTAAATAACTAAAGAGGGCAGCAAGGACTAAAGGCTTAGCAGCTCATCTTTTAATGGCTAAATCTAAACTCGGGCTTATACTACAGCTGCTTCCCAGTTGAGAATAATGGAAGGAAGACTAAATCTTTAAATTCCTTAGAAGTAGAAGCCCATAACAACGCCCAAAACTTGACTCTCACCCACAGGTCTTTGTCCCATACTGCATACTTAACATGATATTCTCAAAAGAGATGCTTTTACACAGTTATGCGTACACGATCAAGAAATTGTTTCAATAATGTTTGTTGTACTCATACTTTTAACAGGTGTAACTAACACAACTATTAGTCATATAAAATGCCTGCAATCAAAACCGGGTTTTTGATATACCCCAAACTCTAAAACTGATCGATCAGTATGGTTCTAATAAACAGATAACATACATCAAATACAGTTGACCAGACATCATGAAGCCAGAATTTTATTCAGAGGACTAACCAGGAAAGATGACATTCCATCCGATGAAGCTGTACCATGAGTATCTAAATAGTCTCTGAGCCGAGCAAAACTATCTCTCATCGCATGGATGTTGTCTATCCCAAAGAATACAATCTGGCACATATAAAAGGTGTCTTATACTTTCAGATATTGGACACATGGTTAAAAAGATATTAAGCACCACATCATTCATAAACAGAACAAAATGTACAAACAGACCTCAGACTGGAAGTAATTTGAAGATGACTCAGAACCACCACCCATTGCACCATTAGCTAAAGCATTTTTCCGTGGTCTTGCATCAGCTATATATAGCTTCCTGGAAAATAAAATGAAAACTACTTTTAACCCACAAGTATAGAAGATAAGCTTAGAAAAACTACGGAATGAGACCTAATTTGTTATCACAAAAATGGTTTACTACCACCTCAACTTATTGAATCCCAAGCATAGAAGATACTGGAAGGGAATGTACGTACAAATTAAGAATCAACTTTTTAAACATCTAGAGGAAAAAACACTTTTTATTTATTTATTTTTATTAATGTGATCTTTCAATGTTTATAAGTTCCTCATTGTGACACTAGCAATAGTAAATCACTAGGAAGAAAATACAAAAACAATTTACAGTCATGAAAAGTTATCATTTACCTTCTTTTACCACCAGTAAGTTCAGAGCAAAGGGCAGCAACAAGCTTTTCATCTGTGTTACTGCGCACAAATCAATGAAGGTACGTGGATGAGCACAATCTCATCAAAACCCATCCAAACCAACATTAATATTATAAAAATCTATATTTGAAGCTTCATATATACACCACATATGAGCGACAAGTGTGTGCATATCTATATCTGCTTGTTTGTGCAATCAAGTCTGTATTCTCTACGGCATGATGAGACTGGGGGATTTCAATAAGAAAAGACGGTTGATAGTTCAAATTACCTCCTCATGTTCATCATGATACCAACTAAGGGTTGGGATGAACGTGCCAGAACTGCTCCTGTTCCTGCAAGTAATCATCAATATCAAGACACAACTGTGAAGAAAACCATAAAAGACGCAACAACAAAAAAATGATTATTACATACTTGGATGACACCATGTAACTACAGGCAACCGACATCTTGCACGGAAGCTGGAAGCTTGGATCACTTCTTCATCACTAGCATCAGTGCATATTCAAAATTATTTGCATATTTCCAAAGTCAGTCAAAAGCTCAGGGAGGATCCATGAAATAATGAATCTAAAAGTGGATTTCAAAATCTTACGTAATGGATTTCGGAACTATCAAGGCAAATGGATAAGTCTGGCACAATGAATAGCTAGAATTTACACTACTTATTCTCCACAAATCATTTGACAAAGTGAATGACCCATCTTCAATCATATCCATAGACGCACAGGAGCCTTTTCCAAGAAGCCGAAAATACTCATTTAGTAACCGCACCTTTGGATTAGTGTTACTATATTTGGAAGGTCCAGAAACAAAAGCATAAAGATCCCATAGGCTTGCTGGCTTCGTACACGTTACTAATGCATCAAACACAGTACGTCTCTGTCAAAATTTGAAAAGGAAATATAGCTACCCATATTAGTAAGCATTTCATGTGAAAGAAGCAACTAACAGAATCCAAGACTTTTGGCAGACACAACACAAAATTTGTTTGAGCTAGTTTAATTGAAGGAGCAGAGATAAGGAAGTAAGAACAAAAATTGTTATTTTATTCAACCTTCAACTCCTCCCTTGTAAGCCAATTGGTTATCTAATAAAACCAGCATCTGCCTCACCAAGAGTCAATTATAACTTCAATGAAAAAATATTGAAAAATAATAATAACTTTGTATGATGAGGCTCATATTGCCATTAGAAAACTTGAAGTCAAAAATTTTGAATTTTTCAGGCCGCAGAGTGACAGAAAAATAAGAATAGAGAATTGAATTTGCTCCAAAGTTTCAATATAGAAAGGAGCTAATTAGTAAGTTGACTGGTGATTTCATTTCATTGTGGGTCTGATATATTTATGACTTTACTTTTAAACCCAGTGAATAAATAGGATGTGTAGCAACTCTTTGGAATGCAACTTGAATGAAAAAAGTTGACTGGTGATTTCATTTCATTGTGAGTGTGATATATTTATGACTTTACTTTTAAACCCAGTGAATAAATAGGATGTGTAGCATCTCTTTGGAATGCAACTTGAATGAAAATAATGAAACCATATTACTTCTGTTTTATTATTCCTCCTTCACATATTGGAACCTTTATTCTCTCTATTCCTTTCCGTATATGTGCTCTGCACAAACCCTCTAATAATAATGTTTCACTTCTGATAAGAAGTATGCTAGACAAAAGAAAGGAGTATTATACATGGGAATGAGCATATGGAACATAAAATAAACATATGCCAGACCATAATCCAAAGGTATTAATAGCAAAAATTTACCTGCCTTGTTTTAGGGCGAAACCCAAAGACTATTATCCTCATGTCTTTACCTGCATTGTAAGATAAAACCATTAGCCCTCTAACTGACTAGACATTTCACTGTTAAAAATATATTTGACTACAAATAAACAATGGATTGCATAAGCAGCTCAGAATTTCAAAACGTTTTAGTAATTCTGTAATTAAGAGAGAAGATTTGCTTCCACAAATATTGACAAAGTAGTTACGTCTTATCCAACAACCCAGCCTTAAATTTCCCAAATTTCACTAACAGAAGGTCACAATGAATTAGCACAATACCAACGAGGGGGTTAGTAGGTATTTCCGATCTTTGGTTACAATGAACTTCAAAGAGAGCTATCAGCTGGCATTTACATAATATACACCTAGTACTTTCAACATATTAGCCACAGTTTGGCGTTTATGTTCATACTTCATAATCTATGCTTAGCTTAAGAAGCTCCACCATACATGTAAATGAATTGACTTCTACAACTTCTTGTCCAACCATTACACAGAAATCCTGATAGAAATCCAATCTCTAACTTAAGCAGCTGGTACATCAGCAAGTTATCTTCAATAGGAAGAAAACGTGGAGGCATACATCTGTAATGAAAAGTCCATGATGTAATCTGAAGGCAACTCAGATATCATTTAACAGTTAAACTTTCCATGCAAGAAACAACAATATTGTATGACTGTATGGCCATAAGGCTCTCAGACTGACTATGGCGTCTGATTATGACAGAACAGTGCACATTCAGGCTGACAAAAGCAGAGGCCTAGTTGAATGGGAATAAGATATTTTGTTTGCTTAATTGTAGTAGAGTAACCGGAGGACTTTTAGGCTGACAAAGTGGTGAAGACTTCATTGAGTAGGTGTAAAAATGTTTCTATAGCAAACATAAACATAAACATCCACACCCAGAGAGAGAGAGAGAGAGAGAGAGAGAGAGAGAGAGAGAGTGGGTGGGTGTGTGTGTGTGAGTGAGTGAGATGGCAATGCACATGTAAGCTAGCACTGTTCGTAAATTAACCCTGTCTACAACAATCAATATGCATAATACTCGGCCTAATTACAACATTACAACCAGACCCATGCTTAAGCACTGCTGAAGAATCTCAGTTTCACCCAACATATCACAAAATATATCGCTAAAGGCATTAGATGCTTAAGGGGCCAAATAGTTTGTACCATTTTTAAACTAACCTGATATGGCAATTAATGGCATTCAATTGGTCTAGAAATCATGTGGTCTCTTTAGCACCATCCTATGTGTAACTGCCACATCAATTGCCAATTTGCCAAACTACGTGTCTCAATGTGGCAGGTAAAGTATTGGCTCTCTATGAATGGTGAATAATTCCAGGATTCCTATCCAGGCCTCTTATTTTTTGTTTGCGAATTCTTTTTTGGTACCCAGAGAACCCCACAGTCCCTCAAACCTCAGATACATAAAAATAAACCATTAAACCTGATAATTACTCCTAACCCCTCTTTAGTTATCCAGGCCTCTCTCCATATGATTATAAACAGTCAATTATACAAGGAAAAGACTCTAGGAGATTTAAATCGACATGAAAATTTCATATGAAATCATACCAATGACCTGAAGCAATCTTCTTGATGGAGTCTTGTCAGATTGACGAGGGGTTGATTGATTCTTTACCACCTACAAATATATATTTGATGTCTGGTCAAATAGTATTTGATGTCTGGCTTTCCAGTATGTCAGATTCATGCATAACTTATAGATACAAATATATTTAAGACTGGAGCACCAAATGATATATCCTCCAGAACATAATTGAGTGTGTACAGATATATAAAGACAGTAAAAACTTACAATTTTGTTGAACTTCTCAATTGTTGCCAAAGGTATCGTGCCAAGCGGGATAACCTTCTGAGTTCCTTCACTCTGGAAACCAAAAGAAGCTAAGGTGACAAAATGGCAATATTTGAGATATCACATGCACCAAAACCACCAGCGTCGTTATGTTCAAAATTTAATATATATGATTAACGTAATCTGCATTCCACCTAACCATAGCCCTGTTTTTCTCAAGCAAAAAGTCTTTCTCTTTTATTTAGCAAACCATAGGGGAAGAATTGACATCTCTTGTTTAATCACATAGGACAAGAGAAAAAGATCTCAAATTTCTTTGGACAATTCTTCTTCTTCTAATCATAAGCATCTGAAGTCAGTAAATACTCGGCTTCATGAAAGTTACGGCACTAGAGATAAAAAGAGCTTTTGATCCAAACTCAGGTACCGGGTTCTGTTACACGGAATTATACCACTATACTAACATAAATCCAATTCCACATATGCACATGACAACCAGAATAATGCACATTGAAGCCGAATGGTAAAATTGCACTCACCAGAAAAAGAAGACGAAAATTGGTGACTATCAAGGTCCCTGCCTCGTCAGTATTGATAAGAACAACGCCATGCCCCTAACAGAAAAGATTCAGAAATCAGTAAGACCTATTATTGCTGCAAGTCACATCCTAATTCAACAAAAATTACAAGAATAGAATACCTCAACTTGAACTTGCTCAGCTTCAAGCAAGCAATCCAAATTCAAATGCGAGACGGCGCGTGGAGCGGAGCGTGAGACCGGCTGCAGAGGAATCACGGAATTTAGAGGTAAAAGAAAAAAAGAAAAGAAAAGCGCAGAGGAATTGAGAAGTGATGGAGAACCCTAGCGAACCTCAATGGTCCATTCGAGGGCGTCCCAGAGACCAGTGGCCTCCATCTTGTCGGAGTCGTGGGAGTCCCGGAGAGAATTTGATCGGCCGCCGGAGCGTGGCTTCGGCGCGGAGGCCATGCGGCGAAGCGAAACCTACTCTCGGCAACAAGTTTGACAGAGCGGTAGAAGAGATGAGAGAGAGAGAGAGAGAGAGAGACGTGAGGTCTGGTTTGTTGGTGCCTCAATTGGCTTTACCTGCCTTTCAAACAAATTAGCGGTTCGCACGCCATCTATTTTTATTTTATTTTATTTTTGTTCTCTCTTCTACCGTCTTCCTTCTTTTATTCCTTAATTGACCCCATGAAAAGCTAGTCTCTCAAATTTTATAGCTCTTTAGATGCTTGTGACTATCTGCTTCCGGCTATCTGGTTTCGATGTCTCCACTCTTTTGTGCAAGCATTCAAGGCCACTGACTATGGAAGGAGTTAGTTCTCCCTACTTGGAATGTCATTCCTCCCTTACATAAGCTCCAAGTCACGAACCTTCTTTTCCTCGAGTAGTTGGAGTCACAAAACCCGACCTTAGTCCTTTGATTTTCTACATAACCAAATGTTTATTAGCAGAACCACAACTTAATCGTTCAACCAAAACTTTCCTTCCTAGTTTGACCAGGAATTGACCAAAGGTTAACCAACTTTTCCTAGCTAGGTTGACCAATTCTGCTATGTAAAAGCAAATAGAGTAGCCAATAGAGAATTCTTTGGTAGTTGGTGCATGTTTGAGTACATGCTTATGGTGGACAATTTGATACTATTTCGATTAGATCATTGTAGTTTAGGGTTTAGGTTCAATGTCTTTCCTTGTATTCAGTTATTGCATAAATCGACGGCAGCTACACCAGCCTTTTATTTTTTATTTTTTAAAAACCAACAAATTAACTCACAAATTAGATGAATTTACCATTTACCTCAAAGATCATGAGAGCTTCTACGAGAGCTTTTCTCTTTATCACGAGCTCTCGATCTCTCTCTTGTACTCTCTCATAGTAGCTTTCTCTCTCCTCAAAACATAATTTTGAATTAAGATACGAAATTCTGTGTATATATATAAACCGTTAAGAATGTCATTTTTGTCTTGACAAATTAAAATATGTGGGCCCATTAGTTAACTTTTAAGTATTCAAGCACAAGTAGGAAAACCGTATATTGGAATGGTCATTTCTACTAGAATCATTGAAAGGGAGGGGGCAAAATTAGTACCAAAGCGACATTTGCCCTTTTTTTAAGGGTTAAATATTGTATAGTCTATGTGGTTTAAAGTCGACATATGTTCAATATTTATGGTTTCATTTTAATCTGAATGGTCTTTAAAGTCATTATTTTCCTTCTAAATAGTCATTTCGTTAATTTTCTCAATTAGATTGCTGGCGTAGCCGTTAAAATTTGTAATGTTTTTAACAGCCTCACCAGCATAGGTTTTAGCAGAAACCAAAGTACTCAATTAAGTCAATTTAACAAAAGATTACTGGTAATCAGGTTGCAGATTTTATTATATTACAACTCATCCTCTTTACGAGGCTATTTTTGTGCATTCATCATTTGGAGTTTGCCTTTTTTCTATGCAGGACTCGAGATTGACGAGTTCTCGAGGACAAAGCTTGATGCAACTGTACAAGAGCTCATTAAGAGAAAGCGTTGACCAATACATGTAAACATGTCCCCAGTGATAATGAACTTCCTTTCTTCATTATCCATTTGTCTTTGTATGTGGTGGAGGTAACAATAGTAAAATTTATCTATTTGTCTTTGTATGTCTTCTCAAATGAGTTGATAAAGTTAAATAAAAGTAAAAAAAATTAATAGAGGTATACAGCACATAGCGAATTCGGAGGTGTAACCCCCTTCTAATTTCTTATAATTTTTCATGTTGGAGTTAAGTGTGTCTTTTTGTAGCAAAACGTTACCTATCTGTAGATGGAGCAATGGTAGACGAGCCTGAGAACAGAAACTGAGTTTTCCGTCCTAGTCTCAAATATGGCTAGACAAAGGTTTTGCTGGAGGGTTGTCCATGTCAAAACATGCTTCTTTGACATGGAGAGCTCTAAACGTACCTTTCAAAACCCTATCCTCTCTTAACTGCGGCACTAGGAGAGGGTTTCTGAAGTAATATATGGTATAACTTATTTGGTAAATTTTTAAAAATATTGTGAAACATGATGTGATCGGTGTAGTGAATTAAGGCTAAGGTAAAAAATCACTTTAATTCGGCAACGTACGAGCCCGATCAAAGGGGTCAACCTATTTATGCTTATGTTTCACTAAAACGAGCCCTATCCTCGGGTGGTAAACGTCCCTAAATTTTTACATGGGTGGTCACATCTCGGCAATGTGAGGGTGTTATGACGTGCTCGTTACCGAGCGCGTAATTTAAAAACTTTTTTTTTATCAGAATGTAGTATTGGCAAACAAGGTTCGATCAATCCGGGGACCTAAATGGCGCTCTACAGTCACGGTTACATTAAATAATCAGTAACTATAAGTATTTACAAGTATTCAGTTACAAATATACACATGGTACAATAGATAGAGGGGGGATTTTGAAAGTTTGTTCTACGTTCCTACTAAACAGAAAATAAAATATATACAAGTGATCGACTTCAAACACACACAAACATATAAAAATCATGTAAACATGTTGTTTTAATCTACACAACTTCAAAATCATGCCAATCAAGTATTATGAAACGAATTCAGAATTACACGTCTCAACGGTCATGTAACCTATAATAATCTTCTTATGCATCCTATGTTTGTCTCAGCGGTTTAACACAGAAAATTCCATACAATATGTCATGTTAATACTCAGCGCAACCATACAACATATAACATGAATCATTAAGATCAAAGAAGAATTCGAACATGTAAACAGGTTTATCTCAGCGCTTAAACAAGTCTACATACAACTTATGATCAAAACCCGACCAAGTCCCATGAATCTAAGCTTTCGCCACTCAGTTAATATGTGTTTGCCTCAGCGGTTTAACACAGACCAATAGCACTACCAACCCTGCAGAAGTTAGTAACTTAAATAACCAGATCACAAGCTTTCAATAACAAGAATGACACGAAGATAAATTATGCAGACCTCATAAACAACTTAAGAACATAACTTTATGTTCTGAAAATTAATATAACCATATTCTCAACATCAATCTCAATCCAAAACGCATGAGTTCTAAAAATCTAACAAAAGAAAATACTACAGAACAGAGAGAAATCGATTGAGGCATTGTTACACTTTTTATTCTCCGAAGTGACTTTCTGAAGAACACCAAGGTAGAGCAAGCTTCAATGGATGAAAGCTTTGCTCTCTTGTAACGAAAACAATGGAGAGAAGGCTATTGCGAATTTAGGGCAGGAGTTTGTGCGTGAGAAGTGATACTGAAAACGTTGCTCTCTGCTCCTTTATATAGTAGTCTGGCCGAAACCTTAGCTGTCCTCCTAGCCCTTGATTAATTTCTGATCCAATGGTGATGAATTATTGCTTTAAATCATGATTTAGACCTTCCCAGAATTCTTTGGAATGTCTTGTGCAGTAATTCACTACATGAGGCTTGAATAGAGGTTCAGGTACGTTTCTTGTTCTTTAAAAGAAATCACAGCTGTGAAAGTCTTCCTTCTTTTGCCTTCAATCAGCCTTTTGTCCTTGATTTTTCTTCCTTTCCTGGTGTGCAATTAGGGTTCCTGAAAGAGAAATAAAGTCAGATAAATATGGTAGGGAATAACAAAATTAAAATGACGAAATTAAGGAAAGAATCCCTTAATTTTTTATTTATATTAGCACACATAAATCCCTTGATTACTGCAGAATTCGTCCTCTCCCTTTTATACACATTCAAAGATTTCTATTCCAAGTTGGATTAGGTTTCCTGACTTCAAATGGTTTCCCTATCTCATCAGAAAAGAAAGTTTCCTAAATATATTAGGAAAGTCAGAATAGGAAAGATTCAAAAGTAGTAAGTTTCCTAAATCAAAATAAGAAAGTTTCTTAAAATGAAATAGGCAAGTTGTCCTTTTCAAAACAGGAAAGTTTCTTAAACGACTTATCCTCAGATTTTGCGACTTAATGAGACTCCTTGCTGCACCAGGAATCCTCCTTTGATTAGGATTTCTCTTAAATTGCCGGTTTTAGCTTCATTTTCTGCTTTTCTGCTCTTTTGCCTTCACAGTAACAAAACATGTTAGAAATGACTTTATTATAAAAATATCATAGCTAAATAGGGAAGTAAACACATTATAAACATAGCACTTTGTGCTCGTATAATGTTACGTGTTGAATGATCGGCCAAACTAGGTATCAGAGGGGGCGGTTAAAAGCTTTTTTGTGTGAAAAGTGACGCTCGCTTACACTTACCGATTTGACCGAGGTCCGAACATTACCTGATACGTATGAAATTTCAATCATAGCCGTATTTCACCATTATGATCATATCTTATTTCACAATATTTTCAAAAATCTCGACTTATCATAATCAAATCTAATATGCATACTAATGTGGTATAACTTGTTTAGTATGACAAAAAGTGTCTATTATCTAGATGTAAAATAAACATCATAATCTGTTGGCATCAAAACCTACCTAGACTCCTAGAAACCTACATAGGAAAATTGTTAGAAATAAACTAGTAAAAAACAAAACTAATTTAAAACCCTAGTGGCCCAAAAAAATGGGCTTAGTAAATTAGAAAAACTAGAAAAATAACTTGGAAAGAGCCTAGAACAAGTCACAGGCCCAAAACTTCACCAAGGCCCCAACAAAGCCCAAATTTGCAAGAGACATATTGCCTCCATCCCGTCGGCACTCTCCGATCTGCAAACCCCTGCCACTGTAGCCCAGAGATGAGTGATCGTCTTCCTTCTCCAAACTCCAAGCCAACTGAAGAAGCCATAGGACCTAAAATTCCGGCAAAAATAAAATAAAAAACAAGATCATAAAGATATGATCCTGGTGTTGCTGCCATCGAGTCACCGTCACAACCATAGGTGTGAGCCGACCTCGCAGTGCCTGACCTCACAACACCAATCCCGTTTGTGCTCGGATCTCGGGTATACCGGCCCCAATTCGAACCTCCACCGTCTTTCTCCTTCAAACCCTAAACCCTAAACAAAGTCTCCAGCTTCCCACAGCTCTTGCTACGTCAGAGACCATCTTCTCTTGACATAAGATCCTCTCGGCCCTGTCCGACGACGACGTCGTAAGGGGGCGCCACCAGACCAGGAATGGTTCTTTGTTGAGAAGCCCGCTCTCTCGCTTGGGTTTTTTTTTTGTTCGGAACGTTGATACGTTGCTCGTTGTACACTATAAAACCTCAGATACCATATATACATACTTAACAACTAGAAACTGACTACTTAACAGAATACCAAAGGGGATAGTACAAAACCGTAGAGGGACACCTGGGTGTCGGAACCTTTGGGTGCATTCTAGAATTTGCCTCAAGAAATTTTGAAAAATGACGAGCTTTGGTCACTAAGATGATTTTTGACCTTTTTTTTTTTTATTTAGCTGAAAGATAACCATATAACAGTATAAAACCTTTTTACCCTTCATTGAAAACCTTTTTTTTATATAGAGAAACAGAAAGAGAACAAAACAAAACCCTAAACAAATATTGTTTTGTCATTCGTTCTACTTCTATCAAACACTCTTGCTGATCTGAACATAATCAAACTCGTTGTGTGTTCAAGATATGTTATCTATAATCTCGTTATATTTCTTTCCTAAAATCGAGTATATATATGTTGTTGAATAAAGTTCCAACACTGGCTAGTTTGATTGTGTTCTTGAAGATTTAAGGTTTAATTCATGGTTAAGAGTTTGTAGATTAATTGTTTAATTCATGGCAAGTTATTATACTGCTGTGAGGTCTAAAGTCTTTTGTTGATTATTGAAAAGTTGGTCTCTAAGTGTCTTGCAGGTCAGAAAGTCGTGTTAGAGAGAATAATTTCTTCCGAGGGATTCCTTTTAGGGCTAGGATCATCTCTTTCCTTTAAATCATTCTTGTTCATGCTGGCAATTTATGGTTAGAGTCTGAATGATGCTATGTGACTTAGGTGATATGTAAATTGAACAATGACCATTGGTGAAAGAAATGACAAGAATTGAGGGAACTACTTGTGTTAGAAATATTATCATGTATTATTTGGATGGTGGCTCAAGTTAATGCAAATTAATTACTATACGCTAGCTAGCATAGGACAGGTCACTTTTCTTTCCATGTAAAGAGGCCGTGAGATATTAAGTGAAGGAGTAAATTTCTCCAAAATTTTTGGCTTCCAAGTGGGAAACTTACCCACAAGCTACTGTTGCAAAATGACTATCCGCCTATGCATAGAAATCAAAGCAATGCTTTTCAACCAACCAGAAATTCCTCTGTCAAGTTTGAGTGTTGTTTCTTTATTGCAGTTTGAGAGGATTAGTTGAAATTTGAGAGAATGGTGTACAATGGTTTAGGACTTGGGTTTAGAATGTTAAACTAGACTGGTTTAAACATATACTTTTTCATTTTGTCATGAGTAGTAATGGAAGGTCCATGATTATGCTCCAACAAATTACCTCACCACCAATTTATGCATGGTACAAAGCTTTGATTTACCTTTCAGTTGCTTGACCATACTTCTCCTAAATTAGTGTATAGAAGAATACTTCCTATAGACAGTAACATAATACTGTACATCAGGTAAACTTACAGAGTTTTCGGTCTTTTGGACCATCGTCTCCTTTTCTTTTCGGAATCCATGAATCTAGTCTTAGAGTTTAATAATTCAAATTTGAAAAGAATATAGGAAACTATGTGTGGTTAAAGACCATTGAGGGGAGGACGTGATGACATATTAGATACTGTAATATGCAGTTTACCTTTATATGGGATCATGTTATCCCGAACATGGCAAGACATTTTAGTCTAATGTTAAAGACTTAAGATCAATATTTGTGACACAATTTGTCTATTGAATGAAGGAAAGCACTAAAAAATTGCATGTAGTTGTATTGTAGTTTCTTAGCTATATTCGTTCAGTTAGGAAGTTCTGCACGTGTACTTTTGTTCTTTTTTTTTTTTTGGGAAAGACTTCTAGAGCATTATTCTCATGGTCCTCTTTTGTTCATGTCTTCGAGTCAACGAAAAGATTGGAAAAGTAGTTTCATTCAGGGTTGCTTGATCAAAGGCTCCAATGGTTTTAACTGCTTTCTACATTCTGGCTTGGCTCGAGAGTAATTTAGTCTGTTGTCTTGTTAATAGAATCATGATAATCAGTCATCTGGTCTTTCTGAAGATTTGAAAAATCACATGGCATTCCTCTTATGTAGGGTTTGCAATATTTTGCTGTATGCCAACTACGTTATCAAGTGGAGTGGCACTTACTCAAGTATGCTTCCTTTGTCTACAATCGTATATGAAGACTTCTGTTATTCTACTAGTCTACACACAGTTTTTACAAGTATTGGGGTTTTAACGAAAGGTTTGCGACTTCAAATGCAGTTAGCTGGGGCCAATACTGCTCTTGCTCTTGCAATGACAATCATCTCTAATCTGTTGGGAATCTTGATTGTGAGTTTCATAGTTTCTGTCAGTTGTTGCACTTTTATACTTGAATTTATATGTTGTTTTGCAGCCCTGGATTTAGGTTTCTGGTGATTCTGTAAGCATATGATGCATCTCTCTTCAGGTCCCATTTTCTATATCAAAATTCATTGCTGACGGAGTTGGTGTATCTGTTCCAACTAAGCAGCTATTCAAAAGTCTTGTTCTCACGTTGTTGATACCCCTAATCTTGGGGAAGGTAAAAGCCTCATAATTCTACTCGTCATACCATATCGGTGTAGACAAAAAGAAACACCGAGGGTTCCAGTTCCAGTTTGTTTCTGAATGAACAAAGTATTTTCAAATTGTCTGAAAGAATATGATGTTTATCTTTAAAATAAGAAAATGGGGGTTTTGAGGAAATAACTAAAAAAATCCTTGTAAAAAAAAAAAAAATAGAAAAGGAATTTGATTCCTCTAATGACACGTTTACTTACTTGGAATGAAATTCATCAAGAATGAAAGATGAATGGAATGAGAGACGGAATAGAATAGTATGTGGAGATTTCAATTTCATTGAGCTATTTACTTACCATATGAAATTTAGAACATGAATGTAATTAATTACTATTTTAATTACTAAACTACCCATAAAAAAATAAGCTACACATTTCGATCCACTACCAGAAGAAAGGCTTTAGCCGACGAAAATAAAAAAACCAGGCCGACGAACTATTTTTTCGTCGGCTAAAGTCCACGTTAGCCGACGAAATTTCTTCGTCGGCTATAGTTAACTTTAGCCGACGAAATTTTAATTTCGTGGGCTAAATAATTTTTTTCGTCGGCTATAGTCTGTGAACTTTAGCCGATGACTTTAAAAATTCTTTAGCCGACGAAATTTTAATTTCGTCGGCTAAAGTGCCTTATATTTGTAAATGTTCCGTTTCAAAAACAAACTATACGTAGATCCTTCAAACGCAAAAAAGTCGTGAAATAAGATATGACCAGAATGGTGAAATACGTCTACGGTTGAAAAATCACGGTATTCCGATAAAGTCTCGGTACCGATAGTTACGGTCAATGCAATTTTCTATTCTTTCTCCCTATGGGTAGCCCTATCTTCGGTGGTTATTTTCTGTAAAATTTTTATACGACTTGCTGCATCTCATCGATTTGAAACTATTTTCAGTTGAAGGTCCGGCCAAAATACGTAATTTAGACGGTCCAATGACCTTTTCCGTGCGTTTAGGGGTTTGACTTACAAGATTGACCGTCCGGATCGAGCCCTTACCCTTGTCGGATCAAGTTGAATTTCTTCACATACATGTATTTTATCATGATGGTTAGATCTGACGGTCGGATTTTCGTTTCTCAAGTTTGATCATCACAATCACGAATTTTCAATAATGTCGTCGGCTATAGTTAATAAAATAAAATAAAACAAATAAATTGAAAATATTAAATAAAAGTACTATAGCCGACGAATTTCATTACTTTAGCCGACAAAATAAAAAATTCGTCGGCTAAAGTCTGGTTTTGACTTTTGAGGATAAATTGTTTCCGCCAAAAATTTCGGAAAATTTCAAACTTCCTTCTAAATTTTTAGCTCTCTCTTTAACCTACTCCTCTCTTCCTCAAACATCTTATCTTATTCTTTCTCTCACCAAGAACTTCACCCAATAATTTTTCTTTCTCTTCCCCACCGAAACAAACCCACTCCCTCTCTCTTTCCTCTCCCTCTTCTCCTCCTCTCCCTCTCCTCCCTCTTCCAACTCCTTAGATCGATCTGGTTTCTCCACTCCCCGACTCACCACCTCCTCCTTTCCCCCATTTCCGCCTCTCTCGATTGATCTGGATCCATATCTTCTTCTATTTGCTCATTCGAGTTGCCAGAAAGCTATAGAATTTGTGGATCTTTTTAGGACTGGTTCTAAGGATTTTATGTTCAGATCTGGAGTTGTTTGTTGATGAATTTGTTGTTGTTGTTGTTGGTGGTGGTGTTGTATTCGTTGTTGTTGGTGTTTATGGTACTTGCGGTGGGTGTTGGTAGTGGTTAGTCGACGACAACGATGGTGGAGGTTTGGGTTGAATTAAATTCCGATTTGAGTCGGGTCATATTGGGATTTTGGTGGCGGTAATCGGTGTTATTTTGTTGGTGATCGATGGTATGTGGGGTGAGCTTTGGTTTTGGTGGTGGCGTCGTGCGGTGGTTTTGGTGGCAGCGGCGTCTAGTGGATTTGGGTTGAGAACAACAAAAACCGAAATAAAAATAAAATGAAGAAACCGTTGAAAATAAATAATTAATAAAAATAAATTAATATTTGTTCCAAAAAAATAAATGTTTTTTAATTTTTTTAATTTTTTATTATATACTTTAGCCGACGAATAAAGTTTCGTCGGCTAAAGTTTCAGACTATGGTCGACGAAACATTTAAGATATTCGTCAGCTAAAGTCTTGGACAATAGCCGACGACGTATTCTAGATTCGTCGGCTAAAGTCATCGCCGACGGCCCTTTCCCGACGAAACCATAGCCAACTTAAGCTAACAGGCCGACGAAAAAGTTTCGTCGGCTAAAGTGCTTGCCCTGGTAGTGATCACTCTCAACATAATTTTTTCCTTATATGTTGATCTAGTTTTGTTTGTCATTTTGATTGTCTCAGTTGATAAGTTATGTATAATCAACAAACCAAAATGTATTTCTATTCAGTGTATTGATTGTAATCATGTGGTTACATATTAATAATATAATACAGAGACTACGTGTGCGCTTGTGTATATTGCAATCTCGTCCTTGCATAAACTCTCTTCTTCCATGATTTATTAAAATCATTTGGACCTAGTACTAGTATTTTGGGTGTATCTCAAACCGCAAGTTGCAATGGTTGAACAACAAAATTAAGGCATCATACGTTTATACATTTTAATAATATTATATTTAAATCAAGTAAGCAATTTTATAAATACAAAAAAAAATTAAACAACTTCCACAAATAGTATATTATTAGCATATAAAAAGCAGCCTTTAAGAAAAAAAATATGAAATTATTAGCATCTTAAACAAATTCCTCAATATTATTAGCATAATAAAATTAAAGAGGGTATTTTCGGAATAAAAGTTCATTCTTAATGGTATCATTCATAATCCCACCTCCCCCCATTGGTATTAAAATTCAGGGTTGTCAATGAATCGATTCCTTATTAGGAGGTGAGACCCACACTCATTTCGATTTTGTTATGTGTAAGTAAACGATGTAATTCTCCTCTACTGGAATCATTCATTTACTTTTCAATTATATTCCATATAAGTAAACGTGCCATAAGATCCCTAATCTGTTATGGAATTGTGTATGGAAGGTCAATTGTCATCCCAAGTTATAGACATTCTTGTGGTCTGTTGTTCATAGAAAAATTCTGACAAATGTTCAAAGAGTTAGAAGAGGTTTTTCTACCATTGCTACTCACCATATTTGTAATACAACTGATCAAACTCTCTTTCGTCTCTGTAGAGATTGCTCTAGATCCAAAGGCATTTGAAAAGCCTTGAGATTGGAATGGTTAGATTGCAGCTCAATTCCATTTCACATTAGTGGAATAATATTAAATGGTGCACCATTTTTGTCTTTGTCTGTTGGTTTTTATGGGAATGGAGGAATAAGATTGTTTTTGATCTTGATTTTATAATGCCTTGTTATCCTGCTTCATGTTCCTTCTACGTTTTCACTAAATAAAAACTAGATACGTAGGAGGAACATGAATCTTCGATTACATTTAACTACAAAGTAACGTCCCACAATCTTTCCACTACATGTACGTCTGATAACACAATGACGACACACTGTCTCATTCCAACAAATACTTTAAGTGATTGTCTATTTGAATGTAATGACAAAATTCATGCTCATTCTAACTAATCTTATCTGAAGTCCTAAGAAATAAAATTATTTTAAGCCCTCACTTCTTAAAAATGCATAAAGAGAAGACTTGGCCCGAACCTCACCGGTTGCTGGAATTCGCTAGTCATCGGACTCTTGTAACCGAAATGTCGCCTAATATTTTTTTCACCGGACCTATAGTACCGGCATCCGAAATTTTATTAAGAGGGAACAATGTTGAAAAATAATTTCTACTGTTAGAGCTAGAAGATCTGCTTCATGCTTTAATATTTAGTTGTTGGTTTTTTGTTTGAGCTCATTTGAGCTCTGTTTGTAACCAAAAAAAATGTTGAAAAATAATTTATTATGTGGTAAAAAAAAGGGAAAATTCCCTAATGCTCAAATATTTAAAAACTAAAGCCCATTTCAATTAAAGTCTTATCCTTGTGCCCATTCCAATAATTCTTGAGAAAAAGACGTTATTAGCTTGTGCTTAATTAAACCCATGCAATTCTTATCTCTTTCTTCTTCTTCTCTCTTCCCGATCCATATGGATTCTCTCTCTCTCTCTCTCTCTCTTAAGTCTCCGGCCGCCTCTACTGCTCCTCCTGCGGCCACATCCAAGACCACAACAACTACAGCGGCGTCTCCGGCACCTTCATCCGCCTCGGCATCTCCGGCCAGGGCACCAACTACCACTACCGCGACACCAAGATCTACGAGGCCAACAAACTCACCGATGACGTCACTCTCCATCTCAACCTCTCGCCCTCCCACGCCGACGAGATCAAGGCCATGATCGGTAAGATCACCGAAGATGAGTTTGACCAAGGTAACTGGTTCAATGTTTTGATTGGTGCCTGTGCTTATGTGATTACGAGGAGGGATAGCAAGTCCATGCCATCCTCCCGCCTCCTCTCACTCTCACGTCATGTATAGATCGAGTTCACCTCCATCTCCGGCGACTATTCGACGCCACCATCACAACAACGTCAGTTGACTGGGTTGCTTCGTGGAGGCCATGAATGAGTCAAGGTGTATATATATATATATATATATAGGTAAGTGTGGTACGGCTGGATATATCCATTTATATATATGTATATATGGGGCAGTGATTGTGGGAACTGGGAAGAGAATCAAAGTTTGAACTCAAGCAATTTTATATCATTTGAAGTGATGAAAACCTCACTCCTCATTGTATTACATCTTCTGTTTACTCCAATTTATGATATCTGAGGGAGGGAAGCAATGCCGGTGAGAGGTGGAGGAGCTTCGGCGAGAATGGGGGAATGGCAGTGGTTAAGCTATAGTTAATTTTTTTTAACTAGAGGTAAGTAAATATTTTACTGGGGTTCAATAAATAGAAAATCTGATTATTGGGGGTCAGTAACTAAGTTATTAGGGTCAGTAACTGATTATTAGGGGTTAGTAACCAAGTTATTAGGCATCAGTAACTGATTATTGGGGGTCAGTAACTGAGTTACCGGTGAAGGGAATCCGGCGACCGAAGAAAATTTAAGTTACTGGAGGTCAGTAATTGATTATTGGGGGTTAGTAACCAAGTTATTGGGGTCAATAACTGATTATTAGGGGTCAGTAACCAAGTTATTGGGGGTCAGTAACTGATTATTGGGGATTATTGGGGTCAGTAACCAAATTATTGGGGGTCAGTAACTGAGTTACCGATGACTGGAATCTGGTGACCAGAGAAAAATTGAGTTACTAGGGGTCAATAATTGATTATTAGAGGTCAGTAACCAAATTATTAGAGTCAATAAATGATTACTGGGGGTCAGTAACTGATTATTAAGGGTCAGTAACTGATTATTAGGGTCAGTAACCAAGTTATTAGGGGTCAGTAACTGATTATTGGAGGTCAGTAACCGAGTTACCGGTGACCAGAATCCGGCGACCGGGAAAATACGGCAACCAAAGTTCGGCGACCGGAGTCCGGTGAGGTTCCGGCCAAGTATTCTCTCTTTTTCATTTTCTCTCTTCATGCATATTTAAGGGGTGAGGGTAAAATAGTTTTAAAATAATATGGTTTGTTAAGACTTTAGTAAAGATTTGTGCATTTGAGTATAAAAAGTTACCTTATATTGAAATGGGCTAATGAAAAAGATTGTCATTGAAATGAGAAATAAGAGATTTAAATTAGTACTAAATGGGCATTTTCCCTAAAAAAAAATTCACAAAAGTTTTTTTGGTTACAATAGGGCATTTCTGTCTTTTCCGGTCGGGGTGGTGTCATGATCATGATATTTCTTAAGGCCTTCAATTTCAATAGAGCCGTTAGCTTCTTCCCCTTATTTCAAAGGATTATTCAGAGAAAGAGAGAGAGAAAGGGTGAGAGAAAGAGAGACATAGGAATCGGTGTGGGTCTTCTTCTTCGTTTTTTTTCTAGGGTTTGGGAGGATGAGTGACGGCGAGTCTGTCGAGTTCCAGATCGAGAACACCCAGTTCCATCGGTTTGTTTTTCAGGTTTCAATTTCACAATTTAAGCCGTGATAGTCTTTTTAATTTTTTTTTCTTCTCCTGTAGGATTTGGGGTGAATGGAAATATTCACAACATCCTCATATTTAGGAAGAATACAGCTAATATGGTCTTGAAAGTTTGAATTCGATAACATGGTAGAAACAACCAGACATTTCTTTAGGAGGGTAAGCTCCAGGTATGCTTGAATATTAGGTGCGATTGATTGGGTTTTGAATTTCGATCCATCCAAATCTGGGTGGTTGTGGGATTTTTTTTTTTGTTTGGTTGATTTTGGATTTTGATTGTCTCTGCTGATGGAGATTTTTTTAGTTGATTTTGATCATTATCTGTAATTGCATGTTGCTCTCTGTATTCCCAATCTTTATCAGGGAACTCCAAATCCAGAATTTGAGAATTGGTTTGATGCTTTTTGGATTAATGATTTGCACTGAAATTGAGAAAGTTAATATCCCAACATTGAGTTTAAGATGATATTGATATGGGTTTAGAAGGGTAGGCTTTATTTCCATCAAAAACCGAAACGTTGTACTTCACTTTATTTGCCCTGTTCTTCAGTGTTTTTGATAGTTATGATTCTGTCATATTTGATATTTGATATTGATATGTGTTTATCAAATGCTGGCTCCCTTGCTTCGCTACCATAATGATATAATTGATTTGATCTCATATATGTTTTTATATCAATCTTATAGACACAATTACTGTACTGTCATTTCTTTGGTTCTCTTATGGTACAATTTTTGTTAACGTCGATCTGCTTCAATGGAAACTCAGAAAATGGAACGACAAGTATTAGGTTTGTCCATTCTACGGACCTCCTCTTCTTCTCCATTCTGTTCTTCTTCTTTTTCTTTTTTTTTTCTGTGGAAATTTCTTCATTCCGACCATTTTATTTATTGGTAGTTGATATTCTTGGCATGGGTCTTTTATCTTTGTTTCTATATTGGGTAGTGATTAATTCCCGTTTTTTATTTTAGCTGCAAATTGATTTTGGTTGAATTTATGCCGGTAGAAATATAAAGAGGGTGAAAGAGCTAGACATCTATGATGAGATTCGGAGCGAAAAGAAGAAAATATTCAGTATTCCTTTTGCTCATGCATTTGTTTCTTTGATTTTGTTGCTAATTTTTTTTGTTTTTTTTTCTTTCTCTAGTCTGATCGAATGTTTTGTTGTGGTGCAGGGTTTCAATTTTCCATGGATTGTACCTCCAAATTTGAATAGCGATTGTAATTGAAACTTTTCAAGTATTTGTAATGAAGCTACTTGATAATGTAATTGGTGTTTGGTAGGGTTTAAAGATTGGCTTGATGTTTTTTCCATCAGGTGCCATTATGATTGTGTTTGGGTGCATGTTATTATGTTTGATTGGGTTCCATATATGAGGCTATAAATCCTTTTCCTTGAATTTAAACTGTTCTGTTTCGTTGCTTTGCATTGTTGGTGTCTTTTAACATGTGCAAGATGATAACTTAATTTGATTTTCATAAGTGAGTTTTTTAGTTCTTACATGTGCTTTGAAGCAAGATGATAACTTAATTTGACTTTAATAAGTGACTTTTATAGTTCATACCATAAGAACAAGTTCAATCACAATTTTGTTTGCTATAAAAGGTATTATCGATCATACCAGAACACCTATGACATATTCTTCTTCTTCACAACAAACTTACGAAGTTGATTATTTCTATAATGCATTAGTTGATGGGTAAAAAGCTTCTGGCTTGATACACTAAATGTCTCATGTACATAACAATTGGCATACTCTATAACTGATTGACTAACTAGTGATTGGGTTATTGTTATTGTAAAAATGGTAGTTTGGTGGTTTATTTTGTTTGAGGTTTTCAAGTAACCGGGTAGTGATTTTTTGTTGGATTTCGACAGCGACAGAGGAGGGTCAGGGTTGTTCACTGTGAAATTGTGAAGGTAATTTTTTTCCCTTTCGGTTCAATAAAATGGAAATTGGGTTTCTTCACTTGGTATAACATGGGTTTCTATCGGTTGTCTAAAGTTTTACTTTTGGTTGCACAGTTTTACCCCCAAAATCCAGAAATAAATTGAAGTCTTGATAAATTTCCCGTCAAGTGTGAATTTTTTACTTTATTGAGTTTGTTGTTCTCAACAAAATGTTTGGGCTCTCATTTTGTTCTGAACAATGATTTTTGTCCTCTCTTAATCAGTGTTTTATTGTAACTTGAGATCATGCGACAATCTATATCCTTATCTTGTATCCTGATATCTTCAGTTTCTTGTGTTATGAAGGGTTGCTAGAACCGTTATATTTGGTGGCCTTCTTAATGCTGGTATGGCGGAAGAAGTTCATCGCCAAGCTAGGGAGGTTGGCGATGTGTGTTCCAGAACTTATCCCTTTCCCAAAGAAGAGGTTCAACAACATGGTACGGATTTTCTCGCTCTAAGGAGGCAGCTTTTAATTTTTGCCAAGTAATGGGAGTGGTTTGTTTAATATATTGAGTTGAAAATGCGTTTGAAGTACCTAACACAGGAATTTTATACAATTCTGGTGATCATTAAGATATTTTCTATTCTTGACAAACAAAATGACTAAATCAAGATATTTGACTTCTTTGATACAATTGTTACGACCCCAGTATTATTAGATAAGAATTGATACTATTGCTTCTGTAGTCGTAATCGGGTAACTGACTGCTTAGTGGAATTTTCCAATTAAATGTTGCTCGACAGATTTATGAATCATTTTCTTCCCTTTTTTTAAGTAACTTTTAAAAATACATATAATTGGGGTGTTGAGTTAACCATAATATCTGGTGTCTTTTCAGGTCATGTACAAGATTGGATGCAAAATGGATGCCTCGGCTGTACTATACACCAGTGTCAAATCAGCTATACTTCTGTTGCAATGTTACACCAGAAGGAGATAAAAGGAGGAATTGTTTGGGCACGTCAGCTGGGTGGGGAGGTAAATGAAATGTCAAGTTGTCAACTGCTTCAATACATTTCTTTTTTGTACAAATACTAGTTTCATTTACTGCTTTAACCACATTTCTTTTGTACAAATACTAGCAATTCAATTGTTTTTTCTTTATGTGAATTTTGGTCTTGGAATTTGTTGTTACCGGATTAAGTTTATGCTATTCTTCCCTTGCTGATTTAAGATAGATGATAGAAAGATGAGGCAGTTTGAGTACTGATCTTAATCACTTTCACACTATATATGACTGATCTTTGGCAACCAATTAATAAACTGTATTTGAATTATTCTAGCATGGTCTGATAAGTTTTGTAATACTTTTGTCTTTCCTCATAATAATTATTACTTTCTTTGGGTCTTTTATATTTCTGTGTTATTCTAGGATGTGATTTTGTCATTACTTACTAGGAATGTTTTCAACCAATAAAGAAATTTATTAGAAATGCAGGATAATAGTAGGAGACCAGCCTTTAACAATTTGTTTTTCTGTGATTAGTAACCGTGCCTGACTGGCGTGCACATCTTAGAGTCTCATTTATTCATTTCATATTATTGTGGGGCAGTGTTGTATTCATGATATGGTGGTGGTGGTTCATTGTTATTCAATCTATAAAGGGGAGTCTAACAATTTGGTTGTGTCTTTGGGCAGGGTTCCAAGACTCGGAAGTGGAAGCTCATTGTCAGAAATCTTCCTTTCAAGGTCTTTTACTTATTTTCTTTTTGTCAAATGCAATTTTCTTCATGTAGAGGAGCGTTATCTGAACTAGTTTGCCAACACAAATGCAGGCGAAGGGCAGTGTTGTATTCATGATATGGTGGTGGTGGTTCATTGTTATTCAATCTATAAAGGGGAGTCTAACAGTTTGGTTGTGTCTTTGGGCAGGGTTCCAAGACTCGGAAGTGGAAGCTCATTGTCAGAAATCTTCCTTTCAAGGTCTTTTACTTATTTTCTTTTTGTCAAATGCAATTTTCTTCATGTAGAGGAGCGTTATCTGAACTAGTTTGCCAACACAAATGCAGGCGAAGGCAGTGTTGTATTCATGATATGGTGGTGGTGGTTCATTGTTATTCAATCTATAAAGGGGAGTCTAACAGTTTGGTTGTGTCTTTGGGCAGGGTTCCAAGACTCGGAAGTGGAAGCTCATTGTCAGAAATCTTCCTTTCAGGTCTTTTACTTATTTTCTTTTTGTCAAATGCAATTTTCTTCATGTAGAGGAGCGTTATCTGAACTAGTTTGCCAACACAAATGCAGGCGAAGGTCAGTGATATTAAAGATATGTTTTCATCTGCGGGATTTGTTTGGGATGTTTATATACCACAGAATTCTGATACAGGGTATTCTATTATCATCCTGCATTATTTTCATTCCTGTTGAAATATCACTTTCTGTTTCTCTTCATTTATTTTTTACTGTTGGCAGGTTGTCTAAAGGTTTTGCATTCGTCAAGTATACACGCAAACAAGATGCGGAAAATGTACATTCGTGATCCATGCTTAGTTCTAGTGTAGAGTTTGTGTACATGCATTGACTCTTTTCGTTCTCTTTTTGTTTTTAGGCAATACAAAAGTTCAATGGACAAAAACTTCTTAAAAGACCAATAGCTGTCGACTGGGCTGTTCCAAAGCAGATATATGGTAGTGGCAATGACGCTCTTGCTTCACAAGATGGTATTATACTGTAACTCCATTCTCATCTAGCACACTTTTGGTATTGAAGTCATGTCTTTCTCGTATTTGACCAAAATATAACCAAAATATGGAGATATCTTGATTTGTTGGCCCAATCTCAAAAAAGATGCAAGGAAAAAGAAAAATCTGGCGATATGGAGAAGGAGGTGGAAATTGAAGATCTATAATTAACATCTTACTTTGTCTTTGTCTTTTTTATTTTTTCTAAGTTCTGAATATCTGGTAGAGATTTTTTGCTTCTGATGTTGAAGAAAGAGGGACTTGGGGAATGCCAAGTCTGATTTAAGAAAGTGCTGACTGTCACTAGGTTTTCTTTTTCACGAAATAAAGGCACAGGCTTTGACTATTTAGGGGCATGCCTAGTCTGATTCATGAAGATTTTCTTTTTCGTTTAAGAAAAACCATATACAGTGTCTATTTAGACTATGGGTTCAGTTGACCCTTTTGGTTTTCCTTGTTGGTTTCTAGTTATCTCTAGTATCGGTAATTTTATTTTTGAATCTAAATATAGATGGAGTTGTTCCACCTTTGTACCCCAAGATGGAACGTGTATAGAAAAATCTTCCTCTAAAAGTATCTACTGAAATTTTCTTGGTATCAACATGTGTTATCGATTTGACCGCTGATGTATTTGTCACTGCTGATATTTTGAACATTTGTTATGGTTTATGACTAGTAAGATGTTTTATTTGTCTTGAGCAATTTAATGATATAATAATTAGAAGCGTCTCTATGTGCCAAGCAAAGTGACATGCAATGAAAACACTGGTTTTACAGGAGAAAAGGGTGGAAGAGATGGGGGAAATGATAGCAGCAGCGATGATTTTGAGGGTGACGCTGGAGATACATATGAAACGCCCAGCACCTTGATAGGATTGGCTCTGCTCTAGATGACTCCAATACAGCAGAGATGAAAGACATCCCTACTGAAATTGATTTTGAGGAGGAAGCAGATATATCAAGAAAAGTTCTAAAAAACTTGACCACTTCCTCTTGTACTGTAACTACTGATGATATGGGTGTTGATAATTCTGCATTTCCCAAAGGGAACAAGGAGCTAACTATTGATTTTGAGGAGGAAGCAGACATTGCTTGAAAAGTTCTAAAAAAGTTTACCACGGCCTCTGGTACAGTAACTGCTGTTGATGATTCATTGCCGAAAAGTAAAAAGGAGCCAACTATTGAAGAATCTGTTAATTACCTTCTGAGACTGCGCCTAATAACTTATCTTCTGAAAGTGCGAGCGCATCAGATGCTGCTAAACCACAAACAGAAGAAGAAGATGATTTGCATAGAACAATTTTCATCAGCAACCTTCCTTTTGAGATCACTAATGAAGAAGTCAAACAAAGGTTTTCTGCTTTTGGGCAAGTGCAATCTTTTGTCCCAGTTCTTCATCCGCTTACCAAGTACGTTTTATACCTCATTGATCTAATTCCTACCATTCTCTATTATACTGGAAACTTAACATGAGATATGTTGTGGCAGGCGACAAAAGGAACGGGCTTTCTCAAGTTAATTAAGACTATAGATGCAGTGACCTCTGCGGTTTCAGCTGGTAGCGCTGCATCTGGCTTGGGAATTTTTCTCAAGGGTAGACAACTGACAGTCTTCCAGGCTTTGGATAGAAAATCGGCTCATGAGAAGGAAGAAAATATGGCCAAAAAGGAGGACATAGACCACCGCAATCTCTATTTGGCAAAGGTTTTTACTTCTAGAAGCACCTTCCTTTTCTTTCCTTGCTTTATCTATTTTATTGTTTTCTGTGTCCTGTGGTAACTGTAATGTATTGCCCTGAATGGTTAGAATAATCTCTCCTTCAAATCATAACAGGAAGGTTTTATTCTTGCTGGAACTCCAGCTGCAGAAGGGGTTTCAGCTACTGATATGTCAAAACGCCAAATGTAAGATTTGTTGTTTTTTTATTTCTTTCTTATAATCCCGTACATGCTGATTACTTATAGTCTGGCAATTAATGTTACATTTGGTTTTTACCAGTCTTCTTTGCACAAAAATTCAAAATCAGTTTTCATGTGATTAAGTGATTAACAGTTCTATTTTAACTATATTTGCAGGAAAAAAAAAACCTATGCCTTTATTTTCTGTTCATAATTCTTTACTTTTAACTGTATTTTCTTACAAGTTTCAAGCTTAATTTAAATCTATTTAGAAATATTCTATCAAAAAGAAAAATATCTTAATTAACATTTTGACAATCTTGCTTTGTGATTAACAGTTCTATTTTAACTATATTTGCAGGAAAAAAAAACCTATGCCTTTATTTCCTGTTCATAATTCTTACTTTTAACTGTAGTTTCTTATAAGTTTCAAGCTTAATTTAAATCTATTTAGAAATATTCTGTCAAAAAGAAAAATACCTTAATTAACATTTTGACAATCTTGCTTTGTAGTTTTTAACAGGTTATGAGCAAATTGAATGGTGCTCCTTCGGCATTAAGATGCTGATTGCTATTCATAGTTTCATATTCCTATTTATTGATTTGCGAAACCATGCAGGTTGGAGAGGAGCAAGGCCATGAAGCTTAAATCTCCAAATTTTCATGTTTCGAAGACGAGATTAGTTATGTACAATTTGCCAAAGTCCATGACTGAAAAACAGCTTAAAAAACTTTGTATTGATGCTGTTACCTCACGAGCTAAGCTACAAAAACCTGTGATTTGACAGGTTACATTGTGCTTGCATTCTTTTTTTTGTTTGAGAATGAGACTGTACTTACATTTGTCTCTTATGAGTGATGGTGATCCTTTTGTTTTATGAAGTTTTCCCTTGTTTTGTCCAAAAAATAAATATGAAATTTTCATTGCATATGATGTTTTGCATGCAGATAAAGTGCTTGAAGGATGTGAAAAAGTGAAAGATTGTCACAAAGAACCACTCACGCGGTGTTGGTTTCATTGAGTTTACAGAACATCAGCATGCCCTTGTGGCTTTGAGAGTTCTTAACAACAATACTGGTAAAGTTTAGATTGTCAACCGCATTGACCATTTAATCTTGTTGGATTTTCTTTCTTTTCTTTGAATCTGTTTACGTATTATCTTATATATCGTGATACTATTTGCAGAAACTTTTGGCTCAGAACACCGGCCAATAGTGGAGTTTGCACTTGATAATGCTCAGAAATTGAGAGCACGTCAGGTTTCACAACAAACTCAGCAGCATGCCGCTAATGGTAATCAGAAAGAGGTGCGTCAATTTGATCCATTGATCCTACTGACCCTATGACTCCCACTACTCTCTTAATTTTGCAGGTTCATAGGAGATCACGAGGTAATGAATTTTCTGCTGCATTTTGTGAGGATTTAATGATTTATCATGTTTTAAGAATTCACACATGTTTCATCATATATCTATTAGCAAAAATAACTTGCTGCAGATCATGAAGGAACTGGAAGAAGAAATAAAGGGTATAGAAGGTGCCATGGTAGAAGATCAGACATTTTGCATCTCTGTGCACTGTCAGTGTGTCAAAGAAGAGGTCAACACATTCCTTAATCTAAAATTATCATTCTTTATTAATTATCAAATTGGTCCAACTAAGGAGCAAACTACATTTATATGCTTATGCATAAGGTAGTTTTTTTTTCCCAATGTTCTTAGTGTTTAGAGTGTACTGGTTAAGCGAGAGAGAGAGAGAGAGTTTAGGTTAGTTTTCTACTCATAAAATGCTACCCGAGCCAAATTAAATTTGTATACTTTGTGTTTTAGAGTAATGAGCAGTACCTAAGGATTTTTTTGTTTTTGTTTTTTGCTATTGCATGCCACCAGAATACAAGATTGAGGAGGTAACTGGAGCTCGCTGGATACTCGAGATGGTGGATGTAAGTATCAGCTCAATTGCTTAGATGGTATGCTGAAATTATGAATTGCTGAAATCATTGTGCAATTTGAGAAAGATAATATTGCTTTGATAGTGTTCTTATTTAGCCTGATACAATACTGTGTTTCAAGAAATAAAAATTGTTGGCTTATATGTGAGAAAACATGATTAATCTGAATTGGTTTGAATTTTTAGTGAATTGAGGATTTACAATCAAGTACTCTATTTTCGCTGCATGTTTTTGGTGTTAGGATTCCTATGAAGAGTTAGTGAATTTTTTTCTTTCTTATTTACAAACTGATGATATGTATTTACAGGATGAAGATTGCTATCATCGCTCATGCAGAGGAGTAATTGAAATGCCAGTCCTTGAAGCTTGCTGACACATTTGGGATTTTAGAGAAGATTAGGTAACTCCATAGGTATAGATGTGATTGTGACTCAAAATGGAACTAAAGAAATGAACCATAAACCGGAAAAGTGAATTTTGAAAATGTGAATAATTGGTGCTTTGATTAAATAGATAGTTCTTAGATTTGCTCAACTACTAAAGTGGTGGTACATTTTAACATTTGATGCTAAAATGTTATTTCCACCAATGTAAGATAGCCAATTTTAAGCTTATTAAACAATTCCAGTGATTCACAGACTGCTCTTCAGCTGGTGTATATCTGAAATCTGATCAATTACTTCACTTTGAGGTATGCCTGATGTTACAAAATTAATTACTTCTCAGTTATGATGTATTATTTTCTATGTAGATTTTTATGACATTCTTCCAGCTCAATATATTGGGTCTCTTCTATACTTTGATCTTTTTCTATTTCTGGTGATAGACCGATGCAGTTGATCCAAAGAACCGGCACAAGAGAAAGCTCGAGACAGGGAGCTTGCTTGAATCAAGCAAAGTCATATCAGTCATGACATGACTCTCCATGGTAAGTAATCACCTTTTTTTCTGCAATCAATTTTTTTTTTTAGGCATGTTTGGTTGTAGATTAACGCAAGAATAACTACTCAGCTTTTACTAAGAATTGTTCAGTATAGTGGGAGTGGGTACTTCTCGACCAAATCCACTCTCATTTAAAGGTTAATTAATATCCATGTGTATTGAGATTTTTGGTTTACATAACAGCTTAAGAGAAAGTAACGACAGTTGTCGATTCATTTATTAATTCTGAAAGGTGCACTTGGAGTTTGGGATACTGTTTCTCTTCCCCCACCCCTCTTAAAGTTCTTTTTATTTTTATTTTCCTTAACTTACGAGTTTTAACCTTTTGGTGCTTTTGGAACAGAACATTGCAATATATCTTTGAATCCAGGGTTCAATAGTTTTGCAGATGGATTTTCAACTTCGCTACAACTACTTTTATGTCAATTTCTTTTTTTCTATTTTTTTTTTTTTTTTTTTCTTTCTAATTTGTTTGCCTATTAGCTATTAGTTTTGCTTCCGGTAAATGGCTGTGCTCGCTTTTTTTCATCATTTTCAATTCTTCTTTCACAGGTTGCAACGCTAGGAGAAAGTGTATCCCTGGAAGCCAGTGCAGGTAAAATCGAGTTTTCAGTCCATATATACGAAACTATGATAGTTGATTGCATGCATATGTCAGCAGTAAGAGAAAAAGAATCTTGGGATCAATTTAGGACTTATTTGAAATTGCTTCTCTACGTTGAATTTCTTTGAACTCCCAAGTACCCAACATTTTAGTTTATTGTGTGCTATTCCAACAAGCAACTTCCGGATGAGAATCAGGACGGGAAATTCAAATTTACAAATATCTAAAGAAAAAGAAATTATCTCTTCCAATATCATGTATTCAATTTATCTGGTTTCCTTCGGGGGAATGTTAGAACTTTGATCTTCAGGATTTTCATAATCGGTCCAATGTAGTAAACACAGTAAACTGTAAGGTAGTTCTCATGCTGTCATTTCAAATAAGCTATCCACTTAGGAATTTAATCGTTTACCCCACACATGTTCTGAAATTCTGATATACGACTGTTTGTTAGTTCTAGTGAGGGCAGTTGAAATGAGATGCCAAACAGAGTTGTTTCTTACCATGAAGAATGCATCTGACTAGATATGATTTTCGGTGAAGTTTTATTTGCAATGTCTATGAAAGAAAATTTAATATATCTGCTCAAGGTTTTTGGAATATGTAACTTTTGTAGTATTTTTGCAGTGCCTTTTGTTGAATGAAATTAAACTAAAATATAAAATCTGTAATGAGTATTTTCCTATTTTATAATACGTGGCAATATCTCTTTTGTATTTTAATAATTTGATATTACTAAAAGGAACCCGCAGCAAAGCGCGGGCTAATTTCTAGTAGTAAATAAGGTATAGAGCAAAGCTGTGAGAACCCTGCCCTCAGATCAGATCGACACAGAACCCAGCCCTCCTCCGACCCACCACACATCCATCTCCACAACTGAAGGCCAAAGAATCTCGACGTCAGCCACAATTGAAAGATGAAAAAATTGAAGAGCATAAGGAAGAAACAAGAATGGGTACCGGTTCCGACATTGATCCGAAGAAAAAAGAATGGGTATTGTTCCTCCATCCTCTTTCAATTGCGCAAGTTACAATTTTGAGTTGAATTGTGTTTGAATTTGGTTTTGAATGTTGGAGCTTTGAGATTAATCTGGGTTTATTTCTTTTGAAAGCTACAGTTGCAGAGGGATGAAGTAAATAAATGATCCATATACACTCTAGTACACTTTGCGGATGTCAATTATGGTTAGTGACCTCATTTGTTTCTTTGCTACAAATCCTTTGTCTGCAAAAACCCCATGTTAGGTTAGGTTCCATATATTTGTTTCCGTTCACATTTATGATTATTGTTTGTATTAGTATCCATTCAGTTTTAGTTATTTGATATATGCTGAATGATTGTGTTCAAATTTAAATATTGTCAGTTTGAAGAGTTTCAGGCACCCTTTAATTTCATCTGCTTTCAATTTCTGTTTTAGACACAATATCAATATGCTTTCTTTTTGCAGGATGAAACATTTTGATCCTTCTGATCAAGTTTTGCAGTCAAGCTGATAGTATTCTTTGTATATCAACTTCGGAAAGGTACTTTTAATTGCATTAGACATTACTTCAGTACTTTTGAATTACTTTGCATGTATTATGAAAGTGAGCAATCACTGTTTTTTTTTTATCAATCAATTGGTTTCTTTTACATTGCTAGGGTTTTTCTTTTTGTGTTGAATATTGCTGAAGAGTGAGAATGAGCATTTGATTTATAGATCAGCACCTTATAGATCATGGATACTAATCATGTGACAATGTCTACTCTTGAATTGCTTTGTTTCAATACTATGTTCAATTCTAAATGACCGTTTTATTTTCTATTAATCCTAATGTTCTGTGTATTTGGGGAATCCAGATACAATTGAATTTATATTCTGTGTATTTCTCTTTATCTTAGTGTTCTGTTGTAATTGAATTTTGTTTCTGATTTTGAATTGGCAAAATTGGCATTTGATTTTCAAGTGGTGTTGGAGGCTGTAGACAAAAATATGATCTCAAAATTAAAGATCCATCCGTATGTGACATAGAAAAGCTACATTTTTGTTTTACTTACCACTCATTGAGCATTTACTCACAACGTCAATGTCATGCTCTACAATACAGAACCAACTGATATTTTGTAGAGCTACAATGTGCTAGAAGAAAGATATTCTACCCAGCTTGCTCCGCATGCTTTAAGCAAATGAGAAAAAGCCAGTCAGTCGCCTAATCAGCCCAGGTCATGATATGCAGCAAGCTCTTTACAGGTAACACAACCAACACTCTAAACTGCTGATCTCAAATTAAAATCTACTATGAAATATGAAATGATGAATTCTTGAGTAAACTGCATATGGGAAAATGGAATAATAGAAAGCTAAAATGACATCTATTTTTCCTATATTTCACTTGGTTATTTCTCATTGACTTGAAGGAATTTTTAAGTAAAGTTTTGACCTCTTGCAACCCATAAACTCACTCAATCTGTCACTTTTTTTGAGCATGTCTGTTTCAGGAATAAACAAAAAGAAAGTCCACTCAGTAAGGAAGCAGCTGTTAAAGCCTTAAACGAGAGCAAAATATATATCCAAAATGAAAGCTCTGGATATTGAACTTTCATTCAGGTGATTGAGCTCTCCTTTTCTACTGTGCATTTTCATTTGTTTATTTATTATTTATTATATACACTGATTTGTTGCACTTATAGATTATGGAGGCCGCATCATCACTAATATCCAACTTCTTCTCTAGGATATCTTTCCTTCATGTTCAACTCCTGGGCATGTTTCATTAGCAAAGAAAATGAACATCGCCTCATGCAGCAATGCCAAGTAAAAGTCCAGTAAGGTAACTTCCTCTTTAGCTTACAACTTCATGATGTGCTACTATAGATGCTTCTACATCTGTTTAATAAATCCCGAAGCTTTAATATTAGTACCCTGCATTCCCTAATTTTGATCACCAATATGTGTATATCTATGTTTATGTTTAATATTAGTACCCTGGATTCCCTAATTGTGATATCATGAAATTGATTGCGGAGTCTGTTTTATGCTCTGTGTTTAGCAAGCTACTAATGAACTTTTCATTTTGAGAAACTATTTTTTGAGCAATCAAGTCGGTCAGAAATTACTCTAGGAATATCAAGTTCCGTCATATGAATAGGAATTCTAAAAATCCTTGACATATAACATTAGTGTCTTATATGTGAACTGAATATAAGATTGTTACTGAGAATTCAATATTGTATCTTTAACATATATAAGAATGATATTCTTCATTATTATATTTCATCTGATTACCTTACAGATTGTATTTCTTTTGCCGATTCATAGTTTGTTTTCTTATCTAACTACCCAGAATTCCACTGTCACTGCATCCAGAAACCAAGAGTTTACAATGGAGGAACCAACTGAGGAAACTGCTAAAGAACTCATGTAGCATTATTGGTCATTCCTGACTTGAACTATAACAATAATTGCATGGTTTTTGGGATCATCTGACACTGGGATTGATTTTATAAACTTATATAATTGGTTCTGATTTTGTTTGTTTTATCCTTTTTAAGGTGTGGAATGTCAATCGACTTCAGTTGTAAACCATGGGAACAAGGATGTAAACTTTGTGCCTTCTTTAATTGGTTTTTCTTTTTGTGGAGTATGGGATTTAGTTTGAATTTGATTTCAATTTGGTGTTGGGTTAAATAGGGTTTCGATTTTGAGGTGGTTTAATCTCATCAAATATTGCTGGTGTGTTCTGAAATAAGTTTGAGTGTGGATAATTTAGGGGTTCATTACCATTAGGGCAGATTGGAGAAAAATGGATTAACAATTTAAGCCGTGATAGTCTTTTTAATTTTTTTTTCTCCTGTAGGATTTGGGGTTTGGGGTGAATGGAAATATTCACAACAGCCTCATATTTAGGAAGAATACAGCTAATATGGTCTTAAAAGTTTGAATTCGATAACATGGTAGAAATAACCGAGGAAAGAAAAGGGAAGCAACCAAACATTTCTTTAGGAGGGTAAGCTCCAGGTATGCTTGAATATTAGGTGCGATTGATTGGGTTTTGAATTTCGATCCATCCAAATCTGGGTGGTTTTGGGATTTTTTTTTGTTTGGTTGATTTTGGATTTTTATTGGCTCTGCTGATGGAGATTTTTTTAGTGGATTTTGATCATTATCTGTAATTGCATGTTGCTCTCTGTATTCCCAATCTTTATCAGGGAACTCCAAATCCAGAATTTGAGAATTGGTTTGATGCTTTTTGGATTATTTGCACTGAAATGAGAAGTTAATATCCCAACATCGAGTTTAAGATGATATTGATATGGGTTTAGAAGGGTAGGTTTTATTTCCATCAAAAACCGAAATGTTGTACTTTACTTTATTTGCCCTGTTCTTCAGTGTTTTTGATAGTTATGATTCTGTCATTTTTGATATCTGCAAGTGTTTTTTTTCACCGCAAAATGTGGTTTTGAATTTCGTTGAGCGTGTTCCATGTAATGTTAAAGTCTCCTAGAATCTTTATAATATTAGGTGGTTGAAATATCAGTTACCATATCTTCAGTCCCATGATTACTGCTAATATGCTGGGTTTATCTTCTTTTTTTTCCTTTTCAGATTGTACCCTAAAAAGAAGGTGGTAATTTGATTAAGAGTTGGTGAAAGTGTGCTTTTGTTTTGATCAATCGAGGGTTTCTCTCAGTTTATTTTGATTTAGTCCGTAATCCAGTTATATATATTGCATGTATATATAATAAAGACACACTCCACTCTTAATTACTTACTACTCATCACCAAAACTCATTAGAAGTTCTATTTTCGCCATCAACTGCTTTTTGTAGAAGTTTTTCACTTATCTGGAAACAACTGATCTATTATTTGAAGAATTTAAAAATAGAAAAATTGATATGTATATATATATATATATATATACATATGTATTTGCATCGCAATGTATCTTAATACTAATCCTTCTTCATATTTCAGGACCAAATGATGTATTGCAGATAACAAAATTGCTGGTGGCGGATGCTTCAAGCAAATGAGGAAGAAGCTACAAAGCTAGCTCTGAATCTGCCCAGACTATGATATGTTACAGGTACCACAAAACTAAAATTTATATTACCAACTTATATTCACATATGAATTGTCGAAAGTCATTCCTGTGTGTATTATATGGAATGGATTTCGCTCTTCAGTATGCAGTTTTACATCGTGACCAGTATAAGTTATTCCCGGCAAAGGTTTAAATGTTGGAAGGTTAGAGACTTTATAATGTTGAAGCAGATGGAAAAAGTGAAAATGGGGTTTTACTAAAGTGACTTTTGCGGAAGTTCAAGTGTTTTGAGAGGTTAGAGACCAAAGGAATGAAGAAAAAATAGGGAATGTGGCATTTACTTCGTTGCACGATATCTAATTTTTGGCTTCCATTTGTACCGGTGGTGATGACTTATATTACAATCATGATTCTTACTTGCCAACACTTTTCAATCTCACTATGGTTATAAGAATATCAGTGTTTTGAAAAAAAAAAAAAAAAAAGTACACCATTTACATTTAGAGAGAGATTTATACGCTGTGTGTTTTATATAAGATTTCTATGGCAGGTTCATTCCTTGCAAATGTTTAATACATTGAAAATAAAAGATATGAGAATGAAGTGAATATTTTGTTTTATATGTTCCCTCCTGATTGCAGTTATAATAGCGAGTGCAATTCCATTTGTTAGTTTGACCATGTGCTTCAGATTGGGTGTGGACTAAACATATTATGTGGTCTACTTATGCTTCATACATCTATTACTCCATACTTGAACGTAAGAGTGAATTCCACAGTACATCAGATCTCTTTCACATTCGTCACACTTAAATTCCAGGGTTTAGAGTAGTTTACATGACTACATTACTTTACTTTCTGTTGGACTACATGACTACATTTAAGTTTCCAGAATAGTTTACATTTAGTTTATTGTGTGCTGTTAATTTGAGGTTATGAAATCGTAATAAATTTGTTGCTTAGTTTTACTTTTTCAGATGTTTTTTTTTTTTTCATTATTGTCTTTTCATTTTAGTCTACAAATCAGTTCTCAAGAATGAATGCAATTACTGTTTGGTATAATGCATGGAATCATGGAGTTAACATTTCAAAAAAGAAGAAGATATGTATGTTTATTTCAAACTGTCATTGATCACTTAAAGGATTTGTATTTCTAAAATACTATTTCATGTTTGACTTTTTGCTTTTCTTGGATGTTATTACATACACTAATTTATATGACACATTCACTGCTAATCCTCTTCTATTATGATACATACTGAATGCCCAACGCAGCAGATCTCAACACCGGATGGCACAACTGAGGGAATCTAATGTACTCTTAAGTCTTAACCAGTATCTTAAAAGCAACACCAGGTACTGACTAGTTAAGAGTGTTGATTTTTTGGAAATTTACTATATTATTATGCGGCCTCGCGCCGTCCTACTGTTTCTAAGGAACGTTGGGCTTGGGCCTGCATCTCGCCGTTTCTTAAATCTCTTTCTCGATCTCTCTCATTGAATGGTTAATTAATATCCATGTGTATTGAGATTTTTGGTTACATAACAGCTTAAGAGAAAAGTAACAACAGTTGTCGATTCATTTATTAATTCTGAAAGGTGCACTTGGAGTTTGGGATACTGTTTCTCTTCCCCCACCCTTCTTAAAGTTCTTTTTTATTTTATTTTCCTTAACTTACGAATTTTAACCTTTTTTTTTATAGATCATGGATACTAATCATGTGACAATGTGTACTCTTGAATTGCTTTGTTTCAATACTATGTTCAATTCTGAATGACCGTTTTATTTTCTATTAATCCTAATGTTCTGTGTATTGGGGAATCCAGATACAATTGAATTTATTTTTGTGTATTTCTCTTTATCTTAATGTTCTGTTGTAATTGAATTTTGTTTCTGATTTTGAATTGGCAAATTGGCATTTGATTTTCAAGTGGTGTTGGAGGCTGTAGACAAAAATATGATCTCCAAATTAAAGATCCAGCTGTATGTGAGATAGAAAAGCTACATTTTTGTTTACTTACCACTCGTTGAGCATTTACTCACAACGTCAATGTCATGCTCTACATTATAGAACCAACTGATATTTTATAGAGCTACAATGTGCTAGAAGAAAGATATTCTACCCAGCTTGCTCCACATGCTTTAAGCAAATGAGAAAAAGCAAGTCAGTTGCCTAATCAACCGGGTCATGATATGCAGCAAGCTCTTTTCAGGTAACACGACCAACACTCTAAACTGCTGATCTCAAATTAAAATCTACTATGATATATGAAATGATGAATTCTTGAGTAAACTGCATATGGGAAAATGGAATAATAGAAAGCTAAAATGACATCTATTTTTCCTATCCTTCACTTGGTTATTTCTCATTGACTTCTTGAAGGAATTTTTAAGTAAAGTTTTGACCTCTTGCAACCGTAAGCTCAATCTGTCACTTTTTTTTGGGCATGTCTGTTTCAGGAATAAACAAAAAGAAAGTCCACTCAGTAAGGAAGCAGCTGTTAAAGCCTTAAACGAGAGCAAAATATATATCCAAAATGAAAGATCTGGATATTGAACTTTCATTTAGGTGATTGAGCTCTCCTTTTCTACTGTGCATTTTCATTTGTTTATTTATTATTTATTATATACACTGATTTGTTTCACTTATAGATTATGGAGGCCGCATCATCACTAATATCCAACTTCTTCTCTAGGATATCTTTCCTTCATGTTCAACTCCTGGGCATGTTTCATTAGCAAAGAAAATGAACATCGCCTCATGCAGCAACCGGCTTTGCAAACAATGCCAAGTAAAAGTCCAGTAAGTTAACTTCCTCTTTAGCTTACAACTTCATGATGTGCTACTATAGATGCTTCTACATCTGTTTATAAATCCCGAAGCTTTAATATTAGTACCTTGCATTCCCTAATTTTGATCACCAATATGTGTATATCTATGTTTATGTTTAATATTAGTACCCTGGATTCCCTAATTGTGATATCATGAAATTGATTGCGAACTCTGTTTTATGCTCTATGTTTAGCAAGCTACTAATGAACTTTTCATTTGAGAAACTATTTTTTGAGCAATCAAGTCGGTCAGAAATTACTCTAGGAATATCAAGTTTCGTCATATGGATATGAATTCCAAAAATCCTTGACCTATAACATTAGTGTCTTATATGTGAACTGAATATAAGATTGTTAGTGAGAATTCAATATCGTATCTTTAACATATATAAGAATGATATTCTTCATTATTATATTTCATCTGATTACCTTACAGAGTACTTCTTTTGCTGATTCCCAGTTTGTTTTCTTATCTAACCACCCAGAGAGTTTACAATGGAGGAACCAACTGAGGAAACTGCTAAAGAACTCATGTAGCATTATTGGTCTAAAGATCCAAAACCCTCAGCACGGGCACATTTCTAGTTTACCTTTTACTATATATCTATTTGTTGTGGGACTGTTCATACGGAATAGTGCCTAACAGTATTTAACAGTGTTGGGCTTGCATTTCGTCGCTTCTATATCTTTCTTGCTCTGTCTCTCTCTGTCTGTCTCTCTCTTTCAACTCCACCGAATCTGTTGATCGAGATTCAGCCACATCCATCACTTTCCAGATTTCAACCCCAAATCTCAAGCTCTCCTGCTTCACTCGATTGTAAGCGTTAGTTTTATTACCCAAGCTTGAAATCGACTGTTTCTGAGATAAATTTTTTCCTTTGATCTTGGTTTTCTTTTTTTTCTTTTTTGATCTTCGTTGTTCAAATGCATGCAGAGTATGAAAGAAATTTTCTTCCTTTGATCTTGGTTTTCTTCTTTTTTGATCTTGGTTCTTCCGATGCATGCAGAGTATGAAAGAAATCTAAGTTTGCTGGGTTCTTTCTCAGGTTGAGGAGTATGTATTGTGCAAATTGAAGGAGACGGCTGATTGCAGAGACAGGAAGGACAAATCCGGGTATTTTGTTTTGTTCTGATTCTTCTTCGTCCGTTTTGTTTTGTTTTGTTATTAAGATTCGACTGACAAATCCTTAGATGGTTATTTTGTATCTTTGCATGTTGTTTTCTGGGTGTTTTCAAATATTAATATGTTCATTTTATATTGTTAGCCTTTCATTACTACTAGCTAGCTGAACCATTTCTTTAATGATAATACAGTTTAGATTTCAACTTGTTGTGAGACAACAATCAAATCCATCTATTGACCATTATAGTTGCTTATACATGATGAAATGGATTCCTTGTTCATATGAGTTGAGAGGGATTTCTGCTTTCTGCAGTTGGACTTGCTTGGGTTGTGCTTTCTCTCTTGCTTTGTTTGGTGGCTGGAAAGTGAGAGGAAATATATGATACTTGGGTTTTTTAATAAGAAGTGAATTTTGATAGCCTTTGGATTTTGTGTTGCATGAAGCTTCTTCTTTACTGTTAACTGATCTGATCTTAGTACTTTGTAAACCAGTTTTTGTCGGATTTTTATTTTCTGGCTATATTGATTTGTTATCTTTTATCTGCTCTTTTATTTATTTCAGTGCTGCGGACGTTATCATCTTCTAGGGATCGGTTTCTTATTCCTTTATGTAGTGAAAATTGTGCCAGAAAAAAAGCCATTTCCATATAAAGGAAAACAATAGTGCTCAACCGTGGGATTTGGATCGGACAATTGTACAAAGGAGTACACTATGCATGATAATGTAATTGACATCAAATGATATTATGTTATTAACACTGGAAATATTTTTATAATAAAAAGTAGAATGATTTGATTGGTGTATATGTGAAAACTGGAGGAACTGGTGTGTAATTATTATAGAGGAAGAGAGTTTAGTCTTATTAATCTTTCTCATTGTTGGTGATCGTTGTTTTTTTTCTTTTGTTTTTTGAATTGTTTAACTCTTCTGTTCTCTTTCAAGTAGAAAGGATTGGGAAGTTGTTGTTGAAATAGAGGGCTGCAATTTTTTGGTCAATATTCTGTAGTGAGATCTAATAATGTTAAGTGCGTAAATGCTATTTGTATCAATTTAGTTGACACCGAAACTGATAATTGACTGTTAGTTTTTTTTTTTTTTTTAAGTCGAGTTTCTTCTTAATGAATAAAATAGGTATTGATGAATTTTTTTTTTCTTCCAGTCATTGACTCTTCTGTTCTTTGTTTATGTAGGGAGGATTTGAAGTTGTTATTGAAAAAGGTAGAAGGTTACGATTTTTGGTGAATCTTTTTCTGGAGATCCACTAAAGCTGAGTACCCAAATGCTATTCGAAGCAATTCACCTTTACTGGATTAAGATTTTCAAAACTTCTATATATTCTATTCTAATTTTAAACTCTTTTAAACCCAATGCTATTCGAAGCAATTCACCTTTACTGGATTAAGATTTTCAAAACTTCTATATATTCTATTCTAATTTTAAACTCTTTTAAATAAGAAAGTTTTTTTGTGACAAGTAATGTATTGGTTGACAGTTACCTTATTGCTTTGATTCTTCACTGCCTTTAATGAAGCATCAGGGCTATGAGGTGATTGTTCATTATTACGTACTTTGTCACTAAACCATTCAGTTAGAGACTTTGAAAGTTTATATTTGTGTTTTGTTATGATGGCAGGGAGTGAGAGGGTAAATTACAATGTTCTATAAATATACCGATTAGTTGCAGAATCTCATTGTTCTCTGTTTATTATATGCAGATTTCATGCAAAGGTTTATTGGTCTCAGTTGTCCACTGCTATTCCTTTGTTTGCTGTTCTCCATTTTTCTGGGTTTTTCTTTTTACTTAGGTTTGTTTCTTTTCTAAAGTTATGTAAAATTTCTATTTGTATAGTGACATTAATTTGAAATCCCTGCATCTCATATATTATCTGGGAATATAAGGTGAAGGTATATTTTTTTCCCTAAAACAGCCTCAACTTTACTATACTACCCAACATACAGATGAATGCATAAACACCTACATAATAGTCAGCTTTAATAGATTACAAATTCTTGCAAAAAATACAAACCTCATATTATCAAAATATCTCAACAGAACTCATTTAATTATTTGCCCTCTTATGTCTACTTGGAAGAAAATTTAGGTAGCTTGAGTAAAAATACTAACCAGTTGATCTTGATATTTGTATTTTCCTTGTTCTGATCATGAATTGTTTTTTTTTTTTGATTGTTTTGTAAAAAGGTACAACTAAATGATTAAGATCTCTTGGAGTTTAAATTGGTTCCACTTCTAAAGGTATAAGTTTAGGCATTGTTATCCTATGGTTTTAAATGCTTTTACCTGGCTAATTATCTTTTTAAGTTAATAAGTTCTATTAAACTTTTCAAGTCTGCAGATTTAAATGCGAGGCTGGGAGAAAACCATAGTTCATTTTTTTTTTTCGCTTAAAAAAACAATACCTACACTTAGCTGAATAAATACTAGACATTTAATCTTTGCATGTGCATTTTACTAATTATGATCATGAAAAAATATATATCGCTTTGATTATGAGCTAAACAGTTTCATTTCTGCACGACAACAGTTAAACATACAAAGACAAGCACTATCGAAGATTGAGCTCGACTATGGTTACATGTTTTGAACAAAATCACATGATTTTTTGAACCATTAGGAGAATGAATCAATTGTAAAAGACACGCTCAATGATATAGTAAATGATAAACTGATTGCAAGGTTGGTGCGTTTAAACATAGTGGGTTTTGGACTTCTGCATTTCAATTTGAAATTGATTATTATTTTTTGTTTGTGTTTTGGTCATCTTCCTGTCTCCATTTTAAAAGAAGCCTGGGTCTGAGTTTGGGATTCAAAATTTATTTTTCTCTGTTGTTTTTCCTTCCTCTTCTTTGCTATTGGTAATTAGCTTAATTTAGTCTCAATGAAATTTTAATGAAACCCACTTCATAGAGTTCTAATCCCATCCCAAATCTTTGGCACTTCGAACTTTTGATTTGATCACCCATTAACCTCTTTTGATTTGGAAAATATTCTTTTGTCTTTTCTGTACACTTTTTTAATAATCGACCAATCAGTTAAAGCATATAAATATTCAACAAAGATATTATCTGCAGCAAGGCGCGGGCATCTTCCTAGTTTTCCAGGTTAGTTATTGATATCCCAGCAACAATTGTTGCAAGCTCTGGTGAGTACTTTACAATTCTCCACTTTGTTCTGTTGGGTTATTTCTATAATCTGAATATGATTTGTAATGAGCAATAATGGGAGTCAATGAGACTAGCAGAACATGCAAAGCGAGACTAGCATTGATAAACGAAAGATAGGATAGTTTATGGATCTATGCATGTTTGTATGCTTTTTATTTTTGGTTCTGTTTCGAGATTCTAATACTGCTTAATTGTCCAGGGTTAATTGTTCCCATAACTATGTTATGTGATTCAAATAGAGTTCAAGCCGCTTTGGCCTTTGATCTTGGTAAAAGAATATATCCCACCATTGATGACCAGTTTGTTCATTTGTCCATATTTTGAGCAGCTCTAATGTCACAGTATTTCTTATCCTTTTATTTGGAGAATTTGGTGGAGGTATTAAAGGTACAATTCTTAACCAGTGATCGAGTTGAATATAGTTTATAGGTTTTTCTTTTTTATCTCTCTGGAAAATCGTACAAAGTTTAACTGCATGAACAAAATAATGATTTACATATGCTAATATAGAATATTTAACATATACTGTGCGGCCTGGCGCCGCCTTACTGTTCATTTCCTCCGGAACAGTGCGCGGGCAAATCTGCCCTTCAGTACTCTGCTGTTTCACATCCTTGCCAAAACAGGTGTTAGCGAGCTGTGACACATAAATTCCTTTCGTCATCCTCATCGCCGCTTCTATTCCTCTTTCATTCACACTTCACAGAGAGCAATTGCTCAAATTTCGTCAGCCTCATCTCCTTTTCTCCTCTCTTTCTCTTTGCCTTCTCTCTCTGTCTTGGGCTCTTTGGTTTTCTGGAGAGCTGTTTTCATATTCTATCAACTTCTACAGAGGAGCAAGAGAGAATGTCATCTGGGTATTCTCATCTAGGTTCGTCTTCTGTTGTTGCATGGTTTATATACTTGGGAGAATTTCAAAATTTGAGCTCTGGGTAAGATTGAGTGTTCTTTTTTTTAATAGAAGTAAGATTGAGTTTTGGGTGCTATTGGTTTGAATTTTGGTGCAATTCTGGGTGGTGCAATTCTGATTCTTTTTTTCTTTTGGCGTTGTTATTTCTGGTCAAATGTGGTGGTAACTACGGTGTGGCTGTTTTTGGTAATATTCGGTTTGTTAGTGCTTCAGGTGAGCTTCATGATCTCATCAGAAGAAATTGGTCTGTGTGAAGTATGGAATATAATAGCATAGTCCCTTCTTTAATATTTCAGATTGATATCACAATATGTTTAAACCTTTAAGTAGCAATTTTTTTTGAATCGATACGTTACAAAGTTTATTTATGACGGTACATGTGTCGGTTGAAAAAAAAAAGTTATCAACTTTCAATATAAAGCTGGAGACTTTGGTGGATGTTTGTAATCCTGCTCTTCTAATTGACATTTTCATTTTTTTTTCTTGAAGTGTTTGGAATTAGAAGGGCCACTTTTATCCACTTTCAATATGCTGCCAACATTGGCCCGGTATGTTTTTCAATTTCTCAGCTCCACAGGTATGAACCTTCTTATATAATGAAATTGATATTTATTTATGTATATATATTTAACTTGGTAAGTTGATATGATATGGGTTTCTCTTAGATTTGATTAACTTTGCCTTCAATGTTATTGTTTCTTTGTAGCTCAGCTTTATGGTCTGAATGGTGTGTTTTAAAGTGTTACCATACTCAATTGACTTATCATCATTCATGGTTTTTCCTGTTTTATAAGTGAGGGAGTAATATCTATATCACCAGTTATGAATTGAAATATGCACTTTGAAGTTTTGGTACCTCTTTTTCTATGAATTCAAATATGACACTTTGAATTCAAATATGAATTGACAAAAGGACCACCTGTTTTGTCATTGCAATATAATTCCCATGTTGGTCTTTCTGATGGGTTTTTGTTTTGTTTTTTTGGGCACCCTATAGGTTGATTCGACACATCACATGCAGCTGCTTGGTGAGTACTATTTGCTTGCCATATGCAGATCTTACTTTTTTTGGGGAAACAAACAAAAAATTTCTCCAAGCAAATGTGAGCCAAGAACATGTAGAAATTTCAATGATTAGTTACTTATTTCAAATTATTTTCTGCTGAATGTATGATAGAGCGGTGATCAAGTTCACGGGAGTAGAGGCTGACATAAATTTTAACATTGAAGACTTTAAACAAGTGAGTACTAACTTGAGTTCTTCAACTCATGCCTCAAGAAAGCTGGGTTTCTTTTTTTCAATTCCCTAGAGGTAGCTCAAAATATAGTGACTTTGCATAAGTGTGGGAGATTGGAGGCTCGGATGGGCCAATTTTTAGGCAAAAAGTACGTAAACCTTGTTCTTAATTATCACACTTTTTTTTTATTTGGTATGATTTGTTGTTGACCCTATTCGGTAGGGTTTCATCAAGCTCGGAAGCCTCGCTAACCCTCAGATACCTCACTCAAGTCTCTTGATAGATCGGGTGAGTTGTGCTGCTTCCGGGAATGCTTCATGTTTTTTTCATTTTTTCTTTTTTGTGTTTTGTGACTGAATGATGGAGATTGATTTGGGGTTTCGGTAATGCAGAAGTTTAATATTCTTATATTTGGGTTCGTCGAAGGCAGGAGAAGGAAGGTAATGGGAAGCTAACGAATCTTACCTTATTCATATAGTAGTTATTGGGCCTGTATCTGTAGAACTATATCCATCTTATGTAGGGGCCCTATATAACAAAAGGAAAAAGATTGTAGTTTTCTCTTGATATTTCTGTTACTGCATATGAGTTGAATATTTTCTGTTGATTCTAACAGGTTTTGATCTTGATCTTCACCGGCACAATATAGATCATATCACTATTCCATCTGGCTGCGGTCCTCAATTTGGCGTTTTTCGACGTATTGATGATGTAACCCTATGGAACCAAGCTATCACTAGGCTTGCCTTTATTATACTTTTAAATAAAACCAGTCTTGCATTAGAGATTCATAATCTGAAACTCCTATGCATTTCTAATGGATCATAAATTCTTAATGTTCAACTATGTATCCAATGTTCTTGCGGTACATTAACTGTGACTTAATTTCTTTCTAAATTTCATGCTATCACTAATTAATTTTGGTGTGCTTAACTTTTTGTTATTCTCATTAATTAGCCTAGATTCCTCAATAATTTTGTTTTTGATTAGTTGCACATTTTGGTTTTTATGTGGTTCTAGATTCAGGCTTGGTTTGGAATTTTAGATCGACATGAATCTCACTCTACATGAAGAGGAAGGTGTTGGGGCCATTGAGATCGACCAGCAAAATAAGGATGCAAACTGTTGGCTTATCCAAAGTCCATAAAACGAAAATTGTGGGTATTGGTACTTCTTATCTGTTAGCAATTTCAATTTTTTATGGGGAGGTGAAATCCACACAACCCAAATTGTAATCCACACACCCCTTCCTATTTTTAGCAACTTAAATTTTTTCCTTAGTGATTTAAATTGTCTTCATGTGAAAATGATTACTGAAAATGGAAAGTGGGTGTGTGGATTATAATTTGGGGTGTGTGAATTTCACATCCTTTTTTTATGCTTTCGTTGATTTGTTTTATTAATTTTTACTGTTGGTGATTTATAGGTGGTTATTGAATTGCAGACCTTGAATTTTGATTGGTATTATTCATTGATCATCTGCTTTTGGAATCTCAGTTGTGGAATTACCAGTTATAATCCTGTATGACCCGTTGTTCAGTAAATTTATTATCTTTGAAACTTTAACATTTACGAGAATCTGTATTTAGATCAAGGGTAGCTTCATATTTCTGGGAAAAGGGGATTTCGACAAAAAACAAAAAAAACAAAAAAAAAGTCTCTTACATTCTAATGCAGAACATATGAATTCCTAATGTATATGCATTTACTAATACAAAGGCTGCTATGAGTGAAGCAATGTTTTGTTTTTAACGAGTCTGTATGTCTCCTTTTATCTGCATCCTTAATAGTTTTTGAGTGCAATGAAACAAGGCTATATAATTGGTGCCGGAAATTTTTTGTACCTAACTAGAAGTTATTTTAGAGTCAGGGCGGGGTTTTGATGGATATTTAAGCTGTCTGAGGGAGCTTATTTAGAATTAATCAGTAATTCAGTAATACATAGATGAGGATTCCCTGGAATTTCATAAATTCAAATATAATGTCATTTAAATCTTTTGCTTCTTTTTGTTTGTCAAAATTACTCAATGACTTATTTACTTAATGTCATTAAAATCTTTTGTCTTGTGGCGGAAACTTTATTCTCTCTCTATATTATTAGTTGTACAAATGGTGCATTTATCAATGATCGAGGGAACACGACTGACAGAAAGTAACTTTATGACCCAATACGAAGAACTTCCTTCTTAAATAAAGCATTTAGAAGACACTTGAAAACTAGAAGATTCCAGCAAATCCTTCTTAAATGTTTAAATGCTCTAAAAAATTTAGTACCCCAAGCTTTTAATAAAAGTTGTGGAAACTAATGTGGATGACCCAAATTATGCGTACGGTGGGGTATTGGTTGTTGGTTGTTGTCCTGGTAGTGGATAAGAGGCTTCTTGAAAACAGGAGGATGTGGAGGGATTTTAAAGGCATCTTCAGCTGCAATTTGATATCTTTCATGCAGATTGAGGGAGGTGGTCGGCCTGTATGATTGCTAGTGCTTAGTCTAGTTCATTCGCATTCTATTTGAGATTTCTTTTGGAACTGGTTTTTGAGGTTTCCAAAAGCAGTTTGGTTGTGTGGTTTATATGTTCTCTTGTTAAAGCTTGTCAGTTTTGCATTATATTTGAGTTCCATAGTTTGTGAATAAAGTATCTCTGTTTCGGTTAAAACAATCCACTTCTAATTCTAATTCGTCTATACAATACATGTAAACTACTTTAGAGGTGGTTCCATATCTTTTGAAGTTTCTCGACAACTCGGCAAATATCTATGTGAGGTGATCACAAGAGGTTAAAGGGCCGTACATGTGAAGTTTGAAATTATTCTAATTATTCTAATTACATCAAAAGTTTGAAAACAAAACAGCAGATTCATCAAAAGTTTGAAATTATTCTAATTACAGGCCAATTAGTCTAGTGCATGTTTGTATATATTTGGTGCTAAGCCATTGACCCTGATGGTGATGGAACTGTCGGGAGATACTATTTCTTGGGAAGCAGGTGCATATGTGAAGGGTGGACATTTGGAAACAGTTTCCGTGGTAAGCAAGGCGATTGACGAGAAAAGAGATATTGCTCTTCTAATCTGTTTACTGGGAGGCAATTGTAGTATAAGGTTACCTTTCTATCTGCAGGTCCCTAATTCAATTAGATGTAGCTTTCACGTTCATGGTGTCTTATAGGGTTTATGAATTCGTTTGGGACAGTTAATTTTCAACAAAAACTTCTTGAAGGAACTATTTATATGCTAATATTGTTTAGTTAGGATACTTTTCTGCACACCTATAGTCTTATTTCTATTCCCTCAAACTCTAACGTATAAATTTCATGTTCTGTATCTGAGACCTGAGGGGCACTGTCAGTTTTTTTTTTCCAGCCCCATTTCTTTTCATTGTTCTGGTACACTGCAAAGTTGAACAACAGAGTTCTCAGACTTTCTTAATCTTAATCTAGCAATACCATCCAAATCATCTAAATATGCAGCAATAGCATGAACGGGAGGATTCTCAAAAGTGATAAGACCAGGAGCATGATCAATGTTTGTCTTGGCAAGAGATTCTGCAGTCTACATTCCTTGAAGATATTGTTGAACTTGACATTGTCCAAATCAGAGCTGAGATGATGACACCAGTTATGCCCAAGAGGACAAGAGATTTATGAGAATAGCAGAACTAGACTCTCATCTCAGGATTTGAGATATTTAAATTTCTTCCAATCTTCAAACCATAGTAAAGGCCACAACTTTCAGCATCAATAATAGCTCCAGTGCCAAGATTGATTTGAAATCTAGAAATCCAGTGACCATTAACATCTCGAATGATACCACCTGCACAGTCACAATCATGAGAGAAGATTGAAAAATTTACCAATCTAGCTTTAAATGCAACACTCTTCCATTTGTCAGCAGCATCAAGAATAATTTTTCCAGGACAGATAGGGAATGTAAAACTGGTATAGTGAAATACGACTAAGGTAGAAAAAATCACTTTAATTCAGTAACGTTTGAGTTCCGATCGAAGCGGTCAACCATATTTACGCTTATGTTTCATTAAGGGGAGCCTTATCCTCGGGTGGTAAACATCCTAAAATTTTTACATGGGTGGTGCGTCTCATCTATGTGAGAGTGTAATGTGTGGAAGAGTTGACCAAACTAGGTCACGAAGGTATACCTTAAATCGTTTTCACAGGACAAGTGACATTAAATTAAGGTTTACCGCTTTGATCGAGCCTCTAACTTTATTAAATTTAGTTGAATTTTGTATATAAATATAATGATTGTTATAAATATTATAATCTATGTGGCTGTCCACGTAATTACTCATTAGTTATGTACTCTGATGTAAACCCTACCTCTATATAAGAGGCTAATGAGAATGAATGAGTAGACTTTTACCTCCTCCCAACTATTCTCTATGTGTCTTCTCTTCTTCTTTCTTTACTTTACAACACGTTATCAGCACGACTCTACCTTTGAGTTATAACGATCAAATCCTAGAAAATCCAAAATTGTTTCTTTGTCGTTCACCTTTGCACCATCACACAATTTTCTTTTGTTTCTAAACTCTATGATGATACAAGTCATACGGTGCAACTTGTTGCTTTTGACCGATGTTCTTGATCTATGGGTTTCTTTTTAATTTACCAGTGGATGTTAATAGGTTCTATTGCTATAATTGGCAGCAATTGATCTTTGATCTTCGATCTTCTTCTATCCTCATGATTATGATCCTTTATGTATTTTCGTTAAGTATAATTATGGGTCATAGTCCCACAAATAGAGGGAATCTCGATCAGCCTCTATATTGCAACAGTTCTATACTTCTATATGATCAGGCAGATCAAGCCATCGTGATCTATATATACATCTCTTATCCTTCTTCTCTTGATATATATGCACTCTTATCTAATACTTTTACTTTGGAAATTTATGGCTACAATATATTTTGATTTTGTTAGTCAATTTTGTTATTGTTTGCCAGATATGTAGGAAATCATGTTTATCTGTTAATTTCTTTGCAATGTGGAATATGATCTATATTTGCACATCGATTATATCTTGTAGTTTATTTGTCCTTTGAATTCAGTTGTGAATTAGATCGAGCCTGAAGTCTCTTGATTGAAATATAGAGGGCTTGAAGTTCTTCATCAGTAATATAATCGAAATTGAGATATGTCGCAAAACTTATGCAGTTAACAAGGGCCAGAAGTTCCTTATAGTTATGAAATATTTATGGAAACCACTCCTTGTGATCCCTAATCATATGAGGACCCGAAGTTCCTCACCTTATTTTGATATTATGTTCTTGTGTAATTAAAGAAGAGAAACAATATGATCATATATGTGAAGTTAATCAGACCAGAAGTTCTGTGTATTTTCTTCATTCATGGAACCAAAAATTTCTTATATTAATTTATTTACGTTTTGTTCTTTACAGTTTTCCTATTTTGTTATGTATTTTCATTCAAGTACTATCATCTAAATTTTATTGTTATTCATACGGGCCAGCAGCCTTATATCTCGAACGTATGAAGTTTTACTTGGGTTACTCGAGCTTGAAGTTTCGAGCACTTGAATTATTTGAACCCGAAGTTTGACATACAAATATGAGAACCTATCATTCTAACATTATAAATTCGAACCTGAAGCTTCGATTTCACATATGAGATGGCTCCAGAAGAGCATCCTCTTTGAATTAAGTGTCTCCAATGCGGTTCAAAATCGATTAATATATAATATAGATTGTGCCAAATTTTACAGTGAACTAAGACACATAATATCATGAACCAGAAGTTCATTGAACCAAATACATTATTTGGCATGACAAGTTATGTCATATTTTACTTATAGTGCTGCTTGGAATCAATAACAATTTTGATGACCACTAGCCCTACTTATAGCCAATTGTTTATTTGTCGCATATTTTTGAGCTGTCACTTTAACGAGACAATCCTCCAGTCATGAGGGGGAGAGAGATTATTCCTAAAGAACGATGTAAATTGGTGTGAGTTGTCCATCCACCATCTTATTTTGGTTTTGAGAAATATCTCAGCAAATGAGTTGATAAAAGATTGACAAACGTATATGCTAAAAGCATAGGCATTAGCCTGGATTAAAGTCTATGAGACCATCCATATTAACTCAAATACTTTATACCCCATTTGATTTGTGGGATGCACATGTATCCAAGTGACATGGTTCTCCTGAAGAGAATGTCATGATACAATGTTAGAGTTCCTCATACGGCTACACATACAAAGGTTGTATGTACGCCATTAGAGAATGATATCTTGGTTGATATTAATGAATATAATGTTTTTGACCTCATACTTGGTTTAGGTTCGTCACCAACCAATAAACATCTCACTCGAAATAAAGTGATAGAGCTTTAAACGCGTATTTGCGCATGGTCATAAATAATATGACAGTCTTCCCGCCGTTAGGGGGAGAATAAGACTATTGTCATTTGAATAACGGCGTGAATTTGAGTGGAATGTATCCACCAGGTCTAAAGTTTTAAGCTCCAGAAAATGGAAGATTATACAGGTCCTCTAATGGTCTACATGATATTACAAGTAAAAGATCCACATTCGCTAGATAATATTTGTCCTATAAGTGACAATATTTGCCCCAGAAGTGGCATGGGTACCCAATATCAAAAAAAACATGCATATAAGAATGTGTGAGATCTATGAATGATGATCATCTATGACAATTTACAAATGGTAGCTACCAAAGACCATTAAGAACTGTATTAATCGATGTTATACCACGTTTCATTATGTATGTCGACAAAGCATATTATTGGCCAAATTGGAAAGAGGCAATTCCAATGAAACTAAATATTTGAAACGTGATGAGATACTTTGACCTTTAACCCTATGAAAACAGAAGGGTAGTTATCAAAGTGAAAATATATCACTATGGTGCAATGTCTACAAAGGACATGTGATTATGAACTTGCCCTTATACGAATTATACTTTTCTATAAGTACAGTGTTACATGTAACTGCTACATGAACGAGAGACTTATGGCATGTTGTCATCGTATATTACGAGGGCCTTTAAAGACACATTGATAAACCAAATTCCCAGAAGTGAAGTGTCATTACAAGCGTATCGCTTGTCAAATCCTTAAAGGATTCAAGTACATAAATGATTCTAATGTAATTCGATCCATGAATACTTGAGAGAGCCTGAAGCTAATTCATGGAATCAAATAGTTTAAAGCTAGCTCATATATACTCATTCTGATAATTAACGTGATCAAAATTGCCTCAATGAGTACTATGATTGGACTACAAAATCGAATTCGAATTATGATCATTATTCTGGATTATAATATATCACATTAGACGGTCAATTTTCATTTTGTAAATTTTAGTCATCGGAATCATAGCATGCCTACTAATGTGGTATAACTTGTTTAGTAGGTTATACACAAGATCCAATTTTATGAACTAACTATACACAGGAAGCGAAATTTTCAAAAATCTCATGAAATAAGATGTTATCGGAATAGTGAAATATGGCAATGGTTGAAAAATCATGTGTATCGGATAACGTATGGGATCCCAATAATAGCAGTCAATCTTATTTACCCTTAATCTTTCTTATGTGGAGCCTTATCATCAAGAGGTAAACGTCTCCTAATTTTTACATGAGCGATTACGGCTCATCTTTGTGGGAATTTAATGTCTGGAATGATCGACCAAAATAGGTTACGGAGGGGTAGGTAAAAACGTTTCCGTGTGATAAGTGACAATGAATTATGATTAACCGTTTGATCGAGCCCTTAACTTTACCGAATTTAGTTGAATTTTCTACCATAGCAGTACATAAATATAATGATCACACCATATGGTCAATTTTCATTTTGTGAATTTGAATCATCAAATCACAACGTGCCTTTTGAATGCAAGTTGGATCCTTTCGCATACCAAACAGAAATCAATGTATCTCATTGTCCTCAAACTTTGATGATTCATAGTATATTGCATACAATAGCCAAAACATAAATGAGGCACTCTAGTTTTTATTAGATTACTAGTTTTTATTAGATTACAGAAACCCTTGAGTTTTACAGAAGGATTTTTCTAGGACCATGAACCATAAAAGTTTCAAGAAACAAGTTACACCATTGAGCGAAAGGCAAACATTTCACATTTCCATTGTTTTTGGACTAACAAAGAAAAAAGAAAGTATTTGCAATAAAATGCGTTTTCCTTGCTTAAAACAGCAACATGCACTTTCTCTACTTGCAAAACCCAACCACTTGAACAACAATACGCAAAAATAACCGAGTCATTGTGTATCAAAACTCTTAACTTTTTATCATGCGAGTCCTTTAATAAAGACAAGGACTCAAAAGGTGAAGCTTGGTACTGTTCCGGAAGAGTTAGGGAAGAGCAACGCTAACCCTTTTCCTGGGGGAAAAGATAAGAGAAGAGAGGGACTATTAACAGGACTAAACTCAAGGGAATTTGGTACACCTTGTTGACGAGCAACTAGGGGACTGGCTTGAACTCCGGCAGATAGGACTCGAGCATCAGACGTGACTGGGAAGGTGATGTTGTCTCGACAACCAGATATGTGTATTTCCATCTCTTGTCTGTGTCTTTGAACATCTCAGCAAATACTTTCCCACCTCCGTGCGGCCCACGAACATAGAAATTGACCTACACTCAATTGTGCATACAACCACAAATTAGCATTTCCAGTTAAAAGTATGTTGAGAGGATTTGGTCAATTAAAAAACCAAATGATGAATGACAACTACAAAACACAAACTGCTAAAAGGAAATCACCTCTACATGCTCTAAACCATCTTCATCAGTCCAGATTCTGTTTGGAATGCGTTGTCGAGCAGCACGATTTCTACTTTCTTGACCATATCCTTTAATAGGGAATCCAATCCTCATTCTAACCTAATGAAAGACAATCAAAGTAACAAGATATGAGATACTGTATTGCCATGACAATATATATATGTTGCTATGTTGATTTGACTACGCCATCCCACCAATCATGTTTTCCAATGCCCAGATAGTACTGTATATAAACTTAGATAGAATTCTCACTAAAGCAGAATTTTATCAGAATGGTGTGAGGTGTTCGCACACTTCATTTAACTTGATTCTATCTCAAGCATGTAGCTCATGCATTAAATACTATCAGGTTTAACACTAGATGAGTGCTTATTTAACTACTGGACCCTTTTGCTTCAACTGGCAATAAACTTTATAGTCCTTATACGCTACTTTTTGCTTTAAAGCTTCTGCCTACCCACACAATGTACAAATAATGCAAGTAATGTCTAAAAGGAAACGGCAAATCTATCAGAATACACAAGGCACCAGAGATCAGCATACACAAGTGCAAACCCCTTTTAGGAAGTCATCTTGAATCCTAAATGATATGTTGTTCATGGAAGTTGGAGGACTAAAAGATTTACAAACCTGAGCATCATCTTGAATCCGTTTAAGTGCCTTGTTAAAGATTTTATACCTGTGAATGATCATGTTATCAAATTACAATGATATTTCAGAGCAATAAACAGCATCCATAACCATGACATGACTACAAGAATGTTAACTACGAAGTTTGAATAAGATATGTTGTTCCACTTACTCTTTTGGTTCAATATAAGCTCCTTGAAAACAGAGTATGCTGCCAAGCCAGCAACTCCAAACCCTATAAGAATGGCAACACTATAGGATGCCCCCGCAACAAATGTCAGTGGCTTCTGAGGGATGTTGTATGTAGGAGCATCATCAAAAGGCTCCTCCACAGTAGTTATGGCTTTCTTAGTCTGAAGGGGAAACAGTTGAAAAATTTAGAATGTAGAAGTTCAAATGTTATCAAGGGAGAATAGCAATTTCACGTGCAGGGCAAGAGACTGTTATTTTGAGGAGCTGATACAACAATCTTAATGTTTATACATTCATACGGAATCATAGAATCTCAAGCAGAAAGGTGGCTGTAAAACTTTTATGTGAAGATATAACAAGAATTAGCCTCTTTTCCTCACGTTGAAAATGACACGTGTTAAACATATTTCAACCAGATTTCTATGGTACTATTCAGCATATGATTGATCAAACACATGAACAAAGATCCGTAAAAGAAGATGTTTGCATGGTTTAGTGATGCCTTGACAAATATGAAGACAGAATAGATGGGACATGTAACTTTTAGATGGACTCTGACCTCAGATGGAGTTTTTCGCGGTTTCTGTGAAGCTGCTGAACACATGGTTCTACTAAAGCGAGCAACGACATTGTTTGCTCCATAGTTTCTTGTAAGTTGTAATGGAGCCCACTTAGCATTGATTAATTCTCTAGTAAACTTCCTTCCAGACAGAACCGAAATTCCTGCCAAACATGATTGCACCAAAATAAGTTACAAATAATAATCAAATCAATGATGCAACTGCCTACTTTACTAACTGATCAACTCATCTCATTAACACACAAATTTCTGAATTCATTCAAAGTGTTGCAGTACCAACATTCACCTACAAAACCTCTATACAAGAAGCAAACAGAACCGTTTGATATTAAAGAAAAAAGAAGAAGAAGAAGCTGGTTTTAATTGGATAAAGAATAAAACAAAAACAGAGTGCATGATAGGAATCACTAACCATCGGCTCCGATTATGCCCTGCAGAATAAAAACAAAAACAAAAATCAGCTTGAAATGCGCAAAAGCAGGAGTGGTGAAAACCAAAATATTACAATTAGCTCACCCTGGTCAAATGACTTGAGTGAGCAGTAGACTGCCTTGCAACACCTGATTGCGCAATGCCCAGTAGCTACACTAATGCCAATACCAAAAGTTGAAGCCTTTAAAGAGCTAGAAACACTAATGAAAGAAAGCAAAAACCATGTGTACCTGATCTGAATTTGTCTTGTGGGTGTGGAAAGCCCTTGAAATCTTTGGCAAAACCCCAACTAAATCTGATTGCTGCTTTCTCCTCCATAGCTGCAGAGCGCACTTGTATGACCCTGAGAATCAAAAAGAGCATTTGTCAACTAAACCCTTTAACATTCAGAAAAGTCAAAACCTAGTTTTGAGACAGGAAACAATACCCATGATTGGAGATCGAGTGGAGAACCAAATTCGCAGGCTTCGAGTTGCTGAATGACGGCTGAATGACGCGAAAAGCCTTCTAAAACCCTTAAACTGGAGTTTCGGTTGTGTTCATGGTCTCCGGGTCGGTTTTGTACTCATTATGGGCCTTCATTGTGGGACTAACTCTTCTTCTTTGATATTTTCTTTATTTATTTCAAATTTACCATGACAATTTTGAATGTTAAAGGGTTGAAAAATCAACTCAAAGCCCTAAAAGAGGTCATTTATCAAAATTTCTAGTTTTGAACTGTTTTATAAAAACATATAAAAAGGAAAAAAAAGGGAAATTGTTAAGATCAAAAGCGACGATGTTGTTGTTCTACGATTCTCACTTGGTTAAGGTTTAGCTTTCTTTCTCTTGTGCTGATATGTCGGTTATACTTGATTACAGTGTAAACTAGTATTCATAATATTAATGCTTACAATCTAATTTTTTTTCCTGTCCAAAAGAGTTTATGAAAATCTAAGTTTTGTTTGCTTTCGTGTATTTGGCATGTTCAAGTTTTTGTTATGTTCAAGCTTTAGTTTAAGAAAATCTAAAAAGAGGTGCTGGGTTTTAAAACTGAGTTGAAGATGACCTTATAGGTTTCTATCAATGTTGAAACTCTTGATTTTAGTTTTAGATTACATTGGTTTTCCATGCATTGTTAGTAAGGAAGCTGATGAGGCAACGAGTTGAATATTTAACTGACATCTTATAAAATCAATAAATACGAATACAAAGTTCACCACTGATTAACAAAACCAAAGCCATGGCAACAGGGTACGAAGAACCAACATCTACATTAGTTCCTTCGATCACTTTTAAAATACCTTTTCTCCCCTGTTGGCCAAGGACTACAAAACTTACACTGAACTTATCCATCTCATGATCATCATTATAAGAAAAAAGATTGTCATATACAACTCTATAGCTGATATCTTCAACACCCAAGCTTGGATTTCTTGGTCCCACTTCACATATTCTACCAGCTACTTAATTGTCTCTGGATTTTGGAACTGTTAGAGGATTTACCACCCTTGTCTTTATAGGTATTTCTGGACGCAAAAGTTTTTCGTCCTCCACGGGCTGCTGTGACAGCACGTCGCCTGACCTTGTTTAAGCGTTTTTCCAACTCAGCATCATTGTCATCAACTGTCTCATCATCTCCCTCCTATAAAAATAAAAGACTGTAAGGGAAGGAAGTTGAACAAGGCATAAAGTCCACAGTAATCTGTACACAACATTCCACATGTAACCATCTTGGGTTTTGCTACGACAAAATCCTGGAATGTAACATGCCACAATTGACAGCACATTCCCAAGTCCTACATGTAAGTCATTGTATAAAGCAAAATAAATTCAAGATCTACCTCGTTTCTCCTGTCTTCATTTTCGGGTTCACTGCTCGGACCTGCTTCACATGTTCTTACATTGCCCTCTAGTTCAACTTGCTCATCATGCTGTAACACCTGATCCAAATACAAATGAAGAATAAGTACAAACATATTTTGGATGATGCAACTAGCACCCTAAAAAAAACTCTCTTTTTTAGTTACCAGACAGTTTATATTATACATTTTGATAATATCATGCAAGAAATTGCTAGTTCACTCTGCAAATACAATCAGTTACGATTTCGCTAATCTTCATTCTGTACTCGGATATAAATCTCTTCAGGACATCAACAGAATGTGAAAGAGCACATTAAAAAGTAAAATTAAAAGGAGAAAGATGTACCTGATCTACCACTTGCAGTGAATCAATACCCATTGTGTTTGCTTCATTTAGCACAGAGGTGTGCTCATCATCTTCAGTATCTTCATCATCAGAACTAGCATCCTTCTTTATCCCTCCTTCAATAAACTGCATGTGGTGACATGATATTGAGCATCATTAGTCACAGATGTCTAGAAACTGGCCAAAACAAGAAAACCCACGAAAACGCACATAACAGTAAATATCCGATCAAATGTTTTTCGAAAACCTTGGAACCTATAAGTTGCAAAAGAAAATATATATTTGTTCTTTTGTGAGCGCCATGAGGGTATGAAAGAATCCAAAGCCTATGGCATTCTATATGAGTAAACTAAGGATAAAGCTCCAGAATTTCACAAAAAGAATGAGGCAATTGAATGTTTAATCACTTTAATGCTTCATTCAACACAATACCTTAGCAATTTCTTCATGATCCTTTTTAGTAAACCCACTGGCAGAAAGTTCTTTGTCCAAAAAACCAGTATCCTTTGCTATTGAAGTAAAAGAAGGCCTACCACTATCATCTGTGTCCACTGCTGTTCCATCAATATCAGCTGTGCATTCATGGAAAGACATGTTGAACCTGAAAAAACAATAAATAAATTAAGAATAACAAGTAGGCTGATCCACTAAGCCATATACTATTTTTCTTCCCTACATCCATCACAATTAACCTCAAGGGCTATAGAGTTCTATGAAAAATTACACCACTACCATGTACCTCCACGATCTAAGAAAACATAACTCAAACATGAATTGTTACTAATATGGATTCACAAATAGTACTCACATTCAGCTAACAATGATATTTGGTTCTTATATTCATCTTTAACATGAATTGTCACTTATATATGTTACTTAAACAAATTCACAACTGCATCTTGCTTATAAAACTGACAATGAATTAACAAAAAAATTACTGACCTCTTGCTGAAAAACTTGAAGACACATTCTACATCACGGTCAAAGTACCTGACATGTGAAATATGATAGAGGATGAGCACAAATGTTATAGCCAGTTATAAAGATTATATCGCAAACAGCTAACAATCAGAAATTGCAATAGGAAGTGCGAGAAGATGACTGGTAGTTTTTGAGAAATAGCTTCTTACATTTGAGCATTACGATGTGATACAGAGACCATTTGTGGAAAATCAATCATGGTGACCTTCCCATCATCATCAATCTGAGAGAAGAGAATTTAAAAAATTGTTAAGAGTTTGCAGTTGTGCAAAAAGAGGAAGTCATAAAGGCATTTTGATCGATGCATATCAACTCATTATCACTTAGATATCTCCCCAGTGAGAGCCAAAAGGCATGGTCCATGTTCAACTCAGTATCACTTAGATATCTCCCAAGTGAGAGCCAAAGGCATGATCCATGTTCTTTATTCTTATTTTTATATTTGAGAATGAATGATCCATGATCCATGTTTTAAAGGTTATTTTATTTTCCAAGATAAAAGATTATAGAGGTTCAGCCTAAACGTGAAAACATAAAATTCCAGACTGCCTCAAAATGCATACCATAATGTTAAATTCATTGAAGTCACAGTGAATCAAACCATGTTCTGCCAGACGAACAACGATCCCAATGATAGTATTGAAAACTATCTCAGGATTTTCCAATTGCTTCACCTGCACACTATATTGAACAGAAAGTGAGCTCCATATATCCAAGAGGGAACATGATCAAGATTTTGTTTTTCTGAAGCAAGCTAGCTCTGAAGGAAACATACTAGAAAAACATTAGATCAACCATGAACAATCAGTAATTATTGCCGTTCCTAGTTTGTAAAGAAGAAGCTTACAGTGGGTAGCCTGGTACTAGTGACATAATCACACAATGCCTATTACAATCTACAGCATTCGGAACAGGAAATCCATGCTCTTCTAAAGCCTGCTCAAGCATAGTAACAGCATAAAAGTCAAATCAACATAATAAATACAAAATTTGACCAACAAAGAAATATAAAAATGACACATGATAGAGATAAAGAACCTTCATAAAAGAAAACTCTCTGAGTGCAGCTAGTCGAGACAAGTATAGCCAATTGAAACTGCTACGATGTTTTAAGTAATCACGCTTAGACTTGACAGCCCTGAAAGAAGTTCTACCAAGCCTGTGCAATTTCATTGCCATCACTGTACCATCTTCGGTGGCCACCTCAAAAATATCTTGATAAAAAGAAATGCTATAAGTACCGGAACCTCACACCAGTATCTGTTACATACAATAAGAAGGAAAGAAAAGTACCAGACTCTTTTCCAACACCAAGTTGACGACCAACAGCTGAAAAGACTCCACGGTTAACCAAAGTCTTTATTGCAAGAAAATCATAACCGAGATACGTTAGCCGAAATCCATCATCTGGATGCACACAGTAATCAAGAAAAATGAGAAAAATATCAAAATAGTAGTTCTTTATACTGATGGAATAAGAATATTAAATTTACATTTGGAGGCGTCGTGGTGCAAGAGCTTATGCTTGAGCAGATTTTTCATAACTTTATAAGTGCCACCATGCCTACATATATCAACAATGAGCCAAGAGTTAGAGAGAAAAGGTAGACAATTTCAAATTCAAGAAGTGAAAAGAAGAAATCTGAAATCAAGAAACGTACTTGAGCGCTGCTATACGCTCAATCAGTTCAGCGGGTACAATTTCATGCTGAAAAAGAAAGAAAAAAACAAGGATTAAAGACTGAATACAAGGGTTTAGAACAGTTGAAAGACTAAAAGAAGTAAAACAGGAGGGGACATTTACATTTCTCATTCCCATTTCGACAGCGGTTAATACCCTAAAATCCTCTTTTGTGAGGTATCTCAACACATCCACATCCAACTTCATCTCTGCCTACACAGAACAACCAAGCGACAGCATTCCAATCAGAAAGTGAATTTAGTAGCTTAATGTTTGAGTTGACAACTCAAGATACCAATCATAGACAATAAATAGCATTCTAAACTAATGCGTCAAAAATCCAAGGCTTTCCCACAACTAAGATTTCATTCAAAAATTGTTCATGCAGTCGAAAAATATGAAATTAAGCTAAACTGTAAGCGAAACAAAGTCAGAGATTCTTGGGTTGTATTGCAATTTCGAAAATTTAAAGAAAAAGAAAGACCCCAATGGGAGTTTAGTTCTACTTACAGATTCTTGGGTGCGGCGGCAAAACAGAAACCAACGCCAACGACAACGACGAGAGGTTTTGGTTACAGAGTTTGTATTTGTCACAGGTTAAAACCTATCAAAACGTCATCGTTCTACTGAGAGGACCCCTAAAACGGTGCGTTTAGGTGCTGTTGACTGAGAGGTTTTGACCGATAAGGGACTAAAATATCTGGTTTCATACTTTTTTGAAATTTCCGTTTTTTACATCTTTCGGATATTATATATTTAATGATCGAATATATAATTTTTATATAAATATTTTAGTAAAATTTTCATCAATATTTGATATTTTTTTCGATATATTTATCGAGATTTCTTTTTTCCGAACCAACGATATTTCGTAATTATTAATATTTTAACGTTATTCATATTTTCGATCACCCCGTATATATGTGGATCTAAAGGTCCTGCTGTGAAAATATGAAATATTAAGTGGTCCTAAAATGTTTGAATTTCTCATTCTCCTTCTCTCATTATCTTTCCTGGTTGCTGCTGTACTAATATAATCATTATCATTCCAGTTGAAAAAAAATGGTCGATCTGTTGCATTACTTAATATTCCTTTCAACGAAATATAGGAGTTGCATGTTATCACAGTAATACATTATATCCATCATTAGTTTTTTCCCAGTAGCTGCCGATTCATCATACTGATAAGTATCGTTATAGGTGCCTCAAGGATCAAGATGATTCAGCTTCAGCTGTGCTCATAGGTAGACCAGGAGATGCTCTTTTCGGAACAACCTGTGATCGAGAGCCGGTCAATGAGGATAAACACAATGATAGGCTCCGCGTTCCGGATGTTATCTTATAAGCAAACAAGCAATGCACCAGTACCGAGTGTGGAAACTTGGATTTGGAACAAGAGATGACTTAATGGTGAAAGCTATGTATGTAGACTGTGAACAAAATGAGCAGCCGCCACTGCAAAGAAAAACACCGGATCACCAAACTCTGCCAAAGGGAAATCACCCTGAAGGAGCTTTTTAAAGAACAACAACCACTGCAAACCAAATCAGGCATACCTCATTTTGGTTTTGCGCAGTATTTACTAGGTGTGCATGCTGCACCAGGCATACCTGATCTTGGAGTAAAGATTGGCTATATATATGATTAATCCCTTCCTCTCTTTTTTGTACAACCAAGTTGAAAGGATACATTTGGATATACTGTAATTCTAGAATGCTATTTATGAACATGCTTTCATCACTAGAAAAGTACAAAAAGGATGCCTCTCTACATCATACCTGAACCTAAATATACTGATAATCTCATTTTATATCTCAAGGAGTTCATGGCTAATAGATCATTGATGGTAACAGTGATGTAAAAGGGTCAACATAATCTTTGTCAAGTGCAGAATATTTTCATCTCTCTCTCTCTCTCTCTCATCTGATTTTCTCTTTGACATGCATTGTTACTTTTTTGATGTAAACGTTTCCAACTTTAAACAAATGGCAATGTAACAGTTGAGCAATCTGGTGATGGTGGTGAGGGCGTGAGGCCACAGGTGAAACAAAAGCTACTATCAAAAGGCTTCGCGAGCTTGACAGCGAAACTGAGTCCAGAAGTTGATGACATTGTTGGTAATAGTGTTTCAATAGCTTTACCAGACCTCGATAGCCATGGTGGTACTGTTCTTGATTAAGGCGTGATTCATCTAAATCGGATGCTGCTGAGTTTGACACTTCGGTTTTCTTTTCTTTTGACTGGAAAAATGAACCTTGTGAGAAAACTGTACAACAGTATCATACAGCATTCATGTAGACAGTAACTTGTTTAGTTTTTCAGTTGATTTGTACTATAATATTCTGGTATTCTGTAACATGGTGCTTTCTACACCCTGGCTTGCTCTCTTTGAGTTCTATGGACTGGCATTGCTAAATAACGTGATGACCTACTATAATATGAACTCAGGATCTTCCAGTAAAAACTAAAGAAGTTATTTGGTTTTAGGGCAGTATATTCATCATTGTTTCAACTGAATGCAAATTCTGATGTTGAGTCGACTGTAGTGCAATAGATAACTAGTAAGAAAAGAATTTGAAGAAGTAAAGCCAAAAAAAAAAAGGCCAAACATACAGGAATTTAACAATTTCTTTACAAACCATGAGTTTAGATGTGCTAATTCCGCTATATCATGAATCTAGAAAGTAACTTGCAGTCTGAATATGCCATTTTAACATAAAAGGTTCAGCTGTTGCATATGAAAAGGCTATTCATCAACAGAAGATTGTTCATCATCAGAAGACTCTTCTTTGCCATCCTCCTTTTGATCCTTTCTTTCTTGCCATCTTGCCCATATCCACTTCAAAACCAGAAACCCTCCAAGTGCATATACCTGAAAGTATGTAGATAAATAACTCATTAAACAAGAAACACAATTCAAGCAGAATGACATTCAGAGGGATGCAGCCCAGTTCTCTTCCCACTCTATCCCAAAAAATTCACATATCACACACAACGTAAAAACCCACACGAGCAAATCATTCGATCCAATAACTATAACACCAATTATGAGAAGCATTCGCAGTTGAGTAAAATTGAAAATCATTGTCCTTGCTAAGTTGCAATATGGCATAAAACCAGATGTGTGGCACTACGGATTTCACAGCCACTTGTACCTCCTCTTCATCTACTTATTTACCTGAACTTATATTTAAAAACATTGATATAGTGAAATCACACTTCGATAAAACCTTATAAGCCAACAGACCAACCATGTGTTGTGATTAATACATTCAATAACGTGCTGAAAAATTTAGATGGAACGGTTGTCCAACATAAAATCATAAGTGACAGTACCAAATCTTAATTATTGATGTACATTGTACCATAACTTCAGCATTGATAAAATCGCCCCATTCTACTGGCCATTCCACAGGTTCAGTATTTTACCCTAATAATTTCTGGTCTCACAAAGTATTTCATTGCATTGTTCATGCAGCCAACCTTAAATATGGATGAACATTTCAACTACCTATCCGAATGAATCAGACCAAGACAATTCAATTGCAACCACTGTGCTAATCCCGAAAATAGTTACCTTTTGCACGAACTTCCCATGAAAAATCATCCAAACATCCAGACTACTTTTGTATAATCCTTTTGGAGCTACCATATGGTAAAAGACCACCAGTTCCATTAAAAAATAAAAAATACCACTAGTTCTTATCTGCACCTTTTTAGGAACAATGGTTTTCAAACCCTTGTGAAAGCAGCCCTTCTCCCAAATTCCATATCATTCACATTTCGTAACCACCTAACCATATATAGACTGCCCTCTATTGAATGCAAGTTACAGCCTCATCATCTCACCAAACCATCACAAAGCCACGGACTACTACAGATAACTACATTGATACCTTGACAACAAACAACGAGCAATATGAATTGTTGGCTTTTAGGCACAAGAAACATTAGCAATCCTTTTACTTAACTTCCTTCACTCACTGAAGCAATGCAAACGATGGGAACAGGATTATCAATCAATCGCTGCATGTACAACTTCGGTTTGTATTAATCCAAACCTACATATTTAAGATCACATAACCATAACATACCACGTCTAGTCGTCTAGAAACACCCACCCCAACATATATCTGTGTTCCCTAATCAATTTCTTTTTCTTCTTGGAATTAACTTTCCACAGCAAAACTCGAATGCTCAAACAAGAAGATGAAAGGAAATCAACCACACACATCATGACAGTAAAACCCAAATTTGAAAGCCACCAAATTCGAAATAGAGGAAAAAAACAAACAAACAAACAAACAAACAAACCTGCCAGACTATAATCGGATGGGAAGTCTTGGTCATGGGTTCTTCAACCTCAGAAGCCACAGTGGGAACGACAGGTTGGGCTTTTGGGAACCTCACAGAGACTGGTTTCTGAGAATCAGTGCTACTAGCTTCATGTTCAACTGGTTTTGGTTGTTGCTGCTTCCAGAATGGAAATTGAGGCTTAAAGTTGGAGAAGAGTGTGAACAAGTTGATGGGTTTTTGAGGGGAATCTTGTTTACTTACGATTTCAGTGTTCTCGGCCATTGTTGTGGAAGACAAGGGAGATTTGTGATTGTGGGTTTGGGGTTTGAAACGGCGGAGAAACTAGAGTTCTGTCTTTTGGTTATATATAGTTTTCTCACCTCTTGCTCTAGAAGGACCTCGATTTCTTTCAAATTAAATTAAAAAAGTAATCGAATATACAAAAACAAATTAAAAGAAAAGAAAGTAAATGAAAAAGAGTTGTATCTTTGATTACTTTTTTTTTTTTTTTTACTAAGTTACGTTATTAGTAAGTAACACCTCACGAACCTAAATGTACCTCAAACTTGTTAGTCATAAACTGATTAAAATATGGACTCAAACTCTATCACATGAGTTGCATACTTAGATAATATGATCAACTTTACCACACGAGGTGATCGTCTCCTTTCTTCTTTCAATATTTGGTTCAGAATTTGCTCAAGCAAAATAAAAGTTCCTTTTTCTTATGTGAAGATAAAAGCTCATTTTCATTGAATATTTTGATGATGATATATGTAACATGAAACTTTAACAAGCTATTGAGATGTATCTCGAGTAGAAGCATGTATAGCTTAATCGACAAATAATTTTAGTTAAGACTTTTAGTAATGATTAACTTTTATGGTTTAAGCTTTTAGAATCATTCCCACTAGCCTTAATTTTTCTTGACCCAAATACCCTCCTCTCTGTGTACCTCTCCCTCACCACAACGTCTAACATCTCACTCTCTCTCTCTCTCTCTCTCTCCCTGATCGGTGTCGATCTTGAGCGCAGTCGAGGTTTGCCTTCGGCTCCGGGAAATACATCACCGATCTTTCCCTCTACGACTTCTCTCACAGATCCCAACGAATATCTTCTCAGGTCTCTCCCTCTCCAACATCTCTCTCAGATCCTGATGAATTTGTTCTCAGGGAGAGCACCAAAACGCCTCTGCCATACCCCCTACCGGCCTCCACATCAAGCTCCGTCACCAAAGCTTGTTACTGGTTCTAGATTTGGGGATCCGATAAGGTTTCCTCCCAACATCGCCTAAGAAGATTTTCTTCCCGATTCCCCTTTTGCAAAGATCTAACAGATTGGTAATTACATATTCCTTTATGCGCTTTCGTAGATGTGAATGGGTTTTCAAGAGATAATATATTGAGATGATGTTTCTGGAAAGGAAAAGCTACTCTAAGAAAAAATAATACTAAAGTCTGAATTCATTCCATAACCATCTCAAGAGAGATTACAGACTTTTATGTTTCATCTCTTACAAACAGGGAAGTAACTTCCTACATAACTTCCTACTACTTGGGCTGTAAGGCCACTTAATCCAACCTACTAAATATTGGGCTTGGCCCTTACAGATGAAGTTTACATATATAAAAGAAATATTACATCATCAGAGACTACCTATAGAGAAATAATGTGCACCATGAAGTAGATAAAGTAGAGAGCTGGTAACTAGAAGAAGCTTCCATCAAGTACTCCCCCCACGAAAGGCACACCGTCCTCGGTTGCCGAAATCTAGAAATCGAGCAACAATGTCATGAGCTACCTCCCAAGAAGAATCTTCAACTGGCATGCTAGACCACTGCACCAACCATTTTGTGAGCTTTTTACGAAACTCTTCAACTTTCATATCCAAAACTCTAGTAGGCTTCCATAGAATCTCACCATCAGCATTAAAATGGGGAAGAACAGTAGTAGTAGCAACTGAATCACCCACACATCTCTTCAATAAAGAAACATGAAACACCGGATGAATCTTCAAAGAAGGAGGAAGATCAAGTTTATAAGCAACAACACCAATACACTCTAAGATTCAAAACGGACCATAGAACCTTGGTGACAACTTGTAAGAAGCACGCTTCACAAGAGAAGACTGCCTATATGGATCCAGGCGCAAAAACACATAGTTTCCAACTTGAAATTCCCGTTCAGTTCTGTTCTTGTCAACGTGATTTTTCATGCAATGTTGTGCTTGAGACATGTGATATTTGAGGGAATGAAGTAAGGAATCTCTACTTTCAAGTGCTAAATCCACTGCCAGAATGGTCGTTGTCCCAGGTAAGTAATGACTGATTATAGGAGGAGGTAACCCATATAAAGCCTGAAATGGTATCATACGAATGGTGGAATGAAAAGTGGTATTATACCACCACTATGCCCAGTGAATCAAAGAACTCCAAGAGGAAGGTCTATTTGTCACAAAGCACCTTAAATAATGTTCCACAGATCTATTAACAACCTCCGTTTACCCATCCGTCTGTGAGTGATAAGCATAACTTTTGCATAATTTGGTGCCTTGAAATTGAAAGAAAGAAGTTCAAAATCGACTAAGAAAAATGGGATCACAATCTAAGACAATGGAACAAGGCACGCCGTGCAAACGAAAAACCTCCTTGATAAATACTTCGGCAATTAACTTGAGATGCAGTGAATGGATGTGTAATCGGGATAAAGTGACCAAATTTGGACAACCGGTCAACAACCACAAGAATAACATTCATACCTTGGGAAATTTGAGGCCCTTCTATAAAATTCATGGACACATCACAGAAAACTTCTTCAAGAATAGGAAGAGGTTGGAGCACACCCGAAGGATTAATTGTTTCATAACACTGGTCACAAGAGGCAATGAAATTCTTTACATATTTTCTCATTCCTGGCCAATTGAAGCTTCTAGACAAACACACTAATGTTCGTAAATAACCAGAATGTCCTGCTTCTAAGGAAGAATGAAATTCATGAAGCACTTTAGCAAGCCACTCGGAAGTTTCAAGCACAAGCCATCGTCCTTTATAGTTTCCCTTGCAACAAGGAATAAATTTTCTTCGACTCTCGTCCTTGTTCTAAGTCCTCTAGAACATGCTTTGCCATAGGATCTCGATGACAAGCCTTTTGAATGAGTTGAAGACTGCTAAGAATTAGGGAGGACAGATTTTGAATGGCACATAGTTCATGACGCCGAGGAGTGTGTCAGCCATAATATTGAGTACTCCAAAACGATACTCAATTTTGTAATTGTAAACCAACAATTTCGACACCCATTTATGTTGAGAAGGTGTAGAAATCCGTTGATCCAAGAGATGTTTCAATGTAGAATGATCAATGATGATAGTAAATTCACTACCAAGTAAATATGGTCACCACTTTTCTACTACATACATAATTGCCAACATCTCTTTATCATGAACATAAAGAGTTTGGTTTCTAGAAGATAGAGTTTTACTCAAATATGCAACAGGGTGTTTGTTCTGTGATAGGACAGCCCCAATATTGATCTCACTTGCATCTGTTTCCAAAACAAACGGCTTATTAAAATCCAGCATGGAAAGAACAGGCACAGTAGTAACTACCTCCTTCAAACACACAAAGGCCTGCTTTGCTGCTAGTGTCCAAGAAAAATTATCCTTCTTTAACATGAAATTTAATGGCTATGCAATCACCCCCAAAGTCATTTACAAATCTCTGGTAGTATCCTGCTAACCCAAGAAATCCATGTAAGTCTTTAATTGTTGTAGGCTTAGGCCACTCCTTCAAGCTTTTCACTTTTTCTTCATCAACAGCTACACCATCTCCAGAAATAACATGTCCCAAGTAATGGACTGCCTTTTGAACAAAAGAGCACTTTTGTTGCTTCACCTTCAAGTCATTAAGTAACAGTAATTTGAACACCTCCTTAAGATGCAACAAGTGAGCTTTGAAATCTGGGCTATACACCAAAATGTCATCAAAGAACACCAATACACTTCGACGTAAAAGATGTCGAAAAATTTGATTCATTAAAGCTTGAACGGTTAAAGGTGCATGACATAAACCAAATGGCATTACCACAAACTCATAGTGCCCGTCATGTGTCAAGAATGTTGTCTTATGAATATCCTCCTCACACTTTCTTATTTGATGATACTCTGCCCGTAATCCAATTGAGAAAAATATTTTGCTCCATGAAGTTCATCCAACAATTCATCCACCACTGGAATCGGAAACTGATGTTTAACAGTCATAACATTAAGGCTACGATAATCAACACATAATATCCAAGTGCCTTCTTTTTTTCTCACCAATATAACAGGGGAAGAAAATGGACTGCGACTCGGCCTAATCAATCCACATGATAACATCTCTTGAACTTGTGTTTCCAACTCTATCTTATGAGAATGGGGATATCGATATGGACGAACATTGATAGGTCCAATGTTTGGTATAAGAGGAATAGTATGATCGATATCTCTGACTGGAGGTAATCCAGTAGGTGCAACAAACAAATTCCCATATTTTTCAAGCAATTGCGTAAATTCAAGGCTTTAGGCCTCTTCAGTCTAGTTAACTGATCCATAAGTGGAAGAGTTTGACTCTTAACTCTTCAGAGGCATCAGAGGCATGACGTCCTAATATGTTGCCTTTTGTTTATGCCATGTAGGACATATCCTCTTCCATTCACTTCAAACATTATAATCTTATCGTGGAAGTGCCAACCAATCATACCCAATGAATCTAACCACTGTGCTCCTAACAAAAGATCACAATTAGGTACAGCCAATAACAAGAATGGACTTGTAAACTCATAGTCTTGTATTTGCACTGTAACTTCGATAGCTTGCTTGGATGGAACTACTTTCTGCCCTATGACCGAAGTGAAACATAAGGGAGGAGCATGAACCATTTGTAGTCCAAGTTTCGATGCCATGCCACCATTGGATTAAGAAAGTTTGTTGGTGCTCCACAATCGAAAAAGACATCAATAGTTTCCCCATTAATCATCCCTTTGAATCGCATCATGTCTCTAGGCTGGGTACTTGTGGTTCTACAGCAGACTCATGAATATTCTCGTGTTCTTCTTCAACTTCATTCTCCTCACATTGAGAGGGAGTTTCCAAAGTCACCATCACTGGTCTCTTGCACACATGAGTTTTAGACCATTTTTTATCACAACTAAAACACAAACCTTGGGCTCTTCTTTCTCTTTGATCTCTAGACGGCCACTGCCGAAAACTTGTATCAGGTTGTGGTTTTGGCACATTGGAGTTGACTAAGTGGTTAGTGGTGGTGGGGGTATGAAAAGTGTCACATCCCGACCCGTAAATTTTATCTTATTTACTAGCTTGTTTATAATAAGAATTTTACCGTCTCCGGAATTGAGATATAGTTTAATTGGTCCCTAGAGGGGTTTTGAGGGACGATTATTTCGGAGAGTTATTCGTAGGAGAAAAATATGTCGACGGTAAAATAGTAAATTTTAGCTAGTAAAAGGTAATTTTTATTAGGGTATTTTATTTTGGGGTGTTAAATTAGTGAAGTTGGGTATTTTTTTTATGTTGGGCTGGGTTGGTGTGAGGCCCAAACCCATTTTTTTTTCTTTCTTTCTCTTTTCTCTTCTCTCTTTCTCTCTCTTTTCTCTCCCGCGCTCTCCCTTTCTCTTCTTCCCACTGCCGGATTCTTTCTCCATCGTTCGCCGCCGTCCGGCCACGCCTAGCCGCCGCACGGGTCGCGTCTGGCAGCTGGGACGCCGCTCGTCCAGCCTGGGGTGGTGACCGGTCCTCACTCGCCGGCGTTAAAGCGCGGTGACGCCGCTGCTGCCCCGTGGTTGCTTTCGCCGGAGCTCCCTCCTCCGGCCACCAAAGCCGGTGATATTTGGCTCGTTTTGTAGCCCTCCTCCGTGCAACAACCCCTCCAAAAGGCTCGATCCCTCTTGAGCTCGGTAAGGAGAAATTCGAAGTTGAAATTCTAGGGTTTTTAGGATGTTTTCGTTCGATTGACCTAGTTAGGCTTGAAATTGGACTTAGTGATAGTTATGAAAGTTGTTTGGGATGATGAGAGGAAGATTCTGTTAAAATTTGATAGAATTTGGACGTCGCCGGAATCGACCTCAGGCCGCCGCCACCGTTTTGGGGTTTTGTATAATTTTAAATGTGTAATAATTAGAGGAGTTTAATGAAGTGAATTGTGGAATTTTCGGATGAGTTTTGAATAGGTTTGTGAATTTCCGAAGTTTGGTATTTAGACGGTTAAATAATGTAAAATCCGATCGTAGGATTTAAATCAATTTCTGGGGAAGGTTGTATTTACGACTGCCGAGTATGATATAAAAGTTTGGATCGTTTCGATTTAAGAATATCGAACTTAGGCAATGATGAGTGTATTTATGGCTCTCGATTAATTTTTCCTATTTTATCAATATTGGATTTTTAGCGGGAAATTAATTATACATTTGGAACAGGACGTGAGGAGACTCAATTGGAGAGACCTCGGATCGACGTCAGGCTTAAGCCTAATTTGTGAGTGGACCTTTGTTTTAAATTAAAAGCATGCGATGAATGATTTTATTAATCATTTATTTCTTTTGATGAGATTATTGATTTCTCGCCCATTTGACAATTTTTCCTCCTTTGAAAAGATCCCGAAAATGAGATTTTCGGTGGATATATATGTTTTGGATTTTATGAGAATAGTATGTATATAAATGCTAGCTAGCCATACGTGCTTGGTCCGTCATAATGAGGTAAAATACCATTATGGCGTGTCGTGAGTGGTAGACACAAGCGTCATAGCCCTATATGAAAACTTCTTTCTTTTTCGGTTTATTTAGGTTTTCATATAGGGAGTCCACACGTATATATACACCGTCCATTTTCGGTCATAATGAGGAAAAATACCATTATGGCGCAACGTGAGCGTTAGACGCCAGCGTTGTAGCCTTGTATGAATTTCTATTTTTCTGAATTGTTTCTAGGATTCATACAAGGAGTCTGACGAGTGTAGATACATACGAATTTATATGATTATATATAGTTAGCCTGAGAGGCACCATTTTATTTGAGTTTGTGACTAGCCAGTGCTAGTCGTAAAATTGTCAGATTATGAATTGAGCGCTTTTGAGCTGCCGCATGCAGTATATTTTCTTTGAAATTAAAATGGGAATGCATAATATTTTGTTATTAAATTATTTTTGTCCACTCACTCTAACGTTATTAAATGTCTTCCCCTGGGCCATTCGTTTTAAAATGCCCAGTCTGCAGGATTGCATAGTTGAGATCGGGCGTACATGGAGAAGAGGCATAGTCAATAGTATAGCTTCCGCTCTTTTCTATTTATTTATAGTTCATTTCCTCTCAAATAGAGTTGCTCTGAATATGTGGTTGTTTGTTATAGGATCTTTGTTAGATTAATAAATCTATATTGGGAGATGTTGTGATTTTTGGGGAGCACGAAGGCTCCAGTAGTTAAGGTTGGATTTGGAACCTTTAGACGTGTTTGCAGGTTTCTATTGGAAGGGTTGTCCATTTTCAAGGGAGGTTGTACCGAATGTTGCGGTAAATCTTTCCTTGGAGGTGGTCCCCGCACGATTTACTCCGGGTTCAGGGTGAAATTCGGGACGGGTCGTGTCAAAAAGAGGTATTTCTTGTTCTTGACGACGGACCAGACCAGGAAGCTGTTGGACAAGGAAGACGAGAGGCCTTGATGTCAGTGAGTTTAGATTCGTACACTTGGGCGAGGCGTTGTGTCATCGCCAAAGTTTATGGTTGTATTGCTATGCCATCATGTCTAATCTCAGGTTTCAATTCTCCGATGAAACTAGGCAACAATTGCTCCTCTGTCGACCTATGTGCACGACATGATAATTTGGTAAAGGCTATAATGAATTCATTGACTAATGTAGTTTGTTGCATATGTGATAATGCAGTCTGGAAATCGGTACTAGTTCCAGCCCCATAGTGTTCTAGAAATGCTGAAGCAAATTGATTCCAAGTGGCCAGTGGATTGCGTTCTTCATAGACATTCATCCACATACAAGCATCAGAACCAAAATGGGAAGCCACTGTTGCGATATATTCCTGTGGAGGAAACCTTTGTGAACGAAGGTTCGCTCTACCATTGTTAACCAACCCAAAGCATCTTCTCCATGAAAACGTGGCAGATCCACCTTCAGAGGTCGGTAGTAAGGGACTTCATGTTGTTGTTTATGATGGTATAAGTAGCAGTTTGGGTCAGGCAACGGTGGATTGGTGGTGGAATTGGTGGCGGGTTTTGATATGGTGGAATTGGTGGTGGGTTCTGATATGGTGGAATTGGTGGTGGGTTCATTGTTGTAGTGGCAGTCACAGTAGAATCATTTGGAGGAGCAGATGAGTAGTGTATGAAATTGAGTCGTGAATTGTGGCCAAAGTGTGAAGGAGATTGCATCGAACCAAATTAAAGGGGCTAACTAAATGGAACCACGTTGATGGAATGGGATGGCGATGGGAATTCCTGGGTATTTGGTGTTTGTCGCATTGACATTGCTTGCAACAAGTACTTTGAAGTGCAACAATTTGGGTTGTCATTTGGTTTTGGAAAGAGTTTTGGTTTGTAATGGCTTGGTGTAAGTCATGCTGCAAGCAAGGATTAAAATCTCTGCGATATATCCGATATATCCTCCAATGTCTTCCTTTTGAGGAAGATATCTCTGCGAAATATCTTCAAATATCACCGATATTTAGGAAATATCTTCGACATTTATGATATTTTCGATATATCACCGACATATTAAAAAAAATATGTAAAACAATTGAAATAATATCCGGAAGAGAAGTAATTCCTTCGAGGTGTATTCCAATAAAGAGTGGTGGTCTCGACTCTCGAGAAGAGCATGATTCCTTTTGAGATATATCTAGATGCAGATCGATCTATTACACAATTATCAAACTTGGAGATGAGTGGACAGTAGAGGAATATTTACACTTGAGAAAAAGAATGAGTATAAGATAGAGAACACAAGTAAACTGGTGAGACCGTGAGTCCATGACATAAGATAGAGAGAGAGAGAGAGAGAGAGAGAGAGAGAGAGAGAGAGAGAGAGAGAGAGAGAGAGAGAGAGAGAGAGAGAGAGAGAGAAGAGAGAGAGAGAGAGAGAGAGAGAGATGTGAGTCATGTGACTCCAACGTCCCACACTCCCACCATATCTTGAATAATTATAGAGATCAGAAACAAACACAAAGAGAGAGAGATATGTGAGTCATGTGACTCCAACATCCCATCATATCTTGAGTGAAAGATCTCAATGAAGATTTACAAAATGTGTTGGTCCAAAAAAGATGAGACCAACTGAATTAAATTTTCAATTATAGAGATAAGAAAGAGAGAGAGACATAGAGAGATGTGAGAATTATAGAGATGAGAGAGAGGATTGAGAATTCTATATAAGAGCTTAGCCTGGCCCTTAGGTACATCATACATGATACATCACAGACCTACCAAAGCATAAATCTCAATTACATAACTTCCCCAAGAGGCGTACATCAACATAGAAGCAATACGTATTGCATTCCTGCAATTATTTTGAAAGAAGTTGTTATGTTCAGGTATATACTATATATATATATATATTGCCATTTTGAACTGACATTCTTTGTTTTAGTAGTTACTCACTAATTTACAATAAATGTGTAATAAAACTTGTATTGTTATGTAATAGATCAAAAATGGCAAGTAGCCGTGGAAATGATCAAGCATGGAAGTACGCAACGGTTATTGAAGGAAATCGTTATGGCACAAAATGTATATTTTATGAAAGCATTTTTCAAAGTGGCGGAATTACAAAATTGAAAAGTCATTTATCAGGTTATGATCCACAGAAAGAGTGTAAAAAAATGTGAAAAGGTGCCAGCATATATCAAGCATGAGGTGATAGCATAGATAAAGAAAAAAGAATGTATCAAGCAAGATAAGAAAGTTATTGAAAAGGACATCAGACAAGAGCTCCGAAATGATTATCTTGGGAGTAAAAAAAAATCTACGATGACGACGAGAGTGATGGTGACGACGGATATCAGTATCCAGTTGACGTGCACCCTGCAGAACGATATGGTTATCGGGAAGCACAAAGACGTTCAACCATATATCGTGATAACAATTCTCAGTTTACCAAGAGCAAAAGTTTACGAACTCCTACACAATCGAGAGGTGGTAGCAGCAGTCGTCAACAACGACAAGTTGATCAATCAAACTCCTATCACTATTCATTTCCAGAGCCTCCAGTGGAAATGCCACACCAGAAAAGTCGATCAAAGCAAAGCACAATGAAAGGCATACTAAAAGGTGTTAGAGAAAGAGTGGGAAAGGCAGTTTCCAGATTTTCATATTTAGTGATGTCCCTGCAAGCAAAGCTAATTGTCCACATTTTAAGAACATCATGCTTGCTGCTGAAACAGCTGCCTACGGTAAATAATTTATACATTTGTGATTTATGGAATCAGAAAATTATGTATGTTTAATTATTATTTAAATTTTTTATTTTATTATTTGAAGGTCCTGGCGTGAAGCTTCCAACTCCCTATGAGATTCAAGGTCCTTACCTAGAAGATGAGTACACAGAAATGAGAAAGTATGTGGATAGTCATAGAGACATTTGGAAAATATATGGATGTACTATTATGTGTGATGGATGGACATGACCTACAAAACTGTCTATTTTAAATTTTATGGTGTACTCGAAAGGTTCAACAGTGTTTTTGAAGTCTGTAGATGCTTCTCATAAGAAAAAAACTGCTGAGTACATATATGGTTTGTTTGATGAGATTATCCTAGATGTTGGACCATAAAATGTTGTCCAGATTGTCACTGATAATGCATCAGCATTTAAAAAGGCCGGAAGAGATTTGGAGGAAAAATATCCACTGTATTGGATCCCATGTGCTGCCCACTGCATTGATTTGATATTTGAAGATATTGGGAAGCACGAAGCAATAGCTATTGTCGTTAAAAAGGCTCAAAGTGTAACTAACTACATCTACAATCATGGTTGGGTACTAGCAGAAATGAGAAGCATCACCCATGAAGATTTGATTCGACCAGGCAAAACTCGATTTGCAACAAATCACATTGCCATTGATAGTATTTTGAAAAATAAAGCAGGTTTGAGAACATTGTTTACAAGTACCGCTTGGACTCATAATGCAGCAAGCAGAACTAGAGAAGGCAAGAAGGTAGAAGATAATATTCTTGATGGTAGATTTTGGGATGGCATGGAAACAGTCCATAAAATTTATAAACCATTATACGAGATTCTCTGAATCGTTGACACGGAAGTTCAACCAACCATGCCCATTCTATATGATATGTTTGAAAGAGTGAAACAACAAATATCGCAGATAAGAGGAAAGCAATGGGTGCTTAACATCATCAATAACCAATGGAAGAAAACACTAAGTCAACCATTACATGCAGCAGGTATATATAATTATTGTTACTCCATCTTTTTCAATGATGAATTGGTGTACTAATAGATAACTACTCGTTGGTTTCTTATTTGCAACACATTTTCTGAACCCAAATTTTCAATATCGAAATGAGGTTGGCTATGGTAGTACTTTTTCAAAAGTGATTGCACAAGTTTTTGAACAATTTAACAAAAATAACACCAACCTTATGGATTCTTTGGACACTTATGTAGATGAGGTACGTAACTTTTAATGATGAAAACCTTAAGATATTTGAGATCCTTTTATATAAGTATATAACCATTAAAATCGTTAATGCAGGTTGTATGCTTTAGAGATGCAAAACAATCATTTGGCTCAACCATGGCGAAACACACAAGAAATACTAGGAATTCAGGTTTATAGTTTACATAGTAAAAAATGTTTATGAATTATGACCATTTGGTTTGGGTAGTAAGTGATTGTTTCATTTTTAGCTGATTGGTGATCACAATGGGGGTATTCTGCACCAAATTTATTAAGAATTGCAATGTGTGTTTTAGCACAAACAGCTTCTTCTTCAGCTTGCGAGAGAAATTGGAGCACATTTGCTCTTATCCATACGAAGAAAAGGAACCATCTTGCATATCAGAAGTTGGAAAAGCTTGTATACTGCTACTACAATATGAAGTTGCGTCTACGCGATAGACAAGCAAAGGATAATGTGATAAATGAAAACAACTATATCGATTTACTTCATGTTGCAAGTGAACCACTTCATGATGGCATTGATCCACTTCAAGCTTGGATTATGCCTACACACCTCGATGAGGATGATGGCAATCCACCTCCTGAAGTGGTTGAAACTGCAACTGTCAATGGAATCAACGTACAAAGGGTATTATCTGAAGAAGTTGTTGGAAACCCAGAAAATAATTTAGACAGTGATGATGCATGGTGACGCGCTCGTTTCCGGGCGTGCGACAATTATGAACCCTGTTTTGACAATTGTAGTATTGGTAAATAAGGTTCGATCAATCCTCAGACTTTAGGGTGCTCCTGCGTTTACAAAACTAAACAGATTAGACTAAATTATGAGTTATTTACATAATATAAACAGCAATTACATTTACATGATTTCTGGGGGGGGGAATTTGAAGGTTTGTTCTATGTTCCTACTAAAACAGAAAATAAAAGCTAAACTAATATATACAAGTGATCGACTTCAAACACACACAAACATATAAAAATCATGTAAACAGGTTGTTTCAATCTACACAACTTCAAAATCATGCCAATCAAGTATTATAAAACGAATTCAGAATTACACGCCTCAGCGGTCATGTAACCTATAATAATCTTCTTATGCATCCTATGTTTGCCTCAGCGGTTTAACACAGAAAATTCCATGCAATATGTCATGTTAATACTCAGCGCAACCATACAACATATAACATGAATCATTAAGATCAAAGAAGAATTCGAACATGTAAACAGGTTTATCTCAACGCTTAAACCAGTCTACATGCAACTTATGATCAAGACCCGACTCATTCCCATGAATCGAAGCTTTCGCCACTTAGTTAATCTGTGTTTGCCTCAGCGGTTTAACACAGACCAATGGCAATACCAACCCTGCAGAAGTTAGTAATTTAAATAACCAGATCATAAGGTTTCAATAACAAGAATGACACGAAGATAAATTATGCAGATCTCATAAACAACTTAAGAACATAACTTTTGTAATTCTGAAAATTAATATAACCATATTCTCAACATCAATCTCAATCCAAAACGCAGAAGTTCTAAAAATCTAACAAAAGAAAATACTACAGAACAGAGAGGAATCGATTGAGGCATTGTTACACTTTTTATTCTCCGAATTGACTTTCTGAAGAGCACCAAGGTAGAGCAAGCTTCAATGGATGGAGGACTCTGCTATCTTGAAACGAAAATACTGAAGAGAAGGCTATTGCGAAATTAGGGCAGAAGTTTGTGCGTGAGAAGTGATACTGAAAACGTTGTTCTCTGCTCCTTTATATAGTGCCTTGGCCGAACCCTAGCTGTCCTCCTAGCCCTTGATTGATTTGTGATCCAACGGCACAGAATTATTGCTTTAAATTCTGAGTTAGACCTTCCCAGAATTCTCTGGAATGTCTTGTGCAGTAATTCATTGCATTTGGCTTGAATACGGACCAGGTACACTCTTTGTTCTCTAAAAGAAATCCCAGCAATTAAGAGCTTTCCCTCTTCTGCTATCAATCAGGTCTCTAACGAAAATCTATGATTTTCCTTCCTTTCCTGGTGCATAATTAGGGTTCCTGCAAGAGAAATAAAGTCAGATAGATATGGTAGGGGAATAACAGAATTCAAATGACGAAATTAAGGAAAGTATCTCCCTTAATTCTCTGATTAGCACATATAAAATCCTTGATTGCTGCAGAATTCGTTCTCCCCCTTTTATAGACATTCACAGATTCCTATTCTAAGTTGGATTAGGTTTTCTGACTTCAAATGGTTTCCCTGTCTCATTAGAAAAGAAAGTTTCCTAAATATTTTAGGAAAGTCAGAATAGGAAAGATTCAAAAGTAGTAAGTTTCCTAAATCAAAATAAGAAAGTTTCCTATTATGAAATAGGTAAGTTTCCCTTTTTAAAACAGGAAAGTTTCCTAAACGACTTATCCTCAGATTTTGCGACTTAATGAGACTCCTTGCTGCAACAAGAATCCTCCTTTGATTAGGATTTCACTCAATTCTTCCGTTTTAACCTTCTTCCGTGTAAAACTGCCTCTTTTGACCTAAAGAACATAAACAAACTAGAAATGGCATTATTAAGGAAATAACGAAGCTAAATAGGGTTCGAAATACATTAAGAATATAGCATAGAATGCGTGTATCAAATTCCCCCACACTTAGCTTTTGCTAGTCCCTTAGCAAAACCAAACTAGCAAACAGACTCTAACAAAAACAAACATAATCGAAAATTCACAATGTATGAAAAACTCAAACTCTAATGCCCATAACTATTGTCTCAGAATCTCAACTCTCATGGCATCAAAATTAGCACCCAACCAAGAATCATTCCATGAAGTTTCAGAAGCTAATTGCCATGCATAGATCACATATTTACACGTAGGACCTGATAGAACAATGGTGATATTTAAGCTCAGCATGTTTCAAACAATTATGATTCATTCTCACAAGGTATGCACTCATTCTTCACTCAGATTTTCTGGCTAAATCACTCAATAAGTATGCAAGACAGAATCAGAAGGCTTGCATTTATAAGAACAAAAGCACAATAACACAGAAGTAAAACCTCATGGAAGAATATGATTACTCACACAAATGAACCATACAATAGGCTCAACTCTTCGAACAAACTCCACAGATCAAGTTTTACCCATCTTTTAGATCAAAAGGAACTTTAAAAGGTGTTAATGGGGCTGAGCTAGGGGTATGAATTTAAGAGTAAGTGTTGCAAAATTCCTAAGGACCTAGCAGAGCATTATCCAACGCCTTGTGTCGCCAGATCAAGGGCCAGATACCATCTTGTTGGGCCCTTCGTCATTCTAACCACTTTACAACATCATGAAACAGAACAAAGGCCAAATAATTTCGTTTTTAGGCCTTCTATTTACATCAGAACTCCTGATTCACAAAACAACAATAATGTCCAGTATTTCTTTTCTTTTTCTGCCGAAATTTTATTCTTTATTTTGTTTTTATTCTTTTCACAGCATTTTCTTTTTATACAACAAGGACATTACAAAAGCTCTTTCCCCCACACTTGTTCTTCATCATCACCTCCAGTAATCTTCACACAAAATGCTCTACTAGGCCCAAAGAACATGGGTAGAGATATGCTATACTAAGCTCAGGTAAATTACATAGGTGATGAAAGAAAGGCTTAATGTAGGCTCAAAGGGGTGTGCAGTGCAGCGCACACAAATAAGGACACAGGTTTATTTGGCAATGGTGATCATCCTAAAAAGTTTCATTTATCCTTTCTAAAATCAGAGTGTTTTATGATAAAAAGTTTCGAAAGTTCACAAGAGTGAGTTCTAGTCATCTCTAGTTCATTAAAAGCTATGGTGAGCAATCAATCAAATTGAAAGAATACTGAGGTTTTAAACAATTTATAGCCAAGAAAACGAATCAGAATATTTCAATATCAGCACTCAGAAAGAATAGCACATATATAGGCTCAAAAGCTCACATTAAAGATCATATGAATCAAAGCTTGTCTTAACATGCTCATTTCTGTACCAGAGATTCAAATCATATCCACTACGTTTCACATGATTTCCATTCATTTCAATTAACTTCAGAATATCAGTTGGAAATCATCTTGTGATCTTATCCATAATTTCAGAAATTATAATCATCATAGACAGTGAAGGGCTCCTAAGACTCAAAAAACAAACAAAAGACTCAAAAAGCAAACGAAATTTTTTGAATTTTTGACATTTTTCAATTTTTATGTATTTCAATAAATGACTCAATAAACATGTAAATCATTCCCCACACTTAAACTCTACATTGTCCTCAATGTAAAACAGAAAATAGCATGCAACATAGAATAAAGCATGGAAACATGGATTCACAACGAAACAAACGAAACAAAAACTAATTTACGAAAAGTAAGAGTTTAAAGTTGAGAAAGCTCCCCCTTGTAGACATCCCATACTCACGGCCTTCGGGTAGGATTGAAATGTAGGCACCTGCCTCAAGGTACATGACCTTGACCTTCAAATGAAAGCTCCTTGCAATCGATACATCAAAGTAGATGTAGGGTGTCCAGAGAGTTGAGAAACACTTGTGATCTCCGTGCAGATCCCTGACTTGATTTGCTGTAAAGTCAGTAGAACTGCATTTCAAAACAAGAGATTAATCCAACTTTCACAAAATTAAACTCAGAAAAATAAAAATAAAAATACGGAAGTAAAAATAAAGAAAAATGGTGTCCAAAAATAGTTGCAAAAAGGTGCAACAAACCACTAATAAGTCTATTACAAAATCCAAAAGCTTGAATAAAAACAGAAAGTCTCAAAATTGCACAAGTGTGCGACTTGATGTAGGGCTGCCTCCCTAGAGCGCTGCTTTTAATGTCCATTGGCTAGACGTTTGACTCCTTTAGTCTTCATCCGCAAAGGCTTCTTTGGTGTCGAAATTGTCATCCCATCCTTGTGCGTGAAGATACTCATCCTCCCATGGTGTGCCTTGTGAAGTATATGACCTTGGTGAGTTTCCGTGGCTAAAGTTGGAGTCATTGTCTTCCTCCTCTTCACTATTTTCTTCCAGTTCTTCCTCTTCCTCACGTTCCAATTCTTGAGCTGCTTCCTCAAAATCAGCAGAAACTGCTCTATTGAAGACAAATTCCACCTTGGGGGCCATAGAGTGAATCTTTTTCTCTACTTTGTTCATTTGCTGCCCAAATTTTGCTTGCTCCTTCTTTAGCTCTTCAATGCTTGCTAGCAGCTTGTTCATTTGAGATTCCTCCTCCTTTTTGATCATTTGGTGGGGTGGCAAGCAATAGAGAGATGGTTGAGGGAAGGTTGCCGGATTAGAGAAGTGACATGGCATCTCTTCCCTTCTTGCTGGATTCATTTCAATACGTGCCACATGTTCTTTCTTCAGTCCTCCAAAAGCAAACCTTTTCAGAAAACGCTCTTGGCATTGGCTCTAGGTAACGGTGTTATGGTCCACTCGATGATTATACCAATACTTTGCTTCTCCTTTCAAACTCCGACTGAAAACCAAGATTGTCAAGGTCTCCAACTCAATTTCAGGGCACACCATGCGCTCACACATCCTCTTCACATGGTCTAAATGAGCCTTGGGGTCTTGTTTTGCCCCATAAAAATCAGGAACGGTGTTGAGTATGATGTGTATTAATTGCTCCTTGTTGAAACGAGGAAGGTACTCAAAGATTGATTGAGGTGCTGGTGTCGACATTTCTGCTCCAATGGTGAACACTTGCACAAATTCTTTCTTGCATTCCTCCCAAGTGCTCTCATGATTCAGCTCCTCTTGGAACCATCTATAGGCTTCTCCTTTCAAACTCCTCATGAAGGCATTAACAGCTACTTCCTCAGCATGATCTGGTGCCATAAGTTTGCTCACATCCTCCACATAGGTAAGGTGATCTGCTGCATCCACCTTGCTTGTTCCATCGAAATTTGGGAAGAATTTGAGCACCTTGTGCATCTCCTCATGATGTTCGAAAGTGTTGATGATGTCCTTGATATAGATTTGGTTTGAGACCGACATCTGTTCATTCAAAGAATTGTTAGTAATAAGACATACAATTTTAAAAAAAACAACAAAAAAATAAAATAAAATAAAATAAAATAAAATAAAATAAAAGTAAAGATAAGTTCAACAAGAATGAGTTTCCATAAACACATAAAACACTACACGTCTGCATTATCCTATGCTTAAGTTTATGTCGACTCTACACTTAGGTACGGGAACAGAGGACATTGGTGTGCAATGGGACTGAAACAGCTACCCAATCCATAGTCATGTTTGGTCCAATATACCTTAGTGCGACTTACAACAAAGTTTAAACAACAATAATACAACACTACTGATTCTAAATTTTATTCACCCTTCAAATTCATATCTCAAGTTGTAAACTGTATTGATGGGATTATAGGCATTGACATCTAAACATAAGCAATTCCGTGGTTTCAGAAGGCTTGAATGGCAAGGCCGAAGTGAAACGAGCTGGTAGGGTTTCGTTTTCAGCAGGCTACAGAGGTCGAAACCCCTATCGTGCTGACGCACAGTCTATAGCCCATTGAAACCCAATTTTGGTCCCAGTCGCTTACTCGGGCCTAAACACCACTCAAAATGCCCCTTACTCAGCTAGAAACTACTTATATTTTTGATGATCCAACAATAGCACAATATGGACCGCCCTCAACCTCGAGAGACCTTAAAAAGGAACTCACGAAGGGTTAAGGCCCAAATCTGCTTTGTGGCCTCTTTAACTGGACAGTGTACCAAATTAGATATAAACCTGAAAAGAAAATAAAACAAACGATCAGTGATAAAATTAATTACGTAAACTAAATAACTAAACTAAAAGAAAACCATAGGAGACTTTTAAAATCCCCGGCAACGGCGCCAAAATTGATGCGCTCGTTTCTGGGCGTGCGACAATTATGAACCCTGTTTTGACAATTGTAGTATTGGTAAATAAGGTTCGATCAATCCGGGGACTTTAGGGTGCTCCTGCGTTTACAAAACTAAACAGATTAGACTAAATTATGAGTTATTTACATAATATAAACAGCAATTACATTTACATGATTTCTGGGGGGGGGGAATTTGAAGGTTTGTTCTATGTTCCTACTAAAACAGAAAATAAAAGCTAAACTAATATATACAAGTGATCGACTTCAAACACACACAAACATATAAAAATCATGTAAACAGGTTGTTTCAATCTACACAACTTCAAAATCATGCCAATTAAGTATTATAAAACGAATTCAGAATTACACGCCTCAGCGGTCATGTAACCTATAATAATCTTCTTATGCATCCTATGTTTGCCTCAGCAGTTTAACACAGAAAATTCCATGCAATATGTCATGTTAATACTCAGCGCAACCATACAACATATAACATGAATCATTAAGATCAAAGAAGAATTCGAACATGTAAACAGGTTTATCTCAACGCTTAAACCAGTCTACATGCAACTTATGATCAAGACCCGACTCATTCCCATGAATCGAAGCTTTCGCCACTTAGTTAATCTGTGTTTGCCTCAGCGGTTTAACACAGACCAATGGCAATACCAACCCTGCAGAAGTTAGTAATTTAAATAACCAGATCATAAGTTTTCAATAACAAGAATGACACGAAGATAAATTATGCAGATCTCATAAACAACTTAAGAACATAACTTTTGTAATTCTGAAAATTAATATAACCATATTCTCAACATCAATCTCAATCCAAAACGCAGAAGTTCTAAAAATCTAACAAAAGAAAATACTACAGAACAGAGAGGAATCGATTGAGGCATTGTTACACTTTTTATTCTCCGAATTGACTTTCTGAAGAGCACCAAGGTAGAGCAAGCTTCAATGGATGGAGGACTCTGCTATCTTGAAACGAAAATACTGAAGAGAAGGCTATTGCGAAATTAGGGCAGAAGTTTGTGCGTGAGAAGTGATACTGAAAACGTTGTTCTCTGCTCCTTTATATAGTGCCTTGGCCGAACCCTAGCTGTCCTCCTAGCCCTTGATTGATTTGTGATCCAACGGCACAGAATTATTGCTTTAAATTCTGAGTTAGACCTTCCCAGAATTCTCTGGAATGTCTTGTGCAGTAATTCATTGCATTTGGCTTGAATACGGACCAGGTACACTCTTTGTTCTCTAAAAGAAATCCCAGCAATTAAGAGCTTTCCCTCTTCTGCTATCAATCAGGTCTCTAACGAAAATCTATGATTTTCCTTCCTTTCCTGGTGCATAATTAGGGTTCCTGCAAGAGAAATAAAGTCAGATAGATATGGTAGGGGAATAACAGAATTCAAATGACGAAATTAAGGAAAGTATCTCCCTTAATTCTCTGATTAGCACATATAAAATCCTTGATTGCTGCAGAATTCGTTCTCCCCCTTTTATAGACATTCACAGATTCCTATTCTAAGTTGGATTAGGTTTTCTGACTTCAAATGGTTTCCCTGTCTCATTAGAAAAGAAAGTTTCCTAAATATTTTAGGAAAGTCAGAATAGGAAAGATTCAAAAGTAGTAAGTTTCCTAAATCAAAATAAGAAAGTTTCCTATTATGAAATAGGTAAGTTTCCCTTTTTAAAACAGGAAAGTTTCCTAAACGACTTATCCTCAGATTTTGCGACTTAATGAGACTCCTTGCTGCAACAAGAATCCTCCTTTGATTAGGATTTCACTCGATTCTTGCGTTTTAACCTTCTTCCGTGTAAAACTGCCTCTTTTAACCTAAAGAACATAAACAAACTAGAAATGGCATTATTAAGGAAATAACGAAGCTAAATAGGGTTCGAAATACATTAAGAATATATCATAGAATGCGTGTATCACATGGGGCGGCACAGCAACTCCGGATAGTTCAGATGATGATGAAGATGGTGGAAGCGAAAAAGGTGGTGGAAATACCGGCACCGGGTTTGTATATGGACAATCTTCTACAGTTGGTGGATTGAACAATTTTTCATCTGAAGAAAATTACGATCATGCCTCCCATGATCATAGCTCTAGAAGTACTAGGTATGGAGCGCAAGAGGATACCGTGTATGGGAGGAGGACTAGAGGTCCAAATGATGATCAAGATGTTGCTTCAGTTGCGCTAAGTTTTGATTCTATCAGTTTAGGTAGTGGGACTGGAACCTCAAATGAATCCCAAGAAGGCAATAATCAATATGACTATAATGTTTATGGCTATAATCAATGCGCAGAAGTCAGTGATCAATAATCTAGTTAGATTCATCTTTATTATTAACTTATAGGGGAAACAGTCGGCAGCTCCAAAGACATATATGATTATCATATTCAACACTACAATTTGTACTACATGAGTCATATGTCTTGGTTTGATTATTGTCTTTTTGTGGACCAGCGTGTGTCTTATGACTCTTATCAACAACCTAGATTCTCATTCTGAATGTAGATGAAGTTGATGTCTGTAATATTTCTATATAAATCTAATAAATTAAATATTTCAAAAAAAAAAAAATTTCTTCCCAAAATACTGATATTTTTTCCCGGGTTTTCCCGATATATCCAAAATCTCTCTTTTTCAAATGACCGATATATACACCGATACCGATATTTTAATCCTTGGCTGCAAGGACTCTACCGTTTTTTGCACTTCTTCAATATGAACCTTAGGAACTCCTTCTTCTTGCCCAGTATAAGATGTAGGGGATGAAGTTAAGGGTGGGAAAGTTTGGTGGGAGGACATGGGTGGTACGTAGGCGGAGAAATTGGGTGAGGTGGAGGGCCTTGTGGTATGTTGGTTTCGAGCCACACTGGCTCTGATACCAGTTGTTGAGATGATGTTTCTGGAAAGGAAAATCTACTCTAAGAAAAGATAATACTAAAGTTCGAATTCATTTCATAACCATCTCAAGCGAGATTACAGACTTTTATGTTTCATCTCCTACAAATAAGGAAGAAACTTCCTGCATAACTTCCTACTACTTGGGCTATAAGGTCACTTAATCCAACCTACTAAATATTAGGCTTGGCCTTTACAGATGAAGTTTACATATATAAAAGAAATACTACATCATCAGAAACTACCTACAAAGTAATAATGTGCACCACAACTTGAAGTAGATAAAGTAGAGAGCTGGTAAATAGAAGAAGCTTCCATCATGATACGTAATAATAGCCTGTTTGGAACAATTCCCAGACGATGGATTGGGATAGTAGTAGATAAGGTAATGATGATGATTTCTTTGTCGTATGTTGATTCACTCTACTCATAAAAGTAAAGATAGTAAATTAGAATTTAGTTTTTTTTTTTCGAACACTAGAGTAAATTATAGTTGTTTAATATAATATGATTTGACTATTTTAATTAGATGGATAATTTTGTGCTCATATCCACATCTACAAAAACTGCAGTATTGATCCCATAATATTTGAAAGTTGGTCTGGCTTTGACAGCAAGAGATGACATTTGGGATATCATGACTTTTGTTGTTGTGCTAGAGGTTGTTGCAGGTTAGTTAATAATTGGTTTTTGGTATGTTTTTTCATAGTTTTGTTTATCTCTGTTCCTCTCCCATATTAATATGTGCCTTCAAAATTTTCATTTAAATTCTCAAGTTCTACAGAATATAAATCACATGGTTTATTATCCACTTCAGAAATATGATTATGTTGTATGTAACTATTTGGCAAATTCATAATTCTTATTCCTTTGCTCTGAATAGATTGAATCACTTTCGGAATTAGTATCTTTCTCTTTACTTTTAGTCAATACTTTTCATGTACCTCTGCAAGCAAGAAAAACTAGAATATATATGGTAGATGAAACTGCCGAGGAGTTGTTAGTTTAAAGAAACATATAGATAAATAGAAAATTCTCTGTTCCATGACTTCAATTGGTAAAAAAGAATGTCTTACCATTGGAGACCAGTTTGTGTTTATTTGTCCATAATTTCAGCAGCTTTAAAGTCTCAAGATTTCTAATGCTTTAGTTTTAGTTCTATCCCTAATCTTTTTTATTTTATTTTTTATTTTTTTCATATGAAGCTGAATATAGCTTATAGGGTTTCAGTTCGAATTACCTTGATTCATGAGTTAAATGTTCTTATTAGTTAATGTTGCTCATCCATTAATAAACTTAAAATTTAGGTGAAATTAAACTACTTGTTCATATCCTGAAAATTTTGGTTTATAGTTAGCTGCTGAGTTAAAGGTCTTTATTGAAGGTCCCTGAAAATTTTGGTTTGTGCTTAGTTACAGGTTCATGCCTATCGGATTCTCTATGTTGTGATTTCAAAAGGTGTATGTGTTTTTTTTCACAATTTTGTGTATGTTGTCATTTAGCTATTATATTTTGTATTCGTTTTGAAATTTATATATATTTGTATAAGATTATGAATGTTCAATTATGAAAATGAATATATCGTAAGTATTTGTAAATAACTACAATGGTGTTGGATTCTAAAGATGTAGATTACAGTTATCAAACATTTATTTATATTACGATAGACAACAATTTAATATACTGTAACAGACATTGATATGACAATTAACTACTTACTGCTTATATTTTTGTGTATTATTACTGTAATATACATCGTCGATCTTAACCCGTGGCAGCGCACGTTGTGTTTTATTACTTACTGTTATATTTTTTTGTAACAGAACCTAGTGTCTATTGTGCTCCAAAGTTTAGGATATTTACGTACTGAGACTTGACGTTTTTGTTTTAATAATGTTTCCACTGATGAAAATTATTGCAGGAGGTTAGAGCACAACAAAATACCAGGGGAATTGGTGTCACTGATCTCTTGCATCAATCTTGCAATGTTGTGAGTAATTGTTTCTGAATATTTCGATTTCATTTTATGTTTAGTGCAGTCTGATATAAGATTGCCCATGTATTATTCAGTTTTTCTAACATGAAATTGATATCTTGTAAAAATGTGTCTTCGAACAACCTGGCTAGAGATAGTCCCACATGTGATAACTTTTCAAGGTTTTTTCCTGACCGGTTACACTTACTAATGTTATATTTCCTAAGCTTCTAAAATTTTAGTTGCAGATTGATGATTCAGCGTATTTCATTGATGTCCACTAAATGTTGTTATCACAACTCCTTTTCATGTTTGTTTTCCTTTTAGGCTAATGTAAACTATTGGTGGATTTGTTTCTATTTTTTATTTTTTTCCGGTTTGGTATATGTTTGTGTCTCAGTTGTATGATTGTAATTTGTTGGCAAATGATGAATCACTTCATCTTCTACCTTGCGGTTTCCAGATTTTATTTATTTATTTTTGGTTTGATATTTGTTTTGGTCTCAGTTGTGTGAATGTGATTTGTTGATGATGATAATTATCTTCCCTATCGTTATTTTCCTTGATCAAAAGCTAGACTACTTGGATGAAGGAGCTTCCGCTATCCAAGAAGCTCAACTTTTTCATCTGGATCAAATTCAGGTCGTCGGCTTATCTCTATCTTCTTTTTGTTTTTTTATTGCTTATGCTCGCAATCTTCAGACTGTAACATAAATTTGCTTAATTTTAATTTTCAGGCTAATAGGACTGATGTAGAAGATCAACCTCCTGCGACTTAAATTCCTTCTTTCATCCAGTGTTGTCAAGGTGAGTGTCCGCCATGTAATATATAAAATTGAATTCAGCTAGTTGTTCTTAAACCACGTTTTTGTATTTCATAACCCTTGGCAGCTCGATTGGAGAAACAATTTAACACAGAGATCAATCGTCTTTCTCACCTCCACCCTACAATTGTCATAAAGGTAGCTGAATTTTCTTGCCCCAATTATATTCTTTCATTAGTTTGTTTAGCTATCTTTTAAAATTATGCTTCTGGCTGACAAATTTTTATATAGTAGTCAATGATTATAAACATTCGTTCTTTGGCTTTCATTAGAATGGTAATCTCATTTTTATTTTTGTACTAGATTGTAGGCCAAAGTAGAGTTAGTTCGCTTATGAAACTGAGTTATATTTTTTGTCAACTTCATGTTATAATCAATCTTAGCAACTGTTCTAAGTTTTGTTTTTTGCGAATGTTAACGTGTCAATAACTATATCAGTTATCCTAGCCTTCCATCACTTTTTCCGTGCTTATGTATGTACTTGATGTAGCAATGACATTTTATGATTTAACCTTTTAATCTATTTCTAATGTATTTCAGACTTTTTCATGTGAACTATACATGCAGTTTGCAAGGATAGAGGAGTTCCAAAAAGAGTTAAAAAATTATCAACCAAAAATAACAGATCTCCAGGCTCACAAAATGCTTTCTTCCATCTTCTTAGAGGTATAAATTCATATTTTTATCAATCATAACATGCCTTACTCATACTATATGCTTATTAGATGTGTTATTTATGGCTATACGATGTGGTAGCTTTGTTATGTCAATCTTTATTGTTTGTTTATTTATTTTTTTCCGAACATCCTCACCACAATACACTCCACCTCAAAAATCTTGATTAATGGACATAAACTATGACAAATTTCTAGCCCACAGCATCGTGCTGGTTGTTTTTTTAGCATCAAAAATATATGTTCAATCTTTCAGGGTATTGTTTAAAGTACTATTTTCCTGAACTGGTAATGGGTTTGAGTGGAAATTTGTTCTCATGTCTAATTATATTTGGCTCTTTGGCATTGATAGTTTGAGGGGAAGCTGTAGATGGAGCATGAGCAAAAGAAAGAGAATTTCGAATTGTAAGTCCTTTAGTTATACACTCTACGTACAATAGCTGTAGCCGTTTCAATTTTCAGTGTGTATGCACCTTTCGGTGGTTCTAATGAATCTGAGATGTTGAATTTTGGTTTGATTGTTGATGATCTCTTCATGCTTATGTGTTTGTGTGTATCTCATGTTACTAAATTCATCAAATGTGTATGCAGAGATATATAGTTTTCCCGATTCTCCTTTTTGCAAAGATCTAACAAATTGGTAATTACATGCTTTTGTAGATGTGAATGGGTATTCAAGGTATAATATGTAATAATAGCATGTTTGGAACAATTCCCAGATGATGGATTAGGATAGTAGTAGATAAGATAATGATGATGATTTCTTTGTCGTATGTTGATTTACTCTACTCATAAAGGCAAAGATAGTAAATTAGAATTTAGTATTTTTTTTTTGCAGACTAGAGTAAATTAGAGTTGTTTAATATAATATGATTTTACTGATTTAATTAGATGGATAATTATTTGCTCATATCCACATCTACAGAAACTGCAGTATCGATCCTATAATATTTGAAAGTTGGTCTGGCTTTGACAGTGGTTTTTGTGTTGTATCTGTTGTAGGCACTATTCATTGAGACTAGGAGGGATGACATTTGGGCTATCATGACTTTTATTGTTGTGCCAGAGGTTGTTGCAGATTAGTTAATAATTAGTTTTTGGTATGTTTTTCATAGTTTGGTTTATCTTTGTTCCTCTTCTACATTAATATGTGCCCTCAAAATTTTCACCTAAGTTCTCAAGTTCTACAAAATATAAATCACAATATTTCAGCAGCTTTAAAGTCTCAAGATTTCCCATGCTTTAGTTTTAGTTCTATCCCTAATCTTTTTTTTTTTTTTTTCATTTTCGGTGCAAAGTAGTGAGATTGTGGCTTTAAGTGACAAACTAAGAAGGAATTGGATGAAGTCTTAAGGTAAACTTTTTAATCAATAGTTTTCACTATTCAAATTGAAGCTGAATATAGCTTATAAGGTTTCACTTCGAATTACATTGATTCATGAGTAAATATTCTTATTAATGTTGCTTATCTATTAATAAACTTAAAGTTTAGGTGAAATTAAACTGTTTGTTCATATCCTGAAAGTTTTGGTTTTTTATATTTTTAGAACATAGTGAAAAAATTCATCGTCACTTTCTTCTTGCTAATAATTAGTTCTTCATTTCAATCATCCTTGAATATCAACAGCAACAACATACAAGATCTTTGAGTGTCAGCTAAAACAACAAGGATTGAACTTCTGTATAAGGCTGGGCAGGGGCCCGGACCGGCATAGTATTTACAAGGACCGGGCCCGAACCGGTTGTTTTGTACCCAGGTCGGGCTTTGCTCTTACAAAACAAGGGACCGGTAAAAGCCCGGAACAAGCGGGCCGGGCCGGGCCTTTCGGTTTTTCAGGCTCAAATTCAGTAAAACACAAAATCTGGCGTCATCGAGAGGCAGAGGCGCAAGCACAAGCGTAGTCGAGAGGCACAGACGCAGGCTGCCACAAGAGATAGAGGCACGTCGACATCAATCTCTATAACAACAACCAGCAACATAAATAGCAAATACATTTAAATCATTTCACTGATTTCACATACATCATAAATTTGCAACACTGCTTTATTTAAAATTTCAGAAAATAAAGTGAGGAAGAAGAAGAGATGGAGAAGGATTTGAGGAAGCTCACTTTGATATCCCAATCAAACAACAACAACAAAAATCCCCAAATGAAAACCCTAAATTCCTAATTCTTCATCACCTACACCAACAACTCTGAAATCCCCGACCTAAACCTCATATTCCGATCAGCCCAAAAGTTCCAAATTTCGATCGAAATATGAGGAAATGATTAGATGATAGAGGTCGCCTTCGCAGCAGACGTCGGCGAGAGTTGGGGCTGCCAGTCACGACCTTGTGGGAATCGATGTACCTCTCGTTGATCTTGAACGACATGGTTGGCGTTGGGGTAGTCACGGCGGCGATGAGGGGTCAACGGAGATTGAGGGTTTGGGTCGGTGAGGGATAGAGAGAGTCAAAGAGTGAGATTGAGGGTTTTGTGTATGCGAAGTTAGAGAAATAGAGAGATTGAGATTGAGAGAATTAAGTTTTGGATTGATGTGGGTATAATTATATGAGAGTATGAGGATAAGGTTTGGAGATAACATGTTTGGAGGCTTAGAGTCTCGTCTCAGAGTTGTGTTTTAGGCTTCTAGAATCTAGGTTTAGTTTAAACTAAAAATCTCATGTGTTTGTACCCATAATAATAGTATGGAATCACTATAATCAGCCTATAATAGAATGACACAGAATAAGTCGGGCTTTCGGGCTTTTTTTTCCTGCATTTGAGGGACCGGGACTGGCCCGTGCATAACAAGTCCCGGCCCGAACATCACAAAAAATACAAGGGCCCGAAAAAAAGCCCGGACCGACCAGATCGGGCCCGCCGGTCTGGTTCAGTTTTTTTTTTCTTCCTCGGTTTTTATGCCCAGCCCTACTTCTGCATGTTTCCCCTCTTCAATCTTCTTCAAGTTCATAAAGGCCAACTTAAATCATCAAATTCCAAAACCTCTTCTAATATTTCTGGAATATGAAAACAAATAGAAAAATAACTAAGAAAGAAAGAGAACTTAAGAGTAAATTGATCATCTTAATGACTAATATATACCAATCTTAGGTCGGGATGGAAACATGAGATACTGTTCTGATAGTTTCAAAACTTGATATACCTAAGTTTATAAGAAACAAAAGTTTGTATACCATCCGGACGAATTTCTCTTCCTTTTTTTGTAACTATAGAGCCCAAAATATGCAATCCAAAGCCCGGCCCATTCTTAGAACAACGACATGTCATACGACATCACCTTCTCCGTAGCCGTTCTACACCGTCTGATGTGCAACCAATTGCCGCTGTCAAGCCATGCCGTCTTGGCCTAGATTAGTTCGCCTTCACGTCACCATAGCCTCCGCCAGAGTCAGTCCTACCCGACCACGCCGTCAAAGGGAGATGGAGCGTGAAAACTCAAGGCTGACATCTGAAGACTTTGCACGTGACTTTCCCATAGAGAAGCCTTCGACCTTCATTGAATACCCGTCTGACAACACCTTAGATAGCGAGGCGAGAACCAGCCAACCCAAGATGCTGCCGAACAAGGGAATTAGGTGTGTTTGGGTGTTCAACGACGATGAGGCAGTGAGAGCTTTAGAGTTTTTTAAATTGATACCTGGTTTGTAATTAAACCATCCTGTAAAGGTAGAACCTTAGCATGTGTAACTGTTTACGAAATTGATTTGTTTGTTTTCAAGAAATTTTCTCAAAACCTATAATCATATTTAATAAAAACAAGGCTAGTGTTATTAACACACCCTTTTTTGTGTTATTAACACACATCTATTTTCCTATCCACACATTTCAATTTTATTTACAAACTTGCCACTTGAATTTGTTTCATGATTGACTCTCATTATAGATAAGGTGTGTTAATAACACTAGCCTTAAAACAAATATTCAATAGAATATTAAAAAAAAACAACTTCATTTAAATGGTTTTTCCGTTCCCTTATCTCTTAGCCTATGTTTGGTTCATGGAATTAAGCCCTTGGGAAAGGAAAGTCATTACTTTCCATTGTTTGGAAACCTAATTAAAGAAATGAGTGAGAAAGGAAAGTGATTCCAAATGGAAGAAAAACTGGGTGGAAAAATGTTCCCTCCCCCCCACTTGATAAACACATTTTATGCTATGTTCTTAATGTATTTCCAACCCTATTTAGTTTCGTTATGTCCTTAATAATGTCATTTCTAGCTTGTTTTTGTGTTGTAAGTCAAAATATGCAGTTTTACACAAAAGAAGGCTAAAACGCAAGAATTGAGAGAGATCCTAGTTAAAAGAGGATTCCTGGTGTAGCAAGGAGTCTCATTAATTCGCAAAGAAGGGTAAGTCATTTAGGAAACTTTCCTGTTTTGAAAAGAAGCTTTCTTTCCTTATGAGACTGGGAAACCACGTAAAGACAGAAAACCTAATCCAACTTGGAAAAGGAATTCTTTGGGCGCGTATAGAAGGAGAAGGACAGTAAATCCTTAGTGATTTAGCTGTGATCAAGGGATATTTTGTGTTCAATATAAATCAGAAATTAAAAGAGATTTTTTCCTTTAATTTCATCATTTAAATTTTGATTATCCCTACCTTATTTATCTAATTTTACTTCTCTTACAGGAACCCTAATTACGCACCAAGGAAGGAAAGAAATCAGAGATTTTCATCAAGATGGCAGAAGAAGGAAGGTTCTTCATTGCTGTGATTTTCTTTGGAGATCAAGAAACCTACCTGGTCCTTATTCAAGTTTCATTCAAAACATTATTGCGCAAGGAATTCGATGGAAGGTTCTGTGCAATATTCAAGGTCGTTGGATCAGAAAACAATCAAGGGCTAGGAGAAGACCAAGGGTTCGTCCAAACCACTATATAAAGGGAATAAGGAGCAACATTTTGATCATCACTTCTTCCACCAAAAATTCAGAAACGTTTTATTTGTTTTGTTCTCTATTCCGTGTGAGTGCCAAGCTGCAAAGGAGCAAGCATGCAACCACAAGAGCTTCCTCAACGCTGCCGAGGTCCTTTCCTGCACTAGTTCGTCATCCCTTTCAAGCTACAAGGCCAAGAAGACTCTTAAAAATGTAAAACTATGCTTTGGATTTACTGTTTTGTTCTTTATGTCTTTGGATTTCAAATAGCATGGATTATGATTACTGATTTTGACAATATGTTTATTGCATGAATTTTATAAAGTTCTGTTCTTAAATTGTTGATGAACAATTAAGAACCCTTTTTATAAAATTCATGCAATAAACATATTGTCAAAATCAGTAATCATAATCCATGCTCTTCGAAATCCAAAAACAGAAAGAACAAAACAGTAAATCCAACGCATAGTTTTACACTTTTGAGAGTCTTCTTGGCCTTGAAGCTTCAAAGGGATGACAAACTAGCGTAGGAAAGGACCTCAGAAGCGTTGAGGAAGCTCTTGTGGCTGCGTGCTTGCTCCTTTGCGGCTTGGCACTCACACGGACTAGAGAACAGAAGAGACACAACGTTTCTGAATTTTTGGTGGAAGAAGTGATGATCAAAACGTTGCTCCTTGCTCCCTTTATATAGTGGTTTGGCCGAACCCCAGGTCTTCTCCTAGCCCTTGATTGTTTTCTGATCGAACGACCTTGAATATTGCACAGAACCTTCCATAAAATTCCTTGCACAATAATATTTCGAATGAAACTTGAATAAGGACCAGGTACGTTTCTTGATCTCCAAAGGAAATCACAGCAATGAGAAATCTTCCTTCTGCTGCCATCTTGACGAAAATCTTTAATTTATTTCCTTTCTTGGTGCGCAATTAGGGTTCCTTCAAGAAAAGTAAAATTAGATAAATAAGGTAGGGATAATCAGAATTTAAATGATGAAATTAAAGGAAATAATCTCCCTTAATTTCTGATTTATATTGAACACAAAATATCTTTTTATCACAGCCGAATCCCTAAAGATTTGCCATCCTTCTCCTTTTATACACGCCCAAAGAATTTTTTTTCCAAGTTGGATTCGGTTTCCTGTCTTCCTGTGGTTTCCCTGTCTCATAAGGAAAGAAATTAAAGTTTCTTAAACAGTTTAGGAAAGTCAGAATATGAAAGATTCAAAAGTAGTAAGTTTCCTAAATTAAAATAAGAAAGTTTCTTGAAATGAAATAGACAAGTATCCTTTTTCAAAACAGGAAAGTTTCCTAAACGACTTATTCTTTGATTTTGCGACTTAATGAGACTCCTTGTTGCACCGAGAATCCTCCTTTAATTAGGATTCCTCTCAATTCTTGCGTTTTACCCTTCTTTTGTGTAAAACTGCCTCTTTTGACCTACAACACAGAAACAAGCTAGAAATGGCGTTATTAAGGACATAACGAAGCTAAATAGGGTCAGAAATACATTAAGAACATAACATAAAATGCGTTTATCACCACTCCGAGGATTCACTTTCCCTCCCAAATTCCAAGCATTTATTTACTATTTTTATCCACATCCTTTTAGGCCTCGTTTGTTTTGTGGAACATCAAGAAAAGAAAGTTGTTCATTTCATGCGTGTGGGGAAGCATAAGGAAAGAAAACACTTTCCTGATTGAAGGAAAAATATGGGGGAAGTGGTTCGTTCCAAAATCTAAAGGAACCATTTTTCTTTCTTATTTCCTTGTATTAATTACTCACTGCCTAATATTTTAATATAATAAGGGTGCGTCTATTGCCACCTACAAACCACTTTACTCACCCCATACGTTGTTGATTTATTGAAATATCAAAATATCCTGATGTAAAATTACAACAAAGGACAACAAGTTGTTACAAATTACAAATTTTTTTCTTTTCTTTTTTATCTTTTTATTTTGGATGAACACAAATTTCATAACTCTAACCCAGATTTATCATATTCGGTCGTAAGTCTAAAGACACTAACATTTAATCTGAAGATGAGGTAAATTGTTTGTATTTTTTTTTTCTTTGATGATGATTTGTCTATCCCTTTACTCATTATTTCTCATGTTGACTTTGTATGTAAATTCTCATAGACAACTATTGTACCGCATTTATGAACAACAAATAGATCAATTTAAAAAACTTAGAAGTACGGAAGGCGTTGATACTAGAGATATATTTACATACATTGTGCATCTTGATATCGATTGATATCATTGAGTTGTTAAATTTGAGAGTTTTTTCTTGTTCTTTAACTTGAATTTATACTTTCATGTGAATTTTGGTGATTTTGCTTATTACCTTGAGCAAATCTGAATTTGACAAAATATATGAAGAGAATGTAGGGTGAACAAAGTAGAATTGAGAAAATGGTTTTTTAAGTATTGTTAATGGGTGAACAAAGTAGATTTACAGTTAAAATTATATGAGTGGAGTGTGAAGAGAATGTGGTGTGAGCAAAGTGATTTGTGAGGTAGTAATAGACGCACCATATATTAATCATCAACATTTTTACAACTTTCATGATGACTTTCTTTATGCTACTAAACATCGGAATAGAAAGTTCTTGTAAAATTTCATTTCCGTTCACTTTCCCTACCCATGGGAAAGAGGAAGGAATTACTTTTCCTTCCGCGAACTAAACGAAGCCTTAAAATCATGTGTCAAGCATACTACTCAAGAATAAATTTTAACTCCATTCCTAACTTTTCTAAACACTGGAAAGGAAAATTAATGGGAATTACAACTTCCCATGTCCAAGAAAAATTCAAAGAATTGCTTTGCTTTCCTTTCAATTCTCTGAGTCAAACGAGGAACCAAATTTATGGGTGAAAACCGAAAACCAACCCGAATTTATTCGGTTATTTTTTATATTGCTATTTTCGGTTTTTTTTTTTTGTCGTACTTGCTCCACCAATGAGTACATTCATTTCAATCTTTTGTCATTGATTCATCTAGTTTTTCCCAGAAGATGGTGGTTTCTAGTTCTCATAGAACCTCGCCCCCTCACAAAACATTACACATTTGGCTATTTGTATAGGCAGCCAGTGTGAAACTTCTAGCAATAGTCGGTGGTACGGGACTCAAATCTCACACTCGATAATCGATATCAAAAAACAGTGAAGGCTGTCATACCAACCGAGGCATGAGGTAGGTTGGAGTACTACTGAAACTTCTATAATTTGTAACTTTTGCCATCTTTTCCTCGTACGCTTGCTGTAGATAAGAATCTATTCCGAGACTGTTTAGGCAGATCTAAAAACTTCATACTTGGCAGTCCACTGACACTCACAAGATTACTGGCGAAGTAGGATTGTAGGAAGCTCTGAACCGAAACTGTTCACATCTAATTATATCACAGATAATGGAGGACATCAGACAAATGGACATGCCAAGAATATCTGCAAGCTAAAATATAAACATAAAATATAAAATATAAAAAACTTATTATGAAAGAATATTTCTGCTTCAAAATTCACTGATCTTCAAAACATGTTCATTACATGAGATATTTAGAAGTCTTGGTATTGACTGCATGGAATTTCCAAGCAGAAAGAGAGAGAATTGGTGTTCCTTTCCATCCAACGGTTAGGCATTTCCCATTCATATTCAATGTGCATGATTTCCCGCATGCAAATTGCTTAGCAGTAAGGTCTGCTTGGTACAACGATGACAAGCTAAGCTCCGCTTCCACCATTCCAAACTTTGCAAACAAACTCCTCCAAACATCAATCCTCATGTGCCTGAATATCCTCTCTTCTTCACTCGCGATAATATTTTTGATCTGTAGTGCCAAAAATGTCTCTTCTAATTCCCTCCTGTGTGGACTGCAACTATCCATACAGACATCAAGGCAATCATAGTAAGCACCATAGTAGAAGAGTGCTTCATTGAAACGGTCTTCGAAAACTGGTGAATAGAGATTCGCTTCGGTTTCTGTGATCACCATCAGACATGGATTGAGCTTTCTGAGTGCTGTTATTGCAGTTTCCAAGCAATCCGGTAGACTTATCATGCTGCTTCGCATTAAAGAACAGTAGACTGCAGTTGCTTCACCATCCTCAGACTCGAAGGCATCTTCATTGAGATCGTTAATGTCTGTCACCATTGCTATTTTGAAGGTAAAGGGCAAGTGTAATGCCTCAGCAAACTGAGCCAACCTTTTGCCAGTGTCCTCAAGCTTTTGTCTTGATGAAGTTCCATTTCCCACTGCAGTAACTTTGAGCATCTCTATTGGTTGCTCATATCTTGACGCAAGAGCTTGCATCAATACTGTGCAGTGCCCCCCACTTCTGATCTCAAGGTCAATGAAATGAACTCTTTTGGCTGATGCTACACTTTCAACAATTGCTTGGATCCCAGCAAACTGAGTTACTTGGTAGAAGGGAAGTTCTAGGAAACAAGCAAAGAAAGCAGGACAGCAAGCCATTGTCTTTTCTAAATGCATTGCAAGTTGATCCTTACTTTCTGAGCTCTTATATGTGATTCTCCCAGTTTCCCTATCTGTCCTCTCTTGAAGAGCTTTTGAAAAATAATAAACAACTCTCTGAACAGTATTTCCAGTGCTGGAAGATAGGAAATGGCATAGATTCTGCAGTTTTCTCGCCCCATCATATTGTTGCTTTCCAACCTTGTCTGCAAAAGCTAAAAGAAGGTGTGCAAGCTCAACCTCTTTAGCTTCCTGGTCCGAGAGACCTAGGGGAGCACAGCCTAAAACATGATTAGGTATGGAGTCATCGGTGTACTTTTGGGAAGAGAATTGGATGAACCTTGCTCGTGCTACTCTCATTACTTCTACAGTTGATAATCTAGACACAGAACTCATGGTTCAAGTGAACAAAGCTAGGGTTCTATTGTAGAGGTGTATATGGGTTCATGACCGTGTGCAATATTTATATAAGCTGACCTTGAAAGCTATGACTTCGTATAGGTTGACAAAATTGTAGCACTGATCCTAGGCTCATGGAAGAGCTGTCAACAGCTGTATAGAAACTGAAATGTCAAAAACAATTAGTATAATACACCAAATGATATTGGTACCCAAAAATGATTCTTGTGATCCACAATAATCTGAGCACATATCAGTACATCCAAAAGATACAGACACAGCTTAGTGTCTTATTGTTAGGAGTACTTGACGATATCATCCAAGCAACATTACTTTTCTGATAAAGTACTTTTCTCTATAACAAGGATCTGATTCATCTAACTAAACATATGTTAAGGACACTAGCCGGCATATCGTGCAGTGCAAGAACAAGGGAATAAGTAGTAGAAGAATAAGAGAATGAGGAAAGTAAATAAGACAAAGCAAGAAAATCACTTGATACAAAGAAGAAAGTACAAACGGGAAGCATGCTTTCATCCAGCAGCGCAGCATGGCATATTTTCCTGTACAAAATTTGAAACATCTGGCTGAGTACATAATGCAAAACGCAATAGATTCGATACTAGCTTGACACACTAGAAACTACATGAATAGGACAGAATTCGGCTGCAAACGGAAGTGCTAACAATGCACTAATTTTAGTTATATATTACCTTAAGGACATCTCAAAATCTAAATGATAATTAGCTTCAATTATAGTTGAAGCAATCAATATATATCTAAAACTCCTATATAATGAATTCTGTAATAGTTTTTCTCGCCAGTGCAGTCACTGTATGTTATGAACTTATACAGTATTTCTAGAGATATGGTTTTGGTTGCAGTTGTACAACACCAGTGGAAATTATCTTCCTATTTAACATATATGTGCATTGGTCATAAACAGTTACTTCTCCTAGTGGTGCTGTTTAGGAGACAGAGAGAGCATAGTAATCATCTCCCTATATAAAGAAGAGCATTCATGTATGATCATGATTGTATTTTTTGTTAATAGATAAACTATGAAATTAGCTTTCAGATCACAACAACCGATGAGGCAGCAATGTACTCGAGCAACTTCAGTAAAGTCGGGTGCTTTGCATTTGCACACCTGTTGTAAATTTTGTATCCTCAAGATAAACACTACGAGTAACAAAAAAGGTACAGTAATGCTCGCAGATAATTTCAATAAAGTAAACAAAACAAAGTTACATGTTCAATCATCATCATTATCATAGGCTATTCAACCGTTCAGCTGAATATATAACTCAAGGTTAGCACAAGAAGAACCTGTACAGAGCCATGATCATAATTATAGAACAGAAAGTAAATCTAGTTTGCTTGAATCATCCAAATACCATGAACATCTCTTTAATGGGCATATTAACAACATCCTATTTTATCAAGACTAATGGATAGGAGCGCAGCATCAATAAACTAAATTCCGGCATACCATGAACACATATCAAACCAACAACAAATTCTGTTCACTTTCAGACATACCTGGTAGCACGCAGTAATCGTTTAATGAGAATCAACATGTGGACCTGTCTTGGTACACTATAATGCTTCCGTTGATAACTTATATCATGGGTTGGAAATGTCAAAATAAACAAATAAATAGTCAGTTGTGTTCTATGCTGCTGCTCCTAGTGCTACGTACAGAGATAGGTTGATCTTCATTCAAATTTGAGAGTATGGCCACTTCTTCACCAGTGAAGATAAGGAAAGTTATATCATGATTAACATAAGAAGATAACAAGAAGCATTCTTCTCTCTAACAAAAGTAACCTATCTCATCAACATATGAAGAGTTGGCTAATCTTACTATGAACATCAGAAGAAACAAGTTACCTGACTGGTAAAAGAGAGACAAAAATGAGTTCATTCTGATTGGTAGGAAGTATATATACGTAGATAAACGTCCGCGCGCGCACACACAAAGCAATAAATTTAGAAATTCCTATTTGAAATGTCAGAAACAGGTTCTCTCCTAAAGAGAGAGTTTTTTTTTTTTTTTTCCCCGAATAGAATTGCTTCAGGACACAGATATAGCATATTGATCAACTTGGAAGACAAAGAAGACAATTCATTGAGTATCAGAATTGGATTGAATGCGATCACTCATGAAAGCAGGTGAACTAAGCTTTTAGATTACCATAACTATTTAGGCGGCCTTGAGCACATGCACTAAATGAGAAACATGTGAGAGCTGTTGAATTTCGGTGCTTGCATCTACAGTCATGTTGTAGATTGACTACACTCTGGATCCTCATGAAAAACAATATAAGGAACAGTAAAAGGAGAATGGATGCTCATGCATGAATTTCAATGAGTAAAGGAAACAACAGGTACAAGTTTATTTATCATTAATCATATGTGATATTCAACATTTCAGCTGAATAAACTGCTATGTTAGCAAAAGAATAACCTATGTAGCCATGATCATAGTTACAAGACAGAAGCTAAAGATTGAAGCTCTACCAAGAAAGAAATTATGCGGTTTCATTATTGTCAAACAAATTTCCAAAGAGAGAGAGATTGGAGAGGTGTTCCTTTCCATCCAGCAAGCAGGGTTTTCCCATCCATTGTGATGGTGCAAGAACTCCCACATGGGAATTTCTTAGACACCAGCTCAGCTTGGTACAAGGATGATGAGCTTAACTCCAATTCCTCCATTCCATACCGGGCAAAAAATGCCCTCCAAATATCAATCTTCACATGACGTATCTTCCTTTCCTCTCCTTCAGTTGCCACAATATTTTTTATTCCATTTCCAAAGTACTGCGACTCCAAACTCTCTCTAATTGGATCATTTTTTTCAATACAAGTTTCCACGCAGTCAAAGTATGCACTAAAGAAGAAAAGTGTTTCAATGAATCTGGTCACAAATACAGGTGAGTTGTGATTCGCCTCAACTTCGGTGACCACTGTTACTGATGGATGGATGCTCTTTATCACTCTCATTACAGACTCCAGACGATCTGGCTGCGGGACCATGCACCTCAGTACAAACTGAGAGTAGACTGCCACTGTTTCCTCAGAATCTAGCTCAAACATGTCTTCTTTGAGATCTAGCATATCTGGTACGATCACCATTTGGAAAGAAAAGGGTAAGTTCATGGTTTTGGCAAAACTCTCCAGCCACTTGCCTGTATTCTGAATTGCCTCTTTAGAAGTTCCAACAGCACTTATCTTGAAAAGTTCAAGGGGGAAATCGCGGGATGCTAAGGCTTGCATCAGAACTGTCCATTGTACCCCAGACCTGATTTCCAGATCAATTACATGAACCTTCTTAGCCTCAGCCACTTTTTCCACTATGGCTTGAATTCCAGCAAACTGTGCAACTTGGCCGAAAGGGATTTTGTTGTGACATGCAAGGGAAGTCTCATTTGGACTCATCATTGCCTTATCCATATCAAATGCCTGCTTGTTTTGTGCTGGTCTTCCGGTTTCTCGATCAATCTTGTCTCGAAGAGCTTCACAAAAGTAGAAAACCACTCGTTCAACCGGATTTCCTCTATCGGAACACAACTTCTCACACAGGGTAAGCAACTTTGTTGCACGCTCATACTGTTGATATCCTACTTTCTCAGCAGAAGCAAGAAGGAATTCTACAAGTTCCACATCTCTACTCTCCTCATCTGAGAGGCCAGCAAAGGAGAGTTCAAAAGGGTGGCTAAGCATGGAGGGTATATCAGACGCTGACACTTGGGAAGCAGTACGAATGAACCTTGCTCCTGCCACCCTCATGATTTCTTCTGTTGATAACTTGCTGCTCTTCACCTCTGTGTATGCTGCATAAGGGTTTGACTCAATAATTCTTTCCCCATTCAAACGTTTAAATCCGCTTCCATAGTTGTTCAACAGACCAAGACCTGCTACAGGAAAGAAGTCTCTCTTCAACTCTTTCTTGGGTGGTTCAACATGTGGAACTAACGTTGGGATATTCTCAAGCTTAGCTATCTCCTCCAAGCATGCTTGAAGTGGTGGGGAGAGAGCACCATACTGAAACTGCATGTCGTCAAAGACCCCATAATCCGAAATCAGTTGTGGCTGCAGCTGCTGCTGCTGGTCCTGTTGTTGGTATTTCCTATAATCTGAGAAGCCATTTCCATAAATTCCATAATCAGAACAAAGGGAACCAAAGCCACCCCAATTTTCTGCTTCATAAACTTGTTTCCCCACAATGTTGTCCACTTCCATATTCTCAACAGTGGAACCAAGTTTATCCTGAACTCCACCAAAGTTGAACTCCCCGAAAGAAAACATGGTATTCGCCATCTCGAAAACAAATCAAACTCACAATTTTTGCACTCACTATTCTAGTCCAGGTTCAGAAACTAAGCATTGAACAAACTGAAGATGTTTCCCTCAACCCTTTCCTTATCATCTATCAAATCACTTTGCACATTATAAAAAATATTACCCAAATCGATAAAGTCATGAATGGAAAACTGCAACAATGATTGAGATTGATGTTTTGGAGTTATCAACATGGAATGTATGCGCTAAAATCCTTAAGCCTATGAAATGCCAATTGTCCCAACTGGGGAAAAGTCATTATACAAGTCGTATATTATAATCGAGGCCTGATTTCTACGAGGGTTCCAATCAAAATGGTCCTAAGAAGTTCAGCCAAAATAAAGAAAGATGAGACAAGCACAAAAAGATATGAGGTATGTGATGATGTAATAGAGAAACAACCAAAGAGGGTTTCACAATGTGGGAAAGGTAGTTGGGTACTTACAATGCAGCCTGCGCCTTTGTTTCTACTCCATGGAGCTTTGCGAGGTCTGAGAGTGACACCCTCGACAACATTTGCGCGTCGCCATTGTTTTATGTTTCATCTTTTAACTAACTAATGCAAATCATTGTACTTTGTCTTCGGCTCTGCAGATGCTGACCTGGCCACGGTGGCTGGCCAAGGCCAGCACAACCACCATCATACCACTTCCGACTCCGACCACCACCGTGTTTTGTACATCTGATATTTTGGAAACCAGAACACACCCCTACACACTTTGCCAACTTCCTTTTATGTTTATCCTCATTTTACCCTCCTACCACTATTTTTATATACTGTAAAACCATCTCTATAATTCTATACAGGTTACAATGAAAAATTATATTATTGATAAATGAATATTTATTACTTATTAGATAGTTTTATTGCTCGTCTATGTAACTTAGTTTTGATAGAAATGCCATGGAGTTGAGATTTTTGATTTATTCTTATGCAAATGAGGCAATGACGAAATCATATCGAAGGGGTCATGAAAGTTGTAAACATATGGACATTTGTATGCAAAGTAAAGCACATCAAAATATGAGTGTGGAAACTTTTTAGAACGATTTTAGGATGAGACTACGTGAGAAGAAAGTTTTCTCATCGGTGAAGGGGATTCAAGTGAGGATAAATCTTATTGAGGAATGATGTTAGTGAAGAGGGATCTACTTGAGAGATTCAACTAGAGGAGAAATCAACTCGAAGGACTCAAGTGATCGGCCTCCATGGTGGTTCAAGTGAAACATAATTTTTTCGAGGCAAATTCAAGCCATTGAGAGTGTTTCATGTGAGTAGAAAATTCCTTGAGAGTGATTCCAGTGGGTGAGTTATTGTGTGAAAAGCATAAACATTCATTGATTGTTTATGCTTTTCACTAAGAGGGCATGACCGTGCCGTGGTGAGCTGAGAACATTCATTGATTGAGAAGCAAAGCATAAACAAAATGTCAAGAAATCAAGCATCAAACTTCAAAATCTGTAAGAGTTTCTATTTGTTGACACGAAAAACCATCAAGTTTCTATCGACTGTAATTAAACCTTAGAATACAAATAGGGAGAAGGGTGAAAACAGAGGCTGAACTTCAAGTTACATTACCTGATTAGGATCAAGATATATAGTATGTTGAAATAAATGATAACCATACTCGTTGAGCATTGCATCATAATATACTTACAAGCAATATAACCAGTACATAGTAAACATGCAATCCGTGAAATAATATGATCCGTCGTTTATTGAGATTAGATCAGTTCTAGTCATAGATCAAGTTTGCTCCGATTAGACATCGAGGAGTTAAAATCGATCTACAGAACAAAATTTCAATAAATCTCCGAGTACAAAACCACTTTCATTAAAAGCACATAAACTACAATGGAATACAGTGAAAAGGTAAACACGAAAATTTAGATGAGTGATAAGTGAGAGCTAATCCTATCTCCTTCCCAAAGACAATGGACTGCTTTTAATAAATAAAATTAAGATAGATTGGTTTCCAGCTAAAAACTCCAAAATGGTAGCTAGCACTTCAAGCATATGTTCACCAACCAAGATGAACAACTCTAAACACAAACACCAATCCAAACACATCTAAGTATCAAGTCCAAATGTACCTTGTGACTTTATGAGATTGCAATGCAAAGAATGAAAGCTTAACTAATTTCAGAAAACTATGACAGTATAAAAATGACATCAATAAGTTTATGTGATGCACTTCAAGCACAACTACACTATATTGTTTGACAACATTGGTAAGAATGATAGTTTTGACAACTTAACATAGAATGCGGTTTTCCCTTTTCTACTAAAATGTATTTATAAAAAACAAACCAGTCAAACTCCCAACTCTAATTGAATCATTTGATATACGTAGTGTAATTATTTAACAGAGATCAAATTAACGCGTACATCATATGTTCATACCCTATAAGCTTGACGAATTGCTCCCAATACTCGATCTGCAGCGTCAGGTCCAAACAATCTAGGAAAATTCGATCCCAAATCAATCTCAATAGTCTTTTTCTTGACCAAATCATCCCTCTTCTTTAGTTCAGCTCTCTCATTCTCCCCTACTTCTCTCTTGCCAAACGCGCATTGTTCCAACCAAATGCCCAACACTTCCTCTGCAACCGGACCGACATGGTTCTCTATGATCTCCTCCAAGCTTAGCCCTCCCTCTACTGCATCTACACGAACCAAAATAGCGGTAGGAGACACAACGCTGCGGATGTAGAGCGATGAGGAGAAGTAAGGCTTCACCTCAGCTAGTTTCTCGAGCTTCTGCCTTGGGGTGTCCAGCATTGTGTCCTCATAAAACGTTTTGAGGTAGTCCGGGTGGAGAACAAGGTCCTTTCGAGGAGGCAAGTCGAGGATGAGGACTAGTGAAGTGGGACTGCTTTGGATCAACTCGAGTAGGAAATTGGGTGCATCTGTTGATGGGTTGAGATAGGATGAAAAGCTTGTAACGTTCAATGCTCCACCTGCTGGTAGCTGACAGTGAAGCCAACTTCCTAGTATGAAATCAATCTGAAAACACATACATATATTAAAAACGTAGAACAATGCAGTTGCAAGTGATCATGTAACACCAGATTGACTACACTCGTAAAGCAGTTGTGAGTTGTAACTAACAAGAAAGCAGTGATGAGAGAGAAGATGACGTACAGGGGAGGAGGGGAGGGCGGATCGGATGTGAAGAGCTGCATGGTTAGTGGAGGTGTCGTTGTGGTAGTATTGGACGTCGGGTGGGAGAGTGGAAGGGAGGAGATGGGAGGCGAGGCGGGTCTCGACGGTGGAGACAAGATGGACCATGAGGTTCTTGTGGGGGGTTGAGACGTAGGGAAACTCCATCAACTTTGATGGGTGCGGGTCCATGGAGGACGATGCTGATGAGGAGGAGCAGAGGAAGAGCGGCCTTGAAGGAGGCAGAGCCGACGGTGGAGACTGGAAAATGTGGCGGAAGAGAACAGCCATTCGTTTTTAGCAGCAGTCAATCAGTGACTAAACAAACAGTCTTGGAAGATATTTATCACACTTGGAAACGCACCGTTTTGGCTTCATCCCACAGCCGCCGCGTGGACTTTACTCGCATGTTTATATCATTATTAATAGGTGGTTACCAAACCAATCCGACTCGCTGGCTGTCTTTGATCACTCGCACTCGCACTCACACAGTTGAGTTGAGTTGAGTTGCAGACCCAAAATGCATTCGAATCACTTGCTTCTCGAAGAGCCTATCAGAATGGCCTCCATTCTCGAGCCCTCTAAGCCTGTAAGTCTTTGTTTCTTCAACAAAAAAGCAACAATCAAGACTTCCATACAATCATGCTAGTGGCTTTCTCTGAACAATGATCTTATATTTGGCTTCTTTTTGCTTTCTTGGTGTTTGCTTGCTGAGAAAAGTGAGAATAGGCTAGTGGGTTTACTGTTGTACAACTCATTTGTTGCTCTCCGATATGAACACACCATTTGCTAAACTTATGTATATTTTGGAGGCTATTTTCTATGAATTTCATGGTGAATTGTGGTCATATCAATGTGTTAAGAGTAGAATATGCATAATCTCTAATTACTCTTATTGATGAACGGATACACTTTGCAGACATTCTTTCCTGCACTGACAAAGATAGTTGGAACACTTGGTCCAAATTCACGATCCGTTGAGATAATCTCCGCTTGCCTGGAGGCAGGAATGTCTGGTATTTCCCACCTGCTTTCTATTTTTGGGTTTCGTTATTCACTACTAAATGTCAGGGGTTATAGTTATTACTATCATTTCGTCATGCAACTTTTGATGCCAGTCGAACCCAGGTGCCAGTTGATGTTGCTTCTAAGCACCATCCACTATGCAGGGGTTATAGTTATTACTGCCGTTATCTCCTTTATTTGTTCTAGGCTCAGAAAACCATTGTTTGAAGCGTATACCTCTTCTTCTGCTTTTGGTTCTGATATAACTATATAAAATCAACATTGGTTCTGCTTTAGCACCCATACATTTACTTATGTCCATACAAATAGTGAAGATTATATTGTGTGCCTTACTTTTGGTGAAGCCTTATTTTCTTCAGCAAGTTGTTCAAATATTTTTTTTTCCTTCATTTTTAAATACAATCCTACTGAGATACTAATTTAAGCACATAATTTCTTCCACTCCCCCACCAAACAACTTAGTGGCACGGTTTGACTTCTCATGGGGAGATGCTGCATTTCACCAAGAGACACTGGAAAATCTGAAAGTTGCCATTAAGCGAACCAAGAAGCTGTGTGCAGTAAGCCTTATTCTTATGTTCTATGCATTTTGTCTCCACAGTATTTAGCTTTAAAATGACTATTCATGTGCTTAACTGTATTTACTGCTCTAGAGTCCATCTTAATATTCCTTCCGGTAAACTTTGTAACTTTGTGTAGATTTATATAGTCATAGCCAAACTTTTTCTGACTTTGGCTTTGCATAAATTCTATGGTTCATTTCTTGTGAAGCTTCTGAGTCGTAAGCTTACTACAATTTATTTTTTTGTAACCTACTTTTTCAGGTTATGCTGGACACAGTGGGTCCAGAGTTGCTGGTAGTGAACAAAACTCGGTGCCCCATTCCTCTTCAGGCAGAGACCCTGGTTGTCCTAACACCTGATCAAGACAAAGATGCCACTTCAAATCTCTTACCCATAAACTTTAGTGGACTGGCAAAGGTACGTATTTGAAATTGTCATCGGCTTTTGCTAGCTCTGCTGGTCTGCTTTATGTTATGATTGTTAACTTCTATATTCTGTTTCTCTATAGCTACAGGGGCTGTGTTTTGTTGATCTATTTGTCTTAGAGATTCTGAGTAACCACATATCAAACTCAGCATCAATCAGCATTGAATTTCTTGTTAACTATGCTGCAGTCACTAATGCAACCCAAACCCTGTTCCTCTTGTGCATCCAATGTATCAGAGTTACCCAAACCCTGTTCCTCCTTGTGCATCCAATGTATCAGAGTTACTATATAATATATTTATGTTTCAAACAACAAACCTCTTTGGAGATATCTCCGTTTCTAGAAAAGGACATCGTTAGCGTGCACCCAAATTTCTGGTCATATGGTATGTAGGAAGTGCAGACGGTAGATCAGGTTTCCAAATTAGGTTCTCAATTAGAGGATCGTCCCTGCAAAGAATAGCCAAATTAGAATCATTTGACAACTTTGTGTATCGTTGTTTTTTGCTTTAGAGAAATACTGTGGTTTCCAATCATAGGCCCACATTCTCCCATGTAGTATTTACTGTGGGGTCAGGAATGCTGTCATTTCAATTATCTCGTTATCTTCCTGTTCTTGCTCCTTTTTTCTTTTTTCTTTGGTGGAAGCATGTAGACCTGTTTTTAGTTCAAAACTATGTTACAGCATGTCTCAGATTATGGATAGTACTTGGCTTCCCAACAATGGTGATACCGTTTTTATTGGTCTTTGCAGGCAGTGCATAAAGGTGACACCATTTTTATTGGTCAATACCTCTTTACAGGAAGTGAAAATACTTCTGTATGGCTGGAGGTAATGCATGTTAAAAGATAAGAATTCCACTTTGAAGTTGTTTGTTTGATAAGAAGATCTGTCTTCAGTACTCCAAGTTTGGCTATCCAATTTGATGCTTAGTCAGATATAGGTTTCCTCATCACTACCAGGCCGGTAACTCATTCTAGTATGTATGCTTGTTTCAAAGAAAACTTATTCACGGAAACAATGCTGGACCAGATTTTTGACAAATATTATCAATATTACATTAAGTCATTAATATTGAAATTTGACATCTAGTTCGATAGTAAAAGGACTAAAAGCTTTGATAGTAGAATATAACTTTTAAATGAACAGTTATAAACTTGGTTGAATATTTGGCAGCATAATCTGTTTTTTCACAAGCCACATTATTGCCTACAAGAAACTATGAAAAGGTATTTATTTGATAACTTTTCTATTCTAGACAGGTCTGGTGGAAAATTGTGTTGTAGCTAATAACTGCCTAAGGAGTCCTTATTTATGTTCTCAAGTAGTCAAGCCAGACTACTAACCTGTGGGCCATATGTTTATTTTGACTGTCCTTTGTTGCTATCTGTGCTGCTGTCATATCTCTCTCGATGGACAACCTCTTATGGTGTTTTGGAATAAGTGATGGAACATTTCAAAGAAAATTTAATTGAAATATAATCGATAAGGTCTTGCGTGAAAATGCAGGTCACGGAGGTTAGTGGTGAAGATGTGGTTTGTCTCATAAAGAATTCTGCTACCTTGGCAGGGTCTCTGTATACTTTGCATGTCTCCCAAATTCGTATTGATCTGCCTACACTTACCGATATAGATAAGGAGGTCAGATTACCTTTTGTTATTATATACTTTGCACAGCATTTGATGTTAAGTTGTTAAATATCATGCTTACCAATGATGAACGAATTTTTTAGTTATGTTTGAAGTGTATCTTATGGAGATCCTACACTTTTTAATGATATACTGGATCTATTGAATTGTTGATGTCGGTTTTTATACTATCATAGTTTTCCGAAATTATTCAATTTTATCATTTGCATTGCATTTCCGCAAGGCATATTTAGATTTGGTAGTTAGATGTGTTTGAATTATGTTTAGAGCTTTTCATCCTGGTTGGTAGGCAGATGCTTGAAATGATCACTACCGTTGGAGTCTTAAGCTGAAAAAACAATCAGATTTTTCTTCCCACCAAAAGCATTTCATTTTCTTTGGGAACGATTGATGATTGTTTATTTGAGCTATTTATCAAAACATTTTGTACTAGACTGTTCATGCTCTCTGTGTGGGTGTGCCTTGGGTTTGATGACTTCTGGTCAATTATTTTTCACACGTCTTAAATTTTATAAAATACTTGTTCAGGGATTCCAGTCCCTCTATGTCATCACTCATCACTCATCAAAGATTGCTTGTGTACCTCTTCCTTGTATTTGATTGTCACTGGATGCTAGTTTACGTGCTTGTAATGAAAGTGTTTTCTTTGTCTTATTCTGAAACGTGTGGCGGCCTTAAAGCAAAAAGTGATCTGGTACTTGAAGATTATTGAAAATTTTCTCTATATTGTTTGTAACTCCTTGGAATCTAATTGGAGCAAACTCTATGACCATAACTGTTCTAGTTTCCTTAAAAGTAAATCTTATTCTTCCATGGCTTGCTTTATACAGCTTTTTGTTTTAACGTTTTTTTATAAATATCAGGTCATAAGAACGTGGGGTGTTCGTAACAATATTGACTTCCTCTCATTGTCATATACCCGTCATGCTGAAGATATTCGCCATGTAAGGACATCCTAATAAGGTTTTGTGTTTGGTATGGTGTTCATGCGGTATTAAGTTTTGTTTTTTAATTGTGTTAGGGGTTAATGAAGTGGTTAATAATATTCTGTTTCCTTATGAAAAAAGTACTTTTGTATCATTTAACACTGAAATTTTCTTGCTGTTATGCAGGCTCGCGCATTTCTTTCGAAGTTAGGGGACATGAACCAAACTCAGATTTTTGCTAAAATTGAAAATGTTGAGGTCAGTGATTGAAAACAGAAACTAGCTGTACCCATTTGTTATATATCATTGTTACACCCTAGACATATGGTTCCGACATTTATGGAGAGTTCTTACTTCTTAGTTTCTACTATCTAGGAAGTAGTGGTTGGGAACTTAGGGTGGCTTTAAGAGAAGTATATTATGTAGTGACCAGGTTTCCAAATTTCATACTTGTGGTCAGATCTGAATGAGTTTATGGTTTCTTCTTATTTTCACTTGTAGGGATTAAATCATTTTGATGAAATCTTACAAGAAGCTGATGGAGTTATCCTCGCTCGCGGAAATTTGGGGATAGATCTTCCTCCTGAGAAGGTAAGCTTTCAAATGCCAAAATTAAGGAAGTTTTTGGTAATTATTACTGGCGGTCGTGGATGAAGACTTTAGTGGTCCTATTGTTCCATATCTTCAGCAAAAATGCTCAGAGTTAAGCAAGTATATGAAATATCCATGTAAATTAGAAACAATTTCAGATGTGGACCTACAACATACTGTAGGTAGCACATCTGTGATCTGCTACTGTGTGAATTGATTATGGTAGAGTCGCACAAGTTATATTCCATTTTGATGTATTATCAAGGAAGAAAAACCATTCTTTTCAAAATGTAGATTCCCGGTAGTGGCAAGATGAAATTGCAGAGGGATGAGGGTTAGTTCTTACAAAAACGAAGATGGAAATCACATGTTCCAACTGCGTATTATTGCATGCTTAGTTGGATCATGGTTGTTTGTCTGCAACTCTGCATATAATTTTTAGTTGGAGATGACTTTTTGCAAAGTCGTGTGAATATCCTGGTAACACTCTTCTTGGATCTTCCAGGTGTTCTTGTTTCAGAAGGCTGCTGTGTACAAGTGCAACATGGCTGGAAAGCCAGTAGTGGTGACTCGAGTAGTTGACAGTATGACTGACAACCTAAGACCTACTCGTGCTGAAGCAACTGATGTTGCCAATGCAGTACTAGATGGTATCTCTTCTGGCTTATGTTGGTTTTTGTTACTTTGTGGGGACATCAGTGTCTTGTTGCTGATCTTGATGGCATAACTCTTATATGCCATAAAAGGGATGGTAACCCTCTGGTGTTAGTAACCATATGAAATATAATGGGTTGTACTGTTATCGCTGCTTGAGCTTTCATTAAAAAAATAAATAAATTTTAGCATTGACATAAATATGCCAGTCACCCATGTGGCAGTTGTGAACTTCTATATTTATTCCTGATACTACTTATGCAGGAAGTGATGCAATTCTTCTAGGTGCAGAGACCCTGCGGGGTTTGTACCCTGTTGAAACCATCTCCATTGTTGGAAAGATCTGTGCTGAGGTAACTGCATTTATATCTGGTTCTAAAGCATACCAATGCCGCTTTCTGTGGTTTAAGTTGTAATAAAATGATGCTTTTTCTTAATAACCTCCATTACTTTCAGGGCATTGCTTTACAATGTCATCAATGTTCTTTTTTAATTTGTTTGTTTTCTTGGCTTTCCTAGATGTGATTCAAATCTCGCTCACGTTCGCGTAACAACTGATGTTACAAACAACAATGTGCTGTATTACTTTAGAAATGAATTCTAGTATAGATGGTCCCGTCTTACAGTTGGTAGTTATATGCTGTGCCTTTCATATGTTGGTTTTGGCTGATGGTAACAATTCATGTGCGGTGCCTCTTGGTCAATATGTTAACCGTTTAGAGGGTCCTAGCTTTTGTTTGTTCTTACTATTAGCTTTGCATAGCGATGGTTTATTAAGAAAATTTAAAAAAATAAATAAATAAGATGGTAAGACTTATCAACAATGACTGAGGAAATTACTTAATTCATCTGCACATGTATTACATTAGTCAGTTATAGAGAATTATTTTCATTGAACTGCTTTCTGCAGGCTGAGAAAGTTTTCAACCAAGATCTGTATTTTAAGAGGGCTGTCAAATATATTGGAGAGCCAATGACCCACTTGGAATCTATTACTTCCTCTGCGGTAAATTTGTCCTTTCAATGATTTCCAATTCTTTTTCTGTTTTCATTTTAATATTTACCAGAATGATAAGGAGGTTGCTAATTGAAGCATGTTATGAAGGAGAAGTTCTATTGCACTGCAGTAATGAAACACAGTTATCATCTTGTAGGTACGTGCAGCCATTAAGGTGAAGGCCTCAGTGATTATATGCTTCACTTCATCTGGAAGAGCTGCAAGGTTTGTCTTTTCTTTTTCTATATTTATTTGTATATTAAGATGCAATGCCTAGTAGGTGGTTATGATTTATGAGGATGTTTTATCCATAGTTCAATGACAAAGGTCTTAGTTATTTATAATGTTAATGCAAATCAGTTGCAATTTCTTATGCTTAATATTTTTTATGTAGGTTGATCTCAAAGTACAGACCAACAATGCCTGTGCTTTCTGTTGTCATCCCTCGGGTTAAGACAAATCAACTCCGATGGACATTTTCTGGTGCTTATGAGGTTTGTTGCTGACTTATGTGCCAGAAAATTTATTTTGCTTGGGACAAGAATGTGTCACTAATAGTTATATCCTGTTGGGACATAATCCTAGAATAAATCTGCAGCTCGTTGCCTTAATTCAGGGCTATCGAAGCAGACATTTCAGTATTTAAAAATAGAAACCTTTATGCATATGGAAATAAGAAGAGGTCTAGTTTCTGTCTTGTAGTCCTTTCTGTAATCTCATTTTCTATTCCGGATGTTTTGTTCCTGCCATTGGCCTAATCATTTTAAATAGTTCTCTTTGATTAAATGGAGTCTATACGTCTAAATCATATTCAACAATGTTAGCTCTCTATTCTTTACATTATGGGATAATTGGGTGGAGCGCTGTATTGGAAATTTGGAATAGCGTGTGGAGATGTCTTAAGGACTCGTATTTAAGGGCAGAAAATACTGATTTGCAGAAATTTTTGTATTTGATTAAGCCTTATATCTCTATGGAAATATTTTTGAACTAGATTCCACATTGTTTCTGGTGAATTTGGCAGGCAAGGCAATCACTTATTGTCAGAGGTCTTTTCCCAATGCTTGCAGATCCTCGGCATCCTGTAAGAATGTTTCTGTTTCTGAGAAATTTCATTTTGCAATTTTTTGGTAAACAAAATCAATGTGTCTGTTGGTAAATCATAGATGTTTCAGATTTGATGTCCCTATATTATCTTATCCCATCTGAGGTCTCTCTCTCCGCATTTAATTAGTGAAAATCAAATCCTGTATTTTCCTTCTGTATCTTAACAAATTTTAATTGCAATCTAAAATAATAATAATTGCAATCTTAAAAATAGGATGACATGTTAATATGTGAACATACTGACTGCCTACCCAGTGGTCCTTGTGATCTTATTTTTCTTCAAATTGATAGAAACTTAGGTTCCTCTATGGCATAGAACTACCTTTTATAAACGTCATCTGAATTATAGTTGAAAGAACCACTTTCTGGACTTGCTGGAGTTGCATTTTTTTCTGCATTTCCAGAATTCTAAGAAAGTTAATTTCCATCTTGAGTAGTAGAAAGTGGGAGATCTATCCAGCTTTAGACGAATTGATAACCATGTGTAAAGATGATAATGTAACAAACGTTTCTGTCTTTGAAATGGTGAGAGAAAATCGAGGGAGGTTAGTTTTAGTGGCACCAGTAGGTAGCTATCATCCAGAGACTATATGCCTTAAGCTTAGTAATGCACATGCATACTTTGCTACATTCTCCCTCCTTAGAAATTGATGAGGACAGTTTTCTCCCTGTGCAGGCCGAGAAAACAGGTATAGCAAATGAGTCGATTCTAAAGGTCGCTTTGGATTATGGCAGAGCCTCTGGTGTCATAAAGCCTCATGATCGTGTTGTAGTTTGCCAGAAAGTTGGTGATGCATCTGTTGTGAAGATAATTGAGCTGGAAGACTAATATTAATCAATGAACCTATCAGTATGTATCTACAAGTGTTGTTCTAGTTTCTCTAGTTTGTACCACCTTGCTTTACCTGAACAGTTTTTGTATGTCTAAGAAACTCTACGCCTGCTGGATTTTTGACTGTCCTGTACTCTGGAATTTTACTCTGATTTGCTTTGTTTGAGATTGTGGTGGCCTATTTTGTACGCATTTTGTATTTTGTGTACAATACTAAAGTGTTTCCTCCTCATCCTCTAAAACAAGTTTGAGAAGCAAAATTCATGGTGATAGACTTATGCAGTTAAAATGTTATCTCAAATCAAGTTTCTTTCGAAACCAGATTTTCATCCTCTCATGATACTACTGCTCGTAGGCGTTGTAGCTCAATGTTGTCTGTGGTCGGCTGGTTGCCTTGTTAGTCGCTTGGTATGAGAAAAGAAGACTTTTTTCTTGTGATTTTTTTGTTCTAATTAAATTTTTCTGCTTGAGAAGACAAAAGAAGTAAGATGATGTATTTTGAAGAATGAAGATTATTACTAGCATGAAGTAGGGATTTTTTGAAAAGGTTGTAGAACTTGTAGTAGAGTTGAGACGGGTGTGGTTTGATGTTGGCAGTGGCGCGAAGTTTGTCTTTAGCTAAAGAGTGCAAGACAGGACAACATATCACGACTCCAGTTTTGACCATCTGACTCCAAGTATCCACCCTCTACATCAACACTGGGTCCAGACATGATATTTTGTAATATAATCCTTTTATTTATTTTTACCATAACAACGTAGTATTTGCTTCTGATTTTTTCTTTCGAGTATAGAGGTTTGCTTTGATGAAATTAGAACCTAACAAATCTAGCTATGATCACATGATCAATCTACATTGATTGATTTGATTCAAGAAGACACATAACACCTTTAAACCACCTAATAATCCAAACTTAAGGTTGGTAAAAATACACATTGGAATAAGTCACTATTTTTTTTTTTTATTATTATTAAAGGTTCGCGGATGTAGTGAAGAATGAATATGAGGATGTTGATCCTGATCTCGGATTTCCAACCCGCCCCATTGTCATCCATATCCATACTGCTCAAAATTTTTGGATACTTTTATTTTATTAGTAATTTTCTTTTTGTCATTTCATAATAACCAAGATAAATTATTCATTTATTTACACAAAAAGAAAAGAAGAAGAAGGAATGATTCATATGTTTTCTTGCCCATGGAACAAGAATTTTCTTTCTTGACGAAAAAGAAGAGGAAAAAAAAGAAAAAACCGTATTCTCCTTGAAACTCCACCTTTCAACTCCCAAATTATTAAGAAAAATGGGCATTAGGCGTCTTAAACTTTTCTTGCCTTGAAGGTGAAGACTAGGGATGGTAACGTATAGCACACTCTTCCTGATTTTCTCCACTTGTCACATTCAATCATTATAAAATCCACCATTTTCTGCTTCTAAAATGTCTTCTCCTTTTTTTACCTTTTTGCACCAAAGAGGACAAAAGCATTGGATAACTTTTTATCAAATTTCATTTATAAAAAGGACAATATCCCAGTTGTGGATTACTAGTTACCATATGAATCCAAATCCGTTATGGATTACTTGGCAAACATGCAAATCCCACAGCCAGAAGATGTTGACCAACTTTCTATCAAAAAACAAAAAGAAATGTTAGACCATTTTCTACACCAGTTTGTGAGATTACTTGCGATTATTGCACTAGGAGTTTCCTTTTTTTTTTTTTTTTTTTGGGGGGGTATGTTGATAATTCAAAAATTTCTTTTTGAAATATATATAAATTTTGAATATTTTGCACAGGATTTCATGTAACTGACACAAGTTTCTATGATATTGGCAAATTGACCGGTCTGATTAGACCAATCAGGTACTGAGTCACAGCTTTATGACCGAATTGGGTAAAAGATTAGATTATAAGGTAAGTTTTATTATCCATTATACCACATTTTATGAATGGAATAATATTAAGTTTTCAGAAATTCAAAATGCAATGTATAATTAACACAAAATTAGAAAAGAAATTATTGCAAAATTTGTGTTGTAAGTGCCCTCTTCGCACCCTGATTCAGGTTCCTTTTTCTTTCAAATCTGTGGGACGGGTGACATAAAATGAAATGAATAGCATTTTTTAGGATTTTTTTTTTTGTGGATGACGGTTTAAAAAAAAAAGTTTAAACTTGGTGAGGTCATGTGAATTCAAATAAAGGGCACAAAAACGTTGAGTAAAAATATTTTTTAAAACCTAGATATGCGCGCGTTAATCATTAGTAACCATATCTTATCGTGTTAATTCGAGATTTGCGGAGCTAAATTTGACAACTGCTTCCTAGGGTTTGAACAAAGATTATTTGTGGGAGCCCTCTAACAACCACTATCAATTTTTATTTAGCAAACCTCATCGAGACTCGGTTCACTTCGACACTCAAACGATTGTTTGCAAAAAAAAGATACCAACATTACACCATTTTAAGAGATTCATTGTTTAGACTTCTCTAAAGTAGTGCGCGCAAACAACAAGTAATGACTTATGCATCCATTCTCCGAAAACACAAAACACTTTCAAGCAAACTTTCGCGCCAAGCATCAGTCCAGCGAAACGTTTTCCATTAATATTATTACTTGGTTTCCCATTAGATATTTTTCTCCCTCGCTACATGAATTTGGTAGTGTAAATAGGGTAGCTAGGCACTACTAGTATCTTTCATCACACTCCAAACCCAACATAAAAAGAAAAAATGGAATAAAAATAAATTCGAAAACAGTTTCTTGTAAACTAAGGTATTCCCATCATTTCTTCGACACCAATCAAAGAAACCCCTATCTCTCTCCTTCACTCCACCTTTACCCTCTTCCCCCACACCCACCCCTAGAACCGCCACCGCCACCATCGCCGCCGCTTCAATTTCACTGATGGGTCACGAGCTAGTGCCGTCGACCACCACACCCCCGCTCGCAAAACCTCCCGCCGCCCCCACTGCTCTAGCCCCCGGCTTCCGATTCCACCCCACCGACGAAGAGCTCGTCATTTACTACCTCAAACGCAAAGTCTGCCGCAAACCCTTCAAATTCAACGCGATCTCCGATGTCGATATCTACAAGAGCGAGCCTTGGGACCTCGCTTGTGAGTGATACCCACTTGCACATTTCTCTGATTTTCGCTTTAAAATCTATGCTTTATGTGAAATTGGGGGTTTCTGATTGTTAGGTGGTCTGTGATTTTTGTGGGCTCTGTTGGGTTTTTGATGGGTTGTGGTATTTTTTTGTGTTTCTGGGTTACCTTTTCGGCCAAGATAATGCTTTATTTTTTAAAGGGTTTTTTTGAAGTTTTGATTTTTTTTGTTTAGATTTTGATTTTTTGGTGCTGGATTGTGATGGGTTGTGGTTCCTGGGCTGGAGTTTGATTTTTTTGGGATTGGTTTTTCAGGTAAGTCGAGCTTGAAGAGCAGGGACCAGGAGTACTATTTCTTCAGTGCATTGGATAAGAAGTATGGAAATGGGGCTAGGATGAACAGGGCAACGAATATGGGGTACTGGAAGGCCACCGGAAACGACAGGCCGGTGAAGCACAACAATAAGACTGTTGGGATGAAGAAAACTTTGGTTTTTCATAGCGGCAGAGCGCCGGATGGGAAGAGGACTAATTGGGTCATGCATGAGTATAGGCTTGTTGATACGGAAATGGAGAGACCTGGAAATGGTGTTCCCCAGGTGAGGCATTGGCCTAATTTTGGTGATTGCGTTCATGTTGTTTGGTTTATTAGAACTCCTTCTCAGGAAATGAGAGAAATGGTGTTTCTGTACTTGTGTGCATGCTGTCTTTAGTTTGTTGATCATGCAGTGTCTTTGCATTTGAGTATGAAGCTGGTGAATTTGGTTAGGTTGTGTTACTGTGTGAAGTTCGGCCTATTATTGATATATTTACTTTTTATTTCGGGTTTGCAGGATGCGTATGTGCTGTGTAGGGTCTTTCATAAAAGTAATATCGGACCACCAAATGGGCATCGGTATGCGCCTTTTGTCGAGGAGGAGTGGGATGATGAGAAGTTAACTTTCGTTCCTGGAGAAGTGGCTAGGGACGAAACATCAGCTGCTCATGATTCTGTTGGAAATCATCGGGATGTAGTTATGTTAGGAAATGGTCATGATTTCGTTGGAGGAAATGGTCATGATTCCGTTGGAGGAAATCATTACAATGTAGTTATGGTAGGAAATGGTCATGATTCAGCTGTTGGTGGAAATCATCGTGATTTCATTATGGTAGGAAATGATCATCATTCTGTTGGTGGAAGTCATCGCGATATAGTTATGGCAGGAAATGGTCATGATTCAGTTGTTGGAGGTAATTGTCGTGATGTAGTTGTGATAGGAAATGGTCATGATTCAGTTGTTGGAGGTCCTATTCCGGATGCAGTTGTTGTAGCAAATGGTTGTCATGCACTAGTTTTAGGAAATGGTCGTGATGCAGTTGCAGGAAATGCTCGTGATGCAGCTGTTGGTGGAAATGGTCATGCTGCTGCCTTTATTGAACAAGATGTTCATGATGCTGTAGATATTGATCAAAAAGATCATGTTTCTATGGTTGTTGAACAGAAAGATAATGCTTTTGCAAGTATTGAACAAAAAGATCATAATGTTTGTCTTGGAGGAAATGTTCATGGCCCTTCTGTTGATGGACATGTTCAGAATAATATGATGGAAGTAGATGGTCATGGAACTACCAAGGAAGGAAATGTTCATGGAAGCATTGGAGGTAATGGTCTCAAGGGGGCAACTGCAGGGAACTATATTGTGCAGGTTTGTGATTTTCCCTCTAGTGTCTTGTCTTTCCAATTTATCTTCAGGTAAAGCACTGGTGTTTCCTGTAGAGTCTGAAGTTTGCCCACCATGGAGATAATGATTTTCCCTAGTTCTATTTTTATTTTTTTTCTATTTGTAATATAACAACATGGTTAGACTGAATGGGTAGCAATCAAAGTTCTATTAGCATAAAAGTGGAGATGCAACCTTGATTTTGATTGAAGGTCCTTCCTAGATTAGACATACTTGATCAGTTCTATAAGATAGTGCTTCAGCATTCCTTCCAGAAATCAAACATTAATTATAAGCAAGGATGTGTGCAGTATGGTTAGAATAGACGAATTTTCTATCTTTTTTGGTATATTTTATTTCACATTTCACAAACAAAACTTCTCAGTCTTCCAGTTTGCTTCTTTTGTTTATCAGTGTTTCTTATATTGGTTTATACTACATACTTTGAAACTAGAATTTAGAAATTAGAGTTTTTAGAGCCAAATATGTTAGTGAGATCTTCCTTAAGTTGAACAAATTCTGCTCAGTTTAGTTGATGAAATCATTGTGACTGACATGGTGAGTGGAAGGATGGTGTAGCTTTTATGACCTTCTTTTGGTTTAAAATATGTGGTTTGTGAAAAGATCCTCTAAATTATGACGCATAGGTTATTATATCAAACATGAAGTTTTCTTATTAGGTTGAAATAAGGAAAAAAAAAAAAAAATCTTTGCAATGATTTAGGTTGAAATGTAATGTCCTGCTGGGATAGGAATCAGGAAGTGCCACAGTGGCTATTGCACAAGATCTTCTTATCTTGTTAGCAGGCAAAATGGTATTGCCGTCCTTGGGATTTATTGGTAATTTCGAACAATTTTCCTAGTTAGTAGTGAAGAACTCCTGTAGCTGCTCTCATCTCTCTCGTTCTTTCTCTTGCTATATATATGTAGTCTTCATTAGGTAAAACAAATCTATTTGCTGCAGGGTAAAAGGTTTTGTTTATAAATTAGTGATAGCTCCTGAAAAGAAACCTGGACTCAGGATGATACTATGTCCTATGGAACAATTTGAAACTGAATGAGCCAAGTGATAGTACATGTTTCACTTTTCTGTAACTTGTGGTTTCCCTTCGCTTTTGTTATTGTAATTTCTCCAGTTGAATCAGTGAGGTGTCAAAATCTAAATTTGATGGTCTCAATTAACCCTTATAGGGAGTAGACATTAAGATGCAAATCTTACTCGGGTATTAATTTTAGACAGTAAATGTTCTTATTGTATTGGTTATGCCAGTGCTTTACGTTGCGGGGTAAGGCTGTTTTGCCAATGGGATGGCTCTGTTACTGAGTGGCGTATTAATGATCCTGTAGCCATGGGAAATTGGAAGTAGAGTATTTTGGCATGCTAAAACACCTATAAACCGTAAAAGTTTAGCCTTAGAGCAATCTAAATCACAATCATAATTTCTGTTTTTGCTACAGTTAGAGAAAATTGGACCCAACTGTTATGATTAGAACAGCTACAGTAGCTTGTTCATAATGGTACTGGCATTGTATGCAACCTTGTATTGTATTAATTTTTTGGAGTGAACCTTTTATAATTGGTGGTTCTTTTTTTTTAAGCTTATCAGGAGTTGCATTTAAATTGTCAGGTATAGGAGTGGTGGTTATCCTGATAAAAACCATGTTTGCAGAATTGTGATAGCTGAAACACTAAATACTAAAAAAAAAAAAAAAAAAAAAAAAAAAAAAAAAAAGACAAACTAGCTGAGCATATATCTTAATAAGATTTTATGCAATTCTGCTAAAAATAAGAATTCTCTTAGTATCATAGGGCTGCGGCATTGGTCTTGTTTTGGTGGTTGTATCCTTATTCTAGGTTTGAAGTCTAATCTTTTGTAAGAAACTCAGAAATAATGGATGAACATCATTAATGTACCATTAATGTATAATAAAGCAAGACTTAGTTGTATTTTTTTCATAATTTATTCTCCCTCTTGAGATTTTACTTCAAAAAAAGTTTCCTATTGAAACTTAACACTTAATCTTTGATCAATCTCTTGTTCACTACCTTTGGTTGTTTATAATGGTTATGTTTTCAACTCTATATTAATCCAGAACTTCTCTTATTGGTTGCTCATATCAGGATACTCAGACAATCAGCAACGCTCTTCTTAGTGCTACTGAACTTCCAAAAGAAGATCAAACTGTCTTGGTGCCATGCAAGAGTGAGAAGTTGGATGACGATCCAGTGACATGTGTAATTAATCGAGAAGAAAGATTGGATGATTACCCATCACCACTTACAGATGATCCACAACCCCTGTTATCACTGTTTAATCAGCAGCCTGGAATACTACGCCAATATAAGAGGAGGAGGCATAATGAATCAAATTCAAATCGTTCAAATGCCTCAGAGATTTCAAGTGGGATGACTCATGATCCTTGCTCATCTACGACAACAACAGCATCAACAGAGGCATCGGTGACGGCATCGACGAAAAGAAATTTTCTGTCTGCATTGGTGGAATTTCAACTGTTAGAGTCCCTTGAACCCAAAGATAAGACTCCAGTAGCTCCACCTGAGTTTAATGCTGCTCTGCATAATTCATCTGTGCCTTCCAGCTGCTTGAAGTTCATTGAGAGTTTGCAAAATGAGATCCACAAGATTTCGATTGAGAAGGAGACGTTGAAATTTGAAATGCTGAGTTCCCAAGCTGTGATTAACATTCTTCAATCTAGAATTGATCTCCTGAACAAGGAGAATGAAGAGCTGAAGAGGAATGCCCGAGAGGCTGAGTGATTGGTAGTCCATATGTGTACTCCTGTTGAATGAGCTACAGGCCCCGTATGGGCCTTGTTTAGATACCTAGAGGCGGAATGTTTTATTTATCTAGACGGGGAACTTACTTTATCAGTTGTTAATTGAACAATGTTGTAACTGTAGCAAAGCTTGTTGCTATAGCAGCGAGCTGAACAATGTTGTATCTTTATGCACCTAGATTAGTCTCATCAAAATCAGCAGTTTATAAAACTAGATGCTGTTCAGTTTATATTGCATTTGTAGATCTGTGGAATATGGAAATTGAATGCTGAGTGAAGGACTGAGCCTCCGAGCTAGTGCCTCAGTTTTGCCTAAGAAGGACTTGCCTCCTTACTTGATGGTGATTTATGAAACTCGTATTTTCTTGTTGCACACTTGAACGCTTTAAAGGGCAATAAGACGTGAAACTCGTATTTTCTTGTTGCACACTTGAACGCTTTAAAGGACAATAAGACGAGTAACGCAATGTGAATCATAAGGTGATAGTTAAGGTCGCAAGACACATTATTTCATGAAGTTCAAAAAGAGAGTGGTTTTGTGAGATTAACACCATATAAGGTTGTCGCTTTTTGCAGTGAGCCAGTGAGAGAGAGGGGTCATTCGTGAAACGAAAACACCATATTAGGGGAGATAGCAAGTGGTAATAAAAATACACGCAACATCTCATAGAGGTGATAGAGCCATTGTTTGTATTTTTTTTGGTAGAGAGAGCCATTGTTTGTATAGAACAACTAAAACTCGAATACGTAATTATTGTCTCTTCTCCTTTCCATCTACAGTAGCATCCTAGGGAAAAATGAACCCTAGTCCTTTTCATCTTTCTCCAGTTATCGATCTTTTGTCCACATTTAACTTTATTAGTCTTTTACCTGTGTATCTGCATGTGAGATATGAAAAGTTTAACTTGAATTGTTCCATTAAAGTGAAATAAATCTAATTAACCACGTTTTTTTTCTTCTAATGATGTTTTACTGTTATGCCCATAAAAATTTATGTTTATTTTCTTTGAAAATTTTCTATTATCTTAATTTTTTAGATAATTCAAAAAAAGGCTTCACCATGACACAAAAAAAGATGCCTAGCTTTCTATAAGATTTGCTATCGGTCTTCTTTTCATCTGAGTGTCCTCGAGAGAAATAGGACCTTCTCCAGAGGCTTGGTTCTACTCCCGCTAGGCCAACTACGACCAAAAGACCTGAAATAACAAACCCAAGAACAATCTACTGAATCTAGAACTAAACTTGGCTTCTTTTTTCTTCTTTTTTTTTTTTTCAGTAGAAACTTGCTTTTGCGTTAGAAGAGTCTAGAACTAAACTAGACATCTACATCATGTATTTTCTTCAATACTACGTGTATTGTATTCCGTATAAATCCCATCTTTGCTACGTAGTTGTGTCTCGACCAAGAAATTGACGGAAGCAGTTACATCACCGTAACCAAAAACCGAACCATCTCGCCACGTGGACCCCCATTAACCCCGCCACATCAGTCAAGGTAATGTCGGTGACGCAGACATAAAGTTACCTGACCGTGACCCACAACAAAAATCACCCGCAAGACTATAAACTCCTCCATGGAGAATTGGTTTGGTCGCACACTCCCACCTACACAATGAGTCGTCAACACCTCTCCTCCTTCGTCTCCACCTCAATTTGAAAACCCTAGAAAATTCAATTCAATTTCTCTCTCTGTTTTTCTCGATTTGAAATTTGAAACCCTAATTGTGTGAACTGGAATTCGATTCATGGGCCGTCAGTCTTCGCAGTCGCTCGCTCCCGGGTTCCGATTCCACCCCACCGACGAAGAGCTCGTCTGGTACTACCTCAAGCGCAAGGTCGCCGGAAAATCCTTCCGCTTCGACGCCATCTCCGTCGTCGATATCTACAAGATCGAGCCCTGGGACCTCCCCGGTAAAGCCCCCCACTTTATTCCCATCTCTTCCGATTTTGCCCCTATCAAGGTTTTATTTCTTCTAAAAGATAGTTAGTATTGTTGGGAATTTGATTTGTTTTGATGGGGTTTTAGGGAAGTCGAAGCTGAAGAGCAGGGACACGGAGTGGTACTTCTTCAGTCTGCTGGACAGGAAGTATGGGAATTCCTCCAGGACGAATCGGGCTACCGAAAAAGGGTACTGGAAAACTACTGGGAAGGATCGACCCGTTTGCCATAACTCCAGGGCTGTCGGGATGAAGAAGACCCTTGTTTTCCACAGCGGTAGGGCCCCCAAAGGCGCCAGGACCAATTGGGTTATGCATGAGTACCGCCTCGATAACCAGGAGCTGGAGAAAGCTGGAATTGTTGAGGTTAAGCTTTTGTTATAACCGCCCCTTTTATTGTTAATGTTGATGTGTGTGTTTTTTGATGTTGGGATTGATTGGGAGTTGTGTCTCGTGCAGAAAGATGCGTATGTGCTCTGTAGGATCTTTCAGAAGAGTGGTACCGGACCCAAGAATGGAGAGCAGTATGGTGCTCCACTTCTTGAGGAGGAATGGGATGAAGAAGATGAGGTTTATGGACCTGGTGAAGAGGCTATTGTGAATGAAGTAGCAGTCAGTGGTGGGCTGTATACTGAAGCAAATGACCTCAGTGATGGCGGATATGTTGAGGCTATTGACCTTGATCAGGTTTGTTACTCATTTTAACAATTGCAGTTAATATTGGACAGTTACTTGTGTTAAATTGGGACAGCTAGATTTTGATCAAGTTATTGGACTAAAATTTAAATAAATCTCAGAGTTATAGAAAGCATAATGTAGTCATAGAGTTTGTAAGTAGTTAAGTGTTAACGGGGAGGTGCTAGGAATCACCAAGATTCACCCCGAGTTGCTCAATAGATATATAACTACTTTTGTTTACTTTGGGATGCCCTTTATTTAGCACAATCTCAATAGTGATACAAGTGCATTTTCCATATTGTATTTGCTACAGTTTTGGGGATCCTTTTTGGACTTGAGAAGCTGGCTTTTCCAATTAAGGTTGAAACTTGGCTTGTTTAAATTGAACCACTAGTTCTGTATGCTTATTGTTCATTGAAATCTTATTTACATATTCATTTTGTCTGTAACTTAATTTCTTTCATGTTTTCATATCTATTTGGAAACTTTTTACTTTGTGAAATTCAATTCAATGAGCAGTAAGAGTCTAAATACTGAAACCTCTAATATTCGCTCGTAGGTGAGTTTCATCCAATGAGTATTTGATGTTGAAATATTACAGTAGGTATAACCCGTAGTATTAAATGCTTTGCATGAAGGTGGAGTATACTTTGTAAGTCTATATACCCACTATTTTCAGCTTTGCACTACTTTCAATTTTCATGGTCGTCGAGCGTCTCATGTGTGTTCTGTGTTGCCATATTCAAGTTTGCAGTTATGAATATAGTTTCTAGATGAGGCCTTGCTAGATTGTGAAATCGCTACAAGTCGGTTTCAAACTGATTGTTTAGATGATCACTAAATATATTGTGCTCATATGGTAGTAGTCTTTGAGGTTCCAGCTGACATACAATCTCCATATGGTTTTTAGTCATTGAACTGTGTTTCAAAAAAATTGATAAAGAGGCTTTGCTGATGTAATTGGAAGTTTGAGTTTCTGTCTTTTTTCTCTTTCTAATAAAGCACATAAGGCTGTTGAAGCGTTAACATATCCTGTTATCTTGTTCTGAATGGTAGATAAATCATTAGGAACATTCAATCTCAGACATATTATATGCATGCAAATGTCAAATTTTTTGATGGGTCAGAACCTTGAGAAATATGCAGACCACTGTAATACTTAAATCATTGTACACAGAAGGATGATGTCACTAGCCTCTTTTGCCTACTAATAACGAACCTCTGGGTTATTTGTAGTTTATAAAAGTATCCTTAAGTTGATCCAACTCTCGGTACATTATTCCTTTTCTACATCAGGAAAGTGTTGTCAGTCATAGTCCCTCCCCCAATTATTATATTTGTAGTCCTCCCCATCATTTTGTAGTCCTCCCCATCATTTATTCCTGGATCGCTAGTGTGAATTTGTGGTGGCCTCTTGCGAAAAAGGAAAGTTAAACTGAGAAGGATCAGCCAATACTCCATGCTATCTGGTTGACTGCATCTTCTTCATCATGGCCTTGTAGTAATATATGGTTTATCATGTAGTTGCATTAATAGTTTGTTATAGAATACGTCAAGCACGCTCCATCTTTGCCAGGATCTGCTACTGTAATTGTGATGAGTTCTTGCTGCTGGTGATAATTATGTTTAACTTCTCAATTTTGGGTAATGTATGTTTGATCCATGTTTAACAGCAATGTTTTTTTTTTTTCGTTTTTTTTTTTTTTACCCAGAATATGTTAGGTGTTCCTGAGAGTGCTCCTCGTCCTTTGAATTTCTATCATGGGGAGACAAGCAATTATATTGAGCAATCTGGGGACTTTGTTGAAGATGCTGCTATGACTGCAGTAGGTGCTGGGGAAACTTTGGAATATTGCGAAGACCAGAAGTACATCGACTTACCAGAGCATAATGAGATGGTTGCAAAGCCAGTCAAAGTTGAATTCTTAACTTCGGAGTATCATGACAACCAGAAGTTCTTCAACTTACCGGAGTATTATGAGACGGAAACAAAAGTAGTCAAAGATGAAGACTATGGTGAACCAAGCCATAATATGAATCCTGTGGATGTCAGCTACTCACTCAATGATCCATTTTTAAATGCTGCTGAAAATCCAACATTTGGTGATGGGCAATTCTTAGAAACTAATGATCTTTCTATTCCAGCCAATCCAGTTGAACCAAATCCTGAAGGTTTTGATATGCTTGATGAGTACCTTACATACTTTGATGCAGATGATGACATCTCTCAGTACATTGATTTTGATTCTTGTTGTGAAATGTTGGGAAATGAAAATACTGTTTCTAGTGAGCCTCTGGTTGAGCAGAAGGTAAGACTAGGAATGTTGTTTTTCCTACTGTTTGAATTTTGAGTTTCGTCATTTAACTAACTCACTATTCTGTAGCAGTCTGTTATGGGTGAAACGGAGCCACTATCCACAGGAGGCCAACATCTTGTAGAGGCACATGATGTCAATGATGCATCCTCATCAAAAAAGCCAGACATGAAATTTGGATCAGGTATATGTTGCTTTCAGCCCAGAAGGCTAGCATATTAGCTCTCTAAGAATCTCATACGTATAAAGACTTTCAAAGCTCAAGAGTATTTTAGACTTGCTTTCATCCTGTCATTGTACTTGCTTCCCTTTTTGAAATTTGTTTCTTATTTATGGTGCAGATGGCAAGTTTCCGTTCGTCACAAAGGCGAGTCACATGCTGGGAAGTATACCTGCTCCTCCTGCATTTGCTTCTGAGTTCCCTGCTAAAGATGCCATCCTTAGGTTAAATTCTGAAGTAGCATCCTCAAGTTCAGTTCATGCTGGCATGATCAGAATAAGAGACATTACTTCAAGCGACAACAGGGTGGAGTGGTCTATTGGCAAGGATGGGGTTGTCAACCTTGTGTTTTCTGTTCAGCTGCCTCAAAGTGATGTCACTTCTTCCAACCTGGTACCAATGGGCGGCTCAGTCTCAGGCAAGACAGGTTCTGTGGTGATGCGGGGCTGGTTTTTATTCATGTTCTTCTGGGTCTTATTTATTTCCATCAGTTTCAAAATGGGGAGCTACATATATGCCAAGTGATGATGCTTTTGTTAGGAGCATTAGACCTGGGCTATTGACTTGGTAGCACAATTGCTCTAGTGCAGGATGATTCAATATTTAGTAAATCAATATACTGACGTCTGGACTCCTATTTTACTTCCTTTTCTCATACTATAGTTCCAGGAATGTACTCTTTTAATTTGTTTTACCTAATGTAAAACTGAATTATTGTTCTAGATATTCATTTCATTGTAGTTAGTTTACAAACATATATGGTGTGTTCTAATTTGGTGGTGCAATTTATGAACTCAATGCTGGATGATAAATGACTTGTGTGATACTACTACACCCAATGGTTTGGGGTCTGTTAGAACTAGCTTTATGTATTGAAAAATTTTAAGTTCAACATGAGTGTAGTGGTGATAAGGTGGTCTTGTACGTCTAGCTGTGTAAATGTGTAATTGCCTAAACTGTTTCACAATCTTGTAAATGGAGATACAGCAGGTTTTGTGCAGAATGTGTTCGGAGTTCATGTATTAGACTTGCTGCTTGACTTTCTACGTAACTTGTAAGCACACTGGATGGTGGAAACTGTAGTGACCAAATGAGTGAGTTGCCAGAAGTTAACTGATGCCCATTAGAAGGTTAACAGGCGCAGTTCTAATTTTTTACTATATATATATTTTCTGTGCTGACGTTAGCATTGTTCACTGAGCACTGTTTACGTGAACAGTGCTGTGAAGATTTTTGTTAAAATTATTTTAATTAGTTATTTCCTTCTCCTCTTGTTGTTGTTGTTTGTTGCGTAGATGTGGACTTTTTTTTATTTTTTAAATTAGTTATTTTCTCCTCCCGTTGTTGTTGTTGTTTGTTACATAGATGTGAACTTTTTTATTCTCTTAGTTTATGTCATTTCCTATATTAATGACTAAACTGTTTAAATTATGAATGTTTGGTCATCTTTATTTATCTTGATTTTCAAGTTATGTTTATAACGAATGAATGAATGAACCATTTCTTATTCTAAATTTAGGACTCAATTTGTTGATATTAAATTACAAAGTTACAGCTGTGACTATGAATTTGTTAACAGAACAAATAAGATTGCAGGAAAAAACTGTATCTAACTTAGTTTACAGGACATGTACAATTGATTGCTCGAGTTGTATTTGTTGAACCTGTCCCTGTGGTTTTTTTAACTTATAGAAAGAAAAAATACACATTGCCTTATGTTGCAAGGTCCAATGATTTGTAAGTATAAGGATTTGAAGTCGAGAACAAAAACTTTTGGTGATAAAAATAAACTACACACACCAAAAGTGAAGTCATCAAAATCAAATGGAACTTATAATAACTAATAAATTCATGCAGAATTTTAGTCGTTATTATATGTTTTCAATAGTTTATGTGAAGATTTTATGGTGTTTGATGTTTAGGATCAATGCTGTATAAGGTAGCTATTATGTTAACAAATATAGTTTTACAATTTTAGAAGAAATAATAAGAGGCAGTACATAAAACAGTATCATTAGTATAAAGTTGTTCCTAACTTCCTATGCAACAAGAACTCTCCTTACGGAAAGCAATCCAGCTGCAGCATCACTAATATCCATTCGGTCTCTTGGTGATTCAGCAGAGCAAGCAATCCCAATTCCAAAGATCAGACTCAAGCACTCTTCAAGTTTTCCAGTTCTCACGCATTGCTGATTGGGAATTTTCATCATGCTTGTACCAACAATGTCTTCTTGAAGAAGCATTGAGTCTGCAATCTTTGCAACGCCGTCAGAGCAAGCCATCTTACCAAAACCATGAAGTTCCAAGCCGTCTTTAAACATGTCGTCAGTAGGTCTCTTTCGTGTGAACATCTCTAACAACAGGATGCCGAAGCTGTACACATCCCCATCTGTTGACACCTCACTTCCCATTCCGTACTCTACGATTCAAAAATCAGTGTTACTACAAATGCAAATAGTGGGATTTTTTCTTTTTCTTTTTTTGCTGTTACATTTGAAGTGTGTGTTTGATGTGAAGTGACAGTAAACAGAACCAGCAATTTTAAGAGAACAAACGAAATAGTGGAATGATGATTACCTGGTGCGGCATAGCCAATGGACCCTCTTAGTCCAAGGGATTGTGTTTGATGATCAGAAATGTTATCGGTGAGGAACCTCGCTAGTCCAAAATCAGAAACATGTCCAGTGAATTTCTTATCTAAAAGGACGTTGCTTGGTTTGAGATCACAATGAACTATTGGCGTTTCACAATGATTATGAAGATAATCTAGTGCAGAAGCAACATCAATGGCTATGTCTAGCCTCTGAAGAAAGTTCAAATTCTTGGGTGCTCCTGTTACTTGTTCAGCTTCAGTAGTGTGATGCAGCCACTCCTCTAAGCTTCCATTCTCCATGAACTCATAAACCAGAGCCTTGAAATCATTACCGAGAAAATCAATACTTGAACATGCAGTAATAATCTTGACCAGATTTCGATGCCTGATATTTCTCAATGCCTCACACTCGGCTATGAAACTTCTAGAAGCTCCCTGGCGTAAGAGGTTGAAAACTTTAACAGCAACAAGAGTTCCAACATCATTCAGCACTCCTTTGTAGACCGTCCCAAAACTACCAGTACCAACCAAATTAGCTGAAGAGAACCCATCAGTAGCTTTTAGAAGAGCATCATATGACACTTGAGACAGTTTTTCCAAATTGCTTGATGCAGGTTCTTTCTTTAGCTTTTTTCTTAATGGAAGCAAATATAGGAAACACAGCACCACCAAGATGACCACCACAAGTCCAGGGACTATGAACATTACCAATTTGGAGCTCTTTTTCTTGGAACCTTTGAACGTGTAGTTGCATTTGTGAAGCTGGAGTTGAGCAACACCGCCGCATAGCTTGCTGTTTCCAACAATGGAAATTGCACTGGCATTTTTGAAGACCCCTCCAACTGGCAGCTCACCCTGGAAGTCATTGAAAGAGAGATTCAAGTTTAGCAATTGAAACCTCTCCAAGTATTGTGGAATCTCCCCTGAGAGGTTGTTTCTAGAGAGATCCAAGAATTGAAGCCCTCTCAATGGTTCCAAAGATGAAATGGTCCCTTGGAAGGAGTTGCCTTGCAAGTGGAGGACTTCTAAACTTTGACACTTGCCAATACTGGTTGGAATTTCTCCGGATAACATGTTGTCTGAAAGGTCCAAAGAACTCAGACCTTTCAGATTTCCAACTTCCATGGGAAGAGAACCAGTCAAGTGGTTGTGAGATAGGTTCAAACCCAATGCTAATGATGAGAGACTCCAAACTTGTGGAGTTAATACACCACTGAGATTGTTTTGAGAAAGTTGCAACTGAAGCAGCTTCTGACATCTCCCCAAACTCGGAGGGATGACGCCCTGAAGAGCATTTCCTTGCAAGTCAAGTATGAATAACTCTGTTAAATTCCCAAGGGAGGAAGGGATATCCCCTGATAATTTGTTGTTGTTAAGAAGCAATCTCCCTAAACTCCGAAGCTTCCCAATATCAGCAGGAATGCTTCCACTAAATTCATTGTCGCCCATATACAGAATCTCCATGTTGACAAGTTTGCCTATCCCATTTGGGATGCTTCCATGTATCTGATTATTCAGGACAGAAAACGCAGACAGACTTGTTGAGAAGTTCCATAAACTCAGGGGAAGCATCCCTCCAAAATTGTTGGCGGTTAAATCAAGAGTCCCCAGTTGTGTGGAGTTGGTCAAATCCGAGAGAAAGCTAAAGTCACCGGCTTTCCCACTTCCAATATAATTGTCGCCAATTACAAATTCCCAGAGGCCATATAGCTTCTGTAAAGAGGGAACTTGTCCAGTTAAGCCATTTACTGCAACAATAAATTGTCTAAGATTGGAGGCATTGGATATGGACATGGGAATGGGTCCTGTGATTTGGTTGAAAGAAGAATCTATGACTTGGAGATTAGGAAGAGTGTTGCCCATGTCTGAAGGAAGCCTGCCATGGAATTGGTTTCCCAACAAGTCCAACTCCGTGAGAGAAGACATGTTAAAAATGAAAGCAGGAACAGCACCTGACAACATATTTTCTCCCACAGCAAAGACTTCTAAGCTTGTAAGTTTCCCTATGGAAATAGGAATACTTCCCTCCAAATTGTTACCAATAGCCAAAAGCGTGGTCAGGGATGAAAGGTTGCCAAATGAAGGTGGGATCGTTCCTGCTAGATTGTTATAGTAAAAACCAAACCTCTGGAGCATTGACAAGGACCCAATTGTGGTAGGAAGTTTCCCAACCAGCTTGTTGTACCCTAAATTTAGTCGAATGAGGTTGGAGCACCTGGATATATTGGCAGGGATTTCACCACCGATGGAGTTATTGTTCAGTCTTAGAGTCTGCAACCTCCTCAAGTGACCAATATGTGGTGGGATCTCACCTGTGAAGCTATTGTTTTGTAGATATAGCTCCTTGAGAAAGCTTAGATTCCCTACGTGGGGGGATATGGATCCTGCCAAATTCTGGGACTGTAGGTCTAACACTGTCACCCTTTGATGCTGGCGCCCGCAACCAACTCCTTGCCACTGGCAGAAGTGACTGGATTCATTCCAGGAGCTCAGGACCGAGGTAGGTTCATGCTTTATTTGAGTCTTGATGGCTAGAAGTGCAACTCGGTCAGTCTCTTTCCCTCTCAACCTTGTGGGGTTAGTGGCACTACTGGCAAGGGAAGAACCTGCTAGCAAGAAACACAAACAACATAACAGAACCTTGATGGGAAGAGAATATAAAACAAGGCCTGATTCCATGGGGACAAGCTTCATTTCAAATCACCAAGTATAAAATTAGCAAGCAAGAAGCAGAACCTTAATTATAAGACCTGAATTGTGCGGGGAAGAGAATAACCTTTATAAACTCCAAATTCCAAAATCCAAAGTGATCGCGGTTTCTCCAGGCCAATGAAGACCTGAAGTTTCTCTTTTTTGGTCAAGGTCAAGATGACGACCTCAAGTCGAGCACACTCAAATAAAGCCACTCATGAGTCATGACTCATCCATTTCGATTTTCCATGTCTTTTAGTGTTGACTTGATATCTACATGAGACCTGGAACCGTGATCAGTGGAGTCGTACTTTACACTCTAAATCTCAACGTTCACCTCACTCTAGCTCAAACGACGTATCACCTACTGAAACGACCCGTCCTGAATTTCATTCTGAACCCGCAGTAAATCGTGCGGGGACCACCTCTAAGGAAAAATTTACCGTAAAATTCGGTACAACCTTCTTTGAAAATGGACAACCCTTCCAATAGAAACCTGCAAACACGTCTAAAGGTTCCAAATCCAACTTTAACTTCTGGAGCCTTCGTGCTCCCCAAAAACAATCACCACCAACAAGATAATAAACATTATCTAAGATAATATACATCATCCGTCAAATATTCTAAAATATCAACAAGCCTTCACCCACAACCAAAAATATATACATTAAACCCAAGTATTCAGAGCTACTAGACACTAGCGGAAGTAAGAAAAGACAAGTAGGCTAAACAGGTAACCTACTAGTGAAAGGTGGTGGAAATACGGGTAACTATGCCTCGTCTCCTACTAGATCCAATCCGAACTCTGCAGGTTGGGCATTTTCAAACGAAGGGCCCAGGGGAAGACATTTAATAATGTTAGAGTGAGTGGACAAAAATAATTTAATAACAAAAGATTTATGCATTCCCATTTTAATTTCATAGAAAAATATATTGCATACGGTAGCTTAAAAGTGCTCAACTCATAAACTGACAATTTCACGATTAGCACGCTAGTCACAAACTCAAATAAAATGGAGCCTCTCTGGCTAAACTATATATAAACATATATTCGTATGTATTTACACTCGTCAGACTCCTTGTATGAATCTTAGAAACAATTTAGAAAAATAGGAATTCATACAAGGCTACAACGCTGGCGTCTAACGCTCACGTTGCGCCATAATGGTATTTTTCCTCATTATGACCGAAAAGGACGATGTATTTACGTGTGGACTCCCTATATGAAAACCTAAATAAACCAAAAAAGAAAGTAGTTTTCATATAGGGCTATGACGCTTGTGTCTAACATTCACGCCACGCCATAATGGTATTTTACCTTATTATGACGGACCAAGCACGTATGGCTAGCTAGCATTTATATACATACTATTCTCATAAACATCCAAAATACATATCCACCGAAAATATCATTTTCGGGATCTCTCCAAAGGAGGAAAAATTGTCATATAGGCGAGAAATCAATAAATCTCATCAGAAGAAATAAATGATTAATAAAATCATTCATCGCATGCTTTTTATTTAAAACAAATTAAGGTCCACTCACAAATTAGGCTTAAGCCTGATGACGCTCTGAGGCTTCTTCTGCTCGATCGGGCCTCTTCACGTCATGTTCCAAATATATAATTAATTTCCCACTAAAACCCAATATTTATACAAAATAGGTAAAATTAACTGAGAGCCATAACCACGCTCATCATTGCCTAATTTCGATATTCTTAAATCGGAATGATCCAAACTTTAATATCATACTCGGCAGCCGTAAATACAACATTTCCCAGAAATTGATTTAAATCCTACGGTCGGATTTTACATTATTTAACCGCCAAAATACCAAACTTCGGAAATTCACAAACCTATTCAAAACTCGTCCGAAAATTCCACAATTCACTTCATTAAACTCCTCTAATTATTACACATTTAAAATTATACAAAACCCCAAAACGGCGGCGGCTCCGCCGGCAGCGGCGGCCGGAGGCCGATTCCGGCGACCTCCAATTCCTATGAAATTTCAACAGCATCTTCCTCTCAACATCCCAAACAACTTTCATAACTATCACTAAGTCCAATTTCAAGCCTAACTAGGTCAATCGAACGAAAACATCTTAAAAGCCCTAGAATTTCAACTTCGAATTTCTCCTTACCGAGCTCAAGAGGAAGTGAGCCTTTTAGAGGGGTTGTTGCACGGGAGGAGAGCTACAAAACCGTACCAAGCTTGCCCGGATTGATGGCCGGAGGAGGGAGTTCCGGCGACAGAAGGCTTTAGGCAGCCAAGCCTTTCGGGGGAGAGTGCTCTTTCACAGCGAAGCTAGGGCGGCTGTCACCGGTCTAGAATGGAAGCTGGGTTGATGGCCGATCTTTTGAGACCGGTGCGGCGGCGATCGGTGACCGGACGGCGGCGAACGGGCGGCCGGAAGAATCGGGCAGCGGGAGGCTCGGGGAGAGAGAAACCGGGAAGAAGAGAGAGAGAGAAAAAAGTTTTGGGCCTCACCCATCCGGCCCAACTCTTCTATATACAACCAAATTCTAAAATTTAACACCCTAAAAAATAATACCCTAATAAAAATTACCTTTTACTAGCTAAAATTTATCATTTTTACAGTCGTTACATTTTTCTCCTACGAATAACTCTCCGAAATAATCGTCCCTCAAAACCCCTCTAGGGACCAATTAAACTATAACTCAATGTCGGAGACGGTAAAAATTCTTATTATAATCAAGCTAGTAAATAAGATAAAATTTTTGTGGGTCGGGATGTGACACCCACCATGTTCCTTAAGATGACTGGATTCCTTGCAAGAGCTGAAGACCAAGTCAGGCTCGTGCTTTATTTTGAGCCATTCTTTTTGGTCAATTATCTGAGTCTTGATTGCTTGATCCCTCTCTTTCCCTCACAAGTCACAACCTTGTGGGAAGAAAAAATATGATTAATTGGTTACAGTGAAGGAACACAAATTGACAACATATATAAATACTACCTTGAAAACAAGCATGATTCCACAAAGGAAGTTCATTTTAGATTTTCAACAAGTTAACTTCCTACCTGCACGAACAGCTTCTGGTTCCTTTTTCCTTCAGTAAATATTTGGGAAGAACATTTTACTCCAAAAGATGATTGAGCAAGCTCCAGAGCAAGTTTCTGTTTCAAAAAGAAAACGAAAAAAAAAAAAAAAGGTCAAGTTACAACTCCTTGTGATCAAAAGTTTCTGGTTTTCTTATACTTTTGCATTCAGTCAGTGTTTGAAAAATTGTTTGGTAATGAATTGCTGCTCCTCCAGCGATAGGAAAGTCAGAACAACATGGTACCACTTAATAAACCACTTGGCTGACATGATATGTTCTGTATGAATAGGGGCAGTCAACACTAACCATCATGTTTTTCTCAAGTTGAAGAATGGATCTTGAATATCATATATCATCATTTCTGAATTCAATACAGTCGTTTGCAAACTACTTGCATTTAGGCCACAAGCAACTAAACAATCATACAATTACAGATTATGTATATGTCAATATTTAGCTCTATCCTGCACAATGTACAGAAAACTTATTACAATCTCAAAATTTGACAAATGACTTGATGTTATTCCCTCTAATTTATTTTCATACTTACTCACATAAATAAATACTGTATGGTTTGATCCATCTGCTCTTTGTTGTAGCTTTCGTGTTTGTTCGAGATACCGAATTATCTGGTTGCAATTACATCTCTCCAGGAAGCATAGTATCCTCGGGCAGATCACAAAAAGCAATACCCTGAAAAGCAAAAAGGCATGAAAGTTAAGTCAAGGGAGAGTATCAACATAACGTAAAAATACTGTAGCTATAATATATGTACCTGCCCAATTAGGTGACCAACACATCTTTTCTCAGCTAGTAACTCAGCTTCACTCTGCAAAATTATAACGCAAAATGAGGCCATTTATTTCAAAGAACGAAAACACAGAAGTAGCCGATTGATTGAACATGCGAATGGGAAGTACTCTCTCTCTCTCTTTCTCTCTCTGAGAGAATGTAGGAAAGAAAATGAAACAATTTTGATTTTTGCACTGGTCTTTCTCTCTTATAGAATTTCTATCTATGATCATAATTAAACCATGTGTTACTCTGATTCATATCTTAGTTAGAATTGATGGCAGCTATTTACGTAATGTATCCTCACTTATTCATTGAACCCCATTAATGTATCATTTCTTATTGCGTTGCATGCAGGCCATAAAAGGATGAGAAAAGGCAATACCTTTGTTATTCTCTTGAGAAGATAATCGTCAAATTTTATGTCCTTCACAAGTTCATAATCCCCATCCCCCTGGAGAATACAATTGAATTACTGGAAGTGCCCATGTTTTCATCATTAACAGCAGGTAAGGAAAGTTCCCAACATCAACTTACTTTAGATCTGCATGGCATACTGAATACTATATCCTCTGCTATACCATAGGGATTTCCACTGGTGTAAACCTACAATAGAATGACAACAAATACTGGAGATTAAAAGCAACCCAAAATAATTGAAAATCATAACTTAGTTTGTAATAAATATCTAATATCAATCAACTTCATTGGTTAATAGACTTCGTATGGAGTTGTAGCATTTCATATTTTGACTGTGCATGAGAGCCCTTTATCTCACACAGCTGCTAATGTTAAAGAAGGAAGAAGTCATCTTCTCTTCTTTCGATTACCTTCCTCACATACGTATAAGACCAAACCCATTCGATTTAAGTAAAACTAGGGATAAAAAGAAAAATGAGTTGCGAAAAAAATTTCAGTTTTAAATTTTCCCCGTCACTTCAGAAATAGAAGTGCTAATATGGGGATGAAAAAGAAAATTATTTGCGAAAAAAATTTCATTATTAAGGTTTTCTGTCTCCTTCAGAAACAGAAGTGATCATTTAGATGCTCAAGAAAGGTTTAGGTTTTATTAAAAAAAAAAAAAAAGAAGTTATATAATGTGCATTTTTATCAAACAAACAGGAACTTACACCAGAAGAAAACCAATCACCCTCAGGGGTAGGATTAACCAAGGACTTTATGGCATCTACAATTGACACGGAAGTTGATGCAGCTGAAGATCTTCCCCACTTTTTTATGAGAGCACCTCCTCTCTGCAAATTGAATTTATAATTAGTTCTTGATGATGAGGGGCATAAATCTCTGCAGAACGATGTTGAAATACATATTTGACATCCTTACCGTCTGGACCTTGTGTGTAAACTCCTCCTCTAACCACTTGTGATCCTTGATAACCTCTTTGACAGGCAAGCCATCAATTTTAGCATTTAAGAAATCTGGGACCTGTTATGAGTTACAGCATTCTGTCTTCAAACAAGAGCAAGAGAAAATAACTGTCCTATTGCAAAAGAATGTTTTCAAATACCTGAGTGGTAGAATGATTTCCCCAGATGGTCACGTTTGACACTTTATCATAGAAGACACCCGCTTTGAGGGCCAGCTGAATAAAACAAGAAGACACTTTTATATAGGTTTTCTTTTTGTTCAAAAGAGAGAAGCAAATTTCACCTATATGTATTCAATGTTTGCGAGCTAAGTTTTACCTGACATTTTGCTCTATTTTCATCCAGCCGTGTCAAAGCATGAAAATTTTTAGCAGGAATATTCGGAGCATTTTTCAAACAAATTAGTGCACTACATAATAGAGAAATGTAGTCATCAGTAACAGGCGTAGAATAATAATCCAGGAGATTGCATCCTTTCACCTGATAAGAACTGAAAATAAAAGGATGATAAGGACATACTTTGTGTTACAAGGGTTGCCAACCACTATCACCTTGACATTACGAGATGCAACAGCATTGAGAGCCTTCCCCTGTTTGTTGAAATTAATAATATATTAGCAAAATTCTTGAGAAATTTGTGTATTAAAGAGAAGCATTTGTGCTATCATAATGGCACCTGCTCTGCAAAGATCTGCCCATTTTTGTCCAACAAATCAGCTCGTTCCATTCCAGGACCTCTAGGCTTTGCTCCTATTAGTAGAGCCCAGTCAACATCTTGGAACACCTCATATGGATCAATACCTATGCTCACCTCCCTCAACAAAGGAAATAGGGAATCCTCCAATTCCATAGCAACTCCTGTAAAATTTAAATGTCCACTCAGTCAACATGGGAATATGGCATTCATAATTTAGATGACTTCACTTTTAGTAGTGATAGTAAATCCCCAGTTTTAACTCATGCAAGTTAGTTTAACTATAGATTTTTGTTAACTCCTTTCCCACTGTAATTCTAGCCAAAATTCTTTCTAACATTAGTATATATATACTTAATTTTGTTACTCTAAAACATAGAAAGATCCTCAAGCAGAGGTATATCCCACTTTGACAGAGTGGCTATATATATACCAAATTGGACTCAGTCCTGAGACTCCACAGACATGACACATTGAAATTTTGATTCTAATTTCAAACATAGGGTTGGTAATACTCTGTCAAACACTGATGTTTAAACATGTAATCAATATTCAATAGGGCTATATATGCACTTTTCCTCAATGCATGCTGGTATATAATGGTTTTGGTGTGGAAATGCTGAAGCTGCCTGAGCAAGAATATAAAGGTTACTTTCAATGATGGAGAATTATCCTTGAATGGCAATGTAGATACTGGTTTTCTAGTATTTTCACTTTGATCTTATTAGTTGTGCTGCAAAACAGGTTATAGTGGCAGAGTGATCCGCTAAGCTGAGTACAGGGGTCTTGCTAAACAGGTTATAGTGGTACATGAATTCTCATGGAGCACAACACCAGGCGACTGGTAGCTGAATTATGTAAGTCTCTAACTTACGTAATCAGATCACTGAAAGATATTACAGTATTCATTGTAAACTCTACCTCTCTACTTTGTATAGTCTCTCAGTTAATACTCTGATTACTTGAGTCATATCAAAAACTTCAACTCAGATTGCACAACATGCCTGTATCACTTTCCCTCACAACTATTAGGGCCATGATCAATTATAAGTAGTTGAACAACAATCTAATTTTACATATTTCATCATTTTCTAGAATTTCATATAGGATTTTCGACACTGCAGAACAAATGACTGTTAAGAACATTACCTTCAAGAGCTTCAAATGATCTTTCAGATCCCAGTAGTTTCAATGCAATGGGTTGGTCTGCCCCAAAAACCTCGCCCGATGCAAGCTGGATTATAAGCAAGTCATACGCAAAATGTTGAACACAGATTCTTATAAAATTAAAATAAGAGGTTCTATTTAAATTATGAACTTTTCTCGAATATACGGCGGCATAACTTTTATCTATTTTTTTTTTTTTTTTTCTATGAGAAGAGGTAGATTTTTTTTTTTCTGTTGTTTTTGACAGTCTAGAAGATGGCACCTCAACACTATATATTTAATGGATGAGAAAACCCCATCTCCTACAAAAAAAAGTTAACTATGTGGTGATTGAATTGAATCCAAAGCTCATGGCCTTTGGAAGCTCTATTATAAAGTTACTGGGGTAGGAGAATCCACTAAGCCAAGAACAGTCATCAATAGAAATGACGGCATCTGTCATATCATGATTTTTAGTTGCTCATATGCCAAGGCTCCACGCTGCAAGATGGTATTACTTATTACCTACTAATTGAGAACCAACTGAAGATACACCATAATGCCCCTTAGTGAATAAAGTAAGATCATACTCCTGTCAGTTAACATTGGCACATGATTCAAGCTATGTATGTTTTACAGTCTCTCCATGTTCATTTAACAGTAATAAGCTCCAGAGAGTCACTATTCAGACCCCCCACCCCCACAAAAAAAAAAATAAAAAAATCAAGAAAAAGTCTAGTAAAAGAGTTTGAAGTTGCCCAGTATCATTTGGTCTAGCGGCATAGTCTCCCCTTAGTAAGTGGGAGGTTGTGAGTTCGACACACGAAGTTTAATATGTGATAAAAAAAGAGAGTCTGAAGTTTAGTTGCAACAGATACTTTGGAACTACATGCTAGGAATGTTTATATTGTCTCCATTTTCTATTTTCCAGTCAATAACTTCCAGAATTGCCAGTGATGGACACCAAGAAAGAAAAAAACAGAGTCTGAAATTTAGTTGCAACAAACACTTACTTTGAATAGTAGATGATTAGAAATCATCCCAGCTGCACCTGAGACTGCAATATTAATCATTTTCTTCCAGGATTTTGTCTCTTCTTCCTGTGATCATTGAATCGCAGTTATTAGTTACACACATAGATAGCGAAAAGAACTATCTTGATAGTCATGCATATCAACAAATCATCATGTAGTCATGAATGTTACACTAAACCTCGCTTCGGATATTTTCATAGTAAATGGCTTTTGTTGCAGCAAAAGGCAGTATTAACTAGCATATAAGCATTCAATTTGTGTCATTGACAGTGAAACAGTACAGTATTAAAAATGATTCACAGAGAAACTGATCCTCAGCTCATAGAATAACAAACAAAATGGAAAACAGAGCAAGTTGTACTAATTGGTAAAACAAAAGTCAATACATTCGGGTAACTCAAACTGGAATGGGCATAATGACAAACACCACCAGTGCATATTCATGTAACAAAAAAAAAACAAAAGGAGAAAAAACCCAGATCAGAAAACGAAGAAAGCTTACAGCTTTGAGATCATAGGTGAGGCAAAACACGCCATAACACTCGAGTTTGTTCTTGGGGTCTTCAGTTAGCGTAGGAGCAGGAGCTTGGACTTGACTGAAATCAAGAAACAACAGAATTACCACAACTATAGATTAAACCAAAACAAGTAAAAAAGAAAGAGTAAAAAAAGGTTGTTACTTGGGTGCAAGAGAGCAAGAGACTCGAGCGTTTTGGGTGCGAGAGAGAGGTGGAAAAGCAACACGGCGGAGATGGGTGGCTGAGAAGGAGAGCTTGGATGGGTGGACAAGGCGGGTGGTGGTGTATGAAGGCGTTGAGAGCTCCGCTACTGCCATGGCAGCAGAGAAAGATGGAAGCTTTGATAAGAAAGAGAGCAACTTTGAGAAGTTTGAGAAGAGAAAGAGACTGATTTGGAGGGAGAGGGAGAGAAGTTGGGAGATGAATTGAGGAAACTAGGGAAGAAAAAGGATGGATTTTGAATATCTAGTATAAGGCCATGCAAATGACACTTGTCAACACCCTTTGTCACTTCCTCATATCCATAAATCTCCTTCAGCAATTCCTTTTAGGTTGGGGGCTTTCATTCAGCTTTGTAATTTTGGTGGACAAGAGTGACTGACTTTCAGTTGGGTAATACATTCATAATATAATAAGAAACAAAAATAGCCATGTGAGAAGTTATATGATGCTATAATAAGAACATAAACATTGTTTTCCCAAGGGGAAGAATGTCTGAGTACTTGGTTTAAACTCTAAATCACTGATTATAGGGGATTATGTATGAAGCAGAGTGACACCTATGTTGTTACTTATTTACCACTTATAAAAGGCTACTTTAATTGACACATTTTAGTGTTACTCTTAAGATATGATTGGTGTTACTGTTGAGTCTTAACTAGCTCTCTCATTGTATTTTTTATTTTGATAGTTGTCAAATTATTTACCGGGCATTATTTCTCATGTCCTCCATCTCTATATTTTAAATATCAAAAGATGGCAGCAAAATATGTATGGAACAGAAAAACATGTGATGAAGTTGTTTTAATATAAAAGATTAAAGATTGTTCATATCTGTGTTTCTTTTGGTAAGACTGCTGTATGGAATTTCTGGTGCTAATTATATATACATTTGATCAGCTGCTCGAGCTCACCTGTACTTCAAGCTCACCTCTGTCATGTGTGGATCGAGCTTTACTTAAATTAATTTCTTCGATTCATATATATACGTACACAGGTTGTTGGCGATGTGCATTTGATTTGCTCCTACTGCTTTGGATGGTCTTTGTTGCAACAAAACAGGTCACAAGATTAAGTTTCGCATGGTTGTACTTAACTATTCACTATTCATTTCAAATAATGTATAATAGTGAAATACTAGTCAGTGCCCCCGCGCTTTGCTGCGGGTTTCCTCTTTTTTATTGATATTGTAGGCCTGTTTAAATTCTGTACATAAAAGTTATGATAGTGTATTTCCTACTGACATTGAAATATAGATCATCTAAGAACGAATAAATAATTAAATTGGAAGCTCCTAAAGCTAATTTCTTCATCATCTTCTTGCATAAAAATAAGATGATGCTCGGGTGCATAAATCATTACTGGCAGAGAGCACGATAGAGATGAGAATGCCTATCTAAGCCTGATACATATCGGATTTAGCCTTGCATCTTCCTACAAAGAATCAAACCAAAAGATAGATTCTTACTTTTGTAACTAACCCTACAGTAAAAACATATATAATGAGTAAATGAGATTCTTACATAAACCCTACAGTTCAGTTGCTATCCAGAGAGCCCTCTGGTATTTTCAGTGATCACCTATGCAAGAACGGACATGAGAGACATCAAAACACAGAGAAAGCCTGGTCAAGACCAGAAAAGTTGCAAAGTATATACCACGTCCAATCAATCTCTTAGTACCTTTCCCATTTGTTGAGGGAGAGACTTTGAATTCAACCACTGGAGAGGCCTTTTAGTTAACTTCATGATCCTAATGAATTTACAAAACGCAGGCACACTGTCACTATCAAACATGAAAGCTATAAGTTCATCATTGTTCAGCCATCGGATGTTCTGAACTACAAAGCATAAGAGAAAAAAGATAAATCCCAAGATAGTTTCTTTGATTGATTATGGAAAATAAGTAATGTTATGTAATGTGCATCAGTGATCAATCTGAGGGTGAACAGACCGACATCTCCCAAACCTATCACCCCTCCTCAACCCTCCTCCCCCGCCGCTCCTTGAGAGTTTTACAAAAATTTCTCAGTTTTCACTTGCAGATACCAAATGAAGTCAATTTCAGATTTACTTTAAAACTTTGGCTAATTGCGTATCTATTCAACTGTATTCACATTTACTACTGAATATGTAAATCCAAACGTGTTAATGTGATAGCTGTCAAACTTACAGAAACAATACTGAATATCAAACACCATAGAATGTTAACAGAAACTAAGGAAAACAAATAATCAGGAAAAAGATTCAGCACGAACTAAGTTATAAGTTTCATTTGATTTCGATAACTTCACTTTTGTTGTATATAGTTCATTTTCATCACAAAAAATTTCTCTTGTTGACTTCAAATCCTTAAACTTGTAATTAACTAAACCATGCAACATAAGGCGATGTGAACTTTCATAATATGTTCAAAGAACACGGAGACAGGTTCAGTAAATACATCCCAAGCTCTAAATTGGTTGCATTAATCTATATTCTATAGTACCTTTGGTGCTTTTATATACATTTATAGAAACTTATATGCTTTACGGATAAGATTAAGAAATGCAAATGCCAGCAGTATCATAAAAGACCTCCTCTAAAAGCAGAGATTTAGGATCATAAAATGACAACAGATTTAGGATTCAAACTTAGGATCTCAAAACTCAAACTTCAAACGCTGTGGTTGTCAGCAAGACAATACCTCTGCAAATTGTTTTTTGTTGTTGAAATAGATAAGGAATCCAGCGATGATGATGTCATTCTTTGTTGAATTACCTCCTGCAAGAGAATATTTCAGAATTGTTTTTAAGCAGTAAGAGACTAATAAATCAAGACTTCATTCGATCAAAAATATAAAAAAATAAAAAAAATTATGATCTCTAGAGTCTTCAACAACGATTTGAGGACCTTGGTGGTACAGACAATTCACAACCGATCAAGTTTGTGTTTGCTTTGAGTAAGTCCGGCTGTTGTCAGCAACTCATTCAAAGGGTATTTTGGACTTCTTAAACCAAAAGCTTCCTCTTCGTACTGTCCAAAACAGAGCAGCCGTCACTTGGACATCTCTGCGGCAACTCTCCTCTTCGGCTCATCTCTTCATTCTCTACTCGATATTTACTCACTCTTCTCAACTCTTCTTCAAGTTCCGGTATGTCTTTTCTTCTCTAACTTTGTTTCCTAGCTATGTTGGGTATGCTATTTCTCATTCAGTTTATCCTTCAATATATTTAGAGTATCGAATTAGTTAGATAAATAATTGAGATGGGTAATGTTGGTTCTCCTCTAGTTAGTTCTATGCGTACTCTTGGTATGGTATAATTTGATTGGGAATGTGTTTTCTGGGTTGAGGAGAGTTCATTGCATCTGGGGAGTTTCATATTTCCTGACACAAAATGTAATAATTTGATCTAAATCTAGGATCCCAGATGTTAATGGTAACTTTTTCGTTTGATATAGTTAATTGGGATTTCTTTTTTCTTTGGCAGACAAGGTTTTATAAAGAATGGAACTTGGGTCCCTTTCTGATCCCTCCCAATCGACATTCTCTTTGGTTGATGAGGATCATACATTCGCAAATGCTGTCAGATATACTCTGAATCAGGAGTAAGTGCATGCTTTCTAACTCAGTTTTGTAACTTCGGCTCACATATTCACCTATTATACTGTTAGCTCTATATCTTACTTGTCAAAGCATGAATCATAGAGAGAATGTCGTAATTGAATTCTCTGTGGTGAACTAATCTTACCTTTCGTGCTTCAGAATGAGATGTAGTAAAAGTAGTGGTACTGGTAATAAGAGGAAAGCTGAATTGTTTGCTTAATGATAAACTAAGAAGCTTTAATGTTATCTTGCAGTCCGAGGACGAAATTCTGTGGGTACAGCATTCCTCATCCATCCGACAACCGAGTTAATATTAGAATTCAAACTACAGGTGTGCATATTTGTACTTTTTCTTTGCCTTGAGCAATATATGTATAGGTGTATCAGATATCAAATGCAATGATTTTGTTCTGTCGTGGACTTATATCAAATACATTGATCTTGTTCTGTCATGGACATCTGTGATTGTTTCTGATTTTTATTTTCCCCTTTAAGAGAGAGACCGGGTATAAATGGTTGATGCAGATGGTATTTCTTACATTATTATTGGTCAACTTTAATGTCTTTTCAGTTGGTTGTATCTGCAAAATGCACCTGTTGTGCATATGATATTTTTGCCTAATCATATATGTGAATTAGACCCAAGTTGTGGGTCTGCAGATTCTGAACGAGTTTGATTGCAGAAATAGCTGCTTTATCAGTGTACTATCCAAATATGATTTTATATTTTTTTAGTAAAACAATTTAGGATGCTGCATGAAGTGATCTGAGCAGTTTGTTCTAAGAAAGAACACAAAAAAATGCATTATCTTATATATAAATATGGACGTTTGGAGGAATTAAAGTTCTAGATCGGGGGAGTTGCAGCTCAAAGATAGAGCACATATCCCCACATCGATCATTAGATTTTTCCTGCACCTTTTCCAAATCTTTATCATGAAAATATGTAATGCTTCGAAAGATTATTGCTTTGTTTGGTGGTCGATTTCTATTTAGATTATGTCTATGCCTTTGTTTTCCAGGCCAATCAATTATGTAACTTAAATAACTTAAATTTTCTTGCTCATACAATAAAAAAAAAAGATGCTGATATGCTTCCATACATATTGTTCAGAATTGAAATTCTGAATTTAGACTAAGCTGGTCATTTGATGAATTTTACAGGTGATCCAGCAAAAGATGTATTTAAAGATGCATGCCAGGATCTCATGGTGATGTGCCAGCATGTGAGCAACACTTTTGACAAGGCTGTGGTTGATTTCAAAATGAGCAACTCTGTCGAGGGCATGGACATTGAGTCAGATAGTTGAATTGGTCATCGTAGATTCTCATATATATGCTTACTTTTAATTACAAATGTAGGTTATGGTGGATGCATAATATGAACTTACAAGTTTGATTAATGGTTTCAGAGTATCTGTGTTGGCGGTTGTGGCAAAGTTCTGCCAATTACTTTGTTCTACTAATGGAATTAGTCAATTATCGTTTGTTTGTCTCTTTTGCCAGACTTGATGTTTCAGAATCTAATTCATGTAAGAATATGCATCATAAAAACTGTCATATGACTCATATCAAGTGTTCGAAAATGATCATGAGTTTTCGGAACTAACCATCGGCATTTCAACTGAATTATAAGTTTATTTTCTTCGAATCACAAAATAAAGAGACAAGGCGACAAAGAAGATTGAGTAGTACAACTAAAACCGAAACTGTTAAAGAAAAGGGCATTGGAAGCCGTCAGAGAAAGAGAGTGATTCCAGATTGACATTCTCACATCCCACGTAACAATGTACGCTTCCTTCCAAACTGTCTAAGTCAACTTTGAGATATCTCGATAGTTCATTTCGACTTGCTTGTGAAGTTATAAATCTGACATTGCAAAGATCATAGGTGGGTCTTACTGGCTTTGTAAGGGTGGGTGGGCTAAGAGTTTTTATCTACTGACGGAGGAGGTTGTGTGTTGGCATATTGGCTATTCAACACAAGAATTTCCAATGAAGGAAAGAAATGTGGTACAAGATCCGGAGGTCTAAATCTTGAACAAAGTACTGCATAATCAGAGGTATCAATCAAGAATCAAACGTGATTTGCAAGGTAATGAGATTTAAACATCTCATATATGGTAAGTTGATATTTCTTTCAAGTTGATGATTTTGATTGAGAAAATTTTGTGAAAAGTCTTATATTTGAAGTCTTCCATATCAGGAACATTAAAGATGTTTATATGCATAAATCTTGAGTTTTTATAGTATATCTGGTTTCCATATCAGGTGCTCTAAAAAGTCTATCTGCATAAATCTTGAAACATATATGTTCTTACATAAGTGTGCATAATCATTGTTCTCAGGGTGATTAAGAAATTGAATTGTGAATTATCTAATTGCTGAGTTATAGCATGGAACTGGTGTGCAAGTTTTGGAAAGTGCAAAATGATGGTTGACTGATTGCATCTTTTCAGAAACGAAAATTTGATCATGTTATTGCAAGACATCAGTTGAGGGGGAGTGTCACACTCTATAAATTGCTTCTGCTGTGATTAGGAAAGACAAGCTTTTTGTATGTTCTTGAGAAAAGACTGTGATAGCATTGTCTCTGAGTTGATATTGTATTCATGCTCATCATACAAATTGCTTGTGTGTATCCGATATAGACTGAGTTTCTTTTCTTACTTGCATACAGGTTGCATTTGAGATTTGTGAACAAAGGCTTACTGAGAAGCTGAGTCTAGAAGGAGTTGAGAAACTGGTTGTGTCAAAGGACCAAGGTGTTTATCAAATTATCATCCTGCTGTGGGATAGAATTTGAGAAGAAGACTGAGAGTGGCTAAGTCTCAGTTGATGCTGCACAAATACTGATTGTCTAAGAATCAGTTGTAGTAGGATCTAGTTGTGTGAGAACTAGTATAGCTGAGTGTGTGAGATCTCAAAACATTAGTTCAGTTTCTCTTTGATAGAGTTATCTAAATTGAATTACTTGTGTGAGAAGTAAGAAGAGTGAACATTGTATAAGTTGTGTAATTGTGTGAGAAATTACAACTTGTAAACCTTGTTTGAAGATTAAAGGAATAATCGTGCTTGGTGTTTTTTCCCTCATTGAGGTTTTGCACCAAGCCATTGAAATTGTTGTCTATTGTGTTTCTATCTGTGTTTAATCCATTTCTATACTTATATTGTGTTCATGGTGGGTTGTACATTGAGAGAGGTCGTTTTCCTGGAAAAGAATGGGATCCAGCGTAAAATATATCCATGCTACGGCTAGGGGTCGTCACAACCTAGCTAATCATGTTCGGGAGTCTTTTCCGGCTTTTGAATTCGAGTTTACTCCTGCAGGAGAAGGAGGAGGTGAGTACTGTGGTGGTGGCGGAAAACCCTAATCTGCAGGGCAGAAGCACTTCTATGCGAACTACCGGCTCTAAAGGTACGTCGTTGGCATGGTCGTCATCCAGAACAATGGTAGCAGTGGTGGTAGGTCGGACGGTGGTTCAAACATGCTTGTATGCACAAGTCATGTTTGTTCTTCTTGCAGAACACAGAGTGCTATGATTTTGATATTCTTCCACAGAATACTGAAATCTTTTTTTTTTTTTTTCTTTTGTCTGGGTGCAATTTTCTTTTGCGCGTGGACACCATGCTGTGAAAAAGCAACTAGAACAGGCACACAATGTGCTAATTTCTTGCAACGTGTAACCAACTATGTGGTATTGCGGTATTGTGGTCAAGTTGTGATTCAGGGATAATTAGAAGCAAAAGCAGACCTGACATTGAGCCGAATGAATTGAAAGAAAGAGCTAGCAATGACTTTGTGGACACTTGTGCAAGCATGTGGCTGCGGGAAGGAGACTTGTGCATGTATGGAGGGAAAGAAGGTCTGGATAATCACAATTAAGAGCCAGATGTAGTGGAGGGCCGGGGAGAAGTATCTGCAATTGAGAGCCAGATGTGTGATGAGGAGATCACGAGAGAAGTGTGGTTTGCTCTCCTTTTCTCTTTATTTCTTCTTCTTATAGGAATGAAGAAAGAAATTGAGTGCACAAGTAGCACAACATGTTTTGTAATGCTGTGTATCATTTGAAACATGAGCATATAATATTGTCATATGGCAATAAGATAAAAGCTTTAATTTTGCAGTGTTAGTGGAAGGTTTTCATGTTTTGTCAAGTGACTAAAAGTTGAGGAGTTTCTAATCGTTCCTTAGATGTATTCCCATGGGAATCTCTGCTCTCAGCTACATTATCAGTTTGGTAACCATCCCTCAAGTAGTTCCTGATTCACATGTTTTAACTTTTAAGTGATTAACATCTACCCTTTTGTGTTTCATTTTCTTCTCCAAATTATGCAATAATATGCATGATGACTTATATTGGTGCTCCTAACTGATCCTGGCCGGTGCTGCATACTGATCCTGGTGCGGCATTACATAGCTCAAAAAGTTACTAGAAAAAACTACACCACGTAATAGTTCTAGTGCTAGCTGCAAGTCGTCAGTGGTTGTCCTAATCATCTATTCCAAGTCTTTCTAACTGTAATAGGTATCTTTTCAAAAAAACTGTAATAGGTATCTGCAACTGGTCCTGGCCGGTACTTCATCTGCCGTTATGATTGATTTTGATTGAGGAAATTACAAAAGTCATGTGCCACTAGTCCCTTAGTAGAAACCAACTGATCGAATTAAGTCACTCGTCTTTCTGAAGAAATCAAACAATCAAGTCAACCAAAGTGTGCTCTTCTTCATCATATGTTGTACAGATTGATTGTTCCTACTATAATGAACTTGTACCTGATTCATAATAGCCCACCAAACAACCACATATACCTCCCTCTATTGTCTTTATTATGCCTGTCAATTCGGTTTTGAATTTTGATTACTCAGTTTTGAAATCAAGAGTGGGAAAGAAAGAAGTTTTGAAATCAAGAGTGGGAAAGAAAGAAGTTTTGGTAGCGCTAATTATGTATCTTCCCATAATCCCATCCTTTAAATTAGTTTTCTTGCGCATAAAATGGAACTCACCTATCCTTTTGTTTCGTTGATACACCACGAAGAAAATAATCAAAATGGGAATTTTGGTTGTGCAATTTGTTCTGATATACTCTTTCTATAATGAAATGTTCATTTTCTGTTCTAGCTCCTCCATGCAACTAGACCATCCCTTAACCACGAGACTGGAAGGAAATGAGACGGATAGGCTGGCACTACTAGCAATCAAAGCTCAAATACAACACGATCCGAACCAGGTCACAAGCTCATGGAATGAATCCCTTCATTTTTGCCTATGGCACGGCGTCACATGCAGTCGAAAGCATGACCAAAGAGTGGCAAAGCTGGAGCTCATGTCTCTAACGTTGGTGGGATCCATATCTCCACATATAGGAAACCTAAGCTTCTTGAGAGTGCTAAATCTCAAGAACAACAGCTTCAATCATCAAATTCCACCTCAAATTGGGCAGTTGCGTAGATTGCAGGTATTGCTTCTAAACAATAACTCGCTTACTGGCACCATTCCTTCCAATATATCCAACTGCATCCAACTCGTCACTCTCTTCCTCAGTAGAAATAATCTAGTGGGTAGAATTCCTCCAAAACTGAGTTCCTTGTCAAAGCTTAAGAGTTTTGTTTTGCAAAACAACAATTTAACAGGAGAGATCCCTCCTTCTTTGGGGAACCTTTCGTCTCTCGAGGCGATTGGTTTAGGGTATAACAACTTAGAAGGAAGCATCCCAAGTGTTCTATGCTGGTGGAAAAAATTGACAATTTTCTCTCTAGCCATAAATAGGTTGTCTGGTATCATCCCTCCCTGCATTTATAATCTCTCTGGTATAGTTCAATTCGAGGTATTATCAAACCAAATTCAAGGAACTCTTCCTTCAAACTTGGGCACTACAGCTTTTCCCAACCTCCAAATCTTTTCTGTTGATGAGAATCAATTTACTGGAGCCATCCCTTGGTCAATATCGAATGCAACAAATCTTGTGTGGTTCCAATGTTCATCAAACAAACTCACTGGACAGGTACCAAATTTACGAAACCTTCATAACCTTGTGGTATTCAATGTCCAAGATAATAATCTTGGAACCGGTAAACATGGAGACTTGAGTTTTGTCTCAGAATTGATCAATGCCACAAGTCTAACTTGGTTGGGGTTCAGCCAGAACAACTTTGGAGGGACGTTGCCCACAGCAATATCTAATCTCTCAACCAATCTCCAAATGATTTTTCTGCAAGGAAACCGCCTAGAGGGAAGCATCCCGACTGGTTTAGGAAATCTTGTGAACTTGCTAGGACTACTTATGGGTGAAAACAACTTCACAGGTAGCATCCCCAGAGATATTGGGAAAGTTTCGAGGCTCGAGGAAATTTATCTTGGGAACAACAAATTATACGGGAGCATTCCATCTTCTCTTGGAAATTTAACAAAGTTAACCATTCTTCACTTGCAAGGAAATAATCTCAATGGCAGCATCCCTTCAAGCATAGGAGAATGTCACCAGTTGCTAGAGTTGGATCTTTCTCATAATAACTTGGATGGCAAAGTACCTCAACAATTACTTATCGGTCACCTCTCTTTATCGATTTCTTTAAACTTGTCAAAAAACCACTTTACTGGTTCCCTCCCCTTTGATATTGGAAAGTTGAAGAATCTAGCTGCACTAGACGTTTCTTACAACATGTTATCAGGACAACTTCCCAGCAGCCTTGGAAGTTGTGAGAGTTTAGAAGTCCTACACATACAATGTAACTTCTTGGAAGGGCTCATTCCTTCATCCATGAAGGAATTGAGAGGGATTCGAGATCTAGACCTTTCACTCAATAATTTTTCAGGAGAAATTCCACAGTTTTTCGAGACCTTGGGAAACTTGGAGAATTTAAACCTATCCTTCAATCAGTTTTGGGGAGCAGTACCAACAGACGGTATCTTTAGGAATGCAAGTGCAACTTCAGTTCTTGGAAACACAAAACTCTGCGGCGGCATTGCTAGTCTTGGACTTCCAGTGTGCAACTTCAAAGAGTCTAAAGGAGGAGAATTGTCTGATAGAATGAAACTAGTGATCTTTTTGACTTCCGGGTTCACTCTGCTGGGATTGGGTGTGGTGCTTGCTCTCATCTTTCTACGTAAGAGAAGGAAAGAAACTGAAGTAAGCACTTTTGAGAACTCCGGTTTGCCAGTTTCATATGCTACTCTTCTAAAAGCTACAGGCGGGTTCTCTTCAGTTAATTTGATTGGTGTAGGTGCTTTTGGGTCTGTTTACAAAGGAATTCTTGCTGATGATAAAGTTGTTGCTGTCAAGGTGCTTAACATGTTACACCGGGGAGCATCTAAGAGCTTCATGGCCGAATGTGAGGTGTTGAGAAATATCAGGCATCGGAATCTAGTCAAGATCTTAACTGCATGTTCAAGTACAGATTTCAGCGGTAATAATTTCATGGCTCTTGTTTACGAGTTCATGGAAAATGGTAGCTTGGAGGATTGGTTGCATCCATCCACTGGAAACGAAGAGCTGATAGAAGCACCCAAAAGTTTAAGTCTTGTTCAGAGGCTTGACATTGCCATTGATATTGCTTGTGCATTGGATTATCTTCACAATCATTGTGAAACACCGATAGTTCATTGTGATTTGAAGCCAAGTAATGTTCTTTTGGACAAAGATTTGACTGGACATGTTTCTGACTTTGGGCTGGCAAGGTTTCTCCAGGAATCGACCAATGTTTCTAGAAATCAATCACGCTCCATCGGAATCAGAGGATCAGTTGGTTATGTCGCTCCAGGTAAGTTTCCTCATGTTATTCACATTTATCTCTGTCATTTACTATTTCATGAGAGCTAGTTTATTTATAGTATAGTTGTAGTGACATATATCTATTACATTCTTCAAACTGTAGAATATGGTATGGGAAGTGAAGTTTCAACATATGGGGATGTCTACAGCTTTGGCATTCTCTTGTTAGAAATGTTCACCGGGAAGAGACCCACTGATCGCATGTTCGGTGACGGCTTGAATCTTCATTACTATGTGAAGACAGCTCTCCCTAAACGTGTTACGGACATTGCAGATTCACTAATTCTTCAAGGAGGCAATATCAATGTTGAAGAATCTCACAACATGTCGAGCTTGACTTTGATATTTGGAATTGGAATCGCCTGTTCGGTTGAATCCCCAACAACCAGAAAGGCTGTCAGTGATGTTGCATATGAATTGCACTCAATTAGGGAAAATCTTCTCGACTGAAAATCTAGAACCATCTAAGTACGTTACAAATGGATTGGGAAGGCTTTTATATGTGTTGTATGCTTTGTTACTACTATGTTCTTGTATGTACTGAAACTGTGTGTTTGAGGCCTTGAGCCCTCTATGTAGTTTAAAGAATAAATAAAGAGTGTAACATCTTGTATAAATCTATTAAACACCCTAAATTTTCCTCTTCAATGTGCCACAGATCATATCACCTCTTCAATCATATCACCTCTTCAATGTGCTTATATATATTCTTGGATGCTTAATCTCACACAACACTTTGGTTGCCAATGAAGTTGCACGTACACTTCATGTATAAGTTGAAACAGCAGCAGGAAGGCTTTTTCTCTCTCTCAAACTTGATATTAGTAAAGCTTAAATATGATAGACTTACACTGTTATTTTTCACTCTCTGTTATTTTTAATCAAACCTGCCTTCATGCAGGTTACTAAGGTTGTGTCTCATCTTTGCTATATATCACTATATATGCTATATATTCCCTACTTAACTTTATTGTCAAAAAACCCTTGTCCTTGTCCAAAATCACAACTTATATCTTCACATCCGGATCTTTCTTTATCTATTGGATAAGTCCCTAGCCTCTGTTAATCTGTCAACTATGTAGTTCTTTTACATCTGACAAACTATGCTGTTATCGAACTTTTTCATTATTATGTTTGAAATATTTGATTTCTAATGAAAATTCAAAATATCATAGTGAGAATTTTTCTTTATCATTGCATTAATTCTAGTTTATAATACTGAGTCATATATGGAAATGTTGGTTTTCTTATCAGGGCATCCTTTCATGGTCTCGCTTCTTTCTCATCTAACAACAGTGCAGGTTTATTTGTTCTAAAACGTACTACTAAAAGTTTAAAACAGTGAAGCTCATGAGTCATGATTCTTATCTAGTCTTTGTTTTTTGTCCCATGTTTTAACTGTAAAAGAATGAATTTCTACTTAATTTCATTCTGTGTGATTGATACATATATATAGATACAACTGCTATACAACTATGGTAATAATCTACAGTAATGACAATTGCATATAATTAGGAAAGAGAATCAGAATCACTCTTGATTTGAGGAGAGAGTGATTCTGAGAGATTGTCGCTAACATTAACTCTGAACTGCCTAATTCAGTTTATGATAATTCTTTGTTAATTCTATCTTCATTCATTGATGTCTATCATGCTTCTGCCTTATTTCTTTATTGAACTTCAATCACCATATCTTTGTGTTTGTATTCAGGAACAAGATGTCACAGTTTTACAAGACTTGTGAAAGAATACTCCGATAGCTTAAGAATGCTCACTGACTTGGAACAAGTTGTCTCAGCTTTACAATATACTTGTTAAAGAATATTCTGATAGCTCAAGTTAACTAGCATTTTGACACATCAAGAGAATTCATTAAGGCCTTGTTTGGTTGATGGAAATGAAATTGGTTCCTTGATCTTTCCTATGTACATAAGAAATTAAATTTCCCATTAGTTTCCGTGTTTAAGAACGTCGGGAAAGTAACTAGGAAATATATTTTACTTTCCTTTCCAATGTTTAGTTTATGCATGGATAGGAAAGCAAGTAACATTAATTTACTAATTATATCCTCAGTATTAAAATATAAAATATTCAAGATTCAAAAATTTGTGGATAATTTGGTAATAACATGCATTAAAATAATATTTGAAAGATGCAATTAATGTTAGGAAAGTATGAGGGAGATTGAATCCCATGGTGTATATATATATATATGTGAGAGGATCCAATTTCCCATCTATTTTCTCATATTGCAGTAAAGTTTTTCTTTTCCTTTGGTGTGCCAAACAAAAGAAAGAAACAATTTTCCCTTCCCAACTTTTCCAATCCGTGAACCAAATAAGGCCTAAAAGTTTTTATCTTTCCATTATGAAAACTACATGATCTACGAACTAGAAGGGCAAATGTTCCTCTTTACCATTCTACGGAGGGTAATTATTGAGTTCAAACATTTACCCAAAAGAGCTTTGGCATAGCTATTAGAGATTATCGATCTCATAGGAGTATAATGGTTAGGTGAGTTAATGAAGATAGACATGTGTCATGTATTTAGGTAGATGGGGATGAAGGTGGGTATGAAGTGTTGGGATTTTAACCCCACGAACGAACCGAGATTCAAAAACAGACACACCCAACAACACCGCAATAAAGCAGAATATCAAACAAGGATAAAAAAAACAGTTGACACGAGATTTAACGTGGTTCGGCAAATTTCCTGCCTACGTCCACCCCAAGATATAGTTCTTCCACTATGAGAATAAAACTAGTACAAGATACATGAGTTAAATCTCATAGCCCAAATCCCAAACCCTTGTACACCCTCACTCGTAGAATACCCAAGAACACTATATCTCACCTAAGAGAATTTCCCTCTTAGCACTTTTTTTCTCTCACTCTCATGCACAACCCACAAGCTCTCTATAGCTTGTCTGATGCTTACTTGATGCAAACTTGCTTGCATACTTCAAATGGTTTCAATGCAGCCAATTTATAGGCAACATCCATTCATGTGAAAAAGGCAAAGCCTTTTTCTTCCCTCCTATTACAAAAGCAGGAGCACACCATTGAAGACTACCTCTTCACCTTCAATTTCTACAAACATCATTTAAAGCTTTGTATAGCTATATATCATAGCTAGCTATTCACCAAGTCAATATTTGCTGCATCACTTTTTGCATGGTTTCTAGTTGCATGAGAATGAACACCAATCTCAACATGAAGGTATGAAGGTGTGGGGAGCAAATTTGTATCCGTATAATATAATTGTCTAACTGACACGTCACATACATACAAAATGTTTCTGCTCACAGATGTGTGTGCTTGTCTGCATCTGTGTATACTGTGGCATTTAAATGAGAATTAAGGTGAGAATAGAACTTGGATTAGATTTTGATGACCGCGGTGCGCACATAGATGAGAGTAAATAAGATTGCATCGATAGACCTTACGATGTATACTGAAGTTGGGTTTAGGTCATATTCTTTTCATCATTTCAAGGCTGTTATGTAGGCAAGATTTTTATACTAGTGCATGTTATTGTGTATGCTTTTGCAGAATTGCAGTTGCCTCATCTGCATAATATTTTTTGTTTATTATGTGATGCTTATCTATCAGCATTCTATATGAATGGAATCATGGTCACTAACTCTTGCATCCTCAATAGTCATGGTTGGTTATCCAGTATTATTTGAATTTTTATTGCTGATGCTGAAGGGTTACAATTGATGACTGTTTTTTTTTTCGCCCATTATATAATTTTTTGGTATGCAGGATAGCATGGAGCAACGTAGGCAAGAGCCTGTGAGGTTGGCCTTTGTTGATCTTTACAAGAAAGGTATGTTTGATCTTTACATCAGTTTAATACCTGATGAGTTAGGCCAGCGTGTATATTTTTTCAACAGAAAGTGAAAATGCGATCTAAACTTCTTGGATTCCACCGAGTTTGTTTTCGGGTGAAGAATGTAATTTGATCTTCTGTGTGACTTCTGCCATGAGTACATAACTGTAATGATATAATCGACTTGATGCGGTTCTCGTTCTATATGCCTGTCAGCAAGGTGAACTCTGTGTCAGAATCTTCCTTTTTTTTTTCTACGAACTGTCACACAAGAATTGAAGAATACACATGAGACAAGAATTTGTGTGTCTTGTTATCAAGCATGTATATGTATCCCAAATCACACGGGAATATTCATCGAATTGGTTTGCCGGCCGCCATTTTAATTTATAAATTTTGATTGTAACTTCCAAGGGCGTCTCTAACAAGGCTACAACACTCGAACTTTACATACTCGGCCAAAAAATTGGCCTATTTATTATCATATCTTGCTCTAAACTTGTATGTACCCAGTTTGCAACCATTTCAGCAATGTCCATGGAAGAATTATCCGGCGAGCACACCGGTGGTTTCGATCCCCAAACCGGAGTATACCATTCCATTTTTAACCTTGGTGACCGTCACAAAATCCCAACAACGCCTAACCTTGACACTGCCACATTTGTGTTGTCACAGTTCCCACACCCTCACCTGGCCGAGTCACTAGTTGCCCTCATTGACTCGGCCACAAACCAACGAGTCACTTATGCACAACTTCATCGATCGATTCAGTCTCTAGCTTCAGGCTTGCACCAAGCACTTGGAGTTCAGAAAGGTGATGTGGTGTTTGTGTTGTCACCAAACTCACTCTTATACCCAACAATATGTTTGGCGGTTTTTTCAGTTGGTGCAATACTAACTACTGCCAACCCCCTCAACACCGAGTCAGAAATCGGCAAACAAGTCCGTGACTCGGGTGCCAAACTCGCTATTGCATCACCTGAGGAGGTTCACAAGTTGGTCCCAACTGGTGTGCCTACAATTGTAACATCAAGGCCATCAAATGGTACTGATAACTCACTCTCCATTGAAGAGTTGATTGAATCCTGTGATCCTATTCCAACCGATTTGACACTAGCACGTCCAACTCAGTCGGACACTGCAGCCATATTGTACTCTTCAGGTACAACTGGGACGAGCAAAGGCGTAGTTTTAACACATGCAAACTTCATAGCCATTATGACACTGCTCAAATGGTCTGTGGATGAAACATCAGCTCAAGATGATGTGTTCTTATGCTTCATTCCTATGTTCCACATCTACGGACTCGCTTTCTTTGCTCTTGGAATGTTTTGCTCAGGATCCACCACTGTCCTGATGCAAAGGTTTGAGTTCAAGGCCATGTTGGATGCTATACAAACTCATAAAGTGAGTAACATACCGGCTGTGCCCCCTGTTATTCTTGCACTAGTGAAGTATGCAAAACAAGCCAGGTGTGACTTGTCATCATTGAGGAGGATTAGTTCAGGAGCTGCACCATTGAGCAAAGAAGTGGTTGATGAGTTCAGACAGAAGTTTCCATGGGTTGAGCTGAGGCCAGGTTATGGCCTAACTGAAAGTTGCGGTGCAACGACTTTCTTTATTTCAGATGAACAAGCTAAGAAACACACCGGCTCATGTGGGCATCTGGTTCCAAAATTTGCTGCTAAGGTTGTGGATATTGAAACTGGACAAGCTTTGGGACCTTATAAGGAAGGAGAGCTATGGCTGAAAAGTCCAACTATCATGAAAGAGTATTTGGGGAATGTGGAAGCAACAATTGCTACTATTGATGAAGAAGGGTGGTTGAAAACTGGTGATCTTTGTTATTTTGATAAGGATGGACTGCTTTACATTGTTGATCGTATCAAGGAGCTCATTAAGCATAATGGTTATCAGGTACAAAACTCATCTGATAGCACCAATGAAATGCTTTCCAAATCACACCTTTAGTTTTAACTCTTTCGAACCCCTATTCCCCTTACAGGTTGCTCCTGCTGAATTGGAAGCAATACTCTTGAGTCATCCTCAAATTCTTGATGCCGCTGTCATACCGTAAGTTGCCTTGGAATCTCCAATTTTTGTTCTTGTTGCTTGTTATTATTTTCTTTTTTTGGGATTGTTGATCTTTCTCATTGAATTTGACTAATAAAAAAAATATATGCAGGGTTGAAGATGAAGAAGCAGGACAAATACCGATGGCATATGTGGTGAGGGCAACTAGTACTGAACTGATCACTGAAGACCAAGTCATTCAATTTGTTGCCGGCCAGGTATGTCTTCCACTTATTGCTTCTGTTTGGAAACAACACTAACCTATGACAGAACCCTTTTAACTTATCTCTTTGGAAATTTCAGGTAGCTCCTTACAAAAAAGTCAGAAAAGTTGGATTTATATCTGCCATTCCAAGATCAGCTGCAAGCAAAATTTTGAGGAAGGAACTTGTTAGCTTACAAAGCAAACAACAAATCATCTCCAGACTGTAATGCATTTTCCTGCAGGCCAACTCCTTTCATAGAAGATAGAGAGCTAGAGGCTGTATGATTTTAGAAAGAGAAATGGCTGATGGATCGTCTAATATTCCATTTATCGGAGAGTGAAGAGACTTAGTACCATGTATACATATATAAAGTCAAAAAGAGAAGCTTAAAGATTTTAAGGTGGAAAGAAAGAATACTGTGTCATTGTCGTTTGAATCTGACTATTGATCGAGTTTCTCCATTCTAACTGACTAATTTTCTCCATTCTAAGCACCAACTCATATAGATTTTGAAGTACAGTGAGCAAACACATATTGCACACTAAGAAAGTATCGGTCAAACCATTCTCTAGTGATTTCAATGCTGATTTTAGAATTATTTACTCGAAAAACAAATACCAGCCAAAACTCAGAAGGGAGGAAATAAACATCAAGAGACGTCTTGATACAATTTGATTCTCATTCCATAGTTTCTCACTATGACTTGTAAAGCATTTTAATCCACACATGCATAACAAATATCTGAATTAGTATGTTTTACTGAACAAAGGGCAAACCACACATGATCAATCAATTAGTAAAAAGAAGAAAGACGAAATTTCATTTTCCTGATGCAGCAAGTCTAAAAGTAGAGTAAACTGACATATGAAAGAAAGTTGGCATAGTGAAAATTATGGTCAGCAAGATGAACAGTTTGTGACTGACGAATATGCTCCCAACAGATTGGCTAGTTTTGTCATTCATTGAGAAAGAGAGCAGCATGGAGATCCATCTAATCTACTAGATTTTTTTTTTTTTTTTTTGAGAATTATCTAATCTACTAGATTGCTAGATTGATTGAAACCTTCTAATAGTCTAAAATTATGTTTTTTTTTTCTTTTCTTTTTTGTGAAAAGTTGTTTTTCTTTTTGTTTTTTTAATTATATGCTCATAATTTGGATGAATCTCCAGTTCTCATTGTGTCCATATTGGCATATTCAAGTTTCTTCTTACTTTGTCCTTCTTTTTTGGTGCTAACTTTGTTAAATTGTTTCCAGATTTTAAGAGCCATTCCCTTGAAGGCTATTCATTCTTCATTCAGTCCAAACAACTTAAATCAGAACTTGAGAACTGAGAAATACCATCCTCATCATTATTATTATAATCATCAGCAGTCAAGCCAAGGAATTCATCAACTTCAGAATCAAAATGCTCAAATGAAATTGGACTATCCATAAGAGAATTAATAGTCTGGTCAAGTTGAACAATTTGAAGGTGATCATGAGTAGCAGCATATATTGATTGACCAACCTCAAGGCTTTCATCATCACTAATTAATGAAGGCATGATGAGATCATCATTGCTCTTTTCAACTTGAACAAAAGGTTGAGCAACAGAAACCATGTGGTCTGGAGTCTTGGGTTGATGATCAAAATCAAAGAGCTTATCAACATCAAAGTGCTGCTCATACAAGTAAGAGGGTTTAGGAGGTTCCAACTTTTTTCTTTTGCAAGAGTCCTCATCCTCCTCCTCACACAAATTCATCTTCCTTTTCATTTTGTTGCCAAAATTCTTATCAACACTCTGATTCAGAGGAGGAGCAGCAGTTTCTGCTGGGGGTCTGGGGCTTTTCCTGAGGGTGCAGAGCACCATATCATTGTGGGATGTGAGCTCGTACTCCTGCATCAACCAAACCCCATTTTGAAGTGGATCAGATCCCTTCTCATATCGAAATTCTCTTTTAGTACCAATAACATGATGATCAGCAGAAACAACATCATCTTTAGACTGTGCACTCCAAGTTCCGGAACCCACTTTCCTATGAAATCTTTTGGCTTTGGGATTCAACTTCTTGCGCTGAGTGAAGAAAAACAGAGCTTCTCCCTCTTCTAACAAGTTTCCACCGAACAAGTCCCAAATGATCCAGGGCTCAGTTTGCCCATAGATATCTGGACAATTGAAGACGAAGCTGGACTGAAATTGTTCACCCATAACAGCCCGGTTGTGGAGATAGTAAGCCACCAATTCCCGGTCAGTTGGGTGAAATCGGAAACCCACACCCATAGGAGGGTAAGCCATCTTCCACAATCAATCAAAGACAGAGAGAAAGAATTGGGATCGGAGGGATGGGAAGAGGAGAGAGAGAGAGTTGTGACTTGTGAGTGGAATTGTGATGGGTTTATAAAAGAGAGAGAAGAGGAAATGTTACCGTTGAAACTTCTTGGGGGTCAAGAAACTATTAGCGTAAATCCCACGCTTTCTGACCGTTTTCGGATTATTACCGTTGGGGCTACCAATTAATGCCACAGCAGGTTGGCATTTATCCTATAATAACATAAATAATGGATATTCTATACTTTAAATTTTTTTTTATTTAATTTATTTCATCTTCATGGTCTCTCTGGTTTGGGTGGTGAAACAAGAATGATTCGAGTATGGGCAGAGATGATGATCGATGAAGGTAATCACAACTCCCAGTTATATTATTATTGTTCTCATCCATTACTGTGTCTCATTGCATGACGTTTGAATTTTCTTAAATTGAAATTTATGGTGACTGAAGTTTGGTGAAATAATTTTTGATGTTTCTTATAGAATCGTAGAAAAAATGTCGAGTTTTGGTTGAAAAAATATGCATACAAGGCATTACTCACAGTGAGTGTACTGTGTACCCGGTGTTTTTTATTAGTGTGTTATTACATAGGTTACGTTGGTTTTCCGTTTTTTGTTTATGTACGGCATCTAGACTATAATTGATTTGGTTATTGATCTATTTTTATGAATATGATCTTGAGGTCAAAGGGTTTGAATTGTCGATCCTCAAATTAGACAAAGAAAGGGGATGTTAGTGTGAATGAACTTGACAATCAGTTCATTAGAAAACATAGAAGTAATCGAATCCATTCTATATTTCGCAAAATATTGCACAAGATTTGGTATGTTGACTATGTGATCACATAAACAGAAGTCTTCTATAATAACTTTGTATAATGTACATATCGTATATTCCCCCACACATAGTCACATAGATATGTATACAACAGAAAAAAAGTTACATATACAACAACGATAAGCAACATCAAACCCCACAAAATAAGCACCAATCTAGACAGACAAACTGAGATGTAACTAAGCGTCGGACCATGTAATATCCAAGCCACCCCAGTTGTCCTCGGATACTCCTAAGGCTTTCCAGACAGCCCTGGAGGCATCGACAATGTTGTTTGGACAAGGAGGCTGATAATCATGGTCCGCATCACATCCCTCAGTAGAGTCACACTCATCCACCACCATGGCCACCACGCTGCGCCCATTACCGTTTATCCTGATGTTGTTAAGGCACCTTGATCCACCATTGTACCATCCGGTGGATAGTGCAACAACCGGAGTGTTGTCATTGTGATACTTGCCGTCACATTCGGATGGGCCTCCTCCGTCACCACCTGCCTCGAAGCTGTTGAGAGTGAGGTATGCCTGGGTGTTACCGGACATTGGTGGTGAGCAAGTGTATGTTGGGTACATTTTTCCAGCTTTACAGCAGTCAGAGTCATCCTCCTGGTTACATTGTCCAGGAGGGGGCTTCCTTCCTCTAATTCTTCCACTTGGACGACATTGTTGAGCTTCACTAACCAAGCAAATTGCTAAAAGAAGAATGACTAGAGTAGACCCTTTTGAAAAGAAGGAAGTCATTTTCTCTCTGTTTGCTTTTCCCTCTATATCTCTTTGCTTGTAATTGTAGATTGATGCATGAAAGCAGTTGAGGACAGGTTTTTATAGATATCAGAATCCCAGAAGATACCAATCAAAAGTAAAACACATATCTTTCGCTATCCAGTTGGTATGGCACTCCATCAGTGTAACTAAGACCCCAATTGCAAATATGCTGTGACTACTTAAGACTACTATATTGTAACCCCTTTGAATATTGTTACGGAAGCTATTGTATTTTCAAAGCATTGCTCTTGTTTTGTCTTCATCTAAATTTGACATCTGCTTTCTTTTCTTTCTTGTGAAAAAATGTCGTTTAATTGCAGTTTCTTTCATCTAATGACAGTTGAAACAAATGTCTTGTTATGGTCTTTGGTATACAAAATACTAGCAGAAGTTAATTGGTATACTAGTACATATGTGGTCTACCACTATTATATCGGTGGATTAATGTACCGAAAGGAATGCCGCATTATTGAGCTCACCGTTTAGCATGTTAAACTCTCATGAGTTTTATCAGTTCAAGACTGCCTCGTTGATAACTTGATATCAGTGGCACCTCACCATCCTCAAACTATTCCAACTCCTCAAGGCAGTGAACCACAGGCTCCCTCGTCTTTTCACCGGCCGGCGGGATCTGGCCTGAGGAATTCTAACCTTAACTTCTAGGCAGCAGTGACAAAACAAATATTTCAACCTGTCCACTACTTCCGTTTTTTACTTCTTTTTGGGATAGTGATAACTCGTGATTGCTACATACAGTATATAACATGTTAACCACGAGAGACAGCAGCCTTGGGCGTCAAGGTTAAGGTAGCAACGAAGGCAGAGCGACGGTGGAAATGTTGGTTGTGAAGGTTTGTATCGAGTATTGACTATGGAAAAATAGGAAATATATGAGGAAAAAAATTTGAGGCTTTTAGTTTTCGTGGCTCAAAAGTATGTGAATTCTAATTGAACATTATTGGTGGAATCCACTGTAATTCTCATCACTATGAACCTGGAGTGTCTATCTTAATATAAAATGCCCTGTAGTCAATGTCACCAAAAACTTCAACATTTGTATACTTCCAACATGCTAACTTCTGCGCTTCGGCTCACCCTCTTGGGAGCCTGTGTCACAGTCGATTCCTGTTTCAATATTTCGGTTATCACTTCTAGCTTGGCTCTTTTTGAGCAAGATTTATGCGTTGCCACCACTACCAGCAATCCATCGCCAAACACCACCAGAACCCTGTCTCTGAACAGATGAAGCAAGCTCCATATCCCGTTCCATTGCAGATTTTTGTCCACGAAGTGCCTGTACCTCATCCTCAATTGACTGCACTGATTCTAGTATCTTCTGTAGTTCACTGATTTGAGCCTAGAAATACAACACATGACAAGAAATTAGCCACTGTATAAAATTAATTGTTTATAATGTTGAAGGACTTCATCTTCCAAACCAACTAATGTATATAAAAGATAATGACCTCCAATTTAAAACATCTTGATCTCTCAGCTACCAGTTGCCCTTGGACGGACTGCAGTTCCTGTATGATAATAATATTTATCGTATGAAAATATGGATTTAAATAAATACGGATTTTAACACAGGAAACTTCTCAATAAATGTATACAAAAAGCATACCTTGGACAACTCACTGTGAGTATTGTTGACTTCATCTATCTCCTGGGTGACCCTAGCATTTTCTTTCCTGACTTCGGAAAGAGATAATTCCAGCACACCTTTCTCTTCTCTCAGGGCTTCTATGTCAATTGTGAAATCTTGTTCATAGCGATGATTTTCAGCTCCATGGGAGTTTGACTGTACTGTTGTGAAATTCAACTTTTCTGATTTAGTCAAGGCATAGGCAGCAGTAACAGAAGCTGCTGCTGCAGCAGCTGCTGGTGACTGGAATATCTTTCGTTGTGAAGAGTCATTTGGTTTAGGTCTCATAACAAAAACCTTCAAAAAGAAGGCAGCACATAAGCTATAATAGAGAACTCAGATAACCCCACATTCAGAATACTTAGTGTTGCAAAACATCACATATGATCCGTGACACAGGCGAATTACAAACAACAACAATGATAAACATCAGCATTTGGAACTATTAACCGAGAGTTTCAGAACATGAACTTGTCCAGTATAGAGAAAAAATAAAACAAAATGCAATTAGTAGGTTGCTTATTTCAAATAAATCCATGTTCCATTTCATTACCAGGACGCCAGAAAAATATGTTAGTTTCCATTCTTCAATTACAAATGCCTACAGTTCAAAGAGACCTAATAGAATAGAAGAAAAACTTTTAATGGAAAAACTACCCTTTAGAACTACAGATGCTACTTGCATGCACTTCAAGATAGCTTCTCCTTCTATTCTTTTGCCTGTTGGTGCTAAACACACAATAGGCCCGCAAACAGGGGAGATTCCATTCACCCAGTACCCTTTCGGAGAAAGGTATATGCCCTTGAAACTAAGAACATATATTCGGTTCGGCAGTGATAATCATTTAGCACATCCCTATCATCCCTAATAGGGAGTCTCTATTACAACCCTCAGAAAATGTAAAAACAAAAGATGAGTTTTAGAAAACATAATATCTTTCGGTTTGTCTGACCTAATGTTTACTTATATGCCCATACTATTCTGTAGTGACTTAAAAAAGGCGGTAAGCAATGTTGTAGTAGCAGAGACAAACCATAGCATGGTAAGCAATGTTTTGTTAGTAAAGTTCCACCAACAAATGCAAATAAAGAAATTGTCAAGCGAATTATACATTGCAAGGGTGTTGCAAAAGTACTAGACTATTCAAAAGGTTTATCATATCTTAAAGGTAGATCCTGATCACTATGGCCGACATACAGATCCACATTACATCTATCCTAACTTCAAATATCAGTGAGTGGAAGTTAATGGATACACCAGCATTACCACTGCACTTTCCCTTTTCCAACACAAATATAAGGCAACTCAGATTGAGTCCATGCAGAGATTCAAGTAACAAAATAAGAAAATGCTTCTTCTATCAGATAACATACCTCATTGCTATAGTTCCCATTATAGCCACCAAAGGCAACCAAATGCTTCTTTCCATCAAGATTCACAGAACAGACAGTTAGACCCTGTTCCCAAATGATATTTATTAATTGAAATACAAAACATCATAGTAAAATTTTAAGTAAACAAGTTGATGGCTTGAATCGATCACAAATCTTCATTTACAACTCACATTGATAGTAAACCTTTTATGCAACAAATTGGGACACAAAGTATAATAGATTACTGTACACTTGCTTAAGTTCATACATACATACATCTATACATACAAAGAATATGTGGGATTTACTGCAATTATCAATTGAACAGAGAGAAAGAAAGATGAATGACTTTCATCCTAAATATATCTTCTGTATGTGCACATGAAATAACAAAACCTAAATTGAAGTACAGAATAACCCTTGTTTAACTAACTTTTAGTCATCACAATCAGCACGCCAAGTTTTAAGCAGTGAGAGGTTTTTTTTTTTTTTTTTTTTTTTTTTTTTGTATTTTTCTTCACAAAATGGCATCTCCGAATAAAGGAACAAAAAATAATTTATTAGGTTCTGTACTTCAATTTAGGTTTTGTTATTTCATGTGCACATAAAGAAGATATATTTAGGATGAAAGTCATTCAATGTTTAATTTTTGGAAGATACAAATTTACTATAACTCTCACTAATAAGGAACAAGATGAAGAAATTGTAGATATGAACAAAGTAGAGACCTCACTAGCAAGTGGATCCCTTTGCTTTACAGTTGTTGACACTGACCACACTAGCTTAGACATATTTAAGGTCAGTGTTTCTGGGCAACCTGTAAAAAATACAGTCTGCACTATAAAAGCTAGCAAAGCGGGTTTACTAATAATACAATAAAAGTTACAGGACTAAACAGAAGAGCACAAAGGAGTTTTCACTATATAAAACATACCATTTTTGTTATCTCCACCGCCAACTATATACCAGTTTTCTTCAATAGTTATACCCGCATGACCTGCCCTAGGAGCTACAAGATCACCCTGAACTTGTGGCTGGGACCACTCCATCTGTGACAAAATGCAGATCATGGGAAGGATTCAAGAAAATAAAAAATATACTCCAATTAATTGGTAAACTTGTGCAGCTTCAAGCTCATTGGAAAATGCATTAGCTTCAAATAGGAGAATATCTACTAGGGTACTTTAACGTAATATTATGTCATGCCATCATGGTGTCAAGGAAAGGCTTCCAAAAACATGCTCCAAGCACTGTCAAAGATGAGTGCCTAGTGGCCAAGATGTGTGGCATATGGAAGAATAAATACTGACTTATTTCCATAACATAATTGTTTAATAGCTAATCTCCTGATCTCAAGCGAGTATTTGGCTCACTCATTTGAGGCCTGACAATAGCGAATTAAGAGCTCCTATAACCAACCTACAGGAACAATTGCGACTTTTTAAACATTTAATGTATAATAATTGGCACAAGTTACCTAGAGTTAAAATAATTGCCATAATTCGCTTGTAAAAATGACATACAAAAACAAATTATATACATGTCATTATGTGTTTACAATTTGAGACGTATACAGTTTGTAGTTGAAAATTTTGATGTGATCAATGAAGCACTTACAGCTTGTAAGTCCAGAACATGAAGATCACTGAAGAAACTAGAATGTGAACAACCACCAAAAATTAAAAGGTAACGTTCTGCATGTACTGCTGCTGTGTGATCATATCTTGGAGCTGGAGGGGTCTGCCTATCATGATTCATAATAAAAAATATTAATGAGAACTCAAGCACGATACAGAACTTTGTTGACCTAATGCATATAGATACTTACGATGTGTCCATCACATCCCAAGTCATAGTCTCTAAATCAAGAACATTGACATCATTCAACAATTTTCTGCTCCTGTCTTCTCCACCGAACATTATCAATCTAGAGCCAACCAGTGTAGTTGACTGCCCCGCACGAGCTGCCTGGGATATAAATCACTAAGATGTTTCACTTATCACATAACAAGGGATCAATACTAAAAAAAGTAGTGATCCCTTTGCATGATGTGATCTTATGGTCCATTGTCACTTTGCATGATGTGATTTCTTAAACTCGCTTTGCCATCACAAATCAATGACGTAACATTAGTAGTTAAATGCAGAAAACTTTGTCAATTGCACTAGCCACTGGTAAATTTGCAAAGAATAACCAAGCCAAAACAAAAACAAAAACAATAAAAGTACAAATTACAATGAAATAGATAATATCACTGAGCAGTTGGAAAAAGAAGGATTCACCAAGCATACCGGAACTTTTCCTGAAGTCTCCATGACGCCAGAGAGGTGTGTTTCCAAATCGATGAACCACACTATTAGTTCAGTAACATCACATTAGGTTTTAAACATGTCCAATGGATCAATCCAGGTTTGCATTATTCATGAACTAACAAAATTATCTTGAAGTTATAAACATTACTTTATCAGAGGCTCAATGGCTAGAAAGATCTTTTACATTATACATGAACTAACAAGATGTCTGTGAAGTGACAAACCTATTATTTTATCAGACAATTTCTTCGAATTCCCACCAATGAGAAGGAGTTTGTTTCCCCACTTCACCTGTTAGGAATAATTAAAGACTAGGTAGTGAAAACCAAATTTAATTACGAGAGACAAGGATAAGCCAAATAAATCAAAATATAGACAAACACGTACGAAGGATAGACCATGCACAGGAAATCTTACCAGATTGTGAGAAGAGGTGGGTGGAATAACTTCTTGTACACCACTATCTTCAAAATTATTGGAACTTGCATTCAGTTTTATAGTTGACCATAACAAATTTCTAAAGTCAAAGACCTGCAAGAAGAGTTTAATATTACAGGACTCATAAAGTTGCACCTCAATCAAATAGCAGATGAGCCTGTACGTTACCTGAACATCAGATAGATGCCTTCCATTACGACTCCCGCCAACAATATACAAGTTCTCATCAACTACTACAGCAGCATGCTATGTGAAAATAAAATTATCATTAGTAAGTAGGCAAGTAATTTCTCCTTTTTTATGTCAGAAATGTTGCAGATAAGTATCATTTTTTTTGTTGAATAGATTGCTGAAAAATATCATAAGTACCTTTAAAAAAAATAGTTTTGACTGTGCACTTGCAAACAAATAAAAAAGATGCTCCTAACTTTGAATCAAAGTAGAGAAAAAGGTGCTGAATGTAACATGTCCCGTTCTTTCTAGATTTTATTAAAAAATGATGTCTACCTTGTAGCGAGCTGGTGGTCGTGAACCAGATACAGGAAGTGCTACCCACTGATCATATGCCAAATGAGATTGCCAATTGCTGGCATCCACAATTTTCTTTATCTCTTCTGTTCCCATACCAGCAGTCTGCTGATAGACAATTGCTTTAGATTACTTATAGTAGAATCAATTAAACAGTAACAAGACTAACTACATTTCCTCTTCTTTTTTTTTCAAAAAAAATCAAGAGAATGATACATTGAAAGCGGACAAGATGTCCAAAAAAGAGATGAGCAGCAGAAAATTCATAAAATTACAACAGCAGCAGCTAGGATCACACAAACCCTATAAAATGTGACCTACTGCAGCCTTATAATCTGGCATAACAAAAGAAGCTGTAGTCTTTTAACGCCACCAGAACAGAAGCAAGAAAGTAAACCACAATCCTACTCTCCCAAAGTTCCTCCACTGCTGCACCTATGTAGCGTTCAAAACTTCTTCTATGTTTTTCCATCCAGAGCACCCAAATTAAGGGTCAACATATAACAATCCCTTTCGTCATTATTTCCCTTGCAGGTTTTGACCAAAGAACAAAACAAAACAAAACAAAAAACCAGAATTCCCTTGCACATGATACAATAGTGAGGAGAAAAGCAAAAGTAAGTGTTCACCCTAACTAGCAGGTAAGTAATTTTGGTTCTGAATTATCTCAATCAGAAAGTTGTGAGAGGGCTAGCAAGGAAAGAACCAGAAGCTTTCATTACATCTCGTCTAAGCCATTCTCAAATCACCAAACTAATTCTTTATAACATGCTGACTTTGCTACTTCACCTGCCTCCTCATCATTTAAACTTCTTTTAGGACACCAGTAACTCTGCTGCCAAGCACAACTTGTTGCCGCTATCTGTATTATTCCTAGAAAGATTTGGGTTTAGTTATTTTCAGCCCTGAAACCAAACCTAAAGCTATTCTAGAACAAATTTTGCATTGGCCAAGTTCTGTTCATCATCCTTTGCAAAGAAGATGGTAGCATCTCTAAATGCTAACTCTACCAATCTTCCCTTGAATTTTCCCCATACCTTCACTCTGTCTGTCTCTTCTGATTCCAACTCCTAAATGATAGCCTTCGCCTCCTCCTTCTCCTTTCTAACATCACCAAATGTTTCCCTTCCCCCAATACTAATTTCATTTTCTTTCAAGCTCCTTGAATTTCTCATAAATTTGAAGCCCTCCCAGCCCTGGAAATTTGTTTTGCCCCACAATTTCTCATTGTTTCCTCGAATAGAAGGGTGTCCAAAGCCACATTTCAGATCTAGATGGTCTAGGATTACCGTTACTTATATCCAGAAAACATGGAGATCATGTGATAAGAATATCCAGGGAAAACTAACTTGCATTTGATATATCATCCTCCCCGTAAGTAGAAAAAAAAAAAAAAAAAAAAAAAAAAACATCTAACCTACACAGAACTACCATGTCCCCTTTCAATGGACCATGTAAATGCGTTGAGAAGTGATGGATTTGTCTCCCATGAAATCATTGAATTACTTCATGCTTTCACTGAATCTCGCCTCTTGATTTTTTAAAATCAAATTGCATTACATGAATTCTCAACCAATGCACCATCTGGAACCACACAAAAACAGATACATCAATTCTTCCAACAAAGATGTTCTTTCTCTCACTCCATGTAAGACAATTCTGAAAACCACCAGTCATTACCGTTCAGACCTTTGCAATTCATACATACTGAAAATCACCCCCACCACTGAATCCAGCACTTATCGCATCCGGTGTTCCGAATTCTTACCAGTCCTTTCGCTCTCCCAATCTAGACTTGAAGCCCAATAATGACATCGTGCATCCCATGTACTCCTAACTATCCTTGTTTCAAATTCAACCTTCTTCACTTCCTCCAATATTACTATATCAGCTGCACTATTCCAAATCAATGATCTCTTTCTTTTACTAGGCAGCCCTCTTACATTTCACCTCATAATTCTCATCATATCAGTACTAAAATAACTCGACACGAAACAACTTACATCATCCTTTTACCAATCCAAACAAACACTTTCCTATCCTAAGAACAAAGAAAAACTCTGATACCACCTTATCCAAACTTACAGCTTACAGAGAGATAATCGCTAGCATTGGACATAGGAAGACAATATCAAGTTATCAACATTTATCTTGTTTGCAAAAATGCATAGAAAACAAGTCGAAAAGTTATGCATATTGCAACATGCTTATTCACCGCTCACTAGAACAATTGCACACAAACACGAGTAGATTAGTTATACATCAAGGTCTATAGTTTCACATTGTCATCTCCGAATCTAATTCTACAGTTGTCTAAAATTTAATTCAAATTGTGGTAATGATTATAATGAACGATCCAATTCAGTAAGGACAGAAGCAGGAAATGAAAACTAAAAGCAAAACAAGAATATCTGAATTGCGAGGAATTGAACAAAAGTGTCGGTGTTTATTGAATTAGAAGAAGAGGAAGAGAAGAGAGGTGAATGTACCTTTGAATTGGATTGAGAGTGAAACAGAGAGGATGAGATCGGAGAGTGATGATTCGAAGACCCAACAACAACAACGACAGCAACAAGTGGAGAGATCTCGGCTTTTGCTGTGCTCAGCTCTAGTCTCGTGCGTGTGTGGATTAAACAACACAACGGCAACACAAAGTCATCGTTTTGGACTTAAATTGCAGATTTCCTTTCTTTCTCCCTTTTGTTTTTGTTGCTAATTGCCAAATTCCATTATTTTACTGTCGAGGGTGAAAAGTAATTAAGTTCATAATTTACACCGCCTAATTACTTTTTCTTTTTTCAGAAGAATGGGGAGGTAGTAACAATAAATAACAAATACCTGACTCTTTGAGTCTGGTAATTGAAATGAGTATAGTCTAAAATCTAAATTGCTTAATGAGGATCCATTGGAGGGCAAGTCTAGTGCAAGCAACTCGTAGTTGGACCTTGGGTTAGGTCGACCGGTCCGTCTTCAGTGTGCATTGGTCGGCTCGTTCTTTCTACCGGCGACACGCTCCTGACCTTAATTGGTCGAGTCATGCCTCTGATGCTATTACTTTGAAGAAATTAGAGTGTTCAAAGCAAGCTTACCCTCTAGATACATTAACATGGGATAACATCATAGACTTTCGGTCATATTTCTTGGATTTATGAAATACGAACAACTGTGAAAGCAGTTGTCAAGGATGTTTTCATTAATCAATAACGAAAATTGGGGGCTCGAAGACGATCAGATATCGTCCTAGTCTTAACCATAAACGATGTCGACCAAGGATCAGCATATGTTACTTTTAAGACTCCACCGGTACCTTATAAGAAATCAAAGTTTTTGGGTTTCAGTGGAGTATGTTCGCAAGGCTGAAACTTTTTTTTTTTTGATAGGAAAGGCTGAAACTTTATTACTTAGCTAGTGTATATACAGTAATGTTTTGGGACTTCATACAAACTTTGAGGCTGAATTGTTATGTTCCTCTTGGTACGACTGATATCTTTGATTTGTCTGGCACTTTGATATGACGATGTCGGTTTATATTAATACTAGGTTAGCTTTGCTTCTCTACATCCAGCTCTTATATATAGGCAGCTCTTTTTCTAGCTAGTGTGTCGACTCCAAGTCCTTGGAAGGTGATCGATGTGGGCTGCTCATAGTACGTCCTGGTAAAATTAAGGTGAAGGTACGTACATATATATATTTGGAGAGATTGTACGCCTCTATTCTTCCAACTGCCTCTCAACTTGGGCAGGGATCTAGGACTTCTAGCTAGTTGATGAGGGTGTTGTCTGTTTTGTACTGCTGATAAGGAAACTGCCTGTTCTCCATGTTAGTTGAGAGTTGAGACTAGAGAGTGTAGTTTAACTCGTGCTGTCATTGAACTAGCACTGCATCTTCTTCCGGCTTTGCTTACTACTCCGAGTTTATGTACGTGCTTGATTGGCTTCTACGTGCTTTGCACTAACTTGGTGTCCCAAACTTTCTTTTCTTTACTATCAATGCTGTCATGGCGGGTATGGAAAGAACCAACCAACACTTGTGGCTGTGATTCTGTGAAGGCTCGTAATATAAAGCCAGTCTGTATTCTCAGATCTACATGAGCAAGGATATATATGTACATGGCCAGGGAAGCCTAAAAGAGACATAGAATGATAGGGATCCGGTGGCTAAAGCCAGCGTTAGAGATCGGTACCAGTTTATCGGAGAGCAGTATTCTGTTAGGATATTACACTATGATAGTTAACAAAAAAATACAAAACGTTTGTTCGATCATTTTATCGTTCTAGCTTGGCAAACAAAAATTCATCACTTGTTTTGAGAATGTGTGTATCAGTGTATGGCTGTATGCAAATGAACTAGTAATTAAGCTCGATCAAAATTACATGTCTTTTGGCCACCATTGAATCTGCCAATTAGAAGCAGAATGAGAAAACTGAACCTAGCTACTCACAACCTATAGAAAAAACCTTGTTGCAATTCCATATAAGCTGTTGGATAAAACAGTAAAACAAATCCAACCATTGAACCGTTGAAAGATTGAAGAGCTAGCAGCCTAGCACTACCAAAAAAAAAAATATCCCAAATAAAGTGGGGATGCCAACTCTAGTAACATTAGCTGCACCTACATTGTTATGATTGAAGGCAAAGTGCAAGTGTGCAAGGCAAAAGTGCATGCAAGCTAGCACTTGACATTTGTCAATTTTGAGCATACAATTTAAGACCAAGAAAGAAGACAAAGCATCCACTATCTCATAGTATGAAGGATCGATTCAAGCAATGGTACTTCCAGTTGGTGAGTTTAGTGGGTTCTTGTGACCTGTGATTCTTACCCTCCAAGAGAATAATTTGCCTTAAATGGGTGGCACTTCGATGCACTCGAATTAGGGAAAGTCCAAGATGTCACCAATCACAGAGGTAAAAACTAGTGCAAAAAAATATTACTCTCAAGTCTCACATTTCAAATCATCTCAATGAGCGAGTGTGGTCGGGCAAACTAATCATTCTTGTGACGGTGGTGGTGAAAGGTGTTGGTTAATAGTTAGAGACCTCATTACGCGTAGGCCTATCATACCAATTGGCATGGTATTATGTGATTTGTGGCTGGTTCATTCTTAACCTAGGGTGGTCACTGATGCTATATCACATTGGAAAGATTGTTGCTCAAGGAAGACATGTGTAACACACCGAACCACAAACACAGTGAATGGGAACTTCATGCAATGATCATGGCGGGGGTTTACGGATGGATGCAACCAAGATTCAAGTGTGAATGAAGATTATGCAACACTCATAAACTAAGGACCATCGCTGGAGTCAAAAGTGGGGATGGATCAGAGTAACTGTCTTTGTTCCGTAGCAAAGAAGGACAAGAAGATAGGGCATTACCCACAATACCACCACCGGCGCACCCACCACCACCACCAAACCAATGTCACTAATCGTAAGACACGTCTCCATTGTCAAGATACATAGTGCCCAAGAAGCTACTAGAATAATGTCAAGGAAGTTTGGAGGGAGTACTTTAGCTTTACACTCAGCCTATATAAAGGGACCTTAACGTAACCAAGTGAACTCACAAGACTAATGGTTCTAGTTCTTAAGCATTACTCAGTCTAGATTAACCAAAGCATCGAGAGTCTAGATTAACCAAAGCATCATTGAATTTTCTCTCTGTCCATTCAAGATTTGAGCTTTTGAAGTGTAGATATGGCCAGCACTAAGGTCATTGGTGCCACATTCTTGATACTCCTCCTTGTAGAGCTATCCTTTGCGGCTAGATCATCAAAGGCCATTAAAGGTGGTGGTGGCGGCGGCGGCGGAGGTGGAGGTGGCGGAGGAGGGGGTGGCTCAGCTTCTGGCACGGGCTCTGGGTATGGTTCAGGTGAAGGTTCAGGGAGTGGTTCGGGGTATGGTAGTAATGGAGGAGGCGGTGGTGGTGGAGGTGGAGGGGGAGGTGGCGGTGGTGGAGCGGGTTTAAATGGTGGTTCTGGATCAGGATATGGGTCTGGTAGTGGATCCGGATATGGGTCAGGGGGAGGAATTGGCCGAGGTGGAGGAGGGGGAGGAGGTAGTGGCAGCGGGGGAGGTGGTGGTGGAGGCACTGGTGGGTCTGGATATGGAAGTGGAAGTGGATATGGCAGTGGAGGTGGCAAGGGTGGTGGCAAGGGTGGTGGAGGAGGTGGAGGCGGGGGTGGAGGCGGAGGTGGAGGAGGTGGTGGTAATGGTAGCGGTTCTGGTTATGGGTCAGGTTACGGCTCAGGCTATGGCAGTGGAGGTGGAGATTATTCTGACTCACCATGAGCATGATTGCATGAACTTCATTCTTTGGTAGTTTTTCATCATTGCGCCCTTCAAACCTCAAAAATAAGATGCATAGCTTCATTATCGCCTTGTGGTGGTGGAGATATTGCATTAGTGCATTCAACGTCAGTACTAAACTATATCACACATTGTTTACTCTGTATCCTACAATGAAGTCATTCTACTAGTAAATAAGTTAAATTCTATATCCTGCGTACCTATACAGACACACACGCACAAATGCATACGGTACACAAATCTGGCTTCTCATTATTCAATAAAAAAAAGAATTCAACTATGAAATGCCAACAACACTAACAAAGTACTACTATCAGGATACCTACAAATTCAAAAGTTACAATTGTGTAGATTAAGAAATATAGCTAATCCTTCTATTTGGTCAACAAATAATGGCTTTCTCCAACACTTCCCTTTTTGGAATATAGTCCCTCTCAGATAAGCACCTATAAAGTTTGCTCGTCTCACAAAAAACAAGGAAAAAAATAATTCTCATCCTTGCTCCTACCTCACAGCATTCAGATTTCTCAGCCAAATTATCATTTGGTGAGAACGCCAGTGGACGCATTGAAATACCAACAAGTGTATAAGAATTATTTCAGGCAGGTCCACCAAGATTCTCGAAAAGAAACAGTTGACATACGCAGAAAGCTAATCCAACGCCCTCTCAGAAGCATAGTTTACTTTCTGCATTATCATCGTCTCGGCCACTTGGATCGACCTCTGTGCCCCTGTAATTGTCACTTTCCTGCAGCATGAGACAGATGGACGAAAGTTAAACATCTTCACTCCCATGGACCAGCAAATTAATAAGCTCAACAAGTTCTAATACCTATCAGTAGTTCCAGACATGAAATCACCCCTATCAGATATCTTTATCCTGGCCCCACTACCCTGCAAAATCAAAGTGATATATGAGCATTTCTCTCATGTTATGGAGCTAAATGATAAGATACCTCACCCCACAAATGATGCAACCTATACACACCAAAAATAGTTACAAATTCCAAACCTGACTAATTTCCATTATAGTCCTTCCACCACGACCAACAACCAGACCAATATGACTATCTGCCACACCTATTGTGACCGAGTTGTTGTTGTTTCGATCCTCCTGGAAAACAACATAGGTTGTTAGTCAACTATAAATCAACAGAATACAAAGATAACATACTTTGTTTCAGACCGAGTCCAAAACACAATAACATTGTGGATGGATAACATGGGTTCATTTACATAACAAAAATTCAGTAACAACAAGGCTGAAATGCAAAAATCTAAGTAATCATGACAGTAAAACCTATCCAGAAGGGAGCCTTTTGTAGTGCAACGGTCTTTTGGGCCGTCTCATCTAACAATTAAAATTAAAACCCCGTCTGTAGAAGACTTCAGTTAAACATTTGAACATTTCTCACAGGAAGTTGATGCACTGATTTCTACTTGCATACTAACTAATACAAAATAAATCACAAGACTGAATATGTTTACCGGAACAACTTTCATTTTTACTTTATCTATTTCTACCAGCTTAATAACATATTTGATGTGCTGCACAGCAGAACCGTTGTTAAATCAGGTTCCAAAGGATCTTCAATGACAAGTATAACTTTCTTAATATTTTAATGTAAATTTATGAAATCTCTCCTTTGTCAACACTCGCAAGTCCATAAAACCAAAAGCCCTCAAGTGAAATTAAATAATTAGTCTCTTTTAAAATGATAGTGAAAATGGCTGAACCTTGTTATTCTGAAACTTTCCCGCAGCCCCATTCGGTGGTCCATTTGGTGGAGGTGGTCCATAGCTGACTGCATTGTAGGCTGCTGTTGACACAGAAGGAAGCACATATGTATATGGAATACCATGAAAACCCGAGAAGAAAACACCTATAAGTTCAGGTGGAGAGAACTTACTAGGAATCAAATCTTATCATAATAATTTCGGATATATAAAAATATAGATAATTTATGAAACTACACAATCATTGGCCAGCAAGAATAACTGTTTAACAAACACCGATTTAGTATTCAAATTTGTCATGTCTTATAGAATGTTCTAAATGTATTGTGTCCAGTGCCAGACCCCCTTAAATTATAAATCCAACAACTCTATGTCAGCTGATCTTAAGTTGAAGCCAAAATCATGCCTCAGTTGCCTAGAAAAACTAAAGACAGAAGACAAAAAAACAATATATATATATATACACAGTCGGGATCCAGAGAGGACGTCCGCACAGCACTTAAGTGCGGACATCCCTCCGTTCTCCACCGCACGGCTCCGACAACGGCCCGCCTCCACCCTAGCGGCCTCCAGCAGCGTCCCCGATCACTTTCCCTCCCCAGCGAGTCCGCCGAATTCTAGTTTTCCGGCTTTGGGTGATCTCGCAGGAAAACTGGAATTCGGCGGACTCGCCGGGGAGGGAAAGTGATCGGGGACGCTGCTGGAGGCCGCTAGGGTGGAGGCGCCCCGTCGTCAGAGCCGTACGGTGGAGAACGGAGAGACGTCCGCACTTTAAGGGCGTGTGGATGTCCTCTTTAGATCCTCTCCGTGTGTGTGTGTATATATATATATAGAGAGAGAGAGAGGATCAGACGCGGACGTCCACACTCGGCTTAAAGTGCGGACGTCCGTCCGTTCTCCACCCTCCGGCGCCGACGACGGCGCGCCTCCACCCCAGAAGACTCCAGCAGCGTCCCCGACCACTTTCCCTCCCCGGTGAGTCCGTTCTTTTCTAGTTTTCCGGCGAGATCACCCAAAACTTCAAACAAGATCAATCTCGCCGGAAAACTGGAAAAGAACGGACTCGCCAGGGAGGGAAAGTGGTCGGGGACGCTGTTGGAGTCTTCTAGGGTGGAGGCGCGCCGGAGGGTGGAGAACGGACGGACGTCCGCACTTTAAGGCCGGTGCGGACGTCCGCTCCTGATCCGGCCTCTATATATATATATATATATATATATATCTGTTTATCAGGAACCCTGTGAAAAATAGTTGCAATTCAAAAGAACTTCACCCGATATGGTTGAATCCACTCCCCAAAAGGAAGCGGTTGACTTTTCACTCATAGGGAGTGCAACGATTTAGACTGAAATTGTAATCCTAAATTCCTAATGATTAACGTAGTTGTGACACTATGGTGGAAAGTCTGAAAACCCTTGGGTAGACTCTAGAAGCAAGTACTCAATGCCTTGATATCAACAATACTTCTACCCCTTTTTTTTAATATTTGCGATTGTGATTAATTTGAATTACAGAAGTTCATATTTGTCATATATCTATTAACTAACACTTCTATTTTTTAATTTTTTTTCTATCCTCATAACTTATATCTGAAAAGCAAAACACAAGCGAAATATAAAAGCATGGAAAAGAAGCTATAGCTATAGGAAGCAGACCATGAAGACTGCAATACAACTAACAAAAGAAAGAGAAGAAACCTAGGCCAAGAAAAAAATATCAAACGACTGTAGCCCTCCAATCTAGATAAATGGAGAAAATATGAACATCTTTTAATCTTAAGCAAGCTATGACATCTTCATTAGGAAAAAATGCAAGCTAAACTATCGTAAAACCTCAAAAGAAGATGACGTAGGTTTTCAATATATGCATTCATATTTGTAAAATACTTCAAACTAAACTGAATGTTGTCAGTTCTGTTGATTTTTTATAAGGTTGCAAATTATCACGTAGAAGTTACAAGCTGCTTCCTATAAGTAGAATATCATCATATGCGCACACACCTGGATATGAAAATGGGGCATTCATCGATTGAGTGTAGTGAGAGTCCTCAGATAGCTTAGATAGAATTAAATCAGCTGCCCGCATCTGTTCATCCAAAGTTCCTGTTAGTGTAACTAGGCGGTCATTCACCCCAAAATAATTATTGTCCTGAGGGGATATTTTAATCCCAGCCTGTGACTCTTCAATAAATGACCTGGTCAAAGAAAAACCAAAAAAGTCAGCAATGTCTAATAGGTTCATAGTTTCATACATATGAAAGAGGAACCTAATGTGTAAAATCAAAATCAAACATGACTAAACACCGAGAGTCATACAAAAAACAAAAATGAATGTCCTTTTTACAGATGGCCCATAGATCACACTTTCATTAACCTAGTAAATCTCCTCATCATCATTTAAGCAGCAAAAAGTGATCATCGTCCTATTACTTTACTTAGCAAGATGCAACAATCATATAAAACAAATCATGCAAAAAGAAAATTTATATATATGTGAAGAAGTATAATAAATACTGGTCGCAGATTTCCACAAAGAACAGAGCTTCCCTATAATTGTGTGGATGATGAAAAAAAAGGGCCCTTTACTAGATCTTATGTGACAGCAGATTATGGAAAAGAATCTGATTCCAATACTAGAATCAGAAAACTCACATCCTTGAGGTACATTGATAGGCATCACTAACACTTGTACCCGATTTCTTGTAGCACAATATTTCAAGACAATAAAGGGTGTGGGTCTCCTCATCCCCCAATTTGTTCAATTAATTAGATTGTCCAGATGCCACAAAGATGTCACCAAGGAATGAAATAAACATTGTGTATACATCTTCGATATGATACTCACTGAAAGTACAAGCACAAGGAAGTGCCATTTTGTCACTTATATGGAAGGAACAAAAGAAGCAGAGTATTTATTGAAATTACCTCTGGTGGGTATGCAAACAAATTCCAAAGGCATCTCATGCCTATAGTTCTTACAGTCAAATTGCAAGCAGAAATTGATTTTATTTTCACAGTTCTATGACGCAGTATAACAAGAGACACACAATTCTAGTACGGGAATTCATAATTTCATCGCTAAGTAATAGGCTCCATTTCTTAACCAAAAAGCAAAGGAAGAAAGAAAAAGCCAGAGACCTAATTTATCAGATAAGTATACAGAAACCATACGACGTTATGCTATTAGGAAAGACAAGTTACTTTGCTCTTACTTTATTGTAGATCCTTGCTTCCCAATTATCCCACCACAAGAACTATTTGGAACAATTAGTCTCAGCTTTGTTCTCGGTTCAACATCTTCACTTTCTTCAGAATATAGCTGACCAACATAATAAGGATAATTAACACCATTTATACATAGGCACATGTATAAGAAACATAGTGTAAAACTGCATCATAACAAGCACCTCATTGAGCAACTTAGCGAGAACGAGTTCCACAGCTTTGAGAATTTCATTTATTGTTCCAGAAATCATGATAATCCTATCAGTTGTTCCTGGAAAAAATTCATGATTGCGTGACAGCTGAATTCGTGCTCCAGATTGCGATTGAAAATCAGTGATGGTTGCACCACCCTTTCCAATGACAGAACCAGCTGCAGCATTTGATACAAGAAACCTAACATATGTGGGCTTCTCCGTAGTGTCTGGTGGAAGAAAAACGGATATACTTTGTAAGAATAATGAGGCTGGTTATTAAATTTCAGAAACTTACAGATCACTTGACTTGTCTGCAAGATGATTGATCACAATGTTACTTCAAAAAAACTATTAATAATTACTACATGTTATTGTAACACCTCATAGTGCAGGTGCAAAATGACTTGAAACATATCAGCAGTTCGAACAGCAAGATGCAAAGAAAAAATATTCACAGCAAAGAACATCATTTACAAACAGTTTCAACTCACACTTCACCAATTCTTTAACTTCTTCATTTATTTGGTGAGTTAAAGTTATATGATTAATATTCAGAAGACCACCTTTTTTTATATTAAAATAAAAAGAGATGGTTGCAATCACCAAAACAATAAATAAAAAACTCAATGTAATTTAGTCTACAAATGCCGTCTTTTGGCATTTGTGTGTGACATTACATGACACTACAAAATTTAGCATAGACACTACAATGGTAATGTGACATTCGTGTGTGCCAAAGAATGGCACCGGCACAAAAATAAACATCATTTACCACTAGAGGTCCAGCTCTGTCAATATGTTGTGGGAGATTTTAGTGCATATGGTTTGCTTTTAGATGAATTATTGACATCTCTGTACAACAATTGAACTAGGAAAACATACATAAAAAATAAAATAGTTACATGTATAATATCTGACCATAGCATTAAAACCATTAAACTCAGCAAAAATTGAAAACAAAAGTCCCCCGGTCAAGATATGGTTCGATATATGGCAATGAGCTCTCAAAGATTACAAAAACATGTTAACACTACAATCTGCAAATAAAGGTAACCGTGGGGTTCATTATATGTCTCCTTCAAACACAAAGTTTTGCAATGTCAAAAAAATATGAGTTGTGATGTGTACCACCAAAAAAGGTTTTCAATTCTTGACACATCACAGGGCAGGCCACCATTATTTTGGCATTAGTATCAAAACGAAAAGATATATGGCAGTATGATTGGGTAGAAGATGAGGAAATGATGGTATCCTCCTGCTTGGAGCAGGGTTTACTTTGACAAACTCAGAAATGAGTTTAGCAGTTCTAATGGCCTTTTTGCAGTTGACCGAAATAATTATCAAAAGAACCATATATATAGATGCTACCAAATTCAACAGCAACCTGAAACCGTTGACATCTTCACTAAAAAAAGCTCACACTTCTAATATTTGGTAATTATTTATTTGCGCTCCCTCCATAGAGTAATCAATGTTTCCATGAACTGTCCGAAGACAGGGCACAATACTTTCCATCAATAACGCTCCAATAAGCGGAACAACAATGTAGCATTTGTTAGGCAGAATATTAAGACAACTCACTTAACTGGGCATCAAACAACCCAGATAAAGATCCTATCTCTGTATACTACATAGCATGCCTACATATGACAGTTGGCCCACAATGCTTGCTACGAATTCCAACATATGCAATGGTAAGGAGCAACATCGTTTCATTCCTTTCCAATGCTATGTGTGTAAGGTTCATTTATTTCCTCGACCAACGCTGTTGCCAATACTAAACAAGGCCATAAAACTTAAAAAGAGTAAAATCAAGCAGAAGAAGTTCAAATTGTTCACATCGCACACCAACTTGTATACTCATCCAAAATTTAAATCATGAGTCACAATTCAATAAACCTTGCACTAACTCCGTTAGAATTCCATAATCTCTATGCGTTGAGACTTTGAAAATCAGATCCTGAATGAGCTTTCACTCTAAGCAATTAATAAAGAAACCCTTGCTTATGCTATAATTGGATTTGGACTAATATAGATACCAATGATAATAAACTTACATCGCCACCAGTTGAGAGCACATTATTCTTAAATCGACTTCCCCTAACAAATTGAACACATCTAGACGCAATCCACAACTACAACTCCTTTCAATTCCAATCCCAAAAACCACAGAGGAACTTAGGGTTAGGGTTTTCAGCTCAGCAAACACAAACCGCCTAACTCAAACGTAAGCCGGCATTCTCATGCTCACAACGCTTCACCGAACAATCAAACCACAACCATAACCGCATTCACTACCAATTCCAGAGAACCAGAAACAACATACATACACGAATTCAAAGAGAGAGAGAGAGATATACAGCGGATCAGATCAGAGAGAAAGAGAGAGACCTGAAGCCGGTGATTTCGGCGGCGGCGGCGAAGAGCGCCTCCGCGGTGCTTCCGGTGACGAAACGTATGAGGACTCGGTAGACTCCATTGTAGAGAGAGAGAGAGAGAGAGAGTTGAGAATAGTGTTTTAGAGAGAATTCGAAAATGTGAGAAAGGAGGAGAGAAAATTGTGTGGGTTTTGCTTAGCTGGGTGAGCTGGTACTCTCTCTGCCTACCTACCTATATCTAATCCACTCCATCTCTCTCGGGTTTGGCCGTCACAACCGCCTCCAAGGTCCTCCTCTATTATACTAGTTCAGATCGGGACGATCGTCGCCGTTGGTTTAGTCAACAGTGTGGGAAAGTCAATGAATTTAAGGGTATGGGATTGGGTGTGAGTACTGGTCAGAGTTGCGCCCATGAGGTCCCACGTTCTCTATATATGAGAGGATAGCTCTCGATGCGCTGCACCGCCTCCCACACGTTTTTGTAATTCAATCCCCACCCCTGTAATATATTTTATTTCTCAATATCTTATCTTTTAATGAAACAAAACTTGTATATCTCATGTTTTTTTAAATTTTAAAACGGTGTTTCACGTTTTAAGTTTTAACTCCGACCTAATATCGGTACTTGAAAACGTTAACTTTGTTAAAAAAAATGACTAGTGAAGGATCCTTTCATCTTTTCTCTCTAAATTAACATTTTTTTTTTCATCTAATTTTCAGTTTCCCCACTCTCTGAGTTTTGTGCTTGCAAGAAATACATATCTAGACAATCTTCACCCAAATCAACCCTCCCTCCTCATAAATGAGAGTAGGCCAAAATTAATACAGGCTCAATAATTTCTCAAATTATGAAATTTGTCATAGTCGTACCTAGTTTTTTTTTTTTGACAAATAGTCGTACCTAGTTGAGGCGAGGAGAAAACCATGTGATAACAAGTTCGAACATTCAAACACTAAACTTTACCTAACTATTAATTTTGGTATCTCCATTTTGTAAATGTGAGAACGATATCTGAAGTTGTAAGTTCGAGCTAATTTTGGTATCTGTTACCACTAGTTACGTTAATATTGTTAGTTTTTCAATGGTAATTTGGTTTTTCACTTCTTCTTCTTTTTAGAAGAGAAACAACTTTATATACTATGAACAAAACTTACAACCCTCGGAAGCAACACGGTTGTGGAGATAACCCACTCAACTAATAAGCATCCAATTAATATACTAATAATTTATCTCAGATTCTAGATCAAATGTAAATGTGTTTAAGTACTAACTTGATTGATTCATGTTCATATCCATCTTGATCTTCTGCTAGATTCACACTTGATGGGACAATATATATGTGTATATGTACTCTAGAAGGGATCAAAATGGTAGGTTTAGCAGTTGTATGCCAACTGCTTTTTGACAGTTCCATGACAGTTTCTTCCATCAACAAATTGTCAAGATAACTTCATGTCTTAATCGAATTCTTGTCTTAACAACCTACATTTTGGATTTGAATTCTTAACAAATGTCATCAATAATCAAAATCTTGCTTGTATGAAGCATATGTGTAACATTCCACTTGTAATTCTTGATCTTCAATTCTCTTATACACCAACATATGATCTTTTGTACCCATTAGATACATCAACACCTTATTTCCTACTATCCAGTGTTATTGTCTAGCATTTAGTTTATATTTGGAAAACATATTAACTGCAAAACTTATATATAGCCTTATGCACACTTGTGCATATACATAAGACTTCCAATTAAGCCTCCATATGGTAAAACTCTATGTTCTTTTTCTTTCCAAATTGTTATGTGGACAGTGCCCTTTAGGTAGTTTATCACCCTTAGACATGGGTGAATTCCCTGATCTACACTTCTCCATCAACCTTTTCAAGACTTTCTTGATGTAATTCTTTTGTAACAGTCCCAACATGTTTATGTTTCTGTCTCTACTAATTTTAATTCCAAGTACAAAACGCGTTTCCCTACGTCCATCATGTCAAAACTTTTTATTAGAAAACTTTTAGTACCTTTCAACAAAACCACATCATTACATGCTAATAGTATGTCATCATATAAGGAAACACATAGCACCAAAAACACAAAATTACTCTCACTATTCTTGCAAACATTCATCCAATTTGTTTTATTCAAATCCAAAACTAGTAATCAATGCATCAAACTTTAAATATCATTGTCTGGATGCTTGTTTTAAACCATAAATTGACTTTTGTAATTTGCATACTGTATTTTCATCCTCAACAAAACCATCTTGCTGCAACATGTATATGTCTTCTTGTATATCTCTATTTAAAAACGATGTCTTAACATCCACCAGGTGTAACTCAAGATCAAAATGTGCAACTAATGTCATCATCACCCGAAAAAAATCTTTGGTGGAAACTGGGGAAAAAGTTTCATTATAGTCTATTACTTCGTTTTGACTGTATCATTTTGCCATAAGTCTAGCTTTATAGCTTTCTACCTTACCATATGCATATCTTTTGGTTTTGTAAACCAACTTGCATCCAATTGGTTTCATGTCCTTAGTTCTATCAATCAAGGTCCAAACTTCATTTTGTGACATACTCACAAGTTCATCGATCCTCCATTGCTAGCTTGTACTTGTGACTATTCTGATTGCATAGCCTCTTTGAGTGTACTTAGATCAATTTCTTCCCCCAAATCAAATTCAACAACAATATTAAACACATGATAATCACCAAAAATTGTTGATTTTCTTTTTCTTTGTGATCTCCTCAAGACTAGTTCATCATTGAGAGCAAGTCCACCCTTGGAGCAAAAAGAAGACCCAGGCCTTAAGCCAGCTCAAAAGAAGACCTAGAAGAAAAAAAACCCAAGTCCACCCATGAAAAAAATGATGACCTAGCCTTCATTAGGTCTTCACCTGGGTTAGACCTATGACCCATGTCACTATTTTTAAACCCAGTGTGAACTTGTGACATACTCACAAGTTCATCGATCCTCATTTTGTGACAACGCCTTCCCGTGCCAACTCAGCCTGAGCTATGGGGCCCGCCACATGCACTGACGCAGAAGGGGGAGAGATAACGGGTTGCATGCCGCGTGTAAGACACGGAAGGACCTCGTCCACCCATGAAAACGTGATACCACGTTTTTGTCTTTTTGTGCATGGATGATGGGGCCCACGGCTTGTATATTAGGGTTATATATTAGTTTTTGTTTTTTTTAGGGTTATATATTAGTTTGTTACCATTTAATGGCTTGGGTATTAATTGGAAAGAAATTAATCGTTGTATTAGTGTGTTTTTATTTAGGGTGTGTTTTTATTAGTGTGATTTTAAATCGTTGTATATATCTTTTTCTAGGTATTTTCTGTTAATTAATGTCATGGAATAAATATCTTAATTTTATTAACATATAAAATCATTATTCACACTCAAAATACTTAATATAAAATTCAATAAACAGTCATTGCCACGTGGTAACCCAGAAACAAAAATCGTGGGTGAAAACTGCAGCTCAAAATCACTGCCACGTGGTGACCCAAGTCTCACCCATGACCTAGGCCTTCCCAACGAAGGCCCAGAGGGTGGACTTGCTCTGACAACATTATATTTTTTTTGTGGGATATGATATGTCACATCCCGACCCGTAAAATTTTATCTTATTTACTAGCTTGATTATAATAAGAATTTTTACCGTCTCCGACATTGACATATAGTTTAATTGGTCCTTAGAGGGGTTTTGAGGGACGAAAATTTCGGAGAGTTATTCGTAGGAGAAAAATGTAACGACGGTAAAAATGGTAAATTTTAGCTAGTAAAAGGTAATTTTTATTAGGGTATTATTTTTGGGGGTGTTAAATTTTTGGATTGGGTATATGTGGGTTGGAACCGGTTGGGCCAAGCCCAAAATATTTCTCTCTCCCTCCCGATTCTCTCTCTCCTCTCCCGCTCCCGCACCCGATTCTCCCTCCCGCTGCCGGAAATTCCGACCGTCCGTCCGTCGCCGTCCGGCCACCGTTTGCCGCCGCACCGGTCCCAAAAGGTCGGCCATCAACCCAGCTTCCATTCTAGACCGGTCACAGCCTCCCTAGCGCCGCCGTGAAGGAGTAGTGTCGCCCGAAAGGCGCGGCTGCCTTGAGTTTTCCTTCGCCGGAACTCTCTCCTCCGGCCACCAATCCGGGCAAGCTTGGTACGGTTTTGAAGCTCTCCTCCCGTGCAACAACCCCTCCAAAAGGCTCGATCCCTCTTGAGCTCGGTAAGGAGAAATTCGAAGTTGAAATTCTAGGGCTTTTAGGATGTTTTCGTTCGATTGACCTAGTTAGGCTTGAAATTGGACTTAGTGATAGTTATGAAAGTTGTTTGGGATGTTGAGAGGAAGCTACTGTTAAAATTTGGTAGATTTTGGACGTCGCCGGAATCGGCCTCCGGCCGCCGCCGGCGCCGGCGCTGAAAAAATTGTTTTTGGTGGAGATTTTTATGAGGAGTTTAATGGAATGAGTTTTAGAATTTTCGGACGAGTTTTGAATAGGTTTGTGAATTTCCGAAGTTTGGTATTTTGGCGGTTAAATAATGTAAAATCCGACCGTATGATTTAAATCAATTTCTAGGAAAGGTTGTATTTACAACTGCCGAGTATGATATAAAAGTTTGGATCGTTTCGATTTAAGAATATCGAACTTAGGCAATGATGAGCGTATTTATGGCTCTCGATTAATTTTGCCTATTTTATCAAATACTGGAATTTAGTTAATTAATTAATTATATATTTGGAACAGGACGTGAGGAGACCCGAGCAGAAGAAGCCTCGGAGCGTCATCAGGCTTAGGCCTAATTTGTGAGTGGACCTTTGTTTTAAATAAAAAACATGCGATGAATGATTTTATTAATCATTTATTTCTTCTGATGAGATTTATTGATTTCTCGCCTCTTTGACAATTTTCCTCTTTTGGAGAGATCCCGAAAATGAGATTTTCGGTGGATATATATGTTTTGGATTTTATGAGAATAGTATGTATATAAATGCTAACTAGCCATACGTGCTTGGTCCGTCATAATGAGGTAAAATACCATTATGGCGTGTCGTGAGTGTTAGACACAAGCGTCATAGCCCTATATGAAAACTTCTTTCTTTTTCGGTTTATTTAGGTTTTCATATAGGGAGTCCACACGTATATATACACCGTCATTTTCGGTCATAATGAGGAAAAATACCATTATGGCGCAACGTGAGCGTTAGACGCCAGCGTTGTAGCCTTGTATGAATTTCTATTTTTCTAAATTGTTTCTAGGATTCATACAAGGAGTCTGACGAGTGTAGATACATACGAATATATGTTTATATATAGTTCAGCCTGAGAGGCTCCATTTTATTTAAGTTTGTGACTAGCCAGTGCTAGTCGTGAAATTGTCAGATTATGAATTGAGCGCTTTTGAGCTACCGCATGCAGTATATTTTTCTATGAAATTAAAATGGGAATGCATAATATTTTGTTATTAAATTATTTTTGTCCACTCACTCTAACGTTATTAAATGTCTTCCCCTAAGCCCTTCGTTTTAAAATGCCCAGTCTGCAGAGTTCGGATTGGATCTAGTAGGAGACGAGGCATAGTCACCCGTATTTCCACCACCTTTCACCAGTAGGTTACCTGTTTAGCCTACTTGTCTTTTCTTATTTCCGCTAGTGTCTAGTAGCTCTGAATACTTGGGTTTAATGTATATATTTTTGGTTGTGGGTGAAGGTTTGTTGATATTTTAGAATATTTTCGGATAATGTATATTATCTTAGATAATGTTTATTATCATGTTGGTGGTGATTGTTTTTGGGGAGCACGAAGGCTCCAGAAGTTAAGGTTGGATTTGGAACCTTTAGACGTGTTTGCAGGTTTCTATTGGAAGGGTTGTCCATTTTCAAGGGAGGTTGTACCGAATTTTGCGGTAAATCTTTCCTTGGAGGTGGTCCCCGCACGATTTACTCCGGGTTCAGGGTGAAATTCGGGGCGGGTCGTGTCATGATATGTTACTAATTCTTGGCAAGGCAGTCTAACCTGATCTTGTATTTGGGTGTGAAAGGTTTGATTCTTGGCAAGAGTAAAATTGGGTATGATTTTTCTGGATTTAAATTCAAAAATTTCTTTCTTGGCTTAAGGGTAGTTTCAACATTTTATGTATAAATAGACCCTCATGTCGAGGCTAACTCAGCATATGACATCATGATTAGACTTAACTGATGGATATAAAAAGTTTAGGGATCAACGTGATTAAAAAAAAGATGAGGGACCAAACTGATTTTAACCCTAAAGTTTAAGGGGTAAACTGAATTTAATATATTTAGCGATGATCTAAAGAGGACCTCACTTTAAGAATTTGAGGATTTCTACTATTTTACATTAATAAATGACTTCTTTTAACGATCTCAACCGTTGATTCTCTAGATTCATATGCAAGAAACATGTCTACAAAATTTCAATTAATTCCATAATCATTTGGTCATTCAAATTGATGTAAACAATTGTAGGTCATTAGATAAAATTAAAACGAATATTATGCTAATAAAATGACTAAACGTTTTTCATTTTGATTAATTTTTGTAGGATTCATATGTGGGTAAATAACTAGGGAATGAATGATTTTGATTGTCAAAATACATGCTAGAACTAAAAACATTCTTACTTTAAGAGTTTAAGGAGATCATCTCTAGATCCAGACTATATATATATATATATATAAGAATCTAAAGAGGATCTCCTTACTTTAATAATTTGAGGATTTCTATTATTTTACATTAGTGGATGACTTCTTTTAATGATCTCGACCATTGATCCTCTAGATTCATATGCAAGAAACATGTCTACAAAATTTCAACTAATTTCAACTAGCTTAGTCGCTAACTATGTTGCACTGAAACTTTCGAAAACATGCATTCTATGTATCACGTTTCAAAATTTTTGAATCTTTCTCTCGAAAACAGGCGTTTCTCGTGTCCGTGCTAAAAATATTTCTTGCATTTGAATGATTAAATGTTAGATCGAGACATTAAAATGATCTCTATATCCTTCACTTAATTCGGTTCTCACATACTTATTCCCTCTAGACCAATAATTTTTTTTTGACAGAAAACCAATTTTGTTGCTGATGTTATATTGTTAATTTAATTTAGAGACATGCATGTTAGAGATTTCTAGTTGTGCTGATTTTTTATCTTCAGGCTGCCCATGCCTTTATTTTGATAATTGGAGTTTAGGTTGTTTTTGCTTGCTTTTTGTAGCCTTTTGTTTTTATTTGTTGTACGTGTGTGTGTTTTTTTTCTTAGGAAAATGCCCATAAACCCTAAATTTAGGGAATTTTTTCCCACTAACAAAACAAATTTTAAAATTCTCATCAACCCAATAGACTCTTATTAACTATTCCCCGTAACAAAACTTTGACCATTTTACATATTATTCATGACCAAACTGTCTTTGGTTCTCAATCTCTCATTTCTCTTTCCCTATTTCGGATCTAATCTTCGATCTCTCTCTCTCTCTCTCTCTCTCTCTCTCTCTCTCTCTCTCTCTCTCTCTCTCTCTCTCTCTCTCTCTCTCCAGAAGCGACGTCTAGACCACGCCTCCCGACCTTGATGCCGAACTGACTCCTCGGAGGCGAGGCACGACGCCAAATCGGAGTCGGAGTTAGAGTTGGATTTGGCCAACTACGGTTACGCAGCTCGATCTGGCTGAGGCGGTCGTCAAACTCGGATGAGGCTAGGTCAGAGGTGTGTTTCCGGGTCGGTGGTTCGGGTGGGAAGGACAAAACGGTTTCGGGGTTGTGGGTTTTGGGTGATGGTAGTTGGAATGGGTATGGGAGTCGTGCAGATGAAGATGGTGATAGGGGGGTCCTACTACTGCCCCTAATAGGAGGTCCTACTACAGCCCCTAGTAGTAGGTTTTACTGACCCCAGTAGGTGGTCATACTGCCCCTAGTAGGAGGTCCTACTGACCCTAGTAGGTGGTCATACTGTCCCCAATAGGAGGTCATATTGACCCTAGTAGGTGGTCATACTGCCCCAAATAGGAGGTCATATTGCCCCCAATTGGTGGTCATATTGCCCCCAATAAGACATGTTATAAGTGACTGAAACACACAGTTAAGTTCAAGGGTTATACTGCCCCAGTAAGAGGTCATACTGACCCTAGTAGGAGGTCATACTGACCCTAGTAGAAGGTCCTACTGACCCTAGTAGGTGATCATATTGTCCCCAATATAAGGTCCTACTGCCCCTAGTAAGAGGTCATACTGACCCCAGTAGGTGATCATGCTGCCCCAGTTGGAGGTCCTATTGACCCTAATAGGTGGTCATACTACCCTTAGTAGGAGGTCATACTGACCCCAGTAGGTGGACATAGTACCTCTAGTAAGAGGTCATACTGACCCCAATAGGTGGTCTCACTGCCCCCAATAGGAGGTCTCACTGCCCCCAATAGGTGGTCATACTGCCCTCTATAGACCCCCCGACACACCCCCTACTGCACCCAATATACCTCTTGACAAACTCCTTATTGCCCCGAATGTACCCCCTACTGCCCCCAATAGACACCCTATCGTTGGAATCCGGTCAACGACCTCCGGACAGACTTCATATTGCCCCCAATAGACACTCTACTATCCACAATAGACCCTTTACTGCCCCCAATAGACACCTTATTGCCGAAATCCAGTCAATGGCCCCCGGATCCAAGTCAACAGTCACCGGAGTCCGGTTAACAGCCCCCGAGTCTGGTCAACGGTCCCCGAAGTCCGGTCAACAGTCGCCGGAACCCGATCAAAGATTGCCAGAGTCCGGTCAACGTCATTGGTCGTGGGAATCTGATTACAAAAATTTTATTTTATAATAAACTCTTATAATGGTCTATTGTAGTTTATTTAATTCATTAAAAGTATAATTGTTTTTTTGCTCTTATAATAGTCTATTATAGTTTATTTAATTCATTAAAGGTATATTTGTCTTTCTGTTGTTTAAGTTGGTTCTTAGGAATTTCAAAATCTGATTTTGTTAATGGGAATAGAATTCTTAAATTTAGAGCTAGTGGGAAAAATGTGGCTTTCGTTTGTATTGAGTGGTTTTAAATACACACCTTAAATAACTTAATACACATTCATATTATTTGATATTTCAAATCAGATTTGATTGGTATGTTAAATGACCAAAAGAGGCATATATAATATAATTTAAATATTAAAAAAAACTTATATTTGGAAACTAATAATGTGAAATATAAACCAAATTAAAATATTAAAAATAAAAACTTATTTTTGAAAACTTATAAAGTGATCGAATTAGAACAAATTAAATTTTTAAGATCGAGAACTTATTTAGGGAAACTATTAAAGTAAACATAAAATTTGCAAGGAAATTTGGATAACCAATTAATTTCTTTTTTGTCCTTAAAGATTCATAATTTCCAAGTTTAGTGTCAAAGTGTTAAACGATGTAATTGTTATGCATATGAACACATATTTTGTTATATTTCACATATTTTCCTTTTCACCCAAACACATTATTCAGATATGTATTTTTCATATTGTTTATCATTTTTATGTTTAAGAATTTGAAATGAACAATGAATTTGTAAGGATTTCTCAAGAACTAACACAAGTAATAGATATGAACATCTATAAAATGTTAATTTATATAAATATATATTAATTATACAATAATAATAGTGTTAACATAGTCACATAATATGATATTTCATGGATTTTAGATTAAGAGTATTTTAGGTACTTTGGGTTGTGTATTTAGTAAAATATTCGAATGAGAAATTAAATAAGTGGTATATTGAGAAATAGATGTGTATTAAGTTATTTGGGGTGTGTATATAAAATTTCTCATTTGTATTTTGTAATTGAAAAAAGGAAAAAAAAAAAAGATTAATATCCTTTTCTTTCAAAATTTGTATTGGAAAACTTCAGACCGGAATGTTTTGTACGAAGGAATGTATGTACACGATTTATAAGGCATGGTATATATTTTGATATGAATTCAAATAACTAATTGGAAGGTTTTTAATCCACACCAATACATGTTGGGACTCTTTTTGTCCTTGTTCTACTTGAAAATGAATTATGTATGTACATGACATATACATGGAATATGTTTTCTTAATCGAGTAAGTTCTCTTGCTGGACATTATCATATTTCATGAAGGTGGACAAGCAATGGCGGACGCAGGAAAATATCTCAATGGGGGCAAGTTCTATCTAACTCAGCTATGAACAAATTTCCATCAAATCAACAATAGCATACAACAAAGCAGAAGAACATAGGGAAACAGAGTTCAACTTCCAACTTCCAAGTTTATGTAACCAAATTAAAAAGAAGAAAAGAACCGAACTTCTGAATATATAGGAGATGTAAAGTGCATTGAAGTATAATCCAAATATATCTCATACAGGGATTAAATATTATCATGCTTAGCTCTTTAACTTGGAAAAACAATCTTCCATGGCACAAAAGGTTAAACAAAACAGAGAGCTAGCAAGAAGTATAAAAAAGAGCACATACTTCTTAACATATACTCTCTTCGAATTTTATCCCTAACATCATGATGATAATCTGAAATTTTCATCTTTGATCCAGGATCAGAAGGAAGCTCACCCAAGTTAATCTCTACACGACTCTGTTTTGAACTTTCATTCTGTACATGAGTTGAAGATAACTTACCTGATGCTCGTTTAAAATATCTCTCCATCTCTCACAACCTACAATTGTAAATTTGTTTAATCAACAAGTCATCAATCCAAAAAATAAAGCAGTAAACTAAGAAGAAGAAGGCATCACTGATTGTTATAAAGGGTTTTGGGGACGGACAGACGAACAGTGAACTGACGAAGAGAATAAGAACAGGGAGTATAAAGGGTTTTGGTGTTTTAGGCGTGATCCAATTCTCATCCTACTATTATATCAATTGTTATTATATATATATGTAATATAAAAAGGTATATATTATATATATGTACTAGTTGGATACGGAAACGTAGTTGGATAAGAAAACGTGGTTAAGGACTGAAGACTTAAGGGGGAAGAAAAAAAAAAAACTCAGGCACCGGTTGTTGAAAACTGAGTGGGGGCAGTGGCCCCGGCTCGTCCCTACCTGCGTCCGCCCCTGTGGACAAGAATTATAGAGAAAATAAAAAATCTCTACACATTAAAAATAGGAAAAATGCCCAAATGCATAAAAACAGCTAAATCAATGCCCATTTGAATGAATTTTTTTTCACTAAGCCCATTCCAATTAATCTTATTAAAAAAACTCTTTTACCCTCTCACTCTTATACCTCTCTGTATTCTCTCTCTCATTTATTTCGTCAGCCTCACACCTCTCTCTCTCTCTCTTTGTCATCGGAGTACCATGCATCCCCGATCTCGGATCTGTCTGCCACCGTGCCGCGCCTAACCCGCCGCCTCTGCCTTGGCACCAAGCTCACCATCGTCATCACCATCCCCGCAATCGTCCTCCATGGTCATTGTCTTCGCCATCGTCCTTTGATCGGCGTCGTCCAGGACGTCGAGCTCTAGCTCGGATATGGACGGATTAGACAGGTTGAGGACAATCGCATCCTCTAGGAGGCGGTGCGACTAGTCTGACCGATCGGAGATGACAGCGTTGCAGACCTTCAACCCGGCGGCACGGAGCAGCGGTTTCAAGAACGGAGGCGCCGATGGTGACGAGGTCCTCGATGATGAGGCAGACCTGGCCAGGGGTGAAGGCGCCCTCGATGGCCTTGGCGGTGCCATAGTCCTTGACCTCCTTGTGACGTATGAGCATGGGGACGTCACGGGAGGTGCTTCCTCCGTAGTCCTTGATTTCAGCCACAGCCCGTCGATTCAGCCTCAGGTCTTGGCCGAGGTTAGGTCTTCCTTCCTCTATATCATTCAGCTTTCATATATGTACCATGATGCAAGTACTAAGTGTTTTATTATCTGTTTTGGCAGAGGGAGAGGCATTCGATGCTAGAAGGTGATGGAACAAATGGAAAGTTGCCTCTGAAACCTATTATATACTTCCATACTGGTTTCTGATATGCAGGCTTTTTATTTTTCATTTTTGGAAATTGCCGAATGTGCGGCTAGTATACCGAATCCAAACTATGGGCACACAACTTGTTGAAGAGAATAGCTAGGTTGTTGTGATTTCTTGTGAATTGAGTACAGTATGTTGCAATTCTGTTCTCAAAATATATTTATGCTCAAGTTGTAAGTTTCTTTCATGTGTGATTACAAGTATAGCTTTAGAAATCATAATAGAGTGATTTTTGAACATAAAGTATATTTTAACATGATTATTGGGGTCAGTTGCAAATTACTGGGCGTCAGTAACTCGATTATTGAGGGTCAGTAATTTGATTATTAGGGTCAGTAACTTGATTATTTTCTAGTATTTCATTTGTTCTATTACATTAACCTGAAATAAGTAGATTATTGTGGATCAATAACTAATTATTGGGGATCAGTAACTCAGTTACTGGGGGTCAGTAACTAATTTTTGGGGGTCAGTAACTGGTTACTGGATGTCAGTAACTGGTTATTGGGGGTCAGTAACTAGTTATAGGAGAAATTCCGGTGACCGGAGTCCGGCGGCCGGTGACCAGAGTCCGGTGAGATTCCGGCCAAGTATTCTCTCTTTCATTTTCTCTCTCTATGCATGTTTAAGGGGTGAGGGTAAAATAGTCTTAAAATAATATGATTTGTTAAGACTTTAGTAAATATTTGTGCATTTGAACATAAAGATTTGTGTATTTCGGCATAAAAAAAGTTACCTTATATTGAAATGGGCTAATGAAAAAGATTATCATTAGAATGAGAAATAAGGGCTTAAATTAGTACTAAATAGGCATTTTTCCTTATTAAATTAGAAACCAACCATCACTTCCTATATAACCCTTCCACACTTGCATTGGTGTTCCATCATCTTTTCTTACTCATCCAGATTCAAGAAGACAAAATCTTCACCCATTCTTGGTCACCTTACTATCTTATTCCAGTTTCAAGATACAAACCTCTCCATGGCTGGCGGTAAACAATGGGCAGTGGTAGGCGACACTTGGTGCATTGCAAGGCTGCATAGAGTCATTGAGCCGGAAAAGGCTTTGCCCAGCACCAAGTTCCTAATCCATATCAATGCCACCATCCGTCGCCTGAAGTGTCATGACGGTGACAATATCAGTTTCGATGACGACGAGCATGAAGAGCTGATAGACATACTATTAGAAGAAGAAAACTGAAGTTGTGATGAGAAGGACGTCACAGTTGAACTCGAGTACTGTGACAACGTGAACGTGGATGCAATATTTCAGGCCCTTTCCCATCTGCAAGTGCCGCTACATGCTCATGAATCGTTGGTAGATACCATATTGTACCGGAGCCTCGAAAGCGCAAAAAACTGTGGTTCTGATGCAGATCCAAAGATATTGCATATGGAGATCAGTATAGATCTTTATGTGATTTGAGTGGTTTAAACCTTGGAGCCTTAGAAAATGATACCCTAAAGGCATGATGCCTTACTGTTCTTGATATGTAGCCATGTAGGCATGCAGCAAATGAAATTCCGTAATAAAATGTTGTTTGTTTTGGTTTATCTGAATATCCTTTAGTTTCTACATTTCTCGACCACTTCTACATTTTTCATGAGCAATGGACATAAGTTGCTAGGGTTTAATAAGTTGGGTTTTGGACTATACGTTCATATGTATGTGTGTGTGTCTATATATATATATATATATATATATATATATATGATAACCTGAAGTTTTAACATTTAGGGTTAAAACTTTTAGGATATGAGGGTATAGTCATTAAACAGACTCGACTCAATTAATCCAAGGGTACTGTCATTAAAATCAGTAAATCTTGCATCTCTTAAACATAAGAGAATGGAGGCATTAAGACATTTTCTAGTTAAAGGTTTGACACCGATTTGGACTAATCCAATATGGAGGAAATTATGACCATCTTTTCTATGTTTCTTAATTGATTCAGGACTAAAAAGTTGGCAAGTTTCATCTTGTTTACTAAAGGCATAAACTTGTTCAACAGATTTAATATGGTGTTCACTCTTGAATGAAGAAAGACTCTATTTTTTCTTATAAATTTCATGACTAGGGACTCTGGCTCTGGGAATATTAATTCCAGTCATTCATTTCTATGTTATCGTTTGACTGAAACTCTATGTGTTCTTCGTTGACTATATCTGAGATTCTATTGAGGGAGGACCTAGACGAACTAGAAGTGACTGAGTTAGATCTAAATAGTCGACTCATTTTGGGAAGAGAAGAGAAAACTGGGCCGAAACTAAAATGATAGGAGGATTTAAGATCCTTGGCTTAAGATCCTAAAGACTATTACTCACTCTACACCGCTCATGCCGCATCCGCTCATGCCTCACCTGAGACTTAGTGTTTGGACCTAGACTTATTGTTTGGTTGAAGAGAATAACATGCTTAAAAGAAGATAAGGAAAAGAAAATAAAACTGAAATCCTTAAAATTAAGGGACAGGAATCAAAACACTTTACAAAATAAGTAAAGAAAATAGATCAACTCAAGATCCACACCTAGGCGGTAATCAGCCACCTGGGGATTGAGAAGTTAATATAAATGACGGGAGATAAACTCCAGAGCCACTCCTGGGTGGTAATCCGCCACCTGGGGTTGGAGGTTTTTGATGATTAACTATATCAGGCCGTTTTGGCTCTGATACCAAAACACGGAAGCAAATATCAAATACATAATTATTTGAGTAAAAGAGTACAACTTACTGATTTAAATCAATGCATGAGTAAGAGAAAGAGCTCTCTTTACATAAATAGTCTAACTTAAGTTTACTAGAGAGAGAGAAAGGAGAGGAGAAAAATGAAGTCTGCCTCACTATGAAGCCAGAGGTGTCTATAAATAGAAATTACAAAGTGATGAATAGTAAAAAGTGACTATTCACTGTTGTTGAATAGTAACTTGTCGGTCACAAATTTACTGTTGGTGAATAGTAAGTTGTATGCCACTGATTCACTGCTGATACTCTCGGTGGGAATTTTGACTGGGATTTTAATAGGCCTGATCTTGCTTTTGGACCAGAGTTGACTAAATAAACTCAACATATGGATCTTGACTATTTTCATAATTGGCCCACCTGGTTGGATGACTGGAAGAACTTTGATGACTAGGAGCTGATGATGATTCTGATGGAGACAGTTCTCCTTCATCATCTGCAGATAAACTGGCCGCCTGTTGTAGTAATTGCTTGGCCAATTCCTTTAATTCATCTGCTTTGGAGGATGATGATGAACTTGAGGCTTTTTTCTTGGAATAGGATGGTGACTGAGGAGTCTGAGATTTTAACTGAGAGATCGGAGATGCCGGCTGAATAGAAACCGGAGCTCTTGAACTGGATGGAATAACTAAAAATTCTTCACTGAATTGGTATAAAACTCTTTCAGTATTGAATTTATCCCACCATTTGACTAAGAGTTGTCTTAAGACCATGTGGTTTTCATATTCAAGTTTATATTGCCATTTGAAAATCCAAGGCCATAACCGAAGTAAATTTCGTGACTGCATTCTAGATATTTGAGGGGAGAAGGTCATAAGGGCATCTATGATTATTCCACCAATCACCGAATCACATAGGGAATTGGCGATTGAATTTTCTATCAAAGTTGAGAAACCATGAATGGCTAAAATATTCTGTTTGGTGGAGGAATATTTTACTTCATGCTTCAATGTAATCATGATAACTAAATATGAGTGTGTTTAATTTGTGAGGAGTAGAGGGGGAATCACCCCATTGAGATAATGAAATGATTCGGATTATGTCGAGGGAATGATATAATATTTTAGATGGGTCTTTTGGGTCATGGATTGGTTTAATAGATAATGATTTAGATTTATATAGAATGTCTTTATAGAATGCTAAAGGTTTACCCAGAAGGTAACGAGAATTTGGGCCAAAATAACCTTTTACTAAGGAAATGAGATTTTTTATATGACTCATAGAAGGTTCAATATAAAACAGGAAATGTTCAGCCCTGTCAAAGTAAGGAGATAATTTTTTATAATTGACTGGAATGTTGGATGAGGAATCTGTTTTGTAGGGGTCGTATTGGTTTACTAAGGCTGACTGGTAATTGAGTTTATTTAAACTGAGGGTGCTACCAAGAGTACTATACTGATTGACTAATGGAATGGGGGAATGACCTGCATAAGGAACTATGCTGGGGTTTGACTCAGGTGATTCTTTCTTAACTAGGGAAGATGACGTATATACTGATTTTCCGGGATTTCTCCCTTTGCAAGAGCTGGGCTTCATGTTTTGGTGCCTTGTAGAAATTCACGAGTTAGGAAATATGGGATATGGTTGTCACTTCCTTTAATGAATGCAATTTCAAAATCAAAAATACTTAAGATTGCTTGCCAACGGGCAAAGATTTGTTTTTGAACATCTTTTTCTAAAACATCTTTTGCACTTTTACAATCAACTCGGACAAAAAAATTTTGATTTAATAAATCATCTTGAAATTTACTTATACATAATACAATTGATAAAATTTCGTTCTTGATAGTACTATAATTTGATTGAGCTGGGTTCCAGATTTCATAATGAAATCGAACAATTTGTTCTGGATGATTGGGGGAAACTTGTTGTTTGAGGATGATGCATAACCTATTTCAGAGGCATCAGTTTCTACTATCTTATAGGAATCAGACAGAGGGATACCTAAGCATGGGAGGGTTTTAACATGACTCTTTATTTCTTTGACTAAAAATGTATGAACTGATGTCCAGGGAGTAGGGTTTTTTTGTAGTCTATCAAATAGAGGTTTGCAGTGTTTCCTAAAGTTGTTGTAAAAATCAGCTACATAGTTTAAAGATCCTAAGAATCTTTGTAATTGATTTTTATCTAAAATGATATATGGAAATTTATCAGCAAATTGTATTGCTCTATCAATGGGTTTAATTTGGAGTTGGTGAATGTTAAATCCAAGAAAACGAATATTGGTTTGGAATAATTTGATTTTTGAGGTAGAAACAACTAAACTATTATTCTTTATTACAGAAAAGAATTGGTGTAAGTGTTTCCAGTGTTGATCAATTAATTATAAAAAGATCAAAACATCATCAATGTAGACGATGGAGAAGTGACTATAAGGATTGAATATGTCATTCATTATGTTTTGGAATTCGCTAGGGGCATTTTTTAAGCCGAATGGCATAACATTCCATTCATAATGACCAAAGGGTGTGACAAATGCAGTTTTGTATTTGTCAGCTTCACTGATTTGGATTTGCCAAAATTCTGACTTCATATCAAATTTACTAAAGATAACAGATTTGTTTAACCTGTTAATGAGATCTCGTTTATTGAGAATATGATACCTGATCCATTTCAAGACTGTGTTAAGAGGTTTGTAGTTAATAACTAACCGAAGAGTTCCTCTTTCGAGTTCAGCATTTTTCGGAACATAGAAAGCTGGGCAAGACCAAGGGGATATACTAGGACGAATAATATCTTTGTTAAGTAAATCATTAATTTCCTTTTTACAAAAATCCATAATCTCATGACTTATTTGGATTGGACGAGCTTTAGTAGAGATATTTTTCTCATTGAATTCTTTGATGTAAGGAAGAGAAACAATATGTTTTTTTCTATGCCAAAAGGCAGTAGGAATATCAGAACATATTTCTTTAGTAATTTTTTCTTCAAAAGTTTTGATTTTTTGCTGAAGAAAAGAGTTTTGGAGTTCATTTTCGATTCTTTTGAAATTAATTTCTTCTTGAAGAAAAGTTATTTGTTTATTTTTCGCTTGAATGCAACTAACGGTTTTTGAAATATTATTTTCTTGAAATGCTTATAGAGTATGAATTTCAGGGTTAGAAAGAAAAGTAAATTTGACTGGTTCATCAAAAGGGTAGGTAATAATGTCATCATATTCGGTGTTGAAGAGGTAAATTAAAGTAATAAAAGGAAGTCTTAAAATTACTTTATGGGTTAAATTTTTTACCAAGACAAACGGAGTTTTGAAACAGACATTGTTTTGGCATATATGGGCTTTAGGGATTTTATATTTAATATACATTTTTGTTCCATTGGCTGAACGTAAAGACTCTTTTGTTTTTTCAAAATATTTTGAAGGTATTAAGCCTTCTTGGATGCAGTTAAGATCTGCACCGGAATCAATAAGGGCTGTTATTGTTATTTGGAAATTTTTTATTTTGAGTTGGACAGTAGTGTACCATTTTTTAAGTTAGATTTGGCGTATGGTACTAATAGTATTGTTTTCAGAAATTTCAGCTTCATTATTTGCAGAAAAAGGATTTGGAGAAAGATTTTCAGGGGGATCCTGTAACTTAACAAAATGATTATTTATTTTTAGTAAGTTTAATTCTTGTTTAGTTTCTTTATTGTCATTTGTAAGTTCTAAATGTGTTTGTTGTAAAGTATGTATTTGACTCTTGATTGTTTTAACTTCATGTTGCAAATCTTAGATTGTTATTTCCTTTTTATTAGTAGAAAATTTATCAAAAGTTGTAGTAAGACTAATTTTTTTGTGAGGGAGGATTTACTACATTTTCTTGGGTAATTAATTTTTTTAATTTTTTAAGATACTCAGCTTTAAGCTCAGGATTATCTATTTTACCTATTAAATCAATTAATAGTTCTTCTTGCTCTTCCTGCTTAGAAAGAACATTTATTGTTTTACAATTACATGCATCCTTACACCGAAAAGTAATATCTGGAGAAGAATGTTCATTAGATTCAGAGGAAGAAGATTCCATCAACGTGATGTTATCTTCACTCATTTCATTTTCTGAATCAGTATTTCGTAATTCTAAAGTGTGTAAGTTTCTTTTTTTCTTCTTGACTGATTTTTAGTTGATAATAATACTTTTAACTGGACAGTTATTTGCAAAGTGACCGGTCTTATTACATTTAAAACATTTAGTTTTACTTTTATTGAAAGATTTACTCTTTAGTTGGTGATTTGGTTTCTTGGACCAATTTTTTCGAAATTTGTTTTTGGAATAAAATTTGTTTGGCTCAAAGTTACTTTTATAAGGTGTAAATTTTCTTTTTGAATGATATGGAATAAATTTATTGCTTGCCTTTTTTCTCCTTGAAGGAGGTAAAGGAGGTAAGCCATATTGTTCACAAAAATTTCCTAGTTCATATTTAGCTTTTTCTTATCTGATTTTATTTGAGCATTTAGTTTCATATCTATACACATTTTTAATCCTTCTTTTTGGATAACTGTAATTATATTTTCATAAGTTAAAGAATCGCAGTTAATATGACATGTTTCATTACTAAGGACTTGCCTGATTTTATGAGCAAATAATTTTGGAAGATAATTTATGAATTTTTCTTTCCAAAATGGTTGGTTACTATCATCTCTAAGCATAACTCGAGCAATAAAAACATCTTTGTACCATTTGAAATCACTTAAGATAGGACACCTAAGATTACTGAGTTGATTATGAATTCTGGATGTAATATAACTAAGGGTCCCTATGAAATGTTGGATAATCGTGTAAAATAAGGTATTAACAGCATCAGAAATCACCATTCATGTGCTATCGTCAAAGATGGGAGTCTCATCTTCATCACGTTTGATGACATGTTTAATGGATGATCTAGAATCATGAGTGAGATGTTTTTCCCACCAGGAATGAAGCATTCCTGTAAATCCTGTGGAAAGGAAAGTATGTCAATGATTTCAGGCTGGCTGGAATTATGATTAGTGACATAGCTATTGGCTGCTATAGACATGTGATGTAATTTATTTAAGATTTCTTGTTCTGATAAATTATCAATGTTCCATTTATAAGTTTTATCAGAAGAAACTGAGAATTGATTATTAAGATTGTTACTAGGTTATATATCCAAAAGGAGAGGACGTTCTGTCCAAGTTTTAAAAGGTCGTTTCTTTGGATGAACTATTATGTCTACTTTTAAGGGTTCGATATTTAAAGTTTGAAGTATTTGGTTTAATTATGTAATTTGGCTAGTGTTACTAAAATCGCTATCGGATGAAATGGATGAAGAGGTTTGTTGGGTATGAATTACTGCAATTCTACTAGGCTCTTATCTCCCCTTAACGACAGGAAGACTAGCTCATCAAAGTGACATAAAAGAGATCGTCTGTCAATGTCTTTATATAAGCGGACTATAGTCGGAAGCTCATGTCTTATTCAAAGACAATATTCATCAAATAACCCATCATTATGCACTTGTGGAGGCGTAATTTGACACATACAACATGTGGACGATATAGATTGCAGAACGTTAACTTAATCTGTTAACAAATATGCATACCGTTACAACTGTAATATAAAAATTTGAATGATGGTGGGTAAAGATGAATAAGTAAAACTATGACCCTGCTACAATCCGTAGTCGTTGGTCTTACAAGTCCAAAAAAAAACTGTTGGCCTCACCGCCGGGACTGGTTGAACTGACTGCCAGCATGATCGGACCTCTGTTTTGTGCTTCCTTTAACGGTTCACTATCTTCCATAGCTCCAAGCACTACCAAATTTTGTAAGGAGGTAGACATGGGAGTTGGAATTCGGAAACCGCCAGCCTCGATGACAGAACTGGCAGAAAAACTGCCGAACCATCTGTCGGAGTTGCCAGACATCTGTGAACACTTATATTGAGCGGTTCACCACCTTCCACATCTCCAAATGCCATCAAATTTTGTAAATAGGTAGGATTAGATGTTAGGAATCAGTGGCCGCACACAAAACCTTAAGAACCGGTCTAAAAGTTGGTGAACCGGATCTCACAATGACTGGTCCGCAAGCTGAAAAACCGAAAATTCTAGGTTTTTTCAACTTTTCAATCATTGTTAAGGTTCCCCATAACATCCAATTGTTATGGCTTGAGTTAAACCATTATGAACACCACCATAGCATTATTATGCCTCAAAGTGAACAATGAGAAGCCATCTAGGCCAACATCTTATGTATCATTCTTGTAGAATCACTCATAGATATTGTAATTAATGTCTTACTTAGTGAACAACGACTTAGCATCTTGTTTATATGCTAGTCTCTACATTTCATTGTCTTTAGCGTAGAACAGTGTCGCTCCTAATCTTTACTAAAGAATAGGCTTTACAAAAAGAAGTAACGAGCATGGCCAATGTGAGATCATAGGGGGTTCTTTTGCGTCATATTTGCTTATGAAAGCATGAGTAGTGCCTCCATTATATAGGAGGATGACGCGAATGACTTTAATGCCATCCATAGGCCGTGAGCATTGCTCATAGCTCCATCAAGTTATATTTTGGTGATCTTTGATCTCAATGGTTACTTTGCTCAAAAGAAAGGATGTCCGTGAGAGTCTTTACTCTTTAGTATACAGATCATCAAAATACGTCCAAAATTGTCCCAGACAATTTATGTTAAAGCATACATGAGTCGATGTCTCTATTCTCATCATTGGTGACAATAACCGATTCAATTAACCGAATCTTAGTGACTCATGCATGTTGCGCATTCATTATAATGATACATAAGAAATTCTCATCAATTCTCACAATGTGTTTCAGGTGATAAACGTTGGCGTGAATATCATTAAGTCATAACACGGTTCGATTGCTTTCTTATGCATAAATAGCATATGTGACTTGAATCATAACGCCATTAGGTATTGAAACTTGAGCATTAATCCGCTCTGATTATTTGTGATGATCTAGTCATCATAGTCACAACGGATTTATAAAACACATAATCCATGAATAGTTATCTATTCATTGCAATAAGCTAAGCACTCAATCTCTCTACAACACATTCATATGCAAGAATGTAGAGACAACAGTTTTATGTCAAGACATAAAAACCGAAATATATTAACAATTTCGATGGAGATTGAAAAAAAGGTATTAGAATCCTTTAGAGTGCATTACATGACTTGTAGATGGACGAAACAAAGCTTATAACATGCCAAAACTTGGCAAAATTGGTCGTGATCACCCACGGCCCACTGTTGGATCTTGTAGAGAAAGAAAATGATTTTTCAACATCCAATTTTTGATGATATTTAGCGTAACGTAATTTTCTTTTTGCAATTATGAATTCGCTCAAGAGTGTAGAAGACTACTCTTGTTTGTAATGTCTTTGCAATTGTATAAGTGTGCATTATGCCACACTTGACATTACAAATCCTCTTTTGATCCAAAACCGATGTGCATTACGCAACATCATGATATGCCAAATGTGCATTGCGCCACACTTGGTTTAATTATGATGCCCAATTATGTATTGCACCATACTTGGGGCGATTTTAGCCTTTATAAACGCCACCTTATAGTAACTGGTGGTCTTTTGTAGTCCAATATAGTGTCATGTAGTTATAATACAATATATTGCATTAACATATAGTTTATGTAAATTGAACCATATGTGCCAGACAAAATCTGAATATATATGTCAACAATTATAACGAGGTCTTGACCATGAATTTAATTCAAAATATAACGACTAAGTAACTTTAGTCAAATATGTGAGGTGTATACTTTCACAAAACTTGGAAAATAAACGGATTTATAGTCACTTAGACTATTAAACCGAAGTCATGCGCTTCATATTTTCCTCAATGTACCTTTTGCTTTTAAATCCGTAACTGTGAGAATAATATTCTCTCTTCTTTCATATAGTGAGTTTCTTGCTTCAACTCCATATATTTCTTGTATACATTGACCATAATATTTCTTTCATTGCAATTAGTGAACTGATGTATAACCACATCAATAATATGATTTTTCTTTTATTTACTGGCCCAATCTTTTTATGACATATGGGGTTCGAGGCGTTGCCTCTCCCTTTTTTCAGAACTCGTGACATGAAATTTGTCACTTTTTTTTTATGTCAAATTCAGGGCTCATATTTCGGTCAATTATTTCAAACAACAAGATGGAAGATTGACTATTATCAGTATACGATAATTAATTCAAAGTATTAAATTGAGTTAAGACCAAGGTATATGGTAACTCAATTCGATGTAAACCGTGACAAATTCCGTCACAAATCGATATTAACTGTGAAAATTTCCGTCACAAATCGATGTTAACCACGACAATTTCCGTCGCAAATCGATGTTTGTCTCTTTATTAACCACGACAATATTTCGTCGTAATACCGTGACTTGTCAAACCGTCACAAATTTCAACTTTGATATGAGGGGTCTCAATCCCTCAATATCGTCCCACGTAATAAAGAAATGTGAGATGTAGAAGAAGGCTACGAAGCCCGGCTATGAAATTAAAATTCAAAAACGGCAATTTTTATAAAAACTTACGTGCTAGTTTGCCGTGTAAGAGAAGTTGCTTTTGTAATTTTCATGCTTACTTTCATGCTGCGAAGTAACTCTCGCAATTCCATCGCACGAAAAATTTCATGAAAAATAAAAACATATGGTTAGCCATATTCACCATATATATAAAAACAGTAAAACTAATTAAATTACTACTGTAAATAAGTTGTTTTTACTCGTGAGGTAAAAGCTTTTTACCTGAGGGGCAAGTTTTAAAGTTTTGCCCCTCGTAAATAACCTAATTTCCCAGTAGGGTAAAATCCCTTTTTCTCTGGTCGGGATATTTTGGGATCGAAGGAGATTCGGTCGCTAGGATCGAAGGAGCAGGTTTGGGTCGAGGCTGGAGCGGCGCGAAAGGCTGCTGGGCTGGGCTGAGCTGCTTCCGGACGACTGCGTTGGGGATGACCGTCGACGGAGACTGGAGTGACGGTGCCTGACCTTGTCCTCGGTTTAGGATGCAAGTCGGGAGCAACGTCGTGAACATAGGACTGGGTTGCTGCCGGTGGCGTTGGGATCTAAGGAGATCCGGGTCGCTAGCTGGGGTAGAGCCGCCTAGGTGAGGAGGCGCGCAAGGTTGAAGGTGTGCGTCGGTGGAGCTCCGAGATGAGGGGGTATGGTGGCAAAAAACGTTAGGGTTTTTCTATTTTTTATTTTTTAGGTTTCGTTATCAAGCTCGGTTAGAGCACAGTGCTGATAACGTGTTGAAGGAGAAAAGATAACGAGAATAACGGTCTACTCATTCATTGATAGAAAGTCCTATTTATAGGCATTACATAGAGTCTCCTGAAGGATCTAGAAGATCTATCAACTGTAATATATTCTAATAAGGAAACCGGATTAACCAATCCTACATGTATTAGGGCAAGACACATAACAGAAGAACGGAAATATAATTTCCTTAAAAAAATAAAGAAATTAAACAAGAATTAAACTTACTAAAAATAAATAATCAATTTCTTAAGTTACAGGATCCCCCTAAAAATCCTTCTCCAAATCCTTTTTCTGCAAATAATGAAGCTGAAATTTCTGAAAACAATACTATTAGTACCATACGCCAAATCCAACTTAAAAAATGGTACACTATTGTCCAACTCAAAATAAAAGATTTCCAAATAACAATAACAGCCCTTATTGATTCCGGTGCAGATCTTAACTGCATCCAAGAAGACATAATACCTTTAAAGTATTTTGAAAAAACAAAAGAGTCTTTACGTTTAGCCAATGGAACAAAAATAGATATTAAATATTAAATCCCTAAAGTCCATATATGCCAAAACAATGTCTGTTTCAAAACTCCGTTTGTCTTGGTAAAAAATTTAACCGATAAAGTAATTTTAGGACTTCCTTTCCTTACTTTAATTTACCCCTTCAACATCGAATATGATGACATTATTACCTACCCTTTTAATGAACCAGTCAAATTTACTTTTCTTTATAACCCTGAAATTCATACTCTAAAAGCATTTCAAGAAAATAATATTTCAAAAACCGTTAGTTGCATTCAAGCAAAAAATAAACAAATAACTTTTCTTCAAGAAGAAATTAATTTCAAAGGAATCGAAAATCAACTCCAAAACTCTTTTCTTCGGCAAAAAATCAAAACTTTTGAAGAAAAAATTACCAAAGAAATATGTTCTGATATTTCTACTGCCTTTTGGCATAGAAAAAAACATGTTGTTTCTCTTCCTTACATCAAAGAATTCAATGAGAAAAATATCCCTACTAAAACTCGTCCAATCCAAATGAGTCATGAGATTATGAATTTTTGTAAAAACGAAATTAATGATTTACTCAACAAAGATATTATTCGCCCTAGTAAATCCCTTTGGTCTTGCCCAGCTTTCTATGTTCAGAAAAATGCTGAACTCGAAAGAGGAACTCCTCGGTTAGTGATTAACTACAAACCTCTTAACACAGTCTTGGAATGGATCAGGTATCATATTCCCAATAAACGAGATCTCATTAACAGGTTAAACAAATCTGTTATCTTTAGTAAATTTGATATGAAGTCAGGATTTTGGCAAATCCAAATCAATAAAGCTGACAAATACAAAACTGCATTTGTCACACCCTTTGGTCATTATGAATGGAATGTTATGTCATTCGGCTTAAAAAATGGTCCTAGCAAATTCCAAAACATAATGAATGACATATTCAATCCTTATAGTCACTTCTCCATCGTCTACCTTGATGATGTTTTGATCTTTTCATAATCAACTGATCAACACTGGAAACACATACACCAATTCTTTTCCGTAATAAAGAATAATGGTTTAGTTGTTTCTACCTCAAAAATCAAATTATTCCAAATCAATATTCGTTTTCTTGGATTTAACATTCACCAACTCCAAATTAGACCCATTGATAGAGCAATACAATTTGCTGATAAATTTCCAGGTATCATTCTAGATAAAAATCAATTACAAAGATTCTTAGGATCTTTAAACTATGTAGCTGATTTTTACAAAAACCTTAGGAAACACTACAAACCTCTATTTGATAGACTACAAAAAAACCTACTCCCTGGACATCAGTTCATACATTTTTAGTCAAAAAAATAAAGATTCATGTTAAAACTCTCCCATGTTTATGTATCCCTCTGTCTGATTCCTATAAGATAATAGAAGCTGATGCCTCTGAAATAGGTTATGGAGGTATCCTCAAACAACAAGTTTCCCCCAATCATCCAGAACAAATTGTTCGATTTCATTCTGGAATCTGGAACCTAGCTCAATCAAATTATAGTACTATCAAGAAAGAAATTTTATCAATTGTATTATGTATAAGTAAATTTTAAGATGATTTATCAAATCAAAATTTTTTTGTCCGAGTTGATTGTAAAAGTGCAAAATATGTTTTAGAAAAGATGTTCAAAATATTGCTAGCAAACAAATCTTTGCCCGTTGGCAAGCAATCTTAAGTATTTTTGATTTTGAAATTGCATTCATTAAAGGAAGTGACAACCATATCCCATATTTCCCCACTCGTGAATTTCTACAGGGTACCAAAACATGAAGCCCAGCTCTTCCAAAGGGAGAAATCCCGAAAAATCAGTATCTACGTCATCTTCCCTAGTTAAGAAAGAATCACCTGAGTCAAACCCTAGCATAGTTCCTTATGCAGGTCATTCCCCCATTCCATTAGTCAATCAGTATAGTGCTCTTGGTAGCACCCTCAGTTTAAATAAACCCAATTACCAGTCAGCCTTAGTAAACCAATACGACCCCTACAAAACAGATTCCTCATCCAACATTCCAGTCAATTATAAAAAATCATCTCCTTACTTTGACAGGGCTGAACATTTCCTGTTTTATATTGAACCTTCTATGAGTCATATAAAAAATCTCATTTCCTTAGTAAAAAGTTATTTTGGCCCAAATTCTCATTACCTTCCGGGTAAACCTTTAGCATTCTATAAAGACATTATGTATAAATATGAGTCATTATCTATTAAACCAATCCATGACCCAAAAGACCCATCTAAAATATTATATCATTCCCTCTACATAATCCGAATCATTTCATTATCTCAATGGGGTGATTCCCCTTCTACTCCTCACAAATTAGACACACTCACATTTAGTTATCATGATTACATTGAAGCATAGAGTAAAATATTCCTCCACCAAACAAAATATTTTAGCTATTCATGGTTTCTCAATTTTGATAGAAAATTCAATCGCCAATTCCCTATGTGATTCGGTGATTGGTGGATAATCATAGATGCCTTTGTGACCTTCTCCCCTCAAATCTCCAGAATGCAGTCACTAAATTTACTTCAGTTATGACATTCTCAGAATATGAGAAAATGTTTCCCCCTACTCTCCGATTCATGGCTAAATATAAAATCCCTTGGATTTTCAAATGGCAATATAAACTTGAATATGAAAACCACATGGTCTTAAGACAACTCTTAGTTAAATGGTGGGATAAATTCAATACTGAAAGAGTTTTATCCCAATTCAGTGAAGAATTTTTAGTTATTCCATACAGTTCAAGAGCTTCGGTTTCTATTCAGCCGGCATCTTCGATCCCTCAGTTAAAATCTCAGATTCCTCAGTCACCATCCTCTTCTAAGAAAAAAGCCTCAAGTTCATCATCATCCTTCAAAGCAGATGAATTAAAGGAATTGGCCAAGCAATTACTACAACAGGCGGCCAGTTTATCCACAGATGATGAAGGAGAACTGTCTCCATCAGAATCATCATCAGCTCCTAGTCATCAAGGTTCTTCTAGTCATCCAACCAGGTGGGCCAATTATGAAAATAGTCAAGATCAATATGCTGAGTTTGTTTAGTCAAGTCTGGTCCAAAAGCAAGATTAGGCCTATTAAAATCCCAGTCAAAATTCCCACCGAAAGTATCAGCAGTGAATCAGTGGCAGACAAGTTACTATTCACCAACAGTAAATCTGTGACCGACAAGTTACTATTCAACAACAGTGAACAATCACTTTTTATTATTCATCACTTTGTAATTTTATTTATAGACGTCTCTGGCTTCATAGTGAGACATACTTCATTTTTCTCCTCTCCTTTCTCTCTCTCCAGTAAACTTAAGTTAGATTATTCATGTAAAGAGAGCTCTTACTCTTACTCTTACTCATATATTAATTTAAATGAGTAAGTTGTTATCTTTTACTCAAATAATTATGTAGCCTCGTTCTTAGCCGCACGTCCGCGAAATGTTTAAAGTGCGCACGAGCCAGGTGTCAGCCACCCATTGGTGAGGAAAACATTCAACGAAGTCAGCTTGGATGAACTTTGCTGTGCTTCTTCTCTCACCCAATTTTTCACCTAATTGTGTCTCAATCCAATTCGACCTCAATTTTTCACGCTTGGACTGACCAATCTTCGGAGTTGGGTCTACGGGTTTCTCAAAGGCAAAGAAGAAGGGGCCAAATCCGAGCAGCCGGAAAATTTAGATTTCACATCCACGATGTGACCGAAGTCAGGATCGGTGGTAAGGTCCGAGATGGCGAGGACTTGGACCTGATCCCAGGTCATGACACTCCCTCAGACACAGAACGAAGCTTGTGCTTTTGTAGGTATGATATTTGGTCGCTGCATATATTCCTCGAATCGTCGCCACTGAGGCACTGCCCAGATAGTATAGAACTGATTTTTGGGTTCGTTTTCTTTTCTGTTTGAGATTCTAGAGGTTGCTTTGATTATTTAACAATCTAAAAGAAAAGAAGATGAAGCTTTATCAATAGACATATATGTTTGATTGTTGTGAGTAGCCAAAGATATCGGCTGAGATGAACATGAAGTAGTGATCCAGAGGTCATGAAGATTTGAGAAGATGATGTAGTGGGACCCACATAAATGAGAAGATGATGCAGAAATTAACCCGACTTCGTGCGCACTTTAAACACATCGCGGACGTGCGCCTCTGAACGGGGTTATATATATATATAGAGAGAGAGAGAGAGAGAGAGAGAGTTTAATCACCAAATATACATAAACAAAACAAGCCTACGTATCTGACTAATTCCTTTCAAGCTCCAACAGATCTGAGTTAAATCACAGGATTCACTCGATCATGCTCATACCAATTCAACCCAAAACTTTTAAATCCTTAGTACACTGGTAATTAATTAAGTTGACTCCCAGGCATTTCAAGAGCTTCAGATTCGCTCTGCGCGCGCGCTCATAAGAAATCACCAATTATATATTGCATCTTGTGCTTCTTAAAATCTGATTTCTTGATCCACCTTTTTTTATTTTTTTCTTGCTGTTATCAAGATTTTTCATAAGCACTTCCTTTTAGGATCCACGAGCACATGTATGAGTACGTACGTAGTTCATCTTTCTAGCTTAGGCACTTCAATTTCGTTTTGTCTTGTCTTCAGATTATTCTGGCCAGAGTAGAAGCAGCTTGATAGATCTGAAGCTCTTTCTTGTAGGCCGGCTTTATTCTTTGCAATATTTTTTCTTAAGATTATTAATTTTCAGCTTCGATTCCGGTTTTGACAACTCTAACTATATATATATAACTCCTCAAATTAATCATTCAAGTACGTATGGTAAATTTTCTATTTAAATAAATAACAATAATAGGGAATGTGGATTTCACTCTGAGAAGTATGATGCAGTTAAACCCGAATTCAGTGCACGGTAATCTAAAGATTTGATAATAGATGCATCATGCATCTCAGTAATTGTTGTAATGGTAAGTAAGACAAAACTGACCGGGTGCTATCCATTTCTTCAGCATAACGAGGCATCTTTCTAAAACCGACAGTAGTACAGAAACATTTTCATATATAGCAAGTCCCAAATCATTAAAAACTAAACATGACCATTGTTGTGATAGTTAGCTAGTGTCAATGATTGTATTTGTATAGATCGAAGAAGGGACCTTTGTGCTTGGCAGCTTAGGTCTAAGTCCTACAATACTTCGCGACTTTGATTGTGAAGCTTAATATCTATGGAGCTAGCGCGCATGTTATTATCTACAATTAATGGTTAAATATAGAGGTAAAAGGTTAAAGATGTTAGCATATATATATAGGGCTTGTGGATGAACAAGCTACACTACGCCAATTTTGCCTTCAGACAACGGGCAATGTCTGTCGTCTGATTACTTTTTTACGTGTCATCTATCGAGCTGTCATCTGATAAGCATTCAGTCGACAGACATAATCTGTCGTCTGAGGAAGGTTATACGACATACTGTATGTCGTCTGTATGAATCTAAGTTCGTAACACAAAAAATGAATAGGTCGTTAGAAAACGTTACAACGACAGTTCTCTATCGTTGAAAGAAGATTTAATCAGCAACTAATTTCATCCGTCTGTCATCTCAAATTTATTATAACGTCACTTATATGACGTCATAATGACTTTTTTATCTATCCTCTTAATTTATCCGTCGTCTGTATTCTAGTACTATTATGTTTTTCTGTCGTTACAATAGTTTAAAACCTCAAAACTCAGATGACATACACTATTGTCTTCTTTTACTTTAAGACGACATATAAAAGTCATTTGAAAGATGAAAGACGTCAAAGTTCATGAGATATCTGTTGTCTGATTTTGATTTGGAGGTCACCAAAGCATTTGCACAAACTAATTTAGAAATCTAATTTCATTCTCATTGCCAAAACCAACAATATTTACAAAGAGTTGTTTTCCCTAAGTAGACATATAAGCTATAACAATAAGTTATTACTCTAAAATAACCTACAATATATATTTGCAAGTTCAAAGTCACCTATTTCCTTGACCAAAGCTATAACACCTACTAGACATTGCGGTTGGATTAGTTGAGTTTCTTCTTTGCTGAAAGATATTGTCCTAGCAGAAGGCTTTAACCACCAAGGATCCCAAGGCTTAATCATCTTGCTCAATTCCCCATATGCAACAGCTCTAAGGAATAGTTTTTTCTTCTTTTGCAAATAGAACAATAAGGTAATGTAATTTCACTAATAATTGAAATTTCGATCAAAGCAATAAAAAAGTCAATTCTAAATGATACTAGATTTCTTATGATTAAGATTTCTATTATTGAAGTCTTATCAATTCTTGATAAAGGCAACTCCAACAGGTTAAGAATGAGATTACCCTGAGAATGTTAGGACTTGAAAATACTGTAGTTCCTATACTTCACGAAAGAAAAATCAAGAAGGCAAGATAGTAGGAACAAAGAATTAATCAACTGCAATTGCAGCCTCTTTTGGTAGATGTACGAGTAGATGGACCATTATATCGAAAAAAGATGGAGGAAATATTTTCTCCATTTGACATAAGACCAAGGCAACTCTCTTTTTCAACAATTCCAATGATGCCGGTAGTAGCTTCTTGAAACATAATTGTCTGAAAATTGCACTCACTTCAAGCAATACAAGTTTGGTGGCCTTTGGTAGAATATTACGTACTGCAATTGCGAGCAATTGTTGCATTATAACATGATGATCATGGCTTTTCAACCCATACATTTTCCTCCCAGTCACATCTATACAGCGAGAAAGATTTGCATAATACCTGTCTGGAGCACGTACATCAGCAAAAACTTTATACACCAAATTTTTTTCATCTTTACTCGTGGTGAATGGTGAGGTAAGAAAGTCTTATTTCCTTCTTTGCGAGGATGTTGTTTCTTTCTTATATTCATCAACTGAAGGTCTGCACGAGCATTGATTCCATCTTTTGTCTTCCCGTTGATGGACAATAATGTCCCTAAGATGCTATCACATATGTTCTTCTCTATGTGCATTACATCTAGGTTGTGTCATATCAGTAGATTTTGCCAATACGGTAACTGGAAAAAAGTGCTCTTTTTCCTCCATTGAATATTGTTTCCATTTGCTCGGCCTCTGGTTCTTCCACCAACTACTCTAGTTGCACTTGAACTAGCAGAAGTTGAAGTCCCTTTCCTTTTCTGCCCAACACCATGTTTCAATGGTATTCCAAATTTAAATGACAAATTAGACAATTCTACCAAACATTGTAACCCAGTCATTTGTTTTGGTGCAACACGATCCTCTACATAACCATTGAATGCTGCCTTTGATCTTCGAAATCTATGCTCAATAGGTAGAAATCTACGATGACCCAAGTAACAAATCTTTTTACTCATTTTCAAACGTGTCGAGTCTGGTCGTTCATACAGTGAGGACATGCCTTAAACCCCTTTGTACTCCACCTAGAGAGATTCCCATATGCAGGAAAATCATTTATGGTCCATAATAAGCCAGCCCTCATTGTAAACCTTTCATTACTTGACACATCATAAGTGGTAATACCAACCTCCCACAACTCTTTCAACTCGTCAATTAAAGGTTCTAAATAAACATCATCAATTTTGACCATATATGTATGTTATCCCAGAGCATGCTCAAAATCAGGGATCATAATCAACAAGTCTACTTTTCAAGTATACTACTCGCAATTGAAGGCCAACACCAAAAGCACAACACTATAATCAACCCACTGAAATCAATCAAAATCAACCAAACAATGGAAAAGCATACCTCCAAATCTCTTGATCTTTCCAACCTTGTCTTCCTGAAACACGCCGATCCAAACCTCTCCAAATACCTTCAACTACTGCAGAAACATCACACAAGTCCAAAATCAGCTAAACCAAACTATAAAGCATTACCGATACACAAATACTACACACAAATCAGACCTAATAATCAAAACTTCAACCATCGCCAAAATTGCTTGCTTCAATTTCACAGAAACAAGAACATAAATCGAAAATGGCGATCAAATTCAACCATACCTAACGCATCTGAAGATGTCGATTCTGAAGAAGAAGAAGAAGAAGAAGAGTGAGCTTTTTCAAAGAGAGAGGAAAATTGCGCCTTGGGTTTTATTGAATGGGGAGGGTTGGGTTGGTTTACAGATAAAGATTGGGCTTTACAATATTTTCTTTTTTTCTTTTAATTTTTATATATTTTTTAATATTATAAATGCTATAGTGACACAGTCGTTCGTCATTAATAGTGAAAGTTAAAAATACTCGCGCGATCTGTATATATATTTGGCGGTAAACACATTCATTTGGCGGTAAACACATTCATTTGGCGCCTAATTGAATTAGAGAGGTTTTATTCTGTCTCTACTGGTATTAGGGACGAAACTTTCTTTGCCTCTGATATTAGTAGAGACGTCTTATAAAACTTTGTATCTAATGAAAACAGTAGACAGCTTTATTAATTTGTCCCCAGAATTCGTCCCTAAAGGCCATATTTGGTGTCGTGTGTCAATCTTATGAATAAATTTTTCCTTATATTCAAAAAAAAAATATTGTTGAAGGAGAAAAGATAATGAGAATAACGGTCTACTTATTCATTGATAAAAAAACATATTTATAGGCATTACATAGAGTCTCTTGAATGTTCTAAAAGTTCTATCAACTGTAATATATTCTAATAAGAAAACTAGATTAACAAATCCTACGTGTATTAGGGCAAGACACATAACAGAAGAACAGAAATATAATTTCATTAAACACTCCCCCTTGTGTTGCTCAATATGATGAGTGTGATCAAATAGTTGGTGTCCCTGGAAAGTAGACATATAGTTTTTTCCAATGGTACTAATTTCACCATTTTTCAACGAGTGGGCTATCATGTAGGTCCCGTGAAAGTTGACCTACGAAACTGGGCAGATTCTGATTTCACATGCGATGTGTCTTTCTGTAGGGATGAATAAGCCTGAACCTTTCATAGAAGGAATCATTGCCATTATATTGGCTTTGCGTGGGTGCATCCAGTCACTACCTTGATATTTCTTCACTCATCTAAGAGAGAGCGAAGATGTTCGACCGCTAGGAAAGAGAGTTGAAAGACTAAGGAGAACTTGGCCTTACAAGTTTATAATGAATGAGATGTCGAGTTGAGCATATTGTAACAAGTACATGAATGTGCTACCGTACTTAGATGGAGAATTTCTCCTAAGACTTCTTCGTCATATGGATGAAATAAGTCTTCTCAACACTTCAACCGATCAAGGGATACATATAGGCATAACTTCATCGTCTTTTAGATTGCCTTAAGCCGACAAATGAATAAGCATCATCAATAACGATCCTTACTTTCATGACCAAGTATTCCCAAGATCCTTTCATTCTTAATTTTGGATCAGTAGCAACTCTTAGTTTAACAAGAGTTCATCACAATCCATCTAGAATTTACACGCAAATAGACATAATTCGTCATATCCCTTCCCTAATCAAGTAGATACTTAGCAGATACTTAGCAAATACTTTGCAAACGCGCTCCGTGGTCAGGAGCCACTTGATTTGGGTGAAAACTGATCTATTCAAGATCTTTATGTACATCTCTTAGTTCTCAACAGAGATAAGTTGTGACCACAAGCTGCTTGTTCAATTTTTCGGAAACTACCTAACTAACAAGATAGTGGAGTGTAATGACATCCATTACGAGAGTATATCTCATCGTAGTCGATTCCAAAGCGTTTGTGAGAGACCTTGCGCCAGAAGGTGAGTCTAAACTCTTTTTCTCACTACGTTTTTTAACAAAGATATAACTGATAGAGTTTACACTTGGGGTGTCGGCGTCACCTAATCAAAGCACTATCTCTTTGTTTAAACTGGATCGCATCTTTCCATTTAGGCCAATCTATAACGTTGGTATTTTCTCAACGAAGTATGGTTCGATATCAAACTCATTAAACCATGTCATCATGTACACCAGTGTAATTTCGAAGTGTAGAGATCTCTATATAGATTGGTATTGACATTGAGCTGTCCCCCAATGATGACCATAATCCAAAAATAACAGACGAATGAGTATCATTGATCAAATGATCAAGTTATGACAAACTCGCATTCTTTCTTAGCGAGTATGTATTGAACCAAGTGACATCCCCCTAAACCGTGGAAGCCACGGCCTAGCGACACCATCTACCACATTTGTGATGTCACCATGCCACCATCTATGGGTGACGACATGTCCTCTTATCCGGACATTAACATGTCCTCTTATCCAAACATCAACATGTCCTCTTATCCAAACATCAACATGTCCTTATCCGGACATCAATCATTGCAGGCATGTTTGCAGCATGTATATGTGATCTCGTCACTTTAGGGAATTTGATGAGACACAATAGGGACAAACCACGATAATTCTAAGTCGTTATGCTTGAACATTCTTGTTCTTATCTTCCCCTAACGACGAGAAGACTGACTCATTAAAATGACATAAAAGAGATCGTCTGTCAAGGTTTCTATATAAGCGGACTATAGTCGGAAGCTCATATCTTATTCAAAGACAATATTCATCAAATAAATCATCATTGTGCGCTTGTGGAGGCGCAATTTGGCACAAACAACATGTGGACGATATAGATTGCAGAACGTTAACTCAATTTGTTAACAAATATGCATACCGTTACAACCGTAACATAAAGATTTGATTGATGGTTGGTAAAGATGAATAAGTAAAACTGTGACCCTGCTACAATCCGTAGTTGTTGGTCTTATAGGTCCAAAAAACCGCTGGCCTCACCGCCGGGACCGGTTAAAAAAAAACCGGTTGAACCGACTGCCAGCATGGCGGGACCTCTGTTTTATGTTTCCTTTAATGGTTCACTATCTTTTAGAGCATCAAACGCTACCAAATTTTGGTAGCAGGTAGACATGGGAGTTAGGATTCGGAAACCGCCAGCCTTGATGACAAAACCGGCTGAAAAGTGCCGAACTGTCCGTCAGAGTCGCCGGACATCTGTGAACAATTATATTGAGAGGTTCACCACCTTCCACGTCTCCAAATGCCACCAAATTTTGTAAATAGGTAGGCTTGGATGTTAGAAATAAGTGGCCACAAACAGAACCTCAAGAACCAGTATAAAAGTTGGTGAACCGGATCTCACAATGACTGGTCCGCAAGCTGAAAAACCGGAAATTCTAGGTTTTGTCAAGTTTTCGATCATTGTGAAGGTTCCTCATAACATCCAATTGTTATGGCTTGAGTTAAACCAGTGTGAACATTACCATAGCATTATTATGCCTCAAAGTGAACAATGAGAAGCCATCTAGGCCAACATCTTATGTATCATTCTTGTATAATCACTCACAAACATCGCAATTAATGTCTTACTTAGTGAACAATGACTGAGCATCTTGTGTATGCTAGTCTCTTTATTTTATTGTCTTTAACGTAGGAGGGTGTCGCTCCTAATCTCTGCTAAAGAATAGGTTTTACAAAACAAGTAACGAGCATGACCAATGTGAGATCATAGGAGGTTCTTTTGCGTCATATTTGCTTATGAAAGCATGAGTAGTGTCTCCATTATATAGGAGGATGACGCGAATGGCTTTAATGCCATCCATAGGCCATGAGCATTGCTCATAGCTCTACCAAGTTGTATTTTGGTGATCTTTGATCTCAATGGTTACTTTGCTCAAAAGAAATGATGTCCGTGAGAGTCTTTACTCTTTAGTATACGGATCATCAAAACACGTCCAAAATTGTCCCGAACGATTTATGTTAAAGCCTACATGAGTCGATGTCTCCATTCTCATCATTGGTGACAATAACCGATTCAATTAACCGAATCTTAATGACTCATGAATGTTGTGCATTTATTATAGTGATACATAAGAAATTCTCATCAATTCTCACAATGTGTTGTCAGGTCATAAACGTTGGCGTGAATATCATTAGGTCATAGCACGGTTCGATTGCTTCCTTATGCATAAAGAGCATGTGACTCTTGAATCATAATGCCATTAGACATTGGAACTTGAGCATTAATCCGCTCTTTGATCATTTGTGATGATCTAGTCATCGTAATCACAACAGATTTATAAAGAACTAAATCCATGAATAGTTGTCTATTCTTTGTAATAAGGTAAGCACTCAATCTCTCTACAACACATTCGTATACAAGAATGTAGAGACGAATGTAGAGACAACAGTCTTATGTCAAGACATAGAAACTGAACTATGTTAATAATTTTGATGGAGATTGAAAAAAGGTATTAGAATCCTTTAGAGTGCATTACATGACGTGTAATGCTACATAGATGGACGAAACAAGGCTTAGAACATGCCAAAACTTGGCAAAATTGGTCGTGAGCACCCACGGCCCACTGTTGGATCTTATAGGAAAAGAAGAGGATTATTCAACATCCAATTTTGGATAAAAAGCATAACACAATTTTCTTTTTACAATTATGAATCCACTCAAGAGTGTAGAAAACTACTCTTGTTTGTAATGTCTTTGCAATTATATAAGTGTGTATTGTGGTACACTTCACATTACAAATCCTCTTTTGATCCAAAATCAATGTGTATTGTGCAACATCATGAGATGCCACCTTATAGTAACTGGTGGTCTTTTGTAATCCAATGTAGTGTCATGTAGTTATAATGTGATATATTGCGTTATCATATAGCTTATGTAGATCGAACCATATGTGCCAGACAAAATTCGAATATATATGTCAACCTTGCATCGAGGTATTGACCATGAATGTAATTCAAAATATAACGACTAGGTGACTTCAGTCAAATATGTGAGGTGTATGCCTTCATAAAACTTGGAAAAATAAACGGATTTGTAGTCACTTAGACTATTAAACCGAAGTCATATGCTTCATATCTTCCGCAATATATCTTGTGCTTTTAAAATCCGTAACTGTGAGAATAATCTTCTCATCTTCTTCTATATAGTGAGTTTCTTGTTTCAAGAATTCCATATATTTCATGATTGACCATATTATTGCTTTCTTTGCAATTAATGAACAAATGTAGAACCACATCAATAGCAAGATTTTTCTTTTACTAGCCCAATCTTTATATGACATGTGGGGTTTGAGGCGTTGCCTCTCCCTCTTTTCAGAACTCGTGACATGAAATTCGTCACTTTTTTTATGTCAAATTTAGGGCTCATGTTTCGGTCAAATATTTCAACAACAAGATGGAAGATTGATTATTATCGATATACGATAATTAATTCCAAGTATTAAATTTGGTCAAGACCAAGGTTTATGGTAACTCAATTCGATATAAACCGTGACAAATTCTGTCACAAATCGAAATTAACCGCGACAATTTCCGTCACAAATTGATGTTTGTCCCTTTATTAACCACGACAATATTTCGTCATAATACCGTGATTTATCAAACCGTCACAAATTTCAACTTTGATATGAGGGGTCCAAATTCCTCACATCAACCCACGTTATAAGAAAGGTGGGGGTAGATCAGAAGGCTACGAGGCCTGGTTATGAAATTAAAATTCAAAAAGCGGCAACTTTTATAAAAACTTACTTGCTAGTAAGAGAAGTTGCCCTTGTAATTTGCATGCGTACTTCCACGTGTGTGTAGATAAGTTGCTTTCGTAATTTCATCGCGATCCGTCGCGCGAAAAATTTCATGAAATGAAAACATATGGTTAGTAATATTCACCATAAATATAAACAGTAAAACATATTAAATAGTTACTGTTGTAAATAAAATAAACTGTTTTTACTTGTGGGGTAAAAATATTTTACCCGGAGGGGCAAATTTACTGTTTTGCCCCTCGTACTAGTTTTGGATCAGGTGAGAATCCAGGTCGAGCAGATCCGGGTCGGATCTAGTTTGCATAAGCGGTCGGGGGCAGACGTTGTGCCAGGCAGGCGACGCCGAGAGACGGGCGATGTAGCACTGAAGCGTGGCTGGGATAGGGCTCGTGGACGGAGGTGGAGACTTGCCAGAGCAGATGCGCGTTGGGCTAGGGCTTGGCTGGGGTTGGGCAGGTGCGGCTCGACTGAGTTGCATGTCCGATCTTGATCGTGGGGCGGCAGCCGGGCACGGTGTGGGTTAGGTGCCATGGATCATCGATGGCACTGGTCTGTCGTCGATGCTGTTAGGTGGAGAGGAGGTGCGCCGGAGGTGGCTGCAAGGCAGGGGGCTGCCGGATCTGGGTTGTAGTCAAAGGGCAGGGTTCGCCGGTGAGATGGGTTGGGTGCCCAGAGCAAATTTCTGGGGTGTGCAAGTCAAAGTTGATGGGGTACGGCAGCATTAAATTTTAGGGTTTTTTTTTCCAGGTTTTTAGGGTTTCGTTATCAAGTTCGGGTTAGAGTGCAGTGCTGATAACGTATTGAAGGATAAAAGATAACGAGAATAACGGTCTACTCATTCATTGATAAAAAAAGCTTATTTATAGGCATTACATAGAGTCTCCCGAAGGATCTAGAAGTTCTATCAACTGTAATCTATTCTAATAAGAAAAATAGATTAACCAATCCTACGTGTATTAGGGCAAGACACATAACAGAAGGACGAAAATATAATTTTTTTAAACAAATATATATATATATATATATATATATATATATATATAAAATCAATAGACCATTTACATCCTGTTCAAAATGAAAGAATATGAAAAAAAAACGACGATTTACATACCAAATCCAAAGCATACATCCTATTGAATTAAATAACATCAAAATCATCACCAACAACATCAAAATCATTATCATCAGTGCGTTTCTTCTTGGCTTCTTCAAGCTGCTTCGCTAGTTCGGTGTTCCTACTACAAAGTAGTTCTTTTTCACTCTCCCATTTCTACAATGAAAAGAGATAAAAGAAGACCTTAATTCAGAGTTTCATGCATACATAATAACAGTAATAATAATGAAATTAAATCAAACCTTGCGTGCTTCTCCTAACCATGCCACCATTTCATCAGCTTTCTTTTGCTCTAAGGTAACCCTCTTCTTCTGAAACACGTACAAGATCAACACATCAGTTACCACAAGGTCCACAACATTAGTTTTTGGGCCAGGGAGCTCCAATTAACATGAATTCATTTCCATGATTATATTAAAACAAGCAAATTGTGGCTAGCTAATTTGAAAATTAGGAAACAACGTCATCAAACCAAGAAATCAACAGTCCAAGACAATGTAAACATATAGAAAGTACCATCATTTTTCGCTAGCTAATGGCATATAACAAAAAATAAGCGACTTCTAATTATATAAGTACGTACTTGCATATAATATATCATATATATGTGTGCCTATTACTATTAGTGTATGGTACCAGTTAACCATCCAATTAATAAATTAATCAAGTAGAAACCCTAAGAAAATTCATTTGAGTCGGGGATAGAAGAATACCATCTCTATTTTCTTGGCTTCACTCTTGCCAAGTGCTTCCTTAAGATCTTCGACTTGACCATTACTCTGTGTAAGCTTTTTCTCGAGATCTATCCTCAAAGCTTTGATCTGCTCAAGCTCAAAATTTTTGACTTGTTCATAGTGTGCATTTGCTCTCTTAAGATTTTCCACTTCATCCTCACGCTGCTTAAGAACTTCCTTAAGCTGTTTCTTCTGACTTTCACTTTGGTGAAGCAAATTTGAAAGCTCCTCATTCCGAGCTGTACTGATCATAAGCTCTTCGCTTTTAGCCAAGTTATCTGCTACACTCTTCTTGAGCTCTTCGGATTTAGCCAAGAGATTCGCTTCACTCTTCTTGAGGTCTTCAGTTTTAGCCAGGAGCTTTCCTTCACTGATCTTGAGTTCAAAGTTTTTAGCCAAAAGTTTCGCTTCAGTCTGATTATACAATTTCATAAGTTCATTCCTCTTGCCTTCTATCCTCTCAAGCTCTTTCCTTTGAGCTACATACTTTAACAAGCCCAGACTTCTTGGCACACTTTGTGTCAAATTTCCTATTTTCATAACATAGCATGACAAAGAAAATAAGTCATAATATATATATACACACATAGAGCTTCTCAGCTACGGACGTTCGCATTTATTCTTACTGTGCAGATTTTCACTTTACACTTTTTTCAATCGAATTTTCACATCTCCACCCTCTAGTATTTAAATTGTCACATCCCAGGACCCCTCCGCCGTAACACGATATTGTCCGCTTTGGGCCCACCGGCCCTCACGGTTTTGTTTCTGGCAGCTCAGGAGCAGCTTCCCAGTAGGTCACCCATCCTGGGATTGCTCTAGCATAAACATGCTTAACCTCGGAGTACCCATCCCCTCCGAAGCCGCTGAGCCACCAAAAGCCTCGTGTTAGATTGGAGGTGGGCATGTACATATACAGCACATAACCCCTCTCCGTTTGGCCGATGTGGGATATTACATAAATACTAATATATAGATCATCTCTGCAAAATTTCAGCCAATTTAGTTATCATTAAGACACTCAAAACTACGTTTTTCTATTATAAACATGAACGGTTCAAGTTCGACAGAATTATATTTATCCATTGGTTTAATCGAGTTTGAGTGTTTTAATGATAACCAAATTGGCTGAAATTTTACAGAGATGATCTATACATTAGTATCTAAAGGCTAGACAGTGGAGATATGAAAATTCGATTGAAAAGTTAGTGTAAAGTGGAAATCCGCACCGTAAGAATAAATGCGGACATCCACACCTGAGAAAATCTGTATATACATATATATATATATATATATATATATATATATATATATATATATAAACCTGATTAAATTAAGAAGAAAGGTCAAACGTACTCACCAGTTTCCATTTCTTCTGGGCTTTGATGCTGCATATAAATATGTTAGACTTGAAATTGAATTACGTACTGAAAATGAAGTACAGAAAATCCAAAGATTCATATCAAATGGACAAATCAAATTAACTTGGACAACTAACTAAACAAGCAGGAATGGCATATGTATACATTCCTATATATTTTCTTACCTTTAATAGCCGAATAATACAAACTAGCCCTTACCAACAGGTAAAATATATACAGTATTAAAAACATATTGACAAAGACGAATAAAAATTATATTACACAGTACAATCATACATATACTTGGAATGCAAAGATCAACTTGTTATGAACAGGCAAAATGTATAGTTAACCTATTAATTAATTTATGAATGATAGTGCTGTTACTTGAAACGCTGAGTTCATAATAGATTGATAATTATTAGTTCTGTCTGTGGGATATCAGAAGCTGAGTTCATCGATCGATCCTTATCATGACTAGTTGATAAGTTTTTTTTGTGTAGTCAAAATAGCGAAGCCATGAAACCTATATATCGAGGGAGGAAAAAACCCTCATGAAAACTAGGCAATTATGTGATCAAATCAAAGGCATCGAATCGAATCACCCGGTAAAATATGCCAGAAGAATATATCTGAATTTGGATCCTTGAATTTGGACTCTCATCCTATATATTCATACAATAGTATATAACTATATATATAATGACTCGATACCTATAAAGCTCCTGTTTCGAGATTCATGGCCGAATAAATACGAAAAATTGCAGATAGACAACAATATTCAGATATTTAATTCTAGAGCAAGCCCGGTTCTATCGATAAAAAGCAATACAACATATGATTTGATGCATCAGAAAAACCCTAATATGAAATACACATAGAGGAGCTAGGGAGGAGAAATCGATTACTTACAGGAGACAGAAGATGCAAATCTTGATGAGCTTTCCCTTCTTCTAAAAGAAAGTTAGGGTTTTGGCGACAAGAAGAAGCTGGATCGATCATCGATCGATATCACTTTTCTTTTGAACGTGGAGATATTTAACCTTTCTTAGCCTTCTTTTGAACGTGGAGATATTTAACCTTTCTTAGTGATATAGATAATCAGCTAGCCCAATAGGAAAATCAGGAAATTTTTGCGGATCTCATCACTTTTAATTTATCAAATTCAGGCTAGAAAAAAAAAATTTAATAATTAATTTATATTATATATAATTAATATATGAACCACGCTAGGAACAACAAATTTTCTGTAATGAAATTGCAAGATTATATATATATATATATATATATATATATATAATTTTTTTTTTAATAAAGGGCTGGTGCGACTGCCCTCAATTCTTTATTAATGAAACTGTCAAATACAATGAGGACGTAAAGCCTAAACCTCTGATTACAATAAATATCTAAAATACCCAAAATAATATCGAGAATTTCTACAAAATACATGTATTCTAACAAGCACTAACTAGCATAAAGTATTGCTCTAACGACGACTATATTTGTTTTGTCACAACGGTGACATAATTGAAAGATCATTAAATATGTAACACGATTACATATTTTAATGTTCAATAATGCAGTTTTCCAGAAGTATATATAATACAAGATTATATAATTCCAGTAGTACTATATATATATATATATATATTTAAAAAAAAACATATAAAGTAACGAAAATACAAAATTAATCAATTGGTGTTGCATTATATATAGGTGTTCAAGGATGAGATGAAATGAGATGAGACAATGTCGAAGGGATGAATTTGAGTGATCATCAGGAAAGTCAAATTGATGACGATATAGAAGGAATACTGCGTAGATAGAGTTTAGGAAGCATTATATCTCTACTAACATTCGGTTGATTTTGTAAAGTAGCCGCAACAGAGAAGAAAAATTATTGATCGATTTTGGTAGCAATGCTAGGTTTGGTTTTTCTTTTTTTGAATAAAACACTAGTGATTTTATTCAAGAGATTAAGGAGGATGGTTGCATAATACAGCTTGAATACAAGTCAATCAAAACACATCCATATAACATGCTGGGAGCGTGCTCGCATTTTGAGAAATTTCTAAAAGCCTAAAGGTACAGTAACCATTACATATCCTTCCGCTGCCATGTACATACAGAACAAGAAGTTGTGGTAGTTTCCATGGTGGTACATAGAGACATGTCAACATCGTATCATGCTTCGCTAACTTAGAATACCTTGTATCCTCCTTCAATACTTCTCTAGATAAATCTCCAGGGTCCCAAATGTGAAACCCAAACAGATTGAAGTTTTTAGTTGAGCCCATACACGAAACCCTAGCATTGGGCCTTGAAATCTCAACACCAGTTTGGGTCCCGAAATTGTTGTGGGCACCCAAACTGATCGAAGCCACTGTATAGTCCCGTTATCGGCCTCCACCATTTTGGTCAGATTCATCATTGACCTCTGCCTTGTACATCTCCCAATCCATCCTTCATCGATCTCCGTCCACTCCGCCTTCAAACGTCGCCGCCACAAGAGCATATCCAAACCTAATTACGGCCATGGATGAAATTCTTTTAGCCTCGCTCCACTTGGTCTAAACTGACCCGATTCACCCTTCCCTACCAGCAACCAACACATAGCCCCGCCTCCCCATAACCCAAGGCTAGATCTGCGTCGGAGGTTTCCAGAAGGATCCTCTGCTGCAACGATGAGTGCTCCAGTTTGTTGTAGGGGTTGATTCTGACGGGTTGATGAGAAGTCTCCAATCATGGAGAGGAAAGGAAGTCGGGACCAGAGATTGCCATCTTGATAGAGGAAAAGCCGAAGAAGGCGATCTTGATAGAGAGGAGGTCGAAGACAACCACCATGATAGAGAGCTGGCATGAGATACCAACCTTGATAGCTCCCTGCCAAGACAGCTGGGGTTGAGAGGAGAGAGTTTAGACATTCCCCCAGACCTGTACTTTAGCTTGTTTTGTGGTAAAATAATGAGTTCTTTTGTGCATTAGAAATTTCTAAGGCTGCATGTGCAAAATATTGTTAAAATCCCTAATGTGAAATATGCGTTTGACCTTGCTTTGAAAATGAGATGTTATAATGGAAGCTTCATGCATGCTTGTCGACTGATGCTCAGAAAGCTACTGATACACATTGCCAAGCTAAAACAGATAGAGAAATAATGAGTGTATTGGGTTCATCAAGAAACTAATTTCTAGTCTGGTGAATGCAGAAACCTTGGAAAGATATATAAACTTCCCCTAGGCCCTAATAACCATTGCTATAAGTTATGAAATGTACGTACGTAGATATATTTCATTTGAACTATTGCTATTCCAAATGCATAACTGCAGAAGCATAGAAGCACAATAGTCTCACTACATATGTGGTATATGTTGATATTCTACCACTACCCTCTGATGAAAATGTTGTTTCAAAAACAAAAATTATGCTTATCAACTCCTTCAAATTGTCTAATTAATACAGTTTTTATGATACTTCAAAGACATTATGTAGTTTAGCCTAGCAATATTACATGGTATTCATTTGAAAACACTAATAAGACCATAAAGTGTCGTCATTTCAGCCAAAAGTTATCTTTCGCTATCAATTATCACTCCAACAAAGCATCCTCGCTACTTTATTGTGTTCACATCCTTTAATGTTCATAAGTGAATATGTTAAAGATAAGTACTAACCTTCAACAATCATGTGTTTGGGGAAATCAACCATTGGCTTCCCTCATGTTTTTACAACTCCTAAAAGCTCAGCAATTGCAACTCCCGCTTTACCTGTAAGAATAATCAGTTTCTAAAAGACAATCAGATGTATACATGTGTGGTGAATAAGAATTATAAGAGACCAAATATGCTACTAATAAATGTAATTATCAACTACCAGTGAAGTGATATAGAATTACAATGAATAAATCTCATAATTCTCACAATTCACTTCTCATCACAGTGCAATTGATATAAATAAGAGAAAGTTGCAAGCAATCAAACATTTATGCCGCACTTCTAGTTAATTTGAAGTTTGAGTTGCTCAAAAGACCCATGAAGATGAGAAGATGGTAATGAGAGAGGGAAAAAAGATGAGACTATAATATCCCTATCCCTGCAAACAAGACTAGAAGTACACCATAGATGTTAATATAATCAACAGGAGAGGGGATACTTAAGGTTTACCTTATCCTTCCCAGGTAACAAAATTTTCGTTCGGAAGGCCGGAGTCAAGCAAGGATTGTAAGACATTTCTTCACTGAGGGGAGATAGTCGCACCTGCAACATTAGTGAAACCGTAAGCTGTCAAGCTATTGGCGGATCCATGATGGAAGAGCTACCCGGACTAATTGTAATATATCATAACAGTGTAAAAAAATTATGCGAAAAGAAACTATATAAACCTTAAAAAAACGAGGCTACAAAACTTCAAATGTCACCTCATACTCATCGATTTTTCATCATTAAGCATTGTTGACATGTTGTAGTTGCATGTTGTTGGTGGTTTGCAACAACCAAAGTATGCACTTAATAGTTGATCAAGGAAAGCACTTCTATGGTTAATACATGAAGAAGCATGCTCCACTAATTATTGTACATATACATATCAATCATCAAAGGTTGAAAAAAGAAAATTGATCTATTTTGAATGTTATATATGCTTATGTTTTTGTGTTGATAACTTGATGTTGTGTTGGTTTAAGATTAAGTAACTAAACATATATATAAAGTCTATGTTAAGCCTAGGGTTGGATCCGCCAGTGCTACATACACAATTTACCACAAGAAAAACAAAAATAATCAGTAATACTTTAAACTTCCTAAACCATATAATATCCCTCTACACTCATGATACAGCTTATCATACTTCTCATAGTTCATTTTCTCTTTCTCAGATATCAGAAGCTTAATAAAAGTCTGTAACATGAGCAGACTATCAAAACCAGTCTGGTGGCGATTCCCCCCCTCAGGGCCAACACCAATTGCATTGGCCACTCTTTCCAACCCACCAAATAACCCAGGGCAAAACCTCATCATATACATAATGTCATAGACATCAGGCGCGCCTACAGTACTTCCTCACCATTCTAATAAATTCCCGGATATTATCTGACAAATTTTGAGATGAAAGAACATTAATCAAGTATTTGAAATCATAAGAACATTGAAAAGTAACCATGTCAGAAGACCATATACCAATCCCCTTGTTTTCATCGAAATCGATCCCTTGCCGCTTCAAAAACTCAATCGAGTCGTTCTTCTGAAGATGAGAATCTAAATTGACATCGAAGTCCCTGAAATTGAATTCCCAGCAACAATAAGATCCATCATGAATTGGTAGTCATTTGTTAGGGTCCAAAAGTGTCAAACCCAGTTGTATAATGTGAGTTTTGTTCACTTTCTCCATCATCATTTGGTAAATGACATCCGACTCAACTGTTGAGAGAAGATGCCTTTCAAGTTTGGACGGAACCATTGTGTTGGGAAACTCTGTATCAACGGAAGTGAAGTGGTAGCCTCGTCTCGCCATGGAATGAATTAGGGCCGACTTCGCTTTTTGATTATAGCGGCAGATCTGACGAACCTCTAATTGATCGAAATCCAAAACCGAAGAGTGGTCACGGAAACCGGATAAGGGAGGCATAGAGATCTAGAATTAAACAATAGAAGGGATCATAGAAATGCAGAGAGGAACTCCGATGGTCTAAAATCGAGAAAAATGAACCAGAGGACGCCGGTACATCACTGGAACTCCAGCGTCACTAACCATCATCATCTGCACCGATATTTTCTAGTGCTCCGATCCAATCTTTCAATTGGAAGAATAAGATTTGAGAGAGAGAGAGTAATCAAGTAGCCGGAGAAGAAGAACTTATCACGGAGGTCATATTTTATGTGTGTGTAAATACGCATCGTAGAATAACGTCATATTTGGCTTATTTCGGCTTTTTGAATTGAGCTAAATAAGACTGAAATAAGCCAAATATGAACTTATTAAATATTGGGAGGATCCAAAACCTTAAAGAGCCGTCGCTCCCAAAACTTTATGATCAAACCTCGTCCGGTGGCGCCCGAACGCCTCGACGAGCCTCTTGGCCTTGTCCTTGCTTCGAGGTCTGCTACCGGACGGGATCTGCAATTTGCTTGCCGGAAGAGATTTAGAGGGATGCTTTTCGACTCATAGATTAGCGGATGGCTGGGCATGGTCCATGGTTTTTCTCTCAAAAGGGGTGGCTTCTGTGGTGGTGAATGGCTTACGTCTAGGGCATTGGTGAGTTTCACGCCTTTATGCGCCGGTGTGGGTGGGTTCCAAAAGAACTTGGCTGGGGCGTTGTTTCGCAGGTGTGAACTTATGGTGGCTTGGGCGCAAGGCGGCGACAGTGTGTCTTGGCTGGCTTTGTGTCACGACATGGCATGACAGCGGCGACCGAAAGGTAGGTCAGTACACTGGCATGAGAGTTGCAAACTGTGGAGATGGTAGTGGGCTGATTTTTTGCCATATCCTGCTGGGCTTTGTATTGTGAGCATCTTCTTTTGGATCTTCTTTTAGGCCTCAAATTATGGCCGGAGTATTTTACTTCCTTCTCTAGTCTAAGTTTTTAGTTAATCTAAGAATATTAAGCTCATTTTTAGGAGACCTAGCTTTGTTTAGTTTTCAAATATTTCTTTTCTGTTGTCTAGAAATAAGTGAACGGAATCTTTGTAATGAATGGTGCTAGCATGCCACGTCCTTAACTTGCCCAAATGTTTGGCAAGGGAAGACATGTATCCGTGTCATTCTAGCTTGAGTATCAATGAATTTGCCGTATGGCTTTTACATCAAAAAAAAATGAACTTATTAAATAATAGGGTCGTGTTCAATTATATATTATTATAAGTTTAAATAAGAGTAAATGACACTTTAGTACTAATTTAAGCTTTTTTTTGCCCATTTAAATGTTTTTAAAAGAAATGTGTCCACTTCAATATAAGGCGTGTGAAATGTGCCTTATTGGACAAAACTTTTCTACTGGGCCCACTTTTAATAGTTTTTTCTGTCGAAAATACCCTCAATTTATTTATTTTTTCTGTTCTTCCCTCCCAAGTAATAAACTTTATTGGGGTTAGTAATGTTTCCAAGTCATCAGATTTACTTGTTCTGCAGCCTAACACATACTTTACTAGGGGTAGTAAAGTTTCAAGAACCTCAGTTTTTGTTGTTCTGCACCCTAGAACATACTTTACTAGGGGTAATAATATTTCCAGAGCATAAAAAAACACAACTAATAAGGGGGTAGTAATGTTGTTCTGCACCCAGTAATAAACTTTACTAGGGGTAGTAATGTTTCCAAGTAGTCAGATTTACTTACAGCCTAACACATACTTTACTAGGGGTAGTAAAGTTTCCAGAACCTCAGTTTTTGTTGTTCTGCACCGCCAAGGCCATCGAGAGCGCCTTCACCCCTGCCAGGTCTGCCTCATCATCGAGGACCTCGTCACCATCGACGCCTCCATTCTTGAAACCGCCGTTCTGTGTCGCCAGGTTGAAGGTTTGCGACGCCGTCATCTCCGATCGGTCAGACCAGTCGCGCCGCCTCTTAGAGGATGCGATTGTCCTCAACCCGTCTGATCTGTCCATATCCGAGCTAGAGCTCGGCGTCCTGGACGACGCCGATCGGAGGACGATGGCGAAGACAATGACCATGGAGGACGATTGCGGGGATGGTGATGACGATGGCGAGCTTGGTGCCAAGGCGGAGGCGGTGGGTTAGGCGCGGCACGGTGGCAGATAGATCCGAGATCGATGACGAGAGAGAGAGAGAGAGAGAGAGAGAGAGAGAGAGAGGTGTGAGGCTGACGAAATAAATGAGAGAGAGAATACAGAGGTATAAGAGTGAGAGGGTAAAAGAATATTTTTAATAAGATTAATTAGAATGGGCTTAGTGAAAAAAAATTCATTCAAATGGGCATTGATTTAGCTGTTTTTGTGCATTTGAGTATTTTTCTTTTAAATAAAGCCGAAATAAGTCAAATATGACCTTATTAAATAATACGGTCGTGTTCAATTGTATATTATTATAGGTTTTGAATACATATAATGTGTGCAATATTTTTTGTTTTGTTTTTTGAATCTTACGAAACTAATCAGATCTCTGTTTGCATTTAGTCACTATCATTTACAATTGCTCAGGCATGCAATGCTCACAAATGCTTCTCCAAAAGTATAAATTAGCCAAATATATGGTCTGAGACATCGGAATCAAACAAAACAAAAAAAATTAGTGAACTTTCAAGATATTCGTCTTCATCTTTAACAATCTGGGTGCATATCCTTACTTCATGTTATTATGTATCATCTGAAAGACTAAACAAATCTGATGAAGAAGACAAAAATGAGAATAATATGCTATCAATCCGTGTTCTAACACAAAAAACTTGAATGATCAAACGGATGAAGAACCATACATAGCTTCAGAAGATTAAATCAACCACACCATTGGAAATTACGTCATAAGCATGAAAAGGAAAATAAAATTGATTCAATTGTGAATAGCCTTAAGTTGAATGAATCAGAGAAGATAATTGCTTTCATACAAGACAAATATAAGGAAATCAATACCCTATTGAATACATGTATAGAGTTTTAAATACTCTTTATTAAGAACATGTTAATCTCCGGAGGGAGATCAGAGTATAAGAACTTGATCATTCAAGACAAAGCTTATTTGAGTTTCTAGATCACATATTTAGAGATAAAACCACTGAAAATGTGACATAACAACTTGAGAGATTTAATTTAAGGATTGATCAATTCGAACAAAAAACTTTAAGAATAGAAAAGTTTGAAATCAACCTAGATTAATTTTCTTTGAGGTAATCAACTTTTTGAAATACTAGCCCGTTTGGTTAATTCCAAAAAAAATTGAGTTATTTTTAATTTTATGATCATTCGCTGCAGGAAATTGAAAGCAGTTGAACCCTTGTTTTTAATGCAGACATCATGGCGAACCCTGCCTCTGTGATCAGCGTTGCATCCAAAGCTCTGGTGCATGGAGCCTTCAAGTTCCAAGGTTTAGTGTCATCACCTTCTACACCAATTGCTACCTCAGTCTTTGATCAAAAGAAAGAGAAGATGCACAGGCGCCCTACCATTCTAAAGAAGCCGGTGCGTGAACCTGAAGATGATGCCCTAGCTCTTATACCTGTGAATGATCCCGATCAATCTGCTGACTAGATTGCCTCGGAGACTAAACCTGAGGGTGCTTTGATCGTTGGAGAGGGACGCAAACGAGGTATACCTTCATCACTTGAGACCTCTCCTAAGAAGTTGAAGGTATTGGTAGACTTACTGCAATCACATGAAGCTATTGTGCATACTAAGAGAATGAAATAGCCTGACTTCCTTGCTACTCTCTCGGCTAAGGCACTCGGCCTCATCCCAGAACCAATTGAGATGACATCGGTGGCAATTGAAGTTAAGAAGAAGAAGAGGGGACGTCCTATCGGCTCTAAAAACTCAAAACCTAGAAGAAGTGCTAATCATGAGGATCTGACTCCTTCTCTGACTCCACCTGCAGCGCCCCCAAGCCCGACCGTGAAGGGCAAGGAGGTTCTTTGAAGTTTTGCTATTTCTCTTATACTATTTCAATTTTTTTGATTTTGTTTTATTGCGAAACAATTGCTTTTGGTCCATGCTTTTCACATGGGGGAGCTTTATTTTCTTGTTTTAGTTTTGTTAGAAACAATTACCTATGATCTATTTGTTATTAGATTGTAGGCTCATTGTGAGCTAAAATTTGTAACGAGGATATAACCCTCATACGAATCAGATGATCTTGCTTGTCCTCTGTATGCATAACAGTTCGATTCGTATTGTACCCTCTACTACCCTCTACTTGAGTACTAATGACAAAATTGTCTTTGAGTTCAAAAAAATAAATAAATAAAAAGATCCACACTCATATTTTATTAAATTTCGATTGATTCACCCGTGCAACGATAAATCTGTTCTTTTAAATACTAGCTTCACCTTTTTAAGTATTAACTTAAACCACCAATTGCATCATCCTCAAACCCATTTCCCTGTAGCATTAGGCTATATAGCAATTAGCAACCTTCATGAACGTTGATCATATGAGAGGTGTGGACCTATATGAGAGGTGGACGAAAATTAATCTTGACATATTTTGTGACAAAAGCATAACAAAGTGGTGTCATACAATACTCTTTCTTCCTTAAAAAAAAAAAGAAAAAAGAAAAAAAAAAAAAGAGAGAACTAAATACAGCGCTTCTAATTTGACGGACACGACCGCCCTCTTCCACTTCCTCCTCCTTCTCCAACTCTCTCTCTCTCTCTCTCTCTCGCTCTCTCTCTCGTTTCTAATTTCCACACCTCTTCGACACGAACAGGTCTCTCTACTGACACACAGATTATCCCAGCGATCCTTATTTCCATGAACGCTGAGTCAAGATTGCACGTCAGGCCCTAGCTTTCTCCTTCTCAATTTCTCCACACTCTTGGAATGACACCTCAACCTTCAAGGTCTGCCTCCTCCTCCTCCTCCTCTCTAACTTGTTCTTTTCTTTTCAATTTCGCTTTGCAATTGCGGATGCGCTGTCAATTTGTTAGGGTATCACTAGTGTGTGCGGTTTTCCATAAACCCTGAAACATGATTTGGTTTTGTTTTGTTTTTTCTTGGGGTTTTATGCAGATTGGGTACTACTAGGTTTAGTAATGGTGCTATTTTGATTAGCTCGCTGAGATTTCTATAGCCAATTTGATATGGATGTTCAAGTGATTGATGTAAGAGCAGTAGGGCATAGTGGAATGGGAGATGATGGCGATGCCGAACGTAGTGAAGGTGGAGAGGTGAATAATGGTGAGAATCCTCAGGCTCATGTTGAAGAGGGGGAGATTCCTGAGCCTTATGTGGGCATGGAGTTCCATTCTGAAGAGGCTGCCAAGAATTTGTATGAGGAATATGCTAGACGGTTGGGTTTTAACTCCAAAGTTGGTCAGTCTAGTCGTTCTAATCCTGACGGAACAACCACCGCCCGGGAGTTTGTGTGTGGGAAAGAGGGTGTCAAGAGAAGACATGGTGATAGTTGCGACGCGATGCTTGGGATAGAGTCAAGGGATGGTAACAGATGGGTTTCTACCAAGTTTGTCAAGGAGCATAGTCATGCATTAGCGAATCCTAGTCCCGTGCATTATCTCCGGCCTCGCCGCCATTTTGCTGGTGCTGCCAAGAATTTGGCTGAAGCCTATCAAGGGGTGGGGATTGTTCCCAGCGGTGTTATGTATGTCTCCATGGATGGGAACCGTCCATCTTTGGAGAAAAACCGTCTAGTTAGGAGTGCTTCATCTGCAGAATCAAATCGGCAAGTCAAGAATACTGCTCCAGTAAATCCTATTCGGCCTTGTAGTCGAAGGAGGACATTGGGGAAGGATGCTCAGAATTTGCTGGAGTATTTCAAGAAAATGCAGGCTGAAAACCCTGGTTTCTTTTATGCAATACAACTTGATGAAGATAATCACATGGGTAACGTGTTTTGGTCAGATGCAAGGTCAAGAGCAGCTTACTCTCATTTTGGTGACGCTGTTACGCTTGATACTACATACAGAGTAAACCAGTATAGAGTACCATTTGCTCCTTTTACCGGAGTGAACCATCATGGTCAGACAATCTTGTTTGGTTGTGCATTACTTCTAGATGAGTCAGAGGCATCTTTTAATTGGTTATTCAAGACATTCCTTACCGCTATGAATGATCGCCGACCTGTATCTATTACAACTGATCAAGACAGAGCCATACAGACAGCAGTTTCTCAGGTGTTTCCAGAAGTTCGCCACTGTATTAGCAAGTGGCATGTTTTGAGAGAAGGCCAGGAAAGGTTGGCTCACGTATGTCATGCACATCCTAATTTTCAGGTCGAACTTTATAACTGTATCAATTTGACTGAAACGATCGACGAGTTTGAATTGTCTTGGGATTGTATCCTTGATAAGTATGATCTCAGGAGAAATGATTGGCTTCAATCGCTGTATAGTGCTCGTGCTCAATGGGTACCTGTGTATTTTCGGGATTCCTTTTTTGCTGCCATAGCTCCCAATCAAGGGTATGAGGTTTCCTTCTTTGAAGGCTATGTGAATCAGCAGACGACATTACCATTGTTCTTTAGGCAGTATGAAAGAGCATTAGAGAACTGGTTTGAAAGGGAAGTAGAAGCTGACTTCGATACAATCTGCACTACACCAGTATTGAGAACACCATCACCCATGGAGAAACAAGCAGCCAATCTTTATACAAGAAAAATCTTTGCAAAATTTCAAGAAGAGCTGGTTGAAACTTTTGTGTACACGGCAAATAGAATTGAAGGTGATGGAGCTATCAGCACATTCAGAGTGGCAAAATTTGAGGATGACCACAAGGCGTACATTGTTACATTAAACTATCCAGAGATGAGAGCCAACTGTAGTTGTCAGTTGTTTGAGTATTCAGGTATTCTATGTAGACATGTTTTAACAGTCTTTACAGTTACAAATGTGCTTACACTACCTTCCCATTACATTTTGAAACGATGGACAAGAAATGCAAAGAATGGAACTGGCCTAGATGAACGTAGTGGGGAGTTGCACGACCAAGAATCTCTGACATTACGGTATAACCATCTCTGTCGGGAAGCCATTAGATATGCAGAGGATGGGGCTGCTACTATAGAAACTTATAATGCAGCAATGACTGCTCTTAGAGATGGTGGGAAGAAGGTTTCTGTTGTGAAGAGAAATGTAGCTAAAGTTACACCTCCTAGCTCTCAGGTTACTGGGACCGGCTATGAAGACAAGAAAAATTCTACATCAAATTCAGATATGACCCCTTTGTTGTGGCCACGCCAAGATGAAGTTATGAGGCGATTTAATCTTAATGATGCTAGTGCACCAGGTCAAAGTGTTTCTGATTTGAATTTGCCACGAATGGCCCCGGTGTCTCTTCTACGGGATGATGGTACTCCTGAGAATATGGTTAGGAAGATTTTGTTTCTTTGTTTTGTTTTTCCTGTTCTTGCATATATCCTTCTGTTCTTTTTTGTTTTCTATCCTCCTGTTCTGAGTGCAAAGTCATGGTATTGATCTGGAGTCTTTTCTGTAGGTGGTACTTCCGCAGCTTAAGTCAATGACTTGGGTTATGGAGAACAAGAATTCAGCACCAGGAAATAGAGTAGCTGTCATTAATCTGAAGGTGCGTAAATGCTCAAGTGAAATCATAAAACAAGTTGTGACTTACTGAATTGTCCAACTAGGTCAAGTTGGATGTGCTGTATTTAATTAACCAGATATCAGTGCATTTATACATGAAGTTCCTAAACAATTTTGATATTATATATATTTTTTTATACATGAAGTCCCTCAAAATGTGTGACCTCTTGTAATCGGCTACTTATCAGTCTGCTTTACACTGTCACAACTTTTTTGTATCTGAGCAACTGCTTCATTTTTCTTTTTCTAAAACGTGTTACTTAAAACCACTGCAGTTGCATGATTATAGCAGGATTCCATCAGTAGAATCAGAGGTTAAGTTTCAGCTCTCGAGGGTTTCATTGGAGCCAATGTTGAGGTCTATGGCCTACATTAGCGAGCAGCTCTCAACACCAGCTAATAAGGTTGCTGTTATAAATTTAAAGGTACGAAAATCAATTACTCAAGCTTGAATTTCGTATTTGCAGTTTCATTGCCTCCCTTTTGGGAGCCATGTGTTTTGCAGTTTGAATTTACTGTAGTGTTCTTAGTTGATTACTTAAGTGCTTTTGTGATTGATCTTTGTCAACTGGAATGATAGATTAGTGTTCAAGTTCAGAGCAGCCTAGTTCATGTTTGAATTCAAACTAGTCTAGAATCTACTCTCTCTCTCTCTCTCTCTCTCTCTCTCTATATATATATATATATATATATATAATACAGCGCTTCTCAGCTGCGGACGTCCGCATTTATTCTTACGGTGCGGATTTCCACTTTACACTCACTTTTCAATCGAATTTTCACATCTCCACCGTCTAGTATTTAGATACTAATGTATAGATCATCTCTGCAAAATTTCAGCCAATTTGGTTATCATTAAGGCACACAAAACTGCGTTTTTCTGTTATAAACATGAACGGTTCAAGTTCGACAAAATTATGTTCATCCACAAAAAAACGCAGTTTGAGTGCCTTAATGAGAACCAAATTGGTTGAAATTTTGCAGAGATGATCTATACATTAGTATCTAAATACTAGACGGTGGAGATGTGAAAATTCGATTGAAAAGTGAGTGTAAATTGGAAATCCATACCGTAAGAATAAATGCGGACATCCGCACCTGAGAAAATCTGTATATATATATATATATATATATAAATTATATATAACTATAATGTGTACGTGTGTAGATACACACTTCTTTTGACTTCGCTCTTTTAAAGGTAGTGATAACAGACATTTCTTGGTATTGGATAAGCTCTGATTTTTCTTGTCTGACAATTGTTACATGAGTTGACCATCCCATGATAGTCATTGGACTCATTGGGGGTGATCAATTGAGCTCAGATCTAGCGAGAAGGGGAGAAGCGAATTTTCTAGAAAGGAAACATGACATATCTGTTTGTGTGAGTGTAACTTGATTTTGAATATGCCCAGTATTAACACTAATTGATTTTAAGTGACTTTCTGCCTGTCCTTTGGCTAGCAGAGTACTTGATATGTTTACATCTGGTTATGTGCATAATGGTGCCTGCTCACTACTTCATGCTGAAGATATTCTTGTATATGGTGTCGGAAATGTTTAATTTATGGTTACTTTAGTGTTAATGTTGTTGTTGTTGTTGTCATCCAAAGCAGGAAGCAAATCAGTTTGCTTGTCATACATATGTTGAGTGGGGCTTTTTCTCTTGTTTACTTTTAGTTTTTGATTTATTAATATAATGCTTTTCCCTAATCTTCAGCTTCAAGACACAGATACAAGTACAGGGGAGTCAGAGGTTAAGTTTCAAGTGTCTAGGGATACATTAGGTGCCATGCTACGATCAATGGCCTATATCCGTGAGCAGCTTTCAACCGCTGTAAGCATTCTCTACCAATTCTCATTGTAGTAGCTGTGGCAAAGATATTTATATTTTTTTAAAAATACTTTTTAGGTTTTAATGAAAGGTTTGTTTCTCATAATAAAAATTGCAAGCAGTGAAATTTGGATAAGGAATCCACTTACAATAGAAAAAATTACAAAAACCAAATAACAATCTCTCTGCTCTCTACTCTATGAGTAAGACAGGTGGAAGACCTCTAGGTTTTATCCAAAGCCTTGTAAATAGGATTCCAAGGCCGAAGGATTGATTAAGCATCTTGTAGATGCGTTGTGTATTAGTGCTCGATTTCTTTAGGACTTTTTCTTAGAGGAGAATAGGAAGGCTCTCTATTGTTTGGATTTTATCTTAGTTGTTCTAGATTTATTTTACCATCCCTTCATAAGCATGGACAAAATTGGAAGCCTTTGCTTTATCGCTCGTCTCCAGGTTTGTATGATGCAACAAACCCTGGGTGTGATGCCTAAGGCCTCTAGGGTTGATGCTTGAGCTGCTAGTAGTTCTATCCTATTTCCATACTGGTGTAATGCTGGTGTATTTTATCCTGTTATTTTCTTGATTCCATATCCTTATTTTCATGAAATTGCGCTGCTTCCAAAACAAACAGTCCCTTAGAGCCATAAAACCTAGAATTCGTTCATCAGGTTTACGCCTACTTGTCCTGCATCACTACTAAGTTTCCTGCGAAATTACAAATCTTGAAAGTTGAGAAAAGAAAATCTTCCTATTTAGAGGTACCATTTCACAAGAACATCATCTGACTAGGACATAGCAGACAATGAAAGATCTCTTGCAATGAAAATTCCACTTCCTCAATGTTGGCTTAACATAAAAGTATATGCCTTGTTGTTTGTACAGTACTACATTAACTCGGTACTACTGTATAAATGAGAAAATTGCTCAAATAGTGTCTGAATTTTGCTCCACTATTAACTTCGTATCTCATCGTTTCGACATATCAGAACCGTATATGAGGTTTCAACCCCGGCCTAGTTTTGGTATCTGGGACCACAAACGTTGTCAACCCTGTTAACTTTTCAAGGCCAATTTCTTCCCTTCACTTTATATCCCCAAAACTGTCTACCCTGACCCAGCTCTATTACATTCTCAGATCTGCGCTCTCCCTTTCTCTTTCCAAGTCAATCTTACCCCAAGTCAGAGATTCAATTCTTTGTGTGATTTAGTCATTTAGTCAATTAGTGGTTAAGGTGCAGCCCAACAGCAGGTTTACATCATATGGACTGACTAGTTGATTGGCGCCAAAACCCAAAAACTTGATTCATTTCAATTTTATTCTGTGTAAATTGGCGGGATGAAAGGGTTGGACGAATTTGCCCCTAAAAAGTTAACGGGGTTGACGACGTTAGTGTTCGCAGATACCGAAACTGGGTCGGGGTTGAAACCTCAGATACGGTTCTGATATGTCGAGAAGATGAGATACACAAGTCAATAGTGGAGCAAAGTTCAGACATTGTTTAAGCAAATTTCTCTATAGTGAAATGCTTTTTTGAGTTATTTCAAACACATTTGTCCAAAGACTAGGGAAAATACATGGAATTACTTATTGAGTTGTACTACTGTGTATAATGAAATGCTTATTTCAATCATATTTGTCCAAAGACTAGGGAAAATACATGGAATACAACTTATTGGGTCGCATATAAGATGAATGAGCCAACTGAGTCCTTAATGGAATAAACTTAAGTTTGCATGGTCATCTTTATTACGGAAAAAATCTTAACCTTTAGAGTGAGGTACTTCAAGGGTCCTGAGATTCACTTATGGTGATTTGTGGAGATATTTGATGCCTTGTATGGTTTTCACAAAGCTTTATATACATTATGGAAGGGCTGAGAGTTCCTTTGTGGATCAATGTTTTGTGGGTTATAAGGAAGATAATTTATTTGGTGGAAATGTGGTATTGCTGGTTCGGATGGAGAAATGTGGTTCTCTATCCCCACAACCTAACTTCTCCAATAATTACTTGAGCTGTAACTCTTCTGTCTCTTGGAACTGTTGTGTCAAATATACCTTTCTACCTTTTCAGGTTTCTAGTTTGTTCTTTTCTTGTGTTTTCCCTCTTCCTCCCTCCCTCCTTCCCTGTGTAGTTTTTTTTTTTTTTTTTCTTTTCTTGTTTTGTGTTTCTCCTTCTTCCCTTCGTTTTCATCTATTGTTCTCTAGCTTTCCTTGGGCAAATAACGCATAATAAAATATTAAATAGAACACGAAAGTATTATGGTTATCTGTCTGGTAGAGATGGATGCGAAAGCATCGTATAGCCATTTTAAATGTAATTTATCCAGATACATTTATATAAAAGTCGTCTGCTACGGAAATCTGAATCTACTTTACAGCCTTGGTAATGGTAGTTGCATACACAAATCTGGATGTTGGAAGAATGCATATTATATCTGGGGCCGATACTTTGGGAAATCAGAAGTCGTACCAATAAAGTGATAAACTCAATCAGAAGCCCTAAAATGCATTTTGGGAAGAGCTCAATCAGAAGCCCTAAAATGCAATTTATTTCCCAGATTGTAGTTTTCCAACTAACTAAGCTGGAAATGGCATGATTATTGTGTTAATGTTTGTATGTTAATTTTTTGTTGAGTGCTTACCATCTTGTTAACCGAAAAAGTTTAAATTTGTAGGGCGATGTCCCGTCAGAATCACAACCTAAAAAGCAGCGGAAGTAAAGGCATGTTGTGTGCTTCTCATATTGTACCCCAAGGTGCATCTTCATGCGGAAAGGAGGTGACGGCATAGAACTTTCAGGATGCTCATAGTTCCACATTTCATTGCATAGACCCTCTCTTCCTTTATGTGTAAGCTTGTTGTCAACATTTTGTACATGTATTGAATCGAAATTGAGAATCCAAAGCACCATAGAGATGTCATAGGTGTAATGTGGTCAAGAATCTACGAGATCTCAGAATTAGAAAGCAACTTTATTCAAGATTTTCTGCAGTAGAAATTGGCAGGGTTTATTGTGATAGCTGAAGTTGGTGTTACAAGCTCTGTTTCATGCAGTTACTGGCATTTGGCAGAGTATATCTTAAAAGGAAAAACTAACAATAACTGGTGAACACTAATCTTCTGGGCTGCAACACAAGTTCTTTCTCTAAGCCACACAAGTCCAAGTTTTTCATCTTTTGTATCTCTCATCTCCATTTCTTGTAGAGATCGATAGAACGATTAGTACTTGTTAGAATCTGTACTACGTCAGAAATTGAGTTACTGTGATCAGTCTACATGGAACGATTAGTTTACCGATCCTCTTAACATAAAATCGAGAAAACTTTTTCTTATTGGGGAGCTCTAAAAATGCACCTAAGAATAAACACACTAAACATTTCACAAAACCGCGTTCTATTCTGATAATCCAGAATAATGACTAGGCCTGGCAATTTGGCCTGCGGGCTGTAAACCCGTCCGAAACCCGCCCGTTAAAACCTGTTAAAAACCCACCCGTTTATGAAACGGGCTGAAAAAAGTCGGCACGTCAGAAATTCATTAATTAACGAGCCGTGCATGCTGAACCCGCTGGAACCCATTAGGACCAGTTAAACAAAAGAAAAATTTGAATTATGTATTTTGTTTAATGAATATTTGTTGAATTATCATTTTATCTCTTAAGGTTTGAATTTTTGTTTATACTGGTGTATTTTCATTTTGAAGAAGCTAGTATTTGGTTTGAGAGAATTGATGTTATGGTGTTGCAGGGTGTGAGCAATTTGATTGATAAACTTTGGGGTGTAAATATTTTTTTCTTATTTAAAAAAAAAGAAACAAAATCTTCACAGCTTAAGGGGTTTAGAAAAAAAAAAAAATTCACTGGCTTAGCGGGTTTCAACAGGTTTCAACGGAAACCTGTAAACCCTTCGGGCTCAACCTGGTTTGACCCGTTAGCTAACAGATTTTAATAGATTTAACCCGTTAAGAGCCCGACCCGTTAAAAACCCACCCCGTGACCTCATGAACCCGACCCGTAGGCCTAATAATGACTCTCTTGCATTAAGCCCCTAAATCCCAGGAATGAGAGCCAAAAGAGTCGGCATCGGAATCAAACTTGTAACAATTTCCGGCGGAAAAAATAAATAGGTGCCTCTACACCTGGCACTATAGAGGTACAGCTGGAAACGACATGAAATTGCTATTAAAAAAAAAAAAAAAACTCAAAAACGTGTTGATTTGGAAGTGCCGTACAAATATTAAACTCTCTCTCTCTCTTCCTTCCCAGACCAAACCCAAACTCTTGTTTCTTTGTTTGTATATAACCACAAGCTCTCCGAATCTGCCACCAAAAACCTTGTACGACTCCAAATTCAGGTAAACGAACAGCAGAGATGTTCCAGGAAGCGCCGCCATGTTGGTCGTCGTCGGCTCGGTGGACTCGAGCGGAGGACAAGCTGTTCGAGCAGGCGCTGGTGAGCTTCTCCGAGGACTTGCCGGATCGCTGGGAGCGGATCGCCGAGATGGTGCCGGGCAAGACCGCCGAGGAGGTTTTGGAGCACTACGAGACTCTCGTGCATGATGTCGTCGAAATTGACTCGGGCCGAGTCGAGTTGCCGAGTTACGCTGATGACTCGGCGGCGGCTGGGGTCGGGTGGGACTCGGCGAGTCAGATCTCTTTTGATGGTTGCAAGGCTAATAATACTAATAACAACGCCGCCGGTGAGGCGGCGGAGAGGAAGAAGGGAAAACCATGGACTGAAATTGAACACAAGTAATCTCTCTCCCTCTGTTTCTTTTTTCTTTTAATTCTTTTTATTTATTAATTTTGAATTTTGAGTATTAGATTGGAAATTAACTATGGGTTTTAGTCTCTTAAATGATCAAGCTAAACCGATGCATGCTTATATAATCTGATAACCAACTTGTTTGGTAGATGAAGGAATGTTTTGGTATTCTGAACTTTGTTTATGTAATTGTTTGTCAACAAACTAGCAAATCAAGTTCGGTTCATTTTGCAGGGGTATTGTTCAGTTTGGACAGTTGGATTTCGTATCGTTAAGAACTTAAACTTAGAATGTGAGTTTGTTATTGAAATTGCAGCGAAGTAAAAGTGATGATTGTGCTTAAAACGATATCATATACAACTAATTTTTACCAAGTAATAAAATGCATAACCGAATGCTTTATGTTTTCATCTCAGTGTCAATTCTATAAATAGTAATTGAGTGCAAACTTGTGGAATTGTTGTTTAATTATTTCTAACCGGACATTTGATCTCTCATCTGCACTGCAGTTTCTTCCTTCAGTTCCTTGATATGTGTGTGTATTCCTTTTTTGCTTTGTGATGAATTACATGCTTATATTCTCTGTGAACACTGCTGACTTTAAATATTCTCTTGCAACAGATTGTTTCTGGTAGGACTAAAGCAATTTGGTAAGGGTGATTGGAGAAGCATTTCAAGAAATGTAGTTGTGACGAGAACACCCACACAAGTGGCTAGTCATGCACAAAAATATTTTCTTCGCCAAAGCTCAGGGAAAAAGGAAAGGAAAAGATCGAGCATTCACGACATAACCTCAGTAGATACAAACTCGGTGCCTGCGCCCGCTGAACGCAAGTGGATTCCTTCACCTCCACCTCCACCTCCACCTGGTGATCAAGGTGGTGGTTCATTTGGGTTTCAAGATTTTGGTTTCCCAAAGTAAAGATGGCATAATACGTGCTCTGTATATAAAAAGTTGCCTGCGTGTTAAACAGTCAGATTGTAAATTGATATTTCTTCTCTTTTAGAGTCATCTTCCAGAACGTAGGCCATTAGGAGCATTGTGAACTAGATTTAATCGTGTAGGTTTTGTCTTCAAAGTCTTTTAAATGGAGAATAGGATCATCTATTAAATTGATTCAACAAAATTAGAACCTCTTGCGTTTCTTATCTTTGTTTTAAGTCCCTTGTTAAAGTAGCAATTGTAGACTCGGCTTATGTGACTCGATGTTTTCATATTTGTATGTTTGAGATTCCTCTAAAATCAAGATTGCTGATGGAGGTTTAGATTAGTGGAGGTATGCATTCATCTATTTATTTCCGCTTAGCATGAGCTTTGTAGAGTATTTTCAGTTCTAGACCAAAATCATGTGTAAATGCTACATTCTTCATTCAAAGTTGATTCCAGAGAATGCAATCAAACATAGAAGACTATATTTACATCTGTGTCACGTTCAGTCTACAATATAGTAGCAAAGAACTTGTATATTTTTACTTGATTTGAGCTGAACTGAACAAAAAATGCAGGGCGATTACAAACATCATAAGTACTGTATAGCACAAATTACTGAGAATCATTGGTTGATGAATGATGATGCTTCCTTTTTACAGAATTGCCAAGTTCCGGCCATAAATCAACAAATAATTGCAATATGGAAGTTGTTCACTCTTTGATCATGTCAAGTCTCCTACTGTTTTTCAAATAAGATGGAGAATAAAGGCAGTTATTGAGAGGTATCGCCCTTCACGATGACTAGGAATCAGATGGTGGACTGTTACTGAATCACATGCGAAACCAGTAAGCAGTGTACAACGAGATTACCGGGAAGTTCTGCGGTTAATGTAAAACTAGCGGTCTTGCAGTTGTACTGTTGTAGATTATCTCAAGATCAGACTAAGCTAGCCGACCATTGCATAGAATCAGTCAAATCTCTTTATCGAACTAGTTTGTTTAATACAAGGTATGTGCCCGCGCGTTGCTGCGGGTACCAGTTATTCACTGTTTTAAATATTTTTGTTTTCTGATTATTAATACTAAGAAACAAAATTAATTGTATCAAAGTGAGATATTGACATACATGTCGATTTAAAAGCAAATAATAGTAAAGTAGGATATAAAGATCAGTTAAGGCAATTACAACATCTTTGATTTAGTAACTGATATACAGATACACACTAAAAACTATTTCACATCAAAAAACCATTTTTCTGTAGCGATTACAACGCTATAGATTTGACTGTTAATATACATGCACCAAAAACTATTTGACTATACATATCACATTGGCTTTAGTTGCAAGCTAGAACATCATTTGAACAAAAGAGGGCATTTTCCACACACCATCGCCCTTGCAAAAGTTGGTAGCCAAAAGCATAGTTAGATTATTACAATGGAGTTATCATCTCTGACTTAATCCGGTTTTGCTGTGTCCTTGCTACTGCATCCTGCCTCCCTGTCAATTATGATGTAAAAGTCATTAAATATTTCAATATCTACATTAAGGAAGAATAGATAAACACTGTAGTAAAGATTGAAACCTTTTTGTTTTTTAGCGGACTCCAACAGTTGATGCAGAGTGCTTTCTTTTGGTGACTGTGATTTTCTCTTTGAGGGAAGTTTCTCTGATGTCTTCGGTTCTTCTATCTCTTGTCAACCTTTTCAGTGTCAGGGTAAACGGCTCTAACCATGAAATCTTTCCTTGTACCAAACCCAATCTTCCATATCTTGTATTTGTGCATTGTATCAAGGATGACTTTCGGGATGACGGTTTTATCTGTGCTTCCTTCATCTATCAACTGGCTACAGGGTTTTTTGAAAAGTATCTCTGCGGGTTTGACTATGAACATGGCCAAAGTTGAATTATCTTCATCTTCGAGAAAAAATTGCATCTTGTACCTGTAATGGTAACATCCATCATAAAAATTTTACGCATGCGATATTCAAGATGAATAAGGCCATGAAATCAACATAGAAACTTTTAGTATCACTGGAGTTATTTAGACAAATGTATCATAGATTTAGTTAATCATAAAATTTTCTTTTGCTTAAATTGGCTTTCCAGCTTGCTCTCCATGGTTTGGACATTTATTCAGTACAGAGTCGGATCCCATTTGTAGCTTCACTCTACAGATTGGGCAACCAAATTAGTACAATCCTTCGCGAGTGATGATTTTTGTAATTTTAGCTCGACAGGTGAACATGGAATCTTGTGTCGATATAGACATTTTGAAGTAACAAATAACATTAGTTTTAATATTTTTAATATAGATAACAACAGGTGCACAACATTATGTCCTTTTAGAGCTTCAAAAGAAAAAAATAAAAGAAAAAATAAAAAATAAATTATGTCCTTTTAGAAGTTGTTACCTTGTTTTCATCTGCCGCACTAAATCAGTAGCAGGTTTTTTTAACACTTCAATGTACCAAATCATATTAATATCATCATGATCATAACGATTTTTTTGCCCCTGAATATTCAGAAGTGACTATTATAGAAGCTGTCAATTAAAAAACAAACATACGCAATCTCTCACTCAATCAAATACTTTGTGGAAGCTTGTTATGCTAGGTAACCCAAAAAAAAACTATTGTAATGCACAAAAAGTTCCAAACTAAAATTCACTTGCAGTAACATCGATCTATAAACCTGTTTTAGATATTGGACAGGTGTCAGATTCCATCTACTTTATTGACCAATCTATTTACTTTCAGTTTTTGATGCAGTAAACCTTTGCATTGTTTGTCATTTAAAATTACGTAAAGAACATTCATCCTTATTTTTGTACCATTTTGGAAGAATTTGTATTATGTGGACAACTGCAATTATACGTTTGCATTGTTTGTTGTTTAAACTCAAGTATGATACATAGATAAAGAACATTTGTCTTTTTTTCCTGTACCATTATGCAGAATTTGTCCTTGTATGGTCAATTGCGATACCAAATGTAATTAAAACAATGCCAAAACTAAATGTATGACCAGATGACGTCTAAAGTGTAAATTAAAATATATGATAGATATTAAAATTTTGTCTAAACATAAATATTCCTAAACAAACACACCCATAACCATTCAGCCAGGCACATCAAATAATAAGAAAATTTAAAAGTACTCGCCGCGAACCTCACTGACGCGTTCCGAAACCGGGGTGCGACAACTATGAACCCTGTTTTGACAATTGTAGTATTGGTAAATAAGGTTCGATCAATCCGGGGACTTTAGGGTACTCCTGCGTTTACAAAACTAAACAGATTAGAATCTAAATTAAGAGTTATTTACGGAATATAAACAGCAATTACATTTACATGATTTCTGGGGGGGGGATTTTGAGAGTTTGTTCTAGCATTCCTACAAAAACAGTAAAGAAAATATACTAACCTACTATTTACAGGTGATCAACTTCATTCCACACAAACATATAAAATCATGTAACAGATTGCTTCAATCTACATAACTTAAAGTCATGCCAATCAAGTATGAAGAAACGAATTCAGAATTACACGCCTCAGCGGTCATGCAACCTATAATAATCTTCTTATGTATCTTATGTTTGCCTCAGCGGTTTAACATAGAAAATTCCATGCAATATGTCATGTTAATAATCAGCGCAACCATACAACATATAACATGAATCATTAAGATAAAAGAAGAATTCGAACATGTAAACTCGTTTATCTCAGCGCTTAAACAGTTCACATGCAACTCATGATCAAAACCTGACCCATTCCCATAAATCTAAGCTTTTGCCACTTATTCAATCTATGTTTGCCTCAGCGGTTTAACACAGATCGATGACACTACTAACCCTACAGAAGTCAGTCATTTAAATAAAGCAGACCATAAGTTTTCAACATCAAGAATGGCATAGGAATAAGTTACGCAAATTTCATTAACAATCTAAGAACAAAACTTTATAAAATTCATGCATAAAACATATTGTCAACAACAGTACTCATAATCCATGCAATTAAAAATACAAAGGCAGTAAGAACAAGATAGTAAATCCAGAGCATAGTTTTACACTTTTGAGTCTTCTTGGCCTTGAAGCTTCAAAGGGGTGACAGACTAGTGCAGGAAGAACCTCGACAGCGTTGAGGAAGCTATCGTGGCTGCGTACTTGCTCCTTTTTGGCTTGGCACTCACACGGACTAGAGAACAGAAGGGACAAAACGTTTTCTGAATTTTTGGTGGAAGAAGTGATACTGAAAATGTTGCTCTCTGCTTCTTTATATAGTAGTCTGGCCGAACCCTAGCTGTCCTCCTAGCCCTTGATTGATTTGTGATCCAACGGTGATAAATTATTGCTTTAAATCCTGATTTAGACCTTCCCAGAATTATCTGGAATGTCTTGTGCAGTAATTCATTGCATGAGGCTTGAATAGAGGCCATGTACGTTTCTTGTTCTCCAAAAGAAATCACAGCAGTGAAAACCTTCCTTCTTCTGCCTTCAATCAGCCTTTTGACGAAAATCCTTGATTTTCCTTCCACTCCTGGTGTGCAATTAGGGTTCCTGCAAGGGAAATAAAGTCAGATAAATAAGGTAGGGAATAACAGAATTCAAATGACGAATGTAAGGAAAGAATCCCTTAATTTCTGATTTATAAATCCCTTGATTAATGCATAATTCATCCTCCCCTTTTTATACACATTCACAGATTCCTATTCCAAGTTGGATTAGGTTTCCTGACTTCAAATGGATTCCCTGTCTCATTAGAAAAGAAAGTTTCCTAAATACTTAGGAAAGTCAGAATAGGAAAGATTCATAAATAGCAAGTTTCCTAAATCAAAATAAGAGAGTTTCTTAAAATGAAATAGGCAAGTTTCCCTTTTCAAAACAGGAAAGTTTCCTAAACGACTTATCCTCAGATTTTGCGACTTAATGAGACTTCTTGCTCTACCAGGAATCCTCTTTTGATTAGGATTTCTCTCAATTCTTGCGTTTTAACCTCTTTTTGTGTAAAACTGCCTCTTTTGACCTACAACACAGAAACAAGCTAGAAATGACATTATTAAGAAAATAACGAAGCTAAATAGGGTCGGAAATACATTAAGAATATATCATATAATGCGTGTATCAAATTCCCCCACACTTAGCTTTTGCTAGTCTCTTAGCAAAACCAAACTAACAACAGACTCTAACAACAACAAAAACAAAAATTTTCAAAATAAATACTCAAACTCTAATGCCCAAAACTATTGTCTCAGAATCTCTTCTCTCATGGCATCAAAATTAGCATTCAACGAAGAATCATTCCATGAAGTTTCAGAAGCTAATTGTCATGCATAGATCATATATTTACACGTAGGACCTGATAGAACAATGATGATATTTAAGCTCAGCATGTTTCAAACAATTATAATTCATTCTCACAAGGTATGCACTCATTCTTCACTCAAATTTTCTCGCTAAATCACTCAAAAAGTATGCAAGACATAATCATAAAGCTTGCATTTATATGAACAAAAGTACAATAGAACATATATAAACCTCATGAAAGACTATGATTACTCACACAAATGAACCATACCATAGGCTCAACTCTTAGAACAAACTCCACAGATCAAGTTTTACTCATCTTTTAGATCAAAAGGAACTTTAAAAGGGTATTAATGGGGCTAAGCTAGGGGTATGAATTTAAGAGTAAGGAATTGCAAAATTCCTAAGGACCTAGCAGAGCATTATCCAACGCCTTGTGTCGCCAAAACAAGGACCAAGACATCTTTTGGTCCTCTAAAAACGTCACTGCACCTCCTTACACAACATGAAACAGAACAAAGGCCAAATATTTCAATTTTAGGCCTTCCATTTACATCACAACTCCTGATTCACAAAACAACGATAATGTCCAGTATTTCTTTTCTTTTTCTGCCGAAATTTTATTGTTTATTTTTTTTTATTCTTTCCACTGTATTTTTTTTTCTTCTTATGCCACAAGGACATTACAGAAGCTCTTTCCCCCACACTTGCTCTTCATCATCACCTCCAGTAATCTTCACACAAAATGCTCTACTAGGCCCAGAGGACAAGGGTAGAGATATCACTGTACTAAGCTCAAGGTAAGAATTACATAGGTGATGAAAGAAAAGGGTCAATGAAGGCTCAAAATGGGTTCAACTAAGGGGTGTGCAGTGCACACAAATAAGGACACAGGTTTGTTTGGCAATGGTGTTCATCCTAAAAAGTTCCATTTATCCTTTCTAAAATCAGAGTGTTTTATGACAAAAAGTTTCGAAAGTTCACAAGAGTGAGTTCTAGTCAACTCTAGTCCATTAAAAGCTATGGTGAGCAATCAATCAAATTGAAAGAATAATGAGGTTTTCAAACAATTTATAGCCAAGAAAACAAATCAGAATATTTCAATAATCACTCAGAAAGAATAGCACATATAAAGGCTCAAAAGCTCACATTTAAGGTCATATGAATCAAAGCTTGTCATAACATGCTCATTTCTGTACCAGAGATTCAAATCATATCCACTACGTTTTACATGATTTCCATTCATTTCAATTAACTTCAGAATATCAGTTGAAAATCATCTTGTGATCTTATCCATAATTTCAGAGATTAGAATTATAGACAGTTAAGGGCGGGGCTCCTAAGACTCAAAAAACAAACAAAAGACTAAAAAAGCAGACGAAATTTTTTGAATTTTTGACATTTTTAATTTTTATGTATTTCAATAAGTGACTCAATAAACATGTAAATCCTTTCCCACACTTAAACTCTACATTGTCCTCAATGTAGAACAGAATATAGCATGCAACCTAGAATAAAAGCATGGAAACAGGGATTCACAATGAAACAAACGAAACAAAAACTAATTAACGAAAAAGTAAGAGTTTAAAGTTGAGAAAGCTCCCCCTTGTAGACATCCCATACTCACGGCCTTCGGGTAGGATTGAAATGTAGGCTCCTGCCTCAAGGTACAAGACCTTGACCTTCAAATGAAAGCTCCTTGCAATCAATACGTCAAAGTAGATGTAGGGTATCCAGAGAGTTGAGAAACACTTGTGATTTTCGTGCAAATCCCTGACTGGATTTAAAGTCAGTAGAATTGCATTTCAAAAACAAGAGATTAATCCAACTTTCACAAAATTATGCTCAGAAAAATAGAAATAAAAATACGGAAGTAAAAATAAAGAAAAAGTTGGACAAAATAGTTGCAAAAAGGTGCAACAAACCACTAATAAGCCTATTACAAAATCCAAAAACTTGAAAAAAAAAAAATAAAAAATAAAAAATAAAAAAAAAGTCTCAAAATTGCACAAGTGTGCGACTGATGTAGGGCTGCCTCCCTAGAGCGCTGCTTTTAACGTCCATTGGTTAGACGTTTGACTCCTTTAGTCTTCATCCGCAAAGGCTTGTTTGGTGTCGAAATTGTCATCCCATCCTTGTGCGTGAAGATACTCATCCTCCCATGGTGAGCCTTGTGAAGTATATGACCTTGGTGAGTTTCCATGGCTTCCATGGCTAAAGTTGGAGTCATTGTCTTCCTCCTCTTTACTATTTTCTTCTAGTTCTTCCTTTTCCTCACGTTCCAATTCTTGAGCTGCTTCCTCAAAATCAGCAGAAACGGCTCTATTGAAGACAAATTCCACCTTGGGGGCCATAGAGTGAATCTCTTTCTCTACTTTGTTCATTTGCTGCCCAAATTTTGCTTGCTCCTTCTTTAGCTCTTCAATGCTAGCTAGCAGCTTGTTCATTTGAGATTCCTCCTTCTTTTTGATCATTTGGTGGGGCGGCATGAAATAGAGAGATGGTTGAGGGAAGGTTGCCGGATTAGAGAAGTGACATGGCATCTCTTCCCTTCTTGCTGGATTCATTTCAATACGTGCCACATGTTCTTTCTTCAGTCCTTCAAAAGCAAACCTTTTCAGAAAACGTTCTTGGCATTGGCTCCAGGTAACGGTGTTATGGTCCACTCGGTGATTATACCAATACTTTGCTTCTCCTTTCAAACTCCGACTGAAAACCAAGATTGTCAAGGTCTCCAACTCAATTTCAGGGCACACCATGCGCTCACACATCCTCTTTACATGGTCTAAATGAGCCTTGGGGTCTTGTTCTGCCCCATAAAAATCAGGAACTGTGTTGAGGATGATGTGTATCAATTGCTCCTTGTTGAAACGAGGAAGGTACTCAAAGATTGATTGAGGTGTTGGTGTCGACATTTCTGCTCCAATGGTGAACACTTGCACAAATTCTTTCTTGCATTCCTCCCAAGTGCTCTCATGATTCAGCTCCTCTTGGAACCATCTATAGGCTTCTCCTTTCAAACTCCTCATGAAGGCATTAATAGCTACTTCCTTAGCATGATCTGGTGCCATAAGTTTGCTCACATCCTCCACATAGGTAAGGTGATCTGCTGCATCCACCTTGCTTGTTCCATCGAAATTTGGGAAGAATTTGAGCACCTTGTGCATCTCCTCATGATGTTCGAAAGTGTTGATGATGTCCTTGATATAAATTTGGTTTGAGGCCGATATCTGTTCATTCAAAGAATTGTTAGTAATAAGATATACAATTTTAAAAAAAATAAAATAGAAGTAAAGATAAGTTAAACAAGAGTGAGTTTCCATAAACACATAAGACACTACACGTCTGCATTATCGTATGCTTAAGTTTATTTCGACTCTACACTTAGGTACGGGAACAGAGGACATTGGTGTGCAATGAGACTGAAACAGGTACCCAATCCATAGTCATGTTTGGTCCAATATACCTTAGTGTGACTTACAACAAAGTTAAAACAACAATAATACAACACTAGTGATTCTAAATTTTATTCACCCTTCAAATTCATATCTCAAGTTGTAAACTGTATTGATGGGATTATAGGCATTGACATCTAAACATAAGCAATTCCGTGGTTTCAGAAGGCTTGAATGGCAAGGCCGAAGTGAAACGGGCTGGTAGGGTTTCGTTTTTAGTGGGCTATGGAGGTCGAAACCCCTATCGTGCTGACGCACAGTCTATAGTCCTTTGAAACCCAATTTTGGTCCCAGTCGCTTACTCGGGCCTAAACACCACTCAAAGTGCCCCTTACTCAGCTAGAAACTACTTATATTTTCAATGGTCCAACAAGAGCACAATATGGGCCGCCCTCAACCTCGGGAGACCTTGAAAAGGAACTCACGAAGGGTTAAGGCCCAAATCTGCTTTGCGGCCTCTTTAACTGGACAATTTACCAAATGAGATATAAATCTGAAAAGAAAATAAAACAAACAATCAGTGACAAATTTAATTAGGTAAACTAAATAATTAAACTAAAGAAAAACTGTAGGAGACTTTAAAAGTCCCCGGCAACGGCGCCAAAATTGACGCGCTCCGAAACCGGGGTGCGACAACTATGAACCTTGTTTTGACAATTGTAGTATTGGTAAATAAGGTTCGATCAATCCGGGGACTTTAGGGTGCTCTTGTGTTTACAAAACTAAATAGATTAGAATCTAAATTAAGAGTTATTTACGGAATATAAACAGCAATTACATTTACATGATTTCTGGAGGGGGATTTTGAGAGTTTGTTCTAGCATTCCTACAAAAACAGTAAAGAAAATATACTAACCTACTATTTACAGGTGATCAACTTCATTCCACACAAACATATAAAATCATGTAACAGATTGCTTCAATCTACATAACTTAAAGTCATGCCAATCAAGTATGAAGAAACGAATTCAGAATTACACGCCTCAGCGGTCATGCAACCTATAATAATCTTCTTATGTATCATATGTTTGCCTCAGCAGTTTAACATAGAAAATTCCATGCAATATGTCATGTTAATACTCAGCGCAACCATACAACATATAGCATGAATCATTAAGATAAAAGAAGAATTCGAACATGTAAACTCGTCTATCTCAGCGCTTAAAAAGTTCACATGCAACTCATGATCAAAACCTGACCCATTCTCATGAATCTAAGCTTTTGCCACTTATTCAATTTATGTTTGCCTCAGCGGTTTAACACAGATCGATGACACTACTAACCCTGCAGAAGTCAGTCATTTAAATAAAGCAGACCATAAGTTTTCAACATCAAGAATGACATAGGAATAAGTTACGCAAATTTCATTAACAATCTAAGAACAAAACTTTATAAAATTCATGCATAAAACATATTGTCAACAACAGTACTCATAATCCATGCAATTAAAAATACAAAGGCAGTAAGAACAAGATAGTAAATCCAGAGCATAGTTTTACACTTTTGAGTCTTCTTGGCCTTAAAGCTTCAAAGGGGTGACAGACTAGTGCAGGAAGAACCTCGGCAGCGTTGAGGAAGCTATCGTGGCTGCGTGCTTGCTCCTTTTTGGCTTGGCACTCACACGGACTAGAGAACAGAAGAGACAAAACGTTTTCTAAATTTTTGGTGGTAGAAGTGATACTGAAAACGTTGCTCTCTGCTTCTTTATATAGTAGTCTGGCCGAACCCTAGCTGTCCTCCTAGCCCTTGATTGATTTGTGATCCAACGGTGATAAATTATTGCTTTAAATCCTGATTTAGACCTTCCCAGAATTATCTGGAATGTCTTGTGCAGTAATTCATTGCATGAGGCTTGAATAGAGGCCATGTACGTTTCTTGTTCTCCAAAAGAAATCACAGCAGTGAAAACCTTCCTTCTTCTGCCTTCAATCAGCCTTTTGACGAAAATCCTTGATTTTCCTTCCATTCCTGGTGTGCAATTAGGGTTCCTGCAAGGGAAATAAAGTCAGATAAATAAGGTAGGGAATAACAGAATTCAAATGACGAAATTAAGGAAAGAATCCCTTAATTTCTGATTTATAAATCCCTTGATTAATGCAGAATTCATCCTCCCCTTTTTATACACATTCACAGATTCCTATTCCAAGTTGGATTAGGTTTCCTGACTTCAAATGGATTCCCTGTCTCATTAGAAAAGAAAGTTTCCTAAATATTTAGGAAAGATTTATAAATAGCAAGTTTCCTAAATCAAAATAAGAGAGTTTCTTAAAATGAAATAGGCAAGTTTCCTTTTTCAAAACAGGAAAGTTTCCTAAACGATTTATCCTCAGATTTTGCGACTTAATGAGACTCCTTGCTCCACCAAGAATCCTCTTTTGATTAGGATTTCTCTCAATTCTTGCGTTTTAACCTCTTTTTGTGTAAAACTGCCTCTTTTGACCTACAACACAGAAACAAGCTAGAAATGACATTATTAAGAAATAACGAAGCTAAATAGGGTCGGAAATACATTAAGAATATAGCATATAATGCGTGTATCACTCACGAAGACCAAAATATCAATACATTGGAAGCTTTTCCAATACAAACCAAACCATTAACTTGCAAGTAAAAAAAAAGATAAAGTAAATACATGTCCTGACACTGAGGATCACCACCAGAAAAACAGAAAGAAACGTCTGCAATTTTAAATGACTATTTCAATGCCAAAATCTGGAGTCTATCAAAAAACTTTCACAAAATAGCCATAACCAACCTGATACATAACAACATGCAAGACAAATCAAAATTGAAAAAGTGGTCTCAAACTTCCCATTAGAAACCACAACAGAGTATAAAAAAAGGTAAAAAGAGAAGCTGTGTACAAATCTGACAATTACATTAACCATGTATAGCAACAGATGTTGAAATTTCGACCAATTATATGTTTGTGCATCAATATCATGACATTAACAAATAAAGCTATTGCGAAGTTATAAACCAACTCTTCAATCCTAAGCTTAATCCATCCCAATACAGTTGTCTGATATGTAATTCAAACAGAATATTAAACATTCCATTAATTAAAAACTGAATTTGAGTTGAAATCACTGCCATCAAACTAATGAATGTCACATAGAACTCCTAGGTTTCAAGATCATATTGTCGATTTGTTGTCAAAAAAAAAAAAATTAAATTCCTAAACAGACACACCCATAACCATACAGCCAGGCACATCAAATAATACGAAATTTAAAAGTACTCGCTGCGAACCTCACCAAGACCAAAATATCAATACATTGGAAGCTTTTCCAATACAAACCAAACCATTAACTTGCAAGTAAAAAAAAAGATAAAGTAAATACATATCCTGGCACTGAAGATCACCGCCAGAAAAACAGAAAGAAACGTTTGCAAAACAGTCAGACACCCAATTTGATTAAACCAAAAAAATTACCAACATGCAAACCAAACCAAAAAACTTAAATAGTTAATCCAACCAAAGGAACCGATAAGCACCTGAGAGAATGAGATTGATTGCGGATAGTGAAAGAACCAACATTGAAAACAGAACAAAAATTATCAACCCTAATCAAACAATTGATACTGATGTTTTCATTAATTTATTTATTTTTCCATTAGAAAAGCTCGACCGCCCTGATTCCGTAATGGTAGGATAGCAGCAACTCAACTTAAGTTATAATAAAAGGACTGCAACTATCACCATTGTAACAAAAATCATACGCTCAACAAAATTTAAAAGAAATAACCAAAAAAATGTAGCTAATTTCAAAAATTAAAATTGAAATACATGATAGATTTCAAAATCCTATAAACATTAAAATCTTAAAACAGACACACAAATAACTAAATAAACAGGCACATCAAATAACAACAATAAAAAAAACAGGTACCTAAACACCTTGTTTTCATCGTAGTAAACTGCAATCATATACAAACAATAACTACGCAATACCAAAATACTAATACATTGGCAGCATTCTATATAAACCAAATCATTAACATGCAGTAAAATATAGATAAGTAAATATCTAACCCAGTTTTTGGTCGACACCCTTTGGCTCCTTATTATTGATTCCTCAAACAGTAATTTGATTCTTCTCCTTCAAATATTTCTAATATAGTAGTATGAAATATAGTCTAAAAACTGGAACTACACATACAATTTCAATGCCAAAATCTGGAATCTACCAAAAAAACCTTCACGAAATAGCCATAACCAATCTGATACATAACCAACATGCAAGACATCAAAATTAGAAAAGCGGTCTCAAACTTCCCATGTATAAAAATTGGAAACCACAACATAGTATAAAAAAGGTAAAAAGAGAAGCCTATGTACAAATCTGACAATTACATTAACCATGTATAGCAACAGATGTTGAAACTTCGACCAATTATATGTTTGTGCATCAATATCATGACATTAACAAATAAAGCTATTGCGAAGTTATAAACCAACTCTTCAATCCTAGGCTCAATCCATCCCAATACAGCTGTCTGATATGTAAATTCAAATAGAATATTAAACATTCCATTAATCAAAAATTGAATTTGAGTTGAAATTACTGCTATCAAACTAATGAATGTCACACAGAACTCCTAGGTTTCAAGATCATATTGTCGATTTGTCGTCAAAAAAAGAAAAAGAAAAAGAAAAAGGAAAATGGAACGGAGTTAAGAGAGAGCTACCTTTTTCAGAGTTGATATATCAAGAATACAATCAGCTTGATTGTAAATCTTGATAAGAAGGGTCAAAAAGAGTTTCCAACGGCAAAAAGAGAGCAGACTGAAATTGAAATTGAGGAGTAAACCCATAAAACACAAACCCAGTGCTTAATTTGTGTAATGCATATGTCCATACTTGTTTTATGGATTAAATTTGTATGCCAGTCGACAAACCCAGCATACCAAAACCAATTCCAAATCAAAATCTGAAAACTTTCATTGTTACTTGAATATGAAAATCAAGAATCGAAGAAGAACAAAGAAACCTAAATATTTGAGTTCCAAATCGTACCGTAATCTTTGCTGCGGTCTTTGATTTCACCTTGAACTGCAAGCGGAATATGAAATCAACAATGAAAAACACAAATGGAAACCGAACGAAGCTGAAGGAAGAAGCTCAAATACCTTAACCCGAAATCGTCCCAAAATCCTTTATCTGGAGCATTTCTCATAGCAGTCGGTGGTGCACATGTTTTTGAGGAAGTGAGGCTCAAGGAAGGAGCCAAAGTCTAGATGTGCTCCCTTCCGTCAGCAAGCTTTCCAGCTGCAATGGTGTTATCTTACTGGAAGTACCTAACGGCATTCGCAAAATCGAAACACCAAACCAACTCTAAGTTCATTACATCCTATAGAAAGCCAAACTTACAGTTCATAGAAACGAAAAAGAATATCTTGATTACCTAATTTCTTAAAGGCCGGCTGTTGTGTGAAAATATAAATCATTGCAGTAAACAAAACCACATCCATCGTCACATTCAGAATCAAACACATAACAATGCCGAAGAAAGAAAGAACAATTTGGTAAGAAACCTACTTGCAAATATCACTGCGTACCAGAGAGTCAAGTGGTAAAGTAAGCGCAAGAAGAAAAATCTGAACACAATCACATGAATCTCATATTAGAAATAGTCAATATCAATTTTACACTAATTATAAAAGACTAATGACACCTTCACTTTCGCAAAGAAGAGCGTATCTGAAATAAAACCCTCCCACGTTTCTTCCCTCACTATCTGCAACAAACAAAACCCAACCAAATCAAATGAAATCAAATTAAAAAAATGAGCTCAGAATTTAGAAGTGAATAGAGAGAGACCTTGATGGCAGCGAAGACGCCCAAGGCCAAAGCGGCTTGGATTTCTTGGAGAAAGAGACGGGAGGTGATATGGGGAGAGAGGATTTGAGCAGCAGAAGTGCGGAACCATATATTTGGTCCCAGATACCTCAGCCCAAATATTTGAGCTTCTTTGATTTCGGTTTCCAGACAAATGGAAACCGAACGAAGCAGAAGGAAGAAGCTCAAATACCTCAGCCCGAAATCGTGCCGAAATCCTTTATCTGGAGCACTTCTCATAGCAGTCGTGAAAATATCAAAGCTCCAATGCGTGGAGAATTGGGTTTAATGGTACAGCTTCGTGGAACTAAAGTAGGAGGCCACGCAGCAACAATAATAAGGACAGTTTTGCAATTATTGATAAACGTAGGGCAAAAACGAAATCCGCGAAACTTCAGGGGAAGAACCCAATTCGTCATAGATATGAACAGTAACTTTTTCCTTATCGTTTTATTATATATAATGTCAATATGTTAATGTATCCCAGGCAAACTTCAAGAATAACAAGCATCTGAAGTGAACCCCAACAGTCACCTGTGTATGAAAATAGGATCATTATGATCCAAAGGATTCAGTTGTACTATGATTGACACTATAAATACACTGTAATTTAATTATGCAATAACAAGTTTCTGAACCAAAGTTAAGCTACTCTTGTCGCAAGCCTTTCCAACAATACTGCTACAGTTTCTTGTGTTCCAAGTCTATCTGCCTCAGGTGTGGTATTGAAGAAGAGTCCATTTCTCTGGCATTCTGTGTGTGCCTGGAAAAGATAAAACTTTGAAAAGTTTCACTTTGGAAGGAGATTGTGATGGAGATCAGTGTTTCTTGAGTTGGTTAGAGGCGGCCTGGAGCTTAAAGATTCTGAAGTGCCTCAGAAGTGGCAAGGCAGTAAAATCTCGACAGGGATTTTCCTGTGATCACTTATCCATTAATTTGGTACTACTGTTAATGTGATCTTGTACCCCCAGGGTCACAAGGTGTGATTAATAGACTTTGACTATGAGTGTAAAGGGAAGCACACACATGCTGTGTTCATTCATAGTCTTTTATAGACGCTATACATCAACTGATTATAGAGATATACTTTACATGAGATTAGAGTCTATCTCTTGATAACAGAAAGAAGAGGGAATTACAAAATTCAAATACAAGATCATTAAGCCTATCTATAGTTATCGTACAGTTAACTGACTAAGAGGATTATCATGAAGAGACTAAGATAAGGTAGAACTATAGAACACAGCAGCAACTATTGAGAAGAAGCAGGAGAGGATAAGTTATGTCTGTTACACCCCCGCAAGCTTGCGGGGCGAGACCGCACATGAAGCTTGGATGCCAGTACTTTGAATCGTTTAGGATGCAGTCCTTTTGTGAAGATATCAGCTAGCTGATCTTCACTACACACAAAGCCAACTGAAAGTTCCTTTCTAACAACTTTATCCCGAATGTAGTGATAGTCTACTTCAACATGCTTCGTACGGGAATGGAAAACCGGATTTGAGGCTAAAGAAATAGCACTTACATTGTCACACCATAAGCGAGGAGGAGTCAAGGCAACGTGTAAGTCACGAAACAAAGAGCGAAGCCAAGAGATTTCTGCAGCTGTCAAAGCTAATTGCCTATATTCTGCCTCTATACTTGAACGAGAAATGCAACCTCCTTGCTTCTTTGAACTCCAAGAGATGAGATTATTTCCAAGGTAAATGCAATAACCGCCAGTAGAATGACGCTCATCTGGTTCACCGGCATAATCCGCATCAGAGAATGCTTGCAATTGTAAATTACCTGGAGAATAGACCAAACCATGATCATAAGTAGACTTCACAAAACGCAAAATTCGCTTGACTGCCATCCAATGAGAAGTTGTAGGACGGTGCATATATTGGCAGACTTGGTTAACAGCAAATGCAAGATCAGGACGAGTTATGGTCAACTATTGAAGAGCGCCAACTACACTGCGGTACTCAGACGGATCAACAAGAACATCACCATCATGAACACTTGCACGTTTTCCGTGAGCAGCAAGAGAGGAAAGTGGCTTAACATCTTGAAACTTGGTCTTGCGAAGTAAGTCAAGAGCATACTTGGTTTGAGTCAGATGAACTTGAGTGCCATGACGTACCACTTCTATTCCCAAAAAGTAGGGCAAGGGTCCCAAGTCTTTCATAGAAAACAATTGACCCAACTATGAAATAAGCTTAGTAACACAATTAGGAGAATTCCCTGTGATCAAGATGTCATCAACATAAATCAACAAAATGATAAAGACACCATTATGATGATATGTAAACAGAGAGTAATCTGCCAATGATTCAGTGAAGCCAAGCTCCAATAAGTAGTCTGAAAAACATTGAAACCAAGGTCGGGGAGCTTGTTTTAATCCATATAGAGAACGATTGAGCTTGCAGACATAATGTGGGAATTGATTATCAATGAAACCTGCTGGTTGTCGCATGTAGACTTCTTCAGAAATATATCCATGCAAAAAGGCATTTTGAACATCAAGCTGCCGAATAGGCCAATTAAAATGAGTAGCCAAAGCATTAACAGTGCGAATAGTAGTGTGTTTAACCACTGGACTAAACGTCTCGGCATAATCAATTCCTTCTTGTTGATGAAATCCATTAGCAACTAGCCGAGCCTTATGCCGTTCTATGGAACCATCCGATTTTTGCTTAATACGAAACACCCATTTGTTAGGCAAAACATTCATTGATGCTTTTGGAGGAACAAGAGACCACGTACCACTGACTTGGAGTGCATTAAACTCAGTAGCCATGGCTTCACGCCATTCAGCTTGCTTGATAGCTTGACTGGAGCATGTAGGCTCAATAATGGTAGGCACAACTGATGTAGCCATAGCATACTTGGGATTAGGTTTGCGAATATTATGTTTACTGCAGGTCTGCATAGGAGGAGAAGAAATATGAAGTGACGATGGGGAAGTTTGAGTACTATTAGGCAAAGTAGAGAGAACAGTAGACTGTTGGGATATAGTTAGGGGAGGAACAGAGGGAGATGGAGGGGTAGAGAAGGGTGAGGATGACTGATTAGATGAAGTAGGAGGGGAACTTGATAAAGGACTAGATGGAGTAGGTGGAGGGGTTGGATGTGGTAGAGGAGTAGATGGAAGTACTGATGGAGAAGGTGAGAGAGTGGGGGACGATATGGTGTCAAGAATTAGTGGAGGATCTGCAACCGTGGAGTGGAGCGGAGAAGCAATGGTCTTGCTGAACGGGAAAACCTTTTCATCAAAGACGACATGACGCGATAAATATATACGACCAGATGACCTATCTAAACACTGATACCCCTGATGATTTAGAGAATATCCAATAAAGACACAAGGTTTTGAACGAAATGCCATTTTATGTTTATTGTATGGCCGAAGACAAGGAAAACATGCACATCCAAAAACGTGAAGAAAATCATATTTGGGAGACTTGTGAAACAGAGTTTCAAAAGGAGATTGGAAACCCAATAGACGAGATGGGAGACGATTGATTAAGTATATAGCAGTATTAAATGCAGCAACCCAATACGAAGGAGGCATATGAGCCTGGGCAAGAAGTGTGAGACCTATTTCAACAACATGGCGATGGTTACGCTCCGCCAAACCATTTTGTTTAGGAGTGTGAGGACATGAAATCCGGTGATGAATACCATGATTAAGTAAAAATTCTTTGAAATCACGAGAAGTGTATTCACCACCTCCATCAGATTGAAACGATTTTATTTTAGCACTGAGCAAATTCTCAACATAAAGTTTAAATTTGACAAACAAACCAAAAACTTCATGCTTAAAATGCATAGGATATAACCATGAGTAACGGGAATAATCATCAATAAATATTAAATAATACTTATATCCTTGTACAGATGGAATAGATGAACTCCACACATCGGAGTGTACAAGTTGTAAAGGGAAAGAAGAAACAGACTCAGACAACTTGAAGGGTAATTTGGAGCTCTTACCCAACGGACACGAATGACACAAAGACATAGTTTGGGAGCCCTGAACAGGAAGCTCCTTATTTGAAAATAAATGACTCAGAACTAGACTAGATGGGTGACCAAGGCGGGAATGCCAAACAGGAGCCGACACACGAACACCAACATGAGCAAACTTTGAATCCAAAAAATTTGACGACGACGGCAGAGAGACAGGATATAGACCCTTGCTACTCTTCCTGGACAAAAGAGTCCTCCCCGATTTTAGATCCTTCACATAAAAACAATCAGGGTAAAATATAAAGTAACAAATTGTCAATAGCAAACTTATTAACAGAGAGGAGATTAGTAGAAGCATTGGAGCAATGAAGAACATCACGAAGGTGAAATTTGGTGGTATTAGAAGATAAAGTAGCAGAGACCAATATGGTTAATAGGCAAACCTGTGCCATGACCAACGCCACCAACACGATCTTGACCATGATACTCCTGAGCTTGATTGAGAACACCCAAATCAGTAGTGATATAAGCGTTAGCTCCAGTATCAGTCAACCAAGTAGAAGGCTCCAAAGAAAGGCCAGCAACCATTGCAAAGAGGCGCTTGGTAGGTACTCGACCTTCATAGGACATAGTCATCCGATTGAAACAATCAATGGCAGTGTGACCCATCCTTTCACAAATTTGACATTGAGTGCGAGCTGGGCCATTAGAGGGAAAAGCACCCAAAACACCTCTACCATTGCCAGAGGCATTATCAATAGGACGAGAACCAAGATTAGGGAAAGAGCCACCTCACCCATTAACACCCCCGCGAGACAAACCACCGCGAGTGAAACCACGACCTCGGTTCAGAGCACCTCGAGGACGAGCAGCAAGAAGGGCAGTAGCCCCTGAGTCAAGAATGGGAGCAGCATGCGTCGCTAAACGACGTTCATCACTGAGAAGCAACGCCTCCAGATCATCATAGGTTATAGGCACATCACGGGCTTGAGCTGAACTCACAGTCATCTCATACATCGGCCCGACATTATTCATAATAATCGACACCAAGTCGGAATCACTAATAGGACTGCCAGAGAGAGCAAGGTTGTCAGCCACAGAGTTGATCTTATCTAAAAAATCAGAGATAGAAAGGTCACCCCTGGTAGTACGTAGCAGCTCACTACGTAATTGCAAGATACGGTTCTGAGATGGTGAGGCATAACGCTTGGCGAGAGCAACCCAGGTGGTCTGAGCGTGAACAGAACGAGCCACAGTAGACAAAATGGACGGGGTGAGGGAACCATTGATCCACCCTAGGATCATCTGATCTTCTTGAATCCAGGCCTCATACTCCGGATTGATTTCATCAGTTTGCTTGCCAGCATCGTCCTTCTTAAAGCAAGGAGGACACTCGGAGGAACCATCAACATACTTCATAAGTTTCCTGCTTTTAAGAGCAGGCAGAATCTGGGCAAGCCAGAGCGGGTAGTTGGTGCGGTCAAGTTTTATAGTAAGGAAATTGGTAACAGCGGAGTTGGGATTGGTGGTGGAGGAAGAGGAGGAAGAGGCCATTTGACTAGGATCGGAAAAAAAAAATGGATACCATAATAGACTTTGATTATGAGTGTAAAGGGAAGCACACACATGCTGTGTTCATTCATAGTCTTTTATAGATGCTATACATCAACTGATCATAGAGATAGACTTTACATGAGATTAGAGTCTATCTCTTGATAACAGAAAGAAGAGGGAATTACAAAATTCAAATACAAGATCATTAAGCCTATCTATAGTTATCGTACAGTTAAGTGACTAAGAGGATTATCATGAAGAGACCAAGATAAGGTAGAACTGTAGAACACAGCAGCAACTATTGAGAAGAAGCATGAGAGGATAAGTTATGTCTGTTAGTAATGTGGTTGCTCATGGGTTTGCCGAGTTCATGCTGTATGAGTGTTGAAAAGGGGCAAATTGGCTCATAGACTCTATTCAAAATGACTAGTTAACCATTGTAGTCTCTGATCAAACGAAAAACTAAACTAGTCTGCTCATAACTACCCTTGGAGATCTCTCCAAAAACCTAATCTGACACTTGAAACTTGAAAGCTAGAACTAGTTTTCTAGGCACAGCCAATCTCAGATGCCTCCCTTAAGGCTTGTGTTGCATTTAGAGGTTTATGCAAGGTCTTCTAAGGCGTGCAAACACGTCATAAGTTGAATCTGAACTTTGAATCTTAATTGACATAAAAGTACTAGGCTGTCGTGCCAATATAAGGTACAGATCTTTTTAGATCTTCTGCTTACTCTTCCGTATTTCTTTCCACTTCTGCTGTACTGACTTAATCTGGTAAAGGCTCTATCATGGTCGCAGGTGTGCGTTAGACCTGCACACTAACTGGGGATCCAATACTTTAAATGCACCAGAAACTTATTAAGGGAGAGATGGATGAAGAGCATGCTACTGAAGACGTTGTGACATATGTAAGAGTTCATTGAGTACAAAGAAGGTATTGAGTCTAACGTAAACATATTAACCAAAAATTTGGAAAAGTACAGAAATGCATGCACTTGTGACTGTCCAGAGAAATTCAGTTTACTACGTATGAAATCGAATCACTAATTCTGGCTTTCTTTGGATTTAGTCTTCCCTTTTCAGCAGTAACATGACTGATGTATTTGGGGAGTCATATTGGGAAAGCACCATTTCTTTTTCTGAGCACAAACAAAATGGCAGGACCAACTTACAAAGCAAGGAGTTACAAAATAAACATACTGCATAACCAGATATGTAAATAATCAAGAAAACAAGGCATTTTTAGAAGAAGAAGCACCTTCAAGATAACATTTTGAAAAACTGAAAAGCACAACTATGGAATGTCTAAAGTTTTAAAACGAAAAAAGGCAAACAATGGCCTTCATGTAGGTGACAACCTTAAAACTTAGCAATGCTACATCAGGATTGGCCTTCATAGTTATTACTAATGAATGAAGCTTTAAATTTTCAACCACGAATCATCAACAACTGCTGACTCATCATCATCACCAACATCTTCTTCTTCTTCTTCTTCTATGGTGATGTTTATCTTGTTGACATCTTCAAGCTGCTGTTCCAATTCAGCATTAATGCACTGAAGTCTTTCCTTTTCAGTCTGCCATTTCTGTTCGATCATACAAAGAAAAAGAAAACGTGAGGTAATTCATAAGTTCATGCCAATATTTACACATATTTATAATATAATTCATCGTTATATTATAAATTGAAAATTAAAAAGCAAACCTGGCGTTCTTCTGCTAAGTTTGCTAGCAAGTCATCAACTTTGTTTTGCTCTGAAGTAACCTTCTTATCCTGAAACAAGCATACAAAAATTCAATCAGCTTCACAGTTTACCTGTCATATATACCATCCTAATATCTGAAGCATACAAAGCTCTATGACAAGTGTTGGGGATAAACCAGTCACTGTAAATTTAATATACATGTGGAATACATGCATGTGTAAAAAACATAATACTGTGTTCTAGTTCATGGTCCAATTTTAACTTAATCTTAATTAATATAAAACTGATTTTAATACAGATTCAAAAGACAGAAGAATACCGTGTGTTCTATCAATAGTTGAAGTTCCAGATCACGCTGCTCAAGTAGCTTTCTAAATGCTGTCTTTTCAGCTTTGCTCACTTCAAGTTCCTTCTTAAGAGCTTCCATTTCAAATTCACTCTGCTTTTTAAATGTTATAATGTCTGCTTTGCTCATCTCAAGTTCTCTCTTAATAGCTTCCACTTCAACTTCAGTCTGCTGTTTAAATGCTTGACTTTCAACTTCCCTCTGTTTTATAAATGCTATCTTTTCAGCTTTGGTCTTCTCAAGTTCCATCTTAACAACTTCAATTCACCTTCGCTCCGCTGCATAGGTACATAGTGTGTGTTTCAATTAACTCAGAATGTACATTAGAAAATTTTAGTTGAAATTAGTTAAGAGAAAAAAAATACCCTTATGTTCAGTTGATTCCTCTCATCTAGTAATTTGAAAAAACGCTTTCTTTCCAGCTGCAATCCGCTGAATCTCCATCTTAAGGTCAACTGTTTTAGCTTCTATCTCCACAACAACTACCTTAAGCTTCTCCTTTTCAGTTTCACTCTTCTTGAGCTTTTCTTTAAGTTCCTCCTTCTCAGCATCACTCTCCTCAAGTGTTTTCTGAAGACCTTTATTTATAGCTTCGCTATTCTGAAGTTGTTGCTTAATATCTTGTTTCTCCGCTTGATTTTGTGCAAGCTCATTCTTATAATATTCTTCCTTTTCAGCTTCTCTAATTTCTACATATATAACAGTATCTCGGGTTAGGATAGTAGTAAATCATACTTTTAATCCAAAAAGATGAAAGAAAATTGATATGAACTATAAAGTTAGAAAATAAAAAAGACATACCACTTTTCTAGTTTCGACTCCTGTTGGTCAAGTTCTTTCTTTAATTCTGTCTTTTTAGCGTCAATCTGCTCAAGCTCTTTCTTAAGATCTGCTCTTACAACTTCATCCTGGTCAATCTTTTTTTGAGATTTTCATTTAGAGCTTCACTTTGCTCAAGCTTTTCCTCAAGATCTTCTTTTTCACTTCAAGATCTTCCTTCTCCGCTTCACATGCCTCAAGCCTTTGCTCAAGATCTTCCTTGTCCGCTTCACACTCCTCGAGCCTTTCCTCAAGATCTTCTTTTCAGATTCAGTATCTTCTCTTTCAGTTTCACACTCCTCGAGCTTTACCTCAATATGTTTCTTTTCAGCTTCAATCTGCTCAATCATTTGCCTAAGAATTTCTTTTTGAGCATCACTGTTTTCAAGTTCTTTCTTTAGATTTTCCTTTTCAACTTCAGTTTGCTTGAGCTCTTTCTTAAGGTCTTCTTTTGATCTTCAGCTTGCTACATGTATAAGTGTATCAGCATATTAGTCAGAAAAAGAAATCAGCATATGAAAGGACAATTGATTCTAATTATAAAAAAGAAAAAAGAAAAAGAACATACCAGTTGTTGCAGTTGCATATCACATTGCTCAAGTTCTTCTTGAATCTCTACTTTTTCTGCTTTGCTGTCCTCAAGTTCTTGCTCAAGCCGTCCATTTTTAGTTTCAAGTTCCATGTTTTTAGCTTCATAATTCTCAAGTTGTTTCTTAAGATCTTCAATTACATCTTGACTCAAACCAAGCTTCTCCACAAGATAATTGTTTTGTGCTTCGCTCTCCTCAAGAGTTTCCTTTAGCTGTTTCTTATCAGCTTCACTCTTATGAAGTTGTTTCGTAAGATCTTCGTTTTGAGCTTCATTCTGTGCAAGCTCTTCCTCGAGATATGTATTATCAGTTTCAACTCTTCCTTTCAGTTGCAATGTTTTCTATGTCAGCTTCAAGTTCAAGTTTTCTTTTCAGCTTCAAGATCTTCCTTCTGAGCCTCAATCCTCTCGAGCTGTTTCTTAAGCTCAACTGTCTCGGATTCCTTCATATTGAATTTTCCTCAAGATATCTACTCTCCTACTGTGTTGTTGTTGAAGATTACCCTCATAAACTCTAATTTCTCATGAAACATTTATCACAGCCTCACCCTTCAACTCAGACACTTTATTCTTGAGTTTATTTAATTTAAACTTTTTTTTTCCTTTCTTCTTGTTGCTCGTTCGCAACCACCGCGCCGAAGGCTTACGTAGCTCACACTAGAAGAGCTTCAAGGGTCACGTACAGGTCGACCACCGGATCCCATCAGAACTCCGAAGTTAACTTGCTTGGGCGAGAGTAGTACTAGGATGGGTGACCTCCTGGAAGGCCTCGTGTTGCATCCCTCATTTTTGCATTTGCGCCGTATGTAACTCGTTTTTTATTTTAATTTAAACTTTTTTTTTTCCTTTCTTCTTGTTGCTCGTTCGCAACCGCGCCGAAGGCTTACGTAGCTCACACTAAAGAGCTTCAAGGGTCACGTACAGGTCTACGGGAAATACTTACCCACACAGGGCAACGGCAGAAGTTGACCGATCGAGGCATGCAGGTGGGTCGTGTCTTGGGATCTGGGTTGAGTTAATATTAATCGCAACGGTATATATTTCATTTTGGTTTTCACCGTATGAAATGGACTCAAGTTTTGTTTTATATAGGTTTTCTACGCTGCTAATTTGCAGGCTATAGTTCATCTTATTATTTTTGCTGTATTACTTACAAGGTTATATAGATTGATTGTGCGTAACCTTACGATGCGATCATACCAGCAATAATGCACCGATCCCATCAGAACTCCGAAGTTAAGCTTGCTTGGGCGAGAGTAGTACTAGGATGGGTGACCTCCTGGGAAGGCCTCGTGTTGCATCCCTCATTTTTGCATTTGCGCCGTATGTAACTCGTTTTTTTTATTTAATACTTTTTTTTTTCCTTTCTTGCTTCTTGTTGCTCGTGCAACCGCGCCGAAGGCTTACGTAGCTCACACTAGAAGAGCTTCAAGGGTCACGTACAGGTCGACGGGAATACACTACCCACAGGCACGGGCAGAAGTGACCGATCGAGGCATGCAGGTGGGTCGTGTCTTGTGATCTGGTTGAGTTAATATAATCGCAACGGTATTATTTCCTTTTGGTTTTCACCGTAGAAATGGACTCAAGGTTTTATATAGTTTTCTACGCTGCTAATTTGCAGGCTTATAGTTCATCTTAATTATGTTGCTGTAATTACTTAACAAAGGGTTATATAGATTGATTGTGCGTAACCTACGGATGCGATCATACCAGCAATAATGCACCCGGAGGCCCATCAAACTCCGAAGTTAAGCTTGCTTGGGCGAGAGTAGTACTAGGATGGGTGACCTCCTGGAAGGCCTCCGTGTTGCCCCTCATTTTTGCATTTGCGCCGTATGTAACTCGTTTTTTATTTTAATTTAAACTTTTTTTTTCCTTTTCTTTCTCTTGTCTCGTTCGCAACCCGCGCGCCGAAGGCTTACGTAGCTCACCTAGAAGGCTTCAAGGTCACGTACAGGTCGACGGGAAATACTTACCCACAGGGCACGGGCAGAAGTGACCGATCGAGGCATGCGGTGGGTCGTGTCTTGGGATCTGTGTTGAGTTAATATAATCGCAACGGTATTATTTCATTTTGGTTTTCACCGTATGAAATGGACTCAAGTTTTATATAGGTTTTCTACGCTGCTAATTTGCAGGCTATAGTTCATCTTATTATGTTTGCTGTAATTACTTAACAAAGGGTTAATAGATTGATTGTGCGTAACCTTACGGATGCGATCATACCAGCAATAATGCACGGATCCATCAGAACTCCGAAGTTAAGCTTGCTTGGGCGAGAGTAGTACTAGGATGGGTGACCTCCTGGGAAGGCCTCGTGTTGCCATCCCTCATTTTTGCATTTGCGCCGTAATGTAACTCGTTTTTATTTTAATTTAAACTTTTTTTTTCCTTTCTTCTTGTTGCTCGTTCGCAACCCCGGCGCCGAAGGCTTACGTAGCTCACACTAGAAGAGCTTCAAGGGTCACTACAGGTCGACGGGAAATACTTACCACCCATACCACAGGGCACGGGCAGAAGTGACCGATCGAGGCATGCAGGTGGGTCGTGTCTTGGGATCTGGGTTGAGTTAATATTAATCGCAACGGTATTATTTCATTTTGTTTTCACCGTATGAAATGGACTCAAGGTTTTATATAGGTTTTTCTACGCTGCTAATTGCAGGCTATAGTTCATCTTAATTATGTTTGCTGTAATTACTTAACAAGGGTTATATAGATTGATTGTGCGTAACCTTACGGATGCGATCATACCAGCAATAATGCACCGGATCCCATCAGAACTCCGAAGTTAAGCTTGCTTGGGCGAGAGTAGTACTAGGATGGGTGACCTCCTGGGAAGGCCTCGTGTTGCATCCCTCATTTTTGCATTTGCGCCGTATGTAACTCGTTTTTATTTTAATTTAAACTTTTTTTTCCTTTCTTCTTGTTGCTCGTTCGCAACCGCGCCGAAGGCTTACGTAGCTCACACTAGAAGAGCTTCAAGGGTCACGTACAGGTCGACGGGAAATACTTACCCACAGGGCACGGGCAGAAGTGACCGATCGAGGCATGCAGGTGGGTCGTGTCTTGGGATCTGGGTTGAGTTAATATTAATCGTAACGGTATTATTTCATTTTGGTTTTCACCGTATGAAATGGACTCAAGGTTTTATATAGGTTTTCTACGCTGCTAATTTGCAGGCTATAGTTCATCTTAATTATGTTTGCTGTAATTACTTAACAAAGGGTTATATAGATTGATTGTGCGTAACCTTACGGATGCGATCATACCAGCAATAATGCACCGGATCCCATCAGAACTCCGAAGTTAAGCTTGCTTGGGCGAGAGTAGTACTAGGATGGGTGACCTCCTGGGAAGGCCTCGTGTTGCATCCCTCATTTTTGCATTTGCGCCGTATGTAACTCGTTTTTATTTTAATTTAAACTTTTTTTTTCCTTTCTTCTTGTTGCTCGTTCGCAACCGCGCCGAAGGCTTACGTAGCTCACACTAGAAGAGCTTCAAGGGTCACGTACAGGTCGACGGGAAATACTTACCCACAGGGCACGGGCAGAAGTGACCGATCGAGGCATGCAGGTGGGTCGTGTCTTGGGATCTGGGTTGAGTTAATATTAATCGTAACGGTATTATTTCATTTTGGTTTTCACCGTATGAAATGGACTCAAGGTTTTATATAGGTTTTCTACGCTGCTAATTTGCAGGCTATAGTTCATCTTAATTATGTTTGCTGTAATTACTTAACAAAGGGTTATATAGATTGATTGTGCGTAACCTTACGGATGCGATCATACCAGCAATAATGCACCGGATCCCATCAGAACTCCGAAGTTAAGCTTGCTTGGGCGAGAGTAGTACTAGGATGGGTGACCTCCTGGGAAGGCCTCGTGTTGCATCCCTCATTTTTGCATTTGCGCCGTATGTAACTCGTTTTTATTTTAATTTAAACTTTTTTTTTCCTTTCTTCTTGTTGCTCGTTCGCAACCGCGCCGAAGGCTTACGTAGCTCACACTAGAAGAGCTTCAAGGGTCACGTACAGGTCGACGGGAAATACTTACCCACAGGGCACGGGCAGAAGTGACCGATCGAGGCATGCAGGTGGGTCGTGTCTTGGGATCTGGGTTGAGTTAATATTAATCGCAACGGTATTATTTCATTTTGGTTTTCACCGTATGAAATGGACTCAAGGTTTTATATAGGTTTTCTACGCTGCTAATTTGCAGGCTATAGTTCATCTTAATTATGTTTGCTGTAATTACTTAACAAAGGGTTATATAGATTGATTGTGCGTAACCTTACGGATGCGATCATACCAGCAATAATGCACCGGATCCCATCAGAACTCCGAAGTTAAGCTTGCTTGGGCGAGAGTAGTACTAGGATGGGTGACCTCCTGGGAAGGCCTCGTGTTGCATCCCTCATTTTTGCATTTGCGCCGTATGTAACTCGTTTTTATTTTAATTTAAACTTTTTTTTTCCTTTCTTCTTGTTGCTCGTTCGCAACCGCGCCGAAGGCTTACGTAGCTCACACTAGAAGAGCTTCAAGGGTCACGTACAGGTCGACGGGAAATACTTACCCACAGGGCACGGGCAGAAGTGACCGATCGAGGCATGCAGGTGGGTCGTGTCTTGGGATCTGGGTTGAGTTAATATTAATCGCAACGGTATTATTTCATTTTGGTTTTCACCGTATGAAATGGACTCAAGGTTTTATATAGGTTTTCTACGCTGCTAATTTGCAGGCTATAGTTCATCTTAATTATGTTTGCTGTAATTACTTAACAAAGGGTTATATAGATTGATTGTGCGTAACCTTACGGATGCGATCATACCAGCAATAATGCACCGGATCCCATCAGAACTCCGAAGTTAAGCTTGCTTGGGCGAGAGTAGTACTAGGATGGGTGACCTCCTGGGAAGGCCTCGTGTTGCATCCCTCATTTTTGCATTTGCGCCGTATGTAACTCGTTTTTATTTTAATTTAAACTTTTTTTTTCCTTTCTTCTTGTTGCTCGTTCGCAACCGCGCCGAAGGCTTACGTAGCTCACACTAGAAGAGCTTCAAGGGTCACGTACAGGTCGACGGGAAATACTTACCCACAGGGCACGGGCAGAAGTGACCGATCGAGGCATGCAGGTGGGTCGTGTCTTGGGATCTGGGTTGAGTTAATATTAATCGCAACGGTATTATTTCATTTTGGTTTTCACCGTATGAAATGGACTCAAGGTTTTATATAGGTTTTCTACGCTGCTAATTTGCAGGCTATAGTTCATCTTAATTATGTTTGCTGTAATTACTTAACAAAGGGTTATATAGATTGATTGTGCGTAACCTTACGGATGCGATCATACCAGCAATAATGCACCGGATCCCATCAGAACTCCGAAGTTAAGCTTGCTTGGGCGAGAGTAGTACTAGGATGGGTGACCTCCTGGGAAGGCCTCGTGTTGCATCCCTCATTTTTGCATTTGCGCCGTATGTAACTCGTTTTTATTTTAATTTAAACTTTTTTTTTCCTTTCTTCTTGTTGCTCGTTCGCAACCGCGCCGAAGGCTTACGTAGCTCACACTAGAAGAGCTTCAAGGGTCACGTACAGGTCGACGGGAAATACTTACCCACAGGGCACGGGCAGAAGTGACCGATCGAGGCATGCAGGTGGGTCGTGTCTTGGGATCTGGGTTGAGTTAATATTAATCGCAACGGTATTATTTCATTTTGGTTTTCACCGTATGAAATGGACTCAAGGTTTTATATAGGTTTTCTACGCTGCTAATTTGCAGGCTATAGTTCATCTTAATTATGTTTGCTGTAATTACTTAACAAAGGGTTATATAGATTGATTGTGCGTAACCTTACGGATGCGATCATACCAGCAATAATGCACCGGATCCCATCAGAACTCCGAAGTTAAGCTTGCTTGGGCGAGAGTAGTACTAGGATGGGTGACCTCCTGGGAAGGCCTCGTGTTGCATCCCTCATTTTTGCATTTGCGCCGTATGTAACTCGTTTTTATTTTAATTTAAACTTTTTTTTTCCTTTCTTCTTGTTGCTCGTTCGCAACCGCGCCGAAGGCTTACGTAGCTCACACTAGAAGAGCTTCAAGGGTCACGTACAGGTCGACGGGAAATACTTACCCACAGGGCACGGGCAGAAGTGACCGATCGAGGCATGCAGGTGGGTCGTGTCTTGGGATCTGGGTTGAGTTAATATTAATCGCAACGGTATTATTTCATTTTGGTTTTCACCGTATGAAATGGACTCAAGGTTTTATATAGGTTTTCTACGCTGCTAATTTGCAGGCTATAGTTCATCTTAATTATGTTTGCTGTAATTACTTAACAAAGGGTTATATAGATTGATTGTGCGTAACCTTACGGATGCGATCATACCAGCAATAATGCACCGGATCCCATCAGAACTCCGAAGTTAAGCTTGCTTGGGCGAGAGTAGTACTAGGATGGGTGACCTCCTGGGAAGGCCTCGTGTTGCATCCCTCATTTTTGCATTTGCGCCGTATGTAACTCGTTTTTATTTTAATTTAAACTTTTTTTTTCCTTTCTTCTTGTTGCTCGTTCGCAACCGCGCCGAAGGCTTACGTAGCTCACACTAGAAGAGCTTCAAGGGTCACGTACAGGTCGACGGGAAATACTTACCCACAGGGCACGGGCAGAAGTGACCGATCGAGGCATGCAGGTGGGTCGTGTCTTGGGATCTGGGTTGAGTTAATATTAATCGTAACGGTATTATTTCATTTTGGTTTTCACCGTATGAAATGGACTCAAGGTTTTATATAGGTTTTCTACGCTGCTAATTTGCAGGCTATAGTTCATCTTAATTATGTTTGCTGTAATTACTTAACAAAGGGTTATATAGATTGATTGTGCGTAACCTTACGGATGCGATCATACCAGCAATAATGCACCGGATCCCATCAGAACTCCGAAGTTAAGCTTGCTTGGGCGAGAGTAGTACTAGGATGGGTGACCTCCTGGGAAGGCCTCGTGTTGCATCCCTCATTTTTGCATTTGCGCCGTATGTAACTCGTTTTTATTTTAATTTAAACTTTTTTTTTCCTTTCTTCTTGTTGCTCGTTCGCAACCGCGCCGAAGGCTTACGTAGCTCACACTAGAAGAGCTTCAAGGGTCACGTACAGGTCGACGGGAAATACTTACCCACAGGGCACGGGCAGAAGTGACCGATCGAGGCATGCAGGTGGGTCGTGTCTTGGGATCTGGGTTGAGTTAATATTAATCGCAACGGTATTATTTCATTTTGGTTTTCACCGTATGAAATGGACTCAAGGTTTTATATAGGTTTTCTACGCTGCTAATTTGCAGGCTATAGTTCATCTTAATTATGTTTGCTGTAATTACTTAACAAAGGGTTATATAGATTGATTGTGCGTAACCTTACGGATGCGATCATACCAGCAATAATGCACCGGATCCCATCAGAACTCCGAAGTTAAGCTTGCTTGGGCGAGAGTAGTACTAGGATGGGTGACCTCCTGGGAAGGCCTCGTGTTGCATCCCTCATTTTTGCATTTGCGCCGTATGTAACTCGTTTTTATTTTAATTTAAACTTTTTTTTTCCTTTCTTCTTGTTGCTCGTTCGCAACCGCGCCGAAGGCTTACGTAGCTCACACTAGAAGAGCTTCAAGGGTCACGTACAGGTCGACGGGAAATACTTACCCACAGGGCACGGGCAGAAGTGACCGATCGAGGCATGCAGGTGGGTCGTGTCTTGGGATCTGGGTTGAGTTAATATTAATCGCAACGGTATTATTTCATTTTGGTTTTCACCGTATGAAATGGACTCAAGGTTTTATATAGGTTTTCTACGCTGCTAATTTGCAGGCTATAGTTCATCTTAATTATGTTTGCTGTAATTACTTAACAAAGGGTTATATAGATTGATTGTGCGTAACCTTACGGATGCGATCATACCAGCAATAATGCACCGGATCCCATCAGAACTCCGAAGTTAAGCTTGCTTGGGCGAGAGTAGTACTAGGATGGGTGACCTCCTGGGAAGGCCTCGTGTTGCATCCCTCATTTTTGCATTTGCGCCGTATGTAACTCGTTTTTATTTTAATTTAAACTTTTTTTTTCCTTTCTTCTTGTTGCTCGTTCGCAACCGCGCCGAAGGCTTACGTAGCTCACACTAGAAGAGCTTCAAGGGTCACGTACAGGTCGACGGGAAATACTTACCCACAGGGCACGGGCAGAAGTGACCGATCGAGGCATGCAGGTGGGTCGTGTCTTGGGATCTGGGTTGAGTTAATATTAATCGTAACGGTATTATTTCATTTTGGTTTTCACCGTATGAAATGGACTCAAGGTTTTATATAGGTTTTCTACGCTGCTAATTTGCAGGCTATAGTTCATCTTAATTATGTTTGCTGTAATTACTTAACAAAGGGTTATATAGATTGATTGTGCGTAACCTTACGGATGCGATCATACCAGCAATAATGCACCGGATCCCATCAGAACTCCGAAGTTAAGCTTGCTTGGGCGAGAGTAGTACTAGGATGGGTGACCTCCTGGGAAGGCCTCGTGTTGCATCCCTCATTTTTGCATTTGCGCCGTATGTAACTCGTTTTTATTTTAATTTAAACTTTTTTTTTCCTTTCTTCTTGTTGCTCGTTCGCAACCGCGCCGAAGGCTTACGTAGCTCACACTAGAAGAGCTTCAAGGGTCACGTACAGGTCGACGGGAAATACTTACCCACAGGGCACGGGCAGAAGTGACCGATCGAGGCATGCAGGTGGGTCGTGTCTTGGGATCTGGGTTGAGTTAATATTAATCGCAACGGTATTATTTCATTTTGGTTTTCACCGTATGAAATGGACTCAAGGTTTTATATAGGTTTTCTACGCTGCTAATTTGCAGGCTATAGTTCATCTTAATTATGTTTGCTGTAATTACTTAACAAAGGGTTATATAGATTGATTGTGCGTAACCTTACGGATGCGATCATACCAGCAATAATGCACCGGATCCCATCAGAACTCCGAAGTTAAGCTTGCTTGGGCGAGAGTAGTACTAGGATGGGTGACCTCCTGGGAAGGCCTCGTGTTGCATCCCTCATTTTTGCATTTGCGCCGTATGTAACTCGTTTTTATTTTAATTTAAACTTTTTTTTTCCTTTCTTCTTGTTGCTCGTTCGCAACCGCGCCGAAGGCTTACGTAGCTCACACTAGAAGAGCTTCAAGGGTCACGTACAGGTCGACGGGAAATACTTACCCACAGGGCACGGGCAGAAGTGACCGATCGAGGCATGCAGGTGGGTCGTGTCTTGGGATCTGGGTTGAGTTAATATTAATCGCAACGGTATTATTTCATTTTGGTTTTCACCGTATGAAATGGACTCAAGGTTTTATATAGGTTTTCTACGCTGCTAATTTGCAGGCTATAGTTCATCTTAATTATGTTTGCTGTAATTACTTAACAAAGGGTTATATAGATTGATTGTGCGTAACCTTACGGATGCGATCATACCAGCAATAATGCACCGGATCCCATCAGAACTCCGAAGTTAAGCTTGCTTGGGCGAGAGTAGTACTAGGATGGGTGACCTCCTGGGAAGGCCTCGTGTTGCATCCCTCATTTTTGCATTTGCGCCGTATGTAACTCGTTTTTATTTTAATTTAAACTTTTTTTTTCCTTTCTTCTTGTTGCTCGTTCGCAACCGCGCCGAAGGCTTACGTAGCTCACACTAGAAGAGCTTCAAGGGTCACGTACAGGTCGACGGGAAATACTTACCCACAGGGCACGGGCAGAAGTGACCGATCGAGGCATGCAGGTGGGTCGTGTCTTGGGATCTGGGTTGAGTTAATATTAATCGCAACGGTATTATTTCATTTTGGTTTTCACCGTATGAAATGGACTCAAGGTTTTATATAGGTTTTCTACGCTGCTAATTTGCAGGCTATAGTTCATCTTAATTATGTTTGCTGTAATTACTTAACAAAGGGTTATATAGATTGATTGTGCGTAACCTTACGGATGCGATCATACCAGCAATAATGCACCGGATCCCATCAGAACTCCGAAGTTAAGCTTGCTTGGGCGAGAGTAGTACTAGGATGGGTGACCTCCTGGGAAGGCCTCGTGTTGCATCCCTCATTTTTGCATTTGCGCCGTATGTAACTCGTTTTTATTTTAATTTAAACTTTTTTTTTCCTTTCTTCTTGTTGCTCGTTCGCAACCGCGCCGAAGGCTTACGTAGCTCACACTAGAAGAGCTTCAAGGGTCACGTACAGGTCGACGGGAAATACTTACCCACAGGGCACGGGCAGAAGTGACCGATCGAGGCATGCAGGTGGGTCGTGTCTTGGGATCTGGGTTGAGTTAATATTAATCGCAACGGTATTATTTCATTTTGGTTTTCACCGTATGAAATGGACTCAAGGTTTTATATAGGTTTTCTACGCTGCTAATTTGCAGGCTATAGTTCATCTTAATTATGTTTGCTGTAATTACTTAACAAAGGGTTATATAGATTGATTGTGCGTAACCTTACGGATGCGATCATACCAGCAATAATGCACCGGATCCCATCAGAACTCCGAAGTTAAGCTTGCTTGGGCGAGAGTAGTACTAGGATGGGTGACCTCCTGGGAAGGCCTCGTGTTGCATCCCTCATTTTTGCATTTGCGCCGTATGTAACTCGTTTTTATTTTAATTTAAACTTTTTTTTTCCTTTCTTCTTGTTGCTCGTTCGCAACCGCGCCGAAGGCTTACGTAGCTCACACTAGAAGAGCTTCAAGGGTCACGTACAGGTCGACGGGAAATACTTACCCACAGGGCACGGGCAGAAGTGACCGATCGAGGCATGCAGGTGGGTCGTGTCTTGGGATCTGGGTTGAGTTAATATTAATCGCAACGGTATTATTTCATTTTGGTTTTCACCGTATGAAATGGACTCAAGGTTTTATATAGGTTTTCTACGCTGCTAATTTGCAGGCTATAGTTCATCTTAATTATGTTTGCTGTAATTACTTAACAAAGGGTTATATAGATTGATTGTGCGTAACCTTACGGATGCGATCATACCAGCAATAATGCACCGGATCCCATCAGAACTCCGAAGTTAAGCTTGCTTGGGCGAGAGTAGTACTAGGATGGGTGACCTCCTGGGAAGGCCTCGTGTTGCATCCCTCATTTTTGCATTTGCGCCGTATGTAACTCGTTTTTATTTTAATTTAAACTTTTTTTTTCCTTTCTTCTTGTTGCTCGTTCGCAACCGCGCCGAAGGCTTACGTAGCTCACACTAGAAGAGCTTCAAGGGTCACGTACAGGTCGACGGGAAATACTTACCCACAGGGCACGGGCAGAAGTGACCGATCGAGGCATGCAGGTGGGTCGTGTCTTGGGATCTGGGTTGAGTTAATATTAATCGCAACGGTATTATTTCATTTTGGTTTTCACCGTATGAAATGGACTCAAGGTTTTATATAGGTTTTCTACGCTGCTAATTTGCAGGCTATAGTTCATCTTAATTATGTTTGCTGTAATTACTTAACAAAGGGTTATATAGATTGATTGTGCGTAACCTTACGGATGCGATCATACCAGCAATAATGCACCGGATCCCATCAGAACTCCGAAGTTAAGCTTGCTTGGGCGAGAGTAGTACTAGGATGGGTGACCTCCTGGGAAGGCCTCGTGTTGCATCCCTCATTTTTGCATTTGCGCCGTATGTAACTCGTTTTTATTTTAATTTAAACTTTTTTTTTCCTTTCTTCTTGTTGCTCGTTCGCAACCGCGCCGAAGGCTTACGTAGCTCACACTAGAAGAGCTTCAAGGGTCACGTACAGGTCGACGGGAAATACTTACCCACAGGGCACGGGCAGAAGTGACCGATCGAGGCATGCAGGTGGGTCGTGTCTTGGGATCTGGGTTGAGTTAATATTAATCGCAACGGTATTATTTCATTTTGGTTTTCACCGTATGAAATGGACTCAAGGTTTTATATAGGTTTTCTACGCTGCTAATTTGCAGGCTATAGTTCATCTTAATTATGTTTGCTGTAATTACTTAACAAAGGGTTATATAGATTGATTGTGCGTAACCTTACGGATGCGATCATACCAGCAATAATGCACCGGATCCCATCAGAACTCCGAAGTTAAGCTTGCTTGGGCGAGAGTAGTACTAGGATGGGTGACCTCCTGGGAAGGCCTCGTGTTGCATCCCTCATTTTTGCATTTGCGCCGTATGTAACTCGTTTTTATTTTAATTTAAACTTTTTTTTTCCTTTCTTCTTGTTGCTCGTTCGCAACCGCGCCGAAGGCTTACGTAGCTCACACTAGAAGAGCTTCAAGGGTCACGTACAGGTCGACGGGAAATACTTACCCACAGGGCACGGGCAGAAGTGACCGATCGAGGCATGCAGGTGGGTCGTGTCTTGGGATCTGGGTTGAGTTAATATTAATCGCAACGGTATTATTTCATTTTGGTTTTCACCGTATGAAATGGACTCAAGGTTTTATATAGGTTTTCTACGCTGCTAATTTGCAGGCTATAGTTCATCTTAATTATGTTTGCTGTAATTACTTAACAAAGGGTTATATAGATTGATTGTGCGTAACCTTACGGATGCGATCATACCAGCAATAATGCACCGGATCCCATCAGAACTCCGAAGTTAAGCTTGCTTGGGCGAGAGTAGTACTAGGATGGGTGACCTCCTGGGAAGGCCTCGTGTTGCATCCCTCATTTTTGCATTTGCGCCGTATGTAACTCGTTTTTATTTTAATTTAAACTTTTTTTTTCCTTTCTTCTTGTTGCTCGTTCGCAACCGCGCCGAAGGCTTACGTAGCTCACACTAGAAGAGCTTCAAGGGTCACGTACAGGTCGACGGGAAATACTTACCCACAGGGCACGGGCAGAAGTGACCGATCGAGGCATGCAGGTGGGTCGTGTCTTGGGATCTGGGTTGAGTTAATATTAATCGCAACGGTATTATTTCATTTTGGTTTTCACCGTATGAAATGGACTCAAGGTTTTATATAGGTTTTCTACGCTGCTAATTTGCAGGCTATAGTTCATCTTAATTATGTTTGCTGTAATTACTTAACAAAGGGTTATATAGATTGATTGTGCGTAACCTTACGGATGCGATCATACCAGCAATAATGCACCGGATCCCATCAGAACTCCGAAGTTAAGCTTGCTTGGGCGAGAGTAGTACTAGGATGGGTGACCTCCTGGGAAGGCCTCGTGTTGCATCCCTCATTTTTGCATTTGCGCCGTATGTAACTCGTTTTTATTTTAATTTAAACTTTTTTTTTCCTTTCTTCTTGTTGCTCGTTCGCAACCGCGCCGAAGGCTTACGTAGCTCACACTAGAAGAGCTTCAAGGGTCACGTACAGGTCGACGGGAAATACTTACCCACAGGGCACGGGCAGAAGTGACCGATCGAGGCATGCAGGTGGGTCGTGTCTTGGGATCTGGGTTGAGTTAATATTAATCGCAACGGTATTATTTCATTTTGGTTTTCACCGTATGAAATGGACTCAAGGTTTTATATAGGTTTTCTACGCTGCTAATTTGCAGGCTATAGTTCATCTTAATTATGTTTGCTGTAATTACTTAACAAAGGGTTATATAGATTGATTGTGCGTAACCTTACGGATGCGATCATACCAGCAATAATGCACCGGATCCCATCAGAACTCCGAAGTTAAGCTTGCTTGGGCGAGAGTAGTACTAGGATGGGTGACCTCCTGGGAAGGCCTCGTGTTGCATCCCTCATTTTTGCATTTGCGCCGTATGTAACTCGTTTTTATTTTAATTTAAACTTTTTTTTTCCTTTCTTCTTGTTGCTCGTTCGCAACCGCGCCGAAGGCTTACGTAGCTCACACTAGAAGAGCTTCAAGGGTCACGTACAGGTCGACGGGAAATACTTACCCACAGGGCACGGGCAGAAGTGACCGATCGAGGCATGCAGGTGGGTCGTGTCTTGGGATCTGGGTTGAGTTAATATTAATCGCAACGGTATTATTTCATTTTGGTTTTCACCGTATGAAATGGACTCAAGGTTTTATATAGGTTTTCTACGCTGCTAATTTGCAGGCTATAGTTCATCTTAATTATGTTTGCTGTAATTACTTAACAAAGGGTTATATAGATTGATTGTGCGTAACCTTACGGATGCGATCATACCAGCAATAATGCACCGGATCCCATCAGAACTCCGAAGTTAAGCTTGCTTGGGCGAGAGTAGTACTAGGATGGGTGACCTCCTGGGAAGGCCTCGTGTTGCATCCCTCATTTTTGCATTTGCGCCGTATGTAACTCGTTTTTATTTTAATTTAAACTTTTTTTTTCCTTTCTTCTTGTTGCTCGTTCGCAACCGCGCCGAAGGCTTACGTAGCTCACACTAGAAGAGCTTCAAGGGTCACGTACAGGTCGACGGGAAATACTTACCCACAGGGCACGGGCAGAAGTGACCGATCGAGGCATGCAGGTGGGTCGTGTCTTGGGATCTGGGTTGAGTTAATATTAATCGCAACGGTATTATTTCATTTTGGTTTTCACCGTATGAAATGGACTCAAGGTTTTATATAGGTTTTCTACGCTGCTAATTTGCAGGCTATAGTTCATCTTAATTATGTTTGCTGTAATTACTTAACAAAGGGTTATATAGATTGATTGTGCGTAACCTTACGGATGCGATCATACCAGCAATAATGCACCGGATCCCATCAGAACTCCGAAGTTAAGCTTGCTTGGGCGAGAGTAGTACTAGGATGGGTGACCTCCTGGGAAGGCCTCGTGTTGCATCCCTCATTTTTGCATTTGCGCCGTATGTAACTCGTTTTTATTTTAATTTAAACTTTTTTTTTCCTTTCTTCTTGTTGCTCGTTCGCAACCGCGCCGAAGGCTTACGTAGCTCACACTAGAAGAGCTTCAAGGGTCACGTACAGGTCGACGGGAAATACTTACCCACAGGGCACGGGCAGAAGTGACCGATCGAGGCATGCAGGTGGGTCGTGTCTTGGGATCTGGGTTGAGTTAATATTAATCGCAACGGTATTATTTCATTTTGGTTTTCACCGTATGAAATGGACTCAAGGTTTTATATAGGTTTTCTACGCTGCTAATTTGCAGGCTATAGTTCATCTTAATTATGTTTGCTGTAATTACTTAACAAAGGGTTATATAGATTGATTGTGCGTAACCTTACGGATGCGATCATACCAGCAATAATGCACCGGATCCCATCAGAACTCCGAAGTTAAGCTTGCTTGGGCGAGAGTAGTACTAGGATGGGTGACCTCCTGGGAAGGCCTCGTGTTGCATCCCTCATTTTTGCATTTGCGCCGTATGTAACTCGTTTTTATTTTAATTTAAACTTTTTTTTTCCTTTCTTCTTGTTGCTCGTTCGCAACCGCGCCGAAGGCTTACGTAGCTCACACTAGAAGAGCTTCAAGGGTCACGTACAGGTCGACGGGAAATACTTACCCACAGGGCACGGGCAGAAGTGACCGATCGAGGCATGCAGGTGGGTCGTGTCTTGGGATCTGGGTTGAGTTAATATTAATCGCAACGGTATTATTTCATTTTGGTTTTCACCGTATGAAATGGACTCAAGGTTTTATATAGGTTTTCTACGCTGCTAATTTGCAGGCTATAGTTCATCTTAATTATGTTTGCTGTAATTACTTAACAAAGGGTTATATAGATTGATTGTGCGTAACCTTACGGATGCGATCATACCAGCAATAATGCACCGGATCCCATCAGAACTCCGAAGTTAAGCTTGCTTGGGCGAGAGTAGTACTAGGATGGGTGACCTCCTGGGAAGGCCTCGTGTTGCATCCCTCATTTTTGCATTTGCGCCGTATGTAACTCGTTTTTATTTTAATTTAAACTTTTTTTTTCCTTTCTTCTTGTTGCTCGTTCGCAACCGCGCCGAAGGCTTACGTAGCTCACACTAGAAGAGCTTCAAGGGTCACGTACAGGTCGACGGGAAATACTTACCCACAGGGCACGGGCAGAAGTGACCGATCGAGGCATGCAGGTGGGTCGTGTCTTGGGATCTGGGTTGAGTTAATATTAATCGCAACGGTATTATTTCATTTTGGTTTTCACCGTATGAAATGGACTCAAGGTTTTATATAGGTTTTCTACGCTGCTAATTTGCAGGCTATAGTTCATCTTAATTATGTTTGCTGTAATTACTTAACAAAGGGTTATATAGATTGATTGTGCGTAACCTTACGGATGCGATCATACCAGCAATAATGCACCGGATCCCATCAGAACTCCGAAGTTAAGCTTGCTTGGGCGAGAGTAGTACTAGGATGGGTGACCTCCTGGGAAGGCCTCGTGTTGCATCCCTCATTTTTGCATTTGCGCCGTATGTAACTCGTTTTTATTTTAATTTAAACTTTTTTTTTCCTTTCTTCTTGTTGCTCGTTCGCAACCGCGCCGAAGGCTTACGTAGCTCACACTAGAAGAGCTTCAAGGGTCACGTACAGGTCGACGGGAAATACTTACCCACAGGGCACGGGCAGAAGTGACCGATCGAGGCATGCAGGTGGGTCGTGTCTTGGGATCTGGGTTGAGTTAATATTAATCGCAACGGTATTATTTCATTTTGGTTTTCACCGTATGAAATGGACTCAAGGTTTTATATAGGTTTTCTACGCTGCTAATTTGCAGGCTATAGTTCATCTTAATTATGTTTGCTGTAATTACTTAACAAAGGGTTATATAGATTGATTGTGCGTAACCTTACGGATGCGATCATACCAGCAATAATGCACCGGATCCCATCAGAACTCCGAAGTTAAGCTTGCTTGGGCGAGAGTAGTACTAGGATGGGTGACCTCCTGGGAAGGCCTCGTGTTGCATCCCTCATTTTTGCATTTGCGCCGTATGTAACTCGTTTTTATTTTAATTTAAACTTTTTTTTTCCTTTCTTCTTGTTGCTCGTTCGCAACCGCGCCGAAGGCTTACGTAGCTCACACTAGAAGAGCTTCAAGGGTCACGTACAGGTCGACGGGAAATACTTACCCACAGGGCACGGGCAGAAGTGACCGATCGAGGCATGCAGGTGGGTCGTGTCTTGGGATCTGGGTTGAGTTAATATTAATCGCAACGGTATTATTTCATTTTGGTTTTCACCGTATGAAATGGACTCAAGGTTTTATATAGGTTTTCTACGCTGCTAATTTGCAGGCTATAGTTCATCTTAATTATGTTTGCTGTAATTACTTAACAAAGGGTTATATAGATTGATTGTGCGTAACCTTACGGATGCGATCATACCAGCAATAATGCACCGGATCCCATCAGAACTCCGAAGTTAAGCTTGCTTGGGCGAGAGTAGTACTAGGATGGGTGACCTCCTGGGAAGGCCTCGTGTTGCATCCCTCATTTTTGCATTTGCGCCGTATGTAACTCGTTTTTATTTTAATTTAAACTTTTTTTTTCCTTTCTTCTTGTTGCTCGTTCGCAACCGCGCCGAAGGCTTACGTAGCTCACACTAGAAGAGCTTCAAGGGTCACGTACAGGTCGACGGGAAATACTTACCCACAGGGCACGGGCAGAAGTGACCGATCGAGGCATGCAGGTGGGTCGTGTCTTGGGATCTGGGTTGAGTTAATATTAATCGCAACGGTATTATTTCATTTTGGTTTTCACCGTATGAAATGGACTCAAGGTTTTATATAGGTTTTCTACGCTGCTAATTTGCAGGCTATAGTTCATCTTAATTATGTTTGCTGTAATTACTTAACAAAGGGTTATATAGATTGATTGTGCGTAACCTTACGGATGCGATCATACCAGCAATAATGCACCGGATCCCATCAGAACTCCGAAGTTAAGCTTGCTTGGGCGAGAGTAGTACTAGGATGGGTGACCTCCTGGGAAGGCCTCGTGTTGCATCCCTCATTTTTGCATTTGCGCCGTATGTAACTCGTTTTTATTTTAATTTAAACTTTTTTTTTCCTTTCTTCTTGTTGCTCGTTCGCAACCGCGCCGAAGGCTTACGTAGCTCACACTAGAAGAGCTTCAAGGGTCACGTACAGGTCGACGGGAAATACTTACCCACAGGGCACGGGCAGAAGTGACCGATCGAGGCATGCAGGTGGGTCGTGTCTTGGGATCTGGGTTGAGTTAATATTAATCGCAACGGTATTATTTCATTTTGGTTTTCACCGTATGAAATGGACTCAAGGTTTTATATAGGTTTTCTACGCTGCTAATTTGCAGGCTATAGTTCATCTTAATTATGTTTGCTGTAATTACTTAACAAAGGGTTATATAGATTGATTGTGCGTAACCTTACGGATGCGATCATACCAGCAATAATGCACCGGATCCCATCAGAACTCCGAAGTTAAGCTTGCTTGGGCGAGAGTAGTACTAGGATGGGTGACCTCCTGGGAAGGCCTCGTGTTGCATCCCTCATTTTTGCATTTGCGCCGTATGTAACTCGTTTTTATTTTAATTTAAACTTTTTTTTTCCTTTCTTCTTGTTGCTCGTTCGCAACCGCGCCGAAGGCTTACGTAGCTCACACTAGAAGAGCTTCAAGGGTCACGTACAGGTCGACGGGAAATACTTACCCACAGGGCACGGGCAGAAGTGACCGATCGAGGCATGCAGGTGGGTCGTGTCTTGGGATCTGGGTTGAGTTAATATTAATCGCAACGGTATTATTTCATTTTGGTTTTCACCGTATGAAATGGACTCAAGGTTTTATATAGGTTTTCTACGCTGCTAATTTGCAGGCTATAGTTCATCTTAATTATGTTTGCTGTAATTACTTAACAAAGGGTTATATAGATTGATTGTGCGTAACCTTACGGATGCGATCATACCAGCAATAATGCACCGGATCCCATCAGAACTCCGAAGTTAAGCTTGCTTGGGCGAGAGTAGTACTAGGATGGGTGACCTCCTGGGAAGGCCTCGTGTTGCATCCCTCATTTTTGCATTTGCGCCGTATGTAACTCGTTTTTATTTTAATTTAAACTTTTTTTTTCCTTTCTTCTTGTTGCTCGTTCGCAACCGCGCCGAAGGCTTACGTAGCTCACACTAGAAGAGCTTCAAGGGTCACGTACAGGTCGACGGGAAATACTTACCCACAGGGCACGGGCAGAAGTGACCGATCGAGGCATGCAGGTGGGTCGTGTCTTGGGATCTGGGTTGAGTTAATATTAATCGCAACGGTATTATTTCATTTTGGTTTTCACCGTATGAAATGGACTCAAGGTTTTATATAGGTTTTCTACGCTGCTAATTTGCAGGCTATAGTTCATCTTAATTATGTTTGCTGTAATTACTTAACAAAGGGTTATATAGATTGATTGTGCGTAACCTTACGGATGCGATCATACCAGCAATAATGCACCGGATCCCATCAGAACTCCGAAGTTAAGCTTGCTTGGGCGAGAGTAGTACTAGGATGGGTGACCTCCTGGGAAGGCCTCGTGTTGCATCCCTCATTTTTGCATTTGCGCCGTATGTAACTCGTTTTTATTTTAATTTAAACTTTTTTTTTCCTTTCTTCTTGTTGCTCGTTCGCAACCGCGCCGAAGGCTTACGTAGCTCACACTAGAAGAGCTTCAAGGGTCACGTACAGGTCGACGGGAAATACTTACCCACAGGGCACGGGCAGAAGTGACCGATCGAGGCATGCAGGTGGGTCGTGTCTTGGGATCTGGGTTGAGTTAATATTAATCGCAACGGTATTATTTCATTTTGGTTTTCACCGTATGAAATGGACTCAAGGTTTTATATAGGTTTTCTACGCTGCTAATTTGCAGGCTATAGTTCATCTTAATTATGTTTGCTGTAATTACTTAACAAAGGGTTATATAGATTGATTGTGCGTAACCTTACGGATGCGATCATACCAGCAATAATGCACCGGATCCCATCAGAACTCCGAAGTTAAGCTTGCTTGGGCGAGAGTAGTACTAGGATGGGTGACCTCCTGGGAAGGCCTCGTGTTGCATCCCTCATTTTTGCATTTGCGCCGTATGTAACTCGTTTTTATTTTAATTTAAACTTTTTTTTTCCTTTCTTCTTGTTGCTCGTTCGCAACCGCGCCGAAGGCTTACGTAGCTCACACTAGAAGAGCTTCAAGGGTCACGTACAGGTCGACGGGAAATACTTACCCACAGGGCACGGGCAGAAGTGACCGATCGAGGCATGCAGGTGGGTCGTGTCTTGGGATCTGGGTTGAGTTAATATTAATCGCAACGGTATTATTTCATTTTGGTTTTCACCGTATGAAATGGACTCAAGGTTTTATATAGGTTTTCTACGCTGCTAATTTGCAGGCTATAGTTCATCTTAATTATGTTTGCTGTAATTACTTAACAAAGGGTTATATAGATTGATTGTGCGTAACCTTACGGATGCGATCATACCAGCAATAATGCACCGGATCCCATCAGAACTCCGAAGTTAAGCTTGCTTGGGCGAGAGTAGTACTAGGATGGGTGACCTCCTGGGAAGGCCTCGTGTTGCATCCCTCATTTTTGCATTTGCGCCGTATGTAACTCGTTTTTATTTTAATTTAAACTTTTTTTTTCCTTTCTTCTTGTTGCTCGTTCGCAACCGCGCCGAAGGCTTACGTAGCTCACACTAGAAGAGCTTCAAGGGTCACGTACAGGTCGACGGGAAATACTTACCCACAGGGCACGGGCAGAAGTGACCGATCGAGGCATGCAGGTGGGTCGTGTCTTGGGATCTGGGTTGAGTTAATATTAATCGCAACGGTATTATTTCATTTTGGTTTTCACCGTATGAAATGGACTCAAGGTTTTATATAGGTTTTCTACGCTGCTAATTTGCAGGCTATAGTTCATCTTAATTATGTTTGCTGTAATTACTTAACAAAGGGTTATATAGATTGATTGTGCGTAACCTTACGGATGCGATCATACCAGCAATAATGCACCGGATCCCATCAGAACTCCGAAGTTAAGCTTGCTTGGGCGAGAGTAGTACTAGGATGGGTGACCTCCTGGGAAGGCCTCGTGTTGCATCCCTCATTTTTGCATTTGCGCCGTATGTAACTCGTTTTTATTTTAATTTAAACTTTTTTTTTCCTTTCTTCTTGTTGCTCGTTCGCAACCGCGCCGAAGGCTTACGTAGCTCACACTAGAAGAGCTTCAAGGGTCACGTACAGGTCGACGGGAAATACTTACCCACAGGGCACGGGCAGAAGTGACCGATCGAGGCATGCAGGTGGGTCGTGTCTTGGGATCTGGGTTGAGTTAATATTAATCGCAACGGTATTATTTCATTTTGGTTTTCACCGTATGAAATGGACTCAAGGTTTTATATAGGTTTTCTACGCTGCTAATTTGCAGGCTATAGTTCATCTTAATTATGTTTGCTGTAATTACTTAACAAAGGGTTATATAGATTGATTGTGCGTAACCTTACGGATGCGATCATACCAGCAATAATGCACCGGATCCCATCAGAACTCCGAAGTTAAGCTTGCTTGGGCGAGAGTAGTACTAGGATGGGTGACCTCCTGGGAAGGCCTCGTGTTGCATCCCTCATTTTTGCATTTGCGCCGTATGTAACTCGTTTTTATTTTAATTTAAACTTTTTTTTTCCTTTCTTCTTGTTGCTCGTTCGCAACCGCGCCGAAGGCTTACGTAGCTCACACTAGAAGAGCTTCAAGGGTCACGTACAGGTCGACGGGAAATACTTACCCACAGGGCACGGGCAGAAGTGACCGATCGAGGCATGCAGGTGGGTCGTGTCTTGGGATCTGGGTTGAGTTAATATTAATCGCAACGGTATTATTTCATTTTGGTTTTCACCGTATGAAATGGACTCAAGGTTTTATATAGGTTTTCTACGCTGCTAATTTGCAGGCTATAGTTCATCTTAATTATGTTTGCTGTAATTACTTAACAAAGGGTTATATAGATTGATTGTGCGTAACCTTACGGATGCGATCATACCAGCAATAATGCACCGGATCCCATCAGAACTCCGAAGTTAAGCTTGCTTGGGCGAGAGTAGTACTAGGATGGGTGACCTCCTGGGAAGGCCTCGTGTTGCATCCCTCATTTTTGCATTTGCGCCGTATGTAACTCGTTTTTATTTTAATTTAAACTTTTTTTTTCCTTTCTTCTTGTTGCTCGTTCGCAACCGCGCCGAAGGCTTACGTAGCTCACACTAGAAGAGCTTCAAGGGTCACGTACAGGTCGACGGGAAATACTTACCCACAGGGCACGGGCAGAAGTGACCGATCGAGGCATGCAGGTGGGTCGTGTCTTGGGATCTGGGTTGAGTTAATATTAATCGCAACGGTATTATTTCATTTTGGTTTTCACCGTATGAAATGGACTCAAGGTTTTATATAGGTTTTCTACGCTGCTAATTTGCAGGCTATAGTTCATCTTAATTATGTTTGCTGTAATTACTTAACAAAGGGTTATATAGATTGATTGTGCGTAACCTTACGGATGCGATCATACCAGCAATAATGCACCGGATCCCATCAGAACTCCGAAGTTAAGCTTGCTTGGGCGAGAGTAGTACTAGGATGGGTGACCTCCTGGGAAGGCCTCGTGTTGCATCCCTCATTTTTGCATTTGCGCCGTATGTAACTCGTTTTTATTTTAATTTAAACTTTTTTTTTCCTTTCTTCTTGTTGCTCGTTCGCAACCGCGCCGAAGGCTTACGTAGCTCACACTAGAAGAGCTTCAAGGGTCACGTACAGGTCGACGGGAAATACTTACCCACAGGGCACGGGCAGAAGTGACCGATCGAGGCATGCAGGTGGGTCGTGTCTTGGGATCTGGGTTGAGTTAATATTAATCGCAACGGTATTATTTCATTTTGGTTTTCACCGTATGAAATGGACTCAAGGTTTTATATAGGTTTTCTACGCTGCTAATTTGCAGGCTATAGTTCATCTTAATTATGTTTGCTGTAATTACTTAACAAAGGGTTATATAGATTGATTGTGCGTAACCTTACGGATGCGATCATACCAGCAATAATGCACCGGATCCCATCAGAACTCCGAAGTTAAGCTTGCTTGGGCGAGAGTAGTACTAGGATGGGTGACCTCCTGGGAAGGCCTCGTGTTGCATCCCTCATTTTTGCATTTGCGCCGTATGTAACTCGTTTTTATTTTAATTTAAACTTTTTTTTTCCTTTCTTCTTGTTGCTCGTTCGCAACCGCGCCGAAGGCTTACGTAGCTCACACTAGAAGAGCTTCAAGGGTCACGTACAGGTCGACGGGAAATACTTACCCACAGGGCACGGGCAGAAGTGACCGATCGAGGCATGCAGGTGGGTCGTGTCTTGGGATCTGGGTTGAGTTAATATTAATCGCAACGGTATTATTTCATTTTGGTTTTCACCGTATGAAATGGACTCAAGGTTTTATATAGGTTTTCTACGCTGCTAATTTGCAGGCTATAGTTCATCTTAATTATGTTTGCTGTAATTACTTAACAAAGGGTTATATAGATTGATTGTGCGTAACCTTACGGATGCGATCATACCAGCAATAATGCACCGGATCCCATCAGAACTCCGAAGTTAAGCTTGCTTGGGCGAGAGTAGTACTAGGATGGGTGACCTCCTGGGAAGGCCTCGTGTTGCATCCCTCATTTTTGCATTTGCGCCGTATGTAACTCGTTTTTATTTTAATTTAAACTTTTTTTTTCCTTTCTTCTTGTTGCTCGTTCGCAACCGCGCCGAAGGCTTACGTAGCTCACACTAGAAGAGCTTCAAGGGTCACGTACAGGTCGACGGGAAATACTTACCCACAGGGCACGGGCAGAAGTGACCGATCGAGGCATGCAGGTGGGTCGTGTCTTGGGATCTGGGTTGAGTTAATATTAATCGCAACGGTATTATTTCATTTTGGTTTTCACCGTATGAAATGGACTCAAGGTTTTATATAGGTTTTCTACGCTGCTAATTTGCAGGCTATAGTTCATCTTAATTATGTTTGCTGTAATTACTTAACAAAGGGTTATATAGATTGATTGTGCGTAACCTTACGGATGCGATCATACCAGCAATAATGCACCGGATCCCATCAGAACTCCGAAGTTAAGCTTGCTTGGGCGAGAGTAGTACTAGGATGGGTGACCTCCTGGGAAGGCCTCGTGTTGCATCCCTCATTTTTGCATTTGCGCCGTATGTAACTCGTTTTTATTTTAATTTAAACTTTTTTTTTCCTTTCTTCTTGTTGCTCGTTCGCAACCGCGCCGAAGGCTTACGTAGCTCACACTAGAAGAGCTTCAAGGGTCACGTACAGGTCGACGGGAAATACTTACCCACAGGGCACGGGCAGAAGTGACCGATCGAGGCATGCAGGTGGGTCGTGTCTTGGGATCTGGGTTGAGTTAATATTAATCGCAACGGTATTATTTCATTTTGGTTTTCACCGTATGAAATGGACTCAAGGTTTTATATAGGTTTTCTACGCTGCTAATTTGCAGGCTATAGTTCATCTTAATTATGTTTGCTGTAATTACTTAACAAAGGGTTATATAGATTGATTGTGCGTAACCTTACGGATGCGATCATACCAGCAATAATGCACCGGATCCCATCAGAACTCCGAAGTTAAGCTTGCTTGGGCGAGAGTAGTACTAGGATGGGTGACCTCCTGGGAAGGCCTCGTGTTGCATCCCTCATTTTTGCATTTGCGCCGTATGTAACTCGTTTTTATTTTAATTTAAACTTTTTTTTTCCTTTCTTCTTGTTGCTCGTTCGCAACCGCGCCGAAGGCTTACGTAGCTCACACTAGAAGAGCTTCAAGGGTCACGTACAGGTCGACGGGAAATACTTACCCACAGGGCACGGGCAGAAGTGACCGATCGAGGCATGCAGGTGGGTCGTGTCTTGGGATCTGGGTTGAGTTAATATTAATCGCAACGGTATTATTTCATTTTGGTTTTCACCGTATGAAATGGACTCAAGGTTTTATATAGGTTTTCTACGCTGCTAATTTGCAGGCTATAGTTCATCTTAATTATGTTTGCTGTAATTACTTAACAAAGGGTTATATAGATTGATTGTGCGTAACCTTACGGATGCGATCATACCAGCAATAATGCACCGGATCCCATCAGAACTCCGAAGTTAAGCTTGCTTGGGCGAGAGTAGTACTAGGATGGGTGACCTCCTGGGAAGGCCTCGTGTTGCATCCCTCATTTTTGCATTTGCGCCGTATGTAACTCGTTTTTATTTTAATTTAAACTTTTTTTTTCCTTTCTTCTTGTTGCTCGTTCGCAACCGCGCCGAAGGCTTACGTAGCTCACACTAGAAGAGCTTCAAGGGTCACGTACAGGTCGACGGGAAATACTTACCCACAGGGCACGGGCAGAAGTGACCGATCGAGGCATGCAGGTGGGTCGTGTCTTGGGATCTGGGTTGAGTTAATATTAATCGCAACGGTATTATTTCATTTTGGTTTTCACCGTATGAAATGGACTCAAGGTTTTATATAGGTTTTCTACGCTGCTAATTTGCAGGCTATAGTTCATCTTAATTATGTTTGCTGTAATTACTTAACAAAGGGTTATATAGATTGATTGTGCGTAACCTTACGGATGCGATCATACCAGCAATAATGCACCGGATCCCATCAGAACTCCGAAGTTAAGCTTGCTTGGGCGAGAGTAGTACTAGGATGGGTGACCTCCTGGGAAGGCCTCGTGTTGCATCCCTCATTTTTGCATTTGCGCCGTATGTAACTCGTTTTTATTTTAATTTAAACTTTTTTTTTCCTTTCTTCTTGTTGCTCGTTCGCAACCGCGCCGAAGGCTTACGTAGCTCACACTAGAAGAGCTTCAAGGGTCACGTACAGGTCGACGGGAAATACTTACCCACAGGGCACGGGCAGAAGTGACCGATCGAGGCATGCAGGTGGGTCGTGTCTTGGGATCTGGGTTGAGTTAATATTAATCGCAACGGTATTATTTCATTTTGGTTTTCACCGTATGAAATGGACTCAAGGTTTTATATAGGTTTTCTACGCTGCTAATTTGCAGGCTATAGTTCATCTTAATTATGTTTGCTGTAATTACTTAACAAAGGGTTATATAGATTGATTGTGCGTAACCTTACGGATGCGATCATACCAGCAATAATGCACCGGATCCCATCAGAACTCCGAAGTTAAGCTTGCTTGGGCGAGAGTAGTACTAGGATGGGTGACCTCCTGGGAAGGCCTCGTGTTGCATCCCTCATTTTTGCATTTGCGCCGTATGTAACTCGTTTTTATTTTAATTTAAACTTTTTTTTTCCTTTCTTCTTGTTGCTCGTTCGCAACCGCGCCGAAGGCTTACGTAGCTCACACTAGAAGAGCTTCAAGGGTCACGTACAGGTCGACGGGAAATACTTACCCACAGGGCACGGGCAGAAGTGACCGATCGAGGCATGCAGGTGGGTCGTGTCTTGGGATCTGGGTTGAGTTAATATTAATCGCAACGGTATTATTTCATTTTGGTTTTCACCGTATGAAATGGACTCAAGGTTTTATATAGGTTTTCTACGCTGCTAATTTGCAGGCTATAGTTCATCTTAATTATGTTTGCTGTAATTACTTAACAAAGGGTTATATAGATTGATTGTGCGTAACCTTACGGATGCGATCATACCAGCAATAATGCACCGGATCCCATCAGAACTCCGAAGTTAAGCTTGCTTGGGCGAGAGTAGTACTAGGATGGGTGACCTCCTGGGAAGGCCTCGTGTTGCATCCCTCATTTTTGCATTTGCGCCGTATGTAACTCGTTTTTATTTTAATTTAAACTTTTTTTTTCCTTTCTTCTTGTTGCTCGTTCGCAACCGCGCCGAAGGCTTACGTAGCTCACACTAGAAGAGCTTCAAGGGTCACGTACAGGTCGACGGGAAATACTTACCCACAGGGCACGGGCAGAAGTGACCGATCGAGGCATGCAGGTGGGTCGTGTCTTGGGATCTGGGTTGAGTTAATATTAATCGCAACGGTATTATTTCATTTTGGTTTTCACCGTATGAAATGGACTCAAGGTTTTATATAGGTTTTCTACGCTGCTAATTTGCAGGCTATAGTTCATCTTAATTATGTTTGCTGTAATTACTTAACAAAGGGTTATATAGATTGATTGTGCGTAACCTTACGGATGCGATCATACCAGCAATAATGCACCGGATCCCATCAGAACTCCGAAGTTAAGCTTGCTTGGGCGAGAGTAGTACTAGGATGGGTGACCTCCTGGGAAGGCCTCGTGTTGCATCCCTCATTTTTGCATTTGCGCCGTATGTAACTCGTTTTTATTTTAATTTAAACTTTTTTTTTCCTTTCTTCTTGTTGCTCGTTCGCAACCGCGCCGAAGGCTTACGTAGCTCACACTAGAAGAGCTTCAAGGGTCACGTACAGGTCGACGGGAAATACTTACCCACAGGGCACGGGCAGAAGTGACCGATCGAGGCATGCAGGTGGGTCGTGTCTTGGGATCTGGGTTGAGTTAATATTAATCGCAACGGTATTATTTCATTTTGGTTTTCACCGTATGAAATGGACTCAAGGTTTTATATAGGTTTTCTACGCTGCTAATTTGCAGGCTATAGTTCATCTTAATTATGTTTGCTGTAATTACTTAACAAAGGGTTATATAGATTGATTGTGCGTAACCTTACGGATGCGATCATACCAGCAATAATGCACCGGATCCCATCAGAACTCCGAAGTTAAGCTTGCTTGGGCGAGAGTAGTACTAGGATGGGTGACCTCCTGGGAAGGCCTCGTGTTGCATCCCTCATTTTTGCATTTGCGCCGTATGTAACTCGTTTTTATTTTAATTTAAACTTTTTTTTTCCTTTCTTCTTGTTGCTCGTTCGCAACCGCGCCGAAGGCTTACGTAGCTCACACTAGAAGAGCTTCAAGGGTCACGTACAGGTCGACGGGAAATACTTACCCACAGGGCACGGGCAGAAGTGACCGATCGAGGCATGCAGGTGGGTCGTGTCTTGGGATCTGGGTTGAGTTAATATTAATCGCAACGGTATTATTTCATTTTGGTTTTCACCGTATGAAATGGACTCAAGGTTTTATATAGGTTTTCTACGCTGCTAATTTGCAGGCTATAGTTCATCTTAATTATGTTTGCTGTAATTACTTAACAAAGGGTTATATAGATTGATTGTGCGTAACCTTACGGATGCGATCATACCAGCAATAATGCACCGGATCCCATCAGAACTCCGAAGTTAAGCTTGCTTGGGCGAGAGTAGTACTAGGATGGGTGACCTCCTGGGAAGGCCTCGTGTTGCATCCCTCATTTTTGCATTTGCGCCGTATGTAACTCGTTTTTATTTTAATTTAAACTTTTTTTTTCCTTTCTTCTTGTTGCTCGTTCGCAACCGCGCCGAAGGCTTACGTAGCTCACACTAGAAGAGCTTCAAGGGTCACGTACAGGTCGACGGGAAATACTTACCCACAGGGCACGGGCAGAAGTGACCGATCGAGGCATGCAGGTGGGTCGTGTCTTGGGATCTGGGTTGAGTTAATATTAATCGCAACGGTATTATTTCATTTTGGTTTTCACCGTATGAAATGGACTCAAGGTTTTATATAGGTTTTCTACGCTGCTAATTTGCAGGCTATAGTTCATCTTAATTATGTTTGCTGTAATTACTTAACAAAGGGTTATATAGATTGATTGTGCGTAACCTTACGGATGCGATCATACCAGCAATAATGCACCGGATCCCATCAGAACTCCGAAGTTAAGCTTGCTTGGGCGAGAGTAGTACTAGGATGGGTGACCTCCTGGGAAGGCCTCGTGTTGCATCCCTCATTTTTGCATTTGCGCCGTATGTAACTCGTTTTTATTTTAATTTAAACTTTTTTTTTCCTTTCTTCTTGTTGCTCGTTCGCAACCGCGCCGAAGGCTTACGTAGCTCACACTAGAAGAGCTTCAAGGGTCACGTACAGGTCGACGGGAAATACTTACCCACAGGGCACGGGCAGAAGTGACCGATCGAGGCATGCAGGTGGGTCGTGTCTTGGGATCTGGGTTGAGTTAATATTAATCGCAACGGTATTATTTCATTTTGGTTTTCACCGTATGAAATGGACTCAAGGTTTTATATAGGTTTTCTACGCTGCTAATTTGCAGGCTATAGTTCATCTTAATTATGTTTGCTGTAATTACTTAACAAAGGGTTATATAGATTGATTGTGCGTAACCTTACGGATGCGATCATACCAGCAATAATGCACCGGATCCCATCAGAACTCCGAAGTTAAGCTTGCTTGGGCGAGAGTAGTACTAGGATGGGTGACCTCCTGGGAAGGCCTCGTGTTGCATCCCTCATTTTTGCATTTGCGCCGTATGTAACTCGTTTTTATTTTAATTTAAACTTTTTTTTTCCTTTCTTCTTGTTGCTCGTTCGCAACCGCGCCGAAGGCTTACGTAGCTCACACTAGAAGAGCTTCAAGGGTCACGTACAGGTCGACGGGAAATACTTACCCACAGGGCACGGGCAGAAGTGACCGATCGAGGCATGCAGGTGGGTCGTGTCTTGGGATCTGGGTTGAGTTAATATTAATCGCAACGGTATTATTTCATTTTGGTTTTCACCGTATGAAATGGACTCAAGGTTTTATATAGGTTTTCTACGCTGCTAATTTGCAGGCTATAGTTCATCTTAATTATGTTTGCTGTAATTACTTAACAAAGGGTTATATAGATTGATTGTGCGTAACCTTACGGATGCGATCATACCAGCAATAATGCACCGGATCCCATCAGAACTCCGAAGTTAAGCTTGCTTGGGCGAGAGTAGTACTAGGATGGGTGACCTCCTGGGAAGGCCTCGTGTTGCATCCCTCATTTTTGCATTTGCGCCGTATGTAACTCGTTTTTATTTTAATTTAAACTTTTTTTTTCCTTTCTTCTTGTTGCTCGTTCGCAACCGCGCCGAAGGCTTACGTAGCTCACACTAGAAGAGCTTCAAGGGTCACGTACAGGTCGACGGGAAATACTTACCCACAGGGCACGGGCAGAAGTGACCGATCGAGGCATGCAGGTGGGTCGTGTCTTGGGATCTGGGTTGAGTTAATATTAATCGCAACGGTATTATTTCATTTTGGTTTTCACCGTATGAAATGGACTCAAGGTTTTATATAGGTTTTCTACGCTGCTAATTTGCAGGCTATAGTTCATCTTAATTATGTTTGCTGTAATTACTTAACAAAGGGTTATATAGATTGATTGTGCGTAACCTTACGGATGCGATCATACCAGCAATAATGCACCGGATCCCATCAGAACTCCGAAGTTAAGCTTGCTTGGGCGAGAGTAGTACTAGGATGGGTGACCTCCTGGGAAGGCCTCGTGTTGCATCCCTCATTTTTGCATTTGCGCCGTATGTAACTCGTTTTTATTTTAATTTAAACTTTTTTTTTCCTTTCTTCTTGTTGCTCGTTCGCAACCGCGCCGAAGGCTTACGTAGCTCACACTAGAAGAGCTTCAAGGGTCACGTACAGGTCGACGGGAAATACTTACCCACAGGGCACGGGCAGAAGTGACCGATCGAGGCATGCAGGTGGGTCGTGTCTTGGGATCTGGGTTGAGTTAATATTAATCGCAACGGTATTATTTCATTTTGGTTTTCACCGTATGAAATGGACTCAAGGTTTTATATAGGTTTTCTACGCTGCTAATTTGCAGGCTATAGTTCATCTTAATTATGTTTGCTGTAATTACTTAACAAAGGGTTATATAGATTGATTGTGCGTAACCTTACGGATGCGATCATACCAGCAATAATGCACCGGATCCCATCAGAACTCCGAAGTTAAGCTTGCTTGGGCGAGAGTAGTACTAGGATGGGTGACCTCCTGGGAAGGCCTCGTGTTGCATCCCTCATTTTTGCATTTGCGCCGTATGTAACTCGTTTTTATTTTAATTTAAACTTTTTTTTTCCTTTCTTCTTGTTGCTCGTTCGCAACCGCGCCGAAGGCTTACGTAGCTCACACTAGAAGAGCTTCAAGGGTCACGTACAGGTCGACGGGAAATACTTACCCACAGGGCACGGGCAGAAGTGACCGATCGAGGCATGCAGGTGGGTCGTGTCTTGGGATCTGGGTTGAGTTAATATTAATCGCAACGGTATTATTTCATTTTGGTTTTCACCGTATGAAATGGACTCAAGGTTTTATATAGGTTTTCTACGCTGCTAATTTGCAGGCTATAGTTCATCTTAATTATGTTTGCTGTAATTACTTAACAAAGGGTTATATAGATTGATTGTGCGTAACCTTACGGATGCGATCATACCAGCAATAATGCACCGGATCCCATCAGAACTCCGAAGTTAAGCTTGCTTGGGCGAGAGTAGTACTAGGATGGGTGACCTCCTGGGAAGGCCTCGTGTTGCATCCCTCATTTTTGCATTTGCGCCGTATGTAACTCGTTTTTATTTTAATTTAAACTTTTTTTTTCCTTTCTTCTTGTTGCTCGTTCGCAACCGCGCCGAAGGCTTACGTAGCTCACACTAGAAGAGCTTCAAGGGTCACGTACAGGTCGACGGGAAATACTTACCCACAGGGCACGGGCAGAAGTGACCGATCGAGGCATGCAGGTGGGTCGTGTCTTGGGATCTGGGTTGAGTTAATATTAATCGCAACGGTATTATTTCATTTTGGTTTTCACCGTATGAAATGGACTCAAGGTTTTATATAGGTTTTCTACGCTGCTAATTTGCAGGCTATAGTTCATCTTAATTATGTTTGCTGTAATTACTTAACAAAGGGTTATATAGATTGATTGTGCGTAACCTTACGGATGCGATCATACCAGCAATAATGCACCGGATCCCATCAGAACTCCGAAGTTAAGCTTGCTTGGGCGAGAGTAGTACTAGGATGGGTGACCTCCTGGGAAGGCCTCGTGTTGCATCCCTCATTTTTGCATTTGCGCCGTATGTAACTCGTTTTTATTTTAATTTAAACTTTTTTTTTCCTTTCTTCTTGTTGCTCGTTCGCAACCGCGCCGAAGGCTTACGTAGCTCACACTAGAAGAGCTTCAAGGGTCACGTACAGGTCGACGGGAAATACTTACCCACAGGGCACGGGCAGAAGTGACCGATCGAGGCATGCAGGTGGGTCGTGTCTTGGGATCTGGGTTGAGTTAATATTAATCGCAACGGTATTATTTCATTTTGGTTTTCACCGTATGAAATGGACTCAAGGTTTTATATAGGTTTTCTACGCTGCTAATTTGCAGGCTATAGTTCATCTTAATTATGTTTGCTGTAATTACTTAACAAAGGGTTATATAGATTGATTGTGCGTACCCTTACGGATGCGATCATACCAGCAATAATGCACCGATCCCATCAGAACTCCGAAGTTAAGCTTGCTTGGGCGAGAGTAGTACTAGGATGGTGACCTCCTGGGAAGGCCTCGTGTTGCATCCCTTATTTTTGCATTTGCGCCGTATGTAACTCGTTTTTATTTTAATTTAAACTTTTTTTTTCCTTTCTTCTTGTTGCTCGTTCGCAACCGCGCCGAAGGCTTACGTAGCTCACACTAGAAAGCTTCAAGGGTCACGTACAGGTCGACGGGAAATACTTACCCACAGGGCACGGGCAGAAGTGACCGATCGAGGCATGCAGGTGGGTCGTGTCTTGGGATCTGGGTTGAGTTAATATTAATCGCAACGGTATTATTTCATTTTGGTTTTCACCGTATGAAATGGACTCAAGGTTTTTTATAGGTTTTCTACGCTGCTAATTTGCAGGCTATAGTTCATCTTAATTATGTTTGCTGTAATTACTTAACAAAGGGTTATATAGATTGATTGTGCGTAACCTTACGGATGCGATCATACCAGCAATAATGCACCGGATCCCATCAGAACTCCGAAGTTAAGCTTGCTTGGGCGAGAGTTGACCTCTTGGGCAGTTCTTGTGTTGCATCCCTCTTTTTTGTATTTGCGTCGTATGTAACTCGTTTTTTTTTTTCCTTTCTTCTTGTTACTCGTTCGCAACCGCGCCACAGTCTTTCATAGGTCATACTATATGTGCTTCATGAGTTGTTAATGCATAGCTAAAACACTTGGTTATGCCGAGAATGTGGCGTTATTGCCCGGTCGCCGGAGATCATTCCGGCCAAAGCACCAACGGCAGAACCTCCACAAGCGTCTACAGAGTGGCGGCACAACAGCAATATACATGCCAGACTCACTCAGCAACTACTAAACACCCCTGAAAGGGGGAGGACTGAACAACGCCATGAAAACAGTCCCACATTGAAAACCAACGACAAATCCTCTGGTACTATCCTATAAAACAGGCACGAATTCCCAAAAAAGGTAAGTTCATCATTCTCCCCATACTCCTGTACTATACAAGTAGCAACTCAACGCTAATTTAAGCATCGGAGAGTCGAAGATTGGGCCACCCCAGTCCCGACTCTTAATGCATTGTTACTTGTGCAGTTACAGGACCCGGAACTAAGGATTTGACCTCCCGTCCCGTGATATCGGAAGAGGTAGAAACAATTGGTGCTAGAAGGAGGGGCCCCTCTTGTAGAACTCTCATTTTTAACTTGTGAAGATGGTAGAAATTGTGGATGACCCAAATGACCCCAGGTCCCAGATAGAAAAAAAACTATTCCAATATGGAGACACATCCCTTAACCAAGCTACCGCAACTGCGGCCCACGTTAACCACCCTGTTGTCGATTACAACACGAAGTGGATAGAGGCAGAACCCCTTGCCACGATCACAACTGAAAATGTGATAAACTTCCTATGGCGCAATTTGTACTGCCGGTTTGGGGTGCCATAGACCATCATCACGGATAATGGGACACAATTTGACAATGACACATTCAGAGAATTCCTCTCCAAGCAAGGCACCACAATCTTCTATGCCTCCCCAGCACACCCTCAAACCAATGGCCAGGTGGAAGCCATAAACAAACTCATCAAGCAGAACTTGAAAAAACGCCTGGAAGACGCAAAAAGGTTATGGGCTTCCAAGCTTCCGGAAGTCCTTTGGACACTGCGTACCACCCCAACAACAGCTACAGGTGAATCTTCATACTTCTTGTCCTATGGTACCGAGGCAGTGATTCCTGTAGAAATGGAGGTCCCGAGTGAACGTGTCACGGCATACGATTCTGAGACGAACGTCACGGGGTTAAGGCTTAACATAGATCTCCTAGAGGAATTTCGAGATAGAGCACATCTCAGGAATGTCAACAACAAGCAAAAAATTGCCCAGCACTACAACAAGAAAGTTGTTTCCTGCCCCCTAAAAGTAGGTGATTGTGTCATGAAAGAGGTCATTCCCCACCCCACTGGACACAAGGCAAAGTGGGAAGGCCCACTGGAGATAGTCAATGCCCCAGGACCAGCTACATTCTATCTCTGAGACACTGATGGTCGGGTCCTACCCCGCCCCTGGAACGCTCGCCACCACCACCTCTACCCTGTTTAAATTAATCAACACTCGAAGGCCAACATGGCAGCTAGCACTTCATCAATTTGTGTACTTTAGCCCAATAGCGGCCCAAATCAAATGTACACTTTGCCCATTAGTGGCCTATCCTAAATGAAAATGCTATATTTTCTCATTTACTTAACATACCGTACCAAGAACACGGAACCCAATAACAAAGAGGAACCACAAACCAAAAGCATTCTTTAAAATAAACGAGTATCAACCTGGACGCTCAGGCAATCCATAAATAACAAATTGTTCAAACTGGCTAACCATGCCACCAATATTGTTTCCAAAGCAAGCAAAAAATTGAAAACTAACAAAGCAGCTAAGACATCAAACCATTCACTTCTCCCCGAAAGACGGTGCCACTTGACTTGTTCACGCTCCCGCCACTCTTTGACCTGCTACCTCGTCCGCGACTCTGGATGATGTTCACAGAAACCCTCTGCCCATAAGCATGCTTAGAACGGACACGTGACGCTAGTGGAGGCCTCATCGAAATATTAGGGCGCACCAAGGAGCTCACTTGTCGCACTCCAGTGACAGGGGACTTGCTCGCTTGAATCTTTGGCACATCAACACGTGGTGGCGACACAAGTCCAGGAGCTCGAGGGTTAGGAGGCTCAACAACAGAAGATGTCACATGAGATGCTACCACTTGGGTGGCAGGGGACACCTCAGGAACTTCCTTTGGCACGGCAGAGGATGTAGCGTGCCAGACCTCATGCTGCTTAGCCGGGGACCGCGAGATTTCAGCTTGTTTCCTCTGCTCTAGAGTCATCTGCTCCCACGCCTTCTTCGCGGCATCCCCTCGGCATAAAACTTACGCATAGCTGCCTCATTTATCCAGCCAGCTTGGCAGCCAGTCTTGCTCAGCTCATCTTGTCCCCGGTTATAGGCGTTCTTCAGTTCCTGCTTATACAAGTCACTCTCTTGGAACACCCTCTCCCCAGCCCCGACAACCCTTGCACACTTCAACTTCCAAAACCCTCTCCTGTTCAGCCAAGGCATGGTTCAACCTCGCCACCTCCGCCTCCAAAGAAACTATCTTAGCAGCAGCCACCTCCCTAACCTCCACCTGCTTATCTTTCTCTCACATAGCCTCCTTCAGCTCCGCCACTTCTTTCCCCTAAACAACAGCTTGGTCTCGGAAGACAGCAACATCCTACTCCAGCTGCTCCAGCCGATGCGAGAGGGTACAGTTGTTCTTTTCTGCCTCCCTTAGCTGTTGACATTTAACCTCGGCATCCCCTTGCAAGTGAGTACCAACCCTCTCATTGGCAACATACATAAACAACGTCGCCTGCGCATAAGAGCCAAAACATAAGCAAAACAACCATTATAAAAAGAGAACCTGAACATTACGAACACTTACCCGAGTCAACTTTTCCTTGGCGAGAGCCACGCCAGCCAAGGGATCAACCCCCTCTAAGGCATTGATGTCGTGAGAGTGGTGACGCATGTCGTACGCCATTTGCACCAAGTATGGTTGCGCCTTCCCTGTCCCCTCCAAAGCTTGAGTGATCTCAACCAGACTCCCAGAACTCCCTAAACGCCCTTCCTTCCGGGACTTCTTCGGTTGGCCCTCACGAGACGACTCAACCCTCTCTTTCCTCTTCCGAGTCCTCATCACAACCACCTCCTCTAACCCTTGAGCAATAGGTTCCACCTCCTTAATCCCCAAGTCTTCACCGCCAGTCTGAGGCTCACCCACGTTCCCCAGAGACACATCCTCCACCTCCACTAGCTCTAAGACAGGCTCTTCCTCCACCATAACCTACTCGCAGTAGCCCTCACGACTGCCACCCTCAGACCCGGTGGCCTCGTCATTCACATCTTGGTCACCCAAGCCCATTGCTTCCGCCACCAAGGGAGGCAAGTATGCATAATCCTCGTCTGCCAGCTTCAACCTCAAAAAATCATCTTCCCCTTCCTCAAGCTCAACCTCCTTTCCTTCCCCGGTCTCCAAGTTAATATCATACTGCTTGGCATGATCAGCCTCGGCTTGCAACCCATCCAACACGTCCTCATCAGAAACCTTGTCGTAAGGACTTTCCTTCTTCTATGACCCACCATCCCGAGGCATCGTAATTGCACCAAACAAAAGATGAATCAGACAGAAACCAGAGAGCATAAAAAGGAAGAACATTCAAAACAAAAATATAGACCCGAGATCCGGGCATAGCCGAAATGACTATATACGCCAAGCCGGCATATCCGGTACGAGCTCCTAGACTCAAATGCCCACAGCATCCGGCGTATCCGACGCTCTATCAGCTCGGTTAACTTATACACTTGGGGTACTACACAAAGTTAGCAGTTAGCAGGGGCAGCACAACACAAACAGTAAGAAAACACGAGACACAAAACGCGGTACCTATTTTTTGGAAAGCCCCGGGAACCCGGACGGGATGTCCATGCCACTCCTGCCACTGCCCCCCGACAAGGAAACAATTCTGTCGCCAACTCTCATTCGTCAAGGTGGGCAGGTCTTCCACCAAGATCTTGAACTTGCTCCGGGACTTCAACGTCACGCAACCCCGGTTGCCCTTCTTCGCACAATACGCCATGTGCCAACAGGCGTTGAACTCCTCAAAATTTAGGAACTCTTGTCCCAGTAAACGAAATAGTACCCCCGTTCTCAAAATTTGCCTAAACATATTCGGAGTGACTTGCCCCGGGGCAACATGCAGACACGCCAACGTGTACTGCACAAACGGGGGTAGCGAGAACATCAACCCACATTTCAACTGGTACTCGTATACCAGAGTGAAGTTGTCAGGGGGATCCTAAAAATTAACACCTTTGCCAAGAGGTCGCAACAGGACCTCATCGGGAATACCCTAATTCTGCCTAAGTACTTTTAGCTCTGACAACGTCATACTCTTGTCAGGAGGATCCCAAAACGAATCGTCATCCTCCCGAGATCTCGCCATGCTAAACTTTTCTACCTCCTGCAATAGAGGGTCAGACGAGGACACGTGAGACCCAGCATCCGTAACAAGAATGCCCTCCCCTAAGTCAAGTGCAACCTTCGCCATAAGATAGTTCAATTCCTCCTCCCACCGGTGCAAGGTGTCCGAATCAGGATTAGTCGAGCTAGAGACAACCACAATCTCCTCGCTGGACACCCATACCGGATCTGTCATACCCTACATCCTCACATGATTAGACTCTCGCTACCTTAACCCTAACTAGCCCGATAGCAAACCAACGAATCCCTTACTCTGGCCTCTCCAGCAAAATCTCAAACAAATACGAAAACCACAACACATTCCCCACCAATCCGAAACAAAAAAAAAGCAAAACCCAGAATAAGAACGGACAAGTTCGTACCTCGAAAAATCGGATATGTGTAGTGGCAATGAAGCTGGTTGCAAATAGCCGAGCGCTCGCACCCAATCGATCGAGGATGAAATTAGATGTTCCCTAGATTCGATTCCACAGTTCGTCAAAGCCACTCTTCAAGCAACGAACAACAAACTCTTTAGCCCTAGTCTCTCTGATTTCAAAACGCAAACTCCCTCCTCTGTTTTCCACAAGTCTATTTATAGACATCCCACTTAACCAGACCGTCTAGATCCTGCCAATCTCAATGGTCAGGGAACTGCCATGTCGATCACGATCGTGCGGGCTATCTAAGATGTGCGCCCCATGATCCCACACACGCGAGTCAGTTACGCGCTAACAACAACAACAACAACAACAACAACAAAACGCTCAGGCGACAGAACCGTTACGTCCTTAAAACCCGCTATAAATGACCACGTGTTCCTCATAAACTAGCCATTTATGACACACGTGAGATATAACGCAAAATTCGTACCAAGTTCTCGGCACTCAACCCCAACCACCTCACGACCCTTGCGTGGGGACTTGGGGACTCAACACCATGCCTCCAACTCCCGGGTAAAACATTCTCGGCACAACTAGAGAATAACTCCCCACACAAGAGCTCTCTCGGACTGGGGACTTATTAATACATAACCAAAACACTTGGCTATGCCGAGAATGTGGCGTCATTACCCGGTCGCCGGAGATCATTCCGGCCAAAGCACCACCGGCAGAAGCTCCACAAGCATCCACATAGTGAAGGCACAACATCAATATACGTGCCAGACTCACTCAACAACTACTAAACACCCCCGAAAGAGGGAGGACTGAACAACGTCATGTAAACAGTCCCACATCGAAAACCAACGACAAAACCTCTGGTACTAATTCCCAGAAGAGGCTATAAAACAGGCACGAATTCCCAAAAGAGGTAAGTTCATCATTCTCCTCATACTCTCGTACTATACAAGTAGCAACTCAACGCTAACTTAAGCATCAGAGAGTCGAAGATTGGGCTACCCCAATCCCGACTCCTAACGCATTGTTACTTGTGCAGTTACAGGACCCGGAACTAAGGATTCGACATCCCGTCTCGTGATCTCGAAAGAGGTAGAAACAAGGGTTATGTACAGGTCGACGGGAAATACTTACCCACGGGGCGCAGACAGAAGTGACCGATCGAGGCATGCAGGTGGGTCGTCTCTTGGGATCTGGGTTGAGTTAATATTGATCGCAACGGTATTATTTTATTTTGGGTTTCGCCGTATAGACTCAAGGATTTATATAGGTTTTCTACGCTACTAATTTGCTAGCTATAGTTCATCTTATGTTTTCTGTAATTACTTAACAAAGGGTTATATAGATTGATTGTGCATAAGCTTACGGATGCGATCATACCAGCAATAATGCATTGGATCCCATCAGAACTCCGAAATTAATCTTGCTTGGCTAGAGTAGTGCTAGGATGGGTGATGTCATGGGAAAGCCTTGTGTTGCATCCCTTCTTTTTGCATTTGCGCCGTATGTAACTCGTTTTAATTTTAATTTTAATTTTTTTCCTTTCTTCTTGTTACTCGTTCGCAACCGCGCCGAAGGCTTACGTAGCTCATACTAGAAGAGCTTCAAGGGTCATGTACATGTCGACGGGAAATACTTACCCACGAGGAGCGGGCATAAGTTACTGATTGAGGCATGCAGGTGGGTCGTGCCTTCGGATCTGGGTTGAGTTAATATTAATCGCAACGATATTATTTCATTTTGGGGTTCGTCGTATGGACTTAAGGTTTTATATTAATGATTAACGGATGTAACGACTTAATTAATTATATTAGACATTGTATACATTGTAATTACTTATTACTATTGATTATCGCTATTGTATGCTTGTAATTAGCGATGTAATCCACCTCTATATAAAAGTGGGTTTCTAATGAAATGAGTTGACCGATTCTTATTGTCATTATACTTTTACATTATTGAATATTCTATTGTTATAATAAGATATATAATATTTATTTTTTGTTATAATGAAAAATGATGTAGAAAATTTAATTGTAGTAATAAATGCCAAATTCTCTAAAATGAGGAAGCTGTTGGAGTTCAGCAAATTCTTTTTTAGAGATTTTGACTTTTTTGCTTCTTTATTTTGAAGAATTTTTTGGGAAATTGTTGAAAATGCTCTAATTAGAACATCCCTTTTTATTTTAATTTTTTCATATCTTCTTATTACTCGTCTACAACCGTACCAAAGACTTACGTAGCTCATACTAAAAAAGCTTCAAGGATAATATAACTCGATGGAAAATACTTACTCACGAAATGCGGATAGAATGGACCGATTGAGACATGTAGATGAGTTTTGTCTTGTGCTCTGTCTTGAGTTAATATTGCAATATAATAAATACTCGTTGTTGCAATATCCTGTTGTCTTTATCTTTTCCCTATCTGGCGCTTCTCTTATCCTTGTTCCCCCGCCCTATAACTCTTCTCTATTTCCCCAAAATACAACAAAAACTATAAAACCCGAAAATGGCGGCGACCTCATTCTACCAACACTCCCCCGGACTCAAACTCATGCCTGTCCTCTTCGCTCTCGCTCCCCTGAATCCTCGCTTTCGCGTTTCGGCCGTTTCGACACCGCCCAAGGCCCGTTTCGTTGCCCGGCGTACCGAGTCCGTCCCGGTCCCGCAGCTCCAACGGCCCCTAAGTAATGTCACTTATGATGTCTTGGATTCCAACAATACTCTTTATCAGTTTTGATTCTCAGTCCTTTTCTTGTTTTCTTTTCAGGTGAATATATGAGCTTGCCGGCGAGTCAGTACTCGGTGTTGGACGCGGAGAGGATAGAGAGAGTGGACGACAACACGTTCAGGTGCTATGTGTATAGGTTCAAGTTCTTTGCTTTCGAGGTCTGCCCTGTTCTTCTCGTTAAAGTCGAAGAGCAGCCCAATGGTTGTTGCATTAAGCTCTTGTCCTGCAAGGTTTGCATTTCTACTCATTTTGCATTGGTTGTAGAATTTTGAGTGTATGTATCTGATTTCTGCTTTGGCTGTACAGCTTGACGGGTCGCCGATTGTGGTTGCGCAGAATGACAAGTTTGACGGTGAGCAACTTTTGCTAGAATTAGTATATACAATTCTGTTTCTAGAAGCATCCTTGTATTATTTAAGCACACACAATGTGTGATTGTAGAAATTTTTAGCTATTAGATTGAGCTGCTGAAGGACAATGTAAGATTGCCTGCTTGTGTAAGTAGTTGTTGCATGAAAATCGGTGGAAGGTTTTAAGTTTAATCAATAAATGGTTCAAGAGTAGCTTTTATAGCTTAGTAACACAAAAAGTGTTGCATGTTTTACAGTGATACTGATACTGGCTATGTTGTAGTCTCGAACCGTCTAATGTGGGACAGTATTCTGATGTTAGGTAGTTTGTGTTTATAAGTACAACTCAGCTCATGCTGATTTGAGCTGTCATCGGATTGTACTTAGCTTGTGAAGGCTAGATAGTGCTCATGGGCCAGGAAGCTCACCTTCTGAGCAATACTTAAATATGATGAAATGCAAACCCTAGTTTTGAATTGGTTTAAGGCTCACGGGCTTGGCATCTCTATCGTATCCTTTCTAGGGCGTAACACTTTCAACTACTTTTTGGGATTTGAAGGATATGTTATGTTGCTGTTCGTTAATCTGGCTGCACTGTTTTTTCATGTTCTTATTCGGTTTCATGCATTTTCTTTCAACTTATTTTTTTAAGGATTCCTTGCTGCTGATTTTATTCAAGTACCTTTTTTTTTTCATATGACAAAAGATTTTTCTCATCTCAAAACAAAAAGTAAAATGATGGAAAATGTTTCTCTTCTAGTAGAACATGCATTATGTTGAGTATTTTGATTTATGCTGTTTTCAGGAGGTCTTTGACATTGGTTTGGTATGGGAATGCAGCTTATATGGTGAACCAAATATCGTGTGGAAGCAATGAGAGCAGTTCTTCACTGCAACAACTCAGTTCAGATACTGTCATTGAGGTGCTGTTTGCAAGAAACTCTTTTTTTTTTTTTATTGTAGCTTAACTATCTGAATTTTATTTTACTATATTGCTTGTGTTGTGAAATTAGGTCAGCATTGAGATTCCTTTTGCATTTCGTGCCATTCCAGTGCAAGCTATTGAATCATCTGGGACACAAGTCCTTGAACAAATACTTAGAATTATGCTTCCTCGATTTTTAGCGCAGGTTAGCAGAAGTTATTTCATTTTCATTTTTCCTGTCACTCAGTTTTAATTTGTGTATTCCTTCATATTTCTTATGAAATTATTATAGTATTGGGAAGGTAGAACTTATGCTATTACCTTCTTGCTTTGGAGATAGGGATTACTTTACCAGTGTATACAAGTATTTTTCTTTTTTTTTACTTATATTAGTTTCTATCTGTCCTTTCTTTTTCGAGCGGGTTAATTCAACAGAAGATTAATGTTGTATCTTTTTGCTTGTTCTTTTGACTTCCAGTCTTCCATATCTACATTGACTTGTCTACTTCTTTCTCAAATTTTTTTTTATTTAATTATTGTCTTTTGTTTATAAGAAACTCAGATTTCATCAAAATAGAGAAAAATACAGAGGGCAACTTGAGAAACCAAATTCTATGTCATAAAGTACCTCTTCCCCTCTTATGTCTACAAATTACTGCCAAACGCATCCAAAAGCCATCTTCCATCCCTCTCAATAACTTTACAACATCACAAGAAGCTGGAATTTGGTAGCTCAATTTAGTGTCTGAAATCAAATATCCACAGGTAGTATACTTACGGATAGAGAAGCAATAATTGGTTCTTAGTTGCATCAGTTTCTCACTAACCAAGTATTGACGTTAGTTCTATTCCATCTCACAAGTATTTACACTCGTATGACTAATTATCTGAGGTGAGACTTGTATTGTACAGGTAATTTACCCTTTCAAACTGCTTGAGAGGGGCCTAGTGAAGGAAGAGAGAAATAGTGCAATAGTAATTCCCGACCTCACGGCCTATTAGGTTTGGTGATCCGCTGATGGAAAGTAAAGGAGATTAGAATTGTACGGATTGAAAGTCTAGCTAGAAAGATATTGTGGAGAGGGAGGGGGAACACAGACCTTATAGTCAAGTGAGATGTGGTTTCTCAAGTGAAGGTAAAAGGGGAATTAGGTGTAAGAAGCCTGTTATAGGACAATGCACTACTTGAAAAGTGGCTTTGGTGATTCAATGAAGACAGATATTCCCTCTAGTATGCTGTCATCAGAAACAAGATGGGATTCCCATTATTATAGTATGAGAATCAAGCTGTTGCCCCTGGAGAGATGTTTCTCAATGACTTCTAGTATGCGCTTCTTTTTCTGGGTTTCAGGTGGAAAATAGGAAGACGGTGACCGTTTGGAAAGTGTTGGTAGGGATACAACTGTCTGTAAGACTGTAACCCTGATCTTACCCTGTAACATGGAAGCTTGGGTTTAGAAGGACTTAATGATCAAAAGGTGAGGTAAGTGATTGGTTTTCTGGTCTTTTTCAAAAATTTAGTCCTATATGCTAGGCGTATGGAAGTTGGGCTCCAGCCTACAGGTGTCTTCTTTTGTTAAGTCACACTCAAAATAATCAATCAACAATTCTTCTCTTCCTTATTTTGACCCTTTTCTTCCAATTTGGAGGGATAAAGTACCTCTAAACAATGCGGGGCACTTTAGCCTTCTCGTCTCTATCTCGATCCTTTGCTACTTGAAACGATATCCTGGATTAACACTGTTGGGCAATGAAGTTTGGTTGAACACCTTCTTTGTCTGTCCCCCACATTGTTTGTGATGTGTAAAGATGCAGCTGAATCTCTAGAGAATGAGCAATTTCCCCATTTGAATAATCTAAAGAAAAATTATTTGGGGAGGCTAAAGTCGATTTGGTAACTTAGGTTGCTCCAGCTTATTGCAAGTCTTATTGTTTGATTTATAAATCTTGAGGGAGAATAAAGTAATGGTGTTAGGAGTATGATGGCAGCTTTCCGGTGGTGTGGATGGAAGGAATACAAGAGATAGATCACTTGTTGGATAGAGGTTGATACTTGGATTTGAATGTGCATAAGCTTCTCTTGAGTTTAGAGATAGTCCTCTGTCTTTTATATTGTTAGATTAGAAAGCTTTTGTTCTTTAGTTTTATGTTCCGTTATTATAGTACTACTTTCTTGTTTCTGTTGTTTTTAGATTATAGTTGTCTTCTTTATGTGTAAATTTATCAGTGGAGACCTTGTCCTCCACTTTATTTTCAAAAGAGGAGTGTCATTTGCCTGAGGAGATTCCTGATGGCTCCGAGTCTCTGACTTCAAAATTGTTCTATCCTAATGGCTCCAACACTGGTTTCTAAAATCTACAGTAATTGTGCAACACAAGCTAGCACCGGAAACCTGTGAGAACATTAAGAACCTGTATAACCTGAGGAAAAAGAGAAGAATTTTCTGTTAAGAACCCTTTCCTCATCTGATAACCTCACACTAACCAATCCCACCCTGAAAGTTGGAAAAAGAAGCAAAGGAATTTACTTGATGCCTTTCCAAGTGACTTAAACACACTTCAAAATGTCGTTCTATTTGAGTTGCAAAAGCACTAGAGTGAACAATATGTTAATGTCAACCCTTGGCACAATGTTAGGAGTAGGTCCATTCTCACCCAGCCCATATATACTCTTAATGCCAACATATCAAAAAGAGTCCATCTTTCCTTGATATCTTGTCTTGATAAGCACTTCATAAGTGCTACTGATTTCTATTTACTTGATTTGCAATTCCTAGCCTCCTTTTAGTTTAAGTTGAGAACCTGCTACAATTCAGATCAAACTAAGTGATCCTTCCTCCCTCAGACATGTAGAAAACATAAATAACAAGAGCTAAGTTGACCAAAGTCAGGCTTTCTTCTATAGAAAGGAAAACTTTACTCAACATTTCAAGCTTTCCAATTTTTCACAATCGGATTTCAAAACTTTGCAGCTCTTTGATGACCCACTAATGGCAGCCGCAAATGTTTGAGCTGCCATCTTCTATCCTCAGGGGCGTATCTATGTTGTGGGCTACCTGGGCTGTGCCCAACCCAAAATTCCACTGACATGATAAACAATATGTAAGTGCCCTCGTGTAAAGATGTTAGCTTCGGTTCAGTTGGCAAGACAGCTGTGTTTGTTGTCACTTATCTAAGGTTCGAGTCCTGTTACTTGCTTTTTTCTTTTTAAGCTTTTCATTGTCTTCTTCCTTTCGTCTTTTATTTTTCTTTTTCTTTTTTGGGTACAGAAACGGTATCATTACCAAGGTCGAACTCTGTACCAAAGGTGTGATAATTCGGCTGCATAACCAACTGATCGACGCTGCACTTCATGTTGTTTTCTTCTTGGTTAGATTACTTCTTGCATCATTCTTTCTGTTTTTTCTTTGTTTAAACTCCCTTCCTTCTTTGGTTACATAATTTCTTTCCTTGATTTGTCAGTTTTATACGTTTCTTTGAATAAATTTCTTTAGTGTTTCCTTATTTAGTTCTACACTTCCATTTTTATTTTATTTTTAGTGTCTATTCTTAGAAGTATAATCGACAAAATATTACTTAAATTAGCCCAACCCAATTTTCTATCTCAGATCTGCCACCGCTCACACCCAGTCTCCTTGCTTGGTTATCTACTTTTCCTTCCCTGGTATTAATCTCTGCATGTGACCATTTTCATTTATTTTCAAACTGGAATCTTGCTGAATGCTTCTATTATCTTGAAACTCATTTTAGGAAGTTTGATTTCTTGACTCCTAAGTAAGATATGAAATGGCCACGCCGCCCATGCAAGTTAGACACAATTTTGTACCATTTGTACTGTTTGATTGCATAGACTTAGTGCTGAAATCCCGTACTGTATTACTGAAACATACTGGTATCACCAAATATGGATGGAAGTGACTATTTGATCATGAACAATATAAATGTTCAGATCAGCTTAGAAATTTTATGTTTTGTGGACAAAATGTCATTTTCATTTCATGAATTGAAATATGATATAATTTTAAGTTGGATATAACATTCCGGAAGCTGGATGTTCCATATGGATAAGTTTGAACATTCTTGAGTTTGGGCTTGTGATAGTATTCTTCTAGTTATATTGGAAAAGGGAGTACGATATATTTCATTTTTGTTGTGGTTGACACAGCTTGTGAAGGACTATCAAGCATGGGCATCTGGTGATAGATCAAGACAGCCTCTTGGAACTGGCGAGATATGACTGCAGTACGATATATTTCATTTTTGTTGTGGTTGACACAGCTTGTGAAGGACTATCAAGCATGGGCATCTGGTGATAGATCAAGACAGCCTCTTGGAACTGGCGAGATATGACTGCAGAGGATAGTGCTTGCTGCTTGTGATTCTTTGCTTTCTTGGGTTGAGCCATTATAAGTCATACAGTTAGACTGCTATAGGCAGTGGGGAACTGGGGATCATGCCTACACACTTGGTGATCATTAACCAGCTTAGTTGGTTCAAGGAGGAGAAATATGAAGATTTTACGTGTAAAATAAAAATGAACTTTCTTCGGTTCATGTCATGTAATTTATTCTTTTGGAAGGAAGCTATTTCTCCAATTTTTTTCCTTATGATTCCATACGAAGGTCATAAACCTAGTGTGCCCTTGTAGAAGTTTCACATGCCAAACGAGTATGTATAAGTGAAACGGCGAAATGGTCTCTATATTCAGGTTTCAAATTCACTCTAAAACTGGCTTCGGATGAAAATATATAGAGAAAATTAGATAAAAACTCAAAATATTAGACTTCTTTTAAGATAAACTTATACATATTTTTTTTCTTTTATTTTACACCTACTCTATATAAGTAAATACACCATATAAAGCAAATGTCTATAATTAATAATTTTCTTCATTTTTCGGTTTCTCTAATTTGTCTTTCAGACAATAGAAAGCTAAATTTGGTATATTTTTTAATTTTAGCATCAATTTGAAACTCAAATACTAATTAAAATTTAGTTAGATTTAACTTTGTCACAATCAATTATACTTTAATTTTTTACTTTGTTATTACTAACTTGAGTGTATATATATATACATTATATACAGAAGTATGTCATTTGTAATAGGATGATACTTTTTATTCCTAAGCTCTTATTTGGTGTCTCTCTACATAGTCGAAAAATGTCTAATTGTAAGGTACACGTTCTTGTTTTTTGATTAATTTTCTTCTTTTTAGGTATATTATTATATCATTTCTCATCCTAATCGAGAGAATATTTTACTTTCTACTACTTACGTTTCTAATGTACCTATTAAGTAGGACATGATATGATAATATACCTAAAAAGAAGAAACTCAAAATTGAGTTTAGGGTATAGGGTTAAGGTATAGGGTTTAGGGTATAGAGTTAGGGTATAGGTTCAGGATATAGGATATAGGGTATATATGTTTGCTAGCTTATTCAAAGCAGCAAGAAGAAATCTATAGAGAAAGTATATCCAGGTCTGTTTTTTCGATTGAAGGTACAGTAAGTTTTTTGTTTTTATTTTTATTCACAATGAGCTTACCAAAGACAGGATTCATATGCGGTAGTGTACAGAGGGTCGGTAGTAGACCTGAGGTGTGTTTTAATAGCTCTAGAATTTCATTAAGGTCAGTAGCATACTGAGGGTCAGAATTTCATTAAAGTTATTTCTAGCATTCATATGTTGGAATCCAGGTTGGAGCTGATGATGCCGTAGACAATCAATCGCGTTATAATCTATTTGTTGGTGGTGGTGTGTTGTCACTGTTTCTGTTTCTTTTGGTACTCGGCCAGTAGAGCTGTAAGTCTAATTTGTTGCTTGTTTAGTGTCTACTTCTGAATACGATTATACGAAGGAACAGTCATTTTTTAGACCATGATGTTCAAGTGTCTAACATATCTTTACAAGTTGGTTTTGCTTGTTGCCCATTAATTAGATCACATCAAGTCTCGAGTACAATTCGAAGCGAGTCGATGCATGATTCAGTTTAGTAAGGGATTTGCATGATTCATAAGCTTAGCCACATCATGAACAAACACCTGAGTACAGTAGTCTCTCCTAGCTCAATCATTTCAGTACGGCACAATCCAATATTATGCATATAATTCACTTTGCAACTTCAAATGCCAATTGACACAGGCCGTGCCTAACATCACTACCAACTGTAGTGTTCTCCCAACATCCATGAGATTTTGTTCCTTATGCATAACATGGTATTATTCTAATATTGGATTTTGGTCATTAGCCTAGTTCCAGAGCAAGTTCTGACTTTAACTGATTCATAACTCACATACCTTGTAAGAATTTTCTAAGGTACCTATCAGTTTATGATACCTACATTTACCGATATGACAACAAATTTGTTGTCGTTTTGGTAAAGATAGTCATTACTTGGGTAATTATTGTTCTATTAGAGGTAATTACTCAACTTAAGATAAAATACAAATTTATGAACAACTTGTTGTCGTTGTAGTAACTTGGTTCAATTATATGTAAATGTGTAAAACAAATATAGTAATTTTGTTGTCAATGTTGTAAATTTTACTCATTTAACTTATTATTTTATTCAATTAATAGTAATTGAGTGTATGGTATACATCCCAGTACTGTTGATGACGTACCTTGTATATCTTGGAAACAGCAATAGTAGATTCTATCTTTACCATAATCACTGGATCGATATAAGTTTAATGAAGTTAGAGCTTTGGCTTTTTTAGATTATCAAGCATTAATGAAAGGTTAGCTCAAGTATATCTTAGACAATTGCATGAGCCCAAACGATGCCTCTAATGATCAGCTGGTGAGCTGTTTCGATCATTTACAGCCCTGTGTCTATTCTGGTTGCTTGCATGACAGATTTTTTTTGAATGAAAGCAGGTGATACGATTTTATTCAATAAGCACAAATCATATTACACAGTGACCCGCCCTTGCAGGGCCGGCCGTCAAAAAGAGACACCGCTAAAACGTAATACAACTCACCAATTGAGTGAAGCTCAGGGGGGAGTAAACTAATAAAGTACTGACAATAAATTTTTCCGCAGCATCCATTAGAATACTCGCTGACAACCTTCGATTAATAATCCCGACAGTTCCTTGCAGGTATTGATCACAAGAAAAAAATTGGTACCGAACTAACAGAAGTTCTGGGTCCCAAATTTTTATTCTAAAACCACCTGAATCCCAAATATGAATCCAAAACTTTAAGGACCTAGATATATTTACTCTAGGACGTCCCAAAAGACTTAGGCCCAAATTCAAAGAACACATTGAGCCCACTTCCCCCTAGGGTTTCCCCAAGCAAACACCATGCATGCGCAGCCGCCATTAGTGCAACCACAAAGTCGTCCTCAAATGCGCCGCCGCTTGATCCAACCGGGGTTTCATCGCCCACGCGCCAATGTGAACCGTCGCGCGCATACACGGTCGACCACAACAAGAGTATCTTTTCCATTTAGCTTCAAGAGATTAGGCGGGACGACCAACATCTCTTTCCACCAAGAGCAACACCGCCGCTGAAGAAAGACTGAAACCCTCCTCCTCCACCAAGCGACACGTTGGACCTCCACCAAGATGGGTGGAGCGATACCAGAGACGTGCATCTTGATGGACCCTGGATCCCATATTTGAATCGGATCTGCCTGAGAAAGTCGTCGTCCTCTCCCATCATCCCTGAGCAATGAAACAGCAACAAAGTGTCGCCAGGAGGAACATAGAGAGTTGCAGCAGGCCGAGGCTTGCCCTGGAGAGATTCGCGAGACCGAGAGGCTCGTCAGCCAAGAACTAGGATCAGAAGCGACCCCGTTCAAGAGATCCGGACGGGCAAACCCTAGGAAGGGTGGCCGCCAAAGTGAGAGAGCGAGAGCTCTCATCATAATTATGGTCGAAGACTGCTGAGGTCGACGATAAACAAACCCTAGCGCTCTGCTAGGGTCGAGAGAGAAAAAAAAAACTCTTGCATGACAGATATTCGTTATTCAAATCTGAAAAAGGATGCTGAAAAAGGATGCATAACACGTACATATGCTAATCTGGTAAAGGATTTTGTACAAATCATGCTCACCCCTACCAATATCCATAACAACATTAATCATCTCGATCAGTAATTAGTTAAGAATGTGTGGGTTTTGAACCGGTATCATCGTGGCTAGGCATTGAGCAATGCCTTTCCTTCTTTATTTTCATGGGTTTTCGTTTCCTTTCTTTATTTTTCTGCATGTATGCTGAATTCATATAAATTAGAGGATAACATATGAATCGGCTAGGGTCACAAAATTTTCTTGTAGTAGCAGGCTAGGGTCCTCTACTTAGTGAACAGTGAAGCTTCTTCAACTTCTAACAATGTATGTTGGTCCTCTGGAAAGATATATGGTATGCCAATTAGAGGCAAAGTTCTGGGAGAGGTTAAGTTAGAAAGGATTTGCAATTCTAGTGGGGAGTTTTGAGTTGGATGGCGATGCGTGAGACCCTAGTGTTTCCATGCATTGTGTTATTAATGATGTACCCAGGTTTATGTTGAATTTAACAACACCTCAAATATATATTATGGTTATCCCATCTATTTTTCACGTTCCATTTGCTTACAAGCAGCTGGCATGGGGTGGTAGGTTGTCTCTTGAAATATTCTGTGTATGAAAACATTAGGCACATCATGATAGTACGTCAACTGAGTGAATCCGCAAATATTCACCCAACTTTTATCTCTACCTGGTAACACCTAGAAGTGACTAAAAAAAATTACCTCTAACAGTTTCCATATTCTACCATCCGTCCAGCCCTGGGAAAAAATCAAGATAACATACAGTTCGGTAATCCCATTTCCAGAATCAGTAGGTTTCTCTCTCAAATCCTTCGGTTCATCCCAATCCTATCTGAAACATCAATGGCTGTTTTAGCAACTAATTTAGACTTTCATGAAAGGTAAATTGTTGGAGAATAATAGAGGGGAAAAACCTCGTGCTTTTCGTAGATAAGTGTGTGCTACGTACAAAAATCGGGGTCATAGATTCAGGAAAATGATAAAGAAGAATCTGAAAGACAACCTGCTGAAAGTGGATTTAGGTGAACGTACAGCTAAAGATGGCATGACATGAATTGTAATATTCTCCGGAATACATTTAGACACCAACAACGCCCCAACTGAAACATGTTCACCAATAGTTTCATGCTTTCGTTTTTGCCACCCAAATCTCTATCCAAAACCTAGGATTCTAAATCACCATCCCAATTCCCACCCATCAAACAAACCAAAAACAACCCAGCAACTTTTTCTGGAATTTGCAATGTGATTCTGTATCCCAAAATGGCCGCAAATTCTGACCTATATATTCTCCTATAGAAAGACCAATCTCAGAAAACTCCAAGGGAGCCAAGAGAGAATGATTTAGTTTCTGGCTTCTCGGAGATGGAGTTTTGCTGAAACCCTAGGGGACAAGTCGCTTGGAGTCGAAGAAAACTTGGAGGGATTTTACCTAACATAAACATAGACCATTTTCTCAATCCCAATGCCTTTGTCCATATACTAATGGACACATGTAAATAATGGTCCTTGTATTACGGCTCATTGTACCTAATAGAATATGGCATGTCGATTTGCCCATAATATTATCCCAAACCTAATGTGTTTTATGTTTGCATGAAGTATCAAAAATTTGTGTCGATCAATGTATAAGCCTTTTAGAAAGGGATACACGTACACATGATACATGTAGAATTTTCTATTACGACCAAAAAAAAAAAAAACTAGCTTGCTGTGCCTATTTGAAAACTTACCTTTTGTAATATAGATAGCAATCTCAATTTAGAAACATGCGCATTAATAATTCATACATATGCACGTACAAGTTTTTGTGTCGAGAGTATTATATATTATGATACCTCAAAGACTTTCTATGCCTAAAAATTAATCTCTCGGCACATGTGAAATGTTAATACCATGTCAAATTAACATCTGATTTTTAAATTGGATGAAACTTTACATGAGTGATCTACACACCGTGTTCTAGACATTGCACGGTTGAGATGTGAAAATGCGATCTGAAAGTGAGCGAAATAAGGACGTCTACATTTTAATTTTAAAGCGGGATACCGCTCTAGAAGAGAACTATATATATATATATATATATATATACAGTCCCTATCCAGAGCGAAGCTTCGCTCTGGAATTAACTTGCGAAGGTCCTTATTTGACTCACTTTTCGGTCATATTTTTCGATCATACCCGGTCAATGTCTAGATACATATCGTATGATCATTCTTACAAAGTTTCATCTAATTTGGTGACCGTTTAAGCCTCCATAATCATGATTTACTCCAACGGTTCTACTTGGACAGATTTTGTTCTATTGATTTATTTTATCTGATTCGGTGTGCAAACGATCACCAAACTGGATGAAACTTTGTAAGGATGATCATACGATATGTATCTAGACACTGACCGGGTATGATCGAAAAATATGACCGAAAAGTGAGTCAAATAAGGACTTTCGCACGTTAATTCCAGAGCGAAGCTTCGCTCTTGATAGGGACTATATATATATATATATATATATATATATATATATATCAAGTCTTTTCAGATACATACCTCTTTATTTATTCAAAATGTATGGATTTCCTTAATTGACATACTTTTCGATCATATTTTCTCATCTCAATCATTCATCTTTTAGATATATATGAGTAGATCATCTGTACAAAATTTTAGCCAAATTAATAATCATTAAGGTATTCAAAATTGTGGATTACACGAACAGTTCATGTTGAACAGATTTGGTTCGTTCATTATAATCATATAGTTTCGACACCTTAACGATTATCAATTTGGCTGAAAATTTGTAGAGATGATCTACTCATATATACCTACAATGTGAATGGTTTAGATGAGAAAATATGATCTAAAAATGGGTCAATTAATAAAATACATACATTTTGAATAAATAAGGATATTTGGACATGATAATATATTATATATATATATATACACAATTCATATCCAGAGCGAATCTTCACTTTGAAATTAAAGCGTGAAGTTCCTTATTTGACTCACTTTTCGGTCATATTTTCACATCTTCACCATTCAGTTTGTAGAACTTAATGCATAGATCAGTTCTGCCAAGTTTCACTGAATTTGATGATCGTTTAGGTTTTCATAATCATTATTTACACAAACAGTTCTGAATAGATAGATTTATGGTCCGTTCGTTGATTTAATCTAATTCGGTACCTTAACGATGACCAATTTGGATGAAACTTAGCAGAAGTGATCTATGCATTAGGTTCTACAAACTGAACGGTGAAGATGTGGAAATATAACCGAAAAGTGAGTCAAATAAGGAACTTTACACTTTAATTTTAAAGTGAAGCTTTGCTCTGGATAAGGATATATATATATATATATATAGATCTTCAGGAACAACCTGGGTGCTATAACTTGGCCATTCTATGATTAGTTACGCTCTCTCTGAAACTTGGTTTTCCTCTAGGGGTTGTCTCAATGTTTGGCAATCTTCCTTTAACAACTTGAGAATTAAGCTATATATTATTCAGAGCAAGGAGGTTAGGCTGCAACAATTTCCATTCAATTCCGAGCAACCCATGCCACGGCAGCTATCTCTGAGTTTGGTCAAGTATCACTATCCTTGTTAGAATATAGAACTAGTCTCCTGACCTGAGAACCAAAATGGTTGGCAACAGAGTGATTGTTCTAATAATGCTTCATGGTGACCTCAAAAATTTCTTCATGCTTCAGTAAGACACCAAGAAATTTAGCCTACCCTACTTCTAAATCCTAGTTCCGTCCCCGCAACTTACTGTTATAATCATTCTATTTGGTTCATTTCAGCGAACCTCGATCGAGCATACTATATATTATTCTGGCATGTATGCAGAGCTGGGTTTAATGATCGAGTCAGTGAGTTAGCTAGAACCCCAAAATAAATTGAAGACTTATGGTTGTATGAGCAAAAGTGGAAGGGTGTGATTAAAAGTTATGTAAATCTGTCCACCTCCTCGATCTTATTTGGGTCTCACCATAGAGCAGCTTCCATTTCTTCTTTTGGTCAAATCAATATGGATGAGTACGTAATTGAGTACTGTGTAGCAGCTACGGCAGCAGATCGAGCAAGCAGTCTGACAAGAGAGCAGAAGCGCACGCGGGGGCTCCACGGCAAGCATTCTATCTTTGTCAATAAGAACATTTGAACGCATGCATGCAAAAGTGTATCCATATGCTCTATCTCTCTAGCTTCCATCTACCAAAGTAGCTTGAAAACCCAAAATAATACAGAGCATACTGCATGTATATATTTTTTCTTCTTCTTTTGAAGATTATTCATTCATTATCAAAAGCAATGAGTTGGATAGGTAACTGTAAGCTCCTTGTAGAGGAGCCAACTAGTTCTATAAAAAAAACAAGAAGCCAAATAGGGATCGGAGCTTCTCATTCCACGCATGTACAACTTTAATTAGATACTAGCTAGCATCTTTTGTGAGTATGATTAATTTAGCGAATAACATGATAATTATATTATTATTTTCTAACCAAAATATTTAAATAAAATTTAGTTAAATTTTTTTATTTACTTCATAAAAAACATTAAAGAAATTTTTTTACAAGATCGAGTACAACTCCAAAAGAACATGGTGTTCTTCAATTTAAAATCTACACCTAATTACAATTAAATCAACCTGCTTAATTTTTTTTTTGAGAAGAAAATGAAATTACAACAAAGAGCCTCTTAGGCAACCAATACAAGAATAATCCATAAGAAAAGTCATATGATCTTGGGGAGGGATCCCATCAAACCAACACATTAGCGAGGAAAGAGAATGAACAACCAAAACAAGAGCGTCCGCAAGAAAATTCGCTTCTCTGTACATATGGGAAAAGGTGATGCTAACAAATGAATCGGCAAGAGCTAAGACATCTCGGATCAAGGACTTGAGCTTCCAAGGAATAGCACAAGACCCTTTGACCTAGTTGCTGATAAGAGAAGAATCTCTTTCAACTTTGATTTGGTTGCAATTGCGTCTTTTAGCGGCAAGAAGCCCTTTTTTAAAGCCATGCATTCAGCTAGTGGAACAGAAGAGTTGAATGATGCAGGTCTTTAATTAAGACTTTAACTAATGGGCAATCTGATTTGCCATGTCAACAGATGCCCTATGCAGGGAGATTAGTTATATATATATATATGTGTGTGTCAAATTATGTCCCATGAACTTGATCTTTTTATTTTTGGTTATTTTAACAGAATTAAGCTTCACCAAGAGGGTATGAACTAGAAAAACTATGTGTGTGTCTCTCTCTCTCAACATTACTAGGGTAAGGGTTTTGAAAAAACAAGAAAGAAAGTTGTGCGGCACATCCTTCATGGCCGCTACCGTTGCTTCTCCCTTTGTCACTGCCATGACTACTAGATTAGCTTCAAGGCTAGCTTTCTCTTGGCTACTGTGATAAACCGGTTGATCTGGGTGATTTGTGTTGCCTGGACAAAGGGTTTTTGGCCCCTCGTGCTTTTTCTTGGTTGGTATGATGAACATGGCTCGGCTTGTAGCTTTTATGTTCTTGTGGAAGTTTTGATTATTTTCGAAGTGCTACTAGGTCGATATAGAGACTCTATGTTCTTGTGGAAGTTTTGATTATTTTCAAAGTGCTACTAGGTCGATATAGAGACTCTATTCTTGTGGAAGTTTCCGCTTGTGGAGTTCACTATCTTTTCACGTTCTCTCATGAACGTGATTTTCAATGTGTTAAGAAATTCAGGCCTTGGAGCTTCCCACGTGCCACGCAACTACTCAACAATTATGATATGGCTTTTCCAATATTGCCACAGTGCCGCTCTCGGTTTCATCTGGATTCGGTTCAAAATCATAGGCATGCGGCCAACCATATTGACAGTTGCTACTGCTAGGGTTGTGGGTGAAATCCTTAGCTTTGTATTGCAGGTTGATCAAGTCGGCATCGTTGAGGTATAACGAGGGTTAGGGTTTCTCTGCCCCTCAACTCCTAGTGCGACTTCAGCGCCGACTTCAAGTGTTAACTGCAGCAGATGTGATGAGGTACGAGCGTTTTTTGGTTTTGCCACGATTGTGCCATGGTCAACCATTGTGTGGCCTGGCTAGGTATCCCCGTGAAAAGGAGGAAGAGGTTGTGATCGCAGTGATGGCGGCTCCACCGCCTCCGGTACCTTATGTTGTTTTTCAAGATAATCTTCAGACTTTCCTGTTTGCACCATAGCACTTGCCCTTGTTTCAGAAGAAAGATTCTGTTAAATGAGTTTCATCATTTAACAGCGCGTTAACACCATCTTCCACAACGGCTCCAAAAATCATGGGACTGTGGAAGCCAAAATCTCTTCCTTTGCTCTTGAGTATCTCCTTCCATCACGATCTGCAAGTTCTTCTTTGATATATATGTTATATGCATGTTTAATTTATCATTTTAATGTGTTCATATGAGGAAATTGACATAATTATGACTGAAATGTGGATCGTTTGATTTGATGTATTTTGAAATGCTATATTTTAGTTCTCTTTAGGTAAAATATCTTTGGTGTTGATGGTCTTGGCTTTGCTTACTTTAAGCTTCTTAGTCTTACAAGCATCAAACACGAGTTAGGCTTAGTGTAACATAAGACAAGCTAATGACGTTTTGGACTCTTGTAGAAATTAAACTCACTTTTCATAAGAAATGCCGCTTCTTTATATAAAAAAAAAAAAACATAAGAATGCCATTTTATTTTCAGAAATCTTCCTTATTTGGAATTTTGGATAAAGGATGGATTTTCTTCGTTATTCATGTTCCGTTTGGATTATTTCATCACAGCAATTGAAAACAAATTATTTTCTAATTTTTGATAAAAAAAAGAAAAAAAAAATGGAAACCCCAATTAATAAATACCTAATTTCTGAAGTGACATTGGAAATGCCACTGACCCATGAGTGAGAGAAAATAATAAACTATGAAAAATAACCCAGATACGTGGCATTACCTGATAGACCGCCGCTCTTCTCTCTCCCTCTTTTTTATTTTAATTTTATTCTTAATGTCTGAATGTTAAAAATTTATAAATACTGAAAAATCATTCTCTTCTCTCTCTCTCCCCCTCTTTTCTCTGCGTCTTCAACAATTCCTCTCTTTCACTCACATTTCCCTGAAGCTTAGGGTTTCGTTACAGACCAACTCTTTCTCTCTCTCAGACTTGACAACACTGTGACATTAGGAGATTATCGAGGAAGCTTCTAAGGTACGTGTTTTCGAAATTCCGGCAATGCTCTTACGCAGATCGATTTCGCCTCTGAATCATTCTCCTCGGTGTTCGCAGAATCATCTGATTCCCAATTGTGGCTGTGATTTTCGTATACTGCGGTGCGTTTACGACCTGTGATTGTATTTCAATTTGGATTAGGTCAGGGGTCACTGTTTCTTCAATTTTGTATATTTTTGTGGGTTTGGGAATTGTTGTAGATTGTGAATGTCGGTTTAGCTGTGGGATTGGATTTGGAGATGGGGGATTGTGGTTTGGAGGAGCTGTGGGGGTAGAGAGGGGTGAAGGTTTGGTGGGTTGGAAATGACGGATTTTGAGCCGCGGCAACAGAAGCCGGAATCGGCTGATGCGTGCGGTGATTTCGAGAGTGGATATGAGGTATTCATGCGTGGGCACTTGGATGAATGTATGTCATTTGCTTCATGTAGCTCTCCTCGGAATCCTGATGATGAGGACGACGACGGTGAGCAGCTTGTTGGGAGGAGAAGGAGGTTGGATTTGGAAGGTGATGATTTGGCGGAATCGTCTGCTGCGCGGCGCCACCACTCAAGGATTTTGACTCGCTGGGCGGCGCGGCAGGCGCAGGAGATGATAACTACAATTGAGAGGAGGAACCAGGAGTCAGAGTTGATGGCACTTGCGGGGTTGCATACTGTTTCGATGCTCGATTCCTCCTTCTTGAGGGAGTCACAGTCCCCGACGTCGAGGAGGCAGGGGACTGTGGAGAGGCCGAGCACTCAGGCTTCTACGATTTTGCAAATGTGGCGGGAGCTGGAGGATGAGCATTTGTTAAATAGAGCACGTGGGAGGGTGAGGGAGAGGTTGAGGCAGCAGAGGAGTGTGGAGGCTAATACTAATGAGCTAAGGACGAATAGGTCTGATAGTCGGGGGAGTGAGAACCGTGGGAGTTTGGTGGATGCGAGTGAGAGTGAGAATGAGTATGGGGCATGGTCCCATGATCAGATGGGTTCACAAAATGAACGAGGTGATAATAATGCGTCTAGCAGGGAGCAATCTCCTGATCTTGGTGAAGTTGAGAGGGAGAGAGTGAGGCAGATCGTACGGGGATGGATGGAAACTGACATTAGTGATCATGCATCCAATGTTGCTCAGAGAAGTAGTAGTCCTAGGGCAGAGTGGCTCGGTGAGACAGAGCGGGAAAGGGTGAGAATTGTCCGGGAGTGGGTGCAAATGGCTAGTCAGCAGAGAGGAGGTCGTGGAGCCCGACGGGAAGATCAGGTCACCAGTGATGGTGCTCAAGTTGGCGGAGAACGTGATGGTTCAGCAGCTGACCAAGAGGAGAGCCAACCAGAGCACATTGGCCGGGATATGTTGAGGTTGCGTGGAAGACAGGCTATAATTGATTTGCTGGTTAGAATTGAGAGGGAAAGACAAAGGGAGCTCCAATCTTTGGTGGAGCATCGAGCTGTCTCTGATTTTGCTCATCGCAATCGCATTCAGGTCAGTTGTGAAGATTATTTCTAATTTAAACTAAATCAATTTACTTACAGATTGGTATGTTTCATAGGTCTATATAAACATCAATGTGAAATTTACCATGTATTTTACAAAATTCGTAAATCTGTAATTGGAACTGTAATGGGTCTGAATTGTCTATAATATCATACGGAAGTTGTTATTAAAAATAATTTTTATAATCACATTATCTTTGTTGAATGAACTTTTGAGACCTGTTTTTAGTAATTTTTGTAGTTATTCCTCTCTTTCTGATTTACCTTGATCATTAGTAGGCTGTGGCCGAATTCAGAAGTGTATCCTTTTTGGTTGTGTTGCATGGATATCAATCATATCATTATATTCACCACATTGATAAGTTACTCAGTTTTTTCTCTTCAGTGCCTCCTTGCAAAGGTTATAAGGTGGACATTTTAAACTCAGTTTTTGATATGTTAAGGATGCAAAGTTATTTGCAGACCAATATTTCTTAATATTCAATTTTTGTTATTAATCCCTTCTCTCATTTTTGCGTCTATGTATCTTATTAGGTTTTGCCGGTGAATATCAGTATAGTTATAATGGCTAGTATGCGGTTACATGTGTGTTTTAGACTTTAGATTAGCTGATACTACTCTTACCCCTGTCATGCTCTGAAAATATCCTCATATTTAGGTTTGACCATAATTTGGCTACTAATGTAATTGAACTTTTACAGTCCTTACTCAGAGGTAGATTCTTGCGAAATGAAAGGCCTGTTGAAGAAGAAAGACCAACTTCTGTGGCTGCGGGTGAATTAGTTCAATTGAGACAGCGACACACTGTTTCTGGTTTAAGGTATCTTTTCTTGATTATCAGTTGTTTGAAAAAGCTCTCATCTTCTTCCCATCTTGGTTGCCTCTATTAGTAAATGTATTTATGCCATTTAAATATGTTGGTATTCCAAAACTGTACTGGAAGTTCTGAATTTTTAAAATTTTAAATATTGAACATATTTTGAGCTCTGAGTCTCCAATTTTATTTGTGTGTGAGATTTAAATTTGTGAGTTTGGGCTGGGCATATAGGAAATTTCTTTTTGACATGGGTCAAAGCAATCATTGTTTCAGGCATCTCTTTAGGCTATAAATAGAGTTAGAGTAGATGTACCAGTATCCCTCAGTACTACTCTATTATTGGTAGTTACGGAATGCATGGCAATTTATGTTTTCAGGAATACTAATAAATGACCACCTTAAATAGAAGACACTCGACCCAATTTTGTTTTCTTTTTCTTGATTTCATTTTCTTTTGTTGATTTCAATGCTTGATGTGAGATTGTATGTATATACGTTGCTTAATTCCATTGAAGTATCAAAATTGAGTATGCTAGAATAATGACTGCCTGCGTCCTTATTAGGGAAGGGTTCCGCTCCAGATTAGAAAATATAGTTCGTGGTCAAGTTGACGGCCAGATTGATTCTCCGACTAACAGTAATGTCAATGATTCTAGAAGCGATCGTCCCCAATCAAATGCTTCTCAAGGTATTCAACAGGAAAGTCATGAGCAATCCCAGCTTGGGAGCGAGGGAGGTGACAGTCAGTTTCCTAATCAATTGGGGAACTTGGAAAATGACACAGCCGTTGGGCAACTTGATTGGCAAGAAACTGCTAATCAAGGGGGGAATTGGCAGGAACCAATTGCTGAAGATGAGGGACGTAACTGGGAGCAGACAACTTTTGATCAATTTAACGATTGGAGGGAAGGTAATGCTGAAGATATGGTTGAAAATTGGCAAGAAACGTCTGTGAATAATTGGCCTCAGGGAACTCCCCGAAATGCTGATGAAGAAACAGGTCATCAACAAGAAGCTCAGGGTACTTGGCGTACAAACAGTTCTCGGGGAGCTGTTGAGAATTGGTCCGAAGGGCCTTCAGGCCCTGTGAGAAATCGTCGTTCTGCCTCAATTAGAAGATTCAACAGATTTAATCCACCAGATGATGATACTGTGTACAGTATGGAACTTAGGGAACTTCTTAGCAGGTATTTGATTAATTGTAGAACGAGTGGGTTGAACGAAACATGGAGTTCATGATTTGTATCTCATATGGTTATGATTTTCACTTTGTAGAAGGAGTGTTTCAAATCTTCTTCGTAGTGGATTCCGTGAAAGTCTGGACCAGCTGATACAGTCATACGTTGAAAGGCAAAGTCGTGCTCCCATTGATTGGGATTTGCATAGGACCTTGCCAACACCAACTCCGGCTTCACCAGTGCAGGACCAGGACCAACAGAGGGATGAGCTGAATGGAGATCAGCAAGATGCCATTAACAGACCTTCACATGTTCTACCACCACCACCGGTTCCCCCACCACAACCAATATGGCATCAGGACTTACAGAACACTGGCTGGTCTCGCCATAGCATGCATCGTTCAGAAATTGTGAGCTTTCTTCCCTAATTTTTTTTGATTTGGTATCACTTTTGAAAAAAAAACAAAAAAATTCCACTTGTACTGGAAAGATTTTGTCTTTGAAAAATTTCACATGCAGCTTCCTAAAAAATTTCTTTCTACATTTTAGATATTGAGGTCATATCACCAGGATTTAATGAAACTCCCTTCACCATTTTTCCAGCATATTTTGGTCCAGTGTGTGGGATTTCTAGCTATATATGTGCACGCACGCTTTTTCATAGCAAAAGAAGCTACTATCATGTGTTTTGATGACTGCCATCTTTAGAATTGGCTCAATATATTTTCCTTTGGTCAGTGCAATGACGTCTAAGTATCTAGAAAATTTGGTAAAGAAAACGTTTGTGGAATAGGTATCTACTCAGGGCTCGCTTTTCTTATGCTTGCATTCAGACTTCTTACGCTGTTTTCAGCTGAGACATGTTACAGTTTATAGATTTTAGAATATTGTACAAAGTCTGAAGAACTGTTTGGTTAAGGATTATATCACATGGGCACTGGTCTGGTTTTTCTGTGCTAGTATTTTTTTTTCTCTGTTGGTTTCCCTGAATGTGGATTCTGATATGGAGCAGGAATGGGAGATGTTTAATGATCTCAGGTCAGATATGGCAAGACTCCAGCAAGGCATGAGCCACATGCAAAGGATGTTGGAGGCCTGCATGGATATGCAATTGGAGTTGCAACGTTCTGTCAGACAGGAAGTGTCGGCGGCTCTCAATCGGTCATCTGGTGAAAAAGGTTTTAGTTTACTTGGTACCAGTGAACATGCATACTTTTTGTTTAGAAAATGTGTTTGTGTATATTGGAACAGTAGGTGGATGTGGTTTTCTTAGACATTATAGCTCTGTTGCCACTGGTAATTTATGAGAAATGTATATTGCAGGGTCAAGTGCTGAGACATCAGAGGATGGTTCTAAATGGGGTCATGTAAGAAAAGGAACTTGTTGTGTTTGTTGTGATAGTCACATCGATTCTCTCTTGTATAGGTATACCTACTTATCAATTAAGTATACCTAATTATTAGTGTGACACATTTATTATATGTTTTGCATGATATACATGTCGCTCTTCTTGTGTCCAAGATCTGGTTTTCTTTCTTTTTGAATTTTGTTCTTTGTTGCAGATGCGGGCATATGTGTACATGTTCAAAATGTGCAAACGAATTGGTTCGTGGTGGAGGCAAGTGCCCACTTTGTCGAGCGCCTATAGTTGAGGTGATCCGTGCATACTCGATACTGTAAAAAGGAAAAATAACTTTAAATAGGAAAGGGGAAAATTCAGAAGGAATAAAAGTGAATAGAATGAGTGAAGGATCGGAGGGATGGAGTGGTTGTACCTTATATAGGGAGGCTTCCGTGGTCCTTTGTTTTCTGTAGTTTGCCAGTTGTTTTTCTGATTATATATGTAAAAATGATGCTTGTATAATTGGAATAACAAATGGCTCACTTTTGATTCATCATTCTTGGGTAAATAATATCTTCTCATGAAATCTGCATGAACTTTACTAAGTACTGTACAGTTTAATACCCGGTACTCTCGACTTGTCATCACTTCCGTCTTTCAGTTTCATCCAATTCCCCCGCAACTCCAAGTCAAAATTGGTCCGGCCAGGCAGCCATTGGGTTCGGTTCACATTGATCCTCTATGAGCCAAATTTTATGGAATATTGGCAAGTTTTTCAGCATACTAGCATTTTGCACGCCCGTATTCCAATGGCAGGTCCTTTTTCCTTCCAACTGACCACAGCTCAATCCGGAAAAAGTTGAGGAGCTGGTCCGGGTTGTCCGGCTGGTGGCAACGGCGTGAGATAATGGCAGAGCATTAGTTATGGATCAACTGGGCAATGTTTACTTCTTAAGATGAATAACATGAGCCTATAGACTTACGTGGGATTGTTCAACGAACTCAAAGCTTGGCCACTCCCCAATCAACTTGAACCTCTTGAGCTACAAGCCGAAAAATAAGGGTCACTGCCGGAAGTGGCGTCATCACCATTGTGATTGTGGCCTACGCCTGTGCTCGCAAGACTATGAGTGCTGTCTACCGGCAGATGGTTGCCTCAGGTGTGCTGCACAACAATCATCATCGCAATGGCACAAGACTACTTGGATTCCAATTTTGTTGGGTTTGCCAAGTATGTCCATGAAATGGCGGATAGGGCGGTGAAGCCTCCTTATGCACTCTACCTGTGTCTTGTTATGGCTGAAGGTTGAGCAAAACAAAGTGTTCATGCTTTTGTGTTTCCATGTGCCTAATTCATTAGAATGTTAACCCTGTCCCTTGCTAATTTCATGCCCTCTCTTCCCTGTTATAAACTTATAACTGGTACTTTATCAGTCTGTTGCAATAACCATTTACCATAATACAATTTATCATTGTCTTTGGATGATAGGGCACTAAGGGCAGATTTGAAATTGAGGGAGATGACTAGCTCAGACTAATACCTTCTCCAAATAATCTAATACCTTCTCTACCTTGCCAAGACCAGCGTTAGGAAGGACAGCAGCAGCCTGATAAAATGTTTGATGAAGTTGTGACGCAAGATGTCCAAGAGAATGTTCAACAAAGGAAGGGGCCTATATGAAGGAACTGAGAGCCATTCTTAATGGCGTGATCGAGAGGAGCTGATACCAACTTGGCAACACCAAGAACTTGTGGTACAGATATGATGTCTACATCTCTCCTCCCTTTTAATAGAATGCATATGCTGATATGCATGCATCTTCTGTCATCTACAGTTCTTGATACTTTAAGTTGTAAAATGCCCCTTACGAAGATATTCTCAGCACTAGATGACCAAATATGTGATTAGAGATACAGGTATGATTACCTACGTACACCTGATGATGATCATTCTATTACACAAAAAAGATAAACTTTTCTGAGAGTTATTCTGTTGAAAATCTGAAGAAAACATGTACATTTTTCAATCTTCCCCTATATAAAAAGCTGACAGCAACTTGCTGTAAGAATTTCATTCATCATATAAAACTTCAAACTCGGTATTTTTATGAATCCTATTGGGATCCTTCCATATAGTCCAGAATGTCTAATATGTTAATTGATACATAGTTACCAGACTGGTACAACCAGGTACCAATGAATCTGTTAAATCAAGTTCTAAGTTATATTGATCACAGCCGGCCAGGCAGTTTAGATTCATGAATCATGAATATGAGTTTTGATGAATAGTCAAGTAGAGTGCTTTTACACAAGAATGTGAGAGACTTATGACATATGTAAGCATGAAAATAAGCAAAGATCGATGATCGAAAACCCTTTAAAATAAACTTTGGTATATATAGATTAAGAAAGATAGTATTAATACTGGATAAAAGAAACTTACAGCTACCCATATAATACATAGTTTCAAACAAAATTAAGAATAACCCCAACAAAGTTATTAACAACAGATCCTATCCAAAGGTTTCCATGACGCTGCTCAACACGACTCACAGGGTTGAGTCCATCTACCACATCCAGAAAATTTCCTTGGGCATCAAGCTTCACCGCTTTACCTCTTCCAGCACTGTTTTCAGCAACCCAAATTCTCCATTTAGCTTTCTGTTGATGTTGTCTGGGGCTCCTTGGAGGTTGAAAAAAGTATCAACAGTGTTGGCTCTAGGCCCTCGAAGCCAATACCTCAAAATGTTCTTTGCAGTGATTTGGGTCACTAGAACAAAATCACCATCCTTACTTAGTGCCACCCCGTTTGCAAAAGCCAAGCCATGAAGCAACACCGCCACATTCTTTGTCGATGGATCATATAGCATTAACCTTCCAGTTTTATCACCTGTGCTAACTGACAATTCCCAGTTCCTTCTTTGATAAATAGCACTGGTGTCTGTAAAGTAAACCATTCCAGTTTCTTGATCAATGTCCACACCATTTAAGAAACGGAAAGGGAATCCTTCAGCAGATGTTGCAAGTGTTTGAGCTACTCCACCATTTGGACCTGTCTTTAGAAGCCCAAAATAGGCATCTGCAATATACAGTTCGCATGTGTTGAGGTCAAATTTTAAACCACGTGGCCTCCCGCATATTGGTTCGCTGCCTTTGCTGGCTGAGAGATCACATACTTCTCTCAGCCTATTGGGAGTGGTGACTGTGAATTCTGTCCACCCAAACGGGCGTCCCAGCCACTTGAATATCCTGCCATCAGCCACACCCACGTAGGGTGCGCCATTGCAGTCGAAAGCAATGCTTTCGGGTCGGGTTGTGGTACATGGATGGGTATTTCATGGTGGTTTAGGTTTGGGAGTGAAAAATATGCTGCATGGGCTTAGTTACTAGACAAAAAGAAAAAGGAGACAATAACAAGAGCTGACTTCTTCATGGTTGTGGCTGAAAGTTTCAAGGTGTACTCTTTAGACCGGTAGCTGTTTTTCTGCAAATGAACAAATGAATATGGCTTGCCACCTTATTTATAATTGTTTATGCTGGAAACATAATCCGGGTTGGACAAGGAGAACAAAATCAAACTGGAAAAACCCGAATATAAGGATTTCTCACAGTGTGCATGTGCGCGCAATATATATATATATTCCTCTTGCCAAGTCGATCTGGAATATTTATTCATTGAATGCTGTAAGCAAGTGTAGTCCATATTCATAGTTGGCAAAACATGACAAATAGTGGGAAACAGAACGATTATACATATAATGGTAAAGCACAATGCAAATGATCTCCAAAAATAAAAAATAAAAAAAGTAGCGCGCGCACACACCCATATGTGTGTGTGCAGTGGAAAAACAAATGAAATCAAAGTTAAAAAGAAGACATATAATCAAAAGTAAATAAAATGCTTTAAAAAGCCAGCATACCTCACCAGACGTTTGGAAAGTCCAACATATGTTACCATTTGAAGAATCCAGGAAGTATATCTTCCCTTTGTAGCATCCAGCTACAACCTAAAGCAGTAAACTACATGAGAAAGATTGAAATGCCCTATGGTGTTATTGCAGAGGACATATGAAGTTCAATGCACAGCAGACAGTGTTATGCTAAGGACAACCTGGGTAAAGTCGCCAAGAATTGCTGCTGAACATTCTACACGTCCTTCGAGTTGTGACTCCCACTGGATGGAACCACTGAAGAAAATTATATAATACCACAGTACTAAAAGAAAATTATCTCATGCTCATCAAAATGAAACATTCTTGGTCAAAATGAAAGTATATTTCTACATGCACACCTAAATTGCTAAAAGTTTTGGGAAGAATCAATACAATAGTATACTGATGGCCAAACGTCAAGTCTTGCTTGAAACGAAACATTCTTGGTCATAATTAAATTATATTTCTACATGCACACCAAAATTGCTAAAAGTTTTGAGAAGAATCAATTTAATAGTATATTGAGGGCCAAATGTTAAGTCTTGCGTATAGGGGATACAACTGCTGTCAATTATAGAAAATATTAAGAATCCAAAATTTCAAAAGATATACAGAGGGCCAAATGTCAAGTCTTGCATAAAGGGGATACAACTGCTGTCAATTATAGAAAATATTAAGAATCCAAAACTTCAAGAGATGTGCAAAATTTCAGCTTTTTTGTTTTATAAAATGCTGTTTCTTATCAACAAGAAAAAGAGACTCAAAAACTGCATCTGGCATCTATAATGTGGTGGATTAAGTGATAAAATATTATAGCCCACTACTACTAGAGAGTTCTTACCTTCTGGTATTAACACAAGCAAACTTTTGCGAGTGAGATCCAATGAATAAGTAGATATCCTGGTCTTTACAAACAATAAGCGGTGATGCATCAACACAGGACCCCATGTCAACTTTCCATATTCTTCCAAAAGAACTTTTCTATTTTTGAGACAACCACAGAACCGGCTGCTTCATAAAAATCATTCACCCTAAAACTGCCCTCATACACAACCTTGTTGCACCTGGTGAAAGAACATGACATGAATTTTTGCACAGAACTCCATGGATACCCATCAGCTGGACTAGTACACTGCGAAGTTATACTTGAATTTACTTTCAACCGTTTGGACTGAGCTTTCAACTGTTCAAAATTAACATCAGTAGGAGTGTCATAGACAGGATACATGTTCTTTCCCCTTCCCTGATTTATCACAGATTCAGAGTCCACTTTAACTTTCATACTGAATGGTCCTTTTCTCTCTAGAAGAGCCATACAAAGCTTAGATGGAGTTGGAAAGCTATATATCAATCTCATATCAACTGCTATATTGTTAGCAAGATGTGCAGCAGCAATAGAATTTCCCCCAATCATAAAGAAATCATCATCATCGGAAACCTCTTCAGCCATTAAAACATGATTGAAGGCCTGACAGAAAATTCCAAAAGGAATTAATAGTGGTTGAAAAGACAGAAAGATTACCATTATATAAAAAATAACAGCTTAATTGTCATGCCATATTGAACACAGGACTTTTTACACCCTTATGAGAGAGAGAGAGAGAGAGAGAGAGAGAGAGAGTTAGCAAATGTCTACTTTTCTATCACAACTAGTATTGTAGCCTTTAGATACCAGAAACAATAATGATCTGTAACTTGGAACCAAAATGCAAGGGCCATAATACTTACAACATCCTCTATATGACATCAATAAGAATGCATATCCTAATCGCATGCCATATCAGTTGGACTGCATATAATGAATGCTAAAATAAAATAAGGCAAATCCAAGCAAACATAGATGTGACTTGACAAATAATCAGACCCAATAAAAGGTTTATCATACTAAGAGGGCTAAAGGGAAAACCTTTTTAATTACTTGCAGTAAATTGCTTCTCCCAGTTTGATCAAGTTCATATTGGATATGTTTTGCTCGAAATACTGAATCTGCTAACAAAGTGTAATCAACTTTCCCACTAGTAGATACAGGAAATGATTTCATTATAACAATGCGGCCAGGAATCATTGCCAGTGGAAGTTTGTCAACTATCCAACTTTTGATGGAAGATCTGAATGTTTCATCAGATTGTCCCTCCTTTAATATTATAAATGCTACAAGTTGCATTAGTTCCCCTTGACCATTGTGAAAAACAACAGCAGCATCAGTTACATCTGGATGTCCCACCAATGTATGTTCAATTTCCTCTAAAGCAATACGCTGGCCATTGTGCTTAATAGTGCGGTCCTTTCTTCCCAAAAAAAAAACAAATCACCACTATGCAGTTGTTTGGCAAAATCACCAGTTTGAAAATATGATCGACTTTCATGTCCATTTACAGAACTGTCACAAAGAGAACTAGGAGGTAATTTGACAGTGTCCAGAGGAGTAAATGTAGAATCAGAATAGTATCCAGAAGAATTGCAGAGACCAGCAACAAAAATTTCTCCTTCATCAAGTACATCATCATCAATAACAATCACAACATCACCACCAGCTATAGGTATACCAATTGGAACACTTGTTAGCGTCTCTGTCTCCAAAATCATTGGCAACCTCTTGCAGTCAAAATATGTACAATCACCTGACACCTTGAATTTAACGATTGTCATGTCAGCAACTGACAAATTGACCACAGCATTAAAATGGCACAAAAGTAGTTCAGATTTCAGTAACCACTTTAACTGTATTGATATGAAATGTACAATAGCATCTTTCTCAGTCATATGCTACGACAGGCTTTACATAACTCATAATACATTAGAATATATCAAAGCCTTTATAAAATATTAATGCAATTCTGTACAGATAAGAGCCTTCACAACCAGCTACATAGGAGTTGATATCAACAAACAAAATGATTATAAATTTTCGATAGTAAATAAGTCTGACCGATACATAGAAGCACATCAATGCCACTACTAGTTTGTGGTCATAATTGGCTGAGCGTACCCACAAGAAGTTAGTGGGAAGTGGAAACTATCAGCCCATACTTTGTTTTGGACCTCACAGTATCTATCCAGCTTTTTTCTTCTACTTTATTTTTTTAAGAAACAATATCTAGCCAGATATTTGCTAAAGTTTCCGGTGTCCTAAAGATTGTAGGCTCTAGCAGTAGGCACCAGAATGGATGTGGTTGTCTATATATAACTGAAAGTTTTTGGAATAAGCTGGTCAACAATAGGATTTAGCTTTAGGAAGTTTCAAAGGAAGATATTCTTTTTAAAACTTGGAAAGAAGTGTTTGATAAACATGGATAATAGCTTTTAACATGAAATAAATCTGAACATGATCAAATATCAACGTATAGAGGGCAAGATGCGGGTATAGATAATCGTATACTTTAAAAAATCGTGGAAACAAGGAATATCAACGTATCTATCTATCAACGAAAAAAAAGCATGGAGTTATTAGTTAATAACAAAACTAGAGATTATTTACTGATACCAAAAGCTTTGTGCAATCCCACATTACAGCCCTTCTCCACCTCTGTACATTTCCCAATCGTCCCTGAAGCGCTTCATGAATCCAAGTGCTTCTTCAAAGCAGAATAACAATGGAAACTGAATAACCAAAACAAATCAATGTATTAACAGATGATATCAATGTATCAATGTATTAACAGAAGATAGAAATGCACTAAATGGAGGGGACAAATCAAAGTCTTGATCTACCTTGGATTGAACAAACTTGGTCCATACAAGACATCATGAGGATGCGTTCCCTTGAGGTACATACTGTTTAGTAGATTTTGCATTCCTGGATAACCTTGCTGTTGGTATCCTGGAGGAAAGGGAAACTGTTGAACTTGATGGAGTGATGGGATTACGCTTGAGGGGACACCTCCATTGGCTTCTGGGATGTTACCTTCACCTCTATCTTCACCATCAATTTCATCCTCTGACGACGAACCACTGGACATTGAGGTTGTCTCAACACAGCAACCCAATGATCGATTCTTTTCACAGCTTAGTTTGTTATGCCCATAACCACCACACTCGCTGCACTGTCTGCCTTTTTACCCTGTAGCCTTTTTTGGTTCTTTTTTCTTCCCTTTAGTTTTTACAACATTTGGGTCTCTAATAAGGTTAGGATGACGTCCACGTCCGTCTTCCTGCCTTCTAACTTCCAGAACAATATACAAAGCTTCTAGCTTCTTCTCCAATTTATCTATTTCTTCGCTTACCAAAAGCATGAATGTGATCTCCACCTTGCTTAGTTTATGTCTGGGACCGTTGCCATAATATGAATTCTTAACGATTCGTATAGCTAATGAGAGCTATTCTGAATTTCTGAACTACTCCCTATATGGACCATAAGTCAGAATCCCTAAAGCCAGAAACCTAAGGTTGTTGACAGAATAACAGCTCTAGATATAGTATACTGATGCAACTCTAGAAGTCCAACTAGTATGCATCAAATATTTACTCACGAACCAATCTAGTGAATAAACAAGTCATCTCTAAAATTCTATATCTTACAGGGTTTGGACTATTTCTACCAACCCTCAGTTCTGCTAGCTGTTCTTTTACCTGAGATATTCAACAGGACAAAAAGAAAGCAAAATTGTAGATTAGAGAACAGGAAAAAAAAAATATATATATACGAGACTCCGCAGCAAGAAATGCTAAAATTGCTGGTACTTGCCTGATCATTGAAATCATCACTTGAATGGGAGAGAAGCTCCCTACCATTTCGGTCGACTGAGTTTGTACTACAGCAAAAGACCAGAACATGGTGAAATTAAACTCTATTCCAATGCCAAGTACTACACCACTGATGACAATGTATCATAAGGGGAAGGTGGCTGCAATGTTCATACAGAAGAGATATAAAAACCTAAAAGCATTTGGGTCTATTTGGTCATGCAGATAGGAAGCATTTTTCTAATAGTGAACATCCAACACGCAATTTCAAACGCCAACAGATTCTCATTTTTTTAAATTTTTTTGTAACGGAAGGCTAACCACAACACTCAGAATCAGTAAGCAGAAAAACTCAAGTGCTTACATTAGATTTTGGAAATATAACCTACATACGCAATACGTTCACGATTAAAAACAAAAACAAGAAACTCCACATTCATGTCACAATAATTGCAACAATTTGCCTAACAAAGCTACCGAATTCAGCTTTACAATTGCCCTGTTTACGCAATCTAAATGTGAAGTTAAGTTTTACCTGTTCCACCTCCTCGAATGTTGATCTCTATCCTTTTCAACAATTCATTCTGAAGCTTCGTTCTGTCCATCTTCCCCTCTCTATCTGATTCCACAGTTTGATTTCTTTTTCCCCAACCCTGCTCATGGCCCCTGCTGCTTCCTTGCTCAATATCTTCCAAATCCTTCCCCCTCGCACGATCTCTATCTGAGAAATGCTCACTCATTATCTCATGATCACCAACTACACGCTCATATCCCCCATCTCTTTCCTGCTCATACTCAACAGACCACCACTCCCTCGACCAGACGTATCACTATATCTCTCCCTAACATCATTATAGTCCATCTCATGCTCCCTACCCCTAGTCCCCCAGCTCCTCCCTCCCCCTCTCCCTCTCCCCCCCCCCCCCCACTTTCAGGTGATTGCTCCTACAGCAAATCAAACACACAGACATAATCACAAGAAACGAAATTTCAAACACTCGCATGTTCTAGCACAATACATAAACCATATTTCAATGTTCAACGTAGAGTTGTTCATGTTAATCAAAATTGCAAACCTTATCATATTCAATTCAACTCATCGTAAAGAAGAGAGAGATTCTCAGACGCATTTCATCGAACAAAGGGGATCAGAAGGTGTGTAGAACCGATGAAGGGAATGATGATGGGACGATGTAGAGAGCCCGGGTGCTGACAAAGTAATGGGCGATCAGTGGCGGCGACGACGACGACGGTGGCGGAGAGGGACAGAGAGAGGCAGAGAAGAGAATAAGAGTGGCCAAATTATAATTCCAACTGAAGTATAAGAAAATAAGAGTGATCATAGCTACCTGGGCAATTGACGCCTCTGGGCGAAGGCGAGAGAGAGTATTGAGTGGGAATAGGCGTGCGGGAACATCTCGAAAAGTATAAAACGTATAAAAACACCCGTATAAAAACACAACGTCCAAACCGTCCGTATAAAAACACCACTCACCCTCGGGTATATACAGGGATCCCGTCTCCCCTCTCTCCCCTCTCTCTCTCCCCATTCTCTTCTCTTCCCAGAATCAATATGGCCGGAGCTCCAGTGCCACCCAACTACTTCTTTCGAATTTCCAACCGAGAAGTGTTTAACCTTCTTGCTCAAAGAGAACAGCTACCGCTGCCCCACGGGTTTGAACAGGAACCGGTACCTCAACCTGATATCTTTCTTGAAGACCCGGACTCAATTGCAGGTGAGTCAATCGAGCTTCAACTTTTACAGATTTGTCAATGTGTTTGATTTCCATATTTGTTAATTAGGGCATACCTTCTATATTTGTCAATTAGGCCATACCTTCTATATTTGTCAAGTAGGGCACACCTTCTGGGTAACTACTTCATCCAAGCCCCTCCTCTAACTCTCCCAGCTTCCTCTTCTGAGCCGTTTCTTCTGCTCGATTTTATCAATAACACGACTACACGAGCACGGCGAGCTTCAAGGGCCTTAAGCTCCTGCTCCTTGAAGGGCCAGTCATTGGGGATTGGGGATACTTGGTCCTTCTCAACCTTCTTGCCCTGGAAGCCGAGCTTCTTGGACTCCTTTCTTGTGGTGATCCTTCACTTTCCTTATCATCTTGTACTTCTTCTTCAGAGGCACTCTTGCTTTTGCTCTTTTTGCTCCTCTTCAACATCTTCGATGCTGTGGGCTGAAAGGCGTCGTTTTCTGTGTAATCAATGACAAGGAAATCTAACAATTCAGAGTAGTGTGAAGATTCATAGCCTGCAAATTAATTTAAATGCTAAAGCATTCCAAAAGAAAAACAAAAAGTTAAGTAAACCCCAGCAAAATGTACATTATGATTTCGTTTGTCATTTACACTATTATTTCGATTGCAGGCCAGAAGGGTTATTCTAGGGAGAAGAATGAACTCTATTATTTTGTTCAAAAGAACAGAGTCATTGGCAATGATCCAAATGTTGTTTCAATGTGGACTAAGACGTCTGTCCGTGAAACCATACTAGGGGAAGCGGAAAATGAGTTGGGATTCTGCCACAAATTAGGCCATAGGAATAATAAGACAACCAATCAAAACAAGTGGTATTTGGATTTGTGTTACAGGGACAATGAAGATTGGGCAGCAGTGAGATTCTACGAAGAGAGCAGAGGTTTTAAATACACACCGCGGCCACTGAACAACCAACAACTCCAGTACACTGTAACTGGGGCAGTTGTGCAGGCCATGGGACAAGATCTTCCTGCAGTTCTTCAGCCTCTTCCAGAAGATTTCAATCTAGATCATGGGCAGCAGCAAATGCTGACTATTTTGGCACTACAGATAATGCAACAACAGCCTCAACCTCCTCTACCAGTGCATCAGGTTCCTCCACAAGATCCAGCAGTGCATCAGGTTCATCAACAAGATCCAGCAGTGCATCAGGTTCCTCCACAAGATCCACCAGTGCATCAGGTTCCTCCACAAGATCCAGCAGTGCATCAGGTTCATCAACAAGATCCAGCAGTGCATCAGGTTCATCAACAAGATCCAGCAGTGCATCAGGTTCATCAACAAGATCCAGCAGTGCATCAGGTTCATCAACAAGATCTGCATCAGGTTCATCAACAAGATCTGCATCAGGTTCATCAACAAGATCCATATCAAGAAAATGCTTTAGCATTTTATCCAGAATTTGATGAAATATTTGCTCCCAATAATCAAGATGTGAGCCTGGACGAGGGCTTCCCGCAACAATATGACAGATTTGATGTCATTGATGCACATTGGCATGGTAATCTGTAGAGAGATAGAGAGGATAGTAAGATTTTAGATGTAATCAAAAATCTTTATTTTTCAAGAATATTTTGGGACTTTATTTTGGTGAAATCTTTTCTGAAAAGAGCTGAATCCTTATGAAAATAAGACTTTGTTTGTCTACAATAGATGGAAAATGTCAAAAATAGTGATTGCCTGTTGGATGGTGATCCATGGCTTCACGGTGCCTTCTCTGGCGGAGCAGACTTGCTAGGGATTCTAAGATGTTGCAGGATGAAATTCCCTCGGATCGTTGAGCTTGACAAACTTACTCCGGCCATGGGGATTGGGGATCTGAGAGAAGGAAACGATCCAAGTTCTCTTTTTTCTTACCGATTTGAGGCTGTTCTACCAGATGTGGTTTCAAACGCTCTCAATCGAGAAGAGGGTGTTCTATCAGATGCATCGGTTTTTTTTTTCCCGAAAGATTAGGGTAACTAATGTGTGGTTACAGAAAGGGAAGAGACCAACACGTTTTCTTTTAATACCTAAAGGGACACGTTTCCTTCCTTATTGGACCAACCAAACAAAGAAAAACAAATAAAAATCAAAATAATAATTTGGAAAGTCATGAAAGAACCTACCATTTAGCTTCTACTACTGCCTATACATATTTTATCACAAGGAAAGGAACACCAAATCCATCATTACAGTCTTTGTGCTTCTAGCTATTCTGAATGTCATTTATGATACATTGTTACAGAGGCACTCTTCATTAATATGCATCTACAGAGCCAGAAAAGGGAATGACAAAAAGGGGGTTGAAGAATCGCAGCACTGTACTATGAACAATTAAGAAGCAACTCAGGTGCTCGGTAACAACATATCCAGTAATGAAATCCGTCTCGGATGTTGTTCTTGCTAGTCCAAAATCTTCGATCTAAAAGGTCGCAATTAGTATTAAGAAGCAAATACATAGCTTCAGATCCAAGTGCAACACATTGGCAGAGTGTACATGCTTTAGTCCTCGTAACAGCTGATACAGAAAGTACTGCATATTTCAGGACAAGAATCTAGAATTGGTTCGCCAGGGACACTCCAACTAAGAGAAGCAAACCCACACTAAACCATTCAAGAACACAATCACAGACTAAAGGGGACATCTACTCCATAGGAAATCACATTTCCATCTATGAGTTACAGCCATGAAAGGTACACATAATTCAGAAATCCCACTGATTCACAGAAAACTGTGTGTGTGTGTGTAATAATAACAAATATTTATAAAAACAAAAAAGAAGCAACAAACACTTTTGAATCCTAACATCTGAACAGTTTTTCAAATGAGACTTCTTTTCTTGAGTCTAATCTATATAACAAAATCTGAACATATTAAACATTAGAGTTCCCTTCTATCAACATCTACCTAATCACTAGGTGCATGTCTTAAGATTTTATCGACCTTTTGTATAAAATGTAAAACCCATACCAATCAAGCATTAAATTTAGGAAAGTTCAATTTCAAAACCTTAGTCTCAAAGGTATGTAATAATTTATGCAATGACCAGAAATACATTGAAATGTATAAGAACAGTGACATGTATGAAAACTAATTGACGTCGTTCTTTCAAACCTGACAATGATCATCTGTTAGTTGTTGGTCAGAACGAATGATCTGATGTAGATCAGTATCCATTAACTCATAAACAATGTATACAGTATTGAAGGTGTCTTTTTTGGGCGGTCACATGGGGTCCTTGAGGCCGATAACCTGTGGATGGAATTAGCTGAGCTGTTACACAGAGCAGAAACAAATAGAAGTAACATATGAAATCCAACAGCAAATAAACTCATAACAGCACATGTGAAAGAACCAGGTCTTGGACATGGCAACAAAAATTTAGACATGCTTACACATGATTCACACTTACGTCCTATAATAGAAAACCCAGATAGACATGAATGAGGTGCTGAGGTCATAGCGTGCTGAAGAAGTTGTATAAGATGGTTCCCCCTAATGGCCTAGTGGCCAGTGAAGTGCTCTTAATGAGACATAAGCAGCACCTATCTGAGTATTAGGTATGAGATAACTGATGTACCATTTTACAGAACCTTTTAGGCACTAGTCTATTGCCTCCGTTGTCAGATGCTAAACAAAGGCTTTAGAACACCAAGTTGATTAGTATTTTTCCCATTGTAGTAGTGAAACTAAGCATTGCAATTGGATGAGTAGATTTGGCATAATTTATCCGTAAATGCAGAGCCACATAACACTATATCAGCACGAATTTCATCTTAGTTCCTTATAAGTTCAGTTATTACTCAAAAGATGAAACTTACATTTTCGTGGTTCATATGGCGACGAAGCTTGATTTCTCTTAACGTCCTCTTGGCATCTATTATGTTGTCAAAAGCTTTTCCGATCTTCTTAACGGTAACTTCGTCATGTGTGTCTGAGTTAACAGCAGCACTGGAAACAAGAGAAACAGAAAATTGTAACCCACCACTATATTAGCCATGTTTTGTCTCAAGAAACAAGGCATTCATCAGTGTATTGTAGACTAATTTGCTCTCAATAACAGACGATGAGCCATATAAAATCATGACGCCTGGCAACCGAACCTGCTCAGCTAACAAGAATCGAGCCTGCTTAGCAGTTATCACCAAACTCATATAAGAACATGAAAAAACTAATTAGTTGACGTTGTAAGTGCAACTTCCACAAGAATAAGACACCCCTTATGCCCTCCTTTCTATATGTTATGGTACCAACAGAAGTACAAAACTTTATGCAGAAAGATAAAATAACTCGTACAAAGAAAGCTGGAATAACAAACCCGAGCTCTATTTCATACATGTTTCCCTCCTGATATCATTCACCATTTCACCAAACAAACAGTACTCAAAATTTACCCAACTCTAAAATCTAAAACAGAGCAATTTACAGCAACCAAAGAGCTAAAGAAGCCAAAAAGATCAATACTTTAAAGCAAAATCTTACCAGACAATGCCATAAGCCGCCTCTACCAATTGGCCTAATTGGCAGGACACACTTGCTAGAGACCTCAAACAAGTTCCCGAAGACAATGTACTGCGCTACAATTAAGCAAGCACCCTTAATAGGATCATAATCCATGAGAACTGAGAACTGGAAATTAAAGGAAATAAAGGAAATAATAAACATTCATTTCATTCATTGATTGGATAATCCTTACAAGTCGGCAAAGATTGAAATTCTTTTTTTTTCGAATGACCGATATATCTAGAGGGTTAAATATCTTATTTTTCGCCGTATCTCTGACATTTCTCCGATACTATCACATATTTCTGATATTTAGGATATTTACGATATATTACAAAAATACCTATAAATTTTCTTTGGCATAAAGAAAAATCACCTCCAAAAATATTTGAGAGAGAAGTAAATCCGTTGAGGTATATCCTAATAAAGAGTGAGGGTCTTGAGTGATTTATGAGAAAGGAGTATTCCCTTCGAGGGATATATGGATGTGGAGCAAGGACCAACGTGCTCCTTTTCAACCATCTAGAGTCTCTTTCTAGACGTAGATGAAGTTTTTCTTTTTTTCTTCAAAAAAGAAAAAAAGACTTTACAACGAAGAACCTCTTCAGCATCTAATACAAGAAGAATCCATAAGAAAAGCCATCTGAGCTAGGGGAGGAATCCCATCAAACAAACACATCAAATGAGAAAGAGAGTGACCAACCGAAACAACAGCATCAACAAGAAGATTCGCCTCGCTGAAGTTGATGTTTGTAGATGGCGTTGATGTTTTGTAGTTTTATACTATTTATATGTAGATCTAGTAAATTTTGGATGGAAGAAAAAAAAATTCTTCCCCAATTTCTCATATTTTTTTTTTCGGATATTCCTGATATATCCTATATTTCTTTTTTCAAAGTACCGATTAGATATATCGATACCGATGTTTTAATCTTTAGGCAAAACCTAACTGATGTATTTGTGAGGCCCAAGCCCACTACGTGGCCAATGTGGTCCTAACAATTCCACGCCTCAAAAACAAACTTGTCCTCGAGGCTGAATTGTCTTCCATACTTGTGAAAAGTCTAACAAGTGATACAGTGGAATTTCATGGCTCACAATTGTGAGTGCAGCAATATGTGTTGAGGTCTTAGCATTGAAGTGCCTGTAAACGTCACTGGTCAACTGAGCCAAAACAGCAGCAATGGTACTTATCACTTGCATGATTGATAGCAGCAATGCACAAGGAATCAGATAGGTGGCCAAACTTGAGAGGATTGAACTGTCTGTCACTAGCCTAGCTGGCGTCCATACTCCATCACCTAAGTGGCTAAGTTACCAACCAAGTTAGTGTCACTTATAAGAGCATGGGGTTGTTTCTCATGTAGATTTGCAACATACCCCACAATGCAACTTTCTTCATAAATCATGAAACTGGAGCATCCTTTCTCTTGTGGCAGGATCACTATATAATCTATAGTCCCCATTTGATGCTTGATGTCCAACACTTGAGCCAATTCCCCAACATGCTTTCTGATCCTAGACTTGCAATATGAGCCAATTCCCCGACATTTTGAGCATCTTCTCCGCCTGATTCTTGTTTCAATTCATAGTCAGACACATTGGCTCCCATATCAATGTCGTCTTCCATGTCCTCTCGATCAATGTCACCAGCACCAACAGTAATAATCTGACTAATTGAAGATTGCGTTCTCAAGTCATTCATGCCCAAAAGACGACTGACAAATGGTTTAACACCAAAAGCGTCAAACTCTCCACAGTAGCCTTCACCCATTCCAGTATGCTGACAATAGTGGCTAGCTTCTTCAGTTTTCGACACTGCTGCTCAAATTTTCTCTTCACCTAACACTCACATGAATGTCACCATGAGAATCATGTGCATAACTAACTGTTACCCTCCTAATAGTTGTTTCATAGATGTCTATGTTACCATCTATTCCTGAAGCTAGAGACCAGGAGGTGGTGCCTGAAGACGGCAGAGTTCCGAATTGTAGCACGGGATTGCTCAGAACGGAAACCGCGAAAGTGGGTTGGATGTCGCTGGGGACGACAACACGGCGCGATTCAGGCTCGGCGACGGTGACGGGCAGAGGCTGACCAAGCTTCTCAATCTCGTCGACGAGGGCGGGGGACGGCCTGGAGCAGAGGATCTCCAGTTGCTCTGGTAAATCGGAAATTAGCGGCGAAGACGAAGGGGTTTGTCGCCGGCAGTTTCGAGGTATCAGTCGCCGTTGTTAGCCTTGACGACCTAAATACGGCGTTTGCGGTTCAGCTTGGGTCTGAAGTAGCTACCCACACCAGAGTGAAGATGCTGGGCACCGTTCCGACTATAGGGCTAATCGGTGGCTCTAGGCGTTACCTCCTCAGCGGAGTCTGGGCGACCGACTAGGCGGTGTAAACAGCTGGGCTAGTAAAGAATGGGTACAACCTTTGTGGGGAGGGCACCAGGATGAGGTGGTAATGGTGATTAGGTTAACGAATTCTGGCTTCTTGATCAGAAGGTGGTGGTTCCGGCCGGCGATTACCAGACATGAGAGAGAGAGAGCTGTGTGTGATGACTTTAGATCAAACATAATTAAAGCAAAAGAAATATTTTGAAGATCAGAAAGCACGACGAACTGAAGTAGAAGGGTCGGCGATTCAGATGAGGTAGAAGGGTCGGTGATTCAGATGACCAAAAAGGTTTGGATAAAGATGATTCATTGAGTATGTGGTTCTGATTATCTTCACATTTCTTTATCATTTTAATTACATTTTAATTAATTGTAAGATATATCTATTTAAAGAAATTATATTTTTGCTCTTCTATTATTTATCTTGTCTTGATACATGTAAGATTGGTTAATCCGTTTCTTTATTATAATAGGTTACAGTATTCATAGATCTTCTAGATTCTTCAGAGACTATGTAATGCCTATAAATTGACATTTCTATCAATAAATGAATAGACCGTTATTCTTGTTATATTTTTTTCTACAACACGTTATCAGCACTATGTTCTAACCCGAGTTGATAACGAAAAACTCGACAAAAAACAAAACAAAGAAACCCTAATTTTCTTTCTAGCGGTCGTCGTACGCTAACCCAACCTCCGCCGAGCTCTAGCTAAGCCGAGCCAGTCCAGCCTCAAGCCGAGCCCAGCTCTGAACGCGTGTCGTTTGACCAGCGCATCTCTGCCTCAGCTCATCTCCACCTCTGTCCACCTCTGATCCAACACTAACGCCCCAACTCCGCACATCCTCGTCGACCCCTACCACACCCAGCCGCCTTCCCAATCGACTTCACCACAGCGCCGCTCTTTGCTGGTCAAAGCACCAGCACAGCCTGCGCACGCATCTCTATCTCAACACTGATCTTGCTTGAGGCATTATGGTTTTTTTAGTTTTTTTGTTCTCTACTAGCCATAGCTTAGGGCTTATACCCATTTTCTTAAGATCGACACATGTTTTAGGGGTGTCCTTGTTCTTATCTTTGAGATTCATAATTGTTCCAAGAACGTTGTCACAAACATTCTTCTCTATGTGCATGACGTCCAAGTTGTGTCTGATTTTCAACGTCGACCAGTAAGGCAATTCAAAGAATACACTTTTGTGCATCTAATACTTAAACTCATCAGGCGTGGGAGGATTCAAGTCGTTTACTTCTTTACTGGTGCTCAAATATCTGGACCAGTGCTCGTTAAGCTTCTCCAAAATCCACTCACCAGACCTCCTTGGTGGTTTCAGATTATGCTCCTCAGTCCCATCAAATGCCTCAGCATCCCACCGTCACTCGTGATCCTCGTCAAGCCATTTACGAGATCCCAAGTAACAAATTTTGTCGACGTGGTGACTAGAATTGATGTCATCTAAGCATATCGGGCAAGCCTTGTACCCCTTAGTTTGTGGGCTAGACAACATCTTGTAAGTTGAAAAATCACTGATGGTCCAAATAACAGCTGATTTCATCATGAATGAAGTTTGACCATGTCTGTCAAAAGTAGGGAGTCCATTTTCTCATAACTCCTGCAGCTCGTCAATTAATAGCCTCATGTACACATCCAAGCACTTTCTTGGAGAATTCAGCCCTGGAACCATAAGCGTAAGAAAATTATACTCTTTCCTCATACACATGTTGGGAGGTAGATTGTACGGAGATACTATCACAGACCAAATGGTATAAGATAAATTCATGTTTTCAGTAGGATTAAATCTGTATATTGCAAGTCCAAGTCTGACATTTCGACAAGCCTCCCAATCTGCGGGGTGTGTGAGATTATCCGGATCTATCCTCTCCTCTCCCTTGTGCCTTGTCTGGTGCCATCTCTTATGCTTAGCCTTATGCGAAGACATGTAGAGACGCTGCAGACGAGAACCCAACGGGAAGTAACGAAGAACCTTCCTAGGAATGGGGTTTTTCTGCTTAGATGAAGTGGAAGCTTCATACCTTGGCTCGTAGCAGTGTGGGCACTCATGTGCATCCTTGTAATCTTTGTAATACAAGATCCAGTTATTGACACAAGCGTCTATATATCTTCTGGTGATCAAGACCAAGGTCAGCCAACATGCTTTTTACCTGGTCAAAATCTTCCGGACAACTGTTACCAGCATGAAGCACTTCCTTCATAAGTGCAATATCCTCATCAAAACATTTGTTAGACTTTCCCCGCTTGTTTTTTATCCTTATTTGCTTCATGACGGTATCCAACACAGTATGCTCACTGCCATGATACAATGGGGTTTGTACTTGCCGTACAAGCATGTTATACTTATCATAATTTATGCTGTCAACGTGGGAGACATTATGGAAGGTGTCAAGGGCGTTGTCATAAACAATATTTTCCTGATATCCTAGGGCGACGAACAAGAAGGCATCGTTTAAGATGTTCATCATATCAGGATCCCCGTAACTAGCATTGGAAGATCTTGTCTGCTGATTATGTTGTGTTTGAATTCTGCAAGTGTAGGCATTTGAACTTGATTTTCGCCGTGCCATGTCTATGTAGTATAACTAAGACAAATACCGTTTAGTGTCAAGTGAGAATACATGTCTTCATATGTTAATGGTTTCTGATTGAGACATTTGTTGCAAGGACATATGTTAATAACTTTGTCTGGAGGACTATGTAGACGCACAAACTCAAGAAAATCAAAAATGCATCTCATATAAAGAGGAGACCTCATCCCTAATTGCATCAGGCTCTTGTCCATGTTGTACACTATAATAACTTGGAACAAAAATATATAATCAAAAAATTTTGAACGTAATGGAAAATATATGTACTTATTATATATAAGATATATTAATGTACGTTGTTCATATCCCTTAATCTTCACCTTATGCCTTCGGTTAGGGCCCTAATCCCGTTTCGGAACACATGACATTGTGATTTCGTTTATTGTTAGGGCGTTTCGAATTCGTATATGAAAAAAATTTCGACAGCATCTCCTTATAGTTCCCCAAGTGCACGAATATCTATACCTAGTATGCACTCAAGGAACAATAAAAGAAGATCTTGTCAAAATATATATACTCATAACCGAAAACGAAACGCATCAATAACAAAACGGAATCTCATTGTCATATGCTCCCAAACTGTCCAATATTGGACAATTCGAAAACCATTTGGTTAGACATAGTCGTAACATAATAGTTCTCGAACGAGATTTCTAAGGGTAACAATTAATGAATGTATAAGAATATTATAATTCTTAATTACATGATTCATCATAGCAATATTAATGAATACACAAATGATTTGCATGAAAACAAAAATTTGATAAACATATTATTCACATAATTAATCATACACACAAAAGCTATATATATAGGTTTTGAGTGTATTATATATATATATAGTCCCCTTCCAGAGTGGGATCCCGCTTTGAAATTAAAGTGCGGAACTCCTTAATTCGCTCGCTTTCATGTCGTATTTTCACATCTCAACCGTACAATATCTAAAACACAGTGTGTAGATCATTCATGCAAAGTTTCATAAAATGTGAAGATCATTTGGGTACCGAATTAGATTAAATAAATCAACAGAACAAAGTTGTCCAAACAGAACTGTTCGTGTAAATCACGATTACGGAAGCTCAAATGATCTTCAAATTTGATGAAACTTTGCATGAATGATCTGCACACTGTGTTTTATACATTGTATAGTTAAGATGTGGAAATACGATCTGAAAGCGAGCGAAATAAGGAGTCCCACACTTTAATTTCAAAGCGGGATCCCACTCTGGAAGGGGACTGTATATTCATCACTTTGTAATTTCTATTTATAGTCGCCTCTGGCTTCAGAGTAGGCAGGCTTCATTTTTTCCTCTCTTCTTCTTTTCTCCCTTTCTCTCCATCTTCTTTCCTCTCTTCCTCTCTACCAGTTAGCTTCAGTTAGCTTAGAATTACCAAGAGCCCTGGCTCTCACTCATGCATTAATTTAAATTTGTAAGTTTGTAACTCTTTTATTACAACATTAATCAAATGTTTTATTTATTGCTTCCGTGTTTTGGTATCAGAGCCAAAACCTGATATAGTTAATAGTTAAAAACCTCCAACCCCAGGTGACGGATTACCGCCCAGGAGTGGTTCTGGAGTTTGTTTCTTGTATTGCCCATTACCCTTCTCAATCCCCAGGTGGCGGACTACCGCCTAGGAGTGGATCTTGAGTTGGTCTATTTTGCTTTACTTATTTTGTGAAGTGTTTTGTTTACTATCCCTGAATTTTAAGGATTACAGATTTGTTTTCTTTTCCTTATTTTCTATTAAGTCTGTTATTTTCTCCAACCAAACAATAAGTCCAGGTCCAAACAATAAGTCTCAGGTGAGGCATGAGCGGATGCGGCATGAGCGGAGTCGAGTGAATAGTGGTCTTTAGGATCATAAGCCAAGAATCTTAAATCCTACTTTCCTTTTAGTTTCGGTCTAGCTTTCTCTTCTCTTCCCAAAATGAGTCGACTATTTAGATCCAACTCAGTCGCTTCTAGTTCGTCTAGGTCCTCCCTCCATAGGATTCCAGACATAGTCAATGAAGAACAGATAGAGTATCAGTCAAATGATAACATAGATATGAACGACTGGAATATTCCCAGAGTTCCTAGTCATAAAATTTATAAGAAAAAATGGAGTCTAGCTTCATTCAAAATTGAACACCATATTAAATCAGTAGAACAAGTTTATGCCCTTAGTAAACAACATGAAACTTGCCAACTTTTTAGTCCAGAATCAATTAAGAAACATAAAAAAGATGGTCATAATTTCCTCCATATTGGATTAGTTCAAATCGGTGTCAAGCCTTTAACTAGAAAATGTTTTAATGCCTCCATTCTTTTATGTTTACGAGATGCAAGATTTAATGATTTCAATGACAGTACCCTTGGATTAATTGAGTCAAGTCTGTTTAATGGTCCAGTTCATTTTAATTGTTACCCAGATTTCATAATTAGCCTTAGTGACCCTCACATCCTAAAAGGTTTAACCCTCAATGTTAAAACCTCAGGTTATCATGTTCTTGAAGGAACTCAACCTTTAGCCTTAATTTATAGAATCCATTACAAAGTCACTGGTACAAACATGAACTTCTAAGCCATTAGCAAAAGTCTCAAAAACCATACTCTCTTAATTCAAAATAGTCAAGAAAACGCCAACATTAGTGTCCCTCACACAATCCGATGGTCAGATGTCCATCTTCCTTCCGAATGGTCTCTCACTAATGAGAATCAACCATCTAATGCACAACATAGTCTTTCTGATTTAGACTGTATTCAACAGTATAATGATGGCACAGTAAGAATTAATTTTCAAAATTCTAGGATAAGTCAAAACCCAAGAATTCAAGAGGTAGGAAACTCCTCTAGGCATTCTTTTGCTACGGCTAGACATTCATTTGCTGGTTCCACTACGGCTGAAACAATGTCTAGACGAGATTCTGATCTAGATAAAGAAATTAAAACATTAGGATTAGAGAATTAGAAGAAGAATTGCAAAAACTCAAAATTAAAAACATCAGAACTACTTCCCAAGTCAGTTACCCAAATTATACAGAAAATGAATCTCAAAATATTTCAGCCACAGATGAAGATCAAACTTCTCCAACTGCTTCTGATTTTTTAGTTACTCCCCCACTAAATCCTCAATTAAGTACACTTACCCAACCTTTTGTGATCAATTATTCTAGATTAGATAAACACCTTGAACTAGAAGAAAATATCCGTAAAAGAAACCTTTACAGAATGAAGTTCCCTTTTATAGATCAACGAATGCAATTATTTCGTGATTGGCAAGCGTTTATGCTTGAAACAAAATCTGAAATATTCTTTCTTGATTTTATAGATCAATTAAACAACCAGAAAATTCAAACTTTAACAAAAGCAAGATGGAAAACCTCCACTAACTCAGTCATTTCCAGTCATCTTCCTGTTGAAACAATAATAATTGATCATCTTAACAGTCCAATCATAGCCTCACCCTTCAAAATTGTTGTAAAAGATCCAGAATCTAAGAAAATTAACCCAGAAACTAAAAAAATTATTGAAAGAAATAATTACACAAACCAAAGTCTAGTAACCATAGGAACCCAGTTAGATAAAATAGAAACAAAAGTTGACAATATATCTTCCAAAGTTAACATTCTACCACAACCTAAAACAGAAACTCCTTTAGTCCATTTTAGTGAATTAAATAAACCTTCCCTAAAGTCTACTTCATCAATTCAAAAGATAGAACAAATGTTAGAAAAATTAAAAACTGAAACAGCAGAACCTAGTCGAATTGCAGTAATCCATACCCAACAACACTCTTCATCCATTTCTTCTGATAGCGATTCTAGTAATACTAGCCAAATTCCAGAATTAGACCAAATGTTTCAAACTTTAAAACTAGACAGAATAATTCATCCAAAGAAAAGACCTTTTAAAACTTGGACAGAACGTCCTCTCCCCTTAGATATACAACCTACCAATCATCTTAATAATCAATTTTCCGTTTTTTCAGACAAAACTTATGAATGGAACATTGATAATCTATCAGAACAAGAAATCCTAAATAAATTGCATCACATGTCTATGGCAGCCAATAGTTATGTCACTAATCATAATTTCAGCCAGTCTGAAATTATTGACATACTCTCCACAGGATTTACAGGAATGCTTCATTCCTGGTGGGAAAAACATCTCACTTCTGACTCTAGATCATCTATTAAACATGCAATCAAACGTGATGAAGATGGAACTCCCATCTTTGACGATCGCACAGGAATGAGAATTTCTGATGCCGTTAATACCTTATTCTACACAATCATCGAACATTTCATAGGAACTCCTAGTCATATTACATCCAGAATTCATGACCAACTCAGTAACCTTAGGTGTCCTACCTTAAGTGATTTCAAATAGTACAAAGATGTTTTTATTTCCCGACTCATGCTTAGAGACGATAGTAACCAACCTTTTTGGAAAGAAAAATTTATAAATGATCTTCCAAAATTATTTGCTCATAAAATTAGATAAGTCCTTAGTAATGAAACATGTCATATTAACTACGATTCTTTAACCTATGGAAATATAATTACAGTTATTCAAAAAGAAGGATTTGTGTATAGATATGAAACTAAACGCTCAAATGAAATCAGATAAGAAAACAGCTAAATATGAATTAGGAAATTTTTGTGAACAATATGGCTTACCTCCTTTACCTCCTTCAAGAAGAAAAAAGGTAAGCAATAAGTTTATTCCTTATCATTCAAAAAGAAAATTTACACCGCATAAAAATAACTTTGAACCAAACAAATTTTATTCAAAAAACAAATTTCGAAAAAATTGGTCCAAAAAACCAAATCACCAACAAAAGAGTAAACCTTTTGATAAAAGTAAAACTAAATGTTTTAAATGCCATAAGACTGGTCATTTTGCAAATAACTGTTCAGTTAAAAATACTATTAATCAACTAAAAATCAGTGAGGAAGAAAAAGAAAACTCATACAAACTTTAGAATTACAAAATACTGATTCAGAAGAAGAAGTAAGTGAAGATGACATCTCATTGATGGAATCTTCTTCCTCTGAATCCAATGAACATTCTTCCCTAGATATTACTTTTGGGTGTAAGGATGCATGCAATTGTAAAACAATAAATGTCCTTTCCAAACAAGAAGAACAAGAAGAACTATTAATTGATTTAATAGGTAAAATAGACAACCCTGAACTTAAAGCAGAATACCTCAAAAAATTAAAAAAAATAATTACCCAAGAAAATATCATTAATCCTCCCTCACAAAAAATTAGCCTTACTACAACTTTTGACAAATTTTCTACTAGTAAAAAGGAAATAAAAATCCAAGATCTACAACATGAAGTAAAAACAATCAAGAGTCAAATACATGCTTTACAACAAACACATTCAGAACTTACGAATGACAATAAAGAAATTAAACAAGAATTAAACTTACTAAAAATAAATAATCAATTTCTTAAATTACAGGATCCCCCTGAAAATCATTTTCCAAATCCTTTCCAGGAAAATATTGAAGCTGAAACCTCTAAAAACAATACTATTAGTACCATACGCCAAATTCAACTTAAAAATGGTACACTACCGTCTAACTCAAAATAAAAGATTTCCAAATAACAATAACAGCCCTTATTGATTCCGGAGCAGACCTTAACTGCATCCAAGAAGGCTTAATACCTTCAAAATACTTTGAAAAAACAAAAGAATCTTTACGATCAGCCAATGGAACAAAAATGGATATTAAATACGAAATCCCTAAAGCCCATATCTGCCAAAACAATGTCTGTTTCAAAACTTCGTTTGTCTTGGTTAAAAATTTAACTGATAAAGTAATTTTAGGACTACCTTTCATTACTTTAATTTACCCTTTAAAACTGAATATGATGGTATTATTACCTACCCTTTTGATGAACCAGTAAAATTTACTTTTCTTTCAAACCCCGAAATCCATACTCTAAGAGCTTTTCAAGAAAATAATATTTCAAAAACTCTCAGTGGCATCCAAGCAAAAAATAAACATATAATCTTCCTCCAAGAAGAAATTAATTTCAAGAGAATTGAAAATCAACTTCAAAACTCTTCCTTCAGCAAAAAATCAAAACTTTTGAAGCCAAAATAACGACAGAAATATGTTCTGACATTCCTACAGTCTTTTGGCACAGGAAAAAACATATTGTTTCACTCCCTTACATCAAAGAATTCGATGAGAAAAATATCCCTACTAAAGCCCGTCCAATCCAAATGAGTCATGAGATTATGGATTTTTGTAAAAACGAAATTAATGATTTACTCCACAAAAATATTATTCGCCTTAGTAAATCCCCTTGGTCTTGCCCAGCTTTCTATGTTCAGAAAAATGCTGAACTCGAAAGAGGGACTCCTCGCCTAGTTATTAATTATAACCTCTTAACACAGTCTTACAATGGATCATGTATCATATTCCCAACAAACGAGACATTATTAACAGATTAAACAAATCTGTTATCTTTAGTAAATTTGATATGAAGTCAGGATTTTGGCAAATTCAAATCAGTGAAACTGACAAATACAAAACTGCATTTGTCACACCATTCGGTCATTATGAATGGAATGTTATGCCATTCGGATTAAAAAATGCCCCTAGCGAATTCCAAAACATAATGAACGACATATTCAATCCATATAGTCATTTCTCCATTGTCTACATTGATGATGTTTTGATCTTTTCACAATCAATTGATCAACACTGGAAACATCTTCACCAATTCTTTTCCATAATAAAAAATAATGGTCTAGTTGTTTCTGCCTCAAAAATCAAATTATTCCAAACAATATTCGTTTTCTTGGATTTAACATTCACCAACTCCAAATTAAACCCATTGATAGAGCGATACAATTCGCTGACAAATTCCCGGATGTCATTTTAGATAAAAATCAATTACAAAGGTTCCTAGGATCTTTAAACTATGTAGCAGAATTTTACAAAAATCTCAGAAAACATTGTAAACCCTTATTTGATAGATTACAAAAAAATCCTCCCCCTTGGACACCAGTACATACATCCTTAGTCAAAGAAATTAAGAGTCATGTCAAAACCCTTCCATGTTTAGGAATCCCTCTTCCCGATTCCCATAAAATAGTGGAAACTGATGCCTCTGACATAGGTTATGGAGGTATTCTCAAACAACAGCTTTCTCCCAATCATCCAGAACAAATTGTTCGTTTCCATTCTGGAATTTGGAACCCCGTTCAGTCAAATTACAGTACTATTAAAAAGAAATTTTATCAATTGTTTTATGTATCAGTAAATTTCAAGATGATTTATTAAATCAAAATTTTTTAGTCCGTGTCGATTGTAAAAGTGCTAAAGATGTTTTAGAAAATGATGTTCAAAATATTGCCAGTAAACAAATTTTTGCCCGTTGGCAAGCAATTTTAAGTATCTTTGATTTCGAAATTGTATTCATTAAGGCAGTGACAATCATATCCCCGATTTCCTAACTCGTGAATTTCTACAGGGTACCAAACCATGAAGCCCAGCTCATCCAAAGGGAGAAATCCCGGAAAATCAATTAAGACATCATCCTCTCCAGTCAAGCCAGAATCACCCGAGTCAAAATCAAACATAGTTCCTTATACAGGTCATTCTCCTATTGATTTAGTTAACTATTATAGTGCTCTTGGTAGCACCCCCCGCTCCGTATACTGCCCTCGGAAGCACCCTCAGTCAAATGAAACCTAATTATCAGTCAGCCCTAGTAAACCAATATGACCCTTACAAAACAGACCCCTCATCAAAACCCCCAGTCAAGCCAGAATTACCCGAGTCAAAATCAAACATAGTTCCTTATACATGTCATTCTCCTATTGATTTAGTTAACCATTATAGTGCTCTTGGTAGCACCCCCCTCGCTCCGTATACTGCCCTCGGAAGCACCCTTAGTCAAATGAAACCTAATTATCAGTCAGCCCTAGTAAACCGATATGACCCTTACAAAACAGACCCCTCATCAAAACCACAGTCAATTATAAAAAACCATCCCCTTACTTTGACAGAGATGAGCATTTCCTATTTCATGTAGAACCTTCTATGAGTCATATAAAAAATCTCATTTCCTTAGTCAAAAATTACTTCAGTCCAAATTCTCATTACCTTCCAGGTAAACCTTTAGCATTCTATAAAGATATCTTGTACAAATCCGAGTCATTATCTATTAAATCAATCTATGACCCAAAAGATCCAACCAAAATATTATACCATTCCCTTTACATAATCCGTATCATTTCATTATCTCAATGGGGTGATTCCCCCTTTACTCCCCACAAATTAGACACTATCACATTCACTTATCATAATTACATTGCGGCATGGAGTAGAATTCTCCTCCACCAATCAGAAGATTTCAGTCATTCATGGTTTCTAAATTTTGATAGAAGATTCAATCGCCAATTTCCTATGTGGTTTGGCGATTGGTGGGAAAATCATGGTTGTCCTTATGACCTTCTCCCCTTGATCTCCAAAATACAGTCAAAAAATTTGATTCAGTCATGATCTTCTCAGAATATGAGAAAAGATTTCCAGTTACTCTCCAATTCATGGCCAAATATAAAATCCCTTGGATTTTCAAATGGCAGTATAAACTTGAAAACCACATGGTTCTACGACAACTCTTAGTCAAATGGTGGGACAAATTCAATACTGAAAGAGTCATTACCCAATTCAGTGAAGAATTTTCAGTTACTCCTTCGAGTTCAAAAACTCCGGCTTCCATTCAGCCAGTTCCTCAGTCACCTCAGATTCCTCAGTCACCATCTTCTTCTACGAAGAGAATTGAGTCACCATCTTCTTCTAAAAAGAAAAAAGCCTCCAGTCCATCATCATCTTCCAAAGTAGAAGAATTAAAAGAATTAGCCAAGCAATTACTACAATAGGCAGCCAGACTATCCACAGATGATGAAGAAGAACACTCTTCCTCAGAGTCATCATCAACTCACAGTCATCAAAGTTCCCCAGTCAACCACCAAAAAGATGGGCCGATTATGAAGATAGTCAGGATCCATATGCAGAATCAGATTAATTCCAGTCAAACTGCCCTAGTCAGTATTTCCACCGAAACCATCAACAGTTTTTCAGTGGCAGACAAGCTCCTATTCACCAACAGTAAATCTGTGACCGACAAGTTACTATTCACACTATTCACCTTTTACTATTCATCACTTTGTAATTTCTATTTATAGTCGCCTCTGGCTTCAGAGTAGGCAGGCTTCATTTTCCCTCTCTTCTTTTCTCCCTTTCACTCCATTCTTTCCTCTTCCTCTCTACTAGTTAGCTTCAGTTAGCTTAGAATTACCAAGAGCCCTGGCTCTCACTCATGCATTAATTTAAATTTGTAAGTTTGTAACTCTTTTATTACAACATTAATCAAATGTTATAATAACATTAATCAAATGTTATAATAAATTTGATTAATGTTGTAATAAAGAGTATCATTTGACTGATACTCTATCTGTTCTTCATTGACTATGTCTGAAATCCTATGGAGGGAGGACCTGGACGAACTAGAAGCGACTGAGTTGGATCTAAATAGTCGACTCATTTTAGGAAGAGAAGAGAAAACTAGACCGAAACTAAAAGTAAAGTAGGATTTAAGATCCTTGGCTTATGATCCTAAAGACCACTATTCACTCGACTCCGCTCATGCCGCATCCGCTCATGCCTCACCTGAGACTTATTGTTTGGACCTGAACTTATTGTTTGGTTGGAGAAAATAACAGACTTAATAGTTAAAAACCTCCAACCCCAGGTGGCGGATTACCGCCCAGGAGTGGTTCTGGAGTTTGTTTCTTGTATTGCCCATTACCCTTCTCAATCCTCAGGTGGCGGACTACCGCCTAGGAGTGGATCTTGAGTTGGTCTATTTTGCTTTACTTATTTTGTGAAGTGTTTTGTTTACTATCCCTGAATTTTAAGGATTACAGATTTGTTTTCTTTTCCTTATTTTCTGTTAACTCTGTTATTTTCTCCAACCAAACAATAAGTTCAGGTCCAAACAATAAGTCTCAGGTGAGGCATGGGCGGATGGGGCATGATTAATATTGTAATAAAGAGTTACAAACTTACAAATTTAAATTAATGCATAAGTGAGAGCCAGGGCTCTTGGTAGTTCTAAGCTAACTGAAGCTAACTGGTAGAGAGGAAGAGAGGAAAGAAGATGGAGAGAAGGGAGAAAAGAAGAAGAAAGGGAAAAATGAAGCCTGCCTACTCTGAAGCCAGAGGCGACTATAAATAGAAATTACAAAGTGATGAATAATAAAAAGTGAATAGTGTGAATAGTAACTTGTCGGTCACAAATTTACTGTTGGTGAATAGGAGCTTGTCTGCCACTGAAAAGCTGTTGATGCTTTCGGTGGAAATACTGACTGGGGCAGTTATATATATATATATATATATATATATATATATATACACACACACTCTAAAAATTTTGTAATTATTTCAAGGACTAATTTCAGTTTACCCCCACCAACTTAGGTTAATTATCATGTTAGTCCATTTTCTTTCAATTTCATCAAAAACACTCCTCGACTTCCAATTTTCATCAATCATTTCCAAACATTCGTTTTCCATCCAATTCCTCCGCCATGTGATGACTTGCATTAAAAAGAAAACCAAATTTGAAGTCGTTGGGCATATAGAAAAAATGGCAAAATAAACAAATTACATTCATCCCACCAAAATCACTAAGGTTAGGGGTTGTGATGGGAACAGAGATGTGTATCGATATGGGGGGAAAATGGTCATAAAGGTAATTTTTTTTCTGAATTTGACTTTCTTCTTGATGCCACATTATCACTTAATGGATGAATTAGATAGAGAACAGAGATTTGGACATGACTGATGAAAATTGGGAGTCTAGGGGTGTTTTGATGAAATTAATTGAAAGAAGAACGACTAACATGATGATCGACCTAAAGTTGATGGGGATAAACTGAAATTAGTTCTTATTTCAACATATATACACACACAAAAGTTACATATATCATGCATCAAGCAATCCAATAATTATATTATCCTTAGAAGTAAGCAACAATATTCCATCAAAATTGGACCGGCAAAGTCACCGGAAAGTTCGCCGGAAAATATGGCTAAATTAAGAAAGTAGATGAATTAAAGTTACATACCAATTAGGAGAGAAGCAGCTCTTGAAGATCAATCAAATTCTTGAAGAAAAGCTTCCAAAACTCGATCTGGATGAATTCTGTGAGGGGGGGGGGAGAAAATATAGTCTTCAAATCTGTTCTCTTATGGGCAGAGGTTGAATAAATGATATGTTTCACTTAGCCGACGGAACCGTCCGTCGTCTAACACAAAATCCGTCGGCTAGGAAATTTATTCGTTCTGCGTTGTGTCAGGAATAAAAGCATTTCTTAGTCGACGGAACAGGCTGTCGGCTAAGTAAGACATATTCGTTGCCCAAAAATTACTTAGCTGACAACAAAAGGTTCGTCGCCCAGGACTAACTTACCCGACGGACACAGGTTCGTCGCCTAAGACTAACTATACCGACGAAACTATTTCGTCGCCTAAGACTAACTAAATCGACGTAACTTAGATGACGAGCCAGTTTTGTTGGTTAGGAAGATCTTAGGCGACGGAGGTCGTCGACAGTCAGTTTTCGTCGCTTAAGTACTAAGCCGACAAAATTTTGCCGACAGACATATTTTGTTGCCTGGGATTTACTAGGTCGATGGAACTTAGACGACGAATCCTATTTCGTCGGGTAGGCATGTCTCAAGCGACGGACGTCCTCGACAGTCAGTTTCCGTCGCCTAAATGGATCTTAGGCGACGGCTGTGTAGTCTTAGACGACGGTTGGTGTTTCCGTCGACGAAGACGTACTTAGCAGACAAATTTATTATTTTCCGTCGGCTAAGAGGCGATTTCCTGTAGTGGTATATTCTAACAACTTACTAACAATCCTCCCATATACGACCACAACAACACTCTTACAATCCACACTACATCACCATAACTCCAATGAACACCAGTACATCCCCTCTCTTCTGGTACCACCAGTACATCCCCTCTCTCCTGGTGTCTAACTCTGAGGGCTCACTAGGACATCCCGTATCTTCTAGTGACCCGACAATATCTATATAGCTACCAGTTCATCCCCTCTCTTTCGGCACTACAATCTTAAGAGACGGCTAGTACATCCTTTCTCTTCTAGCATCTTGGCACGAACATCTATATATAGCTACTAGTATATCTCCTCTCTTCTAGGAGACTGCTAGTTCATCCCTTCTAACACAACACCAATATATCAATATATCTATTTCAAATACAAGATTTTATAAGCGAGCTTAGAATCCGAAATATATATTTAAAATCAAACATCGTCGACACATCAAACAATAATCAATGTCAAACAGCGTCAACTAATCACACCCGCATATGGCCTTATCGACAAGTCTACCACCACACACTCTCAACTACGCCAACACTTGTGTACACTACCAGAACAAGCACTTTAGCCGACGAAAAATTTTCGTCGGCATGTTAGCTTAATTCGTCGGCTACAGTTTCGTCGGGAAAGGGTCGTCGACAATGACTTTAGCCGACGAAACTATAGCCCGTCGTCGGCTATTGTCCCATAGCTAGCCGACGACAGAAGACGTCGTCGGCTAGTCTCTCAAACTTTAGCCGACGAGTCTCTCAGACTTTAGCCGACGAGTTCTGTCTCTCAGCTTTAGCCGACGAAATAATTCGTCGGCTAGTCTCTCAGCTTTAGCCGACGAAACGCTTAATATATTCGTCGGCTATAGTATGTAAATAAAAATAAAAAATAACTAAAGCAGACGAAACAGACCGTATTTCGTCGGCTTTAGAGGGTTTAGCCGACGACACATTCCATAATTCGTCGGCTAAACATTATTATAGGCGACGAATTATGGCGTATTTCGTCGGCTATAAGTCCATTCCAGTATAAAAAAAAACCCGAAATTTCTAAATTACCATTCCAAGCAAGCTGCAAAATACACCAAAACAATTCCATATAACCAACAACAAGCACATAAAACTATATAATTCATCAACTACGCAAAATCTAGATCGTCTAAATTAATATCCGCTTCTGGGGGCTGCTACAGAGGTTGCTGCGGAGGTTGCGGCGGCTGGGGTAGCGGTATGAGCGGAGGCATGGGCGGAGCCGGAAGTCCCTGAAGCTGGGCAGTTGTAAAGTCCTGCATGTACTGGAACATCTGCCGCTGCTGGGCCTGCTGGATGGCATGTACCTCGGCATCATGGGCTGCCTGCGCGGCATTATAGGCAACATGAGCAGCTTGCTATTCCCGTAGTCTCTGAAGTTCCGACTCTAGCAGCTGAGTCGTCCTGGTGGTCGTGGTCCTGCTGCTGGTCGAGGCTGCCTTTCGTTGAAATCCTGGAGTGGTCTTCAGGACCCCCTTGCCCTTCTTTCCTAGACCTCGGCAGTAGAAGTTGTTTGCTCACGGTGAGAAGGCTGTGCCCATGATCCTCGCCCCAACCGTCGGATCCGAAGTGTCGATCCGGGACATGGCTTCGGACATCTCTTCCTCCTGCGTGTCCGGCCATGTCTCCCTCACTATAACACTCATCACCTCGTCACTGGCCTCCCTCACCTTCGCCTAATTGGATAGGAAAAAAATTATTAATTAATATTTGGACATATATATAAGTAAAATTAAAAATTTAAAAACGTAAGATGACTTACAATATCCTCTTGGGCGTCAGGATATGTCTTCTCGTACGTATAGACGTACTGGTTGACCTTTGGATGTTCCCTGGCCGCCTCGTCCATGAAGATAGCAAACGGTCTAGAACCGGCGTGATGGTTCCTTGTGTTGCGTTGCCGGTTTTGAGCGTTTGCCCGGGAAACCGCCTTCAAAGAAAAAACTAAACTATTAGTAAAATATTTAAAAACGCACGTACTTAATGACAAATTAACTAATTAATTTTTTAAATACCTGTTTACGAGGGTTGTTGAATTCTGATGTCAGAAGCCAACGCCACTCGTACTCTCTGTACTGGAACTTAGCAGGGGTATCAGAACGTGCGTTCCCGTGTGTAGTCCAATGGGTCCGCAACTCGTTCTTCCACTCCTTGTACCTACAGATACAACAAAAATATTAGAAATATTATTAATATCACATACAATTTTGTTTTTTCATTAACTTCCCAACGTACCTTCCCCCATGCACAACGTCCGCCCGGCTGCTCTTCAGGTGCTCGGGAACCTCAAACCACACATGTATTTAACCGTTTATTAGTTTATTTTTTTGAGAAATCAACAATGTAATACATAATATTATTGAGGCATTTTGTAAACTCACCGACATCGCGTTGTGGACCGTGTCCTTAACCTCCTGCGGGACCTCGCCCCAGTCTGACCACAACATATAGACTCTATTCTTAATGAGCGCTCCCACGTGGCCGGAGCATGTCCTCGACTTCCCGCCCGATAGTATGTCGCCATCCCCGTCAGTACTGATGACAATCCTCCCTGAGGTACCGACGATCTTCTCGAGAGCCTTCCTTGTGACGGGGCCTCTCTTCTTTTTTGTCGGCTTCGCTCCGACGGTGCCTATCACATGATAAACCAAATTGATTATTAAAATCGGAGAATTATAAGAAAAAAATCATTCATCTTTCATTACCTGAGGGCGATGCGGCGGACGCAACGGATTTCGTCTCCGATGATGATACCCTCGTGGAAATAAGAGGCGTATCAAAAGGCACGAACTGGTACGCCGCTGATGGAGCCACTGGCGGGGCAGTAGATAAATCGGCGTCCCTAAGCCATCGACTGCAGGTAAGGCCGGTATCATCCGCGGAAGGAACAGATGAGGCGGCGGCATCTGTACCCCAGATGACCCACTATATGAAGAAGTAGGACCTGGAGTGGGCGCCCGGTGTATCTCAGGCATACGGGGTGCATCCACCTCCGTCTGGGTCTGAGGCCACAACTGCCTCAAGAAATGAGGGACGCCCCGCTGCCTCGATGAAGGGGGCACCTCTAGCTGCATCTGCGCCGTCTGCAGAAGGTTCGCATGTCTAGCTGTCATGGGGCCCTGAAATGACGTTTGAGGGTTGCTAGAGGTTCCCTCAGACGATTCGGACCTTTGGCCCTTCGAACCCTTCGTCGATCTAATATTACCGCTCATCCTGTTTAAAATATTAATTTGAATCAAGACCACAAAATCAAACAATGTAAACCCATTCAATTAGTCAACAAAAAAAAAATATACACTTCCTAAATACAAATTTATACTTCCTAAATACAAATATACACTTCCTAAATAAAAATATACACTTCCTAAATACAAATATACACTTCCTAACAACACTACAACATTGCAATTGACCGGAAAATCAAAGCAAACACAAAATATTAAATACAAATATACACTTCCTAAATAAAAATATACACTTCCTAAATACAAATATACATTTTCTAATAATACCACAACATTGCACTTGACCGGAAAATAAAAACAAACACAAAATGAAATGTGAAATAGAAATGTACCCGAGGAGGAGGGAGGGCTCCAGGCTGGAGCAGCAGGAAGCAGGAGGAGGAGGGAGGACCGGAGCAGCAGGAGGAGGAGGGAGGACCGGAGCAGCAGGAGGAGGAGGGAGGCCCAGAGCAGCAGGAGGAGGAGGGAGGGCCGGAGCAGCAGGAGGAGGAGGGAGGACCAGAGCAGCAGGAGGAGGAGGGAGGGCCGGAGCAGGCGAGCAGCAGAGGGCGACCGGGAGAGGGAGAGGGAGAGGGCGGCGACCGGGAGAGGGAGAGGGAGCGGAGGCGGAGACCAGGAGAGGGAGAGGAGGCGGAGACCGGGAGAGGGAGAGGAGGCAGAGACCGGGAGAGGGAGAGGAGGCGGAGGAGGCGAAAGAGGAGGCTAGGGTTTTTCTGCTGTCGAGGGCTGGGTGTTATACCCGACAACTTTAGCCGACAAAATTATTATTTCGTCGGCTAAGATAATAATCTCGTCAGGTAAGATAATAATCTCGTCGGCTAAATCTTTGAAATTCGTCGCCTAAACCTTTGAAATTCGTCGGCTAAACGTTTGAAATTCGTCGGCTAAATCTTTGAAATTCGTCGGCTAAACGTTTGAACTTCGTCGGCTATAGTACTTTTTATACATTCGGCAAATTGTGATTATGATGATCAAACTTGAGAAACAAAAATCCGACCGTCAGATCTGACCATCATGATAAAATACATGTATGGGAAAAAATTCAACTTGATCTGACAAGGTTAAGGGCTCGATCCGGACGGTCAATCTGTTAAGTCAAACCCCTAAACGCACGGAAAAGGTCATTGAACTGTCTAAATTACGTATTTTAGCCGGACCTTCAACTGAAAATAGTTTCAAACCGATGAGACACAACAAGTCGTATAAAATTTTACACAAAATAACCATCGAAGATAGGGCTACTCATAGGGAGAAAAAATGAAAAATTTCATTGACCGCAACTATCGGCACCGAAACTTTACCGGAATACTGTGATTTTTCAACCGTGGACGTATTTCACCATTTTGGTCATATCTTATTTCACGACTTTTTTGCATTTGAAGGTTTTACGTATAGTTTGTTTTTGAAATGGAACATTTACTTAACACTTGGTAAACAAGTTATACAACATTAGTAGGCATGTTGTGATTATGATGATCAAACTTGAGAAACGGAAATTCGACCGTCAGATCTGACCACCATGATAAAATACATGTATGGGCAAAAATTCAACTTGATCCGACAAGGTTAAGTGCTCGATCCGGACGGTCAATCCCGTAAGTCAAACCCCTAAATGCACGAAAAAGGTAGTTGGACCGTCTAAATTTCGTATTTTGGACGGACCTTCAACTGAAAATAGTTTCAAATCGATGAGACGCAACAAGTCGTATAAAAATTTTACGGAAAATAACCACCGAAGATAGGGCTATAGTATGTAATAGAAACATTTTAGGGTTTAGCCGACGAATACCCTAATATATTTGTCGGCTATAGTATGTAATAAAAAAATAAAAAATAAAAATAAAGCCGACGAAATATTAGGGTATTCGTCAGCTAAACTGATCTTAACCGACGACTTATAATATAATTCGTCGGCTAAGATTGTTTTAGCTGACGAAATATACTATAATTCGTCGGCTAAGATGGTTTAGGCTGACGAATTATGATGTATTTCGTCGGCTAAACTATAAAAAATACATTAAAAAAACTGAAGGTAATACATGTAAATCATACTCATTTCCTGTTCATATATCACCAAAATTCATATAAAATAACAGAAATATGAATTCAACATATGTAAACTATAAAGGTTATACATTCTTTTTTATTACAAATTAATGTAATCGGAATTAAAACTAAGGCTCATAATCGGAATCATCCGATGAGTCTTCTTCGGTGTCAGAATTAATTTTTGGTACTCTATGTCTTTCCTCATCGCCAGAGTCTTCGTCTGTTTCTTGATTTGGATCAACATCAATAAGCCTTGGCTCTTCATCACGAATTCGCACCGAACGACCCGTTTTAAAATTACTAAGGCGAACGGTAGAGGAGTTAGGAATACCTATTGCGTTGGGCTCTTGATACACAACATCTTCTTCCTTGTCTTCGCCCTCTCCAAGTGTAGCCGCCCGGTAAATGTTTCGAGGGTGCATAAAGTTGACTATTTTCCACGCGTCACCCTTAGCAAGGTCATCAAGATAAAACACTTGTTTTACCGATGTGGCAAAAACGAACGGGTCATCTTCGTAAGAACTTTTAGCAGTGTTCACCGATAATATTCAAATCGATCAACTCAAATAAAACTCAATTAATCAACATATATATACATATACGTACCTATATATAGCTCCACAAACTAATTATGGACAGATTTCAACACCCAAACTTTTTCTCCCGTTTTTTTCCCCAGATGAGCTGCTGCTGTCCAGATCTGCAAATATAAAGCACTTTAGCCGACGACATATTAATTTCATCGGCTAACCTTTTAAATATTTCGTCGGTCATAGTCTGTGAACTTTAACCGACGAAATAAATTCTTTAGCCGACGACATTTTAATTTCGTCGGCTAAAGTTTACTATAGCCGACGAAAATTTAAATTAGCCGACGAATGAAAATTTTGTTGGCCTGGTTTTTTTATTTTCGTCGGCTAAAGCCTTTCTTCTGGTAGTGGTAAACACACCCATGGCCACATCAACAACTCTACCGAAGTCACAAGACCACACTAACACTCCTATACGCACACACTAGTACATCCCCTCTTTTCTGGTGCCACCAGTCCATCCCCTCTCTTCTGGTGTCTAACTCCTAGGGCCCACTAGTACATCCCCTCTCTTCTAGTGGCTCGACACATGTATATGTATAGCAACCAGTACATCTCCTCTCTTTTGATGCTATAACCCTAAGAGACAACTAGTTCATCCCCTCTCTTCTAACGTCTCGACGCACTACACTATATAGCTATCGATACATCCCTTCTCTTCCGGTGCTATAATCCTAAGAGATCGCTACCCTCACATGTCTCAGAAAATTAATAGTAAATCTGAAAAGTCAAATAGAGCTCACGAGAGAAATATCTCGGCCCACTAGTGTCACACCCCAATTTTTTTGATATATATATATATATATATATATATATATTTTGAGGTGTAACTCATATTCTAATTATGAAAAACTCATATTCTAACTATGAAATAGATTTTTCATAATTAGAATATAAAAGAAATTGAAGAAGAACAACTTAACAATAAATTGATATTTATTTTTAATTACAAGGTACTCCATAAAGTAACATTACAAAGGTAGACTAAAATCTATGTCTTATTCTAAGGAAAGCAACATCACACATATTTCACATGTAAATAAAAGATCTTTGCGAGAAACCAACTTCAAACTACTTATTCCTCACCTGCAAAATATTTAAAGGGATGAGCACAAACAGCTCAGTAGGAGGCAAAAACCTCTTCAAACAAAAGAACATGAACAACTTTAATAAATTGGATGAATGCATCTATTATCAACTTCATATAGTTTATATAGCCGAATAGATTAAGTCTACATGTCTCATACCATGTATTTTATCACAAAGGTGACTTAGGCTACTCATTTATATAAACTACCTCCCCCTTAATCTTACATTCCCCTTTTGCTAGTCATCTTGTCCATTCCTCTTTCGTCAATCCCTACCCTTTCACTCATACTAATTGCGTCATTCTTACGCATTCACACGGGCATCGTGGGATATGGTACCTCCGAAGACAAGGACTCAACTACACAAAATTTTTATTACTAACTTCTTTACCCAAAGAGCTTTATGCATAACACTATTATCATTCCCCATATACCTTAGATAATAACATCATCTTTATAAATCAAAACAAACATATAACTGATTGACAGCAAAGAAACAAGCATTTCACACAAGCAAATAATCTCAAAGAAACAACATATAATTAAACAAGCATAGAGGCTCCCCAATTTTCCCTCTACCTTTGCCAATCACCTGAAGCAAGCTCCTGACACCAATGTATCTCTCTAAGTATGAAGAGCTGTTGAAAACCTAAAAAATCTACAGACTCGGTCCTATTTACAATGTCTGGAAAAAGGGTAGAACTTAGCATGCAAAACAAGATCATAAGAAACAAAATTGAATTATGCAACTGAAATCTTACCCATTTAGGTGCTAGACTAGACCCCTAGGGTTCTAGCTCTTACTGTATAGCTTCAAGGAGTCATCAACTGATCTCTAGGCAACAGACACGTCTTGCTTAAAGAGGCACTAGGCCATATACATCATCAGATGACACTTTTCAGACGACATATTTTGGACGATTTTGAGTTTGTGTCGTCTGATTGATTTTTCGACCTTTCAGACGACATTTGTGAAGGATAAGTCGTATGAGTGCCATGTTCCCTTCATACTTCTGGATGTTGCTCAATTTTTCTGTGATATGCAAAATTTCAGACGGCATATATATGCAGTGTAAAAAAGCAACATTTAGCAACTTTATGGTAATACGTCGGACAACATATAAAAGTTGTCTGTGAAAGAATGTGAAATCTACTTTTAATCCCCTTTTTATGTACTTCATCCAACAACATATTAATGTCGTTTGAAACAACCATAAATCTTTGATTTATACCTCCATTTTGAACCCTTAAATTCACTTATTCAGACGACAAACAAATGATGTCTAACAAACCCATAAAATTGAGTGTACGAACCTTGTAATGTCTAACTTCAGACGACATATGAATGTGGTCTCTCTGACCCTAAAATACTCAATTTATAATTAAATATTGAGTTTGGTTACCTTTTATTGTATTTAATAAGACGACATATAAATGTCGCCTGTGGGAACCTTTTGAGTGTGTTGCCTGATATTGAATTTTGTTGAGTTAAAAACTTGTATGAAGATTTTACTCAATTATATTGATACGACGACATTTATGTGTCGGCAGATATTGAATTTTGTTGAATTGACAACTTGTGTGAAAATTTTACTTCATTATGTTGATACGACGACTTTTATGTGTCGCCTGATATTGAATTTTGTTGAATTTTGCAAGTGTATGCATTTGTGAAGCAACTATATCTTGTAAATAGAATTTTGCAAATTCGTCCGTAGGATGTGTTACGTATAGTGAAATATGGTTACGATAAAATATTTTTGATAATGTTTGGATCTCGATCGAGACGGTCAACCTTTTTTACGCTTATTATGCCCTATGGGTAGCCCTATCCCCGGAAAGTAAAATTTGTAAAAATTTTACAGGAGCTACTACATCACATATATGTGAGAGTGTGTGCATGAAAGAATCCACCAAAACTAGTCAAGAAGGAGGAGGTAAGAGCGTATTCGCTTAATTAGATGATGTTGAGTTAATGTTGACCACATCGATCGAGACCCAAACTTTATCAAAATTAGGTGAATTTTTGACCATATCTGTATTTAAATACGCTAATCACATCAGACGGTCGAAATTTAATATTTTGAATTTTAAACCTTGGAACCACAACATGTCTACTAATGTGGTATAACTTGTTTAGTGACATTTTTGCAAGTGTGTGCATTTGTGAATCAACTATATCTTGTAAATAGAATTTTGCAAATCTGTCCATAGGATGTGTTACGTATAGTAAAATATAGTTATGGTAAAAAAATCACATATTTTTTGTAACGTTTGTGTCCCGATCGAGGCGGTCAACCCTTTTACGCTTATCCTCTTCTATGGGTAACTCTATCCCCGAAAGGTAAAATTTATGAAAATTCTACACAAGCTGCTATATAACATATATGTTAGAGTGTGTGCATGAAAGAATCGACCAAAACTAGTAAATAAGTAGGGGGTAATAGCGTATTCGCTTAATTAGATGAAGTTGAGTTAATGTTGACTGCATGGATCGAGACCCAAACTTTATCAAAATTAGGTGAATTTTTAACCATATCCGTATTTAAATACGTTGATCATATCAGACGGTCAAAATTTAATATTTTAAATTTTAGACATTGAAACCACAACATGACTATGATTTAGGGTTTGGAGTTTAAGGTATTCTTTCCGCTCAAATTTTGGAGCAATTTGAAATGAAATTTTTGAAATTTCCATCAAAACCCTACCAGCCTTCCTCATTTCCTCCTTATTTCTTCTTTGGCCGCACAACTCTCTCTCTCTCTCTCTGCCCTTAAACCACCGCTCGCTACCCGCCCACCACCAAAACACTCCTCTCCTTTTCTTCTACCTACCCCAACCCTCAAATCCCACATACAACCATCTATGGAGGGGATCGACGCCATAAAGCCCGAGCTATTCTTCGGCGATTCTCGACGATGTCGGTCTTGACTTGACTCCCGAACGGTAGGGTTCTTCTCCTATGTCTTTCTTCTTTCTTTCTATGCCTTTAACCCTTGAAATCGAGTTCTAATTCGAAAAGCCCTCTTTTGTGTTTTTGGGTTTTGTCAAGGATTTCTGGCGAGTTATTGTCGACGATGCCGGGGAGGCTCATCGGTATTCTCCATCTCTTCTGGATATGAAATAGGATACCTGGAGGCATGGGTGAGCTCTGCTGGTGACTGGGTCGATTCTTAGTTCAAAGGACTTAGGAGCTGCTGTGTCAACTCAAGTCGGAGCAGAAACTTGGGTTCTCGGTTGAGGACTGCTACGCCACCACCTTGTCGTCTGTTGGTCATCTAAGGTAAGGGAGTGTCTTGTAGAGCTACTATGTTGGTTGTTTATGTGTTGGGGTGGTTGTTAATCGAGTGTCTTGGTGTGTAGTGGTTGGGTATGTGGAGAAATCAGCAAGGATGAGCTACTGGGATTGTAGAATTGAGGTGATTAGAGGTAAGGAACATGAACTCTTTTGGTTGTTTAATTGATTATGGGTGAAGTGTTAAGCTTAACCGTAGTCCTGTGAGTATATATATATATATATATATATATATATATATATATATATATATATATTCTGGGGTTAGGGGGAGTGAAGAGAGTCATTACTAGCTACTTGTTACATGTCGGGAAATTCAATGTCTGAGGTTTCAGCTGAGTTCAAATACTTGCATTGTCCTCTTACTCTTTAATTGAATCTTTAAAGAAATGTGAGAACTTTCTATGTGTTAGTAAATGAAGTGAATTAATCACGTATTCAGCCGTTCTTAGCTTCCTATCTTAATCATACCTTGGTCTTCTGAATTGAAAAGTGTATTTGAGCTGTATCTGTAGAAACTCCTTAATGTGTGCACAACAAAGTTTTCACTCCTGGGTTATCAAAATCCTATTCTTTCTATTTCCTACACTCGATCTTTATAATAAGTATAATAGGTCCTTGTCAACAATTACCAAGAGCTGATTTGCACTATAAGTAAATTCAGTATTCTTAATGATATCATAATCGTTCTGTTATCGAAAAGTTGATTCTTGATTTCTTTGCTGAAAGTTTGAATCAATTCCTTACTGATAAAAATGTTTTCTCCGAGTATTAATCTTTTCTAAAAAAATCTGGAATTTTGAGTTGGTCTTTCAACAAAGTATCAAGCATAGATGATGTCCTTGTTACGCAAACTTGATCCTTTAGCTTTGAATTGGAGCTAGTGTTTGAGCAATGACTGTACAAGAATTTGTTTGCAACAAACTGCTTTCATCACTTTTAGTTTTACTACAGAAATGTCCAATTTTTTTCTTATCTATTTGAAGTCCTAAATACAAAATCAGAAGCCACTCTTCTTTTGATAATTAAACTTAGTTTATTATTTAACTACTACAGCTGTGATTGTATTGAGACAAGGAATCCAACCTTTCTTTATAGACTTAGAACTCTCTTTCTTTTCTCAAAAGTGTTTCAGTCGTTAAAGTCTGGTGCCTAGTTGTGTATTACTGTGTTTATGTTGATTATGGACCAGTTGGAAGTTAAGTTTCTGTTTAGTTGTTATAATTAGAATGAAATGGGATGTTGGCGTTTGATAAATAGAAATGCTGAAAGTATTTGGGTTGTGTTGTGTGTGGCTAATTCTGCAAAGATTGACACTTTGTGTACTGCTGTGTTCATGTTGAAGTATATAGGGAGGTTAGAGTGAATGGGATGAAGGGCTGGTCATGGTATTGAAATCTAATGGAAATTACCGATTTGGTAGTGAATTGAGAATTTGGTTTAATTGTTATTAAGGGTCTCTTGTATATAATTGTCTTGGCTGGAAAGAAAGGTTGATATTGGTTTTAAAAGAGTCTAGTTATGGTGATTGAGATATAAGGCTGAGAAGATGGTGTTTGGTCTAGAATTTGAAATCCTGTATTTAGTATTGAAGTATTGAACTGTGAAGATCCATGTGTGTGTGGAGCATGCACCAAATGAACTAATCTCTCATTCTTTTTGTTGTTGATTTGGTCAATATGTAGGTATAAGTGTTTGCAGAAGATTCCGAGGTCATTTTACGACTTGAAGCCCCGTTGAGAGGAATGACATCAATGTTGACATCGTTAATAGGTTTCGGTATATCATTTCTAGAAATAGATTAGGTCCATATATTCATTTTAGTGAATAGATATTAGATTGAAAGTTGGACCATAACTTATAGCCTTTTATGAATTAGGATAAAAAAGTACATATGAAGTGGATTATCAACATCAATGAAGTTTTACTTTCTTTGTTCTTAATTTTGTTACATATGAAGTTCAATTCATAGTCAAACAACATAAGTGCTTATAAAAAGCAACATGAATGTGAATTCCAACAGACAATCGGACAACATAAGTCTTTATAACAAGCAACAAAAATATGAAGTCTAATAGACTATCAGATGACATAATTGCTTTATCAGACGACATATATATGTTGTTGGTTTTCTATTGAGACATCATTAATTTCTTCCTTATTCTGGCTTCAGTCGACATTTATATGTTGTATGTAATCCATTAACACGACATATTTTTCTGAAACCTTCCAGATTCAGCTTCTTCCAGACGACATAAGATATGTCGTCTGAACAGATATCAGACGACGGTGGAAAATTGTCGTCTGAGGTCAATCACACGACACAGCCTCAGACGACATAAAAAAAATTGTCAAGACTGTCGTCTGATGAATATTTTGGCATAGTGAGGTTGGCTACTATTGTTTAAGCTTTTCTAGGTCAGTTTCTGGGTTTCAAGACGGTTGAGCAAGGTTTCGGATGGGATTGATCATGGTTTCAGATTGAGAAGCATCTGGTGGAGAAGAAGGTCGGTGAAGAAGAAAGACAATGTTTTGAGTTTGATGTCGAGATTTGTCCGTCGTTCTACGACAACATGTTTCCTGAAAAGTCCTCTAAATTTGGGCTTGGGTTAAGGCATATTGGGTTTACTATTGGGTCAAGGTTTGGACTTAAAACTAAAAACAAATAAACCAAATAAGATGAAATAAAAATAAATCTAAAAACAACTAAATCAATTTCAGCAAAAATACTAAATACTAACAATATAGAGTAAAAGAGTATATATATATATAGAGACCCGATCAGAGGCGGACGTCTGCACGGGCCTTAAAGTGAGGACGTCCCTCCGTTCTCTACCGTCTGGTGCCGCGGGGTGATCTCGCCGGAAAACTGGAATTCGGCGGACTCGCGGGGGAGGGAAAGTGATCCGGGACGCTACTGGAGTCCGCTTGGGTGGAGGTGCGCCGTCGTCGGCGCCGGATGGTGGCGAACGGAAGGACGTCCGCACTTTATTGAATGTGGTGATAAGTACAATGTGGTTTATTGAATGGATGTTGTTTGTTTTGAAATTTTAATGTGAAAGTATATCATTCAGTTTGGTCACATCGATATAATGTTCTATAATTCGGTGTGTTTGTTTCCTCTAATTTTTGGATGCATTGGCTTGAGCATTTTAGGCTTGCAATTCTAAACATGCAGATGTACATGGTTGAGTGTACATGGCTGACGTTTATCTACCATTCTGTTGCATAAGTTATTGAAATATATTGATGTGTTATTCTCATCTTATTTTCATTCAAGGAATATGGCTTCTAATGAAGTAAAAGTTGATGACAAAGCCGAATGGTCGAGAATAAGCAAAAGTGTTCCATTGTAGAGTGTGAGCTAATTATCGAGACGTTGGGAGACATATATTGACCATGTCACATATACTAATGTGATGAAAAGCTTATAATTGTTGAATGTAGGAGGCTTTTTCATATCTGATGAAACAATAAGAGGTTGGCTAGCTAATATCTAGGGTCATTGTCTACATTGTGTTACTTGTGTTTGTCTTCATTGCAAGAACTATCATTTTATTTTATATTTTTACTTTAGTATTAATCTTTGATTTAAATTTTGTTGGATATTAATTTACAATTTTTGTTAGTATTTTCCATATTTATAATTTCTCTACCGGACATGTTTTCTGCCTTTCATTTTTAGAAAACAGTTTTTCAAATTTTACCACCGAACACATTCTTAAATCTAGAAAATACATAATTGTATTTTTTATTGGGCCAATGATAAAATAGTACTTTTAGAGATATGAAATGGTAAAAAGGTCACTAATTGTTCAATCATGATAAAAAAAAGTCTCACTAAAACAGTTGTTCTTATACTATCCTTTTAATTAAAAACAAATTACAAATTGTGTCATTGTTTCTAAGCTAAACACCCGATTTGATCTGTCACAGCTCAACACTCTCTCTCTCTCTCTCAACTCGCCGACGAGATCTTCGTCAACCTTTTGAGAGCCGACAACCTCCGCCGACACGGGCGAGCAGCACCTTAGAGATCCGGCTTCCACCCACAGCGCGGGACTACACCGCTAAACCACCACCGCTGCAGGAGTACCGCCTTGCCACCACTTCAAACCACTCACCCAACAGATAACTAGATCGGAGTCCAAAGCAAGATCTGGCGAAACCCAAGCTTTCTCGACACACCAGTTATCCAACCCGTCGAACCACCAACTCTGACTGGACCACCAACCTCCATGAGGTGTCGCATCGATCTTGTTGCACTCCCAGTTCTGATTTGTCCACCTACGACGACGAAACCTGTGTATGAGGACGAGTTTGGGAATAGGAGAAAAGATGGGACTTTGAAGGGAATGCTGCTAGCTGGGTGCACATGTTAGAATTGGGTTGGGTGTAGGATAAGCAGCTGGGACTTCTTCTTTGGGTTATTGAACAAGAGCGTTGAAGAGATGAGGAAAAATTTACCTACTTAGCCAAACTAACGATTTGGCTAAGTAGTTCCTGTGTATTATTGTATTCTTGATACATGAATCATGCTTACTTTTTGTCAAGCACAGCCTCAGAGGAATGGAATCATGATTGTTGCTGTGAATCAAATTTATCATGTTTGAGTTTTAAATTCCTTCTTCTTCGTTTTTGTTCTGGCATATTCAAGTTGGCAAGAACTAGTCATGTAACTAGTGATGCAATTGATAATAGAAGTGGCTGGCACTACCAGGACAAGCAATTTAGCCGATGAAAAAGTTTTATCAGCCTGTTAGCTTAATTCGTCGGCTAAGATCTTAGCCGACGAAGGCTCGTCGGCTATAGCTTCGTTGGGAAAGGGTCGTCGGCGATGACTGATGGATTCCTGCAAGTATACAGGGTGGATATAGTATAGTGAATGGAAGAAAAGGGGTTGTCGTTCCCACGAGGATATTAGTTCAACTAAAATTATGGAATATCTAAACTAACTATACTAAAACACACAAAACAAAATACACAAATTGATAAAGACAAACACAAAGACTCAAACTAAATTGTACTTATGATTTTTGGGGTTTTTGAAAAGGGTTTTAAGCTAATGAAAAGTAACTTGTAAACAGAAACTAAAAGAGAGTAATTGAACTTGATAAGAGTAAGAATATGATGATGATGAGTCTAGGGTGTCGGAATCAACCACAAGCAATGTTATCTACGGCTTGACATAACTAATGAATTCTTTTGTTTCTCCAGATAACAATCCTCGTATCTAAGTCCAGGTACGGCACTTAGACCTTAGTTTTTCTTAATATTATGATACTCTCCAGTTACGGCAGAGATCGTATATCCTAGTATGCAATCTATCCAGTTACGGCATAAATTTAACACATAGGACTCATGATGTTTAGAAAACAGAGAATCATGCAAACTACTATTCCAGTTACGGCAACAATAATTCACAATCCTTAATCTCAAGAAGCTAAGTAGAATTCTATTGCAGTTACGCCTCTAATTCAACTTCATATAGCTAGATGCAAAGCCTAAAGGTCGCGAATCAATAGAACTTTAACACAAGCAACAAATCAAGCAGAGATTAAGAATTTATCTGAGAAGAAACTAATAATCCATCAATTAAGTATCAAAACATGTAGACAATCATGCTAGGGCTTCATCCTAGCCCTAGAGAAAGAGTTTAGCTACTCATGTTCAAAGCAAACATATTATGAGTTCTTAAAAACATAAAGAAACTAATTGAATAGAGATAGAAGTAGAAGACGGTGGATGGCAGCAGCTTCTTGGATGAAATTCTGATATGGATTCTCCCCCTTTTATGCTTGATAAACCTCCTTTTATATGATGTCTTTTTTCCTTGTTGCTTCAGGCTTTGGGAACTCTTTAATGACATAACCCAAAAAGTCCAAGGAAAACATGTATTGGACTCTCAAGAGGTCCATAATACTATATTAATTTTTCCAGAATTTTGCTAAGTCATTCAGGTCTTGAAAACTCGAACTCTTGGAAACATGTGGCAGATTCGCGTGTACCGAATAGCCTGTACTTAAACGGCCATATCTCCCTCTAGGAATATCGAAATCACAAACCGTAAAATTCTGTAGAAAGTAGACATCCAGGGCTTTTCGTGCATATAAGGCTCACTCTCTGGTTCTTCCTGGATCAGCACAATTAAATCCTCAAAGTTGGCTGTTCTGTCAAGACTGATTCAGTTGTCAGGACTGCAAACTACCTTCAATCCTTTTTGCTCTCTTTTTGCTTCTTTTCCTCATCTTTGCTCTTCAAACCTACAAACACACTAAACCAACTAAATGGACTAAAAACAAGGAGAACTATACATAAATATCAATATTAAAGGGCGTAAAAATATAAGAAAATACCAGCACATCAATGACTTTAGCCGACGAAACTAGAAACCGTCGTCGACTATTGTCCACTATTTAGCCGACGACGTCTTCTGTAGTCGGCTATTATCTGAGACTTTAGCCGACGAATATCTTAAATGTTTCGTCGACCATAGTCTGAGACTTTAGCCAACGAAACAGATATTCGTCGGCTAAAGTATGTATAAAAAATTAAAAAAATAACTATAGCCGACGAAATATAGTCATAATTCGTCGGCTAAAATATTTAAATATCGTCAGCTTAAGTATTTAAATATCGTCGGCTAAAGTTGCTGGTTTTTGGAAAAAAAAACTGCAGAAACTTTTCGGCCACCTCCAATCACCACCAAAATTTGACAGAATCTTCCTCTCGACATTTCGAACAACTTTCTAGAAGAAGTCGAAGCCCAATTCTATGCCTAAACATGTTAATTGAATCAAAATATATAAATCCCCAATTTTAAACCCTAAAAACTTCAAATCTTCGATTCTCCTCACACACACCGAATCGAGCTACCAAATTCTAGGAGAATGTAGTACTAATCAAACTCAACCTATCCATATATATAACTTACCAAATGGTGACCTGAGGAAGGAGAAATTCGATCGACACCGAATCCGAACCGGCAGAGTTTTGGAGCTCGATTTATCCCTCACGACGGCGTCACTCGATGCACCACATGTCCAGCAATGAAGTAGAGACGACGGCGAAGCTTTTGGGACAAGTGTGGCGGTCTCCAGTGGCTTGACTGCGGAGCTAGGCCGAGAAGAAAATCCGGTAGGCAAAACAGTAACTTTTTCTGATTTTCTGACTTCTTACCATCCACCTCCGGTAAAACTCTTGTATAAAGAACTTTACCCGACGAAAACTAAACTCCTTTGAAAATTTTGAAAATTTTGGTTGACCGCCAAAAATTTTTGACAATAGCCGACGAAATCATATATTTTCGTCGGTTTAAGTCCTTTGAAAATTTTGAAAATTTTCCCTCAAATTTGGTTTGCCGCCAAATTTTTTCGACTTTAGCCGACGACTTTTCATATATTTTCGTCGGCTAAAGTCATTTGAAAATTTTCCTCCAAATTTAGTTTTCCGCCAAACAATTTTGACCTTAGCCGATGACTTTTTTAATATCTTGTCGGCTAAAGTATATAAATTCATAAAAATGCTCATATCTCCCTTTATATTACGTAGTTTGGTCAAACCTTCCACACAAAAAACTTTCACGTAGATGAGACACAACCGCCTATATAAAAATTTTGAGACATTTACCTTCCGACGATAGGGCTCCCCATATGGAATAATAACAGTAAATAGGGTTGACCGCTACTATCGGCACTGAGGCGTTACCCGATTTACGTGATTTTTAAACCATAGCCATATTTGATCATTCTGAACACATCTTATTAGCCATATTTTTGATAATTTTTCTTCCTATGTAGAGTTGGTTCACAAAGTTGTATAACCTACTAAACAAGTTATACAACATTAGTAGACACGTTGTGATTCCGATGACTCAAATTCACAAACCAAAATTCGACCTTCAGATATGAACATTATGACGAAAGATGTCTATGGTAAAAAATTCAACTGGATCCGACAACGTTAATGGCTCGATCGAAACGGTCAATCATAATCCATCGTCACTTATCACATGAAAACGCTCATATCTCCCTCTATATTACATAGTTTGGTCAAACCTTCCACACAAAAAACTTTCACGTAGATGAGACGCAACCGTCTATATAAAAATTTTGAGACATTTACCTTCCGACGATAAGGCTCCCCATAGAGAATAATAACGGTAAATAGGTTGACCGCTACTATCGGCACCGAGACGTTACCCGATTTACGTGATTTTTGAACCATAGCCGTATTTCACCATTATGAACACATCTTATTTCACGAGATTTTTGATAATTTTGCTTCGTATGTAGAGTTGGTTCACAAAGTTGTATAACCTACTAAACAAGTTATACAACATTAATAGACACGTTGTGATTCCGATGACTAAAATTCACAAACCAAAATTCGACCATCAGATATGATCATTATGACGAAAGATGTCTATGGTAAAAAATTCAACTGGATCCGACAACGTTAAGGGCTCAATCAAAACGGTCAACCCTAATCCATCGTTACTTATCACACGAAAACACTCATATCTCCCTCTATATTACGTAGTTTGGTCAAACCTTCCACATAAAAAACTCTCACGTAGATGAGACGCAACTGCCCATATAAAAATTTTGAGACATTTACTTTTCGACGATAGGGATCCCCATAGGGAATAATAACAGTAAATAGTAGACACGTGATTCCGATGACTAAAATTTACAAACCAAAATTTGCTCGTCAGATATGATCATTATGATGAAAGATGTCTATGGTAAAAAATTCAACTGGATTCGACAACGTTAAGGGCTCGATCGAAACGGTAAACTCTAATCGGAAATAAGAAAACTGCATTTTAAAGCCCTAAACGGACTCGGATGGCCAAAAAGACCCATATATCATTGCAATAGTGATGAGTTTGACTCGTAGGGCCGTTACGCTTCCGGAAAGGTATCATAATAGTCAATCGGACACCGAACGCCAAATCTGTAGCATAGTGAATAATAAGGGTAAATTGCATTGACCGCAACTATCGGCACCGAGACTTTACCGGAATACCATGATTTTTCAACTGTAGATGTATTTCACCATTCTGGTCATATCTTATTTCACGACTTTTTTGCGTTTGAAGGTTCTACGTATAATTTTTTTTCCCAGATGAGTTGTTGTCTAGATCTGCAAATATAAATCACTTTAGCCGACGAAATTATATTTTTGTTGGCTAAACTTTTAAAAATTTTGTCGGCTAAAGTTCACAAACTATAGCCGACAAAAAAAATTATTCAGACGACGAAATTAAAATTTCGTCGTCTAAAGTTGACCAAAGCCGACAAAAATTTAAATTAGCCAACAAATAAAAATTTCGTCGGTTAAAGTCCACGTTAGCCGACGAAAAAATAATTCGTCGGCCTGGTTTTTTTATTTTCGTCGGCTAAAGTCTTTCTTTTGGTAGTGTGGAATGCAACAAGCTATGTAACTGGTAATGTAACCGGCGGTTATATGACAAGTTACATGGTCAGTCTCATGGATAGTTACATAGACAAGTTAATGTAGTTATACAAGTGTAGCATGTATGTAGCTACCCAGGTAACTATCAATATGTAGTTATATGGATAGTTACATGTATAGTTACATAGATACATGCATAATTACATAGATAGTTACATAGATGGATAGTTACATAGATGGATAATTACATAGATGAATAGTTACATGTATAGTTACATGGATAGTTACATAGATGAATAATTACATGCATAGTTACATCACTTACATGGATAGATGGATAGTTACATGAATAGATAGTTACATGCATAGTTACATAGGCAGAGTAATATCGTTACACAAGTGTAGCATGTATGTAACTACCCATGTAACTATCAAATTGAAATAGAAATAAAAAAATGCAAGTGAGGTCAAGTAATTACATAGGCATGTTAATATCGTTACACAAGTGTAACATGTATGTAACTACCCAAGTAACTATCAAAATGTAGTTACATGGATAGTTACAGGCATAGTTACAAGGATAGTTACATGCATAGTTACAAGAATAGTTAGATGGTAGTTACATGCATAGTTACATGGATTGTTACATAGATCATAGATGGATAGTTACATAGACAGTTACATAGGCAGATTAATGTCATTACACAAGTGTAGCATGTATATAACTACCCAGGTAACTATCAATATGTAGTTACATGCATAGTTACATAGATATATAGTTACAAATGCAAGATAATGTAGTTACACAAGTGTAGCATGTATGTAACTACCCAGATAACTATCAATCTGTAGTTGTATCGGTAGTTACATGGATAGTAACATGCATAGTTACATGGATAATTACATTGATGGATAATTACATAGATAGTTACATGGATAGTTACAAGCATAGTTATAAGGATAGTTACATGCATAGTTACAATGGTAGGTACATGGATAGTTACATAGGCAAACTAATGTAGTTACACAAGTGTAGCATGTATGTAACTACCCAGGTAACTATCAATCTTTAGTTAATTACATGGATAGTTACATGCATAGTTATATGGATAGTTACATTGATGGATAATTACATAAATAGTTACATGAATAGTTACAAGCATAGTTATAAGGATAGTTACATGGATAGTTACAAATGTAGGTACATGGATAGTTACAAATGTAGGTACATGGATAGTTACATAGGCAAGCTAATGTAGTTACACAAGTGTAGCATGTATGTAACTACTTAGGTAACTATCAATCTGTAGTTACATGGATAGTTACATGCATAGTTACATAGATAGTTATATTGTTAGTTACATGAATAGTTATATAGCTAATTACACAGGCATTTTGAGTTTTGGATAGCTACATTGTTAGTTACGTGAACATTTGCTTGGTAAGTTGGTTACTTTGCAGCGGAACGCTACTGTCATAGTGCAGCCGCACAATGCAAATATCAATAAAGTATCATCGCTAAATGCTAGTTACATTGTTAGTTACATGAATAGTTATCTAGCTAGTTACATAAGCATTTTGAGTTTTGGATAGCTACATTATCAGTTACATGAACACTTGCTTGGTAAGTTGGTTATTTTGCAACGGAACGCTATTGTCACACTGCAGCCGCACATTGCAAATATCAATAAAGTATCATCGCTAAAGTATCAGCCCTCGCAAGCACATCAAGGTCTACTTTGATCTATCGAGTAGAATCATGCACCTTAATTCTTTCATAGACATTTCATCAAACATTTGGTGTGCACCTTAATTCATTCATAGACATTTTATCAAATAAAATAAACAAATATTCATTTACAATCTCAGCAAAGAAAAATTCATAAGGAATGCATTCTTATTCATCGAGTAGAATCATGCACCTTAATTCTTTCATAGACATTTCATCAAACACTTGGTGTGCACCTTAATTCATTCATAGACATTTCATCAAATACTTGGTGTGCATGACCAAATAACATAACACAGATGAAATAGAACAAGCAAATATTCATTTACAATCTAAGCAATGAAAGATTCATAAGGAATGCATTCTTATTCATAAAGAACATACTCAGAATACACAAAACCCATGGATTCAATCTTTTTTTTTTCTTTCTTTTTTTTTATAGATATGGAGCTTGAATGAAAATGTTGAAGTCATGGAGCTTCGAGCGGGCAGCCGTCGTTGACTTCCAACGTTGGAACCTTCACCGATTCCGGCCAATTCTTCAACAATGACCAGATCTAATTCTTTAACAACTCCGAGCCCGATAGTAGCCTTTTCCTCGCCGCCAACGACTTGGCTGATGTGAAGGACCACCGTGGCACAGCGTGGTGGAGCATATCTGGTCCTCATGTCCGATCTGGATGAGAGAGAAGTGAAATTAGAGAGGAGGGTAGAATGGTCATGTAAAAAATGTGAAAATAGACATTTTAATCATTTAAGATGTTATAAGGTGACTATTTTATCATGTAACATGTTTTAATGGTGAGTTTTTTATTAAGTGGAACATTTGAAGACTATTTTATCAGTTGTACCTTTAAATAGTAATTTAGTGTTATATCTTATTTTTTATTTTTATTTTACAAAACAATTTTTTTTTTAAAAACAGTTTTGCAAAACGTTATAAGAAACACCATAAATGATAAAAGTCGGATTACGCTGGTATTTTTCTCCCTAATGTCTAATGTAGCGGATGAAACCTCTCATACAAAAAAAAAAAAAAAATTATAGCAGATGTAAACATCCACGTCACAAACAGGACGATTTTATGGAATCATACCATTCACACCCCCCACTTTTTATAGGCAAAAAAACAATGCCTCCGTCAAATACCCCTCTTTCTCTCCGCTAATCCTCTCCGCTTCTCTCCTCCTCGCTTTAATTCCCCTTCTCCGCAGACGACGGCCGATTCGCCGATGGCGGAGAAGCAGTTGATCGTGGTAGTTGAAGGCACGATGGCCATGGGGCCTGACTGGCTCACCATCCTCTCCGATTACGTCGAGAAGTTCATCAGGTCGTTATTTTCTTACACTCAGCTCATCGTTTCGTTTTTTTTGAATGGCTAGGGTTTCGGTGATTGATTCTAACGCTTGAATTGAGCTTGATTTTGGAAATTTCGCTTTTGTCTTGGTTCAATTTTGAAATTGGAGGCCGATGCATGTCATATTTATACAACTGTGTTTGATTATACATGGAAGCTAGCTGATCTTAGGGTTTATCTGAACTTGAGTGCGCGATTCTTTCTAGGGTTTATATTTAGCTTATCAAAGTTCCCCAATTTATAAACCAACTGTAAATAGGCTTGCCTTATTTATACAACGTACCGAGTTTGACTTTGTACAACTAGTTGTGGGAACTGGAATGTATATTACTATGTCTATCTCATGTATGTTTGCCTGCAGGTCTTTACTTGGAAACGAGTTAAGTGGTCAGGTATGCTTCTTTTTTTCTACTGATCTATTTGAATCTCCTGAATTGGACTTTGTATTTCTCGTGTATCTCATATCTGTATTTGAAAGCATTCTTTAACAACTCATAGTTGGTCTTGGTCATGCTATTAAAAGAAGTTACTTTACTTGTTTAATTTTTTGGGGTGGGTTTTTGTTGTTCATATATTCTTCTGTTGATGCGGAGTCAGCCTTTTACATCAGAGCACCAAATTATTCTTAAGATGGAGCCACATAGTGTTTGGCCTGTGGCAGATTGCTTTTAGGTGTCATCCATTTCCTTTGTAGGGTTCAAGTCAAGCAATACTCCTTTATAATTTACTTAATAATATGCAATTTAGATATCAAATAATACACTGTGAATAATAAGTTATCAGTTGTCACCAGAGTCATAAACCAGAAACAGTAACAGGAAGATAGCATTAAGAGTGCCCTTGATAAGTTTGGTTCTAGCTTGCTAGCTGTATTTGTATTCACACATTATTTGGTTTTGGAAATGCAGAAGCCTACCGTTGAGATGTCTCTGGTCACATTCTATACTCATGGATCTTATTCTGGTATTCCGTTTTCACTCGCTTTATTAAGTGTTAATCGATTATGACTTCTTGATTTATATGTTCCTGTTGGGGTAACAATTTATTGCGGAATTAACATGCCGCTAGCATTCCTCCTGCATACTGACATCATTCAAACTGCTGACACAGAGTGAAATAAGTTTTACTGTTCTTTGTGCATAATATCGCCTTGTCTGCATTGTGTAACCTTGAAATTGGAACACAATAGATGCATGAGCTGGAAAAGTAGTAGTTTTTCCCTTTCTCTTGGTAGGAAAACTTGGCTATAGAATTGGAAGTACTACCGTCACTTGTGTAAGAGATATCGTGCCTTGCCTCTTATGCATCTTAATTGCATAGCAGCTGGTTAGTCAAACGGGTAGTGCCAGTATTGTGTTACCTCTACGCCAAATCAATTAATCACTTGCTTATTCAGTAACATTTATAATTTACCAAACTCAGTACTCTAAAAACCATATAGCTATGTGGTCTCTGATGTGCAGAAAATTTGATGTCTTAAGTGCAACCAGCATTAGCTCAGTGTCTGTATAGAGTTCCACATCCTTACTGTAATCGATGTAGCTCAGTATGTTTATGTATTCATACATCCTGTATGCAGGTTGCTTGGTACGACGGAGCGGTTGGACGAGAGACATTGAACTTTTCTTGAAATGGTTATCAGCTATTCCCTTAGAAAGTGGTGGTTTTGGTGATGCTGCAATTGCAGAAGGGCTGTCTGAAGCCCTAATGGTAGGCCATATTAGTCTATTAAACTATCTATATGTAAAAACTAAAGTAAAACTGTATCTTGGCAATGCTTCCATCTATACTAAAGAGATATGTACACATGCACACACCCACATGCATATGTATGCATATATTAAATGTATCATGTGAGAGATTAAAATCTGTGTTTCCCTGCTGGCTATTATTAGCCCATGTCCCCTTGGGAGAGATGAGTGCATGTTTTATTGCTAAATATAAGTGGAGTAGAAAAAGCGTACAATTTGATTTATGCAAAGATTTAGGATATTTCAGTTAAATTTTACATTACAAGTAGTATATGCTGTAATCTATTGATTTTTTAGAATTAGATTGAAGTTTAAGGATCGTAAATGATTGCATTATCATTGTAATGTGCTTAACGTTTACTGTTCTTACTGATGCAATACTCAGATGTTCTCTACCATTCAAAATGGAAGCCAAAATCAACAAAATGTGGATTTTCAAAAGCATTGCATTCTTTTTGCTGCTAGTAACCCTCATCCCCTGCCCACACCAGTATACAGACCACAAATGCAAAACTTGGAGCAGAGTGAAAATTCTCATGCACAAACCGAAAGCCATCTGTATGATGCTGAGGCTGTTGCTAAATCATTTGCACAGGTAGTTTGTTTATAACGTTTATGCTAATGTGGCTGTTCCTTTTCTCATGAGGGTGGAACTTTATCATTGATCAGCTTTAATTCTTTAATTTTCTGTGCAGTGCTTTGTTTCTCTGTCAGTCATCTGTCCAAAACAGCTTCCTAAACTCAAAGCTATTTACAATGCGGTATGATCATAGCTTATCTCTATTTATTTATTGTCCTTCATTGTAAGCTTTTGACTACTGTATATCTTGCCAAGTAAGAATCTTTACCAACCTTTTCTTTATTTGCCATAGTTCTCTGGTGAGCTTTACAGCTGGGCTGTAAAAGCTCAAACTATCATGAACAAGTAATATAGTTCCTTTTTTGGTATCATATTTGTTTAAACACTATCTATTTTTTTATTGACATACAATGAAAATCTAAATATTTTTGAAGTTTGCTAGAAACTGGGCACGATAATGACCACTTTGCATATACAGGGAAAGCGCAACCCCCAGGCAGCAGATTCCCCAATTGTTAATGTGAAAAACCCCCACTTTCTCGTTCTAATCTCAGAGGATTTTATTGAGGCGTGGGCTACTTTAAGTCATCCTGGAAGTACAACTTTGCCCTTAAATCCGAAAGCTCTTGTTGAATTTGTAACAGGGCCATGTACCGCTTGGAAATTCGTTGCCGCTAGGAAAAAGCCAAATAAGAAGAGCCTTACCGGCTTTCCAGCCCAATCACGTTGTCCTCTTCACAATTCGACCGATCCAACTCCAAATTTTACGCCATCTGGTACTATATGCAGTCAATAATCAATATGCAGATCCCTTTTTACCTTAGCATTTTTTTTTATGCTACACATTTAGTTACCTTTTGTTTTGTTTAAAGAATTTTGTGTTTGAACATTTAATGAAAGTTTTCAGATTGGCCAAAAGGGAAATGCAGTTATGCTTACTTGATTAGTTCTTTCTTATCCAGCTTTTATTCTTTGGCTAGCCCCTTTTCTTTTGTTTTCTTTTCCAAATTGTTAGCGAATGGATATGTTATGAATTGCTCATCAATTTCAGCTACTACCAATTTGGTTGGAAATTCTTACCTTGGCATGTCGCAACCAATGAGTAACCTCAAAGGTGGTGTCAGTATTGGGCAATCTGTTCCTGGCATGAGCCAAAATCTCTCAGGACCCCAAATGGTTCAAAATGGCATTGAAATGAATCCAAACATGATGATTGGCCCTGGTTCAGCAGGTTCCTCCTCTGGAACTGGCTCAATGATTCCTACTCCTGGAATCTCTCAACAAGCCCATTTTGGGATACAGTTGCTTGGTGCAAACAGTAGTTCAGTATCTAATCCGTTGTCACAACAAATGTCAAGTGCTCTGCAATGTGCACAATCCAAAGATGTAAAAGTCTGGGAGGTAAGTCTAGTATATGCCCCGGTGGAAACATTTTTCATGTCAAGACAGCGGGGATATTTTTAATAGTCTTGACTTCCAGGTTGGCTCTCTATTGTATGTGATTCTCACTTGTTATTGGATATTCAACACATGCAGGGAAGTTTAGCTTTTTGTGCGCTGAATCAAGAACATTCTATGTTTATTACTAGATTGGAAGTATGTATCCAGATGCCTCACGACTTTCCCTTTTGCAGTAACTTGTTTCTTTACCTTTTATACTTGTGCTACCCCTACCCCCGCGGTTAATAAGTTTTCACATACTAGTTATGAACATACTAATAACTAGTATGTTCATAGTTTCAACTTGTATATGGAATTTCCAGATACACCTGTCTTATGGTTAATTTCTTTTCGGCGCTTATATATCTGTAAGTTTTTTCATTCCATAAGTAAAGATATTTTTTTGTCCAAAGAAGCTTGTATATATCAATCATGCCTATTGGAGAACATTTGTGTGCCATCAAATAAACCACATAGATGTCTGTTTCAGGACTTGACCACATGGAGTGTTGTAATTAGCCCATTTATCATTTACAATATCACCATCTGCTGGTCATTATATTCACAGAGGTTTTCTCTTTCTTTGTCAGGGATACAGAAGTGCTTCAGCATCTGAGACGTAAGTCTGCAGAGCTCTCTACTTTCTTCTAAATACACTAGCTGGCATATAGTCGATGCTTTATTGTTCAAAGTTGCTCTCTTTAACATTTTTTTCATTTAGGAAACAAGGTTCAAGTTTTCCACAGCTGAAATAATGTTGTTTACTGAGTTTATACTTGACTTTATTTTTGGCACCTCTTTTAGAAAGCTATTGGATGATATGGTGAGTGTGTTCTAAGTAACCTCCACTGTTAAGATTCCTGATTGTATGCAATATAGTATGCTGGCCCTATATTGAATGTCTTAATTATGGAAAAGTGCTATGTCAATAACATACTTAGGGCATCTTAGCTATATTTTGGTTGACAAATGTCTTTTGCACTCCTCAGGCTTGCAGCAAACTGGCCACCGACATTGCAAATAGTCAGGCTCATATCTCAGGATCGCATAAAGAACAAGTAATATTTTATTTGGTAAAAACCTTCTCTCTTTTATTATTATTATTATTATTATATATATATATATATATCATCCAGTCGAGGTCACGAGGTGTCTATCTCTGAGTTTCCCTGATAATTCTGAGTTATTACATTATTTCAGGCCATATGCAAAACTGGCAGACTTTCTAGTATTTCAGGCAATGGATCAGGATGAACTTCTTTGGCAGATGCAAGAAATGAAGCTTGTAATCTCTCTCTCTCTCTCTCTCTCCTGATAGTTCGTTTCTGTTACCCCAGCGAACATATTCCAACATGGGTTTTCATGAAACCTTTGAGCTTTTTGTTACATTTTGGGCATTTTCAAGAAATGAAGCTTGTAATCTCTCTCTTTCATTAAATTAATCCCTTTCTCTAATACTCTTTCGATCATTCCCTTTTCTAGTTGTCCAATAATGATGTTGGCCTATAATCATATATGTATGAAATTGATCATCTTAGAATGACAAGGTGCAAAATCTGGTACGGTAGAATTGTTGTTTTTGGAAATGAAACTTCATTAATTTATATGTTCAAATCCTGTAATAAAAACAATTCCCTTTGAGTTATTTAGCGGTATTTATGTCTGGATAATGCTCGCCTTGAAGTGGAGTGATTTTTGGGTTCTGGTGCTCATTCATTTGCAGCTTCAGGTCAAAGCTAGTCAATGTATTCTATATTATTTGATTAGTCTATTGCTATGAAAATAAGAAAGGAAGGATCAATTTTTTTTAATTATTTTTAATTTTATTTTATACAAATTGCCCTCAAGCTGGTTTCCACTTTTTCAGTTCGCTGTCATCAAATTGCCGTCTCAGACACTACTGCTATCTGTTTCGGACAAGGATTGCCAATTGAATGGAATGCTTTTACCATGGGTAAGATTGTTATGTACTTATATGCCAGTTTATTACTGCTTTATGATTCCTTTTTCAAAGTAAAGTTTTAAATGCCACCACCCTGAGCTTGTAGATCCTCAACATAGATGTAAGGCACCTTCAATATCTAAAGCAACGTGCAAAATGAATAGTAAGCCTGTATTTCCGGCTGGGAAGATTTTGTAGGCATCTTCTTGCCTGTGTAAGTTGCTTTGGATGCTGAAGGTGGTATGCATAAAATGCAATTTTTAAATGTATTTTTGTCCAATTTAAATGGGGAGGCCTATGGGTTCTCCAGAATGAGGTTGTGGCTTGGCATTGCGACTTTGTCTTAATTTCTTACTAAAGCTAAAAGTCTACCATCGGTTCAGGATATGGTTATGTTAAGGCCAGGTCAGCAACTAATGCCCCCACAGCTAACAACAACAGCAGCCTCGGCTTCAACAAATGCAGCAACAGCAGCTGCAACTACAGCAACCGCAGCAACAAGTGCAATCACAGCTCCAACAACTGCAACCACTGCTCCAGCAACAACAGCAACCACAACAAGGGCCTAATATGCCCGGAGGAGGCTTTGTGGGTTAGCAAGAGCGTTGCTTGTTAGTAGTAGTAGTAGTAGTAGTAGTAGACTGGCATAAAACACTATCTATCAAGTTCAGATACCTTTCTTTTCGAAACAAGTTTCATATCTTTGTAAGTATAGCATTAGCAAACATGCTGGTGTACAGTGCCTTGAGAACCTTTAAAGACCATGATTCTATATGATTTATGCACAAACCAAGTGTTGACTAAGGCAACATCAACATGTAATGATGTTACATTGATGTACAAAGCAGGGGAAAAAGAGACGAGCATAAACTCACAATTGGAAACCTTTATAAAAATGTGGAGAAGTAAACCTATTCCCCAGCACCCGGCTGAAGAATAGAAACCAAAATACTCGTTCAAAGTCACCTTGCCTGTACATCTTCCCACCTCAAGGAGCAACAACATAGCAGATATATGCATTTGCGTTAGAATTCTGATTGATGAAAAAAAAAAAGGAAAAATATATTCTATAGTACCTGAACCCCTCTAGACATATTATTCCCATCATGCTATTGCTGTCTCCATGCTATTCAAAAACTGTCCTGTAAAATCCACCCTATATAAAGACCAACTCATCTGGTGACGTTCAGTATTTTTGAAGGCTCCAACTCTCACTTAGCAGACGGCGGGATAGCACTGCTTGATGCTCTTATGTTGCTGTGCTTCCTTTGCGCCGGAGATGCTTGTACATTTAGACCTACTTTCTCTGTCCTGTTGTACGTTTAGGTACTGGAAGGGTAGAGCCATTGGTGAGGTCACCATGACTATATTAGTGTAAGCACAGGAATTTGGTGAATTTGACAAATTGCTACATATTTCGAACGATGAAATAACATTGTTCAAATGACTTCTACATGTTCAACAAAAATCAGCAAGCTCACAAGTCAACAGACTTGATTATTCATTCCAACTCGATCAACCTACATACTTAAAGGCTTCATAGAACAGGTTCTTAACACAACAAAGAAAGGCTTCATAGAAGTTCTTAACACAACGGTAGAAGAAGTTCTTAATTGAACCATGAAAAACTAAGCAGCATGAACCGGAAATTGTCCATGAAAGAAAGGAAATTTAAACCATTCCACAGGTACAGCTGAGAAATTTCTTGTGCTAACAACGTTCAATGGTCCGCATGCAAGAATGATTCCCCAGCATATGGTTTCTTCTCCATATCAATATGCTGCAAGCGTACTCACCATGTCCCTTCGCCATATTCCAATGTCGGACCACCCTGAGCTCCCTTCTGTGATAAACATTAGCTGGCAGACATGACAGCTAGTGGTCTGCATTACAAACTAGAAAGTTCTTCCTCTCCGATGTCAATTCCATGATAGACCTGTCAAACTAGAAAGGGCATCGGAGACGAAGATTAGGTCAAATATTCGTCGCCTAGTAAAATTAAATTTTGGCAAAAAAAAAAACGGCGGAAAATTCACCCGCCCAATATTTCGGGATCCTAGGTCTAAGTCAACGACTTATGAAGTTTCCGTCGCCTAACCTAAGTATTGAAAAAATACACTGCATCATAATATATACCGCCAAAATTTTCAGGACTTCGCTCACGGAACTTCATTGCTTTTGTCGGCTAAGTAGATGTTTAAAAAGTTTAAGGAAATTATATTAAATTTACGCCTAAATTTTCCTGTAGCTTTTCAATCTAAACAACTGAAAATTCAACCACATGTACAAATAAGCATCGAAAAAAGAAAAAAAAACATCGCAACAAAAAATTACATGTAGAAAAATGTAATTTTGTATGAATAATTAATGGTTGTGATTACAAATTTAAAAAATACGTATCCGAATTTATGTCAAATTAATGTAGATTAGACCGATCGAAATCTACAATAATGGTTAATCGTACTCATCATAATCCGAGAAACAAGTTGACAAATCAAACATGTAACACCCCGTACCTAATTTTACCTATTTACTGGGTATTCTACGAGTTACTGAGGAATTTAATTGTACTCGGTAACTTAGTAAATTAACGTTTAAGTGTATTTTCGAGTTTTCTTGAAATGTCAAATTCTTCTATTAAGATCTCGATGTCGTAATTCGTGTTGACATGAGTTTATCGGTGTTTTCAGATTATTTTTGGAGCTTTGAGGTATTTATACAATTTACTGAAAGTTTGGTAAAAGAAATTAATTTTCTGAAATCAGAATAAAACTTTTAGTCTGGATCATCAGATCAAGTAGAGTTTTGATCTTGGCCGTTGGTGTGGGCTTATAAGGAAAATAAGATGGGTTGACTTTGAAAAAGCCCACACTCGGTGTTGACCCGAGCCCAGGCTTCTCTCCCTCCCTCCCCGGCTGCCTCCTCTGCTTCGGCGTGGCGTCGCCAGTTCCGGCCGCCGCAGGCCACGAAACCGCCACCAACCTCTTCCTCTCCTTCTTCTCTAAAAAACCCAGTCCATAGATCACACTTGCAACTTGATTTTGCGGCGATCGATCGAAGGGAAGCTTGACTGTGTTCACCGGTTTCCAGCGTTTTCCGGCGAGTTCATTGGACACTGATGGTATATCTCGGTTCGGTTTTCTCTTCTCTTCATCCATGTGCCTTTGTTTCATTAAATCGAACCCTAATCTGAAAATCCCTTTCCTTCTCTTTTCTGGGTTCGAGCTCGAGCTCCGGTGACTGCGTTCTTGAGGATCTCGGCGGTCTCCTTCCCTCTCCTAGTGTCACCCTAACCCGAAGAGAGGCGGAGCAAAGGCTGGAAGGGGACCCGAAGCAGTGTGGCGATGTTTTGGTGGAGGTGGCGACTGAGGCAGAGGCTCCTAGGCCATTGAGCTCCACGTCATGGATTCTGGGATGCTGGTTCTTGATTTGAGAGTAGTTGGAGGTCCGGTAGGTTGAGTTTTAGCAAGGAGGATGTCATTTGGGCATATTGGAGGTAAGTATCGATTTTTGGTACTGCTGTGTTGTTCTTCTGTGGTGTGGAGATGGTTAGTGACTGATTTTGTTATTTTGGTTGTTTGTATGTCGAGAACTTGGTGCTTTGAAGAATACGGGGAGGTTATGGCCATTTTCCGGTAAGTGGCCGGAATCTGGCAGAATGTTCCGGCAAGTCGCCGAAATCCGGCAAAGACAATTATTCTGGCAGAATCGGTGGAGGTAGTGATTGATGTTTCCTTTTCGTTTTAGGTTATTTCGGAAATAGGAAAGTTTGGGTTGTAATAGGAAAAATTACCAAGTTGTAAAAGTTTCTATTTTAGGAAAACTTTCTGTTTTTAGAAACTTTTCATTTATAGAAACCTTTTTGGGTGCCCTTAGTAATTTGGTGGTTTTCCAGATTTATGTGGTTCGTATGTTTTTTTAAGTTAACAAAATTATTAGTTTGATTTAGCAAAATCGAGGTTCACCAAAACGAATTATTAAGCGATGCCTAAGTGGTTAACGGTTAGTAGGACGTATAGTGAAAATTAGATGAAATTGTTAAGTTAAAGGTTGAATTGGAAAACGTGGAGCATCGTTAGTTGGTCATTCATGGTCAACCTAGGAAACCCTAGTCAAACTAGGAAAGAAGACGAGACAATTGTTATTTTAAAGTTCGGTCTAACCAATTTGTTCTACAACTTAAGGTCAGGTGTGGGATTGACTCAAAGACTTAGATATTTGGAGGCGGCGCTCGAAGAGTGTCCCGAGCAATGGAAAGCTTAAGCCTAATACTGTGAGTGAACATTTTGGTTTTTAAATAAATATGCATGCAAGATTTTATAATTTATTATTTTATTTTCCGAGCGTATATTATAATTTTGGGTTTATGAAATGATCGGAAATTATTTGAGATCGTTAATGATTTATGGATTTTGAGTTGGGTAATGGTTTTGGTATTTGAATTATGATATTCTTTTGATCTCCGAATTTGAGATTTATTTAAGGATTTGAGTATTACCTAGTTTTTGAAACATGTTAATGATTTGAGTTATTTATTTCATTGAGCATTTTAACTTGTGGGACATGTCATTGAATTTAATTAATTTCCTTGTTTTGGAATTTTCCGAGTACGGTTGGGAATCATGTTTATGCTCGTTTTATAAGTTTTGGGAAAACTCATGAATTTATATTTTCCCTTCTTATGTTATACTTGTTGGATTATTTATGATATTCATGCTAACATGTTGTTCCGCCTTTCGAGGTGATGTGCCTTCCACGTTCCTAGTGGAGTCACGCAAGTCGTTTCCGCCTTCGGGTGATGTGATGTGATGTAGTCGACGACATCACGCAAGCCCTACACCCTATCCATTATCATAACGTGAAGGTGTAGGGAGTATGAGATTACTTTTGCCTGGGAAGCACCCGAGCCTGGGAGACTCACTTGTATGACTATATATATATATAAATATAAAATAATGCTCTTTATTTATTGTTGTTGTCTTGACTAGCGGGGCTAGTCCATCTTTTTGATATTCCTTTTTACGAAAGTCTTTATGAATCCTTGTTGTTTTAACTAGCGGGGCTAGTCCATTATTTTGGTACAATCTTCTATGAAAGTTAATAATTATCTTTGTCAATATTTTGACTAGCGAGACTAGTCCGTATTCTCGGGATTTTCTTTTGAAGACATTATCAACACTTGCATGCAACAGATTTATTGTGTATTGGAAAGTGGGAAAGTATTCAAATTTTGGTTTCTTATCCTATGTTTATTTTCGTCCACTCACTCTAATATTTTGAATTACTTTCCCCCGGGCTTTTTAGTTTCAAATGCCTAGTTTGCAGGCTAAGTTTATTTGAGGTCGAGCGTACATGGAGTCGAGGCATAGTCAGAGGTTGCTTTTGCTTATTCTTTATTCATTGTTTTCGTTCATCATTAGGTACTCTAAAAATCCAGTAGTAAAGTATTAACTGTCTTTGTTGTTCGTGGTGGAATTCTTTTAGATTAATATTTGTTATTTTGGGAGATGTGATGAACTTGAGGAGCAGGAAGGCTCCATGAAATGTTGATAGATGATTTGTAATAGAAATGTTTATCTGGAATTTTCCAGGTAAGAGTTGTCTATTTTCAAGGTAGATTATGCCGAATTTTCGGTAAATTTTCCTTGGAGGTGGACCCCGTAGGATTTACTTCGGGTTTCAGGATGAAATTCGGGGTGAGTCCTATTAAAACACCTACTCACAAAAGCTGCAATTTCCCTCTTCATGTTTGACCACCAATAATAGTCTTTCAAAGTCCGATACATTTTGGTACTACCCGGGTGTGCAGCATATGTAGAACTATGAGCTTCCTATGTTATCTCCTTCTTTAACTCTTCATTTCTTTTTGGAATACAAAGTCTATTTTTGAACAATAAGGTTCCATCTCTTCTAACTGAAAAATCAACGGTGGTTCCACTCAAAGTTTTTTCTATCAACTCGACTATGGAAGGGTCATTATACTATGCCTCTAGAAATTATAAAAAAAAAAAAACGTTTACAAATAACAAAACAAATTACAAAGGTAAAATTGGTCTTGAGATTTATCTGACATCTAATCTTCCGTACTTCTCGACTCTTGTACACGTAACCTAACCTCACAGTTAGTCTTCTAGAAACACGTGTCCTTGTACAAACCTGAATAAGACTTATAGGGGTGAGCTTACGGTCAGTAGGGTCAAACCTCTTTAGTTATACTTAACTATGTCGCACAATCAAGTTATCAAACATCATACAATGCTTTATATAAATGATAACAATTCAATGCATATATGCTAATGAACTTCCTCCACTCAATTACTAGCTGATTAGTCCATACATCAAAGACATATGAACCTACACGTCTCATACCGTGTAGATGTCTCGAATATATGACCTAACAATCAGTAATACCTCACCACCTGTACCTCTTTTGTTAGTCGTCTTGTTATACTCATGGTCTCCAAACCCGAAACCCGATTGATTGTTTTATCGACGTCCGCCGTCGATGGGGCCTGCATTCCTCTGTTCGTGCACTCGTGAGCTGGCATGGATTCATGGATAACCTATGAGGAAACTCAACTACACAAAATGTATCTATTCTCTCGATCTCATTCTCATCTTCTCCACTATCACCAATCTCACTAATCTCACAATTTCTCACAATGCATTATGCATGTCAATTGAATATCAATGCTCGCATCATAATATCAAACACATGCTTTTATAGAAAGCTATAATATCAATCATATAAATCACCGATTACACATACTTTTATTGAAAACAATAACAACCAAAAGTTAATCATTCAATGACACACAAAACATCAATTTCAATTATAATCTAATTATCAATTTAAACAAAAGTTTCCCGAGAGACCATACCTGAAATCCGAGCGCTACTTCTGACTCCAGCTAAAATTAGTAACACTACGACACGCTTTCTGAAATCTTTATCCTTCTGGTTCTGGAACTGCAACGTGCCTCCAATCCTCATACCGAATCCTCATTCCAAGAACGTCGGCGAATCATTTCAAGTCAACGCAATCAAGTCCTTGAAACTACTAAGGACACCCAATGTTACTCTTGACACCCTATTCCTCCTTTCTATTAAATCCTTTATCAACACCCATAAACATTAGTCCACACTTATGTCCATCTGCAATCCCATCTTCTTTATACCCGGGTTATTACCCTTAACTACCACTTCATACAATTAGCAAATCCACCCATGATACCTCATCTTGCCAACGCACCAAACACCAAAACTTAACAATTAATCTTAACCTTCACACTTCCCAGAAACCCAACTCACGAGTTTAACCTTCCAATTACACAACCCTTCTCCATTCCCTTACTGCTCTCAAACCTTTAAGCAACCGAGCAAAGCCAACTTAGCCTTCCATATACCCAACTCTTCCAATTCCAAAAACACGTCTATTATGATCAGCATACACTGCAAATGATCCCAATTTTTCAATTCTCCATATGCTCACAATTAACCAAACGCTAACCAAAACATCACCATGAACAATACCTCAATATACAGTAAACTCCCAACATTCAAATTCTTGCTAACATGAACAGAAACGGGAAACAAGTATAAATAAAATATCAGTTCACCTTCAGGACACCAACTGGAACCATAAAACAACCAAACAATCACCCCCACCACCGCCGTGCATAGCGGCACTCACGGCAGTCCTCTCTGCCAAAATTCCAACTTCTTCAAAACTCAACCAAACTTGAATTCAATTATACAAATAGGTAAAGCTCGACGAGTAGATGAAGATTGATACCTCGCTTGCCTTCGCCGGTGGCCGGAAAACATCGAACCATTGCCGGAAAATCCCAAAACTTCTTCTCTTCGATTCTCCCTCCTCCGAGCTTCTCTTCGAAAACCAGTAGCACAACGATGTTCAGGGAGTTGAGACGAAGCTACCAGCACCGGTCGTGCTCGCCCCCGTGGCCGGGATCGAGAACTCGCCGGCGAACCCAGAACTTCTTCTTCTGCTCGATTCTCCTTCACTGGAGCTCTTTTGCTGAAAGCAAGATCACAGGGAGGATGGGGAGGACGAGACAAAGCCGTAGACGGTCGTTTTGCGCCGGGAGACGGCCGCTCGACAGAGGAGTGATCGGAGGCCTCCGTCGCTGATGAGAGGCTGGAGACGGAGTCGGGTCGGTCTGAACTGGTCTGATCCCATTCTCTCTTCCTTTATATAAAAACCATGGACGGCTGAGATTCAGCTGTCTAAAATCCAATGGTTCAGATCATGTCAGTAATAATTCTATTTTTAATTAAATTTTTAGATAATACCAACTTCTAAAAATCATTAAAAATAGCTTTAATATCTAAACGATGCTCCGAAAAATCTTACAAACTCGTAACGACTTCTAAGTTAATCCTATGGGCTCGAAAGACAAATATTGACAAACCAAAAATTTGAATAATTTTTAAAAACCACAAAGAATTTAAAGAATAATAGAAATCGAAATAAAAATAACTCAAAAGTAATTTTCCTTTTAAAAATAGAAATTCAAAATTCCGGGATGTTACAGATTACGACTAAGATTAGCTTTTCTAAGATGATATTCAATAGTGCAATCATAATCGTTAATTAACTCCGTCCACATTATCTGCCTCATATTTAGCTCTCTTTAAGTAAATACATACTGAAGACTCTTGTGATATGTAAAAATTTGACACTTGGCTCCATAAAGAGTGTATCCACAACTTGAGAGCCAACACTACCGCTGCAAGCTCTAGATCATGAGTGGGGTAATTCATCTCATGTGGCTTCAATTGTCTAGAAGCATAAAAATTACTCAATCATGCTACATCAATACTCCGCCTAAGCCTCATCTAGAAGCATCACAGTAATCCACATACTCACCACTATCATCCGGCAGTGCCAAAACATGAGCACTAGTCAAGAGACTCTTTCATTCTTGAAAACTTTGCTCGCATTGCTCTGACCATTCAAACTTAACTCCCTTCTTGGTCAATCTTGTAAGAGGAGCAGCAATCTTTGAAAAATCTTAGACAAAACGACAAAACGACGATAATAGTCTGCTAACCCCAAGAAACTACGAATCTCCGTCACACTAGTAGGTCTCTTCCAATTTGTCACTGCTTCCACTTTTGGGGATCCACACTAACACATTCTGTCGAAACTACATGTCCTAAGAACCTTACTTTATCTAGCCAAAGTTTGCACTTGCTGAACTTAGCATACAACTGAGCATTTCTCGATGTTTGCAATATCATTCTTAGATGTTTGGCATGCTCATTCTTCTCACTTCTTGAGTAAACCAAGATGTCATCTATGAATACAATCACGAAACGGTCAAGATATGAACGAAACACCTTATTCATGAGGTCCATGAAAACAGTAGGTGCATTAGTAAGTCCAAACGATATCACCACAAACTCAATATGACCATAACGTGATCGAAAAACAGTCTTGGCTATGTCACTCTCCCGAATCCGCAACTGATGATATCCCGATCTCAAATCAATTTTCGAAAAGACAGTAGCACCTCTCAATTAATCGAATAAATCATCAATGCGAGGCATTGAATATTTATTCTTCACCGTAACTTGGGTTAGTTTCCTGTAATCAATGCATAGTCTCATGGTGCCATCTTTCTTATTAACAAACAACACTGGGGCACCCCATGGAGACATGCTAGGCCGAATAAAACCCTTGTCTGCCAACTCCTGCAATTGAGTCTTTAACTCTTTCAATTCCGCTGGAGCCATTCTGTAAGGCGCTTGTGAGATAGACATAGTTCCGGGAAGTAACTCAATAGTAAAGCCTATCTCCCTTACAGGAGGCAAACCAGACAACTCCTCGGGACAAACATCTGGAAACTCCCTTACTACAGGAATATCCTATATTCCCACAACTCTCATGCTTGTATCCACGATATGTGCTAAATACGCCTAACATCCTTTATTTAAGAATTTCCTTGCAGCAACAGCTGATACTAGACAACTTGAAATGACATCTCGATCCCCTTGGAATGTGACCTCAGATCCTCATGGACTTCGAAACACCACTACTTTTAGGAAACAATCTATCATAGCCCTATATGCCTCCAAAAAGTCCATTCCCAAGATCACATCAAACTCCACAATGTCTAATGGAATTAGGTCGGCCTTGAAATTAAATCCCTCCACTAATACTTCACAACCCTTAAACACCCAATCTATTCTCATTACCTCGTCGGAGGGTAGAGACACTTGCCATTCGCGTGGAAGAGACGATGATGGCACGTTGGAGTGGAGGGCAAATCTACTAGACATAAATGAATGTGTCACTCCGGGATCAATTAAAGTAAATGCAGGCTAACCAAAAATTAATAATGTACCAATGATGACCTCTGGCGAAGTACGACCCTCCTGATGTGTCATAGCATGAAGTCTAGCGCGAGTCATGTGACGTCCACGATGACCACTATCTTGCTGAGAGCCTCCCCTAGCTGCTGAACTGGTATGTGTACCATTGCTGGAGCCTCTAGCTGAAGACTGTCCGACTGGATGAGTAGGGGTGGGGGCAGTCCTCTGAGTCAATAAGGGACAATCTCTCCTGAAATGATCCTGACTACCACACTCAAAGCACCCCGTAGACTGCTGCTGTCCAAAAGAAAAAGTCTGACCACCAGATGTTCCACCCTAGAAGCTACCCCTAGTACCAAACTAGTCTGCTAGCTACGGAAAGAACTCCTGAAACATTCTCTAGCCCTGTTTCGAGCACCAGAACTCGATCCACTACTATAGCCACTACTACAAATTTGTCAACACACAACGGTGCCACCGTTGTGTGACTATAGGTTTTCCGTTGTATATCTCGGGCTTGTCTGATTGAATCTTTAGACAACGGTGCCACATTTTGCTCAACAGTTCAATACTTTCGTTGTATAAGTCGTTGCGTAGATCGATGCCATGCGCGGCATCGACAAGTCCACTCAGACAACAAACAATAAAACATTTTCGTTGTATTTTTACCATTTCAGAAAACTGTTGGTTTTCATTTCTACCATTGTGTTTTTCAGTAAGCTATAACGGTTTATTCCTTATCTTTACTATTGTGTGACGTTGAAAAACCTACAACTGAAATATTTGAACCGTTGTATCACACAATAGATATAGCATTTTGCTTTCTTGTTTGATGAGAATCATACAACAGTTGCATTTTCATGTGGACAGACTTTGTTGTCCAAGTTTTACACACACAAGCATCACAAAAGAAACTGCTGCACAAATTGACTGATACCATAAAACATTGCATTTCAGCTTCCATATATATCATTCATGTAACATCCTGATTTTCAAAATTTTTCAAAATTGATTTTGTCTTCTTGGAAATAGAAAGTAGAGGTCGTCATGAGTTCGTCATATTTTTCAGTGAATTTTTCGGACTTCCAAGCTATTTTAAAAGATTTTTTTTAAAATTTCGTCGAAACTTATCCAAGATGGCGACGTGGCGCATTTCCATTGGCCCTTTTCTTTTACTTAGAGACTAAGTTAGCCCAGCTGACCCACGTTGCAAGTGGAGAGCCTAATCTAGCTGCATCACATGTGTCATGTGACCATGAAATGGACAAATCAGAGAATGCCATGTGGCACATATGTGTTGCAAAAGAAGAGTAATCTTGCATTTCGACAAGTGGCACTATGCAATTGGACCAAACCATTCTACCAACTCTCTTTGTCGGCTCAACTCTGCCTATATATAGAGGCTTTCGGATCAGCTGCTCTCTCTATACTCTCTCTCTCCTAAACTTTCTCTCTCTAGGGTTTTTGCGACTAAACTTCGGCGGATCATAACTTTTGATTCGTAACTCTGATTCTGAATCCGCGAAGTGCTACGGGTTTATCTCAATGTTCTCTTCCTATCCTAGAAGTTTGGGTTAGATCCAACAGTGGTTCCTAGATGGCTTGTTTTAGGAGGCTCGGTTTACGATCAATGTTCTTGGTGGAGATTCGTGTTGACGAGGTGAGTGGATTTGTGTAATATGTTTTAAATATTCTTATTTGCTATTAAAATAGTCGAAAAGCATGATTTTGATCTTTTACGAAATATCTCTCTGTTTTCAAGTGAAACATGTCGATTTGCGAAATATGTGGAGTTTATATATAATTATGTGTTGGATTCATTGTTTGACTAGTCATGGAACATGTGAACTTCTTGATTGGTTATGCCGAAGTAAGGGTGTGACACACGGAGGTATAGGACTTGAATGTCATTAAGTTCCTGTGGGGATCACTAAATTGAAGGATATCCAATAAGAAGGGATTGTACGATGTGATGAATTGCGTGAAGTGATGTGTATACGATATACGTATTTTGTAGCGTGTGTAAAATGATATGGCTTTACGGGCATATTACATTAGTCTACTCACTGAGCGCGTGGTTATACTCACCCACCCATCTCTAATATTTTTTGCAGAGAAGTACTTAGGTTGTACTGAGCTGAAAATGGGTAGACGACGAGCCTAGAGGATAGTGCTTTTGTTTACATTTCGCTTTGTAACACTCGTTCACGCCTCGGAAACGGCGTCTGGTGCCTAAAATCCACCGACATCAGGACCGGGGTGTGACAATTCAAGCTTCCACAAACAACATTACAACTGAATAATAAACTGAAAACAAGCAACTAGTTAAACTCCTAGATAGTCTTACATGTTCAAAAGCATTCCAACATGAGAAATGCTCAAAGTACGTACTACCATATAGCTGTTCTGAATATATAGAAACACCAAGTTGAAAAGCAAAGTACTACCATATACATGTAGAAAGCACCAAGTTCACCAAAACAGACCAGATCATGCACCATACAAGTATTTGCTGATGATGAACTTTGCCCACTCATTCCTTAACACATCCAAATCATTTGCCCACTCATTCCTTAACACATCCAAATCATCTTGGGTGTAGACAAGTCTGTTTCTCTTGTCCCACTGAAAAACATAATATTAAAGTTAGACATGAACATGATATTATCCCGAGAATCTGATTCCCAACACAAACACAAATAGTAGTTGATTGTACCTTTGTCACAAAAGAGTGATCTTGATCATGTATGATATCTCGCATGAACCGCATGACATAAAAGCCGCACTGAATGTGGTCAGGTTGGTGAGGAACACCCTAGAAGCAGAAAATTAATTTATATTCATACATGAACAGTTAGCCTGATACCAGGTGGTGGAACTATTTTGTATATAAACTACATCTTTTGACTATGTATATCATGAAACAGATTCATCCTTTTTATCTTATCAAATTCAGCAGGTGTTTCTTTAGTTTTGACTACAACTGATTTTGAAACTATGCTCAAGTTTCCTAAATGTTCATTTTGATAGTATCAAGCTCTTGAAAGCAACCAGAGTGTTTATGAAAATGTTTATCTTATACAGATACACACTTTTAGTAAATACAGTACAAGTGTTCAGTTTTACTTACTATCTCAATATCTTGGGCTCACTATACATGCTACCCTTCAACTAGATACAAGCTTTCTGGCTTTTCTCTTGCGTTTAAGATCAGCTGCTCTCAGTTTGAAATATTTCTTTCAGTTTTTCAAGGTCTTAAAAAAAATAAAAAATTCCTATAACTGATTTTCAATTTTCAAATTCCACCACCATTGTCATACCCTAATCCAAATACATCCACTTGAAAAGAAACAATCCAGAAATCCAACAAATTAAAGTAATATTTACATACCCCAAGGTCCTTCCAAGCAACTGCATTTAGGCTTGGCCTGCCCTTTTCTGTATTGTACTTGGCTATTGCACTAAAACAAAAACCAACCACAATGAGACTATATCATGAAAAGCTGAACCAGAAGAAAACATTATTCCATAAATCTCGGTGCATGCATACACTACCAGGACAAGCACTTTAGCCGACAAAAAATTTTCGTCGGCCTGTTAGCTTAATTCGTCGGCTATAGTGTCGTTGGGAAATGGTCGTTGGTAATGACTTTAGCCGACGAAACTATGTCCCGTTGTCGGCTATTGTCCCATAGCTAGCCGACGACAGAAGACGTCGTCGGCTAGTCTCTCAGACTTTAGCTGACGAGTCTTACAGACTTTAGCCGACGACGAGTTGTTTTGTCGGCTATAGATAAGAGACTAGCCGACGAAACAACTCGTCGGCTTAAACTAAGGAATAGCCGACGAAATAACTCGTCGGCTTAAGCTAAGGGAAAAGCCGACGAGTTGTTTCGTCGGCTATAGTAAGAGACAAGCCGACGAAATAACTCGTCGGCTTTTCCCCTTAAGCCGACGAAAAGCTTAATATATTCGTCGGCTATAGTATGTAATAAAAAATAAAAATAACTAAAGCCGACGAAAAAGACCGAATTTCGTCGGCTTTGAATGGTTTAGCCGACGAAAAATTCTATAATTGGTCGGCTTAACCCTATTAAAAAAATAACTAAAAATACTATAGCCGACGAATTATGGCGTATTTCGTCGGCTATAAGTCCATTTCAGTATAAAAAAAAACTCGAAATTTCTAAATTACCATTTCAAGCAAGCTGCAAAAAACACAAAAACAATTCCATATAACCAACAACAAGCACATAAAAGTATATAATTCATCAACTACACAAAATCTGGATCGTCTAAATTAATATCCGGTTCTAAGGGCTGCTGCGGAGCTTGCGGCGGCTGGGGTAGCGGTATGGGTGGAGGCATGGGCGGAGGCGGAAGTCCCTGGAACTGGGCAACTGTAAAGTCCTGCATGTACTGGAACATCTGCTGCTGCTGGGCCTGCTGGATGGCATGTACCTCGGCATAATGGGCTGCCTGCGCGGCATTATAGGCAACATGAGCAGCTTGCTGTTTCCGTAGTCTTTGAAGTCCCGATTGTAGCAGCTGAGTCGTCCTGGTGGTCGTGGTCCTGCTGCTGGTCGAGGCTGCCTTTCGTTGAAATCCTAAAGTGGTCTTCAGGACCCCCTCGCCCTTCTTTCCTAGACCCCGGCAGTAGAAGTTGTTTGCTCGCGGTGGCTGTGCCCATGATCCTCGCCCCAACCGTCGGATCCGAAGTGTCGATCCGGGACATGGCTTCGGACATCTCTTCCTCCTGCGTGTCCGGCCATGTCTCCCTCACTATAGCACTCATCACCTTGTCACTAGCCTCCCTCACCTTCGCCTAATTGGATAGGAAAAAAATTATTAATTAACATTTTGACATATATATAAGTAAAATTAAAAATTTAAAAACGTAAGATGACTTACAATATCCTCTTGGGCGTCAGGATATGCCTTCTCGTACGTATAGACGTACGGGTTGACCTCTGGATGTTCCCTGGCCGCCTCATCCATGAAGACAGCGAACGGTCTAGAACCGGCATGATGGTTCCTTGTGTTGCGTTGCCGGTTCTGAGCGTTCGCCCGGGAAACCGCCTTCAAAGAAAAACTAAACTATTAGTAAAATATTTAAAAACGCACGTACTTAATGACAAATTAACTAATTAATTTATTTAAATACCTCTTTACGAGGGTTGTTGAATTCTGATGTCAGAAGCCAACGCCACTCGTACTCTCTGTACTGGAACTCAGCAGGGGTACCAGAACGTGCGTTCCCGTGCGTAGTCCAATGGGTCTGCAACTCGTTCTTCCACTCCTTGTACCTACAAATACAACAAAAATATTAGAAATATTATTAATATCACATACAATTTTGTTTTTTCATCAACTTCCCAACGTACCTTCCCCCATGCACAACGTCCGCCCAGCTGCTCTTCAAGGGCTCAGGAACCTCAAACCACACCTGCATTTAACCGTTTATTAGTTTAGTTTTTCGAGAAATCTACAATGTAATACATAATATTATTGAGGCATTTTGTAAACTCACCGACATCGTGTTGTGGACCATGTCCTTAACCTCCTGCGGGACCTCGCCCCAGTCTGACCACAACATAGGGACTCTATCCCTAATGAGTGCTCCCACGCGGCCGGAGTACGTCCTCGACTTCCCGCCCGATACTATGTCGCCATCCCCGTCAGTACCGATGACAATCCTCCCTGAGGTACCGACGATCTTCTCGAGAGTCTTCCCTGTGACGGGGCCTCTCTTCTTTTTTGCCGGCTTCGCTCCGACGGTGCCTATTACATAATAAACCAAATTGATTATTAAAATCAGAGAATTATAATGTAGTAAATCATTCATCTTTCATTACCTGAGGGCGATGCGGCGGACACGACGGATTTCGTCTCCGATGATGATACCCTCGTGGAAATAAGAGGCGTATCAAAAGGCACGAATCGGTACACCGTTGATGGAGCCACTGGCGGGGGCAGTGGATAAATCGGCGTCCCTGAGTCATCGACTGCAGGTATGGCCGGTATCATCCGCGGAAGGAATAGGTGAGGCGGCGGCATCTGTACCCCAGATGACCCACTATCCGAAGATGCATGTACTGGAGTGAGCGCCCGGTGTATCTCAGGCATACGGGGTGCAGACACCTTCGTCTGGGGCTGAGCAAACAACTGCCTCGAGGAATGAGGGAAGCCCCGCTGCCTCGATGAAGGGGGCACCTTCGGCTACCTTTGCGCCGTCTGCAGAAGGCTCGCATGTCTAGCTGTCATGCGGCCATGAAACAACGTCTGAGGGTTGCTAGAGGTTCCCTCAGACGATTCAGACCTTTGGCCCTTCGAACCCTTCGTCGATCTAATATTACCGCTCATCCTGTTTAAAATATTAATTTGAATCAAGGCCACAAAATAAAAAAATGTAAACTCATTCAATTAGTCAACAAAAAAAAATATATACACTTCCTAAATACAAATTTTCACTTCCTAAATACAAATATACACTTCCTAAATATACACTTCATAAATAAAAATATACACTTCCTAACAACACCACAACATTGCAATTGACCGGAAAATCAAAGCAAACACAAAATACAAAACAAATATATACATTTCCTAAATACTAAATACAAATATACACTTATTAAATAAAAATATACACTTCCTAAATACAAATATACACTTCCTAAATATACACTTCATAAATAAAAATATACACTTCCTAATAACACCACAACATTGCAATTGACCGGAAAATAAAAGCAAACACAAAATAAAACTAAAGCTCAGAAATGTACTCGAGGAGGAGGAGGGAGGACCGGAGCAGCAGGAGGAGGAGGCCGGAGCAGGAGGAGGCCGGCCGGTCGGAGCAGGAGGAGGAGGAGGCCGTATCAGGAGGAGGAGGAGGCCGGAGGAGGAGAGGCGGGACCGGGAGAGGGAGAGGGAGAGGGAGAGGAGGCGGAGAGGGAGAGGGAGAGGGAGCGGAGGCGGAGACTGGGAGAGGGAGAGGAGGTGAAGACTGGGAGAGGGAGAGGGAGCGGAGGCGGAGACCGGGAGAGGCAGAGGAGGCGGAGACCGGGAGAGGGAGAGGGAGAGGAGGCGGAGACCGGGAGAGGGAGAGGGAGAGGGCGGCGACCGGGAGAGGGAGCGGAGGCAGAGGAGGGGAAATTCGGAGAGGGAGAGGAGGCGGAGGCTAGGGATTTCAACCAGACAAGCGCTGGGTTATACCCGAAAACTTTAGCCGACGAAATAATAATTTCGTCGGCTAAAGATAATAATTTCGTCGGCTAAAATAATAATCTCGTCTGCTAACATTTGCATTCGTCGGCTTAACCTATGAAATTCGTCAGGTAAACCTTTGAAATTCGTCGGCTGTATAACTTTTTATACATTCGTCAAACTGTGATTGTGATTGTGATGATCAAACTTGAGAAACGAAAATCTGACCGTCAGATCTGACCATCATGATAAAATACATGTATGGAAAAAATTCAACTTGATCCGACAAGCTGAAGGGCTCGATCCGAACGGTCAATCTTTTAAGTCAAACCCCTAAACGCACGGAAAAGGTCGTTGGACTGTCTAAATTTCGTATTTTGGCCGGACCTTCAACTGAAAATAGTTTCAAACCGATGAGACGCAACAAGTCATATAAAAATTTTACGCAAAATAACCACCGAAGATACGGCTACTCAAAGGGAGAAAGAATGAAAAATTCCATTGACCGCAACTATCGGCACCGACACTTTACCGGAATACTGTGATTTTTCAACCGTGGACGTATTTTACCATTCTGGTCATATCTTATTTCACGACTTTTTTGCGTTTGAAGGATTTACGTATAGTTTTTTTTTGAAACGGAACATTTACTTAACACTTAGTAAATAAGTTATACAACATTAGTAGGCATGTTGTGGTTATGATGATCAAACTTGAGAAACTAAAATCCGACGGTCAGATTTGACAATCATGATAAAATACATGTATGAGATAAATTCAACTTGATCCAACAAGGTTAAGTGCTCGATCCGGACGGTCAATCCTGTAAGTTAAACCCCTAAATGCACGGAAAAGGTCGTTGGACCATCTAAATTTCGTATTTTGGCCGGCCCTTCAACTGAAAATATTTTCAAACCGACGAGACGCAACAAGTTGTATAAAAATTTTACGCAAAATAACCACCGAAGATACGGATACTCATAGGGAGAAAGAATGAAAAATTCCATTGACCGCAACTATCGGCACCGACACTTTACCGGAATACTGTGATTTTTCAACCGTGGACGTATTTTACCATTCTGGTTATATCTTATTTCACGACTTTTTTGCGTTTGAAGGATTTATGTATAGTTTGTTTTTGAAACGGAACATTTACTTAACACTTGGTAAATAAGTTATACAACATTAGTAGGCATGTTGTGGTTATGATGATCAAACTTGAGAAACGGAAATCCGACAGTCAAATCTGACAATCATGATAAAATACATGTATGGGAAAAAATTCAACTTGATCCAACAAGGTTAAGTGCTCGATCCGGACGGTCAATCCCGTAAGTCAAACCCCTAAATGCACGGAAAAGGTCGTTGGACCGTCTAAATTTCGTATTTTGGCCGGACCTTCAACTGAAAATATTTTCAAATCGATGAGACGCAACAAGTCGTATAAAAATTTTACGCAAAATAACCACCGAAGATACGGCTATAGTATGTAACAGAAAAAGTTAAGGGTTTAGCCGACCAATACCCTAATACATTCGTCGGCTATAATATGTAATAAAAAAATAAAAAATTCATAAAGCCGATGACTTCCATTTGAATTCGTCGGCTATAAGTCCTTTTAGCCGACGACTTCTAATATTCTTCGTCGGCTAAGATGGTTTAGGCCGACGAATTATGTTGTATTTTGTCGGCTTAAGTAAAAAAATACAAACCCTAAAACAGAAGGTTTAAACCATACTAATTTCCTGTTCATATATCACCAAAATTCATATAAAATAACAGAAATATGAATTCAACATATGTAAACTATAAATTAAGGTAATACAATCTTTTTTATTACAAATTAATGTATTACATCATCTAAATTAAAACTAATTAAGGCTCGTAATCGGAATCATCCGATGAGTCTTCTTCAGTGTCAGAATTAATTTATGATAATCTATGCATTTCCTCATCGCCAAAGTCTTCGTCTGTTTCTTGATTTGGATCAACATCAATAAGCCTTGGCTCTTCATCACGAATTCGCACCGAACGACCCGCTTTAAAATTATTAAGGCGAACGGTAGAAGAGTTAGGAATACCTATTGCATTAGGCTCTTGATATGCAACATCTTCTTCCTGGTCTTCGGCCTCTCCAAGTGTAGCCGCCTGATAAATGTTTCGAGGGTGCACAAGGTTGACTACTTTCCACGCGTCACCCTTAGCAAGGTCATCAAGATAAAACACTTGTTTTACCGATGTGACAAAAACGAACGGGTCATCTTCGTAACAACTTGTAGCAGTGTTCACCGATAATATTCCGTACTGATCGGTCTTCATGCTCTGCGGGCTAGTATCAAACCATCTACACTTGAAGAGGTGCACTGTCATGCCTTCACCGTAAACGAGTTCCACCACTGAATGGAGAACACCGTAATAGTCAACTCCATTCCGCCCACCATGCGCCATCACCCTAGAATTCTGTGTTCTCCGTCTGCTGTCTCTCTGTTCACATATAAATTGCACGCCATTCACCTTGCACATCGGATAAACTCTTGACATTATCGGCTTCATCGCTAGAAGTCTTAGTTCGTGCGACCAATTTGAGTGACCATCAAATTGAATATGGTTCATCTGCAACCAACCATTCAACTGTAAATATGGATAATTATGCAATAAACATAAATACGTACAGAAATATTGAATTACGTACCCAGCCGCCAAAATAGTTTGTGAACTCTATGTTGTGGTACTCGAGATCACCTTGAATGTCTGGACAATATAGATGGATGTTTTTCCAGTATTCAACTTCTGGACAGTTAATCAATACCCACCAGTGGGCAATGACTAGCTCATGTGGTTGCAACTTGTAGGAGTCTGGCAAAATTTCATAAACTTCAACATCACTGGAGAGTATGGAAAGATTGAACTTCGGTACATCTACCGGCATGGCTTCGTCTGTTTCCTTCAACGCTCCTAAATACAACTTCATGTAGGTGACGCACTCGTGCGCAATATATGCTTCAGCTATACATCCTTCAGGCGCGGATTTATCAGCCACATAATCTTTGTAGTCTCCAAGTTGCCTATAAATCAAGTTGCAAAGTGTTATGATTATTGAACATGTATATATATTCAGGAATTCAGGTGTAAAAAATGTACCTTTTCATGGGATACATCCAAGTGTAGTGTACTGGACGGGTAAGCAATAATTGCTCGGGAAGATGGATCATCAGGTGAGGCATGATGTCAAAAAAATTTGGAGGAAATATCCTCTCAAATTTACACATGATATAAATGATGTCCTCTTGCATTTCCCGGAGGTTAGATTTTTTCACTTCCCGTGTGAATAACTTCTGGAAGAATCTTGCCAACGCTACTAACGGCTCCACAACCTGACGGGGAAGGAACGGTCGAATGAAAACAGGGAAGAGACGTTGTAGCAGGATATGACAGTCATGACTCTTCAACCCGTACATCTTATTGTCCCGGAAGTTCACACACCGGGCTATATTTCCTGCATAGCCTGAAGGATACTTCACACTACTCATCCACCTGAAAATTACGTTTTTCTGGTCAGGCTTCACGGTATAAGGAGCTTGAGGCATTTTTTTCTTCCCTTCTTTCAACCACATATGTCTTCTTAATTGCATTTTTTTTAGATCAATGCGTGCCTTAGGACCGTCTTTCGTCTTCCCCTCCAAGTTCAGCACTGTGCCAACCACACTGTCGCAAACATTCTTTTCTATGTGCATCACATCTAGGTAGTGCCTGATCAACAACTTACTCCAGTATGGGAGTTCCCAGAATATGCTCTTATGTGTCCAAAATTTGTACCTGTCGGGTCTTTCAGGTATTGCCGCAACAATATTGGGATGATTGTTGAGCTGCCCAAAATCGTACTCATTAAGCACTGCTAAAATTTCTTCTCCCGTCCATCTTCTTGAAGGCACACCGTGTTCTACGGTCCCATCAAATGCCTTGTCATCGAACCGCCATTCGTGCTTATATGGAAGGAAAGCACGGTGACCCAATCTGCATATCTTGTTGCAATGACTGCTGCTCCCCTCATCGCTAAGGCACTCTGGACAAGCCTTGTATCCCCTAACAACGTTGCCCGACAACATCCCACGGGCAGGAAAATCACTGATGGTACCAACAACCATGACATGCATCTGGAACATCTCGTGCATGTACTTGTCATAAGTGGGATGACCAACTTCCCACAAAAACTGAAGCTCTTCAATCAAAGGTCTCAAATACACATCGAGACACTTCCCTGGATAACCGGGCCCCGGAATCAACAAACTCAACATATTGTATTCCTTCTTCATGCACATCCATGGAGGAAGGTTGTACGGTACCAAAATCACCGGTCATACACTGTATTGAAGACTCATGTTGCCAAAAGGGTTGAACCCGTCGGATGAGAGCCCGAGCCTCACATTTCGGACCTCTGACGCAAAATGAGGAAACTCACTGTCTATATGCTTCCAAGCCTCTCCGTCAACAGGGTGTATAAGGGTATCTTCGTCATGCAATTCCCTATCAGCGCGCCATCTCATAGCTTTGGCCGTGTGTGAAGACATGTACAACCGCTCCAGCCTATCCCTCAACGGGAAATACCGAAGTACCTTCACAGGTTTCCTATTGCCTGCAGGAGTCAGCTTATACCTGTCAGTGTGACATACCGGACATGCGTCAAGCTCACCAAGGTCATTCCCTTCTGGATCTTTACCCCAGAAGAGAACGCAGTCATATCTGCATGCATGGATCTTGATGTAGGAAAGCCCAAGATCTTTCAGGATACATCGGACCTTACGATGAGTGGTAGGAAGACGATGACCGTGGGGCAGCATCGAAGCAGTGTACTGTAGATAATTATCAACAGCCTTCACGGTCGATTTTGTCTCAACCTTAATTTTCATTACATCCATCACACTTTCAAGAATGGTCTTCTGACAACCGGGGTACACAGGGGTCTGTTGGAAAGCAAGCAGTTTGTTGTATTTTTCAATACCAGCAGTGTTGACAGCTCTAGGGAAGGGCTGCACCGGGTCATGCATATATTGTCCTTGAGCGCATACACCGCTCTCATAAGGAAACATGTCGTTGATGAATGCCGTTGTTGGATCGTTGGATGTACTGCCTGTCTCATAAAATTGGCCATGATCATGCGGACCCCCTGATGATGTTTCACCGTGATATAACCAACATGTGTACTTCTCCCAAAACCCGTTACTCCTCAGGTGCTGCCATACTTTGTCAATGGGAAATCGATACATATCGCTGCGACACTGACATTTCGTGCACGGGCAATAGAAAATTGTATTCCCGTTAGCATTAGCCAGCGCATATTCTATAAAACTCATAACCCCTGCACCATATCTTTTGTCCCATTTTGGAAGCGAAATCCAACTCTTATCCATATCCTGAAAATATAACAAAATATATATGTATAACGCTAGCTAATTATTAATGAAATTCCATGTCATATATAAAATTTCAATTCATTTAGTATATATTCTACGTACTACAACTAATTAATAACAAATTAATTAACACACACACATATATATATATACTTAATAATTACATAACAATATTATATATATATATATATATATATATACACATCATCACACAATCATCATTGACATATATACCATCAACACAATATTATAAATTAATTAACATATATATATATATCTACTACTTATAAACAACTTCATATATATTATATCAAATCATCAACCAAATCTATCAACATATATATATATATACACCACACACACACATCCAACATACTCAAAATCAATCAACTCATAACAATATTATATATCAACATCATCACAAAATCATCATCAACTCAAACAAATGCATCAACAACTTCATACCATATATATCAACATAATATTATAAATTAATTAACATATATATATATCTACTATTTATTAACAACAAATTAATTCATATATATTATCAATTCAAATCATCAACCAAATCGATCAACACACATATATATATATATACATCCAACGTACTCAAAATCAATCAACTCAATCACACTCAAAATCAATCAACTCAATCACACTCAAAATATCGATCAACTCAAATAAAACTCAATTAATCAACATATATATACGTACATATACGTACCTATATATAGCTCAACAAACTAATTATGGACAGATTTCGACAACACCCAAACTTTTTTCTCCCGTTTTTTTTCCTAGATGAGCTGCTGCTGTCCAGATCTGCAAATATAAAGAACTTTAGCCGACGACATATTAATTTCGTTAGCTAAACTTTTAAATATTTCGTCCGCTAAAGTTCACAGACTATGGCCGACGAAATAAATTCTTTAGCCGACGACGTTTTAATTTTGTCGGCTAAAGTTTGCCATAGTCGACGAAAATTTAACTTAGCCGACGAAAAAATGCTTCATCGGCCTAGTTTTTTTTTTTTCGTCGGCTAAAGCCTTTCTTCTGGTAGTGATATATAGTTTTGTTACAAGTTACCTATTGATAACAGACTTCCATTATGCTGAGGCTATAGGTAACCGCCTCCTCAGGGGATCCATGTAATACACCTTTTCTTTTTTTGGCTCCACAACAGTAAGCACCCAATGCTGACTGTATGACAAAGTTACCAGATTTTGATCAAATAAGGCTCATGAATAAAATAAAAAAATAAAAAAATAAATACTCTGAGTTATAGGCACTTACTCTAAGTTATATGGCACCATGAAAAGCCATCCAGGTTTTGAGGTTATGAACCTAGCACGTAAGTGTTCAGCCTTACTCCTTACTATTCCACACCCTTCCCCAACCATAGCAGGGTCAACAAAGGCAATCATATCCAGCATTTTGGTGTTTTTCAGGACATCATACAAGTACCTAAAATCCCAATATAACATCCAGATTCTAATCAGCAACCAAATTCATATGGAAACACCAAGAATAGTCCATTTGACAACAAATATTACCTTTTGATATGCCACTATGCAGTTCCCAGTGATCTTTGTCATGCTTGCCATTCTGTGCAAATCTAAATCAAATATCCATGATTTCTGAGTGTATCCAAACACCTCAGGCTCAATAAAAAACTCAAGACTCTTATCATTTTTGAGCTCATCTGCACCCCACATGCACAACATCTACAATTGGATTGGTGCATTAAGTGCATCTGCCTTCAGGTCAATAATCTCGACAGGTACCCCTCTCTTTTTCCTCTTCTTCTGAGGTTGCTACACATAAACAGACAATATATAAGGTTTTCTAATCTTACAATGACATAAACTTGTACCCTTTTTCAACCTACCTTATGAAATACTGGATTACAATTCTAATAATACTTACTTTCGATGGTGAGACAGGTGCATAGATAATAAAATTTTCCGGCCATGCTATCCAACTCCCCATGGCTTGTCTAACATTTTTTATATCATCGCCCACATGAAATGGAACTTTGGTGTGCTCCTGCTTTGCTATCTCTATCGAGACACGTACATTTTGGTCCCCTAATGGATAACCATGACAAAGTTGATCTGGGTCATCAGTTTTCATTGTTGTGCCTGTAGCTACAATGTTATCAAGCAAACCTAATGCCAACATCACCGGAACTTCCTCACAAGTTACCTGAGAGATGTAGTAATAACAGAATTTACATGTTAAACAGTAATGCTTTGCTATATATCTTACTCAAGGAATAAAAAAGTTTAGGCAACAATATTTGATACCTTTGGTCGTTTAATTTGCGTATCAGCATCACTGGTTTTCGGAAGTACATCTTCCTCGACTGCCTTGCAATCAGTCTCTGCTATCTTCTGACCAAACACTTATCCAAGTTGCGTGACTTGGGTTCGCACCGCCTCCTCTTGGTTGAAGTTTTCTTTTTAGCAACTTCGTTCACCTCCATTGCTTTAAGACACTTGAAAATTAAGGTTGACTTCACCCCAGGCTCATCATTCCCTTCCACTTGGCCATTCACTTCAACTTGGCCTTTGATATTCTTCTCAGTGACTTCTTCAATTTCAGCTTGTGCATTGGGGCTCGCACTTGGTCATGCATATCATTTTCAAAGAGATCAGCGGTGTTTGAACAGCTAGTTTGCCCAGAAACAGGTGGGATGGGCTTCTCTAGTCCAGCTGGACTACTACCTGCTTGTCCCCCATTACCATTGCCTAGAATAAACTGTGACTTGTAAGTTTCAAACTTCATGGCCCAAAATGCATTGTTTTCTTCAATTGTTTTCTTCCTTGTCTCTTCTATGATCTTTGGTGTTTGCTCAAGCAGTACTTTTTTCAGGCTGATTTTAATTGTTTCCTCTATGCTTTGTCTGCTGTTACGTCTAGGGAGGTGAAAGTAGGTTGTTGGGTTGACAAAGCCAGCAACCCCTCGCACTTTGTCACCATGCTCCTTCCCCAAAGCCTTCTCCAAGACATCATTATACCCACTTAGGCTAGTTTCTCCAGTAGAAACCTTCTCCTTCAACTCAATCTGTCCACAAAATTAAAATTTAGCATCACAATTAAAATGTGTTGCTGCAGATTTCATTAAAATTTAGCATCACATCTAAAATATGTTGCTACAGACTTCATTAAAATTTAGCATGACAATTGAAATATGTCCATAATGAACTTTAGTAAAATGCATGCACTCACTATCTCTTCAACCTTCTTCTGTGTTTCTTCATCTGCAAATTTGCCCTCCTTTGTAACATGTGCAGCAACCCATGTCTCACACCTGTCGTACAGCTCATCTTCATCCGATATTGTTGAAGCCTCTTCCTGGCATTTATAAGCACTTGTTACCAAAACGTCATAATTAAATTTGCTGCTAGCATTCAGATCAACCATTTCATTTTACATAATATAAACAAATATACTGGACTTACCGGCTCGGCTTTTGCCTTGAACTCTGCCACTAGCCCATCATAGCCTTTGCGGGACAGTCGGTGGGGATACTTGTTCATCTTGCGGCATGCCTGTTAAGTCTTACGCAATTCCTGATCAAGTAAACATATGCACTGATGAGGGACCCTGGTAATGAAACACTTAATTAGTAATTAATAACACTGTTCGCTTAACTACTTACAAGAAATGCAGGCTTAGTTCGCTCAGTCACAAATTGCGTCCAATGATCTGCATTGATGAACTTGTAGTCTTGTGGAGGATACTTCAACATTTCTGGCTGATCCAAGTAAGTCACAATGTATACCTTTGTCAGACGATACTTGAATTCTCTCCATCTTGCAGTAGCTGATTGCATTACAACTCCTTTGCTTTCATTTCCAATAACAAATGCTCCATGTGTTCGTAAAAACATATCATTTAAGTGTAGGAAGACAAACAAAAGTTTAAAAACCTATAACGTTTATCTAAAGAATTCAAATACATGCACACGTTCCCAGATTTTTTCTTTTTCCTCAGCAGTAACCCCTCCAGGCACTTTTTTGCTGGCAGTTCTCCAAGTAGTCCTCACTATTGGAATCTTCCAGCGGGCTAAGACACCAATATATGAATTCATCTTTGTCGTCGCCTTCCCATATGGAGTCCCTGTTCGGTTGAATTGAACCACTCTCTTCTGTTTTAAGCTTCTGCTTCTTGAAATCCTCTTCCTTGTCACACAGATACGCTTCAAGAGCTTCAGGCCCTTTTCTGATTCCTCCTCATGATTTTTAGATTTCTTCCTTTTTGATTCAGTGGATATGGTAGCTGAAGTTGAACTAGCTATCTTGTTTGATGCAACCTTCTTTGACTTCCTTGGTGTAGACTTCTTGGATGGCGTCATTACCCTATAAAACAAACAATGTACAAATAGACGTCATTAAAAGTCATTTATATATACAAACAAAGTAACAACAATGAAATCATCATTTAAATCCACATAAAAGTGCAAGGCATATATATATATATATTTATATATCACTGCACAATCGCAGCATATGAAATAACATTTGCAATACCAAAACTACAAAAAATAATAATAAATAAATAAATAAAGAGAAAACACTTGATCTAGGAAATCATTTGCTACTCTCCCTCGACGACTATATCCTCCTCTCCAGCTCGCTTGTATCCCAATTCTTCCTCATCAGATAAGCTACCGCTTAACTCAATAGACGGCATCAACACTGTGATGGGCTGGTGAATAATTCCATTATCTGTTAGCACATCTTCAACCTCAAAATCACTGTAGTCTCTTTTTGGGAGCCTTACAACTACTGACCATTGTGGATCAGCATGGTCTTGAATATAGAAGATCTTCTCAACGCACTTTCCCAACACAAATGTGTCATTAAAATGACCTTTCTTATTCAGGTTTGCCAATGTGAACCCAAGCTCATCTACCACAACACCCCTTCCATTATCGACCCAATCACACTTAAAGATTGGGATCCTAAACTTCTCATAGTCAAGCTCCCATATTTCAGTAATTACGCCATAGAAACTCATCTCATCTCTGATCATCCTTTTATCCCTAGCACTAGCTACTTGTGGCGTATCAGCAACCAAGTACACACCACTGTTTTGTGTCGATCAGACATCATCTTTCCCCTTTGTGGTATTTAGAGTTCCGCTTATTTTATAGCCACTGTAACTGAGAACTTCATTGCTCGGCTTGTCTAAAAGCCATCTCACAATTTCAGGGATGTTAGCAGCTGATTCACTCATTTGGTCAGCAACCTACAATATCATAACACATTAACAATTAATTAAGATACAACTTCAGATTACCAGTTTATATGTAAAAATATCAAATCACTAGTTTGGAACTTGCCTTCTGTTTCACCCGGTCAGCAAATGTCTTGTTTTGCTTGTCCGTGAGCCACTTTTGGTCCTTGCAGAATCTTGGAAACTCTTGTTTCAAGAACTCCAAGTGCTCACTGCAATTACCAACAAAAGAGAGGCAGTGAATTAAAATTAGTGTTTCCTTGCAAAAACAATAACATAAACCACATACATTAGGTAAAGGGATAATAGAACTTACTCAAAGTAGCTTCTGAATTCATTTGTGTTTTGAAGGACGCATAAGTGAGCTTGGTCAAATAGGTTGCCGTAAACACTAACAACAAGAGCACCAGAGGCAGGCCTGTCCACAGTGTCACGAGCAGATGGGATTCCAGCAGTCTTGTCTTCCAATAAGAGTTCTGCTAAAAACTCAACCGCTTCTTCAACAATATAATTCTCAGCCATGCAACCTTCAGGCCTAGCTCGATTTCGAACATATCCCTTACAAACCTTCATGTACCTCTCGAATGGATACATCCATCGATAGCAAACTGGTCCACATAACTCCACCTCTCTTACTAGGTGGAGTGTTAAATGAACCATTATGGTGAAAAATGATGGTGGAAAGTACTTTTTCAGCTCACACAAGGTTTCAGCAATATCATTCTGAATTTTCGACAACCTTGAGACATCAATAGTCTTGCTGTAGATTTCATTGAAAAAAATGCATAATCTGATCGCTGCAATTCTAACAGGCTTTTCAAGTACTCCTCGAATGGCAATACCAAGTAGTTGCTGCATTATGGTGTGACAATCATGGGATTTATAATTACTAAGCTTTAAATCATCCATGGACACAAGACTTGATACGTTGGAAGAATAGTCTTCCGGAACCTTCATACCAAAAAAAGACCCACACACAGATTTTTTTCCAGCTAAAGTTAGATTCCAACTCGCCAATGGTAAGCGCTCCTTCTTGCTACCTTCTAAATTAGGTTTCAAGCCTAATCTGATACCCATTTCCACCAGATCCAAGCGAGTTTTCACCCCATCCTTTTTTTTCCAGAAATATTCAACAAAGTTCCTATAAGGCTCTAAAAAACATTTTTCTCGATATGCATGACATCAAGGCAATGCCGAATAGGGAGAAACTTCCAATATTCCAGTTCAAAAAAATAGATTTTTTTTTTCCAACACGGCCTACTTTCATCCTCTGCACCTTTATAAGCAGGTCGGCCATTTTTTCTTCCAAATTTATACTTTGGAACCTCCTTTTCCACCCTTTGCAATACCTCTTCACCAGTTAAAGGAACTAGAGTGGGAGAATGCTCTGTATGGTTGTTGAAAGCAGTCTTTTGCCTTCGATAAGGGTGACTTCTGCCTAGCCACCGACGAGACCCAATGAAGAACATTCTCCCTCCATTAACCAATCTCGTGGGTTTTGTGTTTTCAACATAGATAGGACATGCATTATAACCTTTTACTATACTTCCGAAAAGGTTACCATAAGCTGGATAATCATTGATTGTCAATAACAGACAACCCCTAAGTGTGAAAGTCTGATTTTGAGTTGCATCATACACTCCCCTAACCCCTTCCCATAACCTTTTTAAGTCATCTATCAGAGGCTGAAGGTAGACATCAATGTTGTTTCTTGGTTGTTTTGGACTTGATATCAGAAGAGTTAACATCATATGTTTCCTCTTCATTATGAGCCAATGAGGCAGATTGTAAATCACAAGAATTACAGGCCAGCAGCTATACTTGCTATTTTGTCCACTAAAGGGATTGAAACAATCAGTTGACAAGGCAAGTTTGAGGTTTCTAGGGTCTGCACCAAAACTAGGCCATTTTTCATCAACTAACTTCCATGACGCCGCATCAGCTGGATGACGCATTAACCCATCTTTCTTCCTATCAGTAGCATGCCAAGTTAAACTCTTGAATATTTCACTTAACTGAAACATTTTTTTTTAACCTAGGGATGGGGAGAAAGTACCACAATACTTTTGTTGGAATATCTTCTATTATTTTTTTGTTTTTCCCTACCTTCCACTGAGAAGCACCACATGTGGGACACACTACTGCTTCTGCGTGCTTCCCTCTATATAAGATACAGTCATTGGGGCAAACATGAATCTTCTCATAATCCATCCCTAATTTACTTAATAAGGACTTCTTTGCATCGCTATAAGTATCAGGTATCTCATTGCCTTATGGAAGAAAATCCCTTATCAATTCTACCCAATCAGAGTAAGCGGTATCACTCATATGGTGCTTTGCTTTAAGGTTTTGAAGTCGTAGAAGTGCATTGAACTTGGTGTGCGACTTACAACCGGGGTACAACGGTCTGTTTGCCTCCTCAACCAACCGCTGAAACTCGTTGCACTCATCTGGGGGTTCCTGATCCTCTCCAAAATCTAACTCTACGTCACTATTCATTTCCATCTCCATATTACCCTGCACAGATTCAGATGAATCTGTGTCCATCCCATAATCATTATCACTATCTGAAATCAATGTAGCCTCCCCATGCTCACTCCAAATAACATAAGATGGATCAATCCCGTTAACAAATAAATGATCCTTAACTACCTGAACAAAATAATTATCATCATTTCCACACAACATGCAAGGGCAGTTGATCTGCTTGGGATCTCTTGCATTTCTCAAAGCAAATTCAAGAAAATTTTCAACACCAAACTTATATTCAGAAGATTTCCTATCAGCAATTAGCCACGACCTATCCATCTATATATATCCAGATATGCAATTTCAGAAAAACAAACAACAAGTAATTTCAACAACATGTAACTTCTTAGCAACAATCAGCAATAACATGAATATTTCACCAGCATTAACAATCAGCAATAAACCAAATAATTTAAAAATCAAAACCAATAATCAGCAATACATCATGACATTCTGGGGAAATCGAAGCAAGCAGAACACAGTTCACAAGCAAGCAAGCATCAATTACTCAAAGCAAGCAGCATGACATTCTGGGGAAATTGAAGAGAAGAGAAGAGAAGAGATGACATACCTCCAGTTGAATCCACCAGCAACAAACCTCCTGCATGCAAAATCAAAAGATTGAATCATTGAACCGAACTGAGCCCTAGCCGTCGTGACCGGCCTCGCCTCGCCATGCACAATTATAAAAGAGAGCAGAGAGATTGAATCATTTGAGAGATTCAATCGATTTGAGAGAAGAGTGAGAGAGCTGAGAGAGTGACAGAGTTGAGAGAGAGGGCGAGAGAGTGAGAGTTGAGACAACATTGAGAGAGAGAGGGCTTACCGTACCGTTGAGAGTGAGAGGGTGAGAGTCTCGATATGTTTGAGAGTGAGAGTTGAGAGTCTATTTGTTTGGTAGGTTTAGGGTGAATAAATGCGAGAGAGAGAGAGAGACAGCGATATAAATGCGAGAGAGTGAGAGTGTGAGACATCGTTTAGGGTTGGTGGGTACGTTATTAAATTTGTCAACTTTTTCACACAACAGAATATATACTCGGAGGGAAACTTTGGAGCCAAAACTACCTATTTTGGCATAGCACACCAAATCAATGGAGGCAAACTTTGGAGCCAATACGACTTTGGCATGCCACCATATTTTCCAGTCACACAACATAATGTTTTAAACTGTTGTATATATTTTCTAAACTTGCACTAGGTATTGCCTAGTATAAATTGTAACAACATCATACAACAAAGAAATAAAAGTCTATTGTCCAAACATTTTGTATCTTTCACGACTTTCAATTTGGTGATGGGGGGAATCCTTCCGCCAAAATTTTCATAAATCATACAACAGAAAATTAGCATCATTGTTGTGTTTTGAACTCTCTGGAAATATAACCTGACAATTTCGTGTCATCAGACAACAAAACTTTGTAACTTTGCGTTGTATATAACAGTTCACTTCATCAGACAAGTAGGGAACCCTAAAAGGTTGTCTGATGAGTGTTGTCTGATAACGTTTTTGTAGTAGTGAGCCACTACCAGCTGAAGATCCAGAAGTGGATGAGGAAGCAGCCTTCTTAGATGGACCCTGACTAGGACCGCTGAAATCTCGTGGCCGAGCACTATCTGCTCTCCTGGTCTCAATAGCCATAGCTGCACCAACCGCATCAAGAAAAGTCGGGTACACTACCCCGGTCATCCTATTTGCATACACACCACTGAGTGCCCCAATAAACATCTCAATCCTGGTCTTCTCATTAGGAATCAGGTAAGGCACATGTCAGGTAAGGCACATGGTAACTCAAGGTAGTGAACCTCTGCTCGAACTTTATCACACTCTCATCATCCTTCTTTTTCATGTTTAGGAAATCCGACTGTATCCTGCTACGGTGGGCCTGGCTAAAGTACTGCCCCAAGAAAAGTGTCTTGAACTGCTCCTATGTCATATCTCGAGCACCCTCTATATTTCTGTTAGCAAGCGACCACCAATGATATGCAAAATCATCAAGAAAAGTCACTGCCGGCCATCTTCACCTTCTTGTCTTCCAAGACTTCAGTACTATCCAAAGCTTTCTCCATCTTATCCACCCAAGTATATGCATCAAGGGGTCCCTTGTCACCCTTGAACTTAATCGCTCCAGCATCACCAACCTCCCTCTTCTTAAAGGTTCGAGGGTTTTGAACCCTATCTAAAACACCTCTCAGCATATTCCCCATAGAGTCAACTAATCCCCTGACTTCATTGCCCTCGTCTGCATTGGTCAAGTTAGCTTCACAGGGTCGGCGTCTAGGAGGCATAGTACCTGAGGAAGAAGATATTTAGTAGTCTATAAACAAGACTAACACAACTATCACACATACTCAACAACACATAGCATCCAAATCATATACTGCTAATGAATCCGTTGCGGTCGGACCATCACTTTATAGACACTATGTGCTACTTAGGCATATATGATAGTGATAAAGGGTACAGGAAACGAAAACTTAAAGCTTTGATACCAACTGTCAGGACCCACCCTGAATTTCACCCTGAAACCAGAAGTTAATCCTGCGGGGTTCACCTCTAAGGAAAATTTACCGAAAATTCGGGATAATCTCCCTTGAAAATGGACAACCCTAACCTAAAAAATCCAGATAAACACTTCTATAATAAACCATCCATCCTTAACTCCTGGAGCCATCCGCTCCCCACAAACACATCCACCACAATAACATTTAAGTCATTTCTAACTCCATCATTTAAACATCCAAAGATAATTTATACTCCAACCTCCAAATATTTGTAAAATATAATCATGAGTCTTATCATACAACCGAAAATTATACAATACCCCCAAGGTAATCAGAGCTACTAAAACTAGAGGAAGCAAAAAAAATATACGGGTAGGTTAAACAGGTAACCTACTGGTGAAAAATAGTGGTGATGTTGGTAACTATGCCTCGCCTCCTATTAGTACCGATCCGAACTCTGCAGACTGGACATTTTAAAACGAAGGACCCAAGGGAAAACATTTGAAAACGTTAGAGTGAGCGGACAAATATAAATTTAAAAGAAATGAACAAATAAAAATATGTATGATTTCCCGATTTAATTTCTATTGATATGCTATGTTGCATGCGACAAGCTCAAAAGCTTTTAACTTATAAATTGGCAAGTACGTGACTAGCCCTGCTAGTCTCTAAGACTTTATAATATAGAGCCTCTTAGGCTATATATATATATATATGTATTTACACACGTCATACTCCTTGTATGAATTATTGTGAAAGATATAAATTCATACAAGGCTACAACGCTCACGTCTCACGCTCACGTCACATCATAATGGGGGTTCAAACGCTACATCATTATGGCGGAAAAGACGGGTGTATATACGTGCATATCTCCTATATGATTTCCTACATTCATATAGGGCTACGACGCTTGCGTCCCACACTCACATTACACCATAATGGCGGCTAATTGCTACACCATTATAGCAGAAAAACACGTATGGCTAGCTAGCATTTATTTATATATTATCCTCATAATTATACATATATAAAAATATCCACCGAAAATCCCATTTTTGGTAATTCTCCAAAATAAAGAAAATTATCAATTATTAGAAAAACAATAAATTTCATTGCATGCATTTAATTAAAACAACGTCCTCTCACATTGATTCGGTTATTTTAATTGCCAAACCGAGGCTTCCCAAGTCAAACGCCCGTCAAATTTCTATGGTGAGCCTTTACGTCCATAGGCATATACTTGAGTCCTTTAATTAGACAATTAACTCAAACCGTAAGTTAATAATCTCAACTACTTCCAGATTAACAGTTATCTTTAGCCTTAGTCACTAGTCCAATGACTCCAATCGAAGACTTAAGACTGGTTCCTAAATAAATTACATTGTCTATTCCCAAATACTTCTTTGGGATATGGATGCTTCATTTCTTGACAACAATCCACGTTTAATAATTCAGGTTACCTTAATTAACTCTTAACTATCCAATTTAATTCCAGCAACCACTTTAATAATTCAAGTATTTGCTTTACTTGAAATCCATTAGTTCTTAAATAAGAACAAACCTTTTCATTAAATCCATTCCTCATTTGTCCAATTTCCTTAACCCGTGCAATCCTCAATTACAGCACAATTACGATAGTTTCTTCATTCATACAATCCTCTTTCATTCCACACCAACCATTTTACTAGGTCTTCCAAAATTGGAATGTTTTCAATAAAGGAAAGTTTCCCAAATTAAAAACTTTTCAAGAATGGAAAGGTTTCTGAAATAATCCCAAACTAATCTATTATTGACCTGAAACTCAAATCGGGAGAAAATAGAACTTGCAGACTACCTCATCGACTACTGCCGGAAAAACTGATCTCTCGCCGGAATTGGTCGCCGGATTCCAGCGACTTGCCGGAATATCCATCAGATTTCGGGCACTTGTCGGAAATTGGCCATAGCCTCCCCGTATTCCCTAAAACACTAAGTTCTTGACATTCAAGAGCACAACAACACTATTTCAGCAACCAAACTTCTATTTCTCAAACCACAATCAACACAACAACAACCTAACAACTCTAGGTGCAAGAAGATTACCTTCAGACATCAGCAAAGCTTCTCTTGCCGGCGGTGGCTAATTACATGTATTTTTACGGGGAATTTTCATATACACCCAATTTTGAAGAGTGATTTTAAATAAAACTCACCTAATATTCATATCCGATAGACATCTAAAATGTATCAATTATGATAAATATTATGTCCTATTTTTTCTAAATTTTACATAATTGCCATCATTCAACTATAACATATAAATATAATAAATAAGCTTAATTGATGTTGTCTTAAATACCTTGATTATGAGTTTTTCTTCTAACACTAACATTTTTCAATCAATTTGCAAAAACCTTAGATTAAAGGAATTCATTCTCTAATCTATACATAAGGTAAAATATAATATAAATAAAATATCTGATCTAAACCCTAAACCTACCCTAAATATACCCTAATCATGCCCTACTTAATATTAGGGCTGGCATTGGTAGGTATACCAACTCTATTTTTCAATACCATGTACCAACCAACTTAAGATTGGTAGGCAAAATCTTGTACCAAAACCAACCGTCAAAGTTGGTATACCAACTTAGTTGGTACGGTTGGTACTCAGTTGGTACGGTTGGTATTGGGCCTCTACCAAGTTTAGATTGAGGCCCAACAAACTGAAAGGCCCAGCTCATTTAAATCCTTTTTTGGGCCTATACCAAACTTCTATCAATTATCAAACTATTCAAAGTTCAAACACATTCAAAGTTTCACATATCATATAATTTCAAATGCATAATTTCAATCAGAGAAGAACATTAGTCTATCTCTCTATCTATCTCCTCGTTCAAACCCTACCCTCTTCTTCTTCTCTCTCATTCTCTCTAACTTGAACAGAAATCAACATTGCTACCCAATTCACTCCTACTCTCTAACTATCAAAATGTTCACTAAATGATGAAAGCCAGTATACCTGTATTGCCAACATAGTCATCATGAATCTTGCAGCAAGCGTCAATCAACACATAATGTGAGAACACAGAGCATAGAACACAATCAACACATAGATTGATAGATAACAATCATAACACATAGATTGATAGATACACATAGACAATAGATTGATAGATACATATGGAGATTCGAGGCTTGGTGCTGCGAAGTTGACGGCGAGTTGAGGCGCTGCCCTTTGTCGGAGAGTCGAGGCACTGCCCAACGCTGCCCTTCGTCAGAGAGTCGAGGCGCTGCCCAGCGCTGCCCTTCATCGGAGAGTCGAGGAGCTGCCCAGCGCTGCCCTTCGTTGGAGAGTCGAGGCACTGCCCTTAGCGCTGCCGAGTCGAGGTGGCCGAGATGCTGCTGAGTTGACTACGAGGGAGGCGAGGTGGCTATAAGCTGAGTCGAGGTGGCGGAGCCGAGGAGGTGTTGCGAAGTCGAGGTGGCGGAGCCGCAGGGGTGCTGCGAAGTCGAGAGATGAGGCGAGCGCGAGAGGCCGAGAGTGACTCTGTGAGTCTATTGACTCTATTCTGTAAGGAACTAACTCAACTAACTGACTAAGGATTAGGGTTAGATCCACAGATCAACGGCTTAGATTAATAGTTTTAATTATTTTTTATTTTTTTTTAATATAACTCGGTTTGTACATGGTATGCTGTATTTTAGGAAAATCTGTACCACATACGAACCGACTTCTAAAACTTGGTATGGTACTACTGTACCGAAAACTCGGTTACCAACTACTTGGCATACCAATTTGTTTGGTATGGTTGGTACATGGTTGGTTGGTATCGCCAGGGTCCAAATTGCCACCCCTACTTAATATGTACATTAGAAACGTAAGTAGTAAAGAGTAAAATGTTCTCTCGATTAGGATGAGAAATGATATAATAATATACCTAAAAAGAAGAAAATTAATCAAAGAACAAGAATGTGTACCTTACAATTAGACATTTTTCGATTATGTAGAAAGACACCAAATGTGAGCTTAGGAATGAAAAGTATCATCCTATTACAAATGACATACTTCTGTATGTAGCATATATATATATATACACTCAAGTTGGTAATAATAAGGTAAGAAATTAAAGAATGTAATTGATTATGACAAAGTTAAATTCAACTAAATTTTAGCTAGTATTTGAGTTTCAAATTGATGCTAAAATTGAGAAAAATACCAAATTTACCTTTCTACTATCTGAAGGGAAAATTAGAGAAACCGAAAAATGAAGAAAACTATTAATTATAGACATTTGCTCTATATGGTATGTTTGCTTATATGGAGTAGGTGTAAAATAAAAGAAAAATATATATGGGTTTATCTTAAAAGAGGTCTAGTATTTTGGGTTTTTATCTAATTTTCTCTATTTTTACACATGCAATAAGTACTCAAACAAGTGAATTAAGTTAGACCTCATGCCAATTAATATGTAAGTAATCCGTTTTTATTTTTCTTGTAGGAAATAAAAAGAGTTGCGGAAACGAGCAAAAACGACACAAAATGAGACCAATTTGTGTCTTTCAACATAGAGACAAAGTTATGAAGATCTTAATTAATCAAGGCTTAATTGCAAATTAAGAATTTGGTTAATTAAGCAAAAGGTAGAAGAAGGCAAAGGCAAGCTCACGTGCTTCACCACCAGCACCATTTCCTTTCTTTCATTTTCCAATCATGTGGTGACACGTGGCACATTACCCCTCCCTCATTTTTCTTCCACACGAGAGACTAGCGATAAATATCAATTAACCCTATTCATTTGAGGGGAGGAGCAGAGGGCCGCACACAGTAAAACGGGAAGGGCTGTGCCCTTTCCCTTCCCCTTTCCATCATTCCATTCTCTCCTCTCACCCTTCCCGGAAATTATTAGGTGCTCCATAGTATAATTATACTAGCACTCAGTGACGGAGCCAGGATGAGAATGTCATCTGGGCTAATTATAACATACAAAAAATTTTGTTCGACGATGCGAGAAATATTGGTTAATTAATAAATGACACATACATAGGGGACGTAATAAGCTTTACCCTCAAACACATAAATAAAAACTAGGTAAAAACTAACTAAACTTTACTCTACGAGGCCCCAAAGCTTCAAAATCATTAATCACCGCTTCATTGTCAACCACTTCAGCAAATTCCTTTTCAATGTGAAGCACCATGCAATCATCAAGAAAATCATCCTCTATCTTATTTCTAAGTTTTTTTTTGATGATATTCATGGATGAAAAAACTCTCTTAGTGGTTGCAGTAGAAAATCATATAGATCAAACACCAAACAAAGTAACCTATAGATCATAGGATAAAAGTCTGATTTTCTTCTTTGAACAAGTTTCCAACACAAATCAGACATAGAATCTAAGGTGTGAAATGCAACGTCCTGAGTCATATCTTTCTTATAATATGCACACTCCAATTCCAAAGTAAGAAAGTCATCTTGCAAAAAATATTGAGGATAAAAACTCTTAGCAAGAAGGAGTACCTTTTGAGTTTCAAACAGGCTGAACTTATCATGAGGATCCAAAGTGGAAGTGAGCGTAAGGAGTTCACAAGATCTCTCATTGAACCTCTTATTTAGCTCACTTAATTGAAAGTCAAGTACAGCATTGAATAGTGGTGCTCATGTGTGATAAAATTCTTCTGTTGACTCGGACAACCTGTACCATCTTGTGTATATATATATATATATAGCTATTTAGGAACCCATGTAAAATGTTTTTCAAACCGATCCTCCGGTAGTTAGACTCCCTTTAAGAGCGCCTAAGCGTAACAAGGGTTGACCGCTTTTAACAAGGCTCAAACGTTCCCGGAAATTAATGATTTTTTAAACCTAGCCATATTTAACTATTTATATCACATCCTATTTCACAAGATTTTCAAAAATTTTGCTTCCTCGGTACAGTTAGTTCACAAAGACATACACTTACATATAATCTACTAAACAAGAAAACTTTGTATCATGTTTATATTTCACTTTGGTGATTACATCTTACAGCTGTGTTCCTTACACATATCTAACTCAGGAGCTGAAAAAGATACATAAAGGGAATTAAAAACATACATAAAGGGAGCTGAGATCAACTGAACAACTTTCATTCCATATCAGATCAAATATAAATAAATATACATGTAGACGTTTTTGGAGTACAACTAGTGGATCAAAAGTGTATGTCCCTGCACTACAAAAATGTCCCTGCACTACATATCCTATGTATGTCCCTGCACTATAAAAGTGTCCTTGCACTACATATCTGCCAATGTGCCAATGTACGTCCCTGCACAACAAAAGTGTCCCTGCACTACAAAACTACCCACTAGTCTGCCAATGTCCCTGCACAACAAAAGTGTCCCTGCACAACAAAACTACCTACTAATCTGCCAACATATCCCTGCAGTACAAAACTATCCCTGCACTACATATCTGCCAATGTACCCATGCACTAGTTTTCCTCATAATTTGATTTTTCTGGGTCTTGTGCAAATGAAAATCCCATGATATTTGATTGATCAAATTCTTGTGAAATTGGCCTAGGGAATTCTTGATAAGGCATCCAAGTCATTTGGTTTGACATATTCAATTGATGCCCATGTATCTGTCAAAATACCAGTAATATAAACATATAGCAAAAAAGAAAATCATATATTTATAACAAACACACACTCACGTTATATGGATGTAAGAGTATTAGCATGTATCTACCATTACCACCCATCATAGGAGAGTACATAGGTACCTGTAAGTGATAGTAATGAATCATATAACACTACAGTTGTTTGAAAACTCATTATACACTAGTGAAAATATACCTGAGATGAATTGTTGAGAGGTAATGAAGTTTGACCACATAACTCTATGCCAGAGGTATTGTTTAAAATCCCACTGACCTATTGCAATATCAATAACTAAAGGTTATTTTACATAATCTTGGTGCGACCACACATGAACTATAACAAAAACTCATCCTACTCATAAGATCAGTATATCAACATTTTCAATATAAAGCATTGTTTTGAAACTCCATGATGTACCTGAGATTGTTGTGAAGAAGGTACATGAGATTGGTCCATTGCATCACAATGTTTTGGAACTTTAGATACCTATCATTGTATAGACTTCAATAATGGATATATTCAACAAGAAGTAAATTAATGACTTCAATTAAAGTTAAATATAAGACATGTGCATGCTTCTTTTTGTTTTTGCTTAATTGAGCTTCAAAACCTCCCTTTGCTCGGCGTTTTCCACGATGTGTAGCTTCTCTCTTTTTGAATCCCTTTGCATTCACAGCGGTTACATCATTAGAGCAATCAACCAAGACATTTGGGGTTTCATCTTCCACCTCTTTATCACCATTTATTTCTACACGTAACATATTTTCAACCAACTTTACTAAATTATCAGCTTCCATATCTACTGCCTCATATGTCTTCTCACTCTCAGATGCTCTTAATGCAAGTTGAACAAATTTTGAACATAAACTTCTATATCGAGAAGTTTGTTTTAGCTTTGGATTCTCTACAATCTCCTGCCCATGCATGTCTTGCACAACATTATCAACTCTTGCATTTTTTGTCCACCTCTCTAAGACATATTGCTCAGGTATCTTTTTTATCAATGTAGTTTCTCTGCCTTCTGTCATCACTTTGATACAATGCCTACACAAGACACCTACAGTTTCAAACATCCTACAGCTGCAAGATACTGTAAATTGACCTTCTCTTTTTACTAGCCTCTCCTTAAAGAACTCATCCCTAACGACAGTGAAGATAAACTTTTCACCATTGGACACACACTTCGTTATGGAAGACTTTAAAGAGTCCTCAAACTGAGCTTGAAATACCTTAAATGTGGCTTTGGTATACACTTCTCGTGCATGTAGCAAGATACTGACCTCCATTTTGCAATGAATAATCCGGAACAACAAATCATACTCAGCTTCTAACTCCTTATACCGCTTATCATATACCATTCTTACAAAGTGAGTAAAAAACTCAGGCAATTGGAGGTCTGATTTCAAATACCCCTTCAAACTAGCATTAAAGCTTTCACTCAGTTGTGTAGTTTGCATTCCTACTGACCATGTCCACTTCACATATGCATGCACCTATTTTTTCTTATTTCAAATGTCGCAGCCAACCAAGTATCATCATGTGCTTCGTACTCATCAAGCATAGACTCCCAAGCACTTAGGAACTCATCCTCTTCCTCAATTTGATAAAGAAATTTGTTGAACACATTACTTTCATCTTCTTCGTCGTGGTCTCGGAATAAGAAGCCTACTTTCTTTACAGCATTTTGCATTAAATGCCATATACAAAGTCGATGGTAAGTACCTGGCATATACAAAAAAATATTAATAATATGCCATATACATTAAAAAAAAATGCCATATACATTAAAAAAAGAAAATGTCATATGCAAAGTTGATGGTAAGTACCTGGCATCACATGTAATACAGCCTTGGCTATCGCTGCATCTTGATCCGTGAAAAAGGTTTGTGGAGGCTTCCCGCACATTGCCTTTAAAAAGGTTTCAAACAACCATATAAACGATGCTGCGGTCTCGTCGTACATTAAGGCAGCTCTAAAAATAACCGTCTGTCTATGGTGATTTAATCCAACAAACACCGCAAATGGTCGATTTGCTTCATTAAGTTTGTAAGTTGTATCAAAACTTACCACATCACCAAATATACCATAATCCATTATCATTTTAGCATCAGCCCAAAAAACATTGGTAATCTGTTCCTCAGAGTCCAACTGCATCTCATAGAAGAACGAAGGATTTTCCAACATTTTTTTTGAAAAATATTCTATCAAATAACCAGCTTCTCCAAATTTCATTTTTTTCTGTCGAACAGTTCGAAGGTAATTCTTTTGGTCTACCTTTGTAAATCCCAATGACTCTCTACCACCTGCTTGCTGACCCATTAATTCAAATGCAGACTTCGGCGAAAGACCTGAATTTGCTGTCAAGTCTAAAAAGGCTTCATCTGAAGATGTGATTTTTTGATGAGATGGCATCAAATGGACAGAGTCTTGGCTGATAAGAGGATGGTTGTGCTCTCTAGAGAAACGATAAACAGAGTACTTGCCTGTACGCCTGACCAACTTAATCCCCATAATCGCTCCACAATTAGTCCTTGTCTCTCCTCTTGGATTTCTCGTCAAATCGTCTCTCTTATCCACCTTCCGCAAACCTTCCTTACAGCAAACAAATGTTCTTGAAGTGAGTACACCATTTTTATCTGCAGTATAACCATTTTTTCTAATGCTAAAACCTTCACTACGTGCATATTCGTTATAAAAGTCATATGCAGCAGTCTTAGAATCAAACTCCATAAAAAATTTAGGTTTCAAGTCTTCTTTTGATCGCTCCAAACTATCATTGTTTTCTTCCACAGTGTCTTCCATTCTCAAAACCTATTTAACAATCACAAAGTTTAGAAGTGCTAAGGAATCCATCTATGAAACAGAACCCAACAAATAAAAATAAAACTTGAGAACTAATCTACATTTGCAATTCATCAACTCACCGTGCCAAGAAGGATCAAGCCGTCGAGTGAGGGAGGGTCAGAGCTGCCGGAGAAGAGGGAGGGCCGAAGCCGCGACGGAGGAAGCGGTCGACGCCGGAGAAGATGGGACGATCGATGCACAATCCGTCGATCTAGTTTCTACCTGGGTTCGCGGTCGATGCAAAGGACGCCGGAGAAGAGGGAGGGCCGACGCCGCGCGGCGGAGGAAGTCGTCATTGGCAGTTGATCGGCGAAGGGAGGCGACGGGGTTTTGGTTTTGGCGATGAGATGTAGTTTTTCCCGGGTTCGAAGATGAATGAGAGACTGAGGAAGAGAGGGACTGAGTTAGTGCACGTGCAAAAAGTTGATTAGGAGAGATCTTGGCCTTTGGTGGAAAATGAAAGGCTAGGATTAGCTTATGAGGAGACATGAGGACACTCTCATGAGGAGAGAATCCGGATTCCATAGTTCAGCAGATACCGCCGTCCTCCCGATATTATTTGATGTCCTCCGATCTGTCTTCGCCGATTCTACCTCTCTCTCAAATCATTTATGTTTTTGCCTCAAAAATATACACGATCTGGTCTTAATCCAGGATCCAGAACTGCCGATCTTCTTCAACACACCTCTTTACTGTTCATTTGTATGACATATGAGCTACCAGCACCGGGAACAGAACTAATTTCATAGGATATTATACAAATTATGTGCGTGTGTCTAATATTAGGTTAAGAAAGACAAATTGCTTTCCCTCGCCAAAAAAAAAGAAAAGACATTGCTTTCTGTAACCAAATATTGGGACTTGTAACGCCTGCAGACCATGCTCAACCTTTCAAGTTTCAACCGACATCCCCATATTCCTTCTAAAATCCAGAACTAAGCCTAGGAAAATGAAGAATGAGGGAACCAAGATAAAACTAATCCTACAAGTTTCAATATGCTTGATTTGTATGATTCACAAGTGAGCAGATAGCAATAGCAGCAGTCTTGCTTCTTCTGTAGAACCAAAAAATTACCAAACTTCACCAAGTTTTCTATATGAAAATATGATGTGGGCATTTATAAAGCAGATCCTTGGCCTCAGAGTGTCTACCTACTTTAAAGATGATTTAAAGAAATGGAAATCAGCTGCAGAGGATGTATATTCCTTCACAGACAATGCCTTGAAAAATCCTCCACAGAACCAAACTTTCATATGCGTCGGACAAGGCTCCGGAAGGCAGGTAGCTATACTTCTTCATTAAGCGAAGAAGCTCCATTGATTCCGTCAGTTTTCAAGCTCCGGATATGGTTTCTGAATGTGGCTTGCCAAGGTTTTACACAAGCTGTAATCAGCTTTTTCAATAAGCAGTTTGTATGCACCATCTACCTTCATCTGCTTAATGAATCCCTTTAACAAGACATCTAAAACATGAGAAATTTTCATATACACCCAATTTTAAAGAGTAGTTTTAAATAAAACCCATCTAAATATTCTTATCTGATAGACATTTAAAATGTATCAATTATGATAAATATTATGTCCTATTTTTTTTAATTTTACACAATTACCACAATTCAATTATAACATATTAATATAATAAAAAAACTTAATTGATATTGTCTTAAATACCTTGATTATGAGTTTTTCTTCTAACACTAACATTTTCAATCAATTTGTAAGAATCATGTAGTTTTCTTTATTTTTATGAAAAATTTAGATTAAAGAAATTCATTCTCTAATCTATACATAAGGTAAAATATAATATGAATAAGATATATGATTTAAACCTTATTCCCTAAACCTATACCTTAAACCCTATACCCTATACCCTATACCCTAAACCCTAAACCCTAAACCCTAAACCCTAAACCTATACCCTAAACCCTAAACTCTAAACCTATAGCTCTATACCCTAAACCCTAAACCTAATTTTGGGTTTCTTCTTTTTGGGTATATTATCATATCATGCCCTACTTAATTAATATGAACATTAGAAACGTAAGTAGTAGAGAGTAAAATGTTCTCTCGATTAGAAATGATATAATAATATACCTAAAAAGAAGAAAATTAATCAAACAACAAGAACGTGTACCTTACAGTTAGACATTTTTCGACTATGTAGAGAGATACCAAATGTGGGCTTAAGAATGAAAAATATCATCCTATTACAAAATATACTTCTGTATATAGCATATATATATATACACTCAAGTTAGTAATAACAAGGTAATAAATTAAATAATGTAATTGATTATGACAAAGTTAAATCTAACTAAATTTTAGTTAGTATTTGAGTTTCAAATTGATGCTAAAATTGAGAAAGATACCAAATTTAGTTTTCTACTGTCTGAAGGGCAGATTAGAGAAACCAAAAAATGAAGAAAACTATTAATTATAGACATTTGCTCTATATGGTATGTTTGCTTGTGTGAAGTGGGTGTAAAATAAAAGAAAAATATGTATGGGTTTATCTTAAAAAATGTCTAGTATTTTGAGTTTTTATCTAATTTTCCCAATATCAACGTATGTTTCACAATATATTTCCATCATCTTTGCAAAACAAATCAGCGCCTTGTCAATTTCGTTAGCAGAACAATGGCCCTGAATCAAAATCGTCCAAGTTTTTATGTCAGGATCACATCCATTTTCTTCCACATTATCAAGCACATTATAGGCTTCTACGAGTTTCTTGGCCTTGCGAAGTCCAAAGACCATTAGGGTATATGTAATGGTGTCTGGCTCGAACCCACATCTCCATAGCCTTCAAAATGTTCTCTGCTTCATCAAATCTACCTACAGTCATCAAAGACCTGTGGATCCCATCATAAACAGCCTTAGAGTATGTAAACCCGCTTTCCATCAACTCTAAACACCAAATCCAGTTTCTCACTTGCTGAGATGCTCCTTAAAAGCATGATGCCACCCTGAACAGAAGGCTTATAAGGGTCATCTATCATGAGCTCATAAAGCTTTACTGCATCCTCTATCATTTTGTTTTAGTGAAACTGCCTCGAAACCATAAAGCAAGTATCAAAATCCAGCTTTTTTGCCCACAGCCTTCAAATTCCTCAATCACACTCCAGAAATCCTGAATGGAATAAGCCTGTCCAAGAACCCTTGCAATTCCATTGCATACCACTATTGTGCCCTAACTGGGACACTGTTTCACCAATGAAAAACCTCAAGGCTTTAGATGGGTGAACTTGATGATCCCTCAATACCCTTAGGACAAAATTATCAAATAACACAATATAAAGCTCCCCCAATTCTCTCTCAACTCTGACCCCGAAACAACATCCACTACCTTTTTCACAACCTAATCACCAGCATTATCTTGAATCATCCTCTCATAAATATGCATGAATGCCAAAACGTCATCATCCATCTTCCCAGTCCTAAGCTGCTCCAAAATCGCCAAATACGTCAGCACATCAATGTAAAACCCTTGCTCTTTCATTTCGTCAGAGTAGCCCAAAACTGTCTCATTGTATCCTTATGCACTAAAACTTTAAGCATTAAGCTAAATAACGAAAGAGCTTGGACTAAACCCATTTTTCTCACAGACCCTATTGAAGAAATTAGAAGGCTTTGGTGGGTCTTTGTCCAGTTTCTCCAAATCCTATCCAAACTCCTTACGCCATGCATTTATGTGAATGAATTCATCATCTATGTTACTGGAAAGTAAATGATTGACAAATTCAGTTGATCTGACATGAAGATTCAATCGAATAAACCAATTTTCTTGACAAAGTAGATCATCATTAGCAAAGATTGTGACTTGTACAAGTCCGGGGGAAGGAAGATAAGACTACTAAGAGAAACTAATGGAATCATTGTATATATATGCAACAATCAAAGATGAATGATAATATTAAATCATTAAATACCAGGTCTCATTTTGCATTTGACTACAGCTATGACCGATTTGAGTTTGTCAATCATGCACCACCATGAAAAGAAAAGTGTTTCGCTGCATTCCAACTCTTGCAGTTACCGTCAGTCCAACTCTTGCAGTTACCGTTGAGTGATAATCTGCCTGATGTCACAGATTATCCTCAAACTATTTCAATATCACCGTCATACCATCTGTGCCTATCAGTAGTTAGGAATTCCCCGTTATCTCCTCTAAATGTCACATATTTAGGAAATATCACCAATGATTCCCAGTCAATGGCAGTAAACAAGTCACATTGCGTTGCCACATTTGTAAAGTTAGCTTGATCATTTGTATTGCTATTGTTCTCATTTGTACTGTTAGGCTGGTCATTCGTACTGCTATTATTCTTACCGGTACGGTTTGTTTGACAACCTTTATCTAATCCCACATTGCCACTATTTTGAGTATAAAGGTACAAGATTGTTGGCAATCCTTAAATGGAACAAAACACAACCTATGAAGCCTAAAGCAATTGAGATATTGGTCTTTCACTGCTGAAAACAAGTTGAAGAAGTAGAAGAACCAACATGATCTCATGAAACTCAGGTAAAATCATGTATCACTACCAGAAGAAAGGCTTTAGCCGACGAAAATAAAAAAACCAGGCCGACGAATTTTTTTTTCGTCGGCTAAAGTCCACTTTAGCCGACGAAATTTTCCTTCGTCGGCTAATTTACAATCTTCGTCGGCTATGGTCAACTTTAGCCGACGAAATTTTTATTTCGTTGGCTAAATAATTTTTTTCGTCGGCTATAGTCTGTGAACTTTAGCCGACGAAATTTTCAAATGTTTAGCTGACGAAATTTTCAAAAGTTTAGCCAACGAAAAATATAATTTCGTCGGCTAAAGTGCCTTATATTTGCAGATTTGGACAACAACTCATCTGGAAAAAAAAAACTATACGTAGATCCTTCAAACGCAAAAAAGTTGTGAAATAAGATATGACCAGAATGGTGAAATACGTCTATGGTTGAAAAATTACGGTATTCCGGTAAAGTCTCGGTGCCGATAGTTGACTTACCCTTATTATTCACTATGCTGCAGATTTGGCATTTGGTGTCTGATTGACTATTGTGATACCTTTCCGGAAGCGTAACGGCGCTACGAGTCAGACTCATCGCTAACGCCATGATGTATAGGCTTTTTTGGCCATCTGAGTCCGTTTAGGGCTTCAAAATGCAGTTTTCTTATTTTCGATTAGAGTTGACCGTTTCGATCGAGCCCTTAACGTTGTCGGATCCAGTTGAATTTTTTACCATAGGCATCTTTCGTCATAATGATCATATCTGATGGTCGAATTTTGGTTTGTGAATTTTAGTCATCGGAATCACAACGTATCTACTATTTACCGTTATTAGGGTTTATGGGGAGCCCTATCGTCGGAAGGTAAATGTCTCAAAAATTTTATATGGGCAGTTGCGTCTCATCTACGTGAGAGTTTTTTGTGTGAAAGGTTTGACCAAACTACGTAATATAGAGGGAGATATGAGCGTTTTCGTGTGATAAGTAACGATGGATTAGGGTTGATCGTTTCGATCGAGCCCTTAACGTTGTCGGATCCAGTTGAATTTTTTACCACAAACATCTTTCTTCATAATGATCATATCTGAAGGTCGAATTTTGGTTTGTGAATTTTAGTCATCAAAATCACAACGTGTCTACTAATGTTGTATAACTTGTTTAATAGGTTATACAACTTTGTAAACCAACTCTACATAGGAAGCAAAATTATCAAAAATCTCGTGAAATAAGATGTGTTCAGAATGGTGAAATACGGCTATGGTTCAAAAATCATGTAAATCGGGTAAAGTCTCGGTGCCGATAGTAGCGGTCAACCCTATTTACCGTTATTATTCCCTATGGGAAGCCCTATCGTCGGAAGATAAATGTCTCAAATTTTTTATATAGGCGGTTGCGTCTCATCTACGTGAGAGTTTTTCGTGTGGAAGGTTTGACCAAACTACGTAATATAGGGGGAGATATGAGCGTTTTCGTGAATTTATAGACTTTAGCCGACGAGATATTAAAAAAGTCGTCGGCTAAGGTCAAAAACTTTCAAAATTTTTTTGGCGGTAAATCAAAGTTGGAGGAAAATTTTCAAAGGACTTTAGCCGACGACATATATGAAAAGTCGTCGGCTAAAGTCGAAAAATTTTCAAAATTTTCAACTGAAATTTTTGGCGGTCAACCAAAATTTTCAAAAGAGTTTAGCCGACGAAATTCTTTATTTTCGTCGGCTAAAGTTCTTTATATAGCCGAAGATGGATGGTAAGAAGTCTATTATCTGCCAGATTTTCTTTTCGGCCTAGCTCCGCCGTCAAGCCACCGGAGACCGCCACACTTGTCCCAAAAGCTTCGCCGTCGTCTCTACTTCATTGCTGGATAGGTGGTGCATCGAGTGGCGTCGCCGTGAGGGATAAATCGAGCTCCAAAACTCTGTCGGTTCGGATTCGGTGTCGATCGAATTTCTCCTTCCTTAGGTCACCATTTGGTGAGTTATATATATGGATAAGTTGAGTTTGATTAGTACTACATTCCCCTAGAATTTGGTAGCTCGATTCGGTGTGTGTGAAGAGAATCGAAGATTTGAAGTTTTTAGGGTTTAAAATTGGGGATTTTTATATTTTCAGTCGATTGACCTGTTTAGGCTTAGAATCGAGCTTCGACTTCTTCTAGAAAGTTGTTCGAAATGTTGAGAAGAAGATTCTGTCAAATTTTGGTCGTGATTGGAGGTGGCCGAAAGTTTCTGCAGTTTTTTTTTCAAAACCCAGCAACTTTAGCCGACGATATTTAAACACTATATTCGTCGGCTATAGTATTTTTTAATTTTTTTTATAAGGTTTAGCCGACGAATTATGCCATATTTCGTCGGCTATAGTTATTTTAATAAGGTTTAGCCGACGAAATATACTAAATTTCGTCGGCTATAGTTATTTTTAATTATTTATTACACACTTTAGCCGACGAATATCTTAATTTTTTCGTCGGCTAAAGTCTGGGAAAAAAACCGACGACATGTTTTTCGTCGGCTAACTGTGGGACTATAGCCGACGAAAAAAAAATTTCGTCGGCTAAAGTCATCACCGAGGACCTTTTCCCGACGACACTATAGCCGACGAAGGCTCGTCGGCTAAGATCTTAGCCGACGAATTAAGATAACAGGCCGACGAAAATTTTTCGTCGGCTAAAGTGCTTGTTCTGGTAGTGTATATGCATTTCATGGTTTTTCACAGAGGATAGCAGTATCACTTGGCCATCCTAAAAACCTGGGTTTCCAGTTTTTTTATCTTTTGTTCTGTTGTCTTATGTTTAAGTTTATTTACCCTTGTGGCATTAATATTATGTCTAGGGGAGATCCTAATTTGAATTTCAAATTGACAACTAGAATATATAAAGATCTTGTCTTTGTGGTCAATTTAGTTTTAGGTTTGATGCCTTTATTTCAACCCGTGACTCATGGTTTAAGAGTTCCAAGGCTACAACTGTGTTTGTGATATACAAACCAATATAGCAGCTGTCTTTGTATGTCCTCTCCCATTCAAAGTTTGGTCAAGAACAAAAGTCCAAAACTCCTTTCTTGCTTTGGCCCTCGTGCCTGCCCTCTTGTGGCACCCCTTTGGCTTGTGTCTTTCTCTTGTTAGAGCACTCCATCAACTTATATATATTGAGCAAGGCTGCCTTTGCTCAATGGTTGTCAAAATGTAGTTTTTACATTTGCTTGGTTAGGTTTTGGTTTTCCTTTGCATTGTTCATTAATCTCTAAGTCTTCCTCTTGTGATTATAAACCTTAGAGCTGAACAAAACTTTTTCTCATAAACTCATTGCATTCTGCATACCATGAGATTAGTTGGTAGTGCAGCAACCCCGGAAGTGTTAATGAAAGAAGCAGCTGAGGATAACTGAGTTCTGATGTATCCCGCTAAGGTAGCTGGGTTCATGAAAGAATCAGTTTAGGATAGCTGAGTTTCTAAGAGTGAAACTTCTTAGAAGTGTTCAAGAAGAATCAGTTAAGTGATAGCTGAGTTCTAAGTTGAAACTTCTTATACCTTCATGTGTAGCCACCTAGAGACAAAAGAGGTAGATCTAGACTAGTTTGGGACTAGGTAGGATTGCAAGTCGTTGTTGTATCCTATACTGTAATCTTGTAAGGAGTGAGGTACTCAGAAACAAGAGAGAAAATATAGATCTAGACTAGTGGGTGGTTTAGGCAGGAGAGCAAGTCGTTCATGTATCCCTAGATTATAATCTTGTAAGAAGTGAGTTTTACATAGTGGAAAGGTTTGTCCCTCAAGAGTTAGGGGCACACAGTTTTTCTCCCTAGTTGCAGGGTTTCTGCGAGTAAAAAATATCTTGGTGTTCATTGTTATTTTACTGCAACTTTTATTTATTATCATTGTGTATTTGTTATTCAAGATAGCTATAACCCTTGTTATCCCTGAGAACGAATTCATACGAAAAAGTTGTTAAGGGCCTATCCCCCTCTAGGACCTTTAGAGTATCATCAGTGGCATCATGATCTTGAAGGTGCTCGATGACATCAGAATCAGGATGAGTATCGATGACTTCCGGATCTTGACGTTGTTCGACAATATCATCATTCTCGCCATCACCACCATCACTAGTGGCATGACCATCATCCTCCTCATCAACAATTGGATCACTTAATTCTTCTAGAGTGATAATAGGCTCAAACAAGGTACATGAACTCTTCGACCTATTCTCCTCCGGCTTCTCAGCTTGTGCAACAATCCAACGATCATGGTCTGGGGTATTTGTCTCAAGAAGCCTTACCAGGTATTTATTGTTGTAGCAACATTTTATGTGGACTAGTCCTTGGTTCTCACTGCTCTTTGCCATTTCCACTTTGAACTTTCCATAATGGCTCACAACTTCTTCTCCATAGAACTTGAGAAATCCTGTGGGCACCTGATCAACAATACCCTCACTAACCTTTGTGTAGCACATGTATTTGTTGTCGTTGTTTGATTTCAAAACCACAAATCTTGGTATTGTGATTTCATCACTCCGATTCTCTCTTCTATCAATCTCAACCTCTATCATATTCTCTTAAACCCTTAGGGTGCAATATTCATAAATATTATAGATGCCTGAAAAAAAACCTAGGAGACATTCAGTTTTCTGCACATTGTTTATATATCTCAACATGCATGTTTACCTGAGATGTTTTTATATATATAGAAAGTTAGGACCAGTTTTTTTTAAGTCACTGAGTGTTCTTTCAGTTATGGGTGCTTCTAAATGTACCCAGGAAATTACTAAGTGTACCCAGCAATTAATTATATCTATTAGAGTCAATTAAACCCTAAACAAATATTCCCAAACTACCCTTACATGAACCTAACAAAACTTTAAACCGGAGAGGCAAGATGGCATTACAACCATTTTGAAAGGAGTAGACAGAGAAAACAATATAGATTGAGATCTCCTTATAACAAGTACGATCATCAAGATGTCATTACCAGTCTGCATGTACACCACTTGAGACAGTAATTAACAAGAGCATCCACAACCCTTTTGAAGACTAAAACCTCGGTAGATTTCATATCGGAGCAATTGAAGCTTCCAGTTCAACCTGGTGCCAAAATAAAATTATTAGCCCAAATCTTTTTTTATTAATGAAAAAAGAGATTAGCCGACGACATAGACTCCTTAATTTCAATTTGTATGAACAAGGTCATGAATAGAAGATCATGAATAGAAAAAGCCGGTAGCATGCAACACCAAAGTAACTGCGAAATTCACTTGATCAACTACACAAAGTAAAGGCATCCATGTCAATCAATGTTTATGTTTATGTTTTTGAAAGAAAATATACCATGGTGTGCTCACTTGATCGACGCTCACGACGGAAGAGGTAATCCAATTTTTTTTTATCCATCCCGAAGAGTGATGCCGGTGAAGGATGTTGAACAAGAAAGAGAAAAAAATGTAGCAACAGATCGATGAGCAAAAACTATGTCCATCAGAAGCTGAGAAGGGAGAGCCTCCCGGAGCGACGAAGCGATTCGTGGAAGCTGTAGCAAGCAGTGTTGGGCGTGGTTTTGGTGGGTTTAATAAGGTATGGGTATTACTGGAAAGTTGTTGAGTGTGATTAAACATTTTATAATTTTGCTGGGTGTAAAAAGTTTGCTAGGTCTACTTAGCAGTGTACATTTAGCAGCACCCTTCAGTTAATTATAGTTCTGCATCATTGGTTCTCTCAAAGTCTAACCATCTATATATTTATGTCCATCTTCCTCATCTTCCTCTCCCGTTGAAGAGATTAAGGCTCTACCTCTAATTTCATGCGTATCAATAACTACAAGTGAGGATGAATGCTTGCACACAACTAGTGACAAATCAGAAAAATTGGTTTTTTTTTTTTTTCAATTTACTCAGAAAAGTGGATATATATATATAATACACCATTCTAACGAGGGATCCCTTTTTTGTTCATTTTTAGGGATAGGTCATTTGACAAACTTTTCGATCACAAAATCAAATCTCTACCGTTCAGTTTGTTGGGATATGTGAGTAGATCATTTCTACAAATTTTCAAATAATTTGGTGATCGTTAAATTATCCAAATGTTTAATTTATTTTTAATGATCTTGAACAGCGTAGGTTTGACATAAGTGTTTAGTTTTTTTGTTTTAATCTCAGTCATCCAAACCCATTAAAAAATAGATCTAATGGTATGAGCATATCTCTAAAAGTGACAAAAAATAGGGATCCCTCATTAGAAGGACTATATATATATATATATATATATATATATATATATATATATATATATAAAGGAAAACTACATTTGTGCCTTCGTCAAAGTAACTGACGAAGAGAGAATCATGGATTAGATGTAACTTATTTATCAGATATTATTATGTTCCATTATATTGTAAGTTACCATTATAATACCTTGTAACTCTCTCTATATAAAGGAGAATCTGTAATGAAATGAGTAGACCTAATTCTCTATTTGCAATTTACTTTTACACGTTATCAGACATTATGCTCTAGTTTTTTGAGTTTTTTTTTTTTTGCCACGAAAAAAATCCCCAGTTTTTTTTTTACCACAGCCGTCGCCCTCGATCTCCTCCGGCACACCCATCGCCGGACCAGTCGCGCCACACCCACAACTCTGCTCCGATCCGGCGTCCCTCGATGAACCCATCCTCCGCGCGCCGTCTCGCACAGCCCAGCGCTCGATCCTCCACCTCCGCACACCTGCAGCCCCGATCCGCTCAACCTGGAATCACCGGAACCACCGATCTCGTCGCCGTCCAGATCACCGGATCCCCCCGACGCAGATCGCCCCGACCCGGATATCTTCGATTCGGTTCCTCGCGACCCGATCCCCCAACCCAACCCGGAAAACGATTTTCACCTCACTGGTGTTGAGGTAATTCTCTAACTTACCGGGGTAATTAATAGTTACTGTTTACTGTTTACCGTTTACCATGATGATATGTTAAAAGTAAAATCTGATTTACTATTAACCTTTTACCGGTAACTATTTACTGTTTTTACTGGAATTTGTGGTAATTAAATATGAAATTATATATCTTTGAGTGTGTAATACGAGCCTATTATTTTAACAATTATTGTGACGTACTTGCTAAATGTGATGTTGATTTTATGCCATGATATATTCTCTAATTATATGTTGAGCATGTCTAAATATATAGTTGTGAGTATGTTTATGTGACATTTTTTTTTTGTCGATTACTTATAATCGTAACATAAATATTTTATTGACATGCCATACTTTATTTTTCAATAAATATTATTTGAGCATATTCTATAAATTATGATAAAGGAAATTCATAGCATCGAAATAAACCTATAACCGTGATAAAGTATTTTCACGAAGTATGAAAAATGTGACCGTTATGAATATTGGTCTTACAATCTAGTTCATATTCTTGGAAATAAAACGTGGATGTCTTTATGACTACGTAATTAATCTTCGCTCTTGTTTATGTAGATGGCTGATCCAACTCGACCCGAATTTGATATTTTGGACTCAGAAGGAATTGAGTACCACCGTTGGGTTTCTGATGTGGAAACCACTTTTATGAGAAAGGACTACACTTCCACCATCAAAACCCCCACCGACCCTAATGACAAAGGACCGTCTGACAAGGTCAAAGCCAATGCCCTAATGTTCTTGAGGCGGCATATTGACCCCAGCCTTCGTTGGGAGTACCTTTAGTTGAAGACACCCTTGGAGCTATGGGATGCTCTAAAAGGGCGTTTTGGGAACATTCATGATACTCTGCTCCCAGAACTGACCGTTCAGTGGAATGAAATTCGCTTGCTTGATTACAAACGGGTCAATGACTTCAACAAGGAAATCTTGCTCTTGAAAACACGTCTGAACTTCTATGGAAAGGAACTCACAGAAGATGATATGATTCAAAAGACACTCTCTACCTTTCCTACTTCAACACTTATACTAGCGAACCAGTATAGGCTGGAGTATGACAACAAGAGAATCACGACCTTCAACAAGCTGATTAACCTATTGCAAGTGGCTGAAAGGCATAATGAGGTTCTCTTGAACAACAATGTTAGGCCTGCAGGGACAAAGAAAATTCCTGAGGCTAACTATGGCAAAGTGAAAGGTGGAAAGAACCCCAAAGAAAAGGGTGTTGGACGTGCTGACCCCTACCCACGTGGGAACAATGCACCACATGGAAAGGGTAAAGGAGACCGTGGTATGGGCCGTGGAGGCCCCACTAATGTGTGACGCAGAGATGGTGGTGCTGGCCCTAGTGGTCATGGTGGTGCTGGCCCAAGTAGTCATGGTTCAAAGGTGCATAAACCACCTCAGAACCTTCCGGTTAAAAGAGTTGGCAATGAACCTTGCTATAGGTGTGGATTTACAGACCATTGGTATAAGAACTGCCAAGCAAGTAACAAAGTAGCAGCCGCTTACAAGAGGTATAGGGAGTCTAAAGAACAAGAGGCCCACTATATGGAAGATGGAGGCCCTGACCCAGATGTCAACCTCACTATTGCAGATTTCGCTGGCAACAAGGACTGTGCTCAGTCATTGGATGCTTCAGACTTTGACTGATCTGCTTTATTTATTTATTTTCAATTTCCAAGACAATTATGGCATGTTGCCTCATTAATAATTAGACTATTATTTAGTCTTAAAGTTTATTTTGAATTATGAACTAGATTACCTTGAAAAGACCTTTATCTAATTATCGTTGGTTTATTAATAAATTTCGGATGTTATTATGAAGTATTGGATTTTATTCGATTTTTATTTCTTTATGCAACTATACACATGGTTCGAAAAAGAAGCACTATAAGATGCAAAGCAATGCATCCAACAAATAAATCTCAATGGATGAAAAGTATATCATTCTATCCAAATCGAAATACTCTAAAGAATGTGAGATATATTTTCGACTAATATAACAATATCCTCTAAATTAATTGTAGGAATGAATCGAGGCGAAATTAAGTGCTTAGCTGATAGTGGGACTACCCACACTATATTAAGGAACATACAATTATTCATTGAGTTAATTCCTTATAACTCATCTGTGACAACGATGATTGGATCATCACCATTAATACAAGGGCGAGGCACTGCCCAATTTCTGTTGCCTAATGGAACAATGATTAAAATCACAGAAGCTCTGTATGCACCAAGAGCTAATCGAACCTTGTTAAATTTTAAAGATATTCGTGCCAACGGTTATCATATGGAAACTCACAGTGAGAATGGAACTGATATATATATATATATATATATATATATATATATATTACCTCTAATGAATGTGGAAGAAAACGCATTTTAGAGAAATTAATGAGTCAATCAAATGGATTATACCTTACTACTATTCGGATCATTGAATCCTATGCTGTCACCGACAAAGAAATGTGGGACATTGACTCATACAGGCTCTGGCACGACCGTCTTGGACACCCTAGTCGTGACATGATGATCCGTATATTAAAGAACTCACACGGACATCCTTTCTTTCGAGTGAAGAATAAAATGGGACAGAAATCTATCACACTGCAAGGTGACGATACCATTTCAGACCAGCAGCTACTAGCCGGTTCTAGTGTTGCTCCAAAAAAGTCATTGTCTTCTAAAGTCTTAGATGCACAATCTTCCTCCCATCATGCCTTAATGACTATATCAAAGGCACATCACTCGTTTTGTAAAGCCTGTTCTTTAGCAAAAACAGGATCGAGACCTTCCTATGCTAAAGATACAAAGCAAAACATTCCATTCTTACAAAGGATACAAGGTGATATTTGTGGACCTATCCACCCAGAATGCGGGCCATTCAAGTATTTTATGGTTCTGGTGGATATTTCGACACGATGGTCACATGTCGTGTTATTGTCCACAAGAAATGCTGCTTTCGCAAAACTCCTAGCACAAATTATACGTTTAAGGGCTCACCACCCTGACCATCCTATCAAGTCTATAAGACTTGACAACGCTGGAGAGTTTACATCAAAAGCATTTGATGATTATTGCATGTCTACTGGGATCGATGTAAAGCACCCTGTACCCTATGTGCATACACAAAATGGTCTCGCAGAAGTTACCATTAAAAGGCTACAGATGGTGGCTAGGGCATTGGTTATGCGCACCAATTTGCCCTTATCTGCCTGGGGTTATGCAATACTGCATGCAGCTCTGCTTATTCGTTTCAGACGTACTACTAGCTAACCATTTTCTGCGTACCAGTTGGTTACTGGATATGAACCTGACATTTCACACTTACGCATATTTGGTTGTGCAGTATATGTGCCTATTGCGCCCCCACAGCGCACCAAAATGGGTCCTCAGAAACGATTAGGTATTTACGTTGGATATGAATCTCCAACAATTATCCGTTATTTGGAACCTTTGACAGGCGATCTTTTTACCGCTAGATTTGCGGATTGTCACTTCGATGAGACAGTCTTCCCATCATTAGGGGGAGATAAGAAAAAAAAATTTCTAAGGGAACGACAGGAATTGTCGTGGTTTGTCCCCACTCTGTCTCATTTTGATCCCCGCACTTCACATTGTGAAATTGAAGTGAAAAGAATAATCGGTTTTCAGAACGTAGCAGATTCGATGCCTGATACGTTTACTGATATCGCTAAAGTGACAAGATTACATATACCAGCTGCAAATGTACCTGCAAGGTTAGAAGTCCCCAATAAGGGGCACAGTGCTGCAGATAAAGGCACTACAACCACACTTAGTGGAGGTGTGGTTGAGGCCGTGGCTCCCCAAAGGAAGAGGGGGAGGCCACCTGGTTCGATGGATACTCGCCTAAGGAAGAAGAGGGCGAGTAAGGCACAACCCGATCCATTAATCATCAATGTGGAGAATCCCTCTCATGAGATTATCTCTGATTACAGTTATGTCCATGAATCATTACTGGAGGACGCTCCGATGTTTGAAATGATTCCAGAGAACAAAGAAATCTCAATGGATTATAAGAGTGCATATGTGTTGATGGAAAGATCCTCCATGAACATTGATGATATTTTTGCATATACTGTTGCTCAAGAAATCATAGAGCACGATGATATCGAACCACACTCAGTTGCAGAATGTCAACAAAGAGCAGATTGGCTTAAATGGAAAGACGCAATCCAGGCAGAACTCGATTCTCTGACAAAGAGACAGGTATTTGGTCCGGTAGTGCTAACCCCACCAAGTGTAAAGCCTGTAGGACATAAATGGGTCTTTGTCAGAAAGCGTAATGAGAAGAATGAAGTCTTGAGGTATAAGGCTCGCCTTGTGGCGCAAGGTTTCTGTCACATCTCGACTCTTAAATTTTTACCTTATTTACTAGCTTTATTATAATAAGAATTTTACTGTCTCCGTCAATGAAGTTATAGTTTAATTGGTCCCTAGAGGGGTTTTGAGGAACGATTATTTCGGAGAGTTATTCGTGGGAGAAAAATATGACGACGGTAAAAATAGTAAAGTTTAGCTAGTAAAAAGTAATTTTTATTCAGGTATTATTTTTCGGGGTGTTTTATTTTTGGATTTGGGTTGTATGAGGGTGTTGGACCGGGCCAAGAGGTGATCAAAGCCCAGCCCTCTCTTTTTCTTTTCTCTCTCTCTCTCTCCCAGTTTTCCTCCCGAGCTCTCCCGACCCGGAAACTTTCCGGCCGCCGTCCGGCCGAGATAGGAGGCGTGCTTGGTGTCTGTTTGAAGCTTGGAGCATCCTCTACAAGTTTGGATAGGTGGCAGCTCCCCTAGCGCCGCCGTGAGAGAGAAGCGACGCCCGGAAGGTCCGACTGCCTGAAGTCCTCCATCGCCGGAACTTCCTCCTCCGGCCACCAATCCGGACAAGCTTGGTATGGTTTTGTAGCTCTCCAACCCAGCTGCCGTGCCCTAAAAGGACTCACTCCCTCTTGAGCTAGGTAAAGAGAAATTTGAGGTGGAAATTCTAGGGTGTTTTTGATGTTTTCGTTCGATTGACCTAGCTAGGCTTCGATTTTAGATTTGTGCTAGTTAAGAAAGTTGTAGAGCATGATGAGAATATTATGCTGTTAAAATTTCATAAGATTTGGAGATCGCCGGAATCGGCCTCCGGCCGCCGCTGTTTGAGAGTTTTGTATGGTTTTAAATGTGGAATATTAAGGGGAGTTTATTGATGTGAATTATGGAATTTTTGGAGGAGTTTTGGTTAGGTTTATGTTTTTCCGAAGTTTGGTATTTTTGGCGGTAAATTAATGTAGAATCCGGCTGTGGATTTAAAGTCGTTAAATATGTGGGAAGTTGTGTTACGGCTGCCGAATTTGGGTATTAAAGTTGGATCGTTTCGTTTTAGGATTATCGAAGTGAGGCGAGAATGAGCGTGGTTACGGCTCATTTTTATTTTGCCTATTTTTGAGTAAGTATTGGAATTACGGTTGAGAAATTAATATTATATTTGAAACAGGACGTGAGGAGGCTCGAGCATACGAGACCCCAGATCGACATCAGGCTTAGGCCTAATTTGTGAGTGGACTTTTATTTGAAATAATATGCATGCTATGGTTCATGATTGAACATTTCCTTTTGTTGGAGTTTTGACGTCAATTAATTTTGACGCTTTTATTTCTCTTGGAGAGTTACCGAAAAATGAGATTTTTCGATGAGAATATATATGTATAGTGAGGAGGGTATGTAATAAATGCTAGCTAGCCCTATGTGTCTGTCCACCTTAATGGCGTAGCATATAGCCGCATTATGGTGTGAAGTGAGCGTTGGACGCGAGCGTAGTAGCCCTATATATGTGTTTAATTCATATAGGGGGTATGGACACATATTTATACACTCGTCTGTCCACCTTAGTGGCGTAGTGTATCACCGCATTAAGGCGTGACGTGAGCGTTGGACGCGAGCGTAGTAGCCCTATATAGACCCATGAATCTATATAGGGAGTATGGACGTGTGTAAATATATACATATATTTTAGAGTCTGAGAGGCTCGATATTTATGAGATTAAAGTTTTATCGCGTGCAGTATGCATTCGATTTTTCCTTGCAATTTGTTTTGGGGAAACATTGATATTTTATTCATCAATTTATTTTTGTCCACTCACTCTAACGTTATTAAATGTTTTCCCCTGGGCCCTTCGTTTTAAAATGCCCAGTCTGCAGAGTTCGGGTTGGCCTTAGTAGGAGGCGAGGCGTAGTTACCCATTTTTCCACCAGTTTTCACCAGTAGGTTACCTGCTTAACCTACCAGTGTATTTTCTGGCTTCCGCTAGTATTAGTAGCTCTGATTTCCTTGGGATATTGTTTAATATTTCGGTTGTGTGCTAAATCCTTATTTATTAATTTGGGAGATATTCTAAGGATAATGTATGCTATCTTTACTTAGACGAATTGGAAGTTGCTTGCATACTGCCTAAGTAGCACGTAGTATCTATAGAGTGATGATCCGTCCGCGGCGGATTCATTGGCATTTTATGCTTTTGATGCTATGTGTTATTGGGTATGTGTGATAGTTGTGTTAGTCTTGTTTATGGACTACTAAATATCTTCTTCCTCAGGAATTATGCCTCCTAGGCGCCCGCGCCAACCTTGTGTGGCTACTTCGACCAATGCCGATGAGGGCAATGAGGTCAGGGGACTAGTTGATGATATTGGAAATATGCTAACGGATGTCATGGATCGAGCTCCACGCCCTCCTACGGTGAAAAGGAGAGAAGTTTTTGATGCTGGAGCCAGAGAATTCAAGGGTGCCAAGGGACCTCTTGATGCTCACAATTGGGTGGACAAGATGGAAAATGCTTTTGCGAGCACTGAGTTGCCAGAAGAAAAAAAGGTGAAGATGACAGTGAGTTTTCTAGATGATTCAGCACATCACTAGTGGTCGCTTGCCAGCAGGAATGTTGAGGATGCTCTGAATATGTTGTGGGAGCAGTTTAAGACTCTCTTCTTGGGGCAGTATTTCAATCATGCCCACCGCAGCAGAATTCAGTCGGATTTCCTACATATGACAAAGAGGGATGATGAGGGTATCCTAGAGTTCCAGGAAAGATTCACTTTCCTGAGCTACAATGTGTCCTATCTGGTTCCGGATGAGAAGACCAGGATTGAGATGTTCATTGGGGCACTTGGTGGGGTATATGCAGACAAGATGACGGGGGTAATTTACCCGACCTTTTCAGATGCAGTTAGTGCAGCCATGGCCATTGAGTCCAGGTGGACGTATGGTGCTCGGTCCCGTGATTACGGTGGCCCTAGTCAGGGTCCATCCAAGAAGGCTGCCTCATCATCCGCTTCTGGTTCTTCAGCTGGTAGTGGTAGTAGTGGGGGATCGAGTTCTAATTCTCGGTTCAGGTTAGAGGACGTCACAGGAGACCTGCTAGGAGTCAGTTGGGTAGGCAGCAGTCTGGGCAGTATGGTTCTGGTGGCAGTTTCTAGGGTGGGTCATCCGGTAGCCAGACTTTTTCTTATGGGCAGCAGCAGTTTTCTGGGTGCTTTGAGTGTGGTAGTCAGGACCACTTCAGGAGAGATTGCCCATTGTTGGCTCAAAGGACCACCCTCACCCCTACTCAGCTAGTTGGTCAGTCTTCAGCTAGGGGCTCCAGTAGTGGTGCCCAGGGCAGTGCATCGGTCAGATGTGGACGTCCCATGACTCGCGCTAGACTGCATGCTATGACCCAGCAGGAGGGTTGTATTTCTCCAGATGTTATCATTGGTACGTTATTAATTTTTGGTCAGCCTGCTTTTACTTTAATTGATCCCGGAGCCACGCATTCATTCATGTCTAGTAGATTTGCGCTCCATGCCAATGTGCCATCATCGTCTCTTCCAGGCAAGTGGCATGTGTCTCTACCCTCCGGTGAGGTGATGAGAATAAATTGAGTGTTTAGTGGTTGTGAAGTTTTAGTGGAAGAGTTAATTTCGAGGCTGATTTAATTCGTTTAGATATAGTGGAGTTTGATGTGATCTTGGGAATAGACTTTTTGGAAGCATATAGAGCTATGGTAGATTGTTTTCAGAAAGTAGTGGTGCTTCGAAGTCCAGATGGTTTTAAGGTTGCTTTCCAAGGGAAAGAGATGTTATTTCTAGTTGCATAATCTCCGCTGTTGCTGCAAGGAAATTGTTGAGTAAAGGCTGTCAGGCATTTTTAGCTCATGTGGTGGATACAAGTACGGGAGTCTTGGAAATAGAGGATATTCCTGTTGTAAGGGAGTTCCCGGATGTTTTTCCTGAGGAGTTGCCTGGTTTACCTCCTGAAAGGGGGATAGACTTCTCTATAGAATTACTTCCCGGAACTATGCCTATCTCTTAGGCACCTTACAGAATGGCTCCAGCGGAATTGAAAGAGTTGAAGACTCAATTGCAAGAGTTGGTAGATAAGGGTTTTATTCGGCCTAGCATGTCTCCATGGGGTGCTCCGGTGTTGTTTGTTAAGAAGAAAGATGGCACCATGAGACTATGCATTGATTATAGGAAATTGAATCAGGTCACGGTGAAAATAAATATCCGTTGCCTCGGAGCGATGATTTATTTGATCAGTTGAGGGTGCCTCCTTTTTCTCTAAGATTGATTTGAGATCGGGTTATCATCAGTTGCGGATCTGAGAGGGGGACATAGCCAAGACTGCTTTTCGGTCACGATATGGTCATTATGAGTTTGTGGTGATGCCATTTGGACTTACTAATGCACCCGCGGCGTTCATGGATCTCATGAATAGGGTGTTTAGTTTATATCTTGATCGTTTCGTGATCGTATTCATAGATGACATCTTGGTTTACTGAAGAAGTGAGAAGGAGCATGCCAAGCATCTAAGAATAATATTGCGGACTTTAGAAAATTCGCAGTTATATGCTAAGTTTAGCAAGTGTGAGTTTTGGCTAGATAAAGTGGGGTTCTTGGGCCATGTGGTTTCGGCAGAAGGAGTTAGTATGGATCCCCAAAAGGTGGAAGCAGTGTCGAATTGGAGAAGACCCACCACTGTGACAGAGATTCGTAGTTTCTTGGGATTAGCAAGTTATTATCGGCGCTTTGTGCAAGATTTTTCAAAGATTTCTGCTCCTCTTACAAGATTGACCAAGAAGAGTGTTAAGTTTGAATGGTCAGATGAGTGTGAGCAAAGTTTTCAAGAATTAAAGAATCGTTTGACTAGTGCTCCTGTTTTGGCACTTCTTGATGATAGTGGGGAGTATGTGGTCTTTTGTGATGCTTCTAGACGTGGTCTAGGTGGGGTACTGATGCAGCATGATCGGGTTATTGCCTATGCTTCTAGGCAATTGAAACCGCATGAGGGGAATTATCCTACTCATGATTTGGAGCTTGCAACGGTAGTTTTTACTCTCAAGTTGTGGATACACTATCTTTATGGAGCCAAGTGTCAGATTTTTACCGATCACAAGAGTCTTCGGTATGTATTCACCCAAAGAGAGCTAAATATGAGGCAAAGAAGGTGGATGGAGTTGATCAGTGATTATGATTGCACTATTGAGTATCATCCTGGAAAAACTAATGTGGTAGTTGATGCTCTTAATTAGTCGAAATCCCTCCATATCTTTATCTCATATAAAGATGGTTCGTGTTCCGCTTCTTTGTGAGTTGCGAGCTACAGGGGTGGATTTAGCAGTAGATGAGGTTGGTGCTTTGGTAGCCAGTTTTATGTGAGGCCAGTTTTGGTTGATAGAGTGCGGGAAGCACAGAATAATGATCCTTCCATAGTTCGATTGATAGAAAGAGCTTTGAGCGGAGCCGCAGCCGATCATTTTTCAGTTAGAAGAGATGGGACTTTATTGTTTAAGAATCGGCTTTGTGTCCCAAAAAGAAATGAAGAGTTGAAGAGTGAGATTTTAGAGGAAGCTCATAGTTCTGCATATGCTGCTCATCGGTAGCACAAAAATATATCGGATTTTGAAGGATTATTATTGGTGGCCAAACATGAAGAGGAAAATTGCAGCTTATGTGAGTAGATGTCTGATTTATCAGCAAGTAAAATCTGAAAGGCAGAAGCCTTCTGGGTTGCTTGAGCCGTTGTCTATTCCAGTATGGAAGTGGGACCACATCACCATGGATTTTGTTTTCAGTTTACCTCGTACCCACGAAGGGCATGACAGTATTTGGGTGATTGTGGATAGACTCACCAAGTCTGCACATTTCTTGCCAGTGGGAAAGAAGTATAAATTGGATAAATTGGCAGAACTTTATGTGAATAAAATTGTGAGACTTCATGGTGTACCTGAATCAATAGTGTCGGATCGGGATCCTAGATTTGCTTCTAAATTCTGGGGAGCTCTTCAGGCAGCTTTAGGTACCCGATTACACTTCAGCACTGCTTTTCATCTTCAGACTGATGGGCAGTCCGAGAGGACTATCCAGACTTTAGAGGATATGTTGAGATCTTGTGCCATGCAGTTCAGGGGGAGTTGGGATAAAAACCTATCTTTGATGGAATTTGTTTATAATAATAGCTATCATTCTAGCATTGGTATAGCTCCCTTTGAGGCACTTTATGGGAAACAGTGTCGTACGCTTTTGTGTTGGAATGAAGTAGGGGAAAAAGAGCTTTGGGCCCAGAGTTAATCCATGTTACGAACGAGAAGATTAAAGTGGTCAGAGATAGACTCAAGGCCGCTCAGAGTAGGCAAAAAAGTTATGCAGATGTTCACAGGAAAGACCTTGAGTTTCAAGTGGGTGATTGGGTGTTCTTGAAACTATCTCCTTGGAAAGGGGTAGTACGTTTCGGTAAGCGTGGGAAGCTTAGTCCGAGGTATATTGGCCCATATGAGATAATAGAGCGAGTTGGCTCACTTGCTTATCGGTTAGCTTTGCCTCCAGAGTTATCTAGGATACATAATGTGTTTCATGTATCCATGCTTCGCAAGTATATTGCCGATCCCTCTCATGTGCTGTAAGAGCAGCCGATCAGTTTGACGAAAGATTTGACTTATGAAGAGGAGCCGGTTTAGATTCTCGACCGAAAGGAGCAAGTGCTCAGGAACAAGACAATTCCACTTGTCAAGGTGCTTTGGAGAAGTCATCAAGTAGAAGAAGCTACTTGGGAATCAGAGGAGCAGATGATGCAACAGTATCCCTATCTCTTCGAATGACTGGTATGTAAATTTTGAGGACGAAATTTTTATAAGGAGGGGAGAATTGTCACATCCCGACCCTTAAATTTTTACCTTATTTACTAACTTGATTATAATAAGAATTTTACCGTCTCGTCAATGAGTTATAGTTTAATTGGTCCCTAGAGGGGTTTTGAGGGACGATTATTTCGGAGAGTTATTCGTAGGAGAAAAATATGACGACGGTAAAAATGGTAAATTTTAGCTAGTAAAAAATAATTTTTTTTCGGGTATTATTTTTCGGGGTGTTTTATTTTTGGATTTGGGTTGTATAAGGGTGTTGGACCAGGCCAAGAGGTGATCAAAGCCCAGCCCTCTCTTTTTCTTTTCTCTCTCTCTCCCGGTTTTTTTTCCCGAGCTCTCCCGACCCGGAAACTTTCTGGCCGCCGTCCGGCCGAGATAGGAGACGTGCTTGGTGTCTGTTTGAAGCTTGGAGCATCCTCTACAAGTTTGGATAGGTGGCAGCTCCCCTAGCGCCGCCGTGAGAGAGAAGCGACGCCCGGAAGGTCCGACTGCCTGAAGTCCTCCATCGCCGGAACTTCCTCCTCCAGCCACCAATCCGGACAAGCTTGGTACGGTTTTGTAGCTCTCCAACCCAGCTGCCTTGCCCTAAAAGGACTCACTCCCTCTTGAGCTAGGTAAAGAGAAATTTGAGGTGGAAATTCTAGGGTGTTTTTGATGTTTTCGTTCGATTGACCTAGCTAGGCTTGGATTCTGGATTTGTGCTAGTTAAGAAAGTTGTAGAGCATGATGAGAAGATTATGCTGTTAAAATTTCATAAGATTTGGAAGTCGCCAAATCGGCCTCCGGCCGCCGCTGTTTGGGAGTTTTGTATGGTTTTAAATATGGAATTTTAAGGGGAGTTTATTGATGTGAATTATGGAATTTTTGGAGGAGTTTTGCTTAGGTTTATGTTTTTCCGAAGTTTGGTATTTTGGCGGTAAATTAATGTAGAATCCGGCTGTGGATTTAAAGTCGTTAAATATGTGGGAAGTTGTGTTACGGCTGCCGAGTTTGGGTATTAAAGTTGGATCGTTTCGTTTTAGGATTATCGAAGTGAGGCGAGAATGAGCGTGGTTACGGCTCATTTTTATTTTGCCTATTTTTGAGTAAGTATTGGAATTACGGTTGAGAAATTAATATTATATTTGAAACAGGACGTGAGGAGGCTCGAGCATACGAGACCCCAGATCGACATCAGGCTTAGGCCTAATTTGTGAGTGGACTTTTATTTGAAATAATATGCATGCTATGGTTCATGATTGAACATTTCCTTTGTTGGAGTTTTGACGTCAATTAATTTTGACGCTTTTATTTCTCTTGGAGAGTTACAGAAAAATAGGATTTTTCGATGAGAATATATATGTATAGTGAGGAGAGTATGTAATAAATGCTAGCTAGCCCTATGTGTTTGTCCACCTTAATGGCGTAGCATATAGCCGCATTATGGTGTGACATGAGCGTTGGACGCGAGCGTAGTAGCCATATATATGTGTTTAATTCATATAGGGGGTATGGGCACATATTTATACACTCGTCTGTCCACCTTAATGGCGTAGTGTATCACCGCATTAAGGCGTGACGTGAGCGTTGGACGCGAGCGTAGTAGCCCTATATAGACCCATGAATCTATATAGGGAGTATGGACGTGTGTAAATATATACATATATTTTAGAGTCTGAGAGGCTCGATATTTATGAGATTAAAGTTTTATCGCGTGCAGCATGCATTCGATTTTTCCTTGCATTTTGTTTTAGGGAAACATTGATATTTTATTCATCAATTTATTTTTGTCCACTCACTCTAACGTTATTAAATGTTTTCCCCTGGGCCCTTCGTTTTAAAATGCCCAGTCTGCAGAGTTCGGGTTGGCACTAGTAGGAGGCGAGGCGTAGTTACCCAATTTTCCACCAGTTTTCACCAGTAGGTTACCTGCTTAACCTACCAGTGTATTTTCTGGCTTCCGCTAGTATTAGTAGCTCTGATTTCCTTGGGATATTGTTTAATATTTCGATTGTGTGCTAAATCCTTGTTGATTAATTTGGGAGATATTCTAAGGATAATGTATGCTATCTTTACTTGGACGAATTGGAAGTTGCTTGTTTTCGTCTAGGAGAGTAAATTCTTGTTTTTCTTTCGGGTTAGGGTTGTTCATTTTCAAGGGAGGTATCGAGTTTTTCAGTAAATTTTCCTTGGAAGTGGATCCCGCAAGACTTACTTCGTGTTTCATGGTGAAATTTGGGGGGGGTCTTGACAGTTTCTCACAACACCCTGGAATCGATTACGAGGAGACATATTCTCCCGTAATGGACGTCATAACGTTTCGCTACTTTGTTAGCCTAGTAGTTTCCGAAAGACGGGAAATGCAGCTCATGGATGTGGTTACTGCATATCTCTACGGGGATCTAGATTCAGAGATATATATGAAAGTGCCTGATGACCTTCCATTACCCAAGTCAAGTGACTCTAAACAACGGAGTGCGTTTGCGATTAGATTGAAACGCTCACTTTATGGATTGAAACAGTCCGGGCGGATGTGGTATACCCGTCTAAGTGACTACTTGATTGGGTAGGGATATAAGAATGATGAACTATGCCCCTGCGTATTTATAAAGAAAACAAGTTTCGGATTTGCAATCGTAGCTGTCTATGTCGATGATATGAACATAATAGGTACTCTTGATGAAATAAGAGAAACTGCAAGCTATTTGAAATCTGAATTTGAGATGAAAGATCTTGGGAAAACTCGGTTTTGCCTAGGCCTTGATCTAGAACACCGAGATTGTGGAAAATTAATCCACCAGTCTGCATATGTCCAGAAGATGCTCAAGCGATTTAACATGGAGAAAGTACATCCTGTTAGCACTCCCATGATCGGTCGAAGTCTGGATATAAAGAAAGATCCATTTCGTCCAAAGGAAAAGGACGAGGAGGTGTTGGGAGCTGAAATTCCCTACCTAAGTGCAATAGGCGCATTATTGTACTTAACCCAATGTACTCGACCAGATATTGCATTCTCAGTGAACTTGTTAGCTAGATTTAGCTCAGCGCCAACGCAACGTCATTGGAATGGTATCAAGAACATATTTCGATACCTAAAATGAACCATTGACTTTGGACTATTCTATCCCTACAAGAACAGAGAAGGGACCACAAATGTAAATGCACTCCCTGAAGAAAAAACCGAAACCTCAAATGATGTCTTGGTTGGTTTTGCTGATGCTGGGTAGCTCTCTGACCCGCATAAAGGACGTTCCCAAACTAGCTATGTATTCACCATTGGGAACACGGCGATATCTTGGAGATCAACCAAGCAAACCCTTGTGGCTACCTCATCGAACCACTCTGAGATCATTGCTCTACATGAGGCGGTTCGAGAGTGTATATGGTTAAGGTCTGTTATTACACATATTCGAGCGACTAGTGGTTTGATATCTACCACTGAAGAGCCTACCTGCATTTATGAAGATAATGCAGCTTGCATCGAACAGATGAAGCTAGGTTATATCAAGGGTGATAACACAAAACACATATCGCCAAAGTTCTTCTACAGTCAGCAACAACAGACCCTCCTCAAGATTCAAGTGAATCAAGTAAGATCTGAGGAGAATGTGGCCGATTTGTTTACCAAATCCTTGCCTGAAGCTACATTTGAAAAACATGTGAAAAGTATCGGAATGCGAAGGTTTTCTGAGCTCCCCTGATTGATGTAAATGTAAGGATCAGGGGGAGGGAGTAGACTTCAGGGGGAGTCTATCATACTTACATCATTCTCAAATATAATAGGTGCGTTGTGCTCTTTTTCCCTTCGACCAAGGTTTTATTTTATCCCACTGGGTTTTCATTACTTGGCAAGGTTTTTAACGAGGCAACACCACATGCAGCGTTTCGCCTTTGACTTGGCACAAGGAGGAGTGTTAAAGGAAAACTACATTTGTGCCTTCGTCAAAGTAACTGACGAAGAGAGAATCATGGGATTAGATGTAACTTATCAATCAGATATTATTATGTTCCATTATATTGTAAGTTATCATTGTAATACCTTGTAACTCTCTCTATATAAAGGAGAATCTGTAATGAAATGAGTAGACCTAATTCTCTATTTGCAATTTACTTTTACAATATATATATTATATACAGTTCCTATCTAGAGCGAAGCTTCACTTTAAAATTAAAGTGTGAAGTTCCTTATTTGACTCACTTTTCGGACATATTTCCACATCTTCACCGTTCAGTTTGTAGAACCTAATGCATAGATCACTTCTGCCAAGTTTCATTGAATTTGATGATCATTTGGGTTTTCATAATCGTTATTTATACAAACAGTTCTGAATAGACAGATTTATGGTCCATTTGTTGATTTAATCTAATTCGGTACCTTAACGATTACGAATTTGGATGAAACTTAGCCAGAGTGATCTACACATTAGGTTCTACAAACGGAACGGTGAAGATGTGGAAATATGATCGAAAAGTGAGTCAAATAAGGAACTTCACACTTTAATTGCAAAGTGAAGCTTCGCTCTGGATAGAAACTATACTATATATATATAAGCAGGGCCCTTTTATTGAGGGATCCCTATTTTTGATCACTTTTGGGGATATGCCCACACCACTGGATCTGTCATTTAATAAGGTTGGATGGCTGAGATTAAAACAAAAAGTTACACACTTTATATCAAACCTGGACCGTTCAAGATCATTAAAAATAAATCGAAGTTTTGAATGGGTTAACGATCACTAAATTATCTGAAAATTTGTAGAAATGATCTACTCATATAACCCAATGAATTGAACGGTGTAGATGCAAAAATTTGATCGGGAAGTTGGTGTAATGCTCGTTTTCTAAAAATAGTCAAAAAGCTTGGCAGTGGTTTCAAGACAAGAATCCAGCCCAATGGAGTAGAGCATACTTCAAAGAAGATGGCAAGTGTGATATATTGCTGAATAACTTGTGTGAGTCCTTTAATGCAGCTATTGTTCCGGCTAGGGATAAGCCAATCTTAACTATGATGGAGAAGATAAGGATGGATTTGATGGTGAGGATGGCAAACAGAAGAGTGGCAGTTCAAAAATAGAAAGATATGATTGGCCCTAGAATCAGAAAGATTATGGACAAGGTGGCACAAAGAACTTCTCGTTATAGAGCATGGAGCAGTGGTGAATTTGAGTTCCAAATTACTGGAGGGGGAGATAATGGCAGCAAACATGCAGTGGACTTGAGACTTCAGACATGTACATGTAGGAGGTGGCAATTGAGTGGCATACCTTGTGTCCATGGGTGTGCTATTAGAGAAAAAGGAGCAGAACCTGCCCTATTTTTTGATGACTACTTGATGCCTTCTGCATATACACGAGCATATAGTCTCATCATCCACCCTATTGCTAGTGAGGATGATTGGGAACAAGTAGATTATCCTATAACACCTCCTCCATACAAGAAGCAAGTTGGAAGGCCAAGAATGAAGAGATTCAAGGAACCTGGTGAGAACAAGCAGCCTCCACCCGCTCCAGACACAACAAACACAACAAGGATGCCTAGAACATATACAAAAATGACCTGCCAGGTGTGCTTTCAAAAAGGGCATAACAAGAAAGGGTGCCCAATCACCAAGGCAAAAAATGCAGCAGCTAGGCAATTAATGAGTAATCTAAAACAATCAGTCACCTGGTGAAACATTCAAGTTATTTTTTTGTTGATGATCATCTTAACTACTTTGCTTTCATTACAGGGAGAAGGCAGTTCTAAGAGTGCCCAGCAAACTAGGAAAAGGGATAGAAGACAACAAGTTAGTTTTTTAACCTTGTAATTTTATGATTGTTGTTGTATGCTGTTGTTAATTTGATGTGTATATACATGTGTATCAACTCCAAGTGCTTTTGTGTTTGATGATGTATGTGATCAGTAGGTTTAGACTCTAGGTAAATGCTATATTTATCTATATTATTGTGCTTGTTCTCTTTCTTTTGTTATTTTTGTGGTTGTGATGGATATGGTTATGCTTTTGCATGTAGGCACCTAGAGTCTCATCAAAGGTTAACAGCAGCTTAAAAGATCAGATCATTAAGTCTAAGAAGGCTTGGAAGAAGTGAAAGGCCATGGAGTCTAACCAGGGTGCTAATGCAGGGGCTTCTAGTTCACAAACAATACCTCCAACTCAAAGTAGCCAAAACCCAGCAGCAAAAAACGCACAAACTGAATCTGAATGGGCGGGATTTTGAGGCATGATGTTAACTTGCTATGAATCAAACAACCAGTTTTTGTTATGTTTCATGTCGGATTGTTTGATGATATGAAAAACAGTAGTTGGTGTGATTGCTCTCTTTTGATGACATTGGATGACATTTTCTTGAGCAAATGTTGGACCATGAATGTGGTTGTTAACTTATAATTCAGTTTGATATTGTCAATTTCTGAGTTTTACATCCATGAATGAGAACAGTTATATTTGTCTTTGATATGGTACTTAAACATGTACTGTTTAAAATTGGAGGGAATAGTTCATATTTCAGATAAATTCGGGAGGAAAAAATTGGAGGCAAAAAGAAGCCAAGTCTTAGTCATAGACTCATAATGTCAGGTTTTGGAGGGAAAAAAAGCCAGTCTTAGTCAGATTATCAGGTTTTGGAGGGAAAGAAGGTAGATCCGTGGCATGTGGTTAAAGTTAACGGGACAGGACAGAAAATAGATGGCAAGTACCACGGAGATACGAAAAATAGAGTCTGGGTATCACTTTGATCACTTTGTAAGTTCAGGTACTATATTGTCAGTTATGCATGTGTTCAGACATTGTTCGTGCAAAAAACCTATAGTTTTATGATGATTATAATTTGTTGGATATGATTTTCGGTGTACACATCCGTGGCATATTTACTCATTTGACGTGGTACCTTATTTTACTTTCAAGTTCAGTATCTGTTTGTTGAAACAGGAGGTTTAGCAGAGAACATATTTTGGTCTACCATCTCTGCTTTCTGGTCAAAGATGTTTTTCCTTTCCCTTTTCTATCAATATATCTAGCGATTTGTGTTTTTTTTTCTCATCTCGCTATGATTCATTGTTCATTTACTCGATTTTTGCCGTTTCTCTTCTGCATTGCTTGACTATCTAGTCTCATATTTGTTTTAGATACTGTACTGCTCAAGTCCTACCACATCTACTATCTTGCCTTAAGTTCTTAGTGGTCAATACTTCCTTTAAAATGTCATGAATGATTTTTGTTTACAGATGGTTTGAGTTGCATGGGCAAGGCTCAAATGTCAAGCTGTTGGCAAGAGAATCAGCTCCTTTGCAAGGAATCGGTCCACAGAAGTGTCTGGCTTTTAGTGTTGACGGATCTAAGTTGGCTACCGGCGGTTTGGTAAGCAACAATCTTTGATGCTGCCTGTTTGTTATTCGTCTTGGTGTTGTGTTTTTGATACAAATTTGTTTAAAACATTTATTGACATGTTTTAATTAACCATAGGACGGGCATCTGAGAATTTGGGAGTTCCCAAGCCTTTCTATGATTTTAGATGAACCCAAAGCGCATAAGTCTGTCCGCGATATGGATTTCAGGTGAGCATCCAGCTTGTATCTTTTGGTATGTTGGTAGAGTGCATTGTGTACCCTCAATACAGGAAAATAATGTTTTCAAAGAAGCTATATTCAGATGATATTGACATTTGGTTTGATTGGCGTACTTCATTATTTTCAATGTTAATGAGTTACAAGGGAGAAGATCGGTTGTCTTTTGTTTGATGCAACTCTTCCACTTATCAAAGAAAGTCTAGAAGTTATTTGTGAACCATTCAGTCTTGACTAAATGTAGTTTGAACAGTGCATACTTTTTTTTTCCCCACTCTTCTTGTTGTTTGAAATTTTACAAAAAAATCTTGCGTACTTGCCCATGTCTCTAATCTTGATTTACTGATCCAATGTGCTAGTTTAGGTTTCCCTTGGCTCACCCTTACCCTGTATCATTATGTTCAAAATTATAATGCAAAGACTAGTTACATTGAGATGTTTATTTACGTTTGGCTTGGTTGGCGTAATTATTTGGTTCTTAAAAAGTTATTCATATTAATTAATGTTAAGGGACAATGCCCACTAGTCCTAATTTTAAGAATTTTATTCCCACTAACAAAATAAGATTTTAAAATTCCCAAGAGCCAACTTAAACAGCAGAAAGAAAAATATACCCTTAATGAATTAAATAAATTACAATACACCATTATAAGAGTCTATTATAAAATAAAATTTTTATAACCAGATTCTCACGACCAATAACGTTGACCGGACTCCGGCAACCTTTAACCCGGCTCCGGGGAAAGTTGACCGGGCTCCGACGACCGTTGACCGGACTCCGGCGACTAGTAAGGGCAGTAGCACCACCTGCTGGGGTAGTAGGACCACCTGCTGGGGGCAGTAGGACCACCTGCTGGGGGCAGTAGGACCACCTACTGGGGTCAGTAGGACCTCCTACTGGAGGCAGTATGACCTCCTACTGCCCCATAGGACCTCCTACTGGGGGCAGTATGACCACCTACTGGGAGCAGTATGACCACCTACTAGGGTCAGTATGACCTCCTACTGGGGGCAGTATGTGGGTCTACTAAGGATAGTAGGACTGGTATATCTAGTTTTCCTATCGAGGCCGGCCACCCAAGTTTTCCGACGCCATCCATTGATCTTCGAATTCAATCTAATGTAGCACCTAGAGCATATTTTATTATTTAGAGACTGAGTTGAAAGTACCACCTGACCCATTCTGGGAGCAAAAAAAAAAATATAAGTAGAAGGAAAGAATGAAAAAGAAATGAATGGGGGAGTCCAAGTCAAAAATGGCGTCTGGGAATGCAACGGTGAGGCCCTCCTCCACCCTCCTCACAGAGCAAAAATTCAACAATGAGCAAATCCCCCTCCTCCTCGTCTTCTCCCACTCTCCTCTGCTGTATAATACATAAATACAGACCTCCTTCTCCTTCTCCCCCATCATCACTGCACGCCAATTATTATTATTATTATTAATAAAATCAGATCCAATATAATCTCTCTCTCTCTGAATGGCCGCCGTGGATGAGCAAAAATGGGTGTTGATGGTGATGGAGAAATCCAAACAAAATGGACGAAGAAGACAACACGGCTTCCCTCTCTTCAAACCCAGAGCATCTAGACCCGAATCGAAACTCTACCGGGACCCGAGTACGACCCATGTCGCCGGACTGGAGCTTGAGAGGTCCACAAACCCGGACATGAACTCCGACGCCGACCTCGGCCTTGCCGACTGGCTTCTCCAGACGATCGCCGAGCTCGGGTTGAAGAAGCCGACGCCAGTGCATGCGACAGTGAAGCAAGGAGAGAGAGATCGAAGGATGCCGTCGTTGAGAGGTAGGCTAGGCTTTTGTGTTGGACGTCATCGCCGACGAGATTCAAGCTTTCAGATTGGAGGGAGGAGAGAGAGAAAAGAGAGAAAGAGATCTGAACCATAGAAGATTTAGATCTGAAAGTTTAAAGATGATAGAGAAGAGGTGTCAAGAGATAGGGGTATTTTAGACAACAAAAATATGAAAAAATCTGAAAACTTTGTTAACGGGAATAACAATTAAGGAGTGTATGGGTTGATAAGAATTTTAGAATTTTATTTTGTTAGTGGGAAAAAAATCTCCAGATTTAGGGCTAGTGAGAATTTTCCCTAATGTTAAATTGTTAATATATAATAGGACGAGTATTATTTTTTCATTCTGTAATTCTCCTCTGATCAAAGGATCTCTAAACTTTACTTTGAACCATTTCAGTCTTGGTTGTTATTGGTTTTTGAATTTTTCATTTAATATTCTCTATTTACTTGTTTCGTTGAATGAACATATAACCTTTAGACTTTTACGTAGATTTACCTTTGTCTTTAGTCTTTTTTTGAGGTGGTAAAAAACTTTATTCATAAAAACATCTAATACATACCCATATGATTATTTGGGGCAACGATTACAACAAAAGGAAAACCAAACATAAGAGCCAACAAACAAGCCAAACATTCTGACCAGATAGCAAACCCCTCTAAGAGGGTAGAGACTAAAGGCACCATGTTGACGACGACACCGGCCGAAACACCATGAATGGAGGTTGTCAAGTTTGCAGCTATCTGGAGAATCCAACAAACCATATCACCAAGAACACAATCAATCCCCAAGGATTCAACCTTGTAGCCATTAAAACAGTATTCCTCCAAACCCAGGCAACCCTCAAGCATAAAGATGCTTGAGGTCATCAGAACCAAAGAAAAGGCAAAAAGAGCGTGGGGTGTAGAAAACCAGCACCGCAAGCGATGAACAGACCCGAAATAGCTAGCGAGAAATCGCTTAAAACCCTGACCGGGAAGAGATCCGCAACCAGGGCAACAGAACCAAAGGAAAAAAAGAAGAAGAGGGGAGAGTGGCGGCCAAAATCATCAACGCAAGCTTTGACATGACCCGATAGATCAACGCAAGCGTTGACATGACCAGAGAGATTTACCATGGCTAAATGGAAGTGAAACCTTTTAAAGGAAAAAGATTGAGGATTTGGGGGAAACAGAAGGGAGGAGTGGATACGGGAGATAGAGGGATGGGGTGGAACATGAATTCACATGAGGGATGGATGAGAGTGATGAGACAGTGAGATCTGGGATGTTGGAATTTTAGGATGATGTTGGGGAAGAACAAAGAGGAAAAGCAAAAAAATTGCTAGAACTGCCACCACCGGGGACAGAGAGCTACCACAATGGTAGAGGAGCTACCACAAGGGTAGAGGAGGATCTCCCCCTACTCAGCAGCCAAAAATCTAGATCAAGAACTGATCAAGATCCAAGCAGAGAGAGGGCTCTTAGAGAGAAGGGAGAGTTTCTCTCTCTAAAAAGGGAAAACGCGTAAAACACCTTTGTCTTTAGTCTGGATGTTAAACATTTTGCTTGCCTTTGTATATATCTAGCTTAAACTCAGAGTTCTTAGCTTCAACATCTACTGATGGCTCAGCAAGAATATGGAAGACGGAAGATGGTGTTTCTGTGACTACTTTGACTCGCAACTCAGTAAGTCATATTTACGCAACTTCTGGAAATATATTTTTATTTTTCTTCTTCTATTTTAGTATCATATAATGTGTCTGATTAATGCAGGATGAAAAGATTGAACTTTGTCGCTTTTCTAAGGATGGGACAAAACCCTTTCTATTTTGCACAGTTCAAAAAGGTATGTGAGCCTCTCTTAAGTAAATGACCTAAAATACCATATTATTGTTTCTCAGACTATACTAAAAGTATTTCTTAAATCAAACAGGTGATAAAGCTTCAACTTCAGTTTGGGACATAAGTACATGGAAGAAAATTGGACATAAAAGGCTACTTAAAAAGTCTGCTGCTGTTATGTCTGTCAGCAAGGATGGAAAATATCTTGCTCTGTAAGTACTGAATTTGAATATGACACTACCAGAACAAGCACTTTAGCCGACGAGTCATCGTCGGCTATAGTGTCGTCGGGAAAAGGTCCTCGGTGATGACTTTAGCCGACGAAATTTTTTTTTCGTCGGCTATAGTCCTACAGTTAGCCGACGAAAAACATGTCGTCGGTTTTTTTCCCAGACTTTAGCCGACGAAAAAATTAAGATATTCGTCGGCTAAAGTGTGTAATAAATAATTAAAAATAACTATAGCCGACGAAATTTAGTATATTTCGTCGGCTAAACCTTATTAAAATAACTATAGCCGACGAAATATGGCATAATTCGTCGGCTAAACCTTATAAAAAAAATTAAAAAATACTATAGCCGACGAATATAGTGTTTAAATATCGTCGGCTAAAGTTGCTGGGTTTTGAAAAAAAAACTGCAGAAACTTTCGGCCACCTCCAATCACGACCAAAATTTGACAGAATCTTCTTCTCAACATTTCGAACAACTTTCTAGAAGAAGTCGAAGCTCGATTCTAAGCCTAAACAGGTCAATCGACTGAAAATATAAAAATCCCCAATTTTAAACCCTAAAAACTTCAAATCTTCGATTCTCTTCACACACACCGAATCGAGCTACCAAATTCTAGGGGAATGTAGTACTAATCAAACTCAACTTATCCATATATATAACTCACCAAATGGTGACCTAAGGAAGGAGAAATTCGATCGACACCGAATCCGAACCGACAGAGTTTTGGAGCTCGATTTATCCCTCACGGCGACGCCACTCGATGCACCACCTATCCAGCAATGAAGTAGAGACGACGGCGAAGCTTTTGGGACAAGTGTGGCGGTCTCCGGTGGCTTGACGGCGGAGCTAGGCCGAAAAGAAAATCTGGCAGATAATAGACTTCTTACCATCCATCTTCGGCTATATAAAGAACTTTAGCCGACGAAAATAAAGAATTTCGTCGGCTAAACTCTTTTGAAAATTTTGGTTGACCGCCAAAAATTTCAGTTGAAAATTTTGAAAATTTTTCGACTTTAGCCGACGACTTTTCATATATGTCGTCGGCTAAAGTCCTTTGAAAATTTTCCTCCAACTTTGATTTACCGCCAAAAAAATTTTGAAAGTTTTTGACCTTAGCCGACGACTTTTTTAATATCTCGTCGGCTAAAGTCTATAAATTCACGAAAACGCTCATATCTCCCCCTATATTACGTAGTTTGGTCAAACCTTCCACACGAAAAACTCTCACGTAGATGAGACGCAACCGCCTATATAAAAATTTGAGACATTTATCTTCCGACGATAGGGCTTCCCATAGGGAATAATAACGGTAAATAGGGTTGACCGCTACTATCGGCACCGAGACTTTACCCGATTTACATGATTTTTGAACCATAGCCGTATTTCACCATTCTGAACACATCTTATTTCACGAGATTTTTGATAATTTTGCTTCCTATGTAGAGTTGGTTTACAAAGTTGTATAACCTATTAAACAAGTTATACAACATTAGTAGACACGTTGTGATTTTGATGACTAAAATTCACAAACCAAAATTCGACCTTCAGATATGATCATTATGAAGAAAGATGTTTGTGGTAAAAAATTCAACTGGATCCGACAACGTTAAGGGCTCGATCGAAACGATCAACCCTAATCCATCGTTACTTATCACACGAAAACGCTCATATCTCCCTCTATATTACGTAGTTTGGTCAAACCTTTCACACAAAAAACTCTCACGTAGATGAGACGCAACTGCCCATATAAAATTTTTGAGACATTTACCTTCCGACGATAGGGCTCCCCATAAACCCTAATAACGGTAAATAGTAGATACGTTGTGATTCCGATGACTAAAATTCACAAACCAAAATTCGACCATCAGATATGATCATTATGACGAAAGATGCCTATGGTAAAAAATTCAACTGGATCCGACAACGTTAAGGGCTCGATCGAAACGGTCAACTCTAATCGAAAATAAGAAAACTGCATTTTGAAGCCCTAAACGGACTCAGATGGCCAAAAAAGCCTATACATCATGGCGTTAGCGATGAGTCTGACTCGTAGCGCCGTTACGCTTCCGGAAAGGTATCACAATAGTCAATCAGACACCAAATGCCAAATCTGCAGCATAGTGAATAATAAGGGTAAGTCAACTATCGGCACCGAGACTTTACCGGAATACCGTAATTTTTCAACCATAGACGTATTTCCCATTCTGGTCATATCTTATTTCACAACTTTTTTGCGTTTGAAGGATCTACGTATAGTTTTTTTTTTCCAGATGAGTTGTTGTCCAAATCTGCAAATATAAGGCACTTTAGCCGACGAAATTATATCTTTCGTCGGCTAAACTTTTGAAAATTTCGTCGGCTAAACTCTTAAAAATTTCGTCGGCTAAACTTTTGAAAATTTCGTCGGCTAAACTTTTGAAAATTTCGTCGGCTAAAGTTCACAGACTATAGCCGACGAAAAAAATTATTTAGCCAACGAAATAAAAATTTCGTCGGCTAAAGTTGACCATAGCCGACGAAGATTGTAAATTAGCCGACGAAGGAAAATTTCGTCGGCTAAAGTCCACTTTAGCCGACGAAAAAAAATTCGTCGGCCTGGTTTTTTTATTTTCGTCGGCTAAAGCCTTTCTTCTGGTAGTGTGATCTGGTGATTTACACTACGCTTTATACACATTCTTCAGCTGTAGCTTCAATTTGAAAACATTGCTGGTACTTAGGTGGAAGATTAGTTCATATTATATGTGCATTAAAACACAAGCAGATGTGCGTGCTTGCACAGATGCATGTATTTACTGTAAGCAAAATTACACACAAGAGAGGTCATGGTTTCCGACTGTTCATTTTGTTGTTGTGTTGTTATATTTAAGCTCACAGAACTCCATAAATCGTCTGTTTCTTTGGTTAAGCGAGGACTAAAGGCACCTCATAGACAGTGTTAATGGATTCATAAACATGTGGTACTCCATTTTTGGAGGTTGCATAGTAACATTTTCTTTTTGATCTCAGTTTTGCCGTTTTATTATGTCCACTTTTATTAGCTTCTTTGAACCTCCATTTTTCTGGCTAATATGCTAATTTTAGGGGAAGCAAAGATGGAGATATATCATATGTGTGTTGTTGAAGTTAAGAAAATGGAGATTTGCCGCTGGAGTAAAAAGCTACACCTGGGAACTTGCATTGCCACTCTAGACTTCTGTCCCACTGAAAGGTTTTACCTTCCAATTTCTGACTAATAAAGTTCTTTCAATTACAATCATATTCATAGTCTTCAGAATTACTATGAATGATTAAATAGAATAGGATCCAACTTTATTTTGCAAGTAAATGTGAATTTATTTTTTTCTCCATCAGAACTCATAAATTTATGATGTGTTATAAGAATAATTATGTTGTTAGAAATTTTTCAGGATTTAATACCCAGTTTACTTATGTTGGGGAAAATAAGTGCAACAAAAGTCATTCTTTTTAAAATCAAACTTCTAGGTATTCATCTTGTTGAATATCTGTTGGATCAGTAGCATCTTTTTCTCGCCTTTCTAATGCTTCCAGCCGTCTACAGTGAGCAGCATTTTATGAAGAGTCTTCCCGGAAGGAGTTTTTAACATGTTAAATTTCTCCTTTTATTTTCTGAATTGCAATTCTAAGTTACTTTGTGTTAAGATTGTTTTTTCCAATTGTTATTCAATTGAGTGAAACAACAATGGTGAATTATGGGAGCCACTTATTCGTGTATCTTTTGTGTTAAAAAAAGTTAACATTTCAGGTAATTACATTATCTGATCAACAATAAAATTGAACTATGATACTATGATATAGGCCTTTGTAGTCTATATAGGTACACAACTACTTTCCCTTTTGGTTATTTTCCTACTCAAGTGTTGATTTGCTTCCAGGGTTGTGCTGACCACCTCTAGTGAATGGGGAGCTGTGGTGACTAAGTTAAATGTTCCTGCAGATTGGAAAGGTTTATCTCTCATCCTCTGTATTTTTATGTTTGTGTATTTATCTGTTTATACACTAACTGTATGGCAAACTTGATTACTCTTGTTTGAAATTTGCAGAGTGGCAGATCTATTTGTTGCTTTTAGGGCTGTTTTTGGCTTCCACCGTAGCATTTTATATCTTCTTTGAGAAGTCTGATAATTTTTGGAACTTCCCTCTTGGAAAAAATCAACCAGCAAGACCTGAATTTGGGGTATTTCTAAAAGATTCACAACCTTCAGACGACAGGAACATTTGGGATCCTGTAGACATGTGAGAATTTTTATACTCCTGTGTCTAACGGCCAAACAATGTAATATCAGCCACTGAACACAGACAGACTAACCTCTTGTGGAACACTGCTTGCTATTTCTAGTATAGGGAGAGATGTGGGATATCATATTTGTTTCGGTTATGGTGTTTTTGTTATATGTAAACTTCTTCGTTCAACTATGAGGAATTCTTGATTACTGATAAGCTCAGATAAGTGGTTAGACGTGGAAGAGAAGGGCAAAAACTAAAAATAACAAAAAGTTTTCCGCACGTCATGCATTTATGCATCATCTGCATCGTATGTTCTAATCCTTAGAATGTTCTTACAACAATGTGCATTCTCGAACTCATGTCGTAAGTCATGACCGATCATACTCGGTACCGTTTGTATATGTATATTATTATGTATCATACACCTCGTATTGTTACACATCCATAAGACGCTCCTCTTACATGTGGATTTCAAGGACTTGTACATACCTCACTCAGCGAGGCTAGTTCCTCAACTAGTAAGGCTAGTTTACTATGTTATCAAGCATAAGCGGCCATGGTGGGATCCAACCGTGACATGCTTCGCATAGGCTGACATTCAAGTTACCTCATATTATGTGGTTAAAAACGACCTTGACTTTGGACTTAAGTTACCTCATAGATTTGTAATCTATTAAAGTGGATATTGATGAAGGATAAAATGTAGAGACAAAAAGATAACAAGAGAATCATCATCTTATTCATTGATAAGAGCTCTTTATATATGGAATTACACAATACCAATATGATAAGGATATGAATACATAGATGTAGTCAAACTACATATCCTATTGGCATAAAGCCAAGACACACATAAAGAATATCTAAATAGATACATTTTAGATTTCTGGAAAAACTAAACTAATAAACGGTTAAATGCAGGTGTGGTTTGAGGTTTCCGAACCCTTGAAGAGCAGCTGGGCGGACTTTGTGCATGGGGGAAGGTACGTTGGGAAATTAATGAAAAAACAAAACTGTCTGTCATATTAATAATATTTCTAATATTTTTGTTGTATCTGTAGGTACAAGGAGTGGAAGAACGAGTTGCGGACCTATTGGACTACGCACGGGAACGCACGTTCTGCTACCCCTGCTGAGTTTCAGTACAGAGAGTACGAGTGGCGTTGGCTTCTGACATCAGAATTCAACAACCCTCGTAAACAGGTATTTAAATAAATTAATTAGTTAATTTATCATTAAGTACGTGCGTTTTAAAATATTTTACTAATAGTTTACTTTTTTCTTTGAAGGCGGTTTCCCGGGCGAACGCTCAGAACCGGCAACGCAACACAAGGAACCATCATGCCGGTTCTAGACCGTTCGCTGTCTTCATGGACGAGGCGGCTAAGGAACATCCAGAGGTCAACCAGTACGTCTATACGTACGAGAAGACATATCCTGACTCCCAGGAGGATATAGTAAGTAATCTTTCATTTTTACGGAATTTTTAATTTTACTAATATATATGTTAAAATGTTAATTAATAATTTTTTTCCTATCCAATTAGGCAAGGGTGAGGGAGGCTAGTGACGAGGTGATGAGTGCTATAGTGAGGGAGACATGGACATTAGCAATAATGAATGCCTTGAGAATTTTTTCGAAGTTATGAAACTATTCTCCTCTTATGGTTCGTATTGATTTACAAACAAGATGTACATTTTTACATCGTCCTTAGAAGCATGGCATATTTACAATCTACATGGTTAGATTATGCCGTTTTGGTCTCTTCCAAGTGAAGATGACGTACGGCCTTGCATCCTCAAGAAAGATCGCCAACGTGTTTCCGGTTAAGTCTTCTACCCTATAGCGGATTTTCCATCATCAATTGTTCAACTAGGCTCATTCAAGCTCAATGTGATGTCTTAGAATTGTCCGAAATTAAGGAGATAGTGGTTTTAAGTGTGCCTCGCACTACCCACCCTCCACGGACATGCCTGGTCATACTGACTTAGAGTTACCGAAAGCTTTTGATTTTGGATCCCCCTACACTATTAAACCAATTGCCGTCTTGCAAAAGACATTGATGACTTATCAAAACCGGAAAAAGTTATCGTCATGATCGGATCATCTAGGTCCTTTGAGTTAGTTTATGTTCATGTCAGGGAGCTTTTGCTAACTAGTCATGGAGTTTACGACCTTAAAACGACCGAAAGAACTTGGTTTTGATCATACACACGTCATTTTTGGCTAAGGCAAAAGCCTACACACCACCTGCAAGCTTTATAGCTTCGCACATGCCAATTTTACGAAAAACAGCAATCTGTCCTTTCTAGACAATCAACTTTGTTTGCGCTTTGTGAATATCTCCGAACGAACCAGATAGTGAGCTTTATATCATTGGAAAGCTCTACGAGTCTAGTTTTCAGAACCTTTCGCGGTTCATCCATATCTATTTTAACGAAGAAGTTATGACTGTTTTAGTGCGCAAAGGTTATTCTGCGCGGAAATTTTTATGCACTCTCGGGATTGCAGCTTTCGTAGTTTCTTTCAATCCTTCTAAATGGTTCAAGTGAAAATATTTACTTGTCTATCTACTCCTTGTAGATATGTCTCATAGAGACATTGAGTGCTTCGCAGATAGTGGAACTATCCACAACATTCTAAGGAACCGGCAACTATCTCTGGATTTTGTGCCTTGTAAATCTTTTGTGACTACAATGATTGAATCATACCGGTCATTCAGGGACATGGTTTAGCTTGAATCTTGATATCTCATGGCTCCATGATCAACGTCACAGATGCCCTTTATGCATTGAGAGGTAACCGAACCATGTTGAGCTTTAAAGACATTCATGCTAATGGTTTTCATTTGAAAACACATTGTGAGAATGAACAAGAATTCTTTTGTGTATACCTCCTCATGAATGCGAATTGAAGCGCATCTTGGAGAAAATTATGAGTTAATTTAGTGGACTGTATGTCACTATGATTCGAATATCGAATCACATGTTGTCGCCAAACATGATATTTGGGACACCGACTCATATAGGCTTTGGTTTGACCAATTCAGGTCATCCTAGAAGAGATATAATGGTCCAAATTTTGAGAAATTCTCATGGACATCCATTCTTCCACTCAAAACGAAGACTTTCGGGATCTAGCTTCATCATGAAGCATGATGGTGACGTCATGGTTGTAAATGACGGCGAAGTGTCATGTACCCCATGTTCACACGCAATACGGTCTCACCGAGGCTACGACTAAGCAACTTTAGCTTGTTGCTCGAACATTATTAATGCGCACCAATCTTTCTATTACGTCTTGGGGCTATGCAATATTTTCATGCAGTTTTATTATTCATCTACGACCCACCATCATTGAATATTGTTGTACTAGAGCTCGTGACTGTGTACCAGGATTAACACGAAATTGCAATCCTTGAGCTCAAACAAGATTGAAACGAATCTCTAATCCTTGAGCTCAGCTAGATGTTATTACTAGGTGCCAAATCGCATTATCACTGCGTACAATGATGGGTCATTTGAGATGAATGAGTTTAGGTTGGATATGAACCTCCACCTATAATCCGCATATGTAGAAACCTTGTCAGACGATCTCATTCACCACTAAAGGTACATCGAGGTTTTAAATAATGCTTTTAATGGTTTGTCCTTCGGATTGATCACACACAATCTGGAAAAGCCGCGAATTGATAAAACACAATTCGGAAAAAGGCTTCGGATTGATCACACACAATCCGGAAAAGCAGCGAATTGATAAAACACAATTCGGAAAAAGGCTTCGGATTGATCAAACACAATCCGGTGATAGGTCTGCACACACAAAATCCCAAGCATATATAGAATGGAGATGGAAAAGGGAGAAAGGATTTTATTCCCCCGAGTTATTCCAAAGTAAATAACTGTAATATTAAAGTTTACTTGCTAGTTTGCCAAATAAACTGCGTTTATAGGAGCTCTGATGAGTTTGAGTCAATTGCAGGCTTCGACCGAGGGTTGGGAACCTTTCTGGCTTTCCTTAGAAGATGAGCAATCTTGAAATCTTTTGGTTTCTAGAGGCTGCCGAGAGGAGAAACAACGTTTCGCCTACTTCCACTTTGAATTTGGGGCTGCAAATTTGACAAGAGGAGCAGTTCTGGATGGAGAAGCTTTTATCAAAAATTCAGGTTGATCGGAGCAAGTAAAGGTGGTGAGCTGGTGGTCGGTAGCGGCGGCGGTCTAGAATATTTCAGCGGCCGGTTCGGAGACTTTCTGGTCGGTTCTCAAGGTTAGGCCGGCGGCGTTGGATTCGGGATGGAGAGAGCTTCCTGGGGATGTAAAATTCCGGCGGAGGGCAGTCGGAATTTTGGTCGAAAATCGAGAAAAACAAGGCTGCCCGATTTTAGGGTTTTAGAAAACAAATGGTGGGCTATTGGCTCTAGGGTTAGAACAAAGTGCATAATAACGTGATGAAGGATAAAGTGTAGAGACAAAAAGATAGCAAAAAAATCATCATCTTATTCATTGATAGGAGTCATTGATATAGGGAATTACACAATATCAATATGGTAAGGATATGAATACATAGATCTAGTCAAACTACATATTCTATTGGCATAAGACCAAGACACACATAAAGAATATCTAGATAGATACAGAATATCCTAGAACAGATATAACTTCTCTAAATAAGAAGATGAATTTACGGTTCCACTTAAGCTATATCTAACATTTCTCTTAGCATTATACAACAGTTTTTGAGATATTTTCTATTATAAATAGAGGCCCATAAACCATTATCTCCCTAAAGTAATCTCCAACTAGTTTTAGAGAGCATAACTTGCTTTATATTAGAAGTTTTCTTAATTACCAAACCACCAAGGCACTTAGGAAGGCACACAGTATACCAATTTACCAAATGCACTTCTTTTCACATCAGAAGTATCTCCCCACAGAAAGTTTCTATTCACTCTATCAATTTTGTCAGAGAGACTAATTGGGAGCTTAACGTTTTGCATGGCATAAATAGGTATGGAAGAATTGACAGATTGCACCAAAGTGAGGTTACCAACCATGCTCAAAACCTTACTTTTCCAACCAGAAAGTCTGCTTTGAATTCTATGAAAGATATCATCATATGTAAATGAGAAAATTTTAAGAACAGTATACGAACTTTTCGTTACTGATAATTTTAGTTTATTAACTTTCTGAAATAACACATTAGTGCATGAAGTAACAAACTCGACATTGTTTTCGTGCACGCCGTTAACATCTCCGTTAAGTGATCCGTTATGTGCTTTATTCTGAGGGGCAAATCAGTCTTGTCTGGATTTTCTCACCTTCATTCTATACGGCTACAAATTCATTGTCTTGAGAAAGTCCAATGGCCTCACTCATCTTGAGATTCAACATTAACTGAGAAATTGACATTCAGGTTCATATTAACATTGAGGTTGTCAGTATTGCCATGGACATTGTTCAAGTTTGAAGCTTGAAAGTTTGATTCTTAGGGCTGTCCTGCTTGTCATAGTTTTCCCTCCATTCCTCAGAGTCCAAGCCTTGGCTGAGAGGGTATTTGATGGAATCATATACGCGTTTGATGAACACCATAATGTGCTTCACCTGTTGGTTCTAACACACAAGTAAATTACTACTCAAACAAACTAAGAGAACAAGCAACAAACAAAAACTAATAGAAGTTTTCTGCCCCCTAGTAAACTTCTTACCCTAATAAATCATTTACAACTCACCACTGCCATTGCATTCTGAAAGTGGTTGTTGATGTCGGGAGAGTAATCTTTCTTTGGCGGTAGCATTGAGTTCAGGTGATAGAAGCATCGAGCTTTGTTGTCAATCAGGACCAAGGTATAGTGGTGGCTGACCCCGTGATGTACCAGAATGAAAACCAGGTCCTTACTGAAGATGGACCACAGAGGATTAATAATGGAAAGCTCTATATCCAATTCATTACATTTGAATCCCCCATGTTTTCCTCCTCCAGCTAGGAACTCCTTCAGTTTTTGTTCATGTACCACCGCCGCGCGCTGTATTTATAAAAGCAAGTAGTAAGATTGTGTTAACTGAAAAAAAGTAACGGAGGAGACCGCGGTGCTGCGGCACGCTGCTATTTCAGGTTAGACTACTTACCGCTGCCTCTATGTCTAGGAATCTGACCGAGACCTTCTTCTTTTCTATTTCCTCCTTCAACATTGCGAGGTACACCCTGATGGTCTGCATGTACAACATATATAAGTCACAAATAATTACAACAAAGAATACATCTTAGGTTACTCAAACATCAACTTTATTGCGGTTAGTAAGACCAGTAATTTTTTCTCACATTAGATGTAATCTCTCCTTCTTGAATTATTCTTTTCAAGTCATCTTTGGTAATGTCAATGATACCATCACAACACTCCTAATACCGGAAACTGTGCAGACACAAATAAGTCATAAGTAAGTCAAACTAGAGAACTAATTGTAATGTTTTATATATATATATATATATATATATATATATATATATATATATATATATATATATATACTAGGGAAGAATAAACTTACTCATCATTCTTGTCCTTGTTCAAATCAAATCAGTTCTTATAGTGATTCGCCACCTTTTCATCCAAGAGCTTCCATGTTGGAGTGTTGCGGTTCACTCCATCAATAACAATACGATTTTGGACTTTATGCTCCACCTCCTTTGTTCTTTTTGCTGGCTTTAGCCCTTCAGGGGTGTCATACTCCAATTCTTCTTCTTTCCTCTTTTGTGCCCCACGCTTCTTCAGGTTGACGTCTCTTTCAATCGAACCAGTCTCCACAGTTTGTTTTGAGCCCTTCTGCTTGACATATTTCTTGAGCCTTCCTGCTTGCTGTTCTTTATTCTTCAAGCTGGTTTCTTCATTCATTTTTTTTCCGGCCATTTCCACAGCTTGAGCAACAAGTTTGTCTAGTTTAGATATGACACGACCCGCCCCGAATTTCACCCTAAACCCGGAGTAAATCGTGCGGGGACCACCTCCAAGAAAGATTTACCACAAAATTCGGTACAACCTCCCTTGAAAATGGACAACCCTTCCAATAAAAACCTGCAAACACTTCTAAAGGTTCCAAATCCAACCTTAACTTCTGGAGCCTTCGTGCTCCTCAAAAACAATCATCACCAACAGGATAATAAACATTATCTAAGATAATATACATTATCCGAAAATATTCTAAAATATAAACAAGCCTTCACCCACAACCAAAAATATATACATTAAACCCAAGTATTCAGAGCTACTAGACACTAGCGGAAGCAAGAAAAGACAAGTAGGCTAAACAGGTAACCTACTGGTGAAAGGTGGTGGAAATACGGGTGACTATGCCTCGTCTCCTACTAGATCCAATCCGAACTCTGCAGACTGGGCATTTTAAAACAAAGGGCCCAGGGAAGACATTTAATAACTTTAGAGTGAGTGGACAAAAATAATTTAATAATAAACTATTTATGCATTCCCATTTTAATTTCATAGAAAAATAAACTGCATGCGGCAGCTCAAAAGCGCTCAATTCATAAACTGATAATTTCACGACTAGCACTGGCTAGTCACAAACTCAAATAAAATGGAGCCTCTCAGGCTAAACCATATATATTCATATATTCGTATGTATCTACACTCGTCAGACTCCTTGTATGAATCCTAGAAACAATTCAGCAAAATAGAAATTCATACAAGGCTACAACGCTGGCGTCTAACGCTCACGTTGCGCCATAATGATATTTTTCCTCATTATGACCGAAAAGGGACGGTGTACATATACGTGTGGACTCCCTATATGAAAACCTAAATAAACTGAAAAAGAAAGAAGTTTTCATATAGGGCTATGACGTTTGTGTCTAACACGCACGACACGCCATAATGATATTTACCTCATTATGACGGACCAAGCACGTATGGCTAGCTAGCATTTATATACATACTATTCTCATAAAATCCAAAAACATATATATCCACCGAAAATCTCATTTTCGGGATCTCTCCAAAGGAGGAAAAATTATCAAATGGGCGAGAATTCAATAATCTCATCAAAATAAACAAATGATTAATAAAATCATTCATCGCATGCTTTTTATTTAAAACAAAGGTCCACTCACAAATTAGGCCTAAGCCTGATGACGCTCCGAGACTTCTTCTGCTCGGGCCTCCTCACGTCCTGTTCCAAATATATAATTAATTTACCAACTGAAATCCAGTATTTATAAAATAGGCAAAATTAATCGAGAGCCATAATTACGCTCATCATTGCCTAAGTTCGATATTCTTAAATCGGAACGATCCAAACTTTTATATCATAGTCGGCAGTCGTATAAATAACCTTTCCCAGAAATTGATTTAAATCCTACGGTCGGATTTTACATTATTTAACCGCTTAAATACCAAACTTCGGAAATTCATAAACCTATTCAAAATTCTTCCGAAAATTCTAAAACTCATTCCATTAAATTCCTCATAAAAATCTCCACCTAAAACAGTTTTTCCAGCGGCGGCGCCGGCGGCGGCTCCGCCGGCAGCGGCGGCCGGCGACCAGCTCCGGCGACGTCCAAATTCTACCAAATTTTAACAGCAGCTTCCTCTCATCATTCCAAACAACTTTCATAACTATCACTAAGTCCAATTTCAAGCCTAACTAGGTCAATCGAACGCAAACACACAATAAGCCCTAGAATTTCAACTTCGAATTTCTCCTTACCGAGCTCAAGAGGGATCGAGCCTTTTGGAGGGGTTGTTGCACGGGAGGAGAGCTTCAAAACCGTACCAAGCTTGCCCGGATTGGTGGCCGGAGGAGGGAGTTCCGGCGACGGAAAGCCTAAGGCAGCCGCGCCTTTCGGGCGGCGTTTCTCCTTCACGGCGATGCTAGGGAGGCTGTGACCGGTCTAGAATGGAAGCTGGGTTGAAGACCGATCGATTGGGACCGGTGCGGCGGTCTGGGGCGGCCGGACGGCGGAGAAGAAAATCCGGCAGGGGGGGAAGAATCGGGAGAGAAAGAGAGAGAGGAGAGAGAATCGGGAGGGAAGAGAGAGAAAATCGGTTGGGCTTGGCCCAACTGGTTCCAACCCAATATAAACCCAATCCAAAAATTTAACACCCCAAAAAAATAATACCCTAATAAAATTACCTTTTACTAGCTAAATTTACCATTTTTACCGTCGTTACATTTTTCTCCTACGAATAACTCTCCGAAATAATCGTCCCTCAAAACCCCTCTAGGGACCAATTAAACTATATGTCAATGTCGAAAACGGTAAAATTCTTATTATAATCAAGCTAGTAAATAAGATAAAATCTTACGGGTCGGGATGTGACAAGATAGGTTGACATCGGTCGTCATAGGTTCATCATCTTCTGAAAATATCTTTCGCAATGGAACTGGTTCTGCTACTTGTTCAAAAAACTACACAAAAGAAAACACACAAGTTATCCTAAAAAAAAATGAAGAAAACACAATATTTATTGGGGGTCAGTAAACTGATTTCTACTCTTACCTCTTCAGTTCCTGGTTGCTCCTCTCTGCAGTTATATTCTTCCTCTTCAACCGGCTTTGACCTATCCTCCTCCTCCTCCTCCTCCTCAGTTACACATATTATCTGCTTTGTCTGAGCATGTTTTGCCCCCTTGTGCAACTGTTTCTTGAGAGCGTTGATTTCATTTTTGTCTGCCCTCCTTTCTTTCTCCAGCTCAATGATTTGGCTGTCCGCTTTTTTTAACTTGCCGAGCAATTCAGTGTTTTTGTTCACCAGTTCTTCATTTGCTTTGGCAAGTTTTGTCAGCTTCTTCTTCATATCTTCCAACGGCAGCTCCTGTACACGTTATAACAACGAAATCGTTACTGTTAAACAATTATATACAAATAGTAAACTTCTACTGGGGGTCAGTAAACAACAATACATTATCTCCCTTTAAATTTCATGACAATTACACACTTAATATACCCTAATAAACAACTTTATTGCCCCCTAGTAAATCCAGTAGAAGTTTACTGCCCCAGTAAACTTCTACTGGGGATTAGTAAACTTCAATACATTATCTCCCTTTCAATTTCATGACAATTACACACTTAATATACCCTAATAAACAACTTTATTGCCCCCTAGTAAACCCAGTAGAAGTTTACTGCCCCCTAGTAAACTTCTACTGGGGGTCAGTAAACTTCAATACATTATCTCCCTTTCAATTTCATGACAATTACACATTTAATATACCCTAATAAACAACTTTATTGCCCCCTAGTAAACCCAGTAGAAGTTTACTGCCCCCCAGTAAAACTTCTACTGGGGGTCAGTAAACTTGTAATTGAAGTTCCATTTTCATTGGCAATAGTTTTACTAGGTGTTAGTAACCATTCAAACTTACCCAATCAAATGTCCTTGGTGTTCCATTGTCATCTTGTTGCCGCTCAAGTTTGCCGGAACTCGTTTCCTCCTCATCCATCCATAGACCTTCTATTATGAGTTCCTGTTTTTACATTTATAAGCAAATCAGTTTAATTTAGTTTTTCAAAAAACAAAAAATACAATGCAATATATATTTTTTTTAAAATGACTATATAAATAAAATACCATTACCTCTAGCAATTCAGGTATTCTCAAATACTCATTTTGTTTGATGATCTCTGTATTGACCATCTTATAAATCTGGGAGTCTCCTTCTCTAATCCGCTTCTTTATTTTTGTTTTCTCCAAGAACCAGTATAGAACCAGAAGGAGGCATTCGTTCAAAACTCTTGGCTCCCTCCTTATGTGCTTGTGAAGTCCTTGGTGCAAGAATTCTAATACCTTATGTGACCAGTTGTATTTGTCGATGCCTTCAAGGTCTTCACACTTGAGTATCAGTTTCTATTCAATGTGGTTCCCGCTTCTACTGAAAAATAAAGTTGCCATAAGGTACATTATAACCAAAGAGGCTATCTTCCTTGGATCCCCCTTCTTCTTCTGAATCTTCCTAAGTTCTTCCATTAATGTGTCATCAATAACCTTTCTGGTGATTGTTCTTCTTGTTTGCTTTCCAAAGACAGCAGAATCTGCCACATTCTTCTTACTGCCCTTGTAGTATTTCTGGTCTATTGTGATATCCACATCCGAGCCTTCTTTGGTTATTCCAAAAATTGAATGCACGTCATGCTCCGTAATTTCAATCTTTGTGTTCTCAAATATGGAGTTTTTATTGTCACTGTTGTAGTGTCTCATTAGGATCTCAAAATCAGATTCAAGCTTTTTCACTTGATCCTCCTCAACCTTGTCAAATCTGAATGCTTCAATTATTCCCCGAAAACAAGTGTTGTTTATCAACTCCCATGATTCTTCTGGGATGCTCTATTTGTATCTATACATTAACATATAAAATGATGTCAGCGAGCACTTTTGCTGCACGTGTTTGATCTTAGTCAAGTCACCTTCTCCTCCTTTTTCCTTCTTCTTTCTTCCCTTTTCTTCCTCCTCCTTCTCCTCCCCTGAATCTGTCTCCGCTTGTTTTCTTTTTCTGCCTGTTGATCTTCTCTGAAAAAGATATTTTTCTGTTTCCCCATCTTCATCTTCAGTGTAATCATCATCTTTTTCTTCTTCTTCAGCAGCGGCACCCTTCTTGACCTCTTTTCTCTTTTTCTTCGACTTCATCTTCTGTAAAACTTCTCTTATATTTTGTTCTGTCCTCATAGAAGCTATAGATTCTTGAACCGAATCCTCTTCGGTATCAGAATTCATAACTAAAGGCCTTCAACTTCTTCTCATCCTGCATATAAGTAGTAAAAACTTGTATTTATAAACTGCATATGCAAAAAATAAAGTTTACTGCCCCTCAATAAACTTCTACTAGGGATCAGTAAACTTGCAAAAATTAACTCCCTTGCAATTTCAGGGGCACAACACACAACAAATACCCATTATTACCCTAATAAACAACTTCATTGCCCCATAGTGAACACAGTGGAAGTTTACTGCCCCCCAGTAAACTTCTACTGGGGGTCAGTAAACTTCAATACAGTATCTCCCTTTCATAATCATGTCAATTATACACAACAGATACCCATTCATATCCTAATAAGTAACTTCATTGCCCCCTAGTGAACCCAGTGGAAGTTTACTGCCCCTAAGTAAACTTCTACTAGGGGTCAGTAAACTTCAATACAGTATCTCCCTTTCATAATCATTCCAATTATACACAACATATACCCATTCATACCCTAATAAGCAAACTTCATTGCCCCCAGTAAACTTCTACTGGGGGTCAGTAAACTTCAATACAGTATCTCCCTTTCAATAGACTTTAGCCGACGAAATATTAAAAAGTCGTCGGCTAAGGTAAAAAAAATTTGGGCGGTAAACCAAATTTGAAGAAAAATTTTCAAAGGACTTTAGCCGACAAAAATATATGAAAAATCGTCGGCTAAAGTCGAAAATTTTCAACCAAAATTTTTTGGCGGTCAACCAAAATTTTCAAAAGAGTAAAGCCGACGAAAACAAAGAATTTCGTCGGATAAAGTTCTTTATATAGGAGTTTTACCGGAGGTGGATGGTAAGAAGTCAGAAAAAGTTCCGGATTTTCTCCTCGGCCTAGCTCCGCCGTCAAGCCACCGGAGACCACCACACTTGTCCCAAAAGCTTCGCCGTCGTCTCTACTTCATTGCTGGACAGGTGGTGCATCGAGTGGCGCCGCCGTGAGGGATAAATCGAGCTCCAAAACTCCGCCGATTCGGATTCGGTGTCGATCGAATTTCTCCTTCCTGTTCTATATATGGATAAGTTGAGTTTAATTAGTACTACATTCCCCTAGAATTTGGTAGCTCGATTCGGTGTGTGTGAAGAGAATCGAAGATTTGAAGTTTTTAGGGTTTAAAATTGGGGATTTTTATATTTTGATTCAATTGACCTGTTTAGACTTAGAATTGGGCTTCGATTTCTTCTAGAAAGTTGTTCGAAATGTTGAGAGGAAGATTCTATCAAATTTTGGTCGTGATTGGAGGTGACCGAAAGTTTCTGCAGTTTTTTTTTTCAAAAACCAGCAACTTTAGCCGACGATATTTAAATACTATATTCATCGGCTATAGTATTTTTTAATTTTTTTTATAAGGTTTAGCCGACGAAACAGACTATATTTCGCCGGCCATAGTTATTTTTTTAATTTTTTATTACACACTTTAGCCGACGAATATCTTAATTGTTTCGTCGGCTAAAGTCTGGGAAAAAAACCGACGACATGTTTTTCGTCAGCTAAACTTGGGACTATAGCCGACGAAATTTTTTTTTTCGTCGGCTAAAGTCATCGCCGACGACCTTTTCCCGATGAAATCTTAGCCGACGAATTAAGCTAATAGGCCGACGAAATTTTTAATTTCGTCGGCTAAAGTGCTTGTCCTGGTAGTGTGTTCTTATCTTTGAGATTCAGAATTGTTCCAAGAACGTAAATTTCGTCGGCTAAAGTGCTTGTCTTGGTAGTGTGTTCTTATCTTTGAGATTCAGAATTGTTCCAAGAACGTTGTCACAAACATTCTTCTATATGTGCATGACGAAAATATATGAAAAATCGTCAGCTAAAGTCGAAAATTTTCAACCAAAATTTTTTGGCGGTCAACCAAAATTTTCAGCCGACGATATTTAAATACTATATTCGTCGGCTATAGTATTTTTTAATTTTTTTTATAAGGTTTAGCCGACGAATTATGGCATATTTCGTCGGCTATAGTTATTTTTAAAAATTTTTTTATAAGGTTTAGCCGACGAAACAGACTATATTTTGTCGGCTATAGTTATTTTTTTAATTTTTTATTACAACTTTAGTCGACGAATATCTTAATTGTTTTGTCGGCTAAAGTCTGGGAAAAAAACCGACGACATGTTTTTCATCGGCTAAACTTGGGACTATAGCCGACAAATTTTTTTTTTTCGTCGGCTAAAGTCATCGCCGACAACCTTTTCCCGACAAATTAAGCTAATAGGCCGACGAAATTTTTTCGTCGGCTAAAGTGCTTGTCCTGGTAGTGTGTTCTTATCTTTGAGATTCAGAATTGTTCCAAGAACGTTGTCACAAACATTCTTCTGTATGTGCATGACATCCAAATAGTGTCTGATTTTCAACGTCGACCAGTAAGACAATTCAAATAATACACTTTTGTGCATCCAATAATTAAACTCATTAGGCGTGAGAGGATTCAAGTCGTTTACTTTTTTACTGGTGCTCAAATATCTGAACCAGTGCTCGTTAAGCTTCTCCCTAGGGATTTTAGATTATGTTTCTTAGTCCCATCAAATGCCTCAGCATCCCACTGTCACTCGTGATCCTCGTCAAGCCATCTACGAGATCCCAAGTAAAAAATTTTGTCAGCGTGGCAACTAGAATTGATGTCATCTAAGCATACCGGGCAAGCCTTGTACACCCATTAGTTTTTTGGCCAGACAACATCCCGTAAGTTGGAAAATCACTAATAGTCCAAATAACAACTGTTTTCATCATGAATGAAGTTTGACCATGCTCGTCAAAAGTCGGGAGTCTATTTTCCCATAACTCCTACAGCTCATCAATTAATGATCTCATGTACAGATCCAAGCACTTTCCTAGAGAATTTGGCCCTAGAACCATAAGCATAAGAAAATTATACTCCTTCCTCATACACATGTTGGGAGGTAGATTGTACGGAAATACTATCACAGACCAAATGCTATAAGACAAATTCATGTTTCCAGTAGGATTGAATCCGTCTGTTGCAAGTCTGAGTCTAACATTTTGACAGGTCTCCCCGTCTGCGGGGTGTGTGAGATTATCCGGATATATCCTCTCCTCTTCCTGGTGCCTTGCCTGGTGCCATCTTATATGATTGGCCGTATGTGAAGACATGTAGAGACGCTGCAGACGAGGACCCAACGGGAAGTAACGAAAAACCTTCCTAGGAATGGGGTTTTTTTGCTTAGATGAAGTGGAAGCTTCATACTTTGGCGCGTAGCAATGTGGGCACTCATGTGCATCCTTGTAATCTTTGTAATACAAGATCCAGTTATTAACGCAAGCGTCTATCTTCTGGTGATCAAGACCGAGGTCAGCCAACATGTTTTTTACCTGGTCGAAATCTTCCAGACAACTGTTACCAGCAAGAAGCAATTCCTTCATAAGTGCAATATCCTCGTCAAAACATTTGTTAGACTTTCCCCGCTTGTTTTTTATCCTCATTTGCTTCATGACGGTACCCAACACAATATGCTCACTGCCAAGATACAATTAGGTTTGTACTTGCCGTACAAACCTGTTGTACTTATCATAATCTCTTTTGTCAACGTGGGAGACATTATAGAAGGTGTCAGGGGCGTTGTCATAAACAACATTTTCCTGATATCTTGGAGCGGTGAACAGGAAGGCATCGTTTAAGATGTTCATCATAACAAGGTCCCCGTAACTAGCATTGGAAGATCTTGTCTGCTGATTATGTTGTGCTTGATTTTTTGCAAGTGTATGCATTTGAACTTAATTTTCATCGTGTCACGTCCGTGTGGTATAACTAGGACAAATACCGTTTAGTGTCAAGTGAGAATACATGTCTTCATATGTTACTGGTTTTCGATTGAGACATTCGTTGCACGGACATATGTGATTAACTTTGTCTAGAGGACTATGTAGACGCAAGAACTCAAAAAAATAAAAAATGCCTCTCATATAAAGTGGGGACCTCATTCCTAATTGCATCAAGCTCTTGTCCATGTTGTACACTATAATAACAGGGAACAAAAATATATAATCAAAAAATTTTGAACGTAACGGAAAATATATATACTTATTATATATAAGATATATTAATATATGTTGTTCATATCCCTTAATCTTCACCTTATACCTCCGGTTAGGGCCCTAATCCTGTTTGGGAGCACATTACATTGTGATTTCATTTGTTGTTTGGGCGTTTCGAATTCGCATGTGAGAAAATTTCGACAACATCTCCCTACAGTTCCCTAAGTGCACGAATAACTATACCTAGTATGCACTCAAGGAACAATAAAAGAAGATCTTCTCGAAATATATACCCGCAACCGAAAACGAAATGCACCAACAACATTACGGAATCTCAATATCATATGCTCCCAAATTGTCAAAATATGGGACAATTCGAAAACCATTTTGTTAAACACAGTCGTAACATAATAGTTCTCGAATGAGATTTCTAAGGGTAACAATTGATGAATATATAAGAATATTATAATTTTTAATTACATGATTTATCACATCAATATTAATGAATACACAAATGATTTGCATGAAAACAAAAATTTGATAAACATATTATTCACATAATTAATCATACACACAAAAGCTATATATATATATATATATATATATATATATATATATATACACACTCTAAAACTTTTGTAATTATTTCAATGACTAATTTCAGTTTACCCCTACTAACTTTAGGTTGATCATCATGTTAGTCCCTTTTCTTTCAATTTCATCAAAAACACCCCTCGACTTCTGATTTTCATCAGTTATGTCCAAACATCCATTTTCCATCTAATTCCTCCGTCATGTGATGACTTGTATTAAGAAGAAAACCAAATTCGAAGTCGTTGGGCCTATAAAAAAAGAGCAAAATAGACAAATTGCATTCAATCCCACCAAAATCACTAAGGTTAGGGGGTTGTGATGGAAACGGAGATGTGTATCAATATGGGGAAAAAATGGTCAGAAAGGTAATTTTTTTTTTTTCAGAATTTGACTTTTTTCTTGATGCCATGTTATCACGTGACAGATGAATTGGATGGAGAACGGAGGTTTGGACATGGCTGATGAAAATTGGGAGTCGAGGGGTGTTTTTGATGAAATTGAAAGAAGAATGACTGACATGATGATCGACCTAAAGTTGATGGGGGTAAACTGAAATTAGTTCTTATTTCAACATATATATACACACAAAATTAACATATATCATGCATCAAGCAATCCAGTAATTATATTATCCTCATAAGTAAGCAATAATCCATCAAAATTGGACAAGCAAAGTCGCCGGAAAGTTTGCCGAAAAATATGGCTGAATTAAGAAAGTAGATGAATTAAAGTTACATACCAATTAGGAGAGAAGCAGCTCTTGAAGTCGATCAAATTCTTGAAGAAAAGCTTCCAAAACTTGATTTGGATGAATTCTGTGAGGGGGGGAGAAAATATAGTCTTCAAGTCTGTTCTCTTCTAGGCAGAGGTTGAATAAATGATGTGTTTCACTTAGCTGACGGAACTTTTTGTCGCCTAAGACAAAATTCGTCGGCTAGGAAATTTATTCGTTCTGCGTTGTGTCAAGGAATAAAGGCATTTCTTAGTCGATGGAACAGGCCGTCGGCTAAGTAAGACATATTCGTCGCCTAAAAATTACTTAGCCGATGGCAAAAGGTTCGTCGCCCAGGACTAATTTACCCGACAGACACAGATTTGTCACCCAAGACTAACTATACCGACGAAACTATTTTATCGCCCAAGACTAACTAAATCAACAGAACTTAGATGACGAGCCAGTTTCGTTGGTTAGGAAGATCTTAGGCGACGGAGGTCGTCGATAGTCAATTTTCATCGCCTAAGACTTACTAAGCCGATGAAATTTTACCGACGGACATATTTCGTCGCCTGGGATTTACTAGGTCGATGGAACTTAGACGACAAATCCTATTTCGTAAGGTAGGCATGTCTCAGGCGATGGACGTCCTCGACAGTCAGTTTCTGTCGCCTAAATGGATCTTAGGCGACGGCTGTGGAGTCTTAGACGACGGTTGGTGTTTCCGTTGGCGAAGACGTACTTAGCCGACAGATTTATTATTTTCCGTCAGCTAAGAGGCGATTTCCTGTAGTGATATATTCTAACAACTTACTAACAATCCACTCATATACGACCACAACAACACTCCTACAATCCACACTACATCACCATAACTCCAATGAACACCAGTGCATCCTGATAAGTACATTTTATATCATATTATTATCCCTAATTTATGTGTTAGTTACTTGTGTGAATTAGTTTGAGTTATTTAGTTTGTTTTTGTGTTCTTATAGATGTTGTCTAAATAAATAAAATGTTAAAGTTATGGAAGCAATTTACTTATTTTCATATAGTAAATTGAGTCTGTGTTTTAACATGAGTCTTTTTCCCTTTAATTAAGTGAATAATTGCAACACATGTTCGTCTTATTCTAGTAGCATGTATGCATATATGCATGTGTTAAATTGGTGGATTATTTTCTCATGCATTAGGTGTGATGTGTGAAAATATTACCATGGCATCCATTGTTGAATTCACTTTTGCTTGTTTGATTCATAGGTATATAGATGCATTGATACAAACGTAAGAGAGTATGAAAAATTTCCGAACATATACCATGAAACAAGGAGGCAAGAAGCAAGCAAGCAAGCATGCATGATTCTAGGAACTAAATCTTCAATTGTTCAAAGATTGTGTACGTAACTTCTCTTCATTCACATGAAAAAATGAGAGAAGGAAGCTATGTATGGAAGCATTTATGGATGGAGACTTTAGCTATCAAGCTTGAGAAGTTTGAAAGATGGAGAGTCATTTTGTTTCCCTATAAATAGATGTTGCTTCAAGTGAATGAGAAAAGGAGGGGGGAGAGAGTGGAGAATTAGACACATTTGTACTCTTTGTTCTTCCCTTTCTTTAGCTACTTTTTGTATGATGTTTTGTATTTGTTTAAGTATGTTTTCAATTTGTACTATGTCTTGCTAATTTTCTTAACTAAGGTTAAGGAGGAAACCACATTATGAAATAAGTTTCTTTTAATTATCTATCAATTCCCATAGTTATGTTACTCATGCCTATGACTCTTGCTTCAAAATGCATTAATAAAATCTTTGTTCCTTTCACCTCTAATGTCATGCATTTTTGGTAGTTTGGAAGTCACTTTATTAATCCATGCTTGGCTTTGTAAATTATTTAATATGAACTCCTTTGATCTCTTGTCATTCAAATGAGCTTGTTTCACATTTGATGTTTTGTAAACACTTTGATCTTTTGTAGTTTCAATAAGTTTGTGTACATGTGATACTTTGATGTTCATAATTAAGAAGCGAAGAAGAGTCTACTTTAGATATATTTCATGTGTGTTTCATTGTTAAATCTTGAGAAAACAGTAGATTGATTTCTAGATTGCTACTCTTAATTCGGGAATTGGTAGGTAATATTAAGAGACTAATTAAGTAATGTGGTGGAATCATCAAGGTAATCTTTATCTATTTTATTTGTCTTAACTACTTCACCATCATTTTTCATTCAACTAGGTTAGTGTTAAATTAATTTGGATTCGATTAGTTTTTCCTATTATCATACATTCCCTGTGGGTTCGACCTCGCTCTTGTATATTTATGCTTCAATTAATTCGTGCGCTTGCGAGTAACATTTTAAAACACATCAAGTTTTTGATGCCGTTGCCGGGGAATGTAACAGAAAACTAATTTCATTTAAGTTGATTTAATTCTTCCACTAGTTATAGCTTAGTTTCTCATTCATTATAAACAAAAAAACAAAAACAAAAAAAAAAACTGCATCATTCATTTGTCTTTGTAGTTGTCTCTTTTTGACTTTTTTTTACATTCATATAGTATATATATCTATGTATATATCAACTTGCATAGCATTGATAACAAATAGTCACTTTTGTTCTTGTTTCTTTTTCTACACCTACGTTTCCTAGCTTCACCTTTTTGTCTATTTTGTTTCATTTTGGTAACATAGGAATAGGAACAAACAAAAAATAAGAAAATAAAAAATTTGGTAGACTACATTTACGTTCTATATGGCTCCATTTCACATCATTTTGCACTTTTTAGGCTACTATTTTTCTTACTATTCTCACTATAGTTTATTTTGAAGGGAATTTTCTTGAGTCAAAGAAGGAGAGCTAGCCAAAGAAGATCAAAATTTGGAGGAACAAAGTGACAATTGATCGAAGAAGAGAAAGTTGTGATTACTAGGCGGTGATAACAGCGGAAATCAAAATTGTCGCCTTGACACAACATTGTTTCTTTTCCAGGTGTGACACTTCTAATTTCTCAATTTTTTTCGTGTCTTTTGTTAGTTTTCTTTTGTTCATTGTGGTACATTTTTATTCTTTTTCTTTTTTAACATTTATCACTACTACAGAAAAAGTTTCCATGACAGTAAATTAATGATGTTTGCCTGAAAACGTCATCGTAGGTCATTTTTATGACGTTTTCAAAAGCAAACGTCATAAATCTGAATTTATACTTTCTTTTATGATGTTTAACGTTCGTCATGTTAGGTCTTGATTTTTAATGACGGGTATCAACCGTCATAAATGTTATGACTTTTTAGAATCATCATCATATATTTCCATGACATTTTTGAAACGCCATGCTTGAAATATTTTATGACAGTTTCTAAGAGTCATGAAATCATTCGACCCAATTGTTCGATGACGTTTTTTGAGTGCCATTAATTCCGGAATGGGCTATGACTCTTTCCCAACGTCATAAAATATTTTGGCCCAAATTTTTTAAGACCCTGCGTGTTGGTATTTTCACTAGGCGCCTAGCCAAATTTTTGGTGTTGAACTGTCCTTTTTAATTTTTTGTTTTCTATTTTTTGGTTTACCCAAATAAGATGAGATATAAGCTCGAAACCTAACTGATCACTGAAGCCCAAAACTCCGGTTCTTCCTTTATTTCTTTTCCAGTCTTCTTCTCCGTGCTGCGCCCAAAACTCCGGTTCTTCCCCAAAACTTCGGCTGGCCACTACCCTCCCGGAACTAACCGCGCACCCAGCCACCGTAGTCTCCACTCCTTCTGTCCGGTACTCTCGGCTTATCTCCTTCCGTCTGGCTGGTCTCAATGAATTATTCTCTCTTCCCAGCCAAACCAAAACCCTTGAAATCTCTGTATCATCCCTCAGGTGAGCTATGGTTATGGAAGGTAGGGTTTTAGTTTTTGATTTCGACTTTGTTCTCTCGGTTAGACCCTAATCTCTTTTTGGGTATTCATTTAGAAGATTGGGTATTCATTTAGAAGAAGAATTATGGTTTGTTGTTGTTGATTGTTGAAATATGTGATTATTGAGAACCTGTAATTCGACATTTGAATTGATCAGATTATTTGGAAATATGCCTGTACAAATTCAATGTTGTCGTGGAGTAGAGGGTTGTTAGGAAAGACCGAAGTTATCTATGCATGAGTGAAAGGGAGGGAGGGAGGGAGGGACTCGAGTTTTCATATGTTGTGCTAAGAGGTCATATATTCTAGGGTTCTTAGTTTCAACTTTAGAGTTGTGGTTCATTGATCAAGTTTACCACATGATACCCCATAGAGTCCAAGTAATTTCACATATATTATCTCAGCACACTGAGAACAGTAAAGGTCTTGGGATCAGGACTTGAGGCCTGAATCTCGTTAAACTCGAATATCTTCATGTATGATTGTAGTCTATTTTGATCTTTCTGTCTTTTGAGACTGACATGCAATTACAGGTTAGGTTGAACTAGGATTCTCAAAAAAAGTACCAGTACTATAGCTAACCTGCATTGCTCCATAAATGGGTATAAGACAACATGTTGTATCTATCTGGATCGAGTTTGATTCCAGCTAAGTGTTGCAATTGGTATCAAATTCTACTTTTGACTTGAATGCTCCAAATGAGATCTTAACCATGTTTCTTCTTCTTTGATGTTATGTCCCATGGCCACTTCTTCCCTTGGTCCGTTTTGGACATTGTTTAAGGCAACTCTGCAGAGTTTATGCAGCCACTATTTTACCACATTGATGGGAAGGAATTATTTCAAATGGCAGCTATACAATCTAGTTTGAGGAAAATTCTAGTGTGTTGATGCATGACGTAGTTTGAATCCCAATCCAGAAAAATAACTGAATTTGAAGACATGAAAACATCCTTTTCAAACCAATATCTACACAGTCTGGTGATCCTTTCATACGGAAATAAACAGCAGACAAACAAAATGTACATATAAATCATGTTTCTTGCACAATGGTAGAACTGTGGACATAGTATGATCATTTACAGCTGTCCATCATGAAGTTAATGGCATACATGATCTGATCTACTGCAATTAAGATTATTTGCTGAATTGTCTTACTGGGTTGCTTTATTTTCATCTAATACTTGAAAGTCCAATAGGGAAAACAACAATTTTACCCTTGATTAAGCTTGTTTTGTTTATTTTCTAAAATAATTGAGTAGTTGGATTTGTAAATCTCTATGACTAGTAGTAGTGGTTGATGATATTTTTGGTAACTTACAGGTTTTACTCTTCTAAATTTGCTGTGAGGATTGTGATTGCTTTGGTGGCTAAAAGGTGATATTGCTCTGGTGATTTGCAACTAGGAGGTGATATTGCTCTGCTAAACTTGTTGTTCAGAGGTATTGCTCTAATATCTTGTTAGTCTTTAGTTTTTGGGTTTTGTTATATGATGTCCTTAAGTGCATTGGTTTGATAGCTTAGTTGCATAATTGGTCTCATTTATCACTGTAAGTATGAGTTTTGCTTCAAGATTCTGTCTAAGTGTGCATGAATTTTAAGGCTATTTATGGTAGGAAACCAATCTGATTGGTATGTGATATATACTTCATATATATGTATGCATATATTAGTTTCAAATATTAGTATTTGTGAATGTTGACTTTTGTGTTAGTTATCCTTTAGTTTATTTTGTGACTTGTTTGGATTTATAAAATTGTTTAGGTGTAAGACGGTTCTAGTTTAGAATGGATAAGAGCTGGATAAATTGGGATCCAAATAGTGTCGAGTTTCAAGAAAAAGTTAAGGAGTTTATCTTAAAGTCTAAGAAGTATGCAAGGAATCCTGACAAGGTCATATGTCCTTGTGTTATTTGTGGAAACTGTAGTCCACAAAATGATGAAACATTGTTGTTCCATCTGACCAAATACGGCTTTGATCCTATGTATAAGGTCTGGGTTGCCCATGGTGAGCCTAGTGTATCAGCAAGATCTGCATAAGTCAATGGCTGTGCAACGTCACCTCATATTGACGAGGATTCTGAAATGCTAGAAGTGCATCAGATGTATGAAGATGTTTGTTTTCAGTTAGCTGTTGAAGGGGAAACCCCTAATTTTACAAATGTAGAAGATAGGTACCAAAAAAAGATTAAAGAGGTTGAAGTTCCTCTATACCCTGGTTGTACAAAGTACACAAAACTATCAGCCACCTTAGACATGTACAAGTTGAAAGCTGAATCTGGTCTATCCAATACTAGGTTTGATAAATTCATGAGTGCTTTTCAGAATATGTTGCCAGATGGAAATAGTTTTCCCGAGTCAAGATCCATAGTAAGGAAGACACTTAAAGATTTTGATTTAGGGTATGAGAAGATTGACGCATGCATCAATGATTGTTGCTTGTATAGGGGAAAAGAGTATGAGAACTTACATAAATGTCCTGAATGTAACGCTTCGAGGTATAAAGTAAATCCACGCACTGGAAAGATAAAAGGAGTTTTGCACACTTTTCTCTTCTCTCTCTATATTTGAGCAAAACACACACACAAAAAAACAAAAAAAAGCAATATATACTGTTTTACTATATATATTGTTTTGCTATGATGTACTGTGGATGTACTGAGTTGGTATTGGCTATGTGTACTTAGTTGAAACTTTGTTCTTTCATCTATATGTATTGACTTGCCTATATACTTACCATTTAGGATGGGCCTGAAAATGGTGAAGTAGGAATTCACTCTAGCGCTCAAACTGGAACTTCTAAGGTGAATATACATTTACGCATATGAGACCTGTGTTTTAGGTATGCATGTCAATCAGAAAATTTGACCAATCTGTTGGACTTTTGATTGTGTAGTCAGTACAAGGAAGCACCCTCTGTGTCAATGATCTGTGTGAATTGCTCGATTGGGAGGGCACAGGTTTTGTTGTGGCTAGAGGAAAGATTTCAGCAGTTGACCCAACTACAAAAGTGCATGGCTACAATCTTAGACCTGACTGTTATAGAGTTGCTGTTGAGGAAGCTGTCGTTCCTAGAGCTGAATTCTATCGTCCTTAACCTGAATTTTCTGCCATGGAAGATGCAATTGGAAGTACCATTGCTTGGCCAACAAAATACATTGTCCTTCTTTAAGTATCGGTATTGATGTTTTCTTTAAGTATATTGTTGTTGTGGCTATACTAGTTTGAATTATAGCTGTTTTTGTTACAAGCATTGTGAATCAGCAGTCTTTTGTATTATTTATGTTGGTTTTAGGTAGTTGCTAGACAATATGTTAAGTAGTACTTGTTTAAACTTTTGTTGTTGTTGCTATATATATATATATATATATATATATATGTGGCATAAGCTGCAACTTTCAGCTAGCTAGTTAGGTAGGACAAAAACTCTTTTATGGTTGGACTTTTGTATCATAAGTACTATTTCATGATGAATGTAATTGCTTGTGAATTTTAGTTTCTAATGCTATTTGAATTCAGTAAATTGGTTTTTTTCTTTTTTTTACCCAATTGAATGTATTTTATGACACTTTGACACTGTCATTGTAAAAGAGATAATGACATGTAAAAGTGTCATTCAAACATAACATGACTTAACAAAATGTCATTGAAACCATTGGAAGTAAGTTATAAAACGTCATGGAAACACTACTGATGGCGTTGGATAAACATCATCTAAAAACATATGATGACAATTGGAAACAGTCATGGTACATATTTGATGACAGTGCATAAGTGTCATGCAAAAATTTTAAATGACACTTTCGAACCGTCATTCTTATAATCTATGACATTTATTCACCGTCGTTAAAAGTTATTTTATGACATTTTTTAAACGTCGTTGTTTCAGGCCCCTTTCATGACTAGGGTTAAGACGGCGAAGTAGATGACGTTTGATAAATGTCATGAAACCCCTATAATGACGTTTTCCAAACGTCATAGAAACTTTTTCTGTACTAGTGTATGCATCTAAATAATTAGTAAAATTTCCACCTTAACAACATAGGGATTTGATTTCATCACCAATTCTTTGCCCATCTAGGTTAACCATCTCCTGCATTTGTTAAAACTCAAGCCAAATTTAATTGTAAAATCCATTAGACATTGGTTTAGGTTTTCACATAGCTCATAGGATCCTCTTGCATAGTGTAAATTTTTGGTAACTCCAGTGAGTACCTTCCAAAAGTGTGATGTCTAGAAAAGTTCTTTAAGGAAACACCTTCGGTGTTTAAGAAGAATTGGGTTTTGAGTGGGACCATTATGACCCCTCCAATCTTCCCGGAACTCACCTAGTTACATTTTTGGCAACCCTTAACTGGTAATCCTCTAATTCACTCTAAAAGAGAGTAGAAGCTAACTTGTAATTAATTGTTGCTTTGAGTAGATTTTCTTGTAGATTTGTGTGTGCAAAAAAAAAATTAATAAATAAAAAAATAGTGTCGTAGTTTATGTTTGATCGTCGTTCACTCAGTTTAGAGTTGTTGCCTTACGACCCTGAGATTGAGAGAACAATTAGGAAAGGAATCGAGAAATTTGATTCTCTGATCACGATGAGAGAAAATTTAGAGACCAAAACTCTAAGGGAGTATTTCGCTCCCGTCACCACATATTCCCCATCATGCATAGTGTTACCGAGCACTACTGCTGCTCATTTTGAGTTGAAGCCTCAGATTCTTCAACTCTTGCCTAATTTTCGTGGATTAGATCGTGAGGATCCATACATGCATGTCAAAGAATTTCTAGACATATGTTCCACCTTCAAATTCCAGAACTTTTCAGATGAGTCTGTCCGGTTGTGTCTGTTTCCCTTTTCTTTAAAAGATAAGGCGAAGGGATGGTTGAATTCCCAACCTCCAGATTCCATCACCTCTTGGGATGAATTAGTCAGAAAATTTCTGTCTAAATTTTTTCCCATGTCTAGAACCAATTCCCTTAGGCGAAACATTTCTGACTTTAGGCAAAAAGATGATGAACAATTCTACGAATTTGGGGAAAGATTCAAAGATTTGATTTTGAGGTGCCCCCACCATGGTGGAGATTGGTACAATATTTCTATAACGGTTTGACTAGGTCAAACCGTCATATGATAAAGTCAATGAAGGGTGGAGCATTTCTAAGTTTGAGAGATGATGAAGCCTATGAATTTCTTGAGGTTGGGTAGTTCTCCAAGAGAAATTGAGGTGGTTCTGCCAATTTGGATTGTAAGGCTCAGAAAATGCAATACCAAATGGTTTCCTAAAATTGTTCAAGGCATTGATTTGCTCAGGATGGCTTTCAGAGTAGCCGCACATGGAAGGACATGTTTGAGCTGAATGCATTGGGCTTGCACAAAGAGAGCAACCCTCGGACTGGACTTGCACTACGTCATTTTTGGCTTCAGACGACTTGAATCAGACAACAGAAGACGTAGTTGCTGTCGTCTGATACATTCAGACGACACATTTAAATATATGTCGTCTGAATGTAGCAACTCACAGACAGCTTAAATTAGCGTGTTCATGAGATGACAGACATCTGTCATCTCTATATTGACGTAAATATCTAATATTGACGTAAATATCTTAAAACAACCCCAAATTTGCAATGGTTCGATCTAAGACGACACTCTTCTGTCATCTCTATATTGACGTAAATATCTAATATTTTTTTGGTACAACGAATGTCTTTTTTTGGACACTTTATAGACCCTATCTTCCCGATAATTTGTTTGAAGTTCTCAATTGAGTGATTTTTCTCACAACTGAAACCTCTCTTCCTCTCTTCCTCACAAACCAAATTCTCTCATATATCTCCTCATTCTCAAACTGATCGAATCTTCTCTTCTATATCTAACCCTCAAACCAATTCCTCTCATCTTCAGAGACCCAGATCTGAAAACCCCCAATTTCAACCTCCCAAACCCTAAAAGCTCCAAACCCTCGCAAACCATGTCCGCCGCCTAAACCACCACCCAGAAGAAGCGTGCAGCCGAGCCTGAGCTCATCAAGTCGGCCAACCTCGATCTCAACTCCATGTTCTTTTCCTCTAATTCCTTCATATATCTTGCTTTCGCTTACGGACTCGGCTCTTGATGTGTTCGATTTGAATTTTTTTGCAATGATATCAAAGGAATCATGTTGGCGCTGCAACAGATCCGATATAAGGCGCACATGGACGACTTGAAGATGAACGAAGAGGCCATTTCCAAGTGAAAATTCAAAACGTTTAGCTCTTGATTTCACTAAATCAGCTCAGAAATTCAAAACTCTATCTATTTTTTGATTATTTTTGCTAATATAGTATCAAATTAGAATTTGTGTTCATTTTTCCCCAGTTTGAAGTTCCGTACTCAAATTACAGATTTCTTGTTTTTTTTTTTTTCTTTCCCTGTGTTTAGATTTTGATTGAGTTGATGATGTTGAGTAACATGAGTTCGTAATTATAGCTAGACAATGATCATATAATGGGATTGTTCAATCTGATAAAAATAATTTCAAAAGGCATAAGTGCATAACCTTCACCATGAAAATTTGATGATGTAGTTTCTATTGTGGTCAAATAACATGTGTTTGGAGACCATCCAACTCTAACATACTATATCTCTCTATCTCTCTAAAATATCTCTCTCTAGCTTCTATATATAAATGTTGGAGGAACAGCAAATGAACCTCTAAGGCAAAGGAAGAGAATTGCTTGGCGTCTGTAACCAATGAATGTCAACAAAGATTATGTCTCTCTTCCATCACTTTCTGCCAATCCCCCTTTAGTCATTTCATTTTCTTTGTTTCTCTACTTTTATTTAGCAGTCTCTTAGTTTCTTGTCTTAATGCAGATTTCATCTCTGGTTTCATGGTTGTCTCCAATCAAGGTAAAACCTAACACAGTCACTTTTCAATTTTTTTCTCTCTATTTTCGCCTGTGGATGTACAAAACTCTTTCCTGCTTTCTCAGTTTGTTGTTTGAATATTAAAATAAGAGTATTGTAATGTAATGCAAAATTGCAAATTGATTTGTTTATTGAAGAATTTTTGCTTTGTATGTTTTCTTGTACTCTCTGTTATTAGTTTCTACATATATATATATATATATACATATTGAGGTATATATAATAACTTGTGAGGAACCATGTTAAGATTCTTGTAGAAAAAGTAGGAGATAATGTGTCCCTCTTTTAATTGTATATAGGATCTCATTTCGTGCTTATAATGTGTGTGCATGCTGGTGCATTTTTATGTGCATTGTTGGTGTACTCGTATATCTTTACTTACTATGTTATTAATAGACTTGAGAAACTCTCCTAAATTTCTGGAGATAATGATAGTCTATTTTGTTTTTGGTTTACAGGGTGCTGGTAAATCAGCTGTTTTGAAAGCTTAATCAGACTCCTTTTTAGGTAAGTACAATTTACCAATCTATTTCAATGTCCAAATTATAGCGGTTTTTAATTTTATTTTATGGTTTCTTCCTCCAGCCAACTAGTGAGAATGATGCTACTCGAGCTCCAATCAGCATTGATTTACAGAGGGGCAGCTCATTGAGCAGCAAATCAATGATATTGCAGATTGTCAATTAATCCCATCAAGTTTCTGCAAGTAAGTCACTTAATGTATGTTCTCAATTTAATTTAATCATGTTATAGTGCTGTTTTTGTTTAGAATCTTCTTAGAATTTCAAGTCAATACTACTGTGTTTTCACATATAGGGTTGTTTTGATTTAGCTTTCATTTAAACTCACTTCACATCGTTCTTAATGGAGTTTGTTTATAGGTTATTTCCATGTCGAACTGAATCTTAATTTATTGTTTTGTAAATACCATCTTACATTGCAAGTATGTAAGAATTATAGCTGAATTCCACTTTTCATGATTTATAGTTTATATAAGGATTTCAGGTCCTAGTGATAAGACTTGCAATGCTTGAGAGGAGAACGTAGATACTTTACAGATACGTTGCAGGTGATTACTTAGTGTTTTTTTTAAAGTAAACTATTAAGCATGATTCTACCACACATGTCACATCCCGACCCTTAAATTTTTACCTCATTTACTAGCTTGGTTATAATAAGAATTTTATCGTCTCCGACATTGAGATATAGTTTAATTGGTCCCTAGTGGGGTTTTGAGGGACAATTATTTCAGAGAGTTATTCGTAGGAGAAAAATGTGTCAACGGTAAAAATGGTAAATTTTAGCTAGTAAAAGATAATTTTTAATAGGGTATTTTATTTTGGGGTGTTAAATTGGTGAAGTTGGGTATTTTTATGATGTTGGGCCGGGTTGGTGTGAGGCCCAAACCCATCTCCTCTTTTTCTTTTCTCTTCTCTCTTTCTCTCTCTTCTCTCTCTTTCTCTCCCGACACTCTCTCTCTCTCTTTCCCGCTGCTGGATTTCTTCCCGCCTGTCCGCCGCCGTCTAGCCAAGCCAGGCCGCCGCACCACTCCCGTTTGGACCCCCGCCACCTTCTCTCCCTCCCTGACCTAGCACCCGAGCCTCTAACCCGCCGGAGAGAAGGAAAACCCGCCGGAGACGCCGGGAAACTTTTCGCCGGAACTCCCTCCTTTGGCCACCAATTCGGGCAAGCTTGGTACGGTTTTGTAGCTCTCCTCCCGTGCAACGACCCCTCCAAAAGGCTCACTCCATCTTGAGCTCGGTAAGGAGAAATTCGAAGTTGAAATTCTAAGGTTTTAGGATGTTTTCGTTCGATTGACCTAGTTAGGCTTGAAATTGGACTTAGTGATAGTTATAAAAGTTGTTTGGGATGTTGAGAGGAAGATTCTGTTAAAATTTGATAGAATTTAGAGGTCGCCGGAATCGGCCTCCAGCGGAGCCGCCGCCGCCGTTTTGGGGTTTTGTATAATTTTAAATGTGTAATAATTAGAGGAGTTTAATGAAGTGAATTATGGAATTTTCGGACGAGTTTTGGATAGGTTTGTGAATTTCCGAAGTTTGGTATTTTGGCGGTTAAATAATGTAAAATCCGGCCGTAGGATTTAAGTCAATTTCTGGGAAAGGTTGTATTTACGGCTGCCGAGTTTGATATTAAAGTTTGGGTCATTCCGATTTAAGAATATCAAAGTTAGGCAATGATGAGCGTGTTTATGGCTCTCAGTTATTTTGCCTATTTTGATTAAAATTGGATTTTTAGTGGGAAATTAATTATATATTTGGAACAGGACGTGAGGAGACTCAAACTGGAGAGACCTCGGATCGACGTCAGGCTTAGGCCTAAAGTTGTGAGTGGACCTTTGTTTTAAATAAAAAGCATGCGATGAATGATTTTATTAATCATTTATTTCTTCTGATGAGACTTATTGATTTCTCTGCTATTTGGTAATTTTTCCTCCTTTGGAGAGATCCCGAAAATGAGATTTTCGGTGGATATGTATTTTGGATGTTTATGAGTATAGTATATAAATAAATGCTAGCTAGCTATACGTGCTTTTCCACCATACTGAGGTAAAATTCTATTATGGTGCGACGTGAGCATTAGACGCAATCGTCGTAGCCCTATATAAATATAATAATTTATATAGGGGATATACGCGTATATATATATATATATATACACCGTCTTTTCGGTCATAATGAGGAAAAAATACCATTATGGCGCAACGTGAGTGTTAGACGCCAGCGTTGTAGCCTTGTATGAATTTCTATTTTTCTAAATTGTTTCTAGGATTCATATAAGGAGTCTGACGAGTGTAGATACATACGAATATATGTTTATATATAGTTCAGCCAGTGTTAGCCAGTGTCAGTTTATGAGTTGAGCACTTTTAAGCTGCCGCATGCAGTATATTTTTCTATGAAATTAAAATGGGAATGCATAAATATTTTGTTATTAAATTATTTTTGTCCACTCACTCTAACATTATTAAATGTCTTCCCCTGGGCCCTTCGTTTTAAATGCCCAGTCTGTAGGATTGCATAGTTGAGATCGGGCGTACATGGAGAAGAGGCATAGTCAATAGTATACCTTCCGCTCTTTTCTATTTATTTCTAGTTCATTTCCTTTCAAATAGAGTTGCTCTGAATATGTGGTTGTTGGTTATAGGATCTTTGTTAAATCTATTTTTGGGAGATGTTGTGATTTGTGGGGAGCACGAAGGCTCCATGACTCTATAAGGTTGGAGTTGGAACTTTTAAGAGTGTTTGTAGGTTTTGGTTTGGAAGGGTTGTCCATTTCCAAGGGAGGTTGTACCGAATTTTGCGGTAAATCTTTCCTTAGAGGTGGTCTCCGCACGATTTACTCCGGGTTCAGGGTGAAATTCGGGGTGGGTCGTGTCAGTTGGTATCAGAGCACTAGGTTATTCGATTCCTTTCTCATTTTAGTACTACCTCATATTCTTGGTCATACTTAGTGTCTATAGAGTGATGGTCCGATCGCGACGGATCTATTAGCATTATATGCTTTAGACACTATGTGTTGATTAAGTTTGTGATGTAGTTGTTCTTATCTTATTTATGGACATTGTTGTGCCATAAATGTTCATATCTTCGAGACTATGCCTCTGTACGCCGACCTCTTGAGTAATCATTATGCTTTGAGTAATGAAAATGTGTATGGATTATGCCTTTTCCAAGGGTTATCAAGTTAATATTTTAAATTGTTAAGTGTTCAATTACGAGTTGGAAACTCCAGTGGGGAACTCATATGCGTAGCAGCATTCCTTTCAGTTGACCCAATGATTGATTGGGTTATGATTAAGATGTTAAGGTGAACATCTTGTGTGAATCTGTAGTAGGAAAACGTTTGATTCGATGCATGTCTTAGAGTTTCCTATTTATGGTGGGCAAGTATGAAGTTGTAGTAGTCCGATGGAAAAATTGTGGTGTCGAATTACGTGATTTCTGGGAGAAAATAGTTGGAAAGAAAGTTCGAAATAGTGGTGTATTATTTTGAGGTAAGGGTTGGTTGAAGTGATGCGGGAGGTACCCTTAGTCATTCAAAGAGGTACCTATGCGAGTTGTTGAGGACTATAATTTTTGGGCTAATTAGTCACGAGGGATTTGTGGCTAATAAAAAGGCTATCAATCTAGAAGTCTTGATTGATGACCAAATTTTCAACTGCCTTGTCCGTAGGGAAACTCAGTCGGGATTATTTTGGTTAATGCTTGTTATAGTATGGTGGCGCATATTTTGGTCATACAGCTCTAATCAAAGATATGTTTCTTATCCTTGGAATCTTCATATTAAAGAGTATAATCAGAGCATTTTGGAGAAGAGGTTATTAGCAGTCGATGAATAGTAAGATTTTTGGGTGACTTTCGTCTATATTGTGGTTTAGCTGAAGCCAGCTAAGGCGTTAAATATAAGAATCCAAGATTATTTTCCTTGGATTGTTGGCCTTGCAAGAGTCATTGAGCATAGCGTTGTGAAAAACATGTTGTTGTGTCATAGCAAGAGAATTGAAGAAAGTGAATGGTATATCTAAATATTTTGAATTGCTAGCAAGCTCTGAAGCGTTGAGTAGCAATTGTCGGTTATATTATTTTAATCGTGGAGCCATTATGGATTCTTTCAGAATTCTAGGTGTTGAAGTTTGATCTTCGGATTTGTTGAGTGTTTTATAAAGATGGCAAGTGTATTTGACCTTAAAATTATAATATTAAAGTAGATGCAGAAGAGTTGAGGTCACTTTGACTTTACGACAACAGTCGGGAATGGATTAAATATGTTGAGATCTTTGGAAGTTCTTAGTAATGCTAATTTTTAGCGACCTTGGTCGCTAGGATGGAAAAATGAGGAATGTTGATGTGGCGTGAATGTCCAAAGGAAAGTATTATAGCTTAAAGTGCGTGGCTATTGGAGTTGAATATTATGTTATCTGGAATAGCTGTAGATAAAAGGATTTATTGGAGAAGCATTGATGGGTGTTCATAGTGCTTTCAGTTGGCGTTGTCTTGAGTTAATCGATACAAGTCTTCAATGACATAATATTAGTGTTAAGTGTGAACGAAGTCTATTTGCTAATGTCACTTCGTTTGCAGTTAGAGTTTCTTTGGCATACTCCGCTTGGGGATTTGTTTATCTTCCATGCTAGTGACTTGGTAAATTGGATTTTATATGGAACATGTTTTGGTGATATATAAGTTGTTTATGTTGCAGCTTTATGTAACCGAAATGTTTCATTCGCATGATAATCATGTTTCAGATCAAGCTGCTAGTTTGAGTACTCAAAATAGTAATGTAATAGTTTTGGTGGAGAGACCTAAGTGACGTGGTTTTGATCTCTTCATAATGTCGTTTCGAGAATCGAGATTATCATATGTTAGCGGAATGGTCACTTAGGTAGAGCAAGATTTTCTTGTGGACTTGCGAGAGCTTTGACTCCGCGAAAGACTCTGCAAAGTGTCTCGGTATTAGAAGTGATTGTTGCAGTTCTGCAGTGTGTGCATCCTTAAATCTGTTCATTTGGCGGGTTTTAATTTTGACACTATGAGCATGTGGGAATACGTGAACCCTACTTTCCTAGCAAGTGAGCTTCAACGTCGAGTTTGTGAGCAGCGCATTAACGAGGTTGTTGCATGACGTTAGGAGATTTGAGCCCGATGGTGATAACAAATGTATGCGATTTATTTGGTTAACTAATTATGTTGCTTAGGAAGGAGTGTACATACCTACGGGTACTCGTACTCTGGAACAGGTATCACTGAACTCACTTACATGTAAACGTTAGTGGTAGTTCAACGAAGGATTTAAAGTATTCGAGAAGATTTAGAATAATTCAGGATTTAAATGAAAAGGTTAAAGGAGTTAGAGTTAGACTTAAAGCAGCACAAAGTGGTCAGAAGAGTTATAAAGATGTCCGTAGGAAGGACCATGAGTTTCAAGTGGGTGATTAGGCGATCTTGGAACTACCTCCTTGGAAAGAGGTGATACGTTTTGGTAACGTGGAAGCTTGGTCCGAGATTTATTGGTTCTTATGGGTTTTTAGATCAAGTTGGCTCTCTTGCGCAACGGTTAGATTTGCCTCCGGAATGATCCAAGATACATAATGTGTTTTATGTATCCATATTTCGCAAGTCTAGTGCCGATCTCTCTCATGTGTTGCGAGAGCAGCCAATCAGTTTAACGAAAGATTTGTCCTATGAAGACGAACCGGTTCAAATTCTCGACCGAAAGGAGCCAGTGCTTAAAAGCAAATTATTTTTCCTCTTGTTAAAGTTCTGTGGAGGAGACACCAAGTAGAGGAAGCTACTTGGGAATCAGAGGAGCAACTGAGGCAGCAGTATCCCTATCTCTTTGATTGTCAGGTATGTAAATTTCGAGGACGAAATTTTTATAAGGAGAGGAGAATTGTCACATCCCGACCCTTAAATTTTTACCTCATTTACTAGCTTGGTTATAATAAGAATTTTACCGTCTCCGACATTGAGATATAGTTTAATTGGTCCCTAGTGGGGTTTTGAGGGACGATTATTTCGGAGAGTTATTCGTAGGAGAAAAATGTGTCGACGGTAAAAATGGTAAATTTTAGCTAGTAAAAGGTAATTTTTAATAGGGTATTTTATTTTGGGGTGTTAAATTGGTGAAGTTGGGTATTTTTATGATGTTGGGCCGGGTTGGTGTGAGGCCCAAACCCATCTCCTCTTTTTCTTTTCTCTTCTCTCTCTCTCTCTTCTCTCTCTTTCTCTCCCGACGCTCTCTCTCTCTCTTTCCCGCTGCCGGATTTCTTCCCGCCTGTCCGCCGCCGTCCGGCCAAGCCAGGCCGCCGCACCACTCCCGTTTGGACCCCCGCCACCTTCTCTCCCTCCCCGGCCTAGCACCCGAGCCTCTAACCCGCCGGAGAGAAGGAAAACCCGCCGGAGACGCAGGAAAACTTTTCGCCGGAACTCCCTCCTCCGGCCACCAATCCGAGCAAGCTTGGTACGGTTTTGTAGCTCTCCTCCCGTGCAACAACCCCTCCAAAAGGCTCACTCCATCTTAAGCTCGGTAAGGAGAAATTCAAAGTTGAAATTCTAGGGCTTTTAGGATGTTTTCGTTCGATTGACCTAGTTAGACTTGAAATTGGACTTAGTGATAGTTATAAAAGTTGTTTGGGATGTTGAGAGGAGATTCTGTTAAAATTTGGTAGAATTTGGAGGTCGCCGGAATCGGCCTCCGGCGGAGCCGCCGCCGCCGTTTTGGGGTTTTGTATAATTTTAAATGTGTAATAATTAGAGGAGTTTAATGAAGTGAATTGTGGAATTTTCGGACGAGTTTTGGATAGGTTTGTGAATTTTCGAAGTTTGGTATTTTAGCGGTTAAATAATGTAAAATCCGGCCATAGGATTTAAGTCAATTTCTGGGAAAGGTTGTATTTACGGCTGCCGAGTTTGATATTAAAGTTTGGGTCATTCCGATTTAAGAATATCGAAGTTAGGCAATGATGAGCGTGTTTATGGCTCTCAGTTATTTTGCCTATTTTGATTAAAATTGGATTTTTAGTGGGAAATTAATTATATATTTGGAACAGGACGTGAAGAGACTCAAACTGGAGAGACCTCGGATCAACGTCAGGCTTAGGCCTAAAGTTGTGAGTGGACCTTTGTTTTAAATAAAAAGCATGCGATGAATGATTTATTAATCATTTATTTCTTCTGATGAGACTTATTGATTTCTCGGCTATTTGGTAATTTTTCCTCCTTTGGAGAGATCCTGAAAATGAGATTTTCGGTGGATATGTATTTTGGATGTTTATGAGTATAGTATATAAATAAATGCTAGCTAGCTATACGTGCTTTTCCACCATACTGAGGTAAAATTTCATTATGGTGCGACGTGAGCGTTAGACGCAATCGTCGTAGCCCTATATAAATATAATAATTTATATAGGGGATATGCGCGTATATATATATATACACCGTCTTTTCGGTCATAATGAGGAAAAAATACCATTATGGCGCAACGTGAGCGTTAGACGCCAGCGTTGTAGCCTTGTATGAATTTCTATTTTTCTAAATTGTTTCTATGATTCATACAAGGAGTCTGATGAGTGTAGATACATACGAATATATGTTTATATATAGTTCAGCTAGTGTTAGCCAGTGTCAGTTTATGAGTTGAGCACTTTTAAGCTGCCGCATGCAGTATATTTTTCTATGAAATTAAAATGAGAACTCATAAATATTTTGTTATTAAATTATTTTTGTCCACTCACTCTAACGTTATTAAATGTTTTCCCCTGGGCCATTCGTTTTAAATGTTCAGTCTGTAGGATTGCATAGTTGAGATCGGGCGTACATGGAGAAGAGGCATAGTCAATAGTATAGCTTACGCTCTTTTCTATTTATTTCTAGTTCATTTCCTCTCAAATAGAGTTGCTTTGAATATGTGGTTGTTGGTTATAGGATCTTTGTTAAATCTATTTTTGGGAGATGTTGTGATTTGTGGGGAGCACGAAGGCTCTAAGACTCTATAAGGTTGGAGTTTGAACCTTTAGGAGTGTTTGCAAGTTTTGGTTTGGAAGGGTTGTCCATTTCCAAGGGAGGTTGTACCGAATTTTGCGGTAAATCTTTCCTTGGAGGTGGTCCCCGCACGATTTACTCCGGATTCAGGGTGAAATTCGAGGTGGGTCGTGTCAACACATCTGCCAATGGATCTCAAACATCAATCAACTCAACATTGCCTTAGTTTTTAGATTCATTCAGACGGACCAATTGGTGTATGTTAGCTTTTACGATAATTCATTCAATTGCATGCTAGTTTATATTTGGTTTTTGTGTCCTTAAAACTTACTAATATTCTTTGTCTTCAATTTGGCAGGAGACACTTGAATGATAGGTGCACACTGAAGTTTGGATATGAAGGAAGTATCAGAGTGCATTAGTGCTGTTAGGACTTGGGGGGACTTCCTACACGCCACAATTGTAGTTGCTAGTATTTGGTTTGTTGTCTTTTTTATTTTATAGCTTGTAAGCTGGTCTGTTTAGAACAAATAACTTTGTAAACTTTGTTGGTTTTTGACAATGAGAATGAATTTGAGATATCTGAATCATGTTGTGCAAATGCTTTATTAAATTGTCATCCAAATTAAAATCAGACAACAGATATTCCCATGGACATCGACGTCTCTACATATTTCAAACGACATTTATATGTCGTCTTAAAGTAAAAGATGACCATATTGTATCTCGTCTGAGGTAAGTATCAGACGACAGATAAGTGACGTTTGAATACATTTGAGTCGAGAGAAAAGGTTTGACGTATGTCGTCTGAGATATATTTAGACGACAAAATAGTAACGTGTGAATAAGTTTGAGACGAGAGACGGGTGCTCACATCTTTAGTATTACTTTAGTTTCGACGATACTTTTATGTCGTTAAGAACCTTTCTAACGACAGAAACTTTAATTTTGTTACGAATGTAGGTGCATACAGACGACAGTTGCTTATATACAATCTTTCGTCGAAGTTGTATCAGATGTCTGACGAGGTCTGTCGACTGAATGCTTATCAGATGACTGCTTGATAGACGACAGCCGAAAAAGCATTTAGACGACCGACCTAGCAGGTCGTCTGAAGCCAAAATTGACGTAGTGTTGGTTAACTGAACTCATGGTTTTATCTAAAGCTAACGCCTCAACCTTTCTTGACAAACTCTCAATCTTTAGCTCTAAATCAGAGACACTTCTCACCTTATACATTCCTCCTCGCTTGGGTTCCTTCACTTGTCTATCGTATTGATTGGAAAAATCCAACTGTTGAGAATTTTCAGACAAGTTTTCAAGAAATTCCCCTTAATATTAAAACCATAAAAATCCCACTATTGTACCAAACTCCCCTTAATATTCTACATTTAAAACCATAAAAATCTCCCAAACAGCGGCGGTCGGAGGCCGACTCCGGCGACCTCCAATAACTACCAAAATTTGACAGTAGCTTCCTCTCAACCTACTCTACAACTTTCTTAACTAGCACAACACCCAATTTCAAGCCTAACTATGCCAATCGAACGAAAACAACACAAAATGCCCTAGAACTTCCACTCACTGGTTCTCCTTACCTAGACCAAGAGAGGGCGAGCCCTTTGGAGGGATTGCTGCACGGGAGGAGAGCTTCACAATGAGCCAAGAATCGCCGGCTATGGTAGTCGAAGAAGGGAGTTCCGGCGAAGGAGTAGTCGACGTTTCCAGCGGGTTCTCCTCTCCGGCGACGCTACCGACTCGGACACTAGGCCGGGGAGAGAGAGAGAAGGTGGCGGGGCTCTGAACTGGGCTGGAGTGGCGGCCGGTGGCTGGCCGGACGACGGCAGGCGACAGCTGGAAGTTTGCCGAGGAGAGGGCTCGGGAGAGAGCTCGGGGAAGAAGGAAAAGAAAAGAGAGAAGAAGAAAAAGAGGAGAGCAAGAGAAGAAAAAAGAGAGGAGAAAATGGGGTTTGGGCCTCACACCAACCCGGCCCAACACCACAATTATACCCAACTCCACCAATTTAACACCCCAAAACAAAATACCTTATTAAAAATTACATTTTACTAGCTAAAATTTACCATTTTTACCGTCGTCACATTTTTCTCTGACGAATAATCCTCTGAAAATAATCGTCCCCCAAAACCTCTTAGGGACCAATTAAACTATAACTTCATTGACGGAGACGGTAAAATTCTTATTATAACCAAGCTAGTAAATAAGGTAAAAATTTAAGGGTCGGGATGTGACAATTCTCCCCTCCTTATAAAAATTTCGTCCTCAAAATTTACGTACCTGTCATTTGAAGAGATAGGGATACTGCTGCATCATTTGATCCTTTGATTCCCAAGTAGCTTCTTCTACTTGATGACTTCTCCAAAGCACCTTGACAAGTGGGATTGTCTTGTTCCTTAGCACTTGCTCCTTTCGGTCGGAAATCTGAACCGGTTCCTCTTCATAGGTCAAATCTTTCGTCAAACTGATCGGCTGCTCTTGCAGCACATGACGGGGATCGGCAATATACTTACGAAGCATGGATACATGAAACACATTATGTATCCTGGATAACTCTGGAGGCAAAAGTAGCCGATAAGCAAGTGAGCCAACTCGCTCTATAATCTCATAAGGGCCAATATACCTCGGACTAAGCTTCCCACGTTTACCAAAACACAAGACCCCTTTCCAAAGAGATAGTTTCAAGAACACCCAATCACCCACTTGAAACTCAAGGTCTTTCCTGCGAACATCTGCATAACTTTTCTGCCTACTTTGAGCGGCCTTGAGTCTATCTCTGACCACTTTAATCTTCTCATTTGTATCATGAATCAACTCAGGACCGCAAAGTTCGTTTTCTCCTACTTCATTCCAACACAAAGGCGTACGACACTGCTTCCCATAAAGTGCCTCAAAGGGAGCCGTACCAATGCTAGAATGAAAGCTATTATTATATGCAAATTCCATCAAAGATAGGTTCTTATCCCAACTCCCTCTGAACTGCAAGGCACAAGCTCTCAACATATCCTCCAAAGTCTGAATAGTCCTCTCCGATTGCCCATCGGTCTGAGGATGAAAAGCAGTGCTGAAGTGTAATCGGGTACCTAAAGCTGCTTGAAGGGCTCCCCAGAATTTAGAAACAAATCTAGGATCCCGATCTGACACTATTGATTCAGGTACACCATGAAGCCTCACAATTTCATTCACATAAAGCTCCGCCAAATTATACTTCTTTCCCACTGGCAAGAAATGTGCAGACTTGGTGAGTCTATCCACTATCACCCAAATACCGTCATGCCCTTCACGGGTACGAGGTAAACTGAAAACAAAATCCATGGTGATGTGGTCCCACTTCCACACTAGAATAAACAGCGGCTCAAGCAATCCAGAATGCTTCTGCCTTTCAGCCTTTACTTATTGACAAATCAAACATCTACTCACAAAAGCTGTAATTTCTCTCTTCATGTTTGGCCACCAATAATAATCCTTCAAAATCCGATATATTTTTGTGCTACCCGGATGAGCAGCATAAGCGGAACTATGAGCTTCCTCCAAAATCTCACTCTTCAACTCTTCATTTCTTTTTGGAACACAAAGCCGATTCTTAAACAATAAAGTCATATCCTTCCTAACTAAAAAATGATCGGCTGCGGCTCCGCTCAAAGCTCTTTCTATCAATCGAACTATGGAAGGATCATTATACTGTGCTTCCCGCACTCTATCCACCAAAACTGGCCTCACATGAAAACTAGCTACCAAGGCACCCACTTCGTCCACTGATAAATCCACCCTTGCAGCTCGCAACTCAAAAAGAAGTGGAACTCGAACCGTCCTCAAGTGAGACAAGGATATGGAGGGATTTCGTCTAAGAGCATCTGCTACCACATTAGCTTTTCCAGGGTGATACTCAATAGTGCAATCATAATCATTAATCAACTTCATCCACCTTCTCTGACGCGACCCACCCCGAATTTCACCCTAAACCCGGAGTAAATCGTGCGGGGACCACCTTCAAGGAAAGATTTACCGCTAACTTCGGTACAACCTCCCTTGAAAATGGACAACCCTTCTAATAGAAACCTGCAAACACGTCTAAAGGTTCCAAATCCAACCTTATAGACTCTTGGAGCCTTCGTGCTCCCCACAAATCACAACCTCTCCCAATATAAATTTAACAAAGATCCTATAACCAACATATTCAGAGCAACTCTATTTGAGAGGAAATGAACTAGAAATAAATAGAAAAGAGCGGAAGCTATACTATTGATTATGCCTCTTCTCCATGTACGCCCGATCTCAACTATGCAATCCTGCAGACTGGGCATTTTAAAACGAAGGGCCCAGGGGAAGACATTTAATAACGTTAGAGTGAGTGGACATAAATAATTTAATAACAAAATATTTATGTATTCCCATTTTAATTTCATAGAAAAATATACTGCATGCGGCAGCTTAAAAGTGTTTAACTCATAAACTGACAATTTCACGACTAGCACTGGCTAGTCACAAACTCAAATAAAATGGAGCCTCTCAGGCTAAACCATATGTATTCATATATTCGTATGTATCTACACTCGTCAGACTCCTTGTATGAATCCTATAAACAATTCAGAAAAATAGAAATTCATACAAGGCTACAATGCTGGCGTCTAACGCTCACGTTGCGCCATAATGGTATTTTTCCTCATTATGACCGAAAAGGACAGTGTATATATACGTGTGGACTCCCTATATGAAAACCTAAATAAACTGAAAAAGAAAGAAGTTTTCATATAGGGCTATGACGCTTGTGTCTAACACGCACGACACGCCATAATGGTATTTACCTCATTATGACGGACCAAGCACGTATGGCTAGCTAGCATTTATATACATACTATTCTCATAAAATCCAAAACATATATATCCACCGAAAATCTCATTTTCGGGATCTCTCCAAAGGAGGAAAAATTATCAAATGGGCGAGAAATCAATAAATCTCATCAGAATAAACAAATGATTAATAAAATCATTCATCGCATGCTTTTTATTTAAAACAAAAGTCAACTCACAACTTTAGGCCTAAGCCTGACGTCGATCCGAGGTCTCTCCAATTTGAGTCTCCTCACGTCCTGTTCCAAATGTATAATTAATTTCCCACTAAAAATCCAATATTGATAAAATAGGCAAAATTAATCGAGAGCCATAAATACGCTCATCATTGCCTAAGTTCGATATTCTTAAATCGAACGATCCAAACTTTAATATCATACTTAGCAGTCGTAAATTCAACCTTCCCCAGAAATTGATTTAAATCCTACGATCGGATTTTACATTATTTAACCGCTTAAATACCAAACTTCGGAAATTCACAAACCTATTCAAAACTCGTCCGAAAATTCCACAATTCACTTCATTAAATTCCTCTAATTATTACACATTTAAAATTATACGAAACCCCAAAACGGCGGCGGCTCCGCCGGCAGCGGCGGCCGGAGGTCGATTCCGGCGACGTCCAATTTCTACCAAATTTTAACAGAATCTTCCTCTCAACCTCCTCTACAACATTCATAACTACCACAAACTCCAATTCTAAGCCTAACCATGTCAATCGAACGCAAACACACAATAAGCCCTAGAATTTCAAATACCGATTCCTCTTTACCTAGCTGAAGATGGAGGGAGCCCTTTAGAGGGATTGAAGCACGGGAGGAGAGCTTCAAAACGAGCCAAAGATCACCGGCTTTGGTGGCCGGAGGAGGGAGCTCCGACGAAAGAAGCAATCGGCTACTAGGGGGAGTTTCCTCCCCGTTCGGCGGCGCAACCGGCCGGTCACCGGCCCAGAAAGAGAGAGGGGACGGCGGGGGTCTGAACGGGACCAGTCCGGCAGTCGCTGGTGGTCGGACGGCGGCGGCTGGCAGAGAGAGATTCCGGCAGCGGGAGAAGAGAGGAGAGCGGAGGAGAGAAAAGAGAGAGAAGAGAGAGAAAGGGAGAGAAAAGAGATGGGTTTGGACCTCACACCAACCCGGCCCAACTCCATAAAAATACCCAACTTCAAAATTTAACACCCCAAAATAAAATACCCTAATAAAAATTACCTTTTACTAGCTAAAATTTACTATTTTACCGTCGTTACATTTTTCTCCTACGAATAACTCTCCGAAATAATCGTCTATCAAAACCCCTCTAGGGACTAATTAAACTATATCTCAATGTCGGAGACGGTAAAATTCTTATTATAACCAAGCTAGTAAATAAGATAAAATTTACGGGTCGGGATGTGACATTCTCTGTCTTAAGTTTATCTCTCTTTGAGTGAACACATACCGAAGACTCTTGTGACTGGTAAAAATATGACACTTGGCCCCATAAAGATAGTGTCTCCACAACTTGAGAGTAAAAACTACCGCTGCAAGCTCTAGATCATGAGTGGGATGATTCCCCTCGTGCGGCTTTAATTGCCTGAAAGCATAGGCAATAACTGGCTCATGTTGCATCAATACCCCACCTAGACCACGTCTAAAAGCATCACAATACACCACATATTCACCGCTATCATCTGGAAGTGCCAAAACAGGAGCACTAGTTAAGCAATTCTTCAATTCTTGAAAACTTTGCTCACACTCATCTGACCATTCGAACTTAACTCCCTTCTTGGTCAATCTTGTAAGAGGAGCAGCAATCTTCAAAAAATCTTGCACAAAGCGCCGATAATAACCTGCTAATCCCAAGAAACTACGGATCTCCGTCACAGTAGCAGGTCTTCTCCAATTTGCCACCACTTCCACCTTCTGGGGATCCACACTAACTCCTTCTGCCGAAACTACATGACCCAAGAACCCCATTTTGTCTAGCCAAAGCTCACACTTGCTAAACTTAGCATATAACTGAGACTTTCTCAAAGTATGCATAACCATTCCTAGATGCTTGGCATGCTCCTTTTCACTTCTTTAGTATACCAAAATATCATCTATGAATACGATCACGAAGCGGTCAAGATATGGACTAAACACCCTATTCATGAGATCCATTAATGCCGTGGGTGCATTAGTAAGTCCAAAAGGCATCACCAAAAACTCATAATGACCATAGCGTGATCGAAAGGCAGTCTTGGCTACGTCACTCTCTTGGATCCGCAACTGATGATAACCCGATCTCAAGTCAATCTTTGAGAAAACAGAAGCACCCTTTAACTGATCAAATAAATCATCAATGCGGGGCAATGGATATTTATTCTTCACCGTGACTTGATTCAATTTCCTATAATCAATGCATAGTCTCATGGTGCCATCTTTCTTCTTAACAAACAACACCGGAGCACCCCATGGAGACATGCTAGGCCGAATAAAACCTTTGTCTACCAACTCCTGCAATTGAGTCTTCAACTCTTTCAATTCCGCTGGAGCCATTCTGTAAGGTGCCTGAGAGATAGGCATAGTTCAGGGAAGTAATTCAATAGAGAAATCTATCTCCCTTGCAGGAGGCAACCCAGGCAACTCTTCAGGAAAAACATCCGGAAACTCTCTTACTATATGAATATCTTCTACTCCCACAACTCCCATATTTGTATCCACCACGTGAGCTAAATACGCCTGACAGCCTTTATTCAATAATTTTCTAGCAGCAACGGCTAAAATCAGGCAACTCGAAATAACATCTCTTTCCCCTTGAAATGCAACCTCAAAACCATCTAGACTTCGTAGCACCACTACTTTTTGAAAACAATCTACCATAGCTCTATATGCTTCTAAAAAGTCCATTCCCAAGATCACATCAAACTCCACTATGTCTAAAGGAATGAGATCGGCCTTGAAATTAAATCCCTCTACCAATACTTCACATCCACTAAACACCCAATTAATTCTCATCACCTCACCGGAGGGTAGAGATACATGCCACTCGCCTGGAAGAGGCGATGATGGCACATTGGCATGGAGCGCAAATCTACTAGACATAAATGAGTGCGTGGCTCCGGGATCAATTAAAGCAAAAGCAGGCTGACCAAAAATTAATAACGTACCAATGATGACATCTGGAGAAGTACGACCCTCCTGCTGGGTCATGGCATGCAGTCTAGCGCGAGTCATGGGACGTCCACGCTGACCACTACCCTGCTGAGGGCCACCTCTGGCCGATGCACTACCCTGAGTACTACTACCAGAGCCTCTAGCTGAAGACTGACCGACTGACTGAGTAGGGGTGGGGGTCGTCCTCTGAGCCAACAATGGACAATCTCTCTTGAAGTGGTCTTGACCACCACACTCAAAACACCCAGAAAACTGCTACTGACCAAAAGAAAAAGTCTGACCACCCGATGTACCCCCCTGAAAGCTGCCACCAGCACTAAACTGACCAGACTGCTGCCTACCCAAACGACTCCGAGCAGGTCTCCTATGACGTCCTCTAACCCTGAACGAGAATTAGAACCCGATCCCCCACTACTGCCACTGACACAACCCACCCCGAATTTCACCCTGAACCCGGAGTAAATCGTGCGGGGACCACCTCCAAGGAAAGATTTACCGCAAAATTCGGTATAACCTCCCTTGAAAATGGACAACCCTTCCTAACGAAAACCTGCAAACACTCCTAAAATTCTCAATCCACCCTTTCTGGAGCCTACATGCTCCCCAAACACAACCACCACAAAATAATAAAACATCTTCTAAATCAATACATAATTATCCAATTAAGATAACATAAATCCTCCGTCAAATAATCTAAAAAGTCAACATGCCTTCACCCACAACCAAAAGATATATACATTAAACCCAAGTATTCAGAGCTACTAGACACTAGCGGAAGTAAGAAAACACAGGTAGGTTAAACAGGTAACCTACTAGTGAAAGGTGGTGGAAATACGGGTGACTATGCCTCGTCTCCTACTATATCTAATCTGAACTCTGCAGACTGGGCATTTTAAAACAAAGGGCTCAGGGGAAGACATTTAATAACATTAGAGTGAGTGGACAAAAATAAATTAATAAAAATATTTATGCATTCTCATTTTAATTTCATAAAAATATACTCCATGCGGCAGCTCAAAAGCGCTCAACTCATAAACTGGCAATTTCATGACTAACTCCGGCTAGTCACCAACTCAAATAAAATGGAATCTCTCAGGCTAAACTATATATAACATATATTCGTATGTATATACACTCGTCAGACTCCTTGTATAAATCCTAGAAACAATTTAGAAAAATAGAGATTCATACAAGGCTACAACGTTGGCGTCTAACGCTCACGTTGCGTCATAATGGTATTTTTCCTAATTATAACCGAAGAGGACGGTGTATTTACGTGTGGACTCCCTATATGAAAACCTAAACAAAGCATAAAAGAAAGTAGTTTCCATATAGGACTATGACGCTTGTGTCTAACACTCACGTCACGCCATAATGGTATTTTACCTCATTATGATGGACCAAGCACGTATGGTTAGCTAGCATTTATATACATACTATACTCATAATATCCAAAATATATATATCCACCGAAAATGAGATTTTCGGGAACTCTACAAAAGAGAAAAAATTTCCAAATAGCCAAGAAATCAATAAGTCTCATCAGAAGAAATAAATGATCAACAAAATCATTTATCGCATGCTTTTCAATTAAAAACAAAGGTCCACTCACAAATTAGGCTTAAGCCTGATGTCGCTCCGAGGCTTCTTCTGCTCGGGCCTCCTCACGTCCTGTTCCAAATATATAATTAATTCCCCAACTAAAAATCCAATATTTATACAAAATAGGCAAAATTAACCGAGAGCCATAAACACGCTCATCATTGCCTAACTTCGATATTTTAAAATCGAAACGACTCAAACTTTAATACCATACTCGGCAGCCGTAAATACAATCTTCCCCAGAAATTGACTTAAATCCTACGGCCGGATTCTACATTATTCAACCACCAAAAATACTACACTTCGGAAATTCCCAAACCTATCCAAATCTCATCCAAAAATTTCATAATTCATATCAATATACTCCTCTTAATATTCCACATTTAAAACCTTAAAAATCTCCCAAACAACGGCGGCGCCGGCAGCGCCGGCCGGAGGCCGATTCCGGCGACCTCCAAATCCTATGAAATTTTAACAGAATAATCTTCTCATCATGCTCTACAACTTTCTTAACTAGCACAATCACCAATTCCAAGCCTAACTAGGTCAATCGAGCAAAAACATCCTAAAAGCCCTAGACCTTCCTCCTCGAATTTCTCTTTACCTAGCTCAAGAGGGAATGAGCCCTTTGGAGGGCTTGCTGCACGGGAGGAGAGCTACAAAACGAGACAAGGATTGCCGGCTTTGGTGGCCGGAGGAGGGAGCTCCGGCAAATGAAGCACCACGGCAGTCGCCGCTTTCGGGGGGAAGAACTCCTTCACGGCGGCGCTAGGGCGGCTATCACCGGCCTAGAATGGAAGCTGGGTTGAATGCCTCCACACCCCCAAACTAGACCAACTTAAAACCCAATTAAAACAAACCCAACTCCAAAAATAAAACACCCCGAAAAATAATACCCTATTAAAAATTACCTTCTACTAGCTAAAATTTACCATTTTTACCGTCGTCATATTTTTCTCCTACGAATAATCCTCCGAGCATAACCGTCCCCGAAACCCCTCTAGGGATCAATTAAACTATAACCTCAATGACGGAGACGGTAAAATTTTTATTATAATCAAGCTAGTAAATAAGGTAAAAATTTAAAAGTCGGGATGTGACAGCCACTACCAGCTGAAGAACCAGAAGCGGATGATGAAGCAGCCTTCTTGGATGGACCCTGACTGGGGCCACTGTAATCATGTGGCCGAGCACTATAAATCCCCATAGACTCAATGTCAATTGCCGCACTAACAGCATCAAGAAAGGTCGGGTAATAAACACCCGTCATCTTGTCTGCATACACTCCACCAAGTGCCCCAATGAACATCTTCATCCTGGTCCTCTCATCAGGAACCAGATATGACACATGGTAGCTCATGGTAGTGAACCTCTGCTCAAACTCTATGACACCCTCATCATCCCTCTTCTTTATGTTCAGGAAGTCCGACTGAATCCTGTTGCGGTGGGCATAGCTGAAATACTGCCCCAAGAAGAAGGTCTTAAACTGCTCCCATATCATACCCTGAGCACCCTCAATATTTCTGCTAGCGAGGGACCCCCAATGATGGGCTGAATCATCTAGAAAAGTCACCGCCATCTTCACCTTCCTTTCTTCTAGCAAATCAGTGCTTGCAAAAGCATTTTCCATCTTGTCCACCCAATTGTAAGCATCAAGGGGTCCCTTGGCACCCTTAAACTCTCTTTGCTCTAGCCTCATAAACTTCTCTCCTCTTCACTGTATGAGGGTGTGGAGCTCGATCTATAACATCCCTCAGCATATTCCCAAGATCATCAACTAGTCCCCTGACCTCATTGCCATCATCGGCATTGGTCGAAGTAGCTACACGGGGTTGGCGTGGGCGCCTAGGAGGCATAATACCTGAGGAAGAAGATATTTAGTAGTCTATAAACAAGATTAACACAACTATCACACATACCCAATAACACATAGCATCAAAAGCATAAAATGCCAATGAATCCGCGGCGGACGGATCATCACTCTATAGACACTACGTGCTACTTAGGCAGTATGATAGTGACAAGAAGACAAGAAAAGAAAACCTAAAGCTCTGATACCAACTGTCAAGACCCACCCCGAATTTCACCCTGAAACCCGAAGTAAGTCTTACGGGGTCCACTTCCAAGGAAAATTTACTGAAGAACTTGGTAAACCTCCCTTGAAAATGAACAACCTTAACCCGGAAAAAAAACAAGAATTTACTCTCCTAGACAAAACAAGTAACTTCCAATTCGTCCAAATAAAGATATCCCAAATTAATAAACAAGGACTTAGCACACAACCGAAAAATTAAACAATATCCTAAGGAAATCAGAGCTACTAATACTAGCGGAAGCAAGAAAATACACTGGTAGGTTAAGTAGGCAATCTACTGGTGAAAAGTGGTGGAAAAGTGGGTAACTACACCTCGCCTCTTACTAGTGCCAACCCGAACTCTGCAGACTGGGCATTTTAAAACGAAGGGCCCAGGGGAAAACATTTGCAAACGTTAGAGTGAGTGGACAAAAATAAATTAATAAATAAAATATTTATGTTTCCCCAAATCAATTTCCAAGGAAAAATCGAATGCATGCTGCAAGCGATAAAACTTCCATCACATAAATATCTAGCCTCTCAGGCTCTAAAATATATGTATGTATTTACACACGTCCATACTCCTTATATAAATTCATGGGTCTATATAGGGCTACTACGCTCGCGTCCAACGCTCACGTCACGCCTTAATGCGGTGATGCATTACGCCATTAAGGTAGACAGACGGGTGTTTATATATGTGTCCATACCCCCTATATGAATTAGACACTCATATATGGCTACTACACTCGCGTCCAACGCTCACGTCACACCATAATGCGGCTATATATATGCTACGCCATTAAGGTGGACAGACACATAAGGCTAGCTAGCTTTTATATACATACTCTCTCATAAATACATATTTATATCCACCGAAAATCTCATTTTCGGTAACTCTCCAAGAGAAATAAAAACGTCAAAATTAAATGACGTCAAAACTCCAACAAAAGGAAATGTTCAATCATGAACCATAGCATGCATATTATTTCAAATAAAAGTCCACTCACAAATTAGGCCTAAGCCTGAGGTCGATCTGGGGTCTCGTCTGCTCGAGCCTCCTCACGTCCTGTTCCAAATATAATATTAATTTCCCAACCGAAATCCAATACTTATTCAAAAATAGGCAAAATAAAAATGAGCCGTAACCACGCTCATTCTCGCCTCACTTCAATAATCCTATACCGAAACGATCCAAACTTTAAAACCAAAAATCGGCAGCCGTAACACAACCTCCCACAGATTTAGCGACTTTAAATTCACAGCCGGATTCTACATTAATTAACCGCAAAAAATACCAAACTTCATAATTACGTGTATTTTTATACACTTAATTATATTCTAAACACATGAACTAAGCTCATATTCAAGCCAATTACGATGTAATTAATCCCATTTTGTTTATTTGTAGGAAATAAGAAGAATGCAGATTTCATAGGGAATTAGCACAATTTCGGAGCGAAATGAAGTTCTTCTCAAAAAGAAGAAGAGAAAGAAGTAAATTGGTAGTTAATCAATTAATTAACCAATTGTTAATTGGTTAATTATGATTGCCAAAGGCCAAAACGTGCTCATTTTCCATTTCCCTCTCATGTGCTAATCCCATGCCTCTTCCAATGAGGAGCTGCCACGTGGCCTAAACACTTCTTTTCCTCTACAGCCACACAACCGGACCAAGTCATAGAGAATCATCTCATTTTATCCTCTCTTCTCTCTGCTGGAGAGCAACAGAGCCGCACGACTTCACCATTCTCTCCCATTCTTCACTCTTCCATTTCCACCATTATCCTCAAGACCACTTCATTTCAAAAGGGATCAGGGAGCTCTCACCAACATCATCAAGACTTCACCAACTCTAAGGATTTTGATTTTGGTAAAGAGAAGAGACTTAATATCAAGTGGGTTCAAGATTACTTATAGCAATTGGTGAATCTAGCTTGTGTTTCTCTCTTCTCTATCATTTCTCTTAATTTCTCATGTATTGGATGATACATTTGCTAATGGGTAGTGAGTAATTTGATTTTGGGAGTTAGGGTTGTGAAGCCCTAACTAAACTTGTAATGACATTGATGCTTTAATTATAATACATGCAATTTTCATTGTGTATGCTTTAAATCCGAATTTATTGGTCCTTAGAAACATGTTTCTAGGCTTAGTCACCCTTTGAAATTATGTTGTGGGCAATTGTGATGAGTAGATTAATGAGTTGACTACTTGTTAGTCTTGTGGCATCTAGGATTTGAGCATGGTAACCATTAGCTAGCTTAATTGTAGCTAAGCTTGCTTGGGTCTCTATTATCTTGCGCTCTAGGCCTCTAATTTAGATATTACGGCCTTAACCGGCGTAGTGTCACGCCCCGCCAAGTTCCTTGGACATATTTGAGGCAAGCATTGCCCAAGGATAATTTTGAGCATACTAGAGTGTTCTAGATCGTTATGGAAAGCCTCGGAGGTGTCCGGATGCATTGAGAAGTCTCTAGGAGACTATGGAAATCTCTAGAACCCTTGAGGAGGCTCAAGCAACTAGAGTTCCCTAGAACTCTCTAGAACACTCAAGCCTTGTATAGGATTTTGTAGGACTTTCCTAGAGACATGTAGAAGTCTCTAGACTTTGTCTTCACTTGTAATGTCCTAGATTAGTCTAGAACTTTAGGTGAAGGCAAGGATGCCTATAAATAGGTGGTGAGGGCTCTTAGCCACACCATCCAAGAATCCAAGAATCCCACATCCTTGCAATCCTAGAAAGCCTTGTAAAGTTCTCATACTTAATACAAAGTTCCTTTCTCCCACATTGCCTAAGTGTTCCTTTCTAGCTTTCTTGCTCTCTTGTGTTGCTCTTGTTTCCGTTGCGTGGAGGAAAGGCTGACTTAGAGAGTTCGAGGAGGTGAACAACTCTAAGGCCGCACGGTTGGTAGAGAAGCGAAGTTCTCATCCCGTGACAAGTGGTATCAGAGCTTAGTTACACGCGCACAACACAAAGAGAAGGAAGATGTCCGGAGAAGGAGTTTCGGTGGAGCAAACTGTCGTCGGCACCAAGAGGACCCATAAGGAAGTACTTGCTGCCTTTGATGCACGGCTCGGTAAGGTGGAATCGGCCGTGGTCGAGTTTGACACTCGACTTGACGATGACGTCGTGACAAAGGGGGATCTCGCAGCCATGGTGGAAGAGTTGCGAGAGCAAATGCACGGCGCTCTCAACATAATGGCGGACAAGATCCGTGGGGAGGTCCGAGAGAAGCTTGACACAATGTCCGCCGAGCTCACAGCCCTTCGAGAGGAAGTGAAGGAGGTCAAGGGAGATTGGGCGCTATGCAAAGAGGCTGCGTTGAGTAAGTCGCAAGGGCCAAAGGAGACGAAGGCATTGGACTCTTTCAAACCCAAATCCTTTAGTGGGAAGAGGGAAGCTAAAGAGCTTGACACCTTTCTATGGAATATGGAAAGGTACTTCAAGTATCTAAAGCTTGAGGATGACGAGTCCAAAATTTCAACGGCTACCGTGTTCCTAGCCGACAATGCCCTTATGTGGTGGCGTCGAAGGAGCATGGAAATCGAGCAAGGTACGTTCTCTCTCGATACTTGGGAAGAGTTCAAGAATGATATCAAGTTGCATTTCTATCCCCAAAATGCTCAATATGAAGCAAAGGAGAAGCTTAGGTGGCTAAAGCAAACGGGTAGCGTCAAGGATTATGTCAACACATTTGTTAACTTGCTATTCGAAGTGCCCACCATGACGGAGGATGACAAGCTCATCTACTTCATGAGTGGATTACAAAGTTGGGCAAAGCTCGAGTTGCAAAGAAGACAAGTGCAAACCTTGTCACAAGCCATTGCCGCTGCCGAGTCCCTCATTGAGTTCAAGGCTAGCCACCAAGGCGACACCAAGTTCAAGGGGAAGAAGGTAAACTATGAGAAGAGTGGGGGAGACGTGCCAAAGCCGAAGGAGAAGCCCGAGTCAAGCTACAAGCCAAAGGTGAAGAGGTTCGAGAAGCACGACAAGTCCGCAAGCAAGACTTGGGAAGGGAAGTGCTACTTATGTGACGGACCTCACATGATGCGCGACTGTCCTCAAAAGAAAGCCCTCAAAGCCATGACCTTGCAAGAGTCTAGGATCGAGGCGGAGGAGGATAGTGATGCAAGAGTGGGATGCATCCGGTTGCTCAATGCCGTGAAGGCTAGCGTCCCTCAACCAAGGCAACAAGCGAAAGGTGGATCGCTTTACATCGATGTCAAGGCGAAAGACACGATGGTTCGTGCTTTGGTGGATTGCGGAGCAACTCATAACTTCATGACGTCGGAAGAAGCAAGCAAGCTTGGCCTCCGAGTCACGAAGGAGTCGGGTAGGGTGAAGACGGTGAACACGCCTGCCACACCCATTGTGGGGATAGCACGCGATGTGGAGGTTCACATCGGCGCTTGGAAGGGGAAAGTCGACTTCACCGTAGTCAAGATGGATGACTATGGCGTGGTGATCGGCCTTGAATTCATGGACAAGGTACGAGCATTTCCCATTCCATTTTATAACATCTTTTGCATTGTTGCGGATGGAGAATTGCCTTGCGTGGTGCCCGTGGCGAGGCAAGCAAGGGAGAAGACAAAGGCTCTATCCGCCATGCAACTTGCCAAGGCTTGGAAGAAGGGCGAGCCGACATTCCTAGCAACCCTCAAGATGGACGAGGAGGTTGGAGGAGAGGCCGAACCCTTGCCAAAGGCAATAGAGGGAGTCCTTGAGGAGTTTGGGGATGTTATGCCCAAGGAGTTGCCAAAGAGGTTGCCACCAAGGAGGGAGGTGGATCATGCCATCGAGTTGGAACCCGGAGCGAAGCCCCCATCAAGGTCCCCCTATAGAATGGCACCACCCGAGCTAGAGGAGCTCCGGAAGCAACTTAAGGAGTTGCTTGAGGCCGGCTACATTCAACCGTCCAAGAGTCCCTACGGCGCCCCCGTCTTGTTCCAAAGGAAGAAGGAAGGCTCATTAAGGATGTGCATCGACTACCGGGCGCTTAACAAGATCACTATCAAGAACAAGTATCCATCCCTTTGATTGCCGACTTATTCGATCAATTGGGAGGAGCAAGGTATTTCTCCAAGCTAGATCTTCGCTCGGGATACTATCAAGTAAGGATCGCACCCGGAGATGAACCGAAGACCACGTGTGTGACAAGATACGGATCGTTCGAGTTCTTAGTCATGCCATTCGGTCTCACCAATGCCCCGGCAACTTTTTGCACCTTGATGAAAAGGTATTCCATCCTTACCTTGATAAGTTCGTGGTAGTTTATATCGACGACATTGTGGTCTATAGCAAGACCTTGGAGGAGCATGTCGAGCACCTTCGCATAGTGTTCCAAACCCTTAGGGAGAACGAACTCTATGTGAAGAAGGAGAAATGTTCCTTTGCCAAGGAGGAAGTGGATTTCCTAGGCCACAAGATCAAGGATGGAAAGCTCTTGATGGAGGAAAGCAAGGTGAAGGCCATCCGAGATTGGGAGCCGCCAACCAAGGTACCCGCACTTCGATCTTTCCTTGGCTTGGTTAATTATTATAGAAGGTTCATCAAAGGATACTCCGCCATTGCGGCACCCTTGACGGACCTTTTGAAGAAGAACAAGACATGGGAGTGGACGGACCAATGCCAACAAGCCTTTGAAGACTTGAAGAAGGCTTTGATGGAGGAACCCGTGCTAAGGTTGCCGGACCTTAGCAAGCCATTTGAGGTACACACCGATGCATCGGACTTTGCCATTGGTGGTGTACTTATGCAAGAGGGACATCCGATTGCATTTGAAAGTCGCAAGCTCAATGACACCGAGAGGCGATACTCGGTGCATGAGAAGGAGATGACGGCCATAGTTCATTGCTTGCGCACTTGGAGGCACTACTTGCTTGGTTCCCATTTCATAGTCCGAACCGACAATGTCGCCACGAGCTACTTCCAAACGCAACAAAGCTCACCCCGAAGCAAGCAAGGTGGCAAGAGTTCCTTGCCGAGTTCGACTATAAGTTGGAGTACAAGCAAGGCAAGGAGAACGTGGTAGCGGATGCCCTAAGCCGGAAAGCCGAGCTAGCACCCGTAGTGCTTACTCCTCAAAGTAATCTCATGGGAAGAATCAAGGAGGGATTAACCCATGACTCTCAAGCCAAGAACTTGGTGGAGCTTGTCAAGAGTGGAACGACAAGGAGGTTTTGGCTCGAGAACGAGTTGCTTTACACCACGGGGGGAAGCGGCTCTATGTTCCGAAATGGGACAACTTGAGGAGGGAGGTGTTGGAAGAATGCCATGACTCAAAGTGGGCGGGACACCCCGGCACTCATCGCACCTTGGCATTGCTTAGCGACACCTATTATTGGCCACACATGCGGGACGATGTGGATGCCTATGTGAAGACTTGCCTTGTGTGCCAACAAGACAAGGTGGAGCAAAAGCATCCGGGAGGGTTGTTGGAACCCCTTCCCATTCCGTCAAGACCGTGGGAAAGCCTAAGCATGGACTTCATCACCAATCTACCCAAGTCCGATGGTTGTGGATCCATCTTCGTTGTGGTAGATCGATTCACCAAGTATGCCACTTTCATCCCGGCACCCGTGGAGTGTACCGCGGAGGTAGCGGCAAGCTTATTCCTTAAGCATGTGGTGAAGTATTGGGGAGTTCCAAGGAGCATAGTGAGTGATCGAGATGCTCGATTCACCGGGAGGTTTTGGACGGAACTCTTCAAGCTACTTGGGGCAAAGTTAAACTTCTCCACGGCCTTTCATCCGCAAACCGATGGGCAAACGGAACGCGTGAATGCCTTGTTGGAGTTATACTTGAGGCATTACGTGAGTGCCAACCAAAAGGATTGGGCAAAGTTGCTTGATGTTGCCCAATTCTCTTATAACTTGCAGCGGTCCGAGTCGACGGGAGCAAGTCCGTTCGAGCTAGCAACCGGACAACAACCCTTGACTCCAAGCACGTTGGTGACCGGCTACGCGGGAAGTAGCCCCGCTGCCTACAAAACAGCCAAGGAGTGGCAGCAAGCTAATGAGCTCGCTCGTTCGCAACTAGAGAAGGCTTCAAAGAAGATGAAGAAGTATGCGGACCGGCAAAGGCGACACTTGGAGTTCCAAAGTGGCGACTTAGTGTTCGTGAAGGTTATTCCAACACAACACAAGGCGAACAAGGGACTTCACAAGAGTTTGCTACGGAAGTATGAAGGTCCCTTTCCGATCCTTAAGAAGGTAGGCAAGGCGGCATATCTAGTGGAGCTACCTTCTAACACCAAGCTTCATCCGGTGTTTCATGTGAGCCACTTGAAGCCTTATCATGGAGATGCCGAAGCACCCGAGCGAGGTAAGTCCCATCGAGCTCCCGCTTATATGAATACTTCCTTTGACAAAGAAGTGGATAGCATCGAAGCCAAACGCGAGGTGCGGAAGAAGCGGATACCAAGGTATACCGAGTACTTTGTCAAGTGGAAGGGGCTGCCCGCATCTGAGGCTAGTTGGGAGAGAGAGGAGTCCTTGTGGCAATTCAAGGACAAGATCGCCGAATTCGAGCAAGAGGAGCTCGCAAGGGCGACGAGGACGTCGCCGACTTGAGTGGGGGAGAATGTCACGCCCCGCCAAGTTCCTTGGACATATTTGAGGCAAGCATTGCCCAAGGATAATTTTGAGCATACTAGAGTGTTCTAGATCGTTATGGAAAGCCTCGGAGGTGTCCGGATGCATTGAGAAGTCTCTAGGAGACTATGGAAATCTCTAGAACCCTTGAGGAGGCTCAAGCAACTAGAGTTCCCTAGAACTCTCTAGAACACTCAAGCCTTGTATAGGATTTTGTAGGACTTTCCTAGAGACATGTAGAAGTCTCTAGACTTTGTCTTCACTTGTAATGTCCTAGATTAGTCTAGAACTTTAGGTGAAGGCAAGGATGCCTATAAATAGGTGGTGAGGGCTCTTAGCCACACCATCCAAGAATCCAAGAATCCCACATCCTTGCAATCCTAGAAAGCCTTGTAAAGTTCTCATACTTAATACAAAGTTCCTTTCTCCCACATTGCCTAAGTGTTCCTTTCTAGCTTTCTTGCTCTCTTGTGTTGCTCTTGTTTCCGTTGCGTGGAGGAAAGGCTGACTTAGAGAGTTCGAGGAGGTGAACAACTCTAAGGCCGCACGGTTGGTAGAGAAGCGAAGTTCTCATCCCGTGACAGTAGTGCCTAAATTAGAGAGTTGATTGTGGTCTTAACCGGCATAATCGATACACCGTAAGGATAATTGGTCTAGTAGCCCTAACCGGTATTAGATACGAGACTTGACACATTAGAGAATGCATGCATTTATGAGGTTGGCGTCAATATTTGCAAGAGGGTTAGTGTGGATCACCCAACACTCCCATGTCCCCATTGATTTGAAAAACCAAATTTACTTTCTAACTTGGTAGTTAGTTGTTTACTTTTCATTGTAGTTTGCATTAATTTAGTTAATCCCCAATTCAACTTCTTTTCAACTATCAACTCATTTGTGCATAACCACCCTTAGGGTACAAGTTAGTGTTTTGATTAGGCTTAGTGCGAGCTAGGCCAAGCATTGCCAATGCTTGGTGCCTTGAGTGTTTGTTTATATTTTTCTTTGTCTTTATTTTATTTTCTTGTGTGCCTTTTAGTATTCTTAAGCCGATTACCTTGGTTAGGTCCAACCTAATCCTCGTGGTACGATAACTAAGGTCTAAATATTTCCCTTACTTAACACGATTCGTACGCTTGCGAGTTTATGATTCAAGTCACTTCAGAAAGTCACAAACCTAACCAAAACTCTTCCAAAAATTCCATAATTCACATCAATAAACCCCCCTTAATATTCTATATTTTAAAACCATAAAAATCTCCCAAACAGCGGCGGTGCAGCGGCGGCCGGAGGTCGACTCCGGCGACCTCCAATGACTACCAAAATTTGACAGTAGCTTCCTCTCAACCTACTCTACAACTTTCTTAACTAGCACAACACCCAATTTCAAGCCTAACTATGTCAATCAAACAAAACCAACACAAAATGCCCTAAACTTCCACTCACACGGTTCTCCTTACCTAGACCAAGAGAGGACGAGCCCTTTGGAGGATTGCTGCACGAGAGGAGAGCTTCACAACGAGCCAAGAATCACCGGCTATGGAGGCGGAGAAGGAGTTCCGGTGAAGGAGTAGTCGACGTTTCCGGCGGGTTTTCTCCTCTCGGCGGCTCAGACACTAGGCGGGGAGAGAGAGAAGGTGGTAGGGCTCCGAACTTGGCTAGAGCGGTGGCCGGTGGCTGGCCGGACGGCGGCAGGCGACGGCTGGAAGTTTGCTGGGAGAGGGCTCGGGAGAGAGCTCGGGGAAGAAGGAAAAGAAAAGAGAGAGAAGAAAAAGAGGAGAGGAAGAGAAGAAAAAGAGAGAGAAAATGGGTTTGGGCCTCACCCCAACCCGCAACACCACAATTATACCCAACTCCACTAATTAACACCCCAAAACAAAATACCCTATTAAAAATTACCTTTTACCAGCTAAAATTTACCATTTTACCATCGTCACATTTCTTCCGACGAAATCCTCCGAAAATAATCGTCCCCCAAAACCTGTCTAGGGACCAATTCACCGACGACGGTAAAATTCTAACCAGCTAGTAAATAGTTAAAATTTAGGTCGGGATGGACAGTTACGCCAAAACGATGCCGGTGGTCGTTCCTGGAATATTAAGTTTAACCACCGGCAATGTGGTTTATTGAATGGATCTGTTGTTTGTAAAAATTAATGAAAAGCTTTTCAGTTTGGTCATGATGTAGGTTTAAATTGGTGTGTGTTCTAGTTTTGGATGTTGGTTTGAAATTTGGTACAATTTAAACGGCAAATCGGTTGAGGTACGGCTGACGTTTATCTACCATTTTTGGTTTTGAAATAATTTTTGTTAATAATTAAGGAGTTTAATGAAGTGAAGTGATTAAGGAGAGTTTTGTAGGTGAGAATTTCGAAGTTGGTATTTTGAATAATGTAAATGAGGGATTATAATTTTGAGTAAGGTTTATTTATGTCGATTATGATATTAAAGTTTGGGTCATTTCGATTTAAGAATATCGAAGTTAGGCAATGATGAACGTGTTTCTGGCTCTCAGTTATTTTGCCTATTTTGAATAAAATTGGATTTTTAGTTGGGAAATTAATTATATATTTGGAACAGGACGTGAGGAGACTCAAATTGCAGAGATCTCAGATCGACGTCAGGCTTAGACCTAAAGTTGTGAGTGGACCTTTGTTTTAAATAAAAAGCATGCGATGAATGATTTTATTAATCATTTATTTCTTCTGATGAGATTTATTTATAGATTCTCGCCTATTTGACAATTTTTTCTCCTTTGGAGAGATCCCGAAAATGAGATTTTCGGTGGATATATATATTTTGGATATTATGAGTATAATATGTATATAAATGCTAGCTAGCCATACGTGTTTGGTCCGTCATAATGAGGTAAAATACCATTATGGCGTGGCGTGAGTGTTAGACACAAGCGTCATAGCCCTATATGAAAACTTCTTTCTTTTTCGGTTTATTTAGGTTTTCATATAGGGAGTCCACACGTATATATACACCGTCCTTTTCGGTCATAATGAGGAAAAATACCATTATGGCGCAACGTGAGCGTTAGATGCCAGCGTTGTAGCCTTGTATGAATTTCTTTTTCTAAATTGTTTCTAGGATTCATACAATGAGTCTGACGAGTGTAGATACATATGAATATATGTTTATATGTAGTTCATCCAGAGAGGCTCCATTTTATTTGAGTTTGTGACTAGCCAGTGCTAGTCGTGAAATGTGTCCCAAAGGTTGGCCTCCAACCCAGCTGCCATTCTAGCCCAACGAGAGTCTCCCTAGCGTCGCCGTGAGGGAGAGTTGCCGCCAGAAAACGGCGACTGCCGCGGTGGTTCCTTCGCCGGAACTCCCTCCTCCGGCCACCAATCCGGGCAAGCTTGTTACGGTTTTGTAGCTCTCCTCCCTTGCAACAACCCCTCCAAAAGGCTCACTCCCTCTTCAGCTCGGTAAGGAGAAATTCGAAGTTGAAATTCTAGGGCTTTTAGGATGTTTTCGTTCGATTGACCTAGTTAGGCTTAAAATTGGACTTAGTGATAGTTATAAAAGTTGTTTGGGATGTTGAGAGGAAGATTCTGTTAAAATTTGGTAGAATTTGGACGTCGCCGAAATCGGCCTCCGGCCGCCGCTTGCCGCCGCCGTTTTGGGTTTGTATAATTTTAAATGTGTAATAATTAGAGGAGTTTAATGAAGTGAATTGTGGAATTTTCGGACGAGTTTTGAATAGGTTTGTGAATTTCGAAGTTTGGTATTTTGGCGGTTAAATAATGTAAAATCCGACCGTAGGATTGAAGTCAATTTCTGAGAAATGTTGTATTTACGGCTGCCGATTATGATATTAAAGTTTGGGTCATTTCGATTTAAGAATATCGAAGTTAGGCAATGATGAACGTGTTTCTGGCTCTCAGTTATTTTGCCTATTTTGAATAAAATTGGATTTTTAGTTGGGAAATTAATTATATATTTGGAACAGGACGTGAGGAGACTCAAATTGCAGAGATCTCAGATCGACGTCAGGCTTAGACCTAAAGTTGTGAGTGGACCTTTGTTTTAAATAAAAAGCATGCGATGAATGATTTTATTAATCATTTATTTCTTCTGATGAGATTTATAGATTTCTCGCCTATTTGACAATTTTTTCTCCTTTGGAGAGATCCCGAAAATGAGATTTTCGGTGGATATATATATTTTGGATATTATGAGTATAATATGTATATAAATGCTAGCTAGCCATACGTGTTTGGTCCGTCATAATGAGGAAAATACCATTATGGCGTGGCGTGAGTGTTAGACACAAGCGTCATAGCCCTATATGAAAACTTCTTTCTTTTTTCGGTTATTTAGGTTTTCATATAGGGAGTCCACACGTATATATACACCGTCCTTTTCGGTCATAATGAGGAAAAATACCATTATGGCGCAACGTGAGCGTTAGATGCCAGCGTTGTAGCCTTGTATGAATTTCTATTTTTCTAAATTGTTTCTAGGATTCATACAATGAGTCTGACGAGTGTAGATACATATGAATATATGTTTATATGTAGTTCATCCAGAGAGGCTCCATTTTATTTGAGTTTGTGACTAGCCAGTGCTAGTCGTGAAATTGTCAGTTTATGAGTTGAGCGTTTTTAAGCTGCCACATGCAGTATATTTTTCTATGAAATTAAATGAGAATGCATAAATATTTTGTTATTAAATATTTTTGTCCACTCACTCTAACGTTATTAAATGTCTTCTCCTAGGCCCTTCGTTTTAAAATGCCCAGTCTGCAGGATTGCATAGTTGAGATCGGGCGTACATGGAGAAGAGGCATAGTCAATAGTATAGCTTCCGCTCTTTTCTATTTATTTCTAGTTCATTTTCTCTCAAATAGAGTTTCTGAATATGTGGTTATTGGTTATAGGATCTTTGTTAAATCTATTTTTGGGAGATGTTGTGATTTGTGGGGAGCACGAAGGCTCCAGGAGTCTATAAGGTTGGAGTTGGAACATTTAGGAGTGTTTGCAGGTTTTGGTTTATAAGGGTTGTTCATTTCCAAGGAGGTTGTACCGAAATTAGCGGTAAATATTTCCTTGTAGGTGGTCCCCGCACGATTTACTCCGGGTTTAGGGTGAAATTCGGGGTGGGTCGTGTCATTATCTCTCTCTCATTTCAGTTATAACATTATTAACACAAATTTGCTCTTCATGTCCCTTATGATGTAAACATTACTCCTATATAAAGAGGTTAATGAGAATGGATGATACACTTTTTCCTCCTCCCACATTCTATCTCTCTCTATATATCCCTCTCTCATTCTTAGTTTATAACTCGTTATTAGCATGAATTTGCTATTTATTTTTCTTCTTCTTCTATAACTTCATGATGATCTACAAGCTTATGGTGCAATATGATTTCTTATGACTAACGCTAATGATCTATGAGTTTTTCTTTTCTTATGAACGTACATCAAATTTATTTTATGTGTTCATTTTAATATGTATATGGATATGACTTTGAGAACCATTGTTCCAATAGTCAAGACTCGAATCTGCTGACCGAGTATCTTAGTCCTATGGCTCTAAAGACATGATCACACGAATGTTTTTCTCGTGTTTGTCATTCTCGTGTTTGTCATATGGGATCCATGTTCATATTCATGAACACTCGAAATCTCGATTTTGAATATGATATTCTATCATCTTTTGTATAGAACATACAAGTTCTAATATGGATCCTTATATGGTACAGATTTGTCTACGGTAAACATTTTTGCGGATATGACGCATGCCCTAGCATTTAGTGGCAATTTATTGAGCTTACTCAAAGGCAAAAAATTTGACATATCTGTTAAAGGAGTATTGTGAATCGAGAGAAAAAGTTTACTCATTCATTGATAAATTAACTTTTATATAGGCATTACATAGAGAATCCATGTAAATCAGGGATAGATATCTAAGAGATATTCTAGTCTAATAAGGGAAGATTCGGTCAAGACACATCATCAAAGATAAGAATGTAAGTTCCTTCAACACTCCCCCTTATGTGCTTACCAGAATAACATGGCTCATGAACGTTGCCTCGGTAAAACCTTGCCAAGTAAAACAAAAACCTCTTGGTAAAAACAAAAGACTTGGTCAAAGGAAAAAGAGCACAACGCGTCAACTACAACTTGAATGTAAAACATTGTGACGTAGACTCTTCCTGATGTCTACACAATCAACTCCCCCTGATAATTAATCATTTATGGAGTTCAGATAAGCGACGCATACCAATACTTTTCACATGCTTCTCAAGAGTAGATTTGGGTAGAGTTGGTAAACAAATCTACTACATTATCCTCGGAACTCACTTCGTTCACCTGGATATTCAAAGTTGTTGCTATTGTTGATTGTAGAAGAACTTAGGCGAGATATGCTTAGTATATCACCTTGAGAATCTTAACTTCATTTGTTCAATGCAGGCCGCATTGTTTTCATAGATGCAGTTGGTGCTTCAGTGGTAGATGTCAATCGACTGGACTCTTGAATATGAGCTCCACAGATTCGTATTGTCACTGAATTCGTATTATCACTCCAATTCAGTGATAATACTAATGCAACTTAAACTAGTATTATCACCCTGATGAATCCAACTTCATTTTTCAATGTAGGCCGCATATCTTCATAGATGCAAGTTGGTGCTTCAGTGGTAGATGTCAATCGACTGGACTCTCGAATATGAGCTACCACAGAGTGAAGCCAAACACATTCTTTGACTGCTTCATGAGTGCAATAATCTCTGAATGATTCGAGGAATAGCAACAAGGATTTGCTTGGTATCCTCTAAGAAATCGCCATAGTTCCCATGGTAAATACATAACCAGTTTAGGAACGTCCTTTGTGTGGGTCTGACAAATACCAGCATCAGCAAAACTGACTAACACATCATTCGGTTGTCTCAGAATAGGAGACAATGCCACATTGCGTCAATTTGAGCTAGAATGAGCTTTGAAGCTTGATTTGGTTGGGAGCCAAAATCTGCTCAGATTGGAAGCCCTCGGACGCGCAAAGGGCGCATAGGGGCTCGGCAAGGCGCGGCTGCTGCGCTGTAGCGTCGGCAAGGGGCGCGCCAGGGGTGCGCTGAAGCGCGGTAGGCTCGGCTGGGGGCGGTAGGTGCGCGGCCGATGCGCGCTGGGGGTGCGTTGTGTGCTACCTAGTGTTGCCGAGGCACTGCTAGGCACGACAGGGACCCTTAGGGGTCAGCCAATGTGCCGACAGTGTTGCCATCAACATTCATGTCTTCCACTTTAGTTTTGTAAAGGAAAAACAAGCCCAAATCAATTAAACCCTTCAAATACCTGAAGATGTGTTTTAACACCAGTCCAATGACGTTGCGTTGGCACAGAGCTAAACCTAGCTAACAAGTTTACTGAGAATGCAATGTCTGGTCTTGTGCATTGTGCCAAGTATAGGAGAGCTCCGATAACGCTTAGGTATGGAATTTCTTCTCCAAGGAATTCCTCATCGTCCTCTTTAGGATAGAATGGATCATTTTGATATCTAGACTTCGCGTGACCATGGGAGTCCCAAGAGGGTGAGCTTTGTCCATATTAAATCGCTTGAGCATCTTTTGGACATAAGCTGATTGATGAATTAATATTCCAGTCTCTCAATGCTCTAGCTGTAGGCCTAGGTAAAATCGAGTTTTCCCAAGATCCTTCATCTCAAACTCGGATTTCAAGTAGGTCACGGTCTCATCAATTTCCTTGAGAGTACCGATGATATTCATGTTTCAACATAGACAGCTACTATAGCAAATCCGGTACTTGTTCTTTTAATGAACACGCATGGGCAAAGATTGTCATTCTTATATCCCTTCCGAATCAAGTAGTCACTTAGACGATTATATCACATTCGTCCAGATTGTTTCAATCCATATAGTGAACGCCATAACTTTATTGCATAGGCACTTCGTGGTTTAGAGTCACTTGATTTGGGTAGTGAAAGTCCATCAGACACTTTTATATATATCTTTGAATCAAGATCCCCATAGAGATATGCAGTAACCAAATCCATAAGCTGCATGCTCAGTTTTTCAGACACTACCAAACTGACTAAGTAGCGAAAGATAATAACGTCCATTACGGGAGAAATGTCTCCTCGTAGTCAATTCCAGGGCGTTGCGCCACAAGTCGCGCTTTATAGCACATGACTTCATGTTTCTCATTCCGCTTTCGAACAAAGACCCATTTATGTCCAACAGGCTTCACATTCGGTGGGCATACCACTACCGGACCGAAAACTTGCCTTTTCGCTAGAGAGTCTTGTTCAGCCTAGATTACTTCCTTCCATTTTGGCCAATCTACTCAACGTTGACATTCTCCAACGGAGCGTGGTTCAATCTCATCGTTGTTGATAATCACTTGAGCGATGGATTAAGAAAAAACATCATCAATAGTCATGGAACTTCTTTCCATCATACCGTGCGCATCGGTAAACATTAGTGAGATTTCTTTGTTCTCCAACATCAACATTGGATCCGAGGCGTCCCCTAGATACGCTAACATTGATTCTTAGACATAACTATAGTCAGAGACAATCTCATGTGAAGGATTCACAGTGTTGATGAGTGGATCATTTTGTGCCTTACTGTCACGCCTTTTGCCTGGCACAGTATCTGTTGAACCAGCAGGTCTCTCCCTCTTCCTGGTGGGAGCTGAGGCCATGGCCACACCTCCACCGTGGGCATCTAGCGCGTCAATGATGGCATTGCTGAGCCCGGGTGCGGCCGGTAATGTTCTTTTACTTGGAACATCTAACCTTGCAGGAACATTTGCAACAGTATAATTGATCTTGTCACTTTCGCGATATCGGTAAATGAGTCAGGCATCGAATCTGCAACTCTACTAAGATCGAGAATATGTTGAACTTCTAAATCACTGTCAAAAGTGTGGGGATCATAACGAGACATAGTGGGGTCAGACCACGTTAATTCTCGACGTTTAATTAGAACAGAAACGGTCATGTCTCCCCCTAACGGCAGGAAGAATGTCTCGTCAAAGTGACAATTTTTGAATCTCGCAGTAAATAGATCTCCTGTTAAAGGTTCTAAATAGCGGACAATGGTAGGATGTTGATAACCAACATAAATACATAATCGTCTTTGAGGACCCATCTTAATACACAGTGGAGGCGTAATAGGCACATAAACGCGCAGCCAAATATGCGTAAGTGTGAAATGTCAGGCTCATATCTAGTTACCAACTGGTACGCACTAAATGGTTGGGTTGCAGTGCGTCTAAAACGAATAAGTGTAGCTGCATGCAAAATTACATAACCCCAGGCAGAAATAGGCAAGTTGGTGCGCATCACCAAGGCCCATGCAATCATTTGTAAGTGCTTAATTGTAGCTTCTGCAAGACCGTTTTATGAATGTACATGGAGTACAGGATGTTCTACTTCAATCCCGATAGACATGCAATAGTCAAAAGACTTAGACGTAAACTCTCCAACATTGTCCAATCGAATACACTTGATTGGATGATCAGGGTGGTGAGCCCGGGGCTTAATAATTTGAGCTAGAAGTTTAGCAAATGCATCGTTTCTTGTGGATAGCAAAGCAACGTGTGACCAACGTGTTGATGCATCAACCATAACCATGAAGTATCGAAATGGTCCGCACTCTGGTTTGATAGGTCCACAAATATCACCTTGAATTCTTTGTAGGAATTGAATGTTTTGTTTAGAATCACTAGCAAAAGATGGTCTTGCATTCAATTTGGCTAGTGAACAAGCTTTGCAAAACGATCGGTGAGTGTTAGAGATAGCCATAGAGGCATTTGGAGTCTCGGCAATGGCCTTGGAAGTCAGCCTATGGCAGGTGCATCATGCACGGCCACATCACCTATTTCGGTGGAAGGAGGAGCTCCAACACGCTTCAGTGCTCGGAAAAATGGATGTCCATTTGAATTCTTGAGAATTCGGATCATCATGTCGCATCCAAGATGTCCCAAACGGTCATGCCAAAGCTTGTAAGAGTCAGAGTCGCAAAAACTGCAAGAAATAGCATAGGATTCCTGTAAATTCAGGAGGAGCAGCTCTGGATGGGGAAGATGCTGTCAAAAATTTAGGTTGATCGGAGCACGGGAAGGCGGTGAACCGATGGTCGGTAGTGGCGGCGGTCTGGAATCTTCCGGCGGCCTGTTTGGAGACTTTCCGGCCGGTTCTCGGGGTGAGGCCGGCGACGTTGGATCCGGGACAGAGAGAGCTTTCTGGGGGGATAAAATTCCGGCTGAGGCTGGGCAGTCGTAATTTTGGTCAGAAATTGAGAAAAACAAGGCTGCCTGATTTTAGGGTTTTGGGTTTTTAGGGTTTTTTTTTTTTTCCGATGGAGGGGCTATTAGAAAAGCTTGGTAAGAGCACCAAGTCTGATAACGTGCTTAAGAGTATGTGAATATGAGAGAAAATGTCTATTCATTCATTGATAGATTGACTTTTATATATGCATTACATAGAAAATCCATGTGAATCAGGGATAGATATCTAAGAGATATTCTAGTATAATAAGGAGAAGATTTAGTCAAGACATATCGTCAATGATAGGAATGTAAGTTCCTTCAACAATATCAAATATATTAATTAATCTCTATGAGATTCATCTGAGCCATTGGACATCAATCCATTCAGAAGACACAATTTTTTTGTGAACAATGGAAAAATTAATTTTGAGCCTACGTTTTAGCTATAATTAAAAGTAATTATGTTTGATTCATTATATGTTTAATTGTGCTATTAATTAGCATTTGTTTTAATCACGTTTAATTGCTTAAATGAGATCATCAATCAGACAAAATTGCTTTAACCGGATCGTTATCATTATGAGAGGTTGTTATTGAAATTTATTTCATTTGTATCAATCACGCGTAATTACATTAGCATTATGTGGTAGTAATAACATTTGCTTCAATCACGTGTAATTACATTAGCATTATGTGGTAGTAATAACATTTGCTTCAATCACGTGTAATTGATTTTATATTTATTGTCATTTTATTATGTGTTCATTCACCCCTCTTATTACCATAATTTTATCATCATCATTAACTCCAAAGTTTCTCCAATTACATGAGGACATAAAATTCCTCCACCGATTGTTATACAATCAGGATTGATCGAAGCTCTTGTTTCTTGATCTTTGATGATATACGGACTTAAAGTCCTGCTCATTTTTATGAGTACATCTGAATGTTCATTCCACTTTTAGGACATGATATGTTTCTAATTGTGAAGACTCATTATTTGAGTATAATTGAAATTTGATGAGGTTATGTTCCTCCATTGTAATATTAATATGGACTAAATGCTTATACCCATATGGACCACCGTCCAAACACAACATTTGAGTATATCACTATGGCATGACAAATATTTGTCAATTTCTATTGATATTGTCACTTAGACTCCTCTAAAATGTTACAATGTTGTAAAATACAAGGGAATAACCGCATGTTTCGCGGGTTGTCACTTTTACTGATACATTCTCTTCTATCAGGGGAGAATAGTCTATTCTTAAATTAGTGTTGAGATATTTATCCACCATATACAAGTCTCTTGTTTACTTTTGAGGAAATCTCAATCAATTAATTGAGAAAGTGACAAGTTCACAATACTGGTGTGAGTGCGCCACCCACCAATGGATGAATTATCAAATATTTGTTTCAAACGTATATCTACATATGGTCAAATTTTATAGTCTTCCCACCGTTAGAAGGAAAATAGACTAATGTACCGGTGTGAATTTATGTTGTGAAATATATCCATTAATTAAGTCCAATGTAACTAGTTTCCCTATAAGAGAATATTATACAAGCCTTATAACACTCTTCATGAGGTTATATAAAGATCCACATTCTCAAATAAATTGTCTTCAAGAGACAAATATTAGCCCTATTAGAGGCATGCGTACTCAATATCACTAAAGCTTATAAGAACTTCTGCATGCATATACGAACATGTGAGATCAAAATCGATGATATCTTATCTATAGTAGCTACTAATATCATCAAGGGTTGTATATTATTCCACGTTTTGTTATGTCGACTGGTCAAATTGAAAATAGGCAATTCCAATAAAATTGATTATTGGAAACGTGATGAAAAACTTGGAGATTACATTCCCTAAATTATGTAAAAGTGACATTTTAGTATATTTGAATCACTATGACACAATTTTCTCTGTAGAGACATGGGGCTCCCATTCTTCTGCAAACGATAACTTTTCTATAAGTACAGTGTTACATATGCTGTTATATGGACGAGAGGCTTATGGTAAGTTGTTTTGTTTTATTATGAAGATAGACACATAATTGCTAAATGCACATCCCCAAATTTTATGTGTCATTATAAGCAAATTGCTTAACGAAATCCTCAAATGATTGATATTGCCAAAGGCAACTCTATGAAGATTATTAGAACTTTAAGCTCACTCATAGAATCACATAGTCTGAAGCTCATATACTCATTCTATTATAGTCAAGATATGACTTATCGCCTCAATGAGTATTATGACAAGACTAAGATATCGAATTCGATTATGATTATAATCATGATATTGCAATATTTTCTAACTTCCATGGAGTTATCTAGAGCTCCTATTGAGCCTATATGAGATTTTCAATTATTGAGCCTATATGAGATTTTCAATTGTACAAATTGATATTTATGGCTAAAGTGTGCCATACTTAAATTTTGCTGCTCAAGAATATTAAACGATGGTAAATGTGTCAATTGTTATTCATTTATATTTTGATGCTTTAAATAATTTCTTTATCAATGATTTGAACAGATAAAAATTAGTCTTTTACCACGTAAGGTAAGATTTATTCATAAAATTATAGTTTTGTTGATATTACTGTATCAATTGCAGGATTGAGCACTCATGATGAGTTTCTTTTATGTAAAGCTCACGTAGTCTCACTAACGTGATCGACACACCAAATCTACTATAAATGATACATGTATTTTAACAACTACATGATAATAGAGCGTGCATCAATCAATCAAAGGAAAATTCTCATTATGGGGAGCATTCAAGATTATGCTACCAATGACATATGCGCGTTGCACTTTTTTTTTTCCTTCGACCAGAGTTATTTTTTTCCCACAAGGTTTTAACGAGACAACAATAAACGCGTTCAACACTATATCATTTATTGATGGATATCCAAGAGGAATTGTTATAAATATTATAATTATATGGATATCCACATAAATACTCATTACTTATATCCTTATGAGGTGTTATGAGAATGAATGATATATTTTTTCCTCCCTCCCACATTTTATCTCTCTCTGTTATCTTTCTCCCATTTCTTAGTATTTTTCTCTTTAATGTAGCGGATGAAACCTCTTATACAAAAAAATAATAATAATAATAACAATAATAATTGTAGCGGATATAAACATCCGCATCACAAACAGGACGATTTTATGGAATGAGAGCAACTGTCACACAGACGACGGCCGATACCTCCGTCAAATACCCCTCTTTCTCTCCGCTAATCCTCTCCGCTTCTCTCCTCCTCGCTTTAATTCCCCTTCTCCGCAGACGACGGCCGATTCGCCGATGGCGGAGAAGCAGTTGATCGTGGTAGTTGAAGGCACGATGGCCATGGGGCCTGACTGGCTCACCATCCTCTCCGATTACGTCGAGAAGATCATCAGGTCGTTATTTTCTTACACTCAGCTCATCGTTTCGTTTTTTTTGAATGGCTAGGGTTTCGGTGATTGATTCTAACGCTTGAATTGAGCTTGATTTTGGAAATTTCGCTTTTGTCTTGGTTCAATTTTGAAATTGGAGGCCGATGCATGTCATATTTATACAACTGTGTTTGATCATATACATGGAAGCTAGCTGATCTTAGGGTTTATCTGAACTTGAGTGCGCGATTCTTTCTAGGATTTATATTTAGCTTATCAAAGTTCCCCAATTTATAAACCAACTGTACATAGGCTTGCCTTATTTATACAACGTACCGAGTTTGACTTTGTACAACTAGTTGTGGGAACTGGAATGTATATTACTATGTCTATCTCATGTATGTTTGCCTGCAGGTCTTTACTTGGAAACGAGTTAAGTGGTCAGGTATGCTTCTTTTTTTCTACTAATCTATTTGAATCTCCCGAATTGGACTTTGTATTTCTCGTCTATCTCATATCTGTATTTGAAGGCATTCTTTAACAACTCATAGTTGGTCTTGGTCATGCTATTAAAAGAAGTTACTTTACTTGTTTAAATTTTTTTTGGGGTGGGTTTTTGTTGTTCATATATTCTTCTGTTGATGCGGAGTCAGCCTTTTACATCAGAGCACCAAATTTTTCTTAAGATGGAGCCACATAGTGTTTGGCCTGTGGCAGATTGCTTTTAGGTGTCATCCATTTCCTTTGTAGGGTTCAAGTCAAGCAATACTCCTTTATAATTTACTTAATAATATGCAATTTAGATATCAAATAATACACTGTGAATAATAAGTTATCAGTTGTCACCAGAGTCATAAACCAGAAACAGTAACAGGAAGATAGCATTAAGAGTGCCCTTGATAAGTTCGGTTCTAGCTTGCTAGCTGTATTTGTATTCACACATTATTTGGTTTTGGAAATGCAGAAGCCCTCCACCTCTACCGTTGAGATGTCTCTGGTCACATTCTATACTCATGGATCTTATTCTGGTATTCCGTTTTCACTCGCTTTATTAAGTGTTAATCGATTATGACTTCTTGATTTATATGTTCCTGTTGGGGTAACAATTTATTGCGGAATTAACATGCCGCTAGCATTCCTCCTGCATACTGACATCATTCAAACTGCTGACACAGTGTCAAATAAGTTTTACTGTTCTTTGTGCATAATATCGCCTTGTCTGCATTGTGTAACCTTGAAATTGGAACACAATAGATGCATTGGCTGGAAAAGTAGTAGTGTTTCCCTTTCTCTTGGTAGGAAAACTTGGCTATAGAATTGGAAGTACTACCGTCACTTGTGTAAGAGAAATCGTGCCTTGCCTCTTATGCATCTTAATCGCATAGCAGCTGGTTAGTCAAACGGGTAGTGCCAGTGTTGTGTTACCTCTACGTCAAATCAATCAATCACTTGCTTATTCAGTAACATTTATAATTTACCAAACTCAGTACTCTAAAAACCATATAGCTATGTGGTCTCTGATGTGCAGAAAATTTGATGTCTTAAGTGCAACCAGCATTAGCTCAGTGTCTGTATAGAGTTCCACATCCTTACTGTAATCGATGTAGCTCAGTATGTTTATGTATTCATACTTCCTGTATGCAGGTTGCTTGGTACAACGGAGCCGTTGGACAAGAGACATTGAAATTTTCTTGAAATGGTTATCAGCTATTCCCTTAGCAAGTGGTGTTTTTGGTGATGCTGCAATTGCAGAAGGGCTGTCTGAAGCCCTAATGGTATACCATATTAGTCTGTATTAAACTATCTATATGTATAAACTAAAGTAAAAACTGTATCTTGGCAATGCTTCCATCTATACTGAAGAGATATGTACACATGCACACACCCACGTGCATATGTATGCATATATTAAATGTATCATGTGAGAGATTAAAATCTTTGTTTCCCTGGTCCTCTTGGGAGAGATGAAAGCATGTTTTACTGCTAAAGATAAGTGGAGTAGAAAAAGCGTACAATTTGATTTATGCAAAGATTTAAGATATTTGAGTTAATTTTCCATTACAAGTAGTATATGCTGTAATCTAGTGATTTTTTATTATTAAATTGAAGTTTAAGGATTGTAAATGATTGCATTCTCATTGTAATGTGCTTAACGTTTACTGTTCTTACTGATGCAATACTCAGATGTTCTCTACCATTAAAAATGGAAGCCAAAATCAACAAAAAGTGGATTTTCAAAAGCATTGCATTCTTGTTGCTGCTAGTAACCCTCATCCCATGCCCACACCAGTCTACAGACCACAAATGCAAAACTTGGAGCAGAGTGAAAATTCTCATGCACAAACCGAAAGCCAGTATGATGCTGAGGCTGTTGCTAAATCATTTGCACAGGTAGTTTGTTTATAACGTTTATGTTAATGTGGCTGTTCCTTTTCTCATGAGGGTGGAATTTTATCATTGATGGGCTTTAATTCTTTAATTTTCTATACAGTGCTTTGTTTCTCTGTCAGTCATCTGTCCAAAACAGCTTCCTAAAATCAGAGCTATTTACAATGCGGTATGATCATAGCTTAACTCTATTTATTTATTGGCCTTCATTGTAAGCTTTTGACTACTGTATATCTTGCTAAGTCAGAATCTTGACGAACCTTTCTTTTTCCTCTGGTGAGCTTTACGGCTGGGCTGTAAAAGCTCAAACTATCATGAATATTAATGACATATTCGTTAACTTTTTCCTTTTGGTATCATATTCGTTTAAACACTATTTTGTTAATGACATACAATGAATATTAATAATTTTGTTATTTGCTAGAAACTGGCACGAAAATGACCACTTTGCATATGCAGGGAAAGCACAACCCTCAGGCAGCAGATCCACCAATTGATAATGTGAAAAACCCCCACTTTCTCGTTCTGATCTCAGAGAATTTTATTGAGGCGCGGGCTACTTTAAGTTGTCCTGGAAGTACAACTTTGCCCATAAATCCGAAAGCTCTTGATGCATTAGTAACAGGGCCACGTACCGCTCGGAAAACTGTTGCCGCTAGGAAAAAGCCAAATAAGAAGAAGAGCCTTACCGGCCTTCCAGCCCAATCACGTCGTCCTTTTCACAATTCGACCGATCCACCTCCAACTTCTATGCCATCTGGTACTATAAGCAGTCAATATGCTGATCCCTTTTTACCTTAACCTTTTTTCATGCTACACATTTAGTTACCTTTTGTTTTGTTTATAGAATTTTGTTTTTGAACATTTATGAAAGTGATGATTCGCCCTGGTTCAGCAGGCTCCTCCTCTGGAACTGGCTCAATGATTCCTACTCCTGGAATCCCTCAACAAGCCCAATCTGGGATACAGACGCTTGGTGCAAACAGTAGTTCGGTATCTAATCCGTTGTCACAACAAACGTCAAGTGCTCTGCAATCTGCACAATATGTAAAAGTCTGGGAGGTAAGTCTAGTATATGCTCCAGTGGATCATGTCAAGACAGCGGGGATATTTTTAAATAGTCTTGACTTCGAGGTTGGCTCTCTATTGTATTTGATTCTCACTTGTTATTGGATATTCAACACATGCAGGGAAGTTTAGCTTTTTGTGCGCTGAATCAAGGACATTCTGTGTTTATTACTAGATTGGAAGTATGTAGCTTCTTTCTTTACCATTTATACTTCTGCTATAAGGTTTTCAATTCGCCCCTACCCTTACCCTCCCTCCCGCGTTTAATAACTAATAAGTTTTCACATACTAGTTATGAACATACTAATAACTAGTATGTTCATACTTTCAACTTGTATATGGAAATTTCCAGATACACCCACATGTCTTATGGTTAATTGCTTTCCGGCCCTTATATATCTGCAAGTTTTTTCATTCCAAAAGATATTTTTTTTGTCCAAAGAAGCGTGTATATATCAGTTATGCCTATTGGAGAACATCTTAGTGAACTATGAGGGAGTGTCATCAAATAAACCACAGAGATGTCTGTTTCGGACCTGACCACATGGGGTGTTGTAATTAGCCCATTTATCATTTACAATATCACCATCTGCTGGTCATTATATTCACAGAGGCTTTCTCTTTCTTTGTCAGGGATACAGAAGTGCTTCAGCATCTGAGACGTAAGTCTGCAGGGCTCTCTACTTTCTTCTAAATACACTAGCTGGCATATAGTCGATGCTTTATTGTTCAAAGTTGCTCTCTTTAACATTTTTTTCATTTAGGAAACAAGGTTCTAGTTTTCCAAAGCTGAAATAATATGTTGTTAACTGAGTTTATACTTGACTTCATTTTTGGCACCTCTTTTAGAAAGCTATTGGATGATATGGTGAGTGTGTTTTAAGAGTCCTGATTATGTGCAATATAGTGTGCTGGCCCTATATTGAATGTCCTTAATTATGGGAAAGTGCTATGTCGATACATATTTAGGGAATCTTAGCTATATTTTGGTTGACAAATGTCTTGTGCGCTTCTCAGGCTTGCAGCAAACTGGCCACCAACATTGGAAATAGTCCGGTTCATATCTCAGGATTACATCAATAACAAGTAATTTTTCATTATTTGTAAATAGTAAAACATTCCGTCTTTGACTATATATATATATATATATATATATATATATATATAGGCCGGATTAGAGGCGCACGTCCGCACCGGCCTTAAAGTGCGGACATCCCTCCGTTCGCCATCGTACGGCGCCGTTGAGGGCGCGCCTCCACCCCAGCAGACTCCAGCAACGTCCCCGACCACTTTCCCTCCCGGCGAGTCCGCCGAATTCTAGTTTTCCGGCCAAATCACCCAAAACTTCAAACAAAGTCGATCTGACTGGAAAACTGGAATTCGGTGGACTCGCCGGGGATGGAAAGTGGTCGAGGACGCTGCTGGAGTCCGCTGGGGTGGAGGCGCGCCCTCGCCGATGGTGAACGGAGGGACGTCCGTACTTTAAGAGCCGTGCGGACGTCCGCTCTCGAACGGCTCCGTATATATATATATATATAAATCATCCAGTTTAGGTGTCTGTCTCTGAGTTTCCCTGATTATTCTGAGTTATTACATTATTTCAGGCCATATGTGAAACTGGCAGACTTTCTAGTATTTCAGGCAATGGATCAGCATGAACATCTTTTGCAGATGCAAGAACAGAAGCTTGTAATCTCTCTCTCTCTCTTACCCCAACGAACATATTCCAACATAGGTCTTCATGAAACCTTTGAGCTTTTCGTTCGTTTCTGTTACCCCAGCGAACATATTCCAACATGGGTCTTCATAAAACCTTTGAGCTTTTTGTTACATTTTGGGCATTTTCAAGAAATGAAGCTTGTAATCTCTCTCTTTCATTAAATTAATTCCTTTCTGTAATACTCTTTCGATCATTCCCTTTTCTAGTTGTCCAATAATGATGTTGGCCTATAATTATATATGTATGAAATTGATCATCTTAGAATGACAAGGTGCAAAATCTGGTACTGTAGAATTGTTGTTTTTGGAAATGAAACTTCATTAATTTATAGGTTCAAATCCTGTAATAAAAACAATTCCCTTTGAGTTATTTAGCGGTATTTATGTCTGGATAATGCTCGCCTTGAAGTGGAGTGATTTTTGGGTTCTGGTGCTCATTCATTTGCAGCTTCAGGTCAAAACTAGTCAATGTATTCTATATTATTTGATTAGTCTATTGCTATGAAAATAAGAAAGGATCAATTTTTTTAATTATTTTTAATTTTATTTTATACAAATTGCCCTCAAGCTGGTTTCCACTTTTTCAGTTGGCTGTCATCAAATTGCCGTCTCAGTCACTACTGCTATCTGTTTCGGACAAAGATTGCCAATTGAATGGAATGCTTTTACCATGGGTAAGATTGTTATGTACTTATATGCCAGTTTATTACTGCTTTATGATTCCTTTTTCAAAGTAAAGTTTTAAATGCCACCACCCTGAGCTTGTAGATCCTCAACATAGATGTAAGGCACCTTCAATATCAAAAGCAACCTGCAAAATGAATAGTAAGCCTGTATTTTCGGCTGGGAAGATTTTGTAGGCATCTTCTTGCCTGTGTAAGTTGCTTTGGATGCTGAAGGTGGTATGCATAAAATGCAATTTTTAAATGTATTTTTGTCCAATTTAAATGGGGAGGCCTATGGGTTCTCCAGAATGAGGTTGTGGCTCGGCATTGCGACTGTCTTAATTTCTTACTAAAGCCAAAAGTCTACCATCGGTTCAGGATATGGTTATGTTAAGGCCAGGTCAGCAACTAATGCCCCCACAGCTAACAACAGCAGCCTCGGCTTCAACAAATGCAGCAACCGCAGCAACAAGTGCAATCACAGCTCCAACAACAACTGCAACCACTGCTCCAGCAACAACAGCAACCACAACAAGGGCCTAATATGCCTGGAGGAGGCTTTGTGGGTTAGCAAGAGCGTTGCTTGTTAGTAGTAGTAGTAGACTGGCATAAAACTGTATCTATCAAGTTCAGATACCTTTCTTTTTGAAACAAGTTTCATATCTTTTTAAGTTTAGCATTAGCAAACATGCTGGTGTACAGTGCCTTGAGAACCTTTAAAGACCATGATTCTATATGATTTATGCACAAACCGTTGACTACTGCAACATCAACATGTAATGTTGTTGTTCTATATGATTTATGCACAAACCAGGTGTTGACTACTGCAACATCAACATGTAATGATGTTACATTGATCAAGGAGGCTATATACAAAGCAGGGGAAAAAGAGACGAGCATAAACTCACAATTGGAAACCTTTATAAAAATGTGGAGAAGTAAACCTATTCCCAGCACCCGGCTGAAGAATAGAAACCAAAACACTCGTTCAAAGTCACCTTGCCTGTACATCTTCCCAGCTCAAGGAGCAACAAGATATATGCACTTGCATTAGAATTCTGATTGATGAAAAAAAAAAAAAGGAAAAATATATTCTATAGTACCTGAATCCCTCTAGACATATTAATCCCCTGTCATGCTATTGCTGTCTCCATGCTATTCAAATACTGTCCTGTAAAATCCACCCTATATAGACCAACTCATCTGGTGACGTTCAGTATTTTTGAAGGCTCCAACTCTCACTTAGCAGACGGCGGGATAGCACTGCTTGATGCTCTTATGTTGCTGTGCTTCCTTTGCGCCGGAAATGCTTGTACATTTAGACCTACTTTCTCTATCCTGTTGTACGTTTAGGTACTGGAAGGGTAGAGCCATTGGTGAGGTCACCATGACTATATTAGTGTAAGCACAGGAATTTGGTGAATTTGACAAATTGCTACATATTTCGAACGATGAAATAACATTGTTCAAATGACTTCTACATGTTCAACAAAAATCAGCACGCTCACAAGTCAACAGACTTGATTATTCATTCCAACTCGATCAACCTACATACTTCAAGGCTTCATAGAACAGGTTCTTAACACAACAAAGAAAGGCTTCATAGAAGTTCTTAACACAACGGTAGAATAAGTTCTAAACTGAACCATGAAAAACTAAGCAGCATGAACCGGAAATTGTCCATGAAAGAAAGGAAATTTAAACCATTCCACAGGTACAGCTGAGAAATTTCTTGTGCTAACAACGTTCAATGGTCCACATACAAGAATGATTCCCCAGCATATGGTTTCTTCTCCATATCAATATGCTGCAAGCGTACTCACCATGTCCCTTCGCCATATTCCAATCAGAGCCGGCCCTGAGATTTTGGGGGCTCGAAGCGAAGAAAAAAATTGAGACGCCCTTCCAAAAAGTATATTTGCATTTTTCTTCACTTTAAAAGTAAATGTGCACATAACATAACAGTAAAACTCCTAATAATAATGAAATGCTATAAAGATTAAAACAAAAATCTGAAAATTACAAATATCAATCTTACATCCTTGGCAGCAAAAGAAACAAAATCTGAAAATTACAAATATCAATTGGAGCCATATAGCACCCTGCAAAACATTATCCTCCCGAATTTTAGGTATAAACAAAGGCATGAATAAACAAAGGCATAAACAAAACAAAGGCATGAATAAACAAAGGCTTACAAAACAAAGGCATGAATAAACAAAGGCATAAACAGAATTTTAGGCATAAACAAGGCATGAAATCAAACATTCAATGATTCAAATACTCAAACCAAAACCTATCTAATCTCACAATCAATCTTCCGAATAGAAATCAAAACCCTTCTCATTCTCAATTTCAAGTTCTCAACTATGAAATTGCAAAAACTATGAGATTGGACTCATTGGAGATTTGGAGGAAGAGGACAGACTTACTTGACTTTCGTCGGAGAGAACTCAAAGAAGTCGAGGGTTGCTGGCCTGCGGTAAGGAGACCTTGCGGGCGGGCGTGCGGCAGTCGTCCCAGTCGATGACTCAATCAGAGAGAAAGAAAGTTGTAGAAGTTTGCGTGGGTTTATGTTTAGAGTACGATATATATATATATATATATATATATATATATATATATATATATATATATATATATACAAAAAGGTTCTGAAGTGGATGTCCGCACTCGGCTTAAAGTGCGGACGTCCCTCCGTTCTCTACCAGACGGCTCCGATGACGGCGCGCCTACACCTGAGCAGACACCAGAGGCGTCCCCAACCACTTTCCCTTCCCGGCGAGTCCGCCGAATGCCAGTTTTCATGCGAGATCGATCTTGTGTGAAGTTTTAAATGGAGGTTGCTACCCAGACTTTCAAATCGATCTCGCCGGGATGCCTCTAGTGTCTACTCGGGTGGAGACACGCTGTCGTCGGAGCCGTCCGGTGAAAAATGGAGGGACGTCCGCACTTTAAGCCGAGTGCGGACTTCCGCACCAGAACGGGCCTGTATATATATATATATATATATATATATATATATATATATATATATGTTTTGGTATCAGAGCCAAAAGCCTGATATAGTTAATCATTAAAACCTCCAACCCCAAGAGGCGGACTACCGCTCAGGAGTGGCTCTGGAGTTTACTTCCTATTAATTCCTCAATCCCCAGGTGGCGGACTACCGCCTAGGAGTGGATCTTGAGTTGATCTATTTGCTTTACTTATTTTTTGAAGTGATTGTTTACTATCCCTGAATTTTGAGGATTACAGATTTACCTCTTTTCCTTATTTTTGTTAAGTCTATTATTTTCTCCAATCAAACAATAAGTCCAGGTCCAAACAATAAGTCCCAGGTGAGGCATGAGCGGATGCGGCGTGAGCGGAGTCGAGTGAATAGTGGTCTTTAGGATCATAAGCCAAGGATCTTAAATCCTATTATCCTTTTAGTTTCGGTCTAGTTTTCTCTTCTCTTCCCAAAATGAGTCGACTTTTTAGATCAAGCTCAGTCACTTCTAGTTCGTCTAGGTCCTCCCTCAATAGAGTCCCAGACATAGTTAATGAAGAACAGATAGAGTATCAATCAAATGATAACATAGATATGAATGACTGGAATATTCCCAAAGTTCCTAGTCATGAAATTTATAAGAAAAAATGGAGCCTAGCTTCATTCACTAAATTGCTAAAGCCAAAGGTCCGAAAGGTGTGTTCGTCGTAGGACATTTTCCTTGAAGTCTATAATGGGGCGCTTGCAGCTTCCCCGCCGGGGGCTTCCCTCTCAATTGAATGGAGACAAACCACCTTCGGATTAGCCCCTTGCTGATACACCTACTTCTCCTTTTTTTTCTTCCATAACCTGAGCTTGGAGAAGGAATCTTTTATGATGGTGCTGCACCACCTCTCTTTTCTACGATTAGACGCATTCTCTTGACTTTCATTCATTTTAAAGTTTTAATTCATCCTTCGCTATTTCCATTCTAAGACTGTGTTAAGAGGTTTATAATTAATGACTAGGCGAGGAGTCCCTCTTTCGAGTTCAGCATTTTTCTGAACATAGAAAGCTAGGCAGGACCAAGGCGATTTACTAGGACGAATAATATCCTTGTGGAGTAAATCATTAATTTCATTTTGCAAAAATCCATAATCTCATGACTCATTTGGATTGGGCGAGCTTTAGTAGGGATATTTTTCTCATCGAATTCTTTGATGTAAGGGAGTGAAACAATATGTTTTTTCCTGTGCCAAAAGGCTGTAGGAATATCAGAGCATATTTCTGTGATTATTTTTGCTTCAAAAGTTTTGATTTTTTGTTGAAGGGAAGGGTTTTGAAGTTGATTTTCTACTCTTTTGAAATTAATTTCTTCTTGGAGAAAGATTATCTGCTTATTTTTTGCTTGGATGTAACTGAGAGTTTTTAAAATATTATTTTCTTGAAAAGCTCTTAGGGTATGGATTTCGGGGTTTGAAAGAAAAATAAACTTTACTGGTTCATTAAAAGGGTAGGTAATAATACCATCATATTCAGTTTTAAAGGGGTAAATTAAAGTGATGAAAGGTAGTCATAAAATTACTTTATCAGTTAAATTTTTAACCAAGACAAACGAAGTTTTGAAACAGACATTGTTTTGGCAGATATGGGCTTTAGGATTTCGTATTTAATATCCATTTTTGTTCCATTGGCTGATCATAAAGATTCTTTTGTTTTTTCAAAGTATTTTGAAGGTATTAAGCCTTCTTGGATGCAGTTAAGGATAACAGTCCATAAATCCACAATAGAGAACTGATTCTTGTAAAGAAATGAATTCTTTCGCACATATGTTTGTCAAGTGTTCCAGATTTGTGCCCAGCTTACCCCAACCACGCCTTTCCCACACCCCGCCCAGCCTGACCACAAACCACTTGTTCCCTCCCCCCTCCACGCCAAGCCTCCACAACCCACCTTCGACATCTCTAACCTCAAAGCCAGACAAAAGAATTATGTTAAAAGCAGAAACATAATTTAAATCCAAAACCAACCCTTAAACAAAGAAATTGAGGACAAGAGAATAGGTGAAAGAATCGAGGGCTAAGGGGTTTCAGTTCGATTCGAAAGAAATTGAGGGAGAGCTCGAAGAGACTAAGAAGAGAGCTCTGAGAGAGAGAGAGAGCTCAAAATCGAATATGGAATTAGGATGTTCAGACGGCCGTGTTTGGTATCAATGATAGGAATGGTATAGGATAACAATCATATTAGATTGAGATAAGTACAACAATCAGATCCTTTATCAAATCACACCTCCTCTTCTCAACGTCGTCTTCATCTCCTTCTCCTCCAAGCCCATTATCAAAGCTTCATTATTCATGCCCAACAACCTGACACAGCTCTCTCCCCCAGGTCATACTCAACCCGACGGAGCTTCATTCTTCAACAGCTACACCTGCCTCTAGATCTCCATTGAAATTCGGGTCGGGTCGACGGGAGCCTCGATCTTGACGAGGATGATGGAGAATCTAGGTTTTGAGGTGGCAGAGGCTGCAACTCGGGTCGTGGTTAGTAGAGAGAGGGACTGAAATTTGGATTTTAGGCTTAGGGGAGGGAGTGAGAGTCGAGATCCTAAAAAAGTAACGAGATTAACTTTAATAGAGTAAAGAGACGTTAACGGAGTTAGTAAACAGGGTTAGTGAGCCAACTGACAGAGTTATTGCCATCTAAGTGCCACGTATGAATACCAAGGCATGCAACATTGTTTTGTTTCTTTTTGAGAAAATGACCAAATGCACAAAATTTCCTAAAGTAAAGCCCACATCAATGAAATTCTTTTTCCAATACCCAATCCAATTAATTTTAATACAATGACATTTATACCCTTACTCCAATTTCAACCACTAAACTTTCTTATCTCTACCTCTTATCTCCAGTTCTCCACCGATCTGAATTTTCACTCCTCTCTCTCTCTCTCTCTCTCTCTCTCTCTCTCTCTCTCTCTCTCTCTCTCTCTCTCTCTCTCTCTCTCTCTCTCTCTCTCTCTCTCTCGTCTGCTTCCCACCGTCGCCAAAATCAGCACCACCACTATCTCAGTCTATCTCCTCTGTCGACAAGGGTTTCCACCGTCGGCGACTCGCCGATGGTGTATTAGGAGCAGTCGATTTGTCAAGAACATCGGAAACCATCGATTGTAGCAGATGATCGACTTCACGCCGGTGCACGGGTTCAAGATCCTCCACCTCCGCCTCGTCTTCCCTTCCGTCACTGCCCTCACAGGTTAGTACTCCAGATCCTCCTTCACAGTTGAGATATGCCGCTCGGTGCTCTCTCTCTCTCTCTCATCCACAGTCAAGGTTGTCGTCGGTGAAGGCCGGGTCAGATCCGAAGGAAGGAAGCGATTTGGTGGAAGACCATTGTTGATTGCAGATCGGGTCCATGGTAAGGTTGTCCATGATGAAGGCCATTTGCATATCGATATTGAAGAGGAAAATGGTGTTTTGGTTTGAAAGACAAGGTAATTAGGTGATAATGTTTTGATTACTGAGGGTAATAAACGTTTTAAGAGCAGTAAAAATGTTATTAGGGGCAGTAAAGTTTTTAGTATAATGTTTTGCTGGTATTCAATAACTAATTACTGAGAGTTGGTAACTGATTATTAGGGATTACTGGGGTTGGTAACTCGATTATTATGGATCAATAACAAATTATTGAGACCAATAAGTGATTACTAAAGGTTAGTAACCGATTATTAGGGGTTAATAACTGATTATTAGGGGTCAGTAATAAAGATTATTGGAGGTCAGTAACTGATTATTGGGAGTCAGTAACCGATTATTGGGGGTCAATAACTGATTGTTGGGGGTCAATAACCAAGATTATTGAGGTCAGTAACTGATTATTGGGGGTCAGTAACCGAGTTATCGGTGAACGAAATCCGGCGACTAGAGAAAATCTGAGTTACTAGGGGTCAATAACCGGCGATCGAAGAAATTCTGGCAACCGGTGACCAATGACCGGAGTCCGGCGACCGGTGACCGGAGTCCGACAAAATCTTTCACTTTCTCTCTCTTTCTCTCTCCTTATACATGTTGAAGTAATGAGGATAAAACTGTTTTAAAAATATACAAAAATTATTATTTTATTATGATTTTAATTTAAATTTATGTATCTAGACACAGGTAATAACAACTTATTGTGTGGATTCATTTGAAATCAATCAAAAATGTCAAAGCTGGTATACCCTAAGCTGAGTCGCCGCGAGATCGTGACAATCCTCGTCGAGGCTCAGATCATCGCAATATCGGAGCAGGATCTTCTCCACCCCAACGCCGATCTCATCTCCGACCTCTACACTCGCGTCCTCACCACCTTCTACTTCCTCCCCGAGTATATTTCTCTCTCTCTCTAAACCCCTAATTCGAAAAACCCAAAACCCTAACATGTCGATTGATTGTGGAATTTGATGCAGGGACGATGAGCAAGTCGATTTTGATTCCTTGGAGCTGCTCGAGAATCCGGATGTGCACGACATGTCGTCCCAGAGGGTCAGGCTGTGCAGCACATTGAAGCAGGTGATGGCATTATTGGATTGCCCCAAGAAGTTTACCCTCGCGGATCTCTTAAGACCCGACCCGAATCGGATCGAGTATTTTCTGAGCGCCCTTCTCAATTACCATGTTTATAGGTACTGCATTTGTGTTTGTTTGTTGTTGATATCCACTAGTCACTGCTTTCGAAGTGAAAATTCGTGTGATTGGATGAGATAATTTGTTGGTAGTAGTGCTTAAGTGAAATTAGTGATGAACCAAAAGTAAGAGAGAAAGATTAAAGAAATTTCCTTGTTATTGATTCCTCAATGTAGGCGAAAGTACATAAGAAGTTTGGAGTCGCTTGAGATGCCTCCTTAGTTGCAGGTTTAAATTCGTACTCCGGTACAAGATTGAGCATTAAGAAATGTGTTAGTATTGCTTTGTGCCTGATTTGTATAAGTTTCATTTCATACAGTGAGGATTTGGTCTACTTGACATATGACTGTATGAAATTTTTAGATATTTTTGAATATTTCTCTATTCTTTCTATTCTACTGTAAATCAATAGAGTTTTTATCTCTGTTCATGTCTCTTCGATCCTCATTCCTGAGTAGAACAGCATTCCAGAAGTTTAGCTCTGTTGTTGTCTTCTCAATCCTTGTTCATGTTGTCTCACATGTTGTTGGTTTATTTTTTTATTCTCAGAGAGACAAAAATAGATCTCGTGGCTAAAGTTGTGGATCAATTAACTCACCTTCAGAATGAGCACATATCGTGTGAGGGTCAGGTTTCTCAGGTATATTTTGTACAGAAAGGGTATCTTAAACTAATATTTTCAGTATTTAAGTGTGCATAAACATCACTGAATGTTTGTTTTGCAGTGGAATGCTGAGATTACACACTACAATGAAACAAAAGAAAAGGAGTTACCTCTTGTTGAGGAGGTAGATTCCAAAGTTAAAGAATTGCGCCAAACCATATCAGACCTTAACCTTGAACAAGTGAAACTGAGAACTTCTATTAGGAAGTTAAAAGAGAAGACTGCTGAAATGGATAAAGAGGTTAGATGATTTACTGCTAATACAGTATAGATTTGTGGTAAATAAATAGATAAAAATTTCGTCTCACTTCTAGAAAACTGTTGTAAATGCTGATGGATATCTTCGAGTAGATTTTTGAGAAACAAGCTTAGAAAGATGAATGATGCTTTTAATGAAGATTGCTTGAGAGATGCATTACAAGTGGTCACTGAAATATAGTATTTTTGTATTAACACTAATAGAGTAAAGGAACACAGATCTTTCTCTTCTGCTGTAAATATGTCATGTACTTTGTTCTTTATGTGTTTTGTGGATTTTATCTCTTAGATGGGAACTATATCTCTTAACACATATTGTCATCTTTCTTTAGACAAAACAACTGATCTCTCTTTATTGTAAAAACTTTTGTCTAAGGTTGGGAATGCTTTTCTATTTACTGCAACTTATCTTACAAAGATGTTGTGTCTTTTGTATTGTGTGCACTAGTGTGTGCTACTTACCGAACATACATTCTTCCATCTCCATCCCTTTCCTATTTCTGTTCTGCCTTTAATATGTTGCGTCACGTCTGGGGTTGCAATGTAATTTATATAATTTGGGCTAGAAAAGAATAAAGGGGTCTTTGATGGCCATAATGGAGTGGGAGTGGAGGACCTTTGGAATCAATTTAGATTCCTGTTAGCTTTCTGAGCTTCAGTTTTGGTTGAGCTTAAAGACTATACCTTCTCCCCCATTGTTCTAGCTCGAAAGGCTGTGGCTGTTGGAGCTCTTATATTTTTGACCTAGGGTTTATCTCTCTTAGGCAACTCCTCTTGGGTTATGTTTTGCTCTCCTGTAGCTAGCTCTGAATTTATTATCCTAGGCTATGGATCTGTTTCTGTTTCATTTTTCAATAAAAGGGTGTGTGACCTTGTCTCTTCTCCAACAAAATGAAAACATATCTAGGCTTTGTATGTGTGTGTATATTTAGACTATGGGTTGGAGATATGGCGTAAATATGCGGATTTGTTATCCAAATATAGTTGTTTTTCTGAAGTTTTTTTATTTTTTTATTTTTTATTTTTTTAATTTTTTTATCTTATTATGTTTCTCCAGATATCTGATGCTGATTTTGATCTGCTCAAAAGTGATTCAGAAAGACAAGAGTTACGTTCAAAAATTGTTCATTCACCAGATAAACTGCAGGTACTTCCTCTTCAAGTTGGATATGGTATATAGTATTTTGTTTATTGAACAACACTACATTTTTGTTGACTTGATCTGCACACCAAGTGTTGTACTTAACAGTTTGCAAGTTTAATGCTGTCATGTTTTAGAAACCTAGAAATATATCTTTCACTTTGTACTTAGTACTGAACATGATAGGAAATACATGAACTATTACCATAGTTACTTTTTTCTGCTGGATGTTACCATTATACCATTGTAGGTTGATGATGCAGATTTTGGATTAGGGGCTCATCTTTTTTTTTTTGGTCTCTTATTTTGCTTTTCCACAAACTTCAAATTTAATTGTAAAAACAAAAGAGATATAATATTTACATATTGAATCAATGCTCTTAAAATGTTGGGGAAGAGTTCTAGTTTCTAAAGGAAGAGATGAGCTATGCAGGGGTCTTAAACTTCTGAGAATTTGCTAGGTGTTTGATTCTGACTTAAGAGACAAGCACTTAACATGTGTATCTTTGAATATAACATGAGATTTAAAGTATAATCTCTTTTCCATATGCTGCATTTTGATATCAGATGCTAGTCAGTTCACTAAAAGATGGTTCATTCGAGTGTGACTCTTACCACATATAATTTCTTTTATTGCAATTATCTTTATATGAAAAACTAAAATCAGTTTCTTTCCCTAGAGATGTGATAAAGAATCAAGAAATTTGTATAAAAGAGGAAGTAGGCATTGATACATTATATCCCACTTAAAAATTTGAAAGCCTTGGCATATAATTTACAATGTCCTAGGCATCAATCTCCACCTATACTCAATTTTTGGTTGGTTGCTTTAATTACATAATGATATCAGATCACGTACATGTTATCTCGGTGCTCACATGTGCTTAGCACCAAGGAGTCTCCATATGTTTTGCTTGAGTGGCACATGTGACGGACTTGTGAAGCCGTGCCTTTATGGCTTGGGCCCCTTCCCCTGTAGCCAAACTGTTTTGGGTTAGGTGCTTATAACTTCATATGTTTATTCAGTACTGACATTCCAAGTTCCTTCGACAAAATCCAAAATGTCATGATTGGAGTCCCCATTGCCCAAACAGATGCATCCATGGGAAAAAAAAATGAGCTTTGGAAGATTCTTATCACCCTGAAAAAGTCATTGACATATTTGATTTATTGTTCTTGTGTAGAAGTTGACCTGTAGTAGATATGAGTACTTAATTATTAATCCTGAAAGTTAATTGTCTGGCATTGCCAATAGTCCTTCTCATTCCCTGTAAAGTAAATATGTTTGTATGAACTTATGATTACTATTGTGGATACTGGGATGACGTATGGAAAGCTAGAATAGAATTTAATAACATCATTTCTACTGAGATCTGGAGTCCACTCCTAATATGTGCTTTCAGGCTACTGCAAATGTCTTTCATAAACAATCTGGAGACCTTACCCTATACCTCCTCTTCTCGGGACATTTCTGAAGTACCAATAGGATTTCCAATTGCTTGATCACATGTTATCCTTGATCTCATTTTATGGGTTAGCCAAACCAGGTCTCTTAAACTTTGTTTCATTAGCTATCTATATAGACAGGATTTATGTTTCATTAAATTATATGTACAAGTGTATCTATAACATCTTAGTTGTTTCATTACCTGGTCACCAGAAGCTCTGTCTAATTAACTAACCATCACATATTTCCTTGAAGAGAGCTTTAGCAGAGAAGAAATTAATTAAAGAGAAGGCTACAAGTGATGAAATGTTAGCCATGCAATCTTTGAAGGGGAAGACTACTGTTGATGAGGTGTATACCAAGGTAATCTGTTACGATATTCAGTGTTTATTCATGCCTCTGCAAGCTGTTTATTTATTTATTTTCAAGTGGAGCTAGTTATATAAAATCTATTCTACCTACATATAACTTAAGAGTAGAAGATGCTGTCTAGGCTTGCATATTCCAAACTGTCTTAACTTATAAGTTAGTTGCTGGTAATATACTCGGTTAGATATGACTTGCTGGTAATATACTCGGTTAGATATGACTAATCTGGAGGGCTTTCGACAAAAAACGCCGTATCTCCCTGCCCTAGTGTATAACACTTTAACTCAATTGGGGGGTTGCCCAAGAGCTTAACTGTCATGTCTTGGCCTAAGAAGAAATCACTCTGTGGCATGATTAAGGGAATTGGAGAATTTATGATAGCTGGACTGAGAAAAGATGCATGTACGATATCTGCCTACATTTATCCTCAATATCACAAGCAATTGGAGCCATTGATCACCATACCTATACTGTAGACTCGATTTCTACTTACGTGTATCTTCTCGTAGATTTTTAAACCCTTACATTTGTACATGTTAGTGATGTACTTGTAAATTGAGTTCCAGCTCCTTTCACGGAAAAGAAAAGAAAGAATTACATATTCATCTTGGCATAAATACATCAGATATCCCATGCGTGTCTGTGAAAGAGTCTGCTGGTCTCTATTATGTTTAATTTATCATTTTTTATATGCTTATTCTCAGGTCTCCAAGAAATTGAAAAAGCACTTGGCCCAGATGCACTCTATACAAGAACAGGTATGCTTTTAGTTATGTAGTTAAAATGTTTAAGTGCTTGTAGTGGTGTTTAAATTAATCTTTCTGCATCTTCTATGCTTAAGATAGACACAGTTTTCCTATTTATAATACAGGGTTGTTTATTGATGCGGTGCAAGTGTTCATGGCTTAAATATGCAGTTCATAATAACACCACTTTTGAATTGTTAAGGTCAATTCTGCTAAATCTACTATCAAAGAACACAGGGCTTTAGAAGAAAAAAAAAGTCATGATGAAGTCCTAAGCAAGGTTCTTCAGGATGAACTATTGAAACAGCAAGCAAAAGGTAATTTTTAATACTCATTTACGCTCGTTTCATATATGATCCTGCATTCCTGATGATAGATTAAGCTTAGGGTAAATGGGTAGTAGCGATTTGAAGTTTAGAGCTCTCTTTCTCTTTCCGCAGTGAAAGAATTGAATGATTTGAAAAAGAAGTTAGAAAAGGAAAAATACTTAAAGTTTGAGGAGGCTAGTAAAAAACTCAGTAATGTGGAGCTAGAGGTGGAATCTAGGAGCTGTGTTCTGGAAGCAAGGAAGAAGAATGTTGAAGTTGCACGAGCAGAGGTACTAATTCTACTTTATGATTCTCTATATCTATGTCGTTTTCTGGGGCAATAAAAGTGTTTGGGAAGGCTGTTAAGAACCAGCCCAGGACACTCTGCCTGGTGGCTTATCAGAGCGCCAGGCCTTCAAACCCTAAAGCTTGACATATCTATGTGGTCTTCTGTGTGTTTTAGACCATCTGTCTCCATCTAAAATATTCAGTGAATTATTATTATTATTTTTTTAATTTGTTCGGGTAGAGCAAACAGTAACATTTATGATCTTGCATTGGTAGGCGAATTCTATAACTGCGAAGATTGCAGCAGTAAGAAAATCTGGGGTAACTGATCAGCAACAATTAGCTCGTCGAAGTGAGGATATCATTAAAGAGGTATGTACTTGGCCAGGGTCTAGTATTCTCACCTTTCTCAACTAGCTTTAAAGTTACTGAATAATAGGTTCTGCTATTTAGTAATTAATGTAAAAGCTTCCCTGATCTTTAACCAGAATAATTATATGTAAGCTAAATCTGACATATGTGGTTACTGGTACGGTGGTACCCTTTGGAGTTATAACGATCTTACGATTAGCTTGATCTTTCGAACCTTGGACATTTTGTATAGTTCAAAACAAATTGTTTAAATGTGTGCGCATGAATTGTTGCAGTTCCACCAATACTTGTATTCAATTGGGGTCTTGCTCCAATGTTGATGGAGCATGGAGTCGCTGGATTTATTGGCTGTTTTGACTGCAGAAAGTATCTTCAAACTACAATTCAAAAGCCGAAAGCATCTAGATGCGGTCCTCCCCCTTTGGTTATTTTCACTCACTTCGTCATGAAGTAAAAATTGTAGCTTCAGTTTAGACTTTAGACAAGTAATGGTATGAGGCCGTTAGATATTCATAGCGAGTCAAATTGTTCAGAATGGAAAAGAGGCTCTTTTTGTTTTGTTCAGATTGGTTCTGATTGGCTTTGAGAACAAGAACAATGTATTGTGAACATGTTTATCCTCTTGGCTTAATTTTTTTAATATCGACTCAATCAACATGAGACATAATGTATCAAAAAAAAAAAAAAAAAACTAACTTGAGACATCAATATGTAAGTTTTGATCCTACGACCAATCGTATCCAGCTCCACCTATCTTGCATGGAACTTATACTTGCAAGTTTTCCCATAAGCTGGAGCAGGTGTACATCAACTCTATTTATAATCCAACTAGGTAAATCCCCCGCGCGTTGCTGCAGGTTGAGATAGCCTGTTGACAATATCTGTGAAAAGAACAGTTATATAGAAGTATATACAAAAGTATGGAAGTCCGTATGTTTGAAGAGAGCTCCATACATAACAGAGGTATAATTGTATTGTAAGTTGCCTTGCGGATCTATTTGAACCCTTGTTACAAATAATAGAACCAATGCAACACATGTTAATATTGCAAATCTGAGTTCTGCTGACACCATTTCGGTGAAAGGACTTCATTCTAACCCGTTCCATAAAAATTAAAGAAAAAAAAAAAAACTAACTATCCTACTTGTTCACCATGTTGCATGCAGCTTAGTTAGAAAGAATCTGGTTGTAGCCTCGGTTCTTTGCTAGTTTGCTATAGCTGGGGAAACCAAGGCAATACCATGTTGAGCAGCAATGTTTGTAATCTTGGAAGTTGGTATTCTGTGGTGAAATCGATATACAGATTTTGTTCAAATAATGTATGACATGAGGCTCTAATCAATGTAAATCAAGATATGGTATCAACAACTATTCTTAGACATGGCATATTGATTAAAAATATTACCTTGTTTTATAATTGAAGCATGAAAAGATTTTGTGAAGCTGCAATGACAGACAATCTATTACAATTAGAAGAAGAAGAACATAACATAAAATCTATTATTTCCATTATTATTTTATGTACCTTGCCTTATAATCTTCTGTTTAAATAATAGGTGGATTTATAAAAATACAGGTACTCATGCCACTTTTTAACAGTCTTACACTCTTACCTGAATAGCAAAGCAATTAATTTATTAAACGTGTATATATATATGCAATGGGCAGTTTGTGTTCTCTCTGTGAAATTGCTCAAAAAGATAAATGCACTGTTTAAAAAAGTAACATTTCAAAGGATAATGCCCTGACATTATCAGAAAGATAATATTGTCTTCGATTTACACATACCATCGCTGATTTTGTTTAACTGGTATGCGCTTATTTATTTTCGTCTTCTTTCTAATGCATCTTAATCTTTACAAACATAAATTGTAGTTGTTGACCTCTAGCATCTACAATATTGTAAAAGAATGTTTAGATACTCAAACTAACCTCACGTGTGCTAAGTTCAAAGCAAAGTGATAGAAACGAAAGAGCTTAAACATAAGAAAGGGAGCAGATCAGGTTTTGCATCTAATCAAGGGAAAAGCCAATCTCATCAAGCAAGATATGACAGTGACCTGGCCTGCAAGTTCCCTGTTTACAGAGAGCAAAAGAAAATGTTAGGTTTAATACTAAAAGGGACATCAGAAACTTAAATAGGGGATAAAATAAAGCATGATCATTTCCCTCTACAGATCATTTCTTGCCTGATTATCATTTATTTAAACCTTTGTCTTCTCATCCTAGGCAAAACATCATAAGCATCTTTCTGTAGAAGAAGTTCCATCTCTTGAGCCTATGGCGTTCACTTAAAGAAACACCACTTTCTTGTGAGAAAAATTAGATTACAGAAGAATTCTGAAAACAACTTCTCTTTAGAAATAAATGGACAAAAGATTATGAGATGACCTCATAATAAATGGACACTCACAGCTGCATTACACTTGTTTAAAATGATCACTGGCTGCAATTCCCTCTATTCTTGCCGACAGGCTCCACACCCCAAACCTAAACACATTACCGAAACATCAAACCAAAAGCCAAACTCAATAAATAAAAACTCAAGTTGATTACTTTTATCAGACCTAGATGTTAAATTTCTCAATTTCGATAGAACCCAATCAAAGTTTGTATCTTCGAAGAAAAATTGAGTCAATTAATCTTCCAATTCCTGTGGCCAACACCCAAATTCAAAACTAAACAACTAAATCGAAAAAAACGTCATTATCAAATTCATCAATTTCCAAACAGAGAACGCATTTACCTGAAAAGAAGAGCAGTGTTTATGAAAAAAGCACAAATTGAAGAAGAGGTGATGTCAGAAGATAGCGAAGCTTCTCTGCCTATGGTTGAGACGGAGGAGAGACTGGTAATGGCGCAGACAGTAGATGGAGTTTTAGGAGAGCAAGAGAGACTCAAGCAGACCCATGGAAGTTTCAAGAGAGCGAGAGAAACGATGCGGTGAAGAGGTTCGAGAGAGATCCAGAGAGGTGAGATTCGAGAGAGATCCAATACCCAGCACAACATCGAAGCCCAACACTGTTTACGTGAACAGTGATTATGAACAGCGTTTATAAACAATGCTGACGTCATCTCAACAAGTATATATATGGTAAATGGTAAATGCCATCCAATGGCTCCCCACATCTACATAGCCTCGAAGCAAAACCGGGTACGATGATCAGGCAAGGTCACTGGGACTTATGTCCACAAAAGTCTGCACCCGATATAGGAACGTCATTGCTCAATCTTCTTTCTTTTCTTTTCTTTTTTTTTTTTTTTTTTTTTTTTTGAGGAAGGGATTTCATTGCTCAATCAAGATGGCATTATCTCCAAATTATTCCAAGTGAAGGCACTGCAAGCCTCAAACATTCCAAAAGAAGACCACGGCAGCGCGACGAGATTGAACCATGGCGCTAGGTACTGCAGGGATGCTGCTTTGTATTCAAAACAAGATATAGAAAGTCATCATTAGTCAAAGACACAGCAGCTTAGAATAGTACTTCATGAAATACTGTCCCGACCAAGATTGGAAAACACTTCATTCTGTCTTGCTATGCAATTAGACCTCTGTGTCTATCAACCACTTGCTACGTTCGTTTTGGATTCACCCACCACGAGAATAATATGAAGGGTGTGGCTATATCGTATTGAAAGGGCTTGATTCATTTATATAGTTTGAGATATTATGACTCAATTATGTACAATGAAACATTTATGCCCAAGAAAGAATGATACTACTAAGCTAATCAAAGGGCAGCTACTCATCCTGAAAACTGATTTCTCAGCCAATTTACACGTCCACATCTTGACAACAGCCGGATCTATGAATTATGGATGCGCAAGGCATACAATATCTTGTGTAAATTGGTAATTACAACAGAAGCTTGATTCAGAACCATTATCCGTGCCTCAGACTATCCTCATCAGTCATCATAACGTTATCTATTCTACTAGCAAACTCCCTGTCATCTTCATCATCACCATCACTATTTACGTCAACTTCATAATCACCGTCTACATCGGAACTCGTATACAAAGTATGACATGAGTTCCAATCAGGAGGGAAGGTCTTCTGCAGAGCTTCTGTAAGCTCACCACCTGATCGTTCAATTTTGCGTAAGCACCTTGACCAGTGAACTGCAGTTCCCATATCCACAGTCAAACCAGATTTTATCATCTCCTTGCAGATAGACAGAAGACCAGAATAAATGTAAGCTTCAGCTACAGTAGCCCTTGACAACAGAGATGTCATTAAGCAATGGTACACAGCTTTGTCTGGCTTCAATCCAGCCAACTTCATATCTTTGAAGCATCTCAAAGCCTTCTCGGGTAGAGAAGCACGTGCCCAACCATGTATCAGTGTGGTATAAGTTTTAATATTTGGCTTCACTCCAAAAGTTTTCATTTCGTCGATTGTTTTCGCAGCTCTCTGAAAGACAAATTCACTTACATTATGATACGGTGGAACTAAATTGACAAAGTAAAACAAGAATGAAGTTATCCATGTCTATTTATGGTGCTAAAGGACCACAACTGAAATCAAGTATTATATGCAATAAATAAAATAACTTAGCCTGACAGGATCTAAACACATATGGGAATGCAAATCATCTTACTTTGCTTTATAATGATGCAAGACAGCCCAAAATCCATATTGTAGTACATAATAACAAAAAAAAAATATGAAAAGACAAAAAAAGCAAACGATGAGATGGAGCCACATATGGTAACTTAACTTATGACAACGAAGGAATGAGGAAAAAAAAAAAAAAAAACTTGGGGATTCTATGCCACATTTGGTTGCTGGAAGAGGAGGAGGGGTTAGAATTAAAATTGAAAAAAAAAAAAAGCACTTATGGGTCATCCCACCTGCCGAGAAGGTTAAAGGGATAGAGGAGGGACCTCTCTTTTGAGGAATAGGTTGGAGAAAAAGCGCTACCATTGGAAATCATTCCTCATTAACCGAACAATAGGAATATCATCGAAGAAGAAAAAAAACAAACAATAGGAATACACCTGCATGTCTCCAGCCTTGCAACAAGCATTTATGAAAGACGTGTAGGAGTGTATATCAGGTTGAACCCCTTCACGTTTCATTTGCTGCATCAAGTCAGCAGCCTCCCAAACATCACCTCTTCGAGCCCATCTGCACCAAAAGGAAAAAAAGGAAATCAGTGGACACCAAACAGGTCAAAAAACAGAAATTAGAATCAAAGAACAAGGAAAAGATTATGCTGAGAAGGTCATACAAAAATCACATGAATATCTAGAAACCAAATTTCACAATTACAGTGAAAGTGTAATGACTTGAAGTATATCAGTGGACATCAAGATTTAACAAACCATACCCATCAACTAATATGTTGTACACGAAGGTGTTCCTTGGAATTTTTTGAGCACTCATTTCCTTGGTGACAGCTAAAGCACTCTGCATTTTGCCTGCTTTGCAACACGCCTTCAGCAATGCCTCATATGTGAAAACATCAATCTCTAGGCCATCATTCCTCAATTTGGAAAAATACTCGAAAGCTTTCCCAGTATCACCTAAAGATGCATAACCATTCATGATAGTTGTATATGTGTGTTGATTTGGACAAATTCCTGCAAGTGTCATCTCATCCAATATTTCAACAGCCTTATCCATCTGCAAATGAAAAGAGATGATGCATGGGGTTACCACTGGAGTGAAGAGGCATTCTAAGCAAAGTGATATAAAGTACCAGGTTAGAAAAGACAGACAATATTCTTAAGTAGTGAAATGATATAAAACACTCATGTAACTATAAACACAAAAATAGATTGATTCCACAAAAGGAAACCCTGAAATGATATCATCATACAAATGGTCACCTGATGTTCTTAAATAGTGATCTAGACTTAAAAGGTTTTGATGACTGAACCACAATCTAGGGTGTCCACAACTATGTGATTTCTTTTAGTTCTCATCAAAAGGAATCTCTCTTAAGAAGGACCCTCACCATGTTATACATTATATAGGTCAAGAATATTACCTGCCGCTTCTCCACAAGACCAAGAACCAGAGCATTGAAAGTATGCACAGTTGGAATACATCCACTCATCCTCATCATATCAAAAATCTCTAAGGCTCTTCTCATATCTCCAGCTCTTGCAAAACCATGTATTATTGGCATAAATGTACGTGACGTAGGTCTATGCCTCTCCTTCTGCATTTCTTTGACAGTGCGAACAGCCCGATTCATGTTACCCATTCCACAAAATGCTGTTATAATGTTATTATACAGGACTACATCGGGCTTCAGACCATCCTTCATCAAATCTTCTATAACTGCAAATGCATTAGCCCAGTCTTTTAACTTCAAGAACCCATTAATCAACATGGAGTACGTCTTCATGTTATGTTTTATGCCGGTTGTTTCCATCATTTTACTGACTTCCAACGCTTTGGAAACCTTTCCGACCTGAAAGTGTAGGTATCGCCAAATGATACTGAATGTAGTTAGAGATGTAGCAGGATAAAAAAATAAATATGATTACATCAGAATCTATACTCTCAGCAAGAATCAAGGAATAGAAAACTGGAACCACAGGTAGGGAAATAAACTTCGTTCATTGTGGTCATTAAGAATATTTCGTTAGCTTCTCTTGAGGGTGAGAATGTTTTAACCACTAGTTTGACTGCCTGAAAACTTTTTTGTTGTTGGAAACATTTTGATGCCACTATGCCAGTCAAACCCACGAGCCAGCAGATGGATCAGCAGATAAAATGACAGAAGATTTTCAAGTGATTGATTATTACGTCACAAAACGATAGACACAGTACTAGAAGGTGGTATTCTGCCTAAACTTACACCAGGTGTTTTTATTTTTGTTGGCAAAGTGGTGTATTAAGTAAACAGAAACCCATAATAATAGCAGAAAAGCATTTACCCAGCATCTATGGAAACTATTAAACATCACTTCTATGTGAAAATGATAAACACTGCATTACCTTAACGTAAAGATTGATCAGACATCCATAACTGATGATAGAAGGTGTGAAGCCGCATTCCTATAGGAATCAGAAAGTGTTAGTGTCTGGAAAATAAGAGAGACAAGTCATTATGTACATTGAACAAATCTCTATTTCGTGTAATACGTGGTACTTAATCTTCTCTAAATAGTATGATAATTTTAAGTGCCGTAAAAGCTAATTTTCAAAGTCTGAAATGAAAGAGTTCAAAATTGATAGATTCCTTAGAGGCAAATGTGAAGGATAGGCTACTTCCCTGTACACCATGCATAAGTACTAGTAGTATATGTTATTTAATCATTTCATATACTTGCAACAAAGTGTAACACGTTAAGTTTCCAGGGAGAGAAGATTCTTTCAGTTATTAATCAGCTGGCAATTACATCTTCATTTAGCGCTAATTACTATTTTATAAGTTGAGAGCATAGACATGTTTAATCCCAATTAGTTAACCGTAAGTCATTAGAAGAAATGTTTTTGCACTTATATAACCAAGATTTATAAGAAAAAAAATCAAGTTAAAACCACCAATATTTCAAAAAAAACAATATCACGTATTAACTTCAACACAAAAGTATAGCATTGGCATGAGAACTATTTCAGCTAATCTTGTACCTTCAGTCGCTCAAATACAATCAAACATTTATCTTCGTCACCAACCATTGTGTAACCATCCATCATGGTGTGGTATATGTCGATAGGAGCATCTATACCTGCTTCTTCCATTTCCCGTACCAAAGCCTCAGCTCGATCCATATTACATGTTTGACTGTATTTTAACAAAAAGTATATATAAAAAGAAGAGAAATAAACTTGACATACATGCAAAAATTCCTCAATATCAAACTTGGAGCACTACTGCTAGATATTAGATGATAAAGTAACTCGAGATAAGACAACTTCAATGAAGACTTCCTAATTAAGTAACAGTAAGAATTTGTCTATGCATAATGACCACCAATTATATAATAATAAAACAGAACACTCACCAATGTGCATAAACAATATTCCCATAAATGATTGCATTTAGAGTTGTATGTCTCTCTTTGGCCTCCTTGAACCAGTCATCTGCAGCTCTTTGAAACGCCATAAGTGATATTAGAGTATGATATACTTCATATAAATGTAAGAATTACTAGAGAATATCATCAGTCAGCATACAGTAATGAAGTGAAAACCTAAATTGGTAGTATGTAGGAAAGAAACGAGGTGAGCCAACTGGAGAAGACACTTTGCTTTGATCAATGTCAATGTAGTTGTTCATCTTTCTTATTTGCCCAAATTCAAAATAAATTGTTACAGCTCAGTCATAACTGTAATGACTGTTATAGCCTTTTTCTTAATTATCTGTTTTATACCCAGCCCAGGAATCCTCAAATCCACCAAAACTGCTTTAGACCTGGGGTCAAAACTGAGGCCTCCTGTCGAGCCCTACAATCTTCAGGACACAGAAAACCGTAGCAAATTGCTCGGTAGATACCATGAGGAGATATCTCAACCCCAGACAATATGGGAACAAACTTTGTATCCTGACCATTGGTTTATTACTCCAATGTTTAACAACCAGATCGAGCTGGTGTGCTAAAATAGCACATATTCTTTTCCATTCATCAAAGGTATGAAAAGAGGAAAAAAAAAAAAAATTACGAAATGTATATGTAGAATCCCCAATTTAAAAAAATAAATAAATAAATAAAAAAAAAACACCCAAACAAACAAACAAAACAGATTAGGACAGGTGTGGGAGAGATTTAAATCGCAGTAGGGATGGCTTCTTGGTTGCTAACCTATGGGCAATTGACATCCCTAGTCATGCTCAACTTAGATAACTACTTATGTTACCAACCTTGATGGAAGTTAGGATTTGGATCAATGAAACATCTGATCAAATGGTTAAGGGGTTAAGTGGCACTTTTTATAAGTCAACAGCTCATGAGATCATGGGTAAAAGTTCAGGAAGCATCACTCAAACTGGCCAACCAGAAATGTACTTTATGGACATAATGCAAACTAGTAATGTACGTGGTTACTCACTTGGCATTGCCAACTTTTGCAAATCCCCCAACTATAATACTGTAAGTCACCAAACTCATTTCAACGCCCTCATCCTTCATTTTCCTAACACAAGATAATGCTTCTTCCATGTCTCTGCCAACTGCATAAGCATGAATCAGGCTGCACGCAGTATAAAAAGCATTAATATCGGAAAGAGTATAGTATAAAGACTATTATTAGTATTATATCTTTGAATATAATTGGACATATTATGATTCACAATTTAGATAATTGAACATCCAATAACCCAATAACTTATTTAAACATTTTGAATTCAATAACCTACTGGTTCCAGAAGACAAGTGCTTGACTTTACTTGGATAAGAATCCTTGTAACGTGTTTTTCAAATTTTAAGGTTATGCAACATGAAGTTAGCCCCCCTAATTCCCACCCTCCCATTCATCGAACCAAAAGAAAGAAAGGAAGTTTGTTTCAACATATATAAGGTCATATGCATAAAAATCAGATAAAGAAATGAAGCATTTATACTATTTCAATGTAGCGAAAAGGTCTAGTACACCTCAATACGGCTTTGAGTTAACGTTAAAGGATGGACAGATATACTGAGTCCTCACCAAAATTACTTAGACTCTATCTTTTTGTGAAAAGAACCAAGTTTTATTGATATGAATGAAATAGCAGGTGACATTGTCTGAATAAATTACAACAAGAAAACCAATTACACATTACTGAACTTAAGTCAACAAATCTCTAATTCACATAAAAAGATGGAAACCTATTCACATCATTCCATATTGACAGTACCTAGAGTCTGGCAAAGAATCTCTAGCATCACTAACTAGCAACTGGAGTCATTTTTTTAGACTTATTGATATATCAAATGCAGTCTATCAACCGTTATCCGTAAACATGGCTGCAAATTACAGGGTAGAAAATGTGTTTATCCCACGATGGAAATAAGCCATATACGCAGACATTATCCCATCTGTGTTATTACCTCGTGTATACATGTGAAGTTGGCTCTATTCCTCTTGCTCTCATGCTCTCAAATGTTTCACGAGCACGATGCATATCCCCTCGCCTAGCATAATACTTGACCATTAGGCCATACTCTCCTCTAGAAGGCTGAAACAAACAAGCACAATAAACACTTATGACATACTCTCTACCACACTTTACTGAATACCCGGACATAGTTCTCAATAGCTGTGTTCTCATTGTTAGATAGAACATAACAATAATCCACGAAATGTATATGCACTACAACCAACCCTGTGTGTCCTCATTTCTACCTTGTCAATCCTGTCGAAAGTGTTAACCACCGCCTGCCAGTTCTCCGGCGCCGTCTCCATAACCTTTCGCAACGCATTCCGAGAGCTCTGCCTCTCTTTGTGCCACTTAGACCGAGCCCTGAACTCCACACCGCCGTCACCGTCACCCTCCTCAATCCACCTCGCCCTCTCCTCAGCTCTGTCCTTCAATCTGCCCCCATCATCCAACCTAACACTCAGAACCCTCCCGTGAAACTCCACGCCGTCAAACTCCACCGCCTTCATGGCGGACTTGGCCGCATTGGGACCGCCGTATATAACGAATCCGAAGCCGGCGTTTCTCTCGGTGCTGTCGTGGCCCTTGATCAGAATCACGCTCGTGATCGGTCCGAATTGCCGGAAAAACTCCGAGAGCTCGTTTTTCTTGATCCAATTCGGTAAATTCCCGACGAATATCTTCCCTTCTTGCCGGAACTCGACTCTGGGCCGTCCCGGTTTCTTCTTCTTCTTCGGCTCATTGTATTTAACTTCTTCTACTTCTTCTTCTTCGTCGGAGTCGTCTATATCCGGCGGAGGAGGAGAGAGCTTGCTGGTGAGCCAGAGCTTGTTGGTGAGAGAAGTGGTAATGGGAGGAGTGGGGACATGGGTGGGATTAGAGAGGTTCTTGAATGGGTTAGAGGGGATTTTGGGGATGGGCTTGGTGGGGCGAGGAGGAGGAGAAGGAGAGGTGGTGATGGTTTTGGGGCGACGGAGTTGGTTGGAAGAGGGTTGAGAATTTGGGGGTTTGAGAGAGAAGGCGGTGGTGGGCTTGGGATAGTGGTAGTGATAGCGTGGGGTGGAGACTGAAAACTCCATTATCTGCTTCTGCTGCTGCTTCTGTTTTAGTACCACTGCTCACTCTTTCCCTTTGGACTTTGGAGGCAAAGTGTGTCGCATGTATAATTGTTCTCCTTTTTTCTTTGAGAATGTTGTTAGATTTCTTAGGGGTGTAATTCAAACTATTCAAGTGAGGAGAAATCCTCCATTTGAGTCAGATTCCTTTAACAGAAAGATCCTAGTGAGGAGAAATCTGCTCGACCAGAGGAGATTCCTTGAAGAGTACTGAGGCTGAAAAACAACACAAAACAAGAGGGCATGATCATGTCATGTAATTTAGGAAATACTCCTTATTTGAGATGCTAATAAAATAAATATCAATAAATAAGACCATTAATTCTCACTACATAAGTTAACATGTTAACATCAAACTAAAAACCGAGAAGAAAACTTATAGACTATGTGCAACGGTCTTCGTTGTTCCTTGATGATCAAGACTATCGTCCATGATATTGCTATTCTAGCAAACTAGTTTGGTACCATCTTCTTCTCTCATATATTCCGAAAACGAACTTTCTAGTTGATATGTTTGAAGATTTGTGTTATTCTTTGTCCTTTGAGGTATGTTGGTCTAGTTGTTGCTTACTCAAAAAGAGACGCTTATCTCATTGTCGTACAGGCCTGACTAAAAATGTTCCAATCAACCAGTGAAATTGGTTGGATTGGAATCTCAAGGTTCCTACCTTTATACAAAATGGTCAATGAGATTCTCAAAGGTAACATACCATCTTGCCCCTTGGTAATGTTGCTTAGGTAATTGCTATTCCTCTACCAATTTATAATACCCCCGTAGTTCTAATCACTTTAATATAGAGTGCTTCATGGATGAGGAAACTTACTCCTCAAAAAAAAAACAAAAACAAAAAATAGTTGGTATGTTTTAGTCTTCTATTAGTCTATATAATTGTTCATCTTACTGTTAGTGTGAGAGTTATATTGTTAAAATATGCAACATTGTATGGCATTGTATCACAGCTAGTGGCAGAGGAGTGGCGGAGCCAGGATAAGAATGTCACATGGGTTTGTAGATACAAAAAAATTTGTTCGACAATGCGAGAAATTTTGATTAATTAATAAAGAACACACATACATATGAAGGACGTAGTAAGTCTTACCCTCAAACACATAAATAAAAACTAACTAAACTTTACTCTGTGAGACCCTAAAACTTCCAAATCATTAATCAGCGCCTCATTGTCAACCGCTTTAGCAAATTCCTTTTTAATGTAAAGCACTATGCAATCATCAAGAAAATCATCATCTATCTTATTTCTAAGTTTGTTTTTAATGATATTCATGGATGAAAAAGCTCTCTCAATGGTTGCAGTAGAAATAGGAAGAGTCAACACCAAACAAAACAACATATAGTTCATAGGATAGAAGTCTGATTTTCTTCTTTGAACAAGTTTCCGACACAAATCAGACATAGAATCTAATGTGTGAAATGCTACGTCCTGAATCATATCTTTCTTTATAATATGCACCCTCCAATTTCAAAGTAAGAAGGTCATCTTGCACAAAATCTTGAGGATAAAAGGTCTTAGCAAGAAGGAGTACCTTTTAAGTTTTAAACAGGCTGAACTTATCATGAGGTTCTAAAAGTGGAAGTGAGCATAAGGAGTTCACAAGAAATGTCATTGAACCTTTTATTCAGCTCACTTAATTGAAAGTCAAGTACAACATTGAATACCTCTACATGGATCACGTTCAATGACATTGACATTGCCATGTGGATCAAAGTCATTCCTTTGAGACCCAAGTAAAGAAGTCTCTGAAAATGGCTCTTCAGTTACTGCAACAACAATTGAAATGCTTACAGAAGCTTGTTAACTTCCACATGATGATAGTTGAACACTCCTTTTACTAAACCATGTACTTATATCTTTTGATCTAGGCATTTTAACACTATCAATTTGTTCATCAGACATTATGTAAAATTCATCAACATATCATCTTCTATTTCTGTCAAACCATAATGGATGTGCCTTATATCAATATCAACTTATCAACATCAAGCTTTAATCTTAACAAAATATATATATAGGGTCCTTCTAATGAGGGATCCCTATTTTTTGTTATTTTTAGGGATATGTCCACATCATTAGATATGTTTTTTAATGGGCTTGGATGGCTGAGATTAAAACAAAAAATTTAACACTTATGTCAAACCTACACCGTTCAAGATTATTAAAAATAAATCCCTCATTTGGATGACTTAACGATCACCAAATTTTCTGAAAATTTGTAAAAATGATCTACTCATATAGCCCAACAAGCTGAACGGTGGAGATTTGATTTTGTGATTGAAAAGTCTGTCAAATGATCTATCCCTATAAATGAACAAAAAAATAATCCCTCATTAGAAGGGCCCTGTATATATATGCCTGTGAAAGCATGCCCATAGAAACAAGCAGCTAGTTAACTAAAAGAGCTTAAGAAGAAGACTCTGCTTACCTAATTATGAAAGCTGATCGAGATCGATGTCTCCTAAATCCCAATCTGAAGCAATGAGTTGCTTAATTTGGTTGTAGACTTGTAGTAGTACCTCTAAGGCTCTAAATCAGTTTCTCTGCCTTGAATACTACACATTCATGTCGAAAGAACAATCAAAATTTAGTAATCCTTAATGAATTCTATAGTTTGATTCAAAGTTTAGGCAAAGAGCTATACCTGAGGAAGTAGGGATCGTGGACTGGGAATCTAGGACGGGCATTGGGCGACGGCGGCGAGAGCGACTGGCAACGACGGAGAGAGCGACGGGTGACGATGGCGCGAGTAATGGGAGACGACGGCGCAAGCGACGACCAATCGACGATGGGCAAAGGATTTGGGTGTGGTTGTGTGCCTGTGTTAGTGATTGAGATATCAAAGAAAGAGAACGTAGACATTTTATATATATATATATATATATATAGTTTCTATCCAGAGCGAAGCTTCATTTTAAAATTAAAGTGTGAAGTTTCTTATTTGACTCACTTTTCGGTCATATTTCCACATCTCCACCGTTCAGTTTGTAGAACATAATGCATAGATCACTCCTGCCAAGTTTCATTGAATTTGATGATCATTTGGGTTTTCATAATTGTTATTTACACAAACAGTTCTGAATAGACAGATTTATGGTCCGTTCGTCGATTTAATCTAATTCGGAACCCTAACGATCATCAAATTCAATGAAACTTGGCATGAGTGATCTATGTATTAGGTTCTACAAACTGAACGGTGGAGATGTGGAAATATGACTGAAAAGTGAGTCAAATAAGGAACTTCACACTTTAATTTCAAAGTGAAACTTCGCTCTAGATAGGAACTATATATATATATATATATATATATATATATATATATATATAAGAGTTGGTTTTTTTTTGTTGGCTTCACCGTCACCTAGGATGGCTCCGCCCCTAATCACAGCATAGATCCTCATATAACATTTTGAAATATGTCATCAACAAGCAGATAAATTACCCTTAAATGTTTACAAAATTATTACTTTATTTATATTATGTGGACATAGGATTATACTTGGCACTTGCTATGATACCTTTTACAAAACTTGTCATGTAATTATTTATTTGTTAGAAGGGTGACGTAGTCGCTATCTTTCTCCCCATCCTACCTTCATTCTCCATCTTTTACTCTTATCCAAAATTCAAGAACCCATCTCTCTTCTGATCATTGTATCAAAAAAAAAATCTCTCTTCTTCTGATCAAAAGAAAAAAGACAACAAAAAAACCAAACTCATCTCTCTCTCCCTCCGTCCCTCCTCATCCCCACCTCCATTCTCCATTTGCCAATCCAAAACCCAGAACCCATTTCATATCTCTCTCTCTCAGTCTCTCACCAAAAACCCAAGAAGCCATGATTCATGAACACAAGAAACATTATTGCTTTCTTCCTCCTCCTTTTCTGCCACCGAGAATCTCAGCTTCGACTTTAATATCAGGCTCGATCCTCACTTTGACGACCCACATGATTGTCATGTGGGTCTTGATATCAAGAGCTTGAACTTGATCCAGACCTCTGACCCAATTGTTTAATACGTTGACTTGAGAGAACCAAATCGGATTTCGTCCAGAACTTCGACAAAAGGAACACATACCAAATTAGATTTTGTCCCCATAGAGAGTATCCTAGTTTTGTTTTTAGGAAGAAATTGAAACATAAATATTTTATTCGTTAATTTATTTTTTGTCCACTCACTCTAACGTGTTCCAAATGTTTTCCCCTGGGCTCTTCATTTTTAAAATGCCCAGTTTGCAGGATTGCATAGTTGAGGTCGGGCGTACATGGAGAAAAGGCATAGTCAATAGTATAGCTTCCGCTCATTATATTTTTTTTAGTTCATCTCTTTTCTAATAGAGTTGCTCTGAACTGTGGTTATTGGTTATGAGATTAAATTGTTAGAGTTAGTAATTAAATTGGGAGATGTTGTGATTTGGGGAGCACGAAGGCTCCCGGAGTAGAGGGTTATAGATGGATTCTTTTGAAGTGTGTGCAGGTATTTCTAGGAAGGGTTGTTCATCTTCAAGGGAGGTTATGCCGATTTTTCGGTAAATTTTCATTGGAGGTGGTCTCCGCAGGATTTACTTCGGGTTTCAGGATGAAATTCGGGGTGGGTCCTGACAATTAGAATTACAAAATATCAGATGAACAAATTAATCGTGTAAAAAGGCATAGATCAAAAGATATCAGCACATGGTTTAGTAAAGTTCAACCATCATCATGTTCAAGTTCACAAGTCTCTGTAAGCACTCCAATTGCTATTAAAGTAACTGAAGAACCGTCTTCAAAGTCTCTTTTATTTGGGTCTCAAAGAAATGAGTTTGATCCACATGACAATGTCAATGTCATTGAACGTGATCTGGGCAAACAGTGTCCTTTATGGAAGTATCTTGTGAATCAACGCGAAGCCGTTCGAAAAACTTATGTTGCATTGGGTCCATGTCAACCTAAGCTGAAACATTATCCTCGACTTTCACTTCATGGGGCACAAAATCGTAAGTTTAACTTTGATTGGTTTGAAGGTCATTCATGGCTTGAGTACTTGATCAAGACAAGATATATTGGTTCCCTTGTTTCCTTTTTGATAAAGAAAACCCTCTTCAGCCTGCTTTTCTTGTAGACGGGTTGAGAAATTGGAAGCCAAAGAGTGTGCTTACAGTACATATGGGGTTTATAGAGAGTCCACATCATGAAGCCATGGAGAAATGACACTTCTTCAGAAATTTGGCTACACAAATTGAGAGAGTTTTTTGTGAAAAGAACAACAAAATGGTGGAGCATAATCGATATAGATTGAAGGTTGCAATAGAGGGTGTGAGACTTCTAGCAAACCAAGGACAAGCTTTTAAGGGCCATGATGAATCTGAAATCTCTCTTAATGCTGGAAATTTTAAGCAAGTTTGAAAGTCTTATGAAAGAATGGCTAGTGATGATGATAGAGTTATATTGCAGAATGCTCTTGGAAATGTCAAGTACATCTCTCCATCTATTCAAAATCTATTCAAGAAAAGCAGCTCTTGAATATTCTAGGTAATAGAGTGAGGCAAATGATTCGTGAAGAAGTTGGTGATGTAAAGTTTTGCATTTTTGTTGATGAAGCAGTTGATGCAGCTGGCAAGAAGCAAATGTCTATTGTTTTGAGGTTTGTTGATCGTCATGGCTTCATCCGAGAACGGTTCTTTAAGATAGTGAGTGTTCATGATACAACCTCATTAACTCTAGAGATAGTCAAAGTTCTCGATATGTTCAATCTAAAAGTGGAAAATATGCGTGGTCAAGGATATAACAGGGCTAGTAACATGAGTGGTATTTAGAATGGCATTTGGAATGGTTTACAGGTATTGTTTCTTGAAGATTGTCCATATACGTACTATGTTCATTGTTTTGCTCACCGTTTGCAGCTAGCTTTAAATGGTTCGGCTAAAGGTGTTCATGATACATATCGTTTCTTTTCTACTTTATTACTTGTTGTGAATTTTGTGGATTCATCTGCTAAGTGCAAGGGTACGCTAAAAGCTGCTAGAGAGGATGAAATCCAAGATTTGATAGCTCTTGGCAATCTTCAAACAAGTATAACGCTAATCAAATTTGTATTCTATTTGCTTCACTAGATATCATATTCTTGGTTATACTTTTAATAGTAATTCACAAACTTCAATCAGGTACGGGCTCTAATCAAACTTGCACTTTGCAATGACCTACTACTACTTGTTGGAGCTCTCATTTTCGTTCTATTAGGAGTATGATTGAATTATTTGGTTCAATCGTAACAACTCTGGATCATATGATAGACACTGCAACTTACCTGTTTAGGGAGAAGCTAGTGGTATTCTCAGAGCTATGAGATTGTTTGAGTTTGTGTTTTGTCTAATTTTGATGCATAGAACCATGAAAGTCACATAAGTTCTTTGTCAAATAGTACAACAGAAAACCATTGACATTGGAGAAGCAATGAAGTTTGTTCAACGTATAAAAGAACTTCTTCAAGATGTGAGAGATGATGGTTCGGATGATTTTGTTATGGTTCTTGCATCTTTCTGTGAGACACATGATATTACTATGCCTGATATGAGTGTTCGTTGGTTAGATGGCACGGGTCGTCCGAGTCAACAAAAGAATTTAATCACACATGAGCACCACTTATGTGTAGAGGTATTCAATGTTGTACTTGACTTTCAATTAAGTGAGCTAAGGAAGAGGTTCAATGACAGATCTTGCAAACTCCTTAAGCTCACTTCAACTTTGGATCGATCCTCATGATAAGTTCAGCTTGTTTAAAACTCAAAAGGTACTCCTTCTTGCTAAGAGCTTTTATCCTCATCAAGATTTTGTTTTGTTTGGAATTAGAGTATGCATATTATAAGAAAGATATGACTCAGGATGTAGCATTCCACAACTTAGATTCTATATCTGATATGTGTAGGCAACTTGTATAAAGAAGAAAATTAGACTTCTATTCTATGATCTATAGGTTGATTTGTTTGGTGTTGACTCTTCCTATTTCTACTGCAATCATTGAGAGAGTTTTTTCATCTATGAACATCATCGAAAACAAACTTAGAAACAAGATAGAGGATGAGTTTCTTGATGATTACATAGTGCTTCATATTGAAAAGGAATTTGCTGAAGCGGTTGACAATGAGATGTTGATTAAAGATTTTGAAGCTTTAGGGCCTCGTAGAGTACAATTTAGTTAGTTTTTAATTGTGTTTCTTGTATTGTATTGTGTCTAATTTTTGTTCATGCAAATGCGTTTGAGGGTAAGACTTGCTACGTCCCCCTATGTATGTGTGTTCTGTTTTAATGAACCAAAATTTCTCACACCGTTGAGTAAAATTTTGTGTGTGTTGCATTTAGCCCATGTGACATTTTCATCCTGGATCCGCCATTGTTGTCTTATATTATTGCTATTGTTATATATGCATGCGTATGTACGTTAATAATTGATCTTTTTCAGGTTTCACTAAATCATTGATGATAAATAATTCACGTACTGATTTTAAGTATCGTACGTCTCGATCAGGTCAAGGACCCTTTTCTTACACATCTATATATTAATACAGATCGAAAGCCCCTTCGATCTGAATCCTAAAGAGCAACACTTGAGCAATTCAAGCATGGCGCGCCATGGTGAAGAACATCATGGAGATCAGTATCATTTCCAGAGACACCATCAAACCATCACTTCATTCCTCTTCACTTAACCATCTGAGCCCTTTCAAACTTTCCCTTGTCGACCAGCTCACTCCGTCAACTTATATGCTACTGATCTTGTTCTACCCGGCCATTAGTGACCCCAACTCATCGTTCAATCTTCTCGAAACCCTAACCCGCTTTAAAAGCTCCCTCTCCGAGACTCTCACTCTCTACTACCCATTTTCCGAACAGGCTAAAAACAACCTCTTCATTCATGAGTTCAATGCTGGGATTCCCTTCGTAGAACCCCAAGTCAGTTGTCGCATGCTCGAGTTTCTTAAGCTCCAAGAAACCGAGTTGCTGAATCGTTTTGTTCCATTCCATACCCTATGCAAGGAAACTGGAGACGAGTCTCTCTCCTCCCCATGATAGCTTTTCAAGTGAATGTCTTTGCTTGTGGTGGAATAGCAATTGGGGGATCTGCTTCTCACAAGCTATGTGATGGGTTAGCAGCAAACTCTATCCTTGAGTCTTGGGCTGCGACTTTTCGTGGGGAGCACGGGAAAATAATACACCCTAATTTCTCCCAAAGCCTCATTGGTCTTTCCACCAAGAGCTCCATTGCCTAAAAAGTATCAGATTTATTAGCATATAGCTTTTGGTTCAAGGAAAACAATTATGTTACAAGGAGATTTGTGTTTAATGTTAAAGCCATAACCGCACTACAAGAACAATCGAAGAGCAAATGCGTGCCCAAGCCATCACGTAATGAGGCACTGACATGTTTTATTTGGAAATATGCAATGGCTTCTTGTCGATCACTTTCACCAGGTACTCATTATAAATTGTGATATATATTATCCTCAACACAACAACTCCTTAGGTCAAAACTTGAATCGTTTATCTTGTAATGTTTAACATTTTCAATGTAATTAATCCTTGGTAATTTCGTTCATATTAATCTATTTACTATATGTCTTTTTTTCATCTTCGGCATGCTCTTCTAGGTACTTCACCAAGAACTTCCATAGTAGCGCATGCAATGAACATGAGATCACGGATGAAACCACAAACGTCGTCGGCTAAAATCGTCGAAAATTTCTTTTGGTGGGCAACAACATTCACGCACTCATCTAAACTAGCTAGGAGAAGCTCCTGAGTTATATGACTTGGTGGACGTGATTAATGAATCCATCAAAAGGTTTGATAGGGGTTATTTTGAGTCTCTTCAGGGAGAAGAGGGATTTGGAGCCATTTCAAACTACTTTAATCAACTAGAAGTCTTGCTTTCGTTAAAGTCACCACCTGAAGTTTATCTATTCACCAGTTGGACTAGCATTTTCCACTACCTGGATTTTGGATGGGGGAAGCCGTTCTGGGTAGGGCTGATGGCCGGGGAAAGTAGGACCTGCTTTTAGGAATTTCATGGTGTTCATGGAAGCACAATGTGGTCAAGTTAAAAAGACCTTAACTTTCTAGAATTTGCCTCTACAAATTCAATTGTAATTGAACTTCTAATGTATTTTAGTTTTCAGATGAATAAATTTTCCCTGAACATTAATAATTAGTGCTTTCATTTTTGCATTATTATCCTTGTATTTCACGTATACCGTAATATATTTCGTCATAGAAGTTGGCGTTTGGCAATCATCAAATGCAGCTGCATATATACATAACATTCCAGTCTCAATAACATACAAATAGATATGGTTCTGCAGCTCACCAGATTGATAATTACATCAGGTTGGGTCCAAATTAAGGTTGGATGCTACTACAGTACTATTCTGTAGCTGCTGATTGAGGAATGATGACATGAAAATTAACTTAGCTGCTGTGGCTTTTAGTTTTTTACACAAACAGTCTCATCAGATTGTAGCTTCAAAATATTACTTAAGGTTTGATATAAGCAGGCCTGTTGATAGATAATCTTAATTATCAGTCCTTTTCTTTTAGTCATCTCTTGTAAACCTAACAAGAGAGCCTTTAGTGTTTGCCGGCCACAAGAATACATGGTGCAACATGACATCTCCATCATAGATAAAGACGAGTATGGTTCTCATAATTTATAGAATGTAGTTAGTTTCGGCGGAGTCGGACACACACAATCCATGGCATCATTTTTATTTATAGCTGCAAAAATTGCTCGACAGTCGCGTTGGTTCTCTGAAGCTAGCGTAGTTAGACATTCTCATTTTTTATGTAAATTTGATAAATACTCTTCATCGCCATTTTTCTAGTACACTGATTTCTATACCTAGCTAGCCATGGCTTCTCTCAACTTTGATCATCACCGCAGTCCAGAGGTTCTGATACAAGATTTTAATTCATATGTGAGGACACTGATACTAAACAGGCCTCGATACTTGAATGCTTTGTCCGGCGAAATGCTCTCCCAGCTGCTTCAACTGTTCCTTGCCTATGAGCATGATGCCAAAGTTAAACTGGTCATTCTCAAAGGTAATGGAAAAGCATTTTCTGTGGGCGGAGACATTGCTGAAGTAGCTTGTCTTCTCGATAGTGGTGATTGGAAGCTTGGTCTCAAAGCTACCGCAGAGGTCAGTAAATTAATTTACTTGATAGCAACATATAGTAAACCGCAGCTTTCGATTGCCAATGGCATGGCCATGGGACGAGGAGCTGCTCTTTATGTATCCTATAGATTCCGTATCGCAACCGAGAATTCGATTTTTTCTATGCCAGAAACAGCTTTGGGAGCGGTTCCTGAAACAGGTGCTTCTTATTTCCTTTCCAGACTTCCTAGATTTTTTGGAGAATATCTTGCCCTAACTGGTGCCCAATTGGACAGTTCCGAAATGCTTGCTTGCGGTATAGCTACTCATTTCGTTCCTGCAGCCAAATTGGTTCTGCTAGAACAAGAGCTACTTGCTTCCACAGGTGCTTTAACCTCAAGTTCTGATGATCTTGTAAGTTATGTGTCATCCATTACAAGCAAGTACTCAATCCAACCAGCTTTGAAAGAGAGAGGGAGTGCTTGGCACAATATGGATGTTATTGAAAAGTGCTTTTCAAAGAGCACGGTAGAAGAAGTTGCGAGTGCCCTAGAGAAGGAGGCTACAGATGATATCGATGATGGTCATGTAAATGGTGGTAATAATCCATGGTTGACGTCCACAATTGAATCGCTTAAGAAGGCGTCGCCTATTAGTTTGAAGATTGCTTTGAGATCTATCAGAGAAGGAAGGTCGCAAGGACTGGGTGAGTGTCTGGTTCGAGAATATAGAATAGCCTGTCGTATTGCAAGGGGAGAAATCAGCACGGATTTCAGAGAGGGTTTGTCAGCTCTACTGGTCGACAGGGATAAGATCAAAAAGTGGGAGCCTTGTAAATTGGAACTCGTATCTGACCAGATGGTTGATCGGTATTTCTCCAAGTTGGAAAATGATGATGAAGAACTGAAAGAACTAGAGCTTCCTGCAAGATCCAACTCTCCTGCCTTTGCCAAGCTCTGATGACCGGCCGGACTGATGATCATTATGTACGTTATCGTAGTTTTGTATAGCCAAACTCTGTCTCCTGTACATTAATTCGTGTTAAATTGTTAATCGTGTTTGTTTGTGTCATATTAACCCTAGAACATATAGATTTAGAAGATAAACTTATGGTTCAAGAAAAACAATTATTTTACAAGGTCACTTGTGTTTAGTGTGAAAGCCTGAGCCACACTACGAAGAAAATATCGGAAAACAAATGCGTGCCCAAGCCATCACGTTTTGTCAGATGATTCAAATATATGCTCTTAAAAATGAACCTATGCCATCATATACCACTTGAGCTAGCCGACACCTGAAAAGAAAATAAGTGATAATTTAGCCTAAGAACTCTGAGAAAGATCGATGAAATTAAGCTGGAAAATGTGTATGGTCTATGGTTTTTACAGAACATGCATCAATCGAGCACTTTATACAACGATCTGTGAAGATAATCACATGTGAAGCGCGCAGTTGAGTACATGTGGTTAGGCTTGGTGATAAAGTAGTCTGGGGTTCACATCCAAAACCAATTGGCAATAAATGGAGTGGCCCAAACCCTTATTAACCCACAGGTAAAGTTCTATATTCCCGATGTGGGATTAATATCTCAACACGCCCCCGCACGTGTGGCGAATCTTCAAGCCTAACACGTGGACAACATTTAGGGTGACGTGGAGTTCGTGTGGCCATTGGGCTTCACACATGGACGTGGGTAACCCGCTCTGATACCATGATAAAATAGTCTGGGGTTCACATCCAAAACCAATTGGCAATGAATGGAGTGGCCCAAACCCTTATTAACCCACAGGCAAGGTCTCATATTCCCGATGTGGGATTAATATCTCAACACTTGGTCCTGCTCGATCTCCATAACTTTTACTACTTTTGTCTTCTTGAGCATTGAGTATGATCAGTTTGTATTGCTACTGTAATGCGATTACTGTTATCTGTCTTGTATTGCATGGAAGCACAATGTGGTCAAGGAATTGAAGCATGGGTGCCTTAGAGGCAAATGGCTCTGCTTGAAAAAGACCCTAACTTTCTAGAATTTGCCTCTCCAAGGGATTTCAAACATGTAGATTGAACTTCTAATGTATTTTAGTTTTCAGATGATTAAATATATTCCCTAAATATTAGTTACTTCTTTCATTTTTGCTAAGATGTCACAAGCATTATTATATATCCTTGTATTTCACGTACCATTACGTACAAGTTGTTGGCATTTGGCAATCATCAAATGCAGCTGCATATATACATAACATTCCAGTCTCAATAACATAGACCTAGCTGTGGCTTTTACACAAACAGTCTCATCAGACTGCAGCCTCAAAATATTATTTAAGCTTTGATACAAGTATTATAATTATCAACCCTTTTCTTTTACTCATCTTAAAGCCTAACGAGAGAGCCTTTAATTTAGTGTTTGCCGACAGAAAACTTTCAATGGTGCCACATGACCATCTCCATTATAAATAAAGATCGACGGGTATATATGGTTCACCTAGCATTATTCTTATATAACTACAACGTATATATGGTTCACCTAGCATTATTCTTATATAACTACAACGTAGTTAGCTTAGGTGGAGTCGGATAGACACAGTCAATGGCATCAGTTTTATTTATAAGCTAGTGGCATCAGTTAGCGGCATCAGTTGCTCAACAGTCGCGTAGTTCTCAGAAGATAGCGTAGTTAGACATTTCGCATTTTCTATGTAAATTTGATAAATACTCTTCATCGATCGCCCATTTCTAGCTTGTACACTGATTTCTATAGCTAGCTAGCCATACATGGCTTCTCTCAACATTGATCATCACAGCAATCCAGAGTTTCTGATACAACATTTTAATTCATCTGTGAGGACACTAACACTAACAGGCCTCGACACTTGAATGCGTTAATTATCCGGCGAAATGCTCTCTCAGCTGCTTCAACTGTTCCTTGCCTACGAGCATGATGCCAGAGTTAAACTGGTCATTCTCAAAGGTAGTGGAAAAGCATTTTCTGTGGGTGGTGACATCGTTGAAATAACTCGCCATCTCTACAAGGGTGATTGGAGGCTTGGTCTCAAAACTACTTTAAAGGCCAATAAATTACTGTACTTTGTTGTAACGAGTGAAAGAAAGAACACAGATTTACGTGGTTCACTAACGATGCGTTAGCTACGTCCACGGACAGAAGGAGAACAGCCCTTTTATTATGTTGAGAAGAGTGCAAAAACCGGCTTACACAATAGGTTGTATATATATATACAACTCTAAACCCTGATATACTAGTCCTAATAGGAAACCATAACCTAGTATAACTCGATATACTAATCCTAGTATAACCCGATATACAGATAAGCCGTCAGAACAGATTTGACGGTTCAAGGCATATATCAACAAATCTCCACCTTGACTTGAATCCTCTCACAGATAACAGATGTACCAGATGCACCATAGTGATGCCAGATGAACAGATAACTCCTTCTGCCTCAGATGTCGCCCCCAAAGGGCAACTAACAGCTTGTAACATTTAGCAAGTCCAAACAATGTTGAAACTTGCTGTGTGGAACCGGCTTGGTGAACATATCAGCGGGATTGTCAGCAGTGCCCACCTTCTTCACCTTAATTCTGCTCTCATCTCTCAGAAAATGATACCTGACATCAATGTGCTTGGTCCTCTCATGATGAACTTGATCCTTTGCTAAACATATTGCACTCAAACTGTCACAGTACACTATAGCCTGATCATGATGCAAACCAAGACTACTGACCAGACCCCTTAACCAAATGCCTTCCTTTGCAGCGGCTGTCAGAGCCATGTACTCTGCTTCAGTAGTAGACAAGGTCACTGTCGGCTGCAAAGTAGCTTTCCAGCTAACAACAGAGCCACCAAGAGTAAAGACATAACCAGTCATAGACCTCCTAGTGTCAACATCTCCAGCATAATCGCTATCTGAATAGCCTGTTACCAAACAGCTTGTATCACTTCCATAAATGAGACCGACATCAGACGTACCTTTGAGGTACCGGAAAATTCTCTTCACAGCTTGCCAATGCTCCTTTCCAGGATCACCCATAAATCTGCTGACAACACTCACAGCATGTGCGAGATCAGGCCTAGTGCAAACCATAGCATACATCAAGCTTCCAACTGCACTAGCATAAGGAACTCGAGACATGTATTCCTTCTCCTCAGCAGATTTAGGTGCAAACGCAGTAGACAGATGAGTATTTGCAGCACTTGGAGTATCTAAAGATCTGGATGTAGACATACCAAACCTGGATAAAATTTTCTGGATGTAACTTTTCTGTGATAAGAAAAGCTTCTTCTGACTTCTATCCCTGTAGATCTCCATTAATGCCTTCCAGTGCTTAAAATTCTTGAAGGCGTCACTTTTATGCTTCATCATGAACACCCAAGTCATTCTTGAGTAGTCATCAATCATTGACACAAAATATCTGTGACCTCCCAAAGAGTCAACGCGAGATGGACCCCAACAATCAGAATGAATATAATCAAGCGTGCCTTTAGTTCTATGAATCGCTTTAGGAAATTTACTGCGATGTAGCTTCCCAAAGATACAATGTTCACAGAAACTAAGATCCTTGACCTTGTGGCCACCAAGAAGATCATTCTTTGACAGAATTTGCATCCCTCTTTCACTCATATGACCAAGCCTCATGTGCCATAGCTTGGTCATATCATCCTTGTGAACCTCTGATGATGCAACAGCAGCCGAGCCTGACAGCGTTGAACCTTGCAGAATATACAAAGTACCTCGCTTGACACCTTTCAGAACCACATTGACACCTTTGTAGACATTCAAAATTCCACATGAGCCTGTGTACTTGAAACCTTTGCTATCTAGAAGACCCAAAGAAATCAGGTTTTTCGTCATGTGTGGAGCATGCCTAACATCATTCAATGTACAGAATTTACCATCATGTGTCCGAATTTTTATTGAGCCAATTCCAACCACCTTACTTGCAGAATCGTTTGCCATAGAAATATTTCCTCCATCTATCTGCTCATAGGTTGAAAACCACTCTCTGCGTGGACATATATGATAAGATGCCCCGGTATCCAAAATCCACACATCCCTGTGATGTTTGTGTGCATCTGCAACCAAGGCCAGGTCTTCTTCCGAAGTGGTGTCAACTTCTGCTACAACAGCAGTACCTGATGCTTTCTCAGACTGCTTCTTCTTCTTTGGACATTCGTTTTTCCAATGTCCCTTCTCTTTACAGTAGTTACAGACATCATTGGATTTGGAACCCTTTGAAACTGGATTCTTGAATTTCTTCTTCCCCGAGCCTTTCTGTCCCAAACTTCCACTGGCTACCAACCCTGTAGCCTGACTGTCTGAACTAGTGACGGTCGCCTTATGACGCATATCTCTAGTATGTAAAGATGATCTAACATCCTCCAGAGTCAGAGTATCTCTCCCACCAATAAAAGAATCCACAAAATTCTCATACGACGAAGGTAGAGATACCAACAGAATTAGAGCAGCATCCTCATCATCAACTTTAACATCGATATTACGCAACTCTAATAGAACAGTGTTTAACTGATCTAGGTGATCTCTTAGGGATGTACCTTCTTCCATACGCAGACCGAACAGACGTCGCTTTAGAAGCAACTTGTTGGTTAAAGACTTCGTCATGTATAGACTCTCAAGCTTCAACCACAGACCAGCCGCAGTTTCCTCCTCTGCGACCTCGGTGATTATATCATCTGCAAGGCACAACAGAATTGTCGAGTGTGTCTTCTCCTCCAGACTGGCCATCTCAGCGATTTCTTGATCCCCTGGCTTCTTAACCAGCGGCGCCCACATACCTTGTTGTTTTAACAAGGCTCGCATCTTGATCTGCCATAAACTGAAACTGTTCCTCCCTGTGAATTTATCAATCTTCACATTTAAACCAGACATCTTTCTTGGCGGAAATCACAACCTTGCTCTTGATACCAATTTGTTGTAACGAGTGAAAGAAAGAACACAGATTTACGTGGTTCACTAACGATGCGTTAGCTACGTCCACGGACAGAAGGAGAACAGCCCTTTTATTATGTTGAGAAGAGTGCAAAAACCGGCTTACACAATAGGTTGTATATATATATACAACTCTAAACCCTGATATACTAGTCCTAATAGGAAACCATAACCTAGTATAACTCGATATACTAATCCTAGTATAACCCGATATACAGATAAGCCGTCAGAACAGATTTGACGGTTCAAGGCATATATCAACATACTTGATAGCAACATACAGTAAACCCCAGCTTTCGATTCTCAATGGCATTGCCATGGGACAGGGAGCTGCAATTTTTCTACCCTCTGGATTTCGTATAGCAACGGAGAATTCCATGTTTTCTATGCTGGAAACAGCTTTGGGAGTGGTTCCTGAAACAGGTACCTCTTATTTCCTTTCAAGACTTCCTGGATTTCTTGGAGAATATCTTGCCCTAACTGGTGCCCGGTTAAACGGTCCTGAAATGCTTGCTTGCGGTCTAGCAACTCATTTTGTTCCCGCAACCAATTTGGCTCTGCTAGAGCAAGAGCTCATTGCTTCCACAGGTGGTTTAACCAATGGAAGAACCTCATTTTATGTTTCATCCATTAAAAAGTAAGTATGCAATCCAACCAGCTTTGAAAGAGAGAGACAGTCTTTGGCACAATATGGATGTCATTAATTCACAAGTGCTTTGAAGAAATTGTGAGTGCACTAGAGGAGGAGGCTACATATACTAATGGTCATGTAATTGCTGCTAATCCATGGTTAACGTCCACGATTCAATCTCTTAAGAAGGCGACGCCCATAAGTTTGAAAATGAGACAACAAATAAAACAAAAAATGTCATCGGCTAATATCATCGGAAATTTCTTTTGGTAGGCCACGACAATTGCCGACTCATCTAATTAGCTAGGAGAAGCTCGCCATTCATGTGACTTGGTGAACTTGATTGATGAGTCTCAAACAATTTGGCAGAGGTTACCTGGAGTCTCCTCAGCTAGAAGAGGGATTTAGAGTCATTTCAAAACTAGCTACTTTAATCAACTATAAGTCCTGCTTTCCTCAAAATACTGGAGTTTATCAATGAAATTTAATTGTGTGACCACAAAAATTTTAATCACTTGGTGAGCATGTGATCATCAATGAGTACATGAAAATAAACGTGCTCAGATTATAGCCTCAAACAGTATGATTCTTTTTCTACTCATCTTAAAAGCTTTCAAGCAAGAAAAAATCGAAAGTATCGCCGAAATTTTCGTTCTTTTCACCTAACGATATATTTTCCCCTCCCAAGTATTTCTCGTCCGAAATTCCCGATATTTCCCGATATTTCTCGATATTTCCCGATATTTCCGAAAAATCATTTCCAACCAATACTAGTGAAAATTTTGTACCTCATAGGTCTTCTACGTGGTTTTAAAACACTTATGTAATTTCATGTGAAATATATCATATGTATATAAGGCGTGATGGCCTAGCTTCCTTTTGGGTTTCCAGCCATAAAAAAAAAAATTTTAAAAAAATGTTTAAAGTAAACCTTTAAGAATTATTAACGGTTCAGCACTAACATTTTCACCTTAACTTACTACAACTCCCTATAGATCAATGTTTATTCAAGGTTTTCATTTCAAATATAGTACATACTACATAATATAAAAAACAAACATCTCTTAAAGTTTGGTTTAAAATTTTCTTGTTTTTCTTTAAATTTCCGTCAATTTTCTCATTTTTTTTACTACAATCGATATTTCCCCGAACCGAAATTTCTATAATCACCAAAATTTTCTTCCTTGCTTAAAAACTTAATACGATTGCCTTCGACTACTGTTTGGTGGCTATGTCTGCTAGGCCAACCGAAGACGTTTAATTAATTAGCGCCTCATATTTGGAAAGGATAACCTCTCCTTTATGTACACAAACTGATCAAGTATCGTTCATCATAATTGATTGCATGTAGTTAGAAGTTGGGAGAGTTGGTTGCATAAATTTTCTCAATTAACTGCTGCGTATGCATTAGGAACTATATATATATATATATATATATATATATATATATATATATATATAAATATATAAACCGATTGAAGAAGTTGTTTGATCAATACTCTTCATTGCCCATGGCTTCTCTCAACTCGGATGGTCACCGCAATCCTGAGGTTCTGGTGCAAGATTCTAATCCATCTGTGAAAACAGTGACACTTAACAGGCCTCGACACTTGAATGCTTTGTCCGGCGAAATGCTCTCCCTGCTGCTTCAACTGTTCCTTGCCTATGAGCATGATACCAAAGTTAAACATTCTCAAAGGTAATGGAAAAGCATTTTCTGCAGGCGGAGACATTGCTGAAGTAGCTCGTCTTCTCGATAGTGGGGATTGGAGGCTTGGTCTCAAAGCTACCGCAGAGGTCAGTTTTAAACCAAAGTTCCCTATGCAGCTGTATTGTGACAACAAAGCTGCAAATGAAATCTCTCAGAATTCTACGTTAATAGAAAACCAACCCCCTTCCAAAGTAACGTAAGTACAGTAAAGCTGCTTGGTTTCGGAATCTAGCTTGAGAACCTATAAATTGTAGGCTTTCAGATCATTACTTTCCTTTCATGAAATAAAGAAAATAATGGAATTGCAGTATAAATCTTGCTCATAAGTGATTGTAGAAGTTTTAACATGAGATCCTTTTCCCTATCAGTGCTAAAATATAGAGCAATGAACTATTTGTTTGCATAAGCATAAGAGAACAAACCTGAAATGTATCTCTTAACAATAAATAATCAAGGCATGCTCTTCTTCAACGGGGCATGAGGCTTCGTCTTAAACCATCTATGCGGGTGAGGAACATATCCACGTACTGAAACAAAAAGGTCCAATAATCAAATCTATACTTATCACATCTTAGCAAATTTAATCATGAAAAGCAGTCCAAAAGCTGAAATATAACATGATACCTCATCGGGGTGGAAAGGTGCACTACAGAGACTTGTAAAACACCTGAACAAAAAACAAAGTTAAATAGGTGGAGAACTGCACAAAAGTGAAGAAGAACGGACACTGAACAATATGATCACTAAAACAAAGTATTCATTTTTCTTTTTTCCAAATTTTGTTTGCTAAAGGGACCAACATTCTTTATATATTCAAATAATTCGTTAACTAAACTCTAATGAGAAGTAAGCAGCATTGCATTAACAGTGCAAAGGATTCAGTGGTCATTTTATACCACAATGTCCCAAAGTCCAATCTTTTGGCATGTATTCAGAATCTGAAATCAAGAATGTTGGTCATCTATTCCTGTAATTGAGAACTAAAACAGAAACCACTTCCCTTCTTCACTAATGCAAACTACAAAGTGATGGCTAGAAACTATTAATATATCAAACTGAGGGTGATAGCTGGAAACTATGTATATGAATTGAAGAATGATAGCTTAAGAACACATTTAATAGAGAGCACCAAAGAACCCAACAGGGAGTTCAAAAATACATCTAAACAAGAATTCAGTTATGGACAAATAGAAATTGACAAATCTAGTTGATATAGTTGAAAAAAGCAGTATACTAATGTAAGCAAGAATAGTGACATAGCCAGAGTGTCGGTTAGATATTAGCTTCTTTATCTTCTTCTTCTGTTGTCCTTTTTATTTCTATTATTTGGCTTGGGACATATTTATAATGACTAGGCAGCTAGAACAAGTTCAGTATTTGATAGATGCATAATGTGTAAAGAAGCTTGATAATCAAATTAGAAACAAGTTTTCCAACAATTGTTATCATTATAAAAATAAAAGTAATCAAACAGAAGCCCATTAGACAATGCTCTAGGCAAAGAAGGTTAAAATCTGAAACATACAGATGCAGTCTCCAAGCCTTTACGGGCCCAGAAGAAACATTGCTAATTCTGCCAACTGAGTTTCTTCTCTCTAATTACTTAAACAGAATGAATACAAAGCAACCTTCAAATAGCGAACTCTGTAATAGCAGCTTGATATCTATTGCACAACATTTCTGCAAAACCCAAAATGTGCACCACTGAGAAAAGTCAGAGTTGATATCACATAATTGATCAGATCGAGACTCCCCAATAGTCTTTCCACTGAGCTGCACATTAATCACCAAACAGAATTTCAGGCACAATTAACAGCATATATACTTTCATAGTTTATTTAATTGTGGAGAATTAATTTACTTTCATTTTTTAGTACTCGATTTAACGGTATGAGCAATCCTAATGAATCCCACTTCTATCAGTATCGATATCGAGCTAACAAATTAAATATAGCTTTGTTATCTGTTAACCTATGCATCTTCAAATCCGCAATTCAAGAAAAACATCTTATTTGATTATAACTGTGTAAGTTCAGGAAAGAAAAAGGTAAATCATCAAAGTCTTACTCCTACCTAGAAGCAACGTACCAGAGAAAATCTAAGTTAACGAAAGCTACCTATCAAATCAACTTTCAAGCAAACAATGAGATTTACACTACCTGAAGCTCGCATACATATCTCAAAGTCAGTCTCTGATTGCAGTTTTAAAAGGTTAAACATATGAGATGCATGTCTTGATCAGCAAAGAAAGGAATTTGCTAAAATAAAACCTTGATGATGTTCTGTGTCAATGCTAAATGGCCAGAATAATGAAATGTCTGTTATGAAAGCAAACGTTAATCATGCATTGTCTGTGATTCAATAACAGCTACAGTGTTCTTCATGTTTTACAGTCATCAAGCAAGTGTGAATATACCTAGAATGCAGCATGTACTATGATGTATTTTCAGTTGTCTATCAATTAGTAGATAGTAATCAATAGTATGCTTCAGTATGGAGGGTGATAATGATGGTGGTCCTGTTGACAGTGACCTAATCTGAATATTTCACTCATCCAAACTATTTTATGTTTTAGATATGCTGCATTTTTTTATTACTTGTTAATCAACCTGTACATATGTCTGTGCACAAACACAGTTGATATATTGGCATAGTCATCCAATACAAAAATAAGTATATATCACACCTTAAGGCAGCAAACATCTACTACTATCAAACACACTACAGTTGATAACATCATAACAGGGATACGACATACCTCGTTGAGGTGTTCAGCATCCTTCATGTTTTCCAACGTCAAGCGATCAATTAACACTGCATCACCTCCATTGTAAGTCCCTCTGCCTGGATTGTGAGTAGCCAATAAACCGCAAAAAATCTTATCAATATTTACAATTTAAAAAAAAAATAAAATAGCAAAGCTGCGTGGTAATAGAATAGCAGCATACCCATGTTTCTGCATAACTGAAAGATGCTTAACACCAAATCACAGCATTGATATAAGAAATAATTACAACCACTCCAAATAAAACCTGCAATAAGAACTCTAAGAATCAACACAGATATTTAGTGCATTGTATACAACTTTCAAGAAAATCACATGGAACAACAAATCATACGGTGAAAATTGAAGCATAAAACTCGCAGTGTATTGAGGTAAACCTAGTAGAGCCTTCAAAGAGAAGAGGTGTATTGGCTACAAAACCCAAAACCCAGTGATACAAATTCAGATAAACCCAGAGGCTAAAATGAATCCCGTCCTGTTTCTACTAAGAATATTTGTACAATATCGATAAACCCAAAACCCAGATAGCAAACGAAAAAAATACCCACCCACCCGTTCTCTATCGGTCTGCGACTCTGGCACGTGTGGACATAAGACCAAGTTGAAACAAAAACATGTGAAGTCTTTTAAAAATAGAAATTGAGAAGGGGTTATAAATAGGATCAACATGTCGTGGACAAGAGTCGCCCTTTCGAAGCAGCCACACACTCTCTCCGTCTCTCCTTCACTCAGCCGCCGCGCCTCTCTTTCTCTCTCAACTCGTCGTCAACAATGGCGTCGACCACCGTAGCTCCACCCTCCTCCTTCTCCAAACCCTCTCTTCTCTCCTCCAACAAATCCTCACACCCACTTTCCCGATTTAACCTCATCCCCTACTCCTCCGTTCCCCATTTCCGCCCTCTCCACATCTCCTCCTCCCTCTCCCCCAAATCCGCCACAGCCACCGCCGCTCCTCCAGACCCATCTATTTTGGTTCCCCGTTTTGCCCCCGACGAGCCCAGAAAAGGCGCCGATGTCCTCGTGGAGGCCCTGGAGCGCCAGGGCGTCACCACCGTCTTCGCCTACCCCGGCGGCGCGTCCATGGAGATCCACCAGGCCCTCACGCGCTCCACCACCATCCGCAACGTCCTCCCCCGCCACGAGCAGGGCGGCGTCTTCGCGGCCGAGGGATACGCGCGCGCGTCTGGCCTCCCCGGCGTCTGCATTGCCACCTCCGGCCCCGGCGCCACCAATCTCGTCAGCGGCCTCGCGGACGCGCTCATGGACAGCATTCCCGTGGTGGCCATCACCGGACAGGTCCCCCGCCGCATGATCGGAACCGACGCCTTTCAGGAGACTCCCATTGTTGAGGTAACCAGATCCATCACCAAGCACAATTACCTTGTTCTTGATGTTGATGACATTCCTAGGATTGTTAAAGAGGCCTTTTTCCTAGCCATGTCGGGTAGACCTGGCCCGGTTTTGATTGATATACCCAAAGATGTGCAGCAACAGCTTGTGGTCCCTGATTGGGACCAACCCATTAGGTTAGCTGGGTATATGTCTAGGTTGCCCCAGAGCCCCAGTGAGGTTCATTTGGAGCAGATTGTGAGGTTGGTTTCCGAGTCTAAGAAACCGGTCTTGTATGTTGGTGGAGGGTGTTTGAATTCCAGTGAGGAGTTGAGGCGGTTTGTGGAGCTTACTGGGATCCCGGTCACTAGTACTTTGATGGGTCTCGGGACTTACCCCAGCTCCGATGAGGATGATTTGTCACTGCAGATGCTTGGGATGCATGGGACTGTTTATGCTAACTATGCTGTCGACAAGGCTGACTTGTTGCTGGCTTTTGGTGTGAGGTTTGATGATAGGGTGACCGGGAAGCTGGAGGCATTTGCTAGCCGGGCTAAGATTGTGCACATTGATATTGATTCTGCAGAGATTGGGAAGAACAAGCAGCCTCATGTGTCTGTTTGTGCTGATGTGAAACCGGCGTTGCAAGGGTTGAACAGGATATTGGAGGCAAAATTGGAGAAGCTTAAACTTGATTTTTCAGCTTGGAGGGCGGAGCTGAAAGAGCAGAAGCTGAAGTTTCCGTTGGGTTACAAGACTTTCGAGGAGGCCATCCCTCCTCAGTATGCCATTCAGGTTCTTGATGAGTTAACTGAAGGGAAGGCTATTATAAGCACTGGTGTTGGGCAACATCAGATGTGGGCGGCCCAACACTATAAGTATCTTAGGCCTCGACAGTGGTTGACTTCGGGGGGTTTAGGAGCCATGGGTTTTGGATTGCCAGCTGCTATGGGGGCTGCTGCGGCAAATCCAGATGCTATTGTTGTTGATATAGATGGTGATGGAAGTTTTATGATGAATGTCCAAGAATTGGCAACAATCAAGGTGGAGAATCTTCCGGTCAAAATTCTTCTCTTAAACAATCAGCATTTGGGTATGGTTGTTCAGTGGGAGGATCGCTTCTATAAGGCAAACAGGGCTCACACATACTTGGGCAACCCAGCAAATGAGTCTGAGATTTTCCCGAATATGCTAAAGTTTGCAGAAGCTTGTGGTGTACCAGCTGCCCGTGTGACAAAGAAGCAAGACCTCAAAGCAGCAATCCAGAAAATGTTGGATACGCCTGGACCATACTTGTTGGATGTCATAGTACCCCATCAAGAGCATGTGTTGCCTATGATCCCAAGTGGTGGTGCCTTCAAAGATGTGATAACTGAGGGTGATGGAAGAAGAAGTTACTGATTTCCTTTTGCTGTGTTTTCATTTTGTTACTAGTATGTACAATTTTGGATTAGTGTTTGTAGGTATGTTGGTATGAGTAATCTATCAATGCGTTCTGTTTAGTAATCAATGTAGGTGTTGTGCCTGTTGTTTCAGTTGTCCCGATCTAATCTTTTATAAGAATAATGTTCAATAGTTAAGGTTTTGTGCCTGCCATCTCTTTTGTTCATTTGTGCTGATCTAATCTCTTATAGTTATAAGAATTCTATATACTATAGCGGGTGCGGGATAGAAATGTTCATACTGTTCATCGGGTTGGGGAAATGGCAATCTATACTGTTCATTTCAATCAGAACTAGTATTTCTCTTGAATCGAATCGTTTTGGGTAATAGATCTGAAATTTCAATCCCGCTTCCGAATCAGGTCATAATGTATGTGATTTTGATTTGAAATTATAGCCTCGGCTTATTGTTTGTGATTTTGATCTGTGATGTTATTTGGCATCTGTTTTACCCTCTCCTTCGTAAAGCTAAATTTGAATGGAGATATAACTAATGCTGATATTGATATAGGTTGGCTTACCAGCTCACTGCAGGTTATTCTTCTTTGGCTTTGGGTCAAATGGACCTTCCTACATTTCTCTCTTCAAATTCCTTTGCTTTTTCTGGATTTCAAATGTCAAATGATGATTAAATCTTTTCTGTTTATTGATATACCACTGAGTAATTGTGTTGACATCAAACTTCGTTTACTAACTGATGCCATTTATTTTCCAGTGCTCATCAGAATTTAAGTTTTTTATTTACTATCTTTACAAAAAGTTTTGTGTTTTTAGATGATGAAGGGGGCAAGCGTATGATGTAAAGTCTATCACTTATTATCTGAGCGAAGTAAATGTGGACAATATCTCCGCTTATTATCTGAAGCTTCCCCTGATTTTGACCCTTGTTTTGGTTTGATTGTTGGTTTTTTTTGTTCATTGTAAATTTTGTTTGGTATGAGAGATTTGTGGATTTGATAGTACCTGATGATGAGAAAAAGCAGACAGGCGGTCAGAATATGATGCTATGTAGACGTATCTGCAACTTCCAGTTGTGGAATGTCTCTGAGTGTTGTGTGATCTTTTAGCACTTCAGGTGCATATTCCATTTGTGCTTTTCTTGATTATATTTGATATTAATTTATGGGATTCTTGGTTTTGAATTCTGTGCTGCTGTGATGATGTTGCACTATTATGTCTGGACATTTGAAATAAACCATGATATTATATGGTATGGGATCCGGATTCTCTGCTTGGATTTAAGTTGCTTGGATTTGCTTGGATGTCTTATAACCATTAGATGAAGTAAGGATAACATAAGGATGACATGGTGGTCTTAGATTGTACTCAATCTAATGGTTGGAAGTCATCCAAGCAAATCCAAGCAACATAATTCCAAGTAGAGAAGCCAAATTCTATTATATGCACCTTTCTGAGCAGCATAGTCGTATCATTATTTGCACATTCAATAGTTGCTGTCTTTCTGAAATGGAACACTTTTTCTTTTTTCTTTTTTGAATAAAAATGGAACACATTTATAAGTTGAAATTTGTTGAGATTAAACGCATTTTTATCATTACATATGGCTTTATACCTGCCTTTATACAGTTTGGTCACCTCCCATAAAATCACCTTGTGGCTTGATGTTCATGACATCTCTTTGATGGCAGGGATTGGTTTATGACAATTTCAACACCAAATGTAAAAACAGAACTTTGTTGGTTTTACTTTTAATATTGAGAATTTGAGGATTTATGATTGACCGACTGCTCCCGATGTTTTGGATTTACTAACAAAATCCAGACAACTGGAAATCGAACAAGAAACCAAGAGATGTTTAGAAAACAAAAATTGAGCAATAGAATGGCCGTTGTTATCAATAGCACAGTTGGGAGGCTATAAATGTTTAAACATGTTCAATTATGGAAAAATGTGTTGAAATATGAACTTCTGCCAAATCCACAGCTGTGGAATTAGAAGCAGGAAATTTTTTGCTAACTGTACCTCAAATTAGGCCATTAAGTTTTGATACTCAACTAGAAGAAGCTTTTCTAATTAATGGTTTATGATAATCACTTTTCAACTATTTAGTTTTGGTCAATACATGTAGATCATTTCTACAAAATTGCATTTATACCGATTATGAAGTTTGCGTTTGCCTGCTCTGTATGATATTACTATAGAATTATCTGTGATGCTTTTAATACCTCTGCTCCTTTCTAATGGTCCTCAGTGTCATCAGTTATCTTTTGAAACTGAGCAATTTCTTCTGGTGACAATAAACCCAAAAAATAAAAATAAAAGAACAGATGAAGAAGGGTATTGGAAGTTTATACAAATGTTGGTGTATATGAGTAAATTAATGACGAAAAAAGAAAAAATGAAGAAGGGTTTTGAAAGTTTTTAGCTGTGTGACGTAGTTTGATTCTTTCTGGTATGTAGGTACTCCATGATTAATAACTACGATTACTTTTTCTGCTGTCGCAAACTCAAAATCAGAGTTGAAAAGAACTTATAGATTCTGCTTTACATGAAATTTTTTGTCTAAACTTTTGTTTGGTTTACATGTTGGTGGTTTTGACATGTTTTGGTGTTCTGTTGCTGAAACTGATTTTCATTCATGGCAGTTTACATTTTGGCTTAGAGCTTGATCTGACCCAAGCTTTTGTTGTTTTTGAGAGTTGTGATCTTGCAAGGATAGCGATGGTGGAGATTGAGAGAGTAAGCTTTGATTCACGTGCCGTGTTCTTTTCGCTTTGATTTTTCAAACCTGAATGGCAAGAATTGTCTATTCTCATCTCCAGCTTCATCGATTGAGTGATCAATCCGTAAACAACGTTTACAGGTTCGATCTTTTGTATTTTATTTTTCTTTTTACTTTTTAGTAGTTTTGATAGAAGGAGGAATCAGTTGGATTTAATCTTCCCTGCATCTTCGACTCTTTGATAACTAGGTTTTCATATCAGCTCCATCATCAGATCCCTCATTTCAGGAGCTGCTGGTGAACAGAAAAAGCCTAAAGACAAACAAGGGATTCCCTTGGTGAATTGGGTATGTATTTTTTTTCACTTCTGATAGTATTGTACACACACACAACTGACAAGTCAGTTCCTGGTGAATGTGAGATGATGATTGCATTTTATATTCCTTTCTGAAATGCTCTTATGTTTCTGTTTAGAAGTTTTGGTTATTGTATGAGTTTACTAAGCTGTAGAAAAGTTGAAATTCTAATTATAATCAACGAGTCAATCAAAGGGTGGTACTAATTCTACCCATAATATGAGCTGTTAGTTTTTATTAGTAACAAACAAGTACATTGTGGATATCAATTTTAAAAATTCTGTTGATAAACAGGTTGGATCAGTTATCAAATAGAGATGTTGCTAATTAAAAAATTGATTGTTTTTAAGATGCATGGTTGTTCATGAACTAATAATGTTCATCACTACTAATTGTTTGCAGAATTATGATCCTAATCCATCTGTTAAAAGCCATGGAAAGACATAAAATAATGTTAGAAGGTAATAATATCATCCCTCAATTATATATCAGCTGCACCATTGGATTTTTTCTATTATTTTTTTATTTTGAATTAAGGCTGGTGCGGCTGCCCTCAAGCCTTGAGAATTACAGTTAATTAGTGTACAAAAAAGTTCCTCTCTCTCTCTCTCTCTCTCACATTAAATACAGGATAGAAAATCGTTTGCTAAAAAAATGTGTGAGATCGGAATATGAATTCTCCAAATGTTTTGGGTATTAAATATTGACTACTCAAAATAGTGAGAACAGAATATTCTTATTGAAAGCAGTCTCTGGATATAAATTGTTAGTACATGAACCAAATAGATGATTAAAAGTTGTTGTCATTTTCCTGTACAAAGTTAATACACTAGATTACTTCTTTGCTAACTATCAATATGTGGGCTCTGAATGGTGTCATGTATGATTGAGAGCTTGGTTATTAAAGTATGTAATTTGGCACATGAGAGTGGTGAAGACCATCAAAACTGCTGCTTTAGAGCATCAAGCTTGGAGTGCCTTTCAGCCATGGTAGTTATTTCATCTGGTGTTTTGATACTCTTTCAAACCATTTCTGTGTTTTATTTCAATATTTTTTTAAATAAATTTCTTCCTCGGCTGTTTCAATTCATTACTGAATATTCATATTGTTTTGTTCATTTTGATGAGGTTAGTGCATGTGCTACTATATATCATTTTTTCACCAATACACAGTGTTTGTATTGCAGATTCAGAAAGATATATATGCATGGATACATCATTCGGACAGAGGCAATTGAATTTCTGGAGCCAGTCACCAGCTCTCCTTTGGATGATTGTACGTAAGACACTACTATGAAGTTGAGCTTTATTGCATTGTTAATGGGAATTTTGATTGCAATTCTTGAGTTTTATGAAGAATTAACTCAGTGATGCATAGTGTCCAAGAACTATGACAGTGAACTAAAGAAGGTTTAAGGCTATCCTTCTTTTCTTATCAAGTGTGCTTCTTCTGGCAGTTCTTCAGGTCAGTTAATAATACTGATCACGGTAAATAAAATGTTCAGAACTAACATGTTGTAAAGTTCTTTGTTAAGGTTGAGGAAGAGTGCGGTTTGGGAAATTTTTACAGATAGATAATGCCTATTTTACATGTTTCATGAACTTCTTGGGTGAGTTACAATTTACAAATTGATTGAAGCCCTCCAAAACTGTGTTCCTTGCCAAATAGTAGTTTGGGTTTGTATACTTACCTTCGAGAGAAAGTTTAGATGGGTCAACATATCCCGGTCTTCATGTTCTAATTTTTGCCATTGAGCCTTACCAAAAATAATAACCAAATGAAAGTCTGTTTCCAGGTGATGATATTCAAAAAGGTTGAAACGTATATAAAGAAGAAAAAGAGAAAGTGCATGAAATTACAGCGATGATGATATTTGGTTGTGTGTGTCATGACCTTCAACTTTGACAAACTTTTGCTTTCTTTTCAGGTCCACATGTCAAAGCTGATCGAAAACATGTTGATAATGAGTGCAAAATGCTTGATCGTTTTGGGCAAGTGTTTAGAAGTTGATGACAGATAAGTTTCTGAAAACCCGTAGTTGCATTGTGTTGTGTCAAAGGTTTATTTTTCTGTGTTATGTTCTCCATTTTTGGTAAGATTGATTAGTTTTCTTCATATTTTGCAGAATTTGGCTGCTAATTTGAGTTTTATGTGCTCGCGTTCCACTCTGCAAGATTGGAGTCCCTTAGTCAGTTTATATCTTCCTTGTGGTCATTGGACAAAGAATCCACCGTAAGTCTCTCTCTCTCTCTCTCTCTCTCTCTCTCTCTCTCTCTCTCTCTCTCTCTCTCTCTCTCTCTCTGTGTGTGTGTGTTCTCTCTCTCTCTCTCTCTCTGTGTGTGTGTGTGTGTGTGTGTGTTGGGAATTTTGTTTTTCTGTTGATCAACTTTGTTAATGTATTCGTACCAACCCTAGTGGTCGCCGTGAAATTGTCCGACAGATGAGGCTTCTGCAATCTTGACTCCTCTAGAGCAGTAAATGAACTACCACCTCCTAAGGCCTGAAGGTATGTTCAGCTTGGAAAAGAAAAAAAAATGTTCTTATTGCATTATAACTTCAGATTTCTGATATGAGTGTTCAATTCTAAATGGTCAAATGGGTTACAGACATCCTTAGGTAAACCAAGGAATTTCTGTTCAAGTTGAAACACATCCAGAAAAAGTGTAGTATATATGATCTATAGTTGATTGTGAATTGTGATTGGTTTGTATATTTTGAGTTCTGTCATCCGTGTACGAAGTTTTCTGTTAGAGTGACTTGGTCATTGGATTGCGTTTTTCTTTTAACTCTTTTTGTTGCAAAGAGCAGAAGTTATGCTCATCTATAAACTAAGCTGGGCTTATGATCCACAAAGAGTAAGCTATGAAACGTGCAGGAAAATGTAGCAGATAAATTTTGCACACTAGCTAAGAAAACAATTAGTTTGTTTATATCTGCAGGGTTTTGAATGGTGCAAGCTTGAAGAGATCAAGCAGATGCAGGCAAGTAATTAAAAAACTCCTCGGAAGGCCCGAGGTTGTTGACAAGGAACTACTGCAGGTATATTTTGAGATACATTGTTTCAGAGTTATTTCAACTGTGGAACATTTGTTTTCTCTGTTAGCAATCAACATCTGTAAATGCTGGGTCAAGACATCCCATGCATTGCCAGTCCAACACTCCAACATATGCATGAAAGTCGAAAGTTGGTGAAAATTCAATTTTCTGGTATTATCGTATAATTTGAAATTAATCAGGCACCAAGTAAATATAACAAAAATCATATCTTATTTTCTATGATCGATCAGTCAGTCAGCTTCCTCGATTCCAAGAAACTCTTACTCTTCGTCTGGTGGTCACATGAAGCAATATACTCAAGAAAATTGGCAAAGTCTGTGTCCCTGTAACGAGTAGGGTTGGCTTCGTCAACGAGTTTAGCTGAGGGCCGAACGACGGCGTCGAACGGCAGGCTGTGCAATGAAGCAACAGAGATTCGAGACTTGGATGAGTTGACAACAACCCTATGCAGCACGCTCTTGTATCTCCCATTGCTAAATATCTGTCAAAGCGTACAGTTTGTGCATCAGATAGAGTAAAGTAGTTTGCTGTCAATCACGTACTTAATATTAGACCTAATTAACTAGCTATAGCTACCTCAAGATGATCACCGACGTTGACGATGAATGAATTCGGAAGTGGTTCGACGGTCACCCATTTTCCTTGGTGCTGTATTTGAAGACCTTCGACTTGATCTTGAAGGAGAAGAGTGAGGATGCCATAATCAGAATGCGGTGGCATGCCTAGGGTTAAATCAGGTTCAGGGCATGCAGGATAGCAATTCACCACAATCAGTTGGCTTCCATCTTCAAATTCCTCTAATAAACTACTGTTCCTGGTGTCTATTTTCTCTGTGGTTTCCATCAATCCAAGGCTCTCCAGGACAGCCTCCATCAGCATTAGATACAAAAAATTGGTGCTCTTTGAGTAGTTCACTACTGTTTCCCTATGCATATTGACGGAGTACGTTGTTAATCTCTAATTAGAATGCAATAGCAAATTAGCAATGAATTAATGAACCACTCGAATTAAGAAGCAGACGTATGCCTCGTTTTAGAATTGAGATCGAGAGGTTACCTTAGGTCTACAGGAGAGGATGGCCAAAAAGGAACAGTGTCTGATAAAGGGTTGCAACTAAGCTTGAGAAAGTCTCTCCAGCAGAACACTGCATCATTGTTTTGGTTAAAGCTTGTTCCATACCTTGCCGGGGAAGCAATATCCTTTGACATGTACGTTGATCTCTCTTCGAAGGGAAGGTCAAAGAACCTTTTACTTACATCAGTCATTGTGGAAATAACTTCATCTTTGATACCATGGTTTATCAACTGCATCAATCAAAAAAATGATTAATATCTTAGTACGTAACTATGTATAATCTCCTATGTATAATCTCCTAAAACACATGCTCATGATCAAAGTTAAATACAAAACAAGAATGGATGTATACTTGTTGTTATCATGGTCGACAAAAGAATTCAAGTGCGTGTATATATGGACTGAAAGATGAACCTGAAAAATTCCAAATTCTTCGCAAGCTTTTGCGAGGGAGTTCAACGCTTGAGATCTGCTGCTGGAGTCTTGCAACTGAGTGAAATCAATAACCGGTAACTTGAGAATCGTCGTCTCTCCTCCCATGGCTGAATTGGGTTGTTCCTCCTTGGGCAGTATGTACTTTGTTGGCACTCTAGTCAGTCCTGTTTCGCACAAGTGTCTCACTCCTTCCTGCAGGTATTGATCATGGGTTTCTGTTGTTTTATTTTCTCTGCAGTCGGTGTCAGCAACAGCACCATTTGAACCCATGTCAGGTAACAAAGTACTAAAAACCACGATATTCTCTACCAAGCTTAAAGGAACTTCGTTATAACTCGTTATAAAATCAACAAGCTAGGTAACTATAGCAACCATGCAACGTCCGGGATTGTAGAAGGAATGGGAGGTCTAGGTACTATACTGATCGATCCCCTATATATACATGTGTAATTTCATGCATAATTTCATTTCCCAGCTGGGCTAAGAGACCTTGACCGTACACCTTGTCAAAGGTTTGAGGCGGTGGTGCATGACTGCTAATGATCGATGCGGAACGAACGAACCCTAGACTAACAAGCATATAATTGATGGAGCAAGTCAACAGCTCTGGCCTTTTCTGGGTCAATGTTTCCCTTCCATGAATTATGAATAGGCTTTGCTCTATATTCATCAGTTCCCTCCCTCTGAGGTAATTTAGAATTTTTTTCTTCAAGGTTGAGAACTATAGCTGGCTATAATGACGCCCCGATAAATATTATGGTTCGGGTGAAACCTAAAGGCTAGGGTGTGTATTTCTAGCTGATCGATGTCAATTTTCGATAACGATTGATGGATCATGATTATTCATGATGACTGACAAAGCTAGCTTTGTTCACTTTTGAAATGATTACCATTTACAAATTTGAATTTCAGAATCAACTATTTGTGTCACCTGCTTCCACTAAAATTTGGTATAGTGAACCCAACAATGGGTAGATAATTAAAAAAATAATAATATTGATTTGAGGTAGATAATTAAAATTAACAACTCTTTTGATTAAAAATAATAATAATAATAATAATAATAATAAAACCATAAATTGAGACGGTCTTCTTGGCTAATATATTTTGTGATTTATTTACTGTAGTTTCGTTTCATCTGATGACGATCGTTATTGAATGATGCATACGTACCCATGCCCTAGCTAGCTAGCAACAAATAGAACACTTTTGACTCTGTGAGCGGCGGCGACGGCGGCAATACACCGATATCTAGACATTCTGGAGTCTTGATCGAGTCTTAAATAGTTAAATTTGCATGCATGAAATTTAATGGTTCATACGTTCTTCATGCGCGCATGTGAAAAATCTTCTCGATCTGATTTGTGTTGATCATTTCAATTCTCATCGATCACAATAGCTAGCTAGCCACCGCTACGTACTTCTTTGTTTGACGTGGAAATGGTGGAATAACGACCAACAACGTACCTTTCTTTTCTTCTATATATACGTACGTGGCTGTTTCTCTTTGAATACTACTAGAAGTATATATCATTGTACCAAAAGTTCAAAACTAGCTACCTCCAGAGTTTCTAATATTTCTACAGTGTTAAGTACGTTGTTACTTGTTTCCTTAGGAAAAACGTGATTCTAGATTTAACATTTTAATTCATGAAGACATGTCAGTAAATTGTATCTTAATTAAATACCCATTTGGTATATATATAGAAGAACCAGCTGAAAGAGTAGCTTGCATCCGTACGTTGTGGGGGAGTAACCAACAAATATGAAACCTAGCTAACCCGTTTGAATTTGCCGATGAAGAATCCTCAGCGCGTTTTTTAATACATTGATCATAATAATTATCTAGAAAGACTAGTTTACGTCGCAGTATGACATGACACTATAACAGAAAGAGTAGCGATCATTACACTCAAATGAAAATGTATGAATTCGTAGCATTGCATACGGAATGACAATTCACACGAAACAACAACGAAACAATGGTTCTTGTGCATTGCGAGCGTTGTCAATGATACTTGCGCGCATTGAATTTTTTATCAGGCTGTGTGTGTATTTGGAGATGTGAGTCTCACATTCAGTGGGCTGCTGCTCTCTTATCTCATCCACTGATTCGTGCTTTCTAGATCATATATTCGGATATTTAGTTTCACTTGTTCCATCAATTTTCAATCATAGTAGTCATATTCATGGTGAATCAGCTATGGAGTCTTGTGTGTATGTAATGGATTCCTACAAGAGCATCATAATAAGATTAGCAATCAAATCAATCTAAGAGGGATGCCAATTGCTGTATGTGTGAACAGGCACAAGAGGCCTTTACCTGCAGTCCGGATTTCTTCCTTATTCCTTGATTTAGAGTTTGGAGGAGCCAGCCGTGTCCCCGAAATGCCTGCTAGCTGTTGTCTTCCTACCATTGCAAAGGGGCCGTTCCCCTACAAGGTCGAACAAAATTAAACTCATAAACCCTCGATCAAATCAAGAGATTATGAATTGAATCGAATCGAGTGCAACCCAGAACACACATGAGAGAGTGGGAGGATATATTTCTATCTGACAACGAAATCTACGATTTCCATTCTCTCCCTCTTCTAACACAACTGTTAATTGTTGATTCGTTGATGAAATACATCTCAACACACTGGAATCAATTGATGAAGAATTTAAGCAATTTTAAGTCGATGCATTGGGGGTTGTGATAATTGGCGCCATTTGTGAATTTTTTATTTTTTTATTTTTTTTTGATAAAAGAAACCACTAGAAAATTGGCAATTCGAAAATGACGAATTTGCCACAAAATGATTACGTTGTTGTTTATTATTTCATTTTTTAATTATCCCATCCAAGTCTAATCACCATGCGCGGTTGCAACGTAGGTGCCACATCAGGGCCATATATAATGTTCAACTTAAATGAAATTTACAGAAATGTCCTCATCCAAACAAAATTCTGAAAAAACACCCTTTAGTTAAATTACAAATATGTCCTCGGCGAACGAAAATTCTGAGAGAAAACAAAAAACACACATTATTGGTTTGTATAGCTCCAAAAACGAAAATAATGTCCTCATCGAAAGGAAGTCGACAAGGTGAAGTCGAGCATGGCGTGTATAATAGGCATTTGGCAACACCAAGTTGTAACTAAGAGACAACATCAACAATTCAACATGCATGGATCAACCATATATCCAACAGTACTGAACACAGAGACACACAGAAACTAGCAGCAACTCTGATCTTCTCGATCCTTGCTTGCTATAACTAGCAATGGTTTGTGTCCTTATATATATCTTTCCCTAAATCCCTTCCTTATTTATAAAATCTGCTACAAGGCACCATAGATGAACCAGCATATTTCTTGGCCCCCAGTAGTTTTCTAACCCAGTTTTTTGTTTTTCTTTTGTTATCATTTATTATTCCTTTCTTCAATGTTCTTTGGCCATATGGCGGATGCAGGGGGGGCCAGCAGGGGCCACTGCTCCCACTCAGCTTAAGTTTTTTTTTTTTTTTTGTTTGCTTTCCCCCACGTTCCGTATCCCTCACTACTACACACGTGGATCAGTAGATCACATCAAAAGGGCCCAATGTTTAGATAAGAATTCAGTCCAAAATTAATTAGTAGAATCCAATTTCAAACCCTAAACTCTAAATTCTTACAGAATTGGGTGATCAATTTTCATGTTTTTTTTTTCCTTATCTGAGTTTTCATTTCAATGAAAGATTAATGAACAGTGAATTTGGAAGAAAATGATCAAAAAGAATAATGAGTCTGTTTAGATGTGTTCATATTAGATATTTGATGTGGAAAGCCTGCAATTTTATAGTGTCTGATTAAGATTTTATGTGATTAGTGAAAAAAAAACTTTAATATATTCCAGAATAGTATATTGATTAACCAGCTGAAGAGCTACAAAAATAGATATTGGAGAGGAAGAGAAAATACAAAAATGAATATTGGAGAGGAAGAGAAAATGAACAGTAAACTGTTTCTATATGTTGCTTAGCCTTAAACTTTTTGCCCCTACTTACGTGATTTTTTGCGTCTGCCACTGGCCATATGTAGTATCAACATCATGAAGAAAGTCCAGTCTTAATTTTATTTTCTGCCAAACACAAGATACATATCGATCATCTCAGCAAGCAATCTTAATTTGTGCGCAGTATTTCTTCTTCTTCTGTTTGTTAACTTTGCACTAAATTTTTTGACGAGGGACTAAATTTATATGTAATTAAGTAATTCTTTTTAAATAGCAAGAGTTTAAATTTCTCAAAATTTGTCCAAGTTTAAAAATGGAGGACGACGGTGCACTATTTTTCCCACCATTCTCACAAAGATACCCACTAATTAACGATAGGATATTAGTCATTCAACTAATTAGTATGGCGTGAAAATTATGTCGAAGGAGAATTATAGATAGTGGAATGTGAAAACAAGGGTTTGGTAATATGAACTTGTCACTAACGAAAAGCAAAAAAAATCCAAAGAGTATCCAATGCCTGAGTCAAGATAAGAATAAGTACAACTCAAAATCAATGGTATTTCTCTCTTCAAGTGTTGATGATGTATCAAGTACCTCCACCACTCGCCCCCTTGTCCCTAGACCCTAGATTCCTTTTTTTTTTTTTTATAATATTTATAAATTTCGATAACTCGTTCTTTTCGAATATAACAAGACATGTATAATTTTTTTTTTTTTTAAACTAGCTGAAAGATCTTTTATTTAACAAGAGAAAACATCCTGATTGATTACAACGCTAACAGTAGAGGGGAAAACATGAGCCCCGTAATATATTCTATGGTGATGATATGATGAAAACCTATCGATCTCTCCTCCCTGCTAGGGTTTCGAACCCGACCAAACCCTTTTCATTGTTTTTCAATGGAGACCAAAGCAGGCCTTACCTTGCTAATCCTCTATGCTTTAGTGGAGTTTTTCTTTGTTTGGATCTGATCTCTGGTGGATCTGTGGTGACCTTCGACAATGGTGACGACGGCCATGGTGATGGAGGCGACATGGCAATCTTGATCGGCTTGAGGTGTCTTTCCCCTCACTCTGTTTGCTTTGAAGAGGGTGGGATGGGAGTTTTTTATGGTGGGGATGGCGGGTTGGATCGCCAGCCCTCATCTAATACAAGCTTCGATCTCTCTCCTTTTGCTCATGGTGGTGGTAATGGTGTTGATGGTGTGGTGAAACAGTTGAGATCGATGAGATCTTGAAGAAAGAGGAGGCTCTGAGTTTGGCTAAGACGGCGACGTTCGTCTCTGTTGGTGATGACATCGGTAAGACGGCGGCTAGGGCAACAAGTGATTTTTGGTCCACGTAACTAGTGATTTTCGCAGAGTTTTGGTCTTGGCTGATGTTTGGGCTTGGGCCCTTAATTTAGAATGAGTTTTGGTCCAGGTAACTAGTGATTTTCGCAGAGTCTTGATAGTTTTCTCCGAAACCTAGTTTTACATGTAAAATAATTGTGTTTATTCGTTACAAGGTGGGTGTACTTAGGATTTCAAAGCTTATGTTTTATCTAGTATATGACTTGTAATTCTGCAAGACGATGTTTTCTGACGACCCTACAAGGGTACGTCGTCTTGTACTGCTTGCTCTAATTTAAATGGAATGACCTTTTGATCAAAAAAAAAATGACCCCCGTAATATATACATCAATTTGAGTAAACCAAAAATACAATAAAAAACAATGAAAATGTTTGCATTAATTTAAGCATTTGAGGGATGCAATTAAATGAAGCACCGGATCGAACTGCCACGATTTCAAAAGGTTAACGTATCGATAACTGATAACCTTTCATCACAGACCTTGCTTAAGTAATAAAAAAATAAAATCACCATAGGTGGTCGAGTTGGTAAGAGTTTAGGTGTGGAACCTCCATATCTAGGTTCGAATCTCAGCCGCCGCTAATTGAAGTTAAATCCTAATTTATTCTTGGTGGTCAGGGGGAAGAAGCGTTATAACGTGATCTCTCGGCGCGAATTAGTCTCCGGGTCTGGAAAGCCTTTGAGGATACATACCGTCGTTGATACTCTCAACAAAAAAAAAATCAAATCAAATATTAAAACCAAATGATCGAATCCGAAAAAGAAATCAAATATGTCAGCTAAACAAGACATGTATGATTGCATCAAGTGTAATTGTATCTTATAATATTACTATGGAACTGTCAAAGGTATATCCGGTTCCAAATTCTGTAAAATTAATTTCTCAATTTCCCATATCCACGAAATAACATGTTCAAGTGCAAAAGTCTACTACCTCATCAGGTCCCAAGAAGCAAGATTCCTGTTAGCTATTTTCCAAAACTAAAAAACATGAAAAATAAAGAAGATTCCCCTTGGCCTTTCACATGATGCAAAGTCCAAAATGGGTAGTCTTGAAGAGGCCCTTTCTTTCCCTTTTCCATGATTTTATCTTTTTCAAGTTCTTCTTGTATATAGCAGTTTGATTTTCTTTTCCTTCGGTTTTTAACCTTCTGAGACTCTTGCTTCCTTTCGGTTTCAAAGGAATCAATACCATATGGGAGAGATAGGGGAGAGATTACTGCAGAGACACCACGTACGTAAAGCAAGTTATGGCTTTACCAACAGTTTTTTATGGACGGTAGAGATCTAGAGAACGTTCCACACAGTATGTTGGCACAAAAATACCAATATATCAATCGTGTATGCTTTAGTTTCGACAGCTCTTCTTTAACCCATACGCTCCTGTTAAGTGTTACTCGATCCTGGGTAAATATGATGAAACTATGTCTTTCTGTTTGGCGTATGCTTTCATTGACAGGAAAATCTAATGACCTTAATTAGTTTCGTTTATATATAGAAGGTATTAGCTAGGATTGTATATACATGCAAAATATGTGACACTTAAAGACGTATTATTTATATTTGGAATCGTATATATGCATTGCTAATTAGTACTAGGGTTTTTTTTTTGAACAGGGTTTAGTTTCTATTTAAGTAGACTGCAGGCCGGTGTACGTGTATCGATGTCTTTGAAAAATAACAAACTTGGTTATTGATTGACGGTATGCTAGCTTAGTTAGTACTAAGTAACTTGTAATTAACTTATTGAAACATTTGCTTAGTTCTCTCGACGTTCAATCCCCATAATTCTCATAATTACATCGCTCTTCAGTTTGTTAGTCTATATATGTATCAAAAGAAAACAAATTAAAACATAAACCTCGAATCAACACATTTCACCATTAATTATCAAATATAAATTTATCCATCCAATAATTTGCAATGTGATATTTTAAAAATAGAAACATGCATGTTAATAGTGAGAAATTGAAATGACCGATTTATAGCTATAAAACCATCCTTGTTGTTGAGAAATTGAAGCTATGAAAAATCCGCATTCAAAATTTCGGCTCCTGCAATATAAATAATGAGATCTTCTTAGAATTGAGAAAAAGAAAGAAAAAAAAAATGCACAAATGCATAGCAAATAGGATCTGAAGACTGAAAGAAACAAAACAAAATACATAGCAGGCAACTGGCATGTAATATTATCGAAAAAGAGTGAAAAAGAAGAGAGAACGAAGAAGAAATGGATGCTAGCGCTGGATCATCTAAGCAGAGAGAAATGATTGCACCCGACTCATAAGTCCTCTCCTGCAGTTTAGCTCAAGTCCCGATGGTGATCCTCCTTGTCTTCCTAGCTATATATATGACAGTGACCCTGCCTAAACCTGTGTAATTCGTACCCAGGATTGGACAGTCATACTTTTTTTAACAACCAGACTGCACTAGACTGTAAAAAGTAGCATGCACAGCAGCAGTCTTTTCTTTCCAACTAACTATCCAACCTCCCTCCTCCGCTATCTCCTCCTTTAACCCCTAAAGTACGTACTGTTCTTCCTCGCTCGTCCATCGTTACACACACGTTATCCTCTCTGCTCCTCTTACTCATTATAGTATTCTCCCTTCCCCCACTAAAGCGTGCATGCCCTTTATTCTTCTGTAACAGAGTAACAGATCGAGCTGAGAGAGAGACAGAGAGAGCTAAGGGCTTGTGTGATCTGCATCGTGATTCTTTCATGCCAATTATGCATGGGGTACTAAATTAAGAAATGGGTTGTCTGATTGGCTTTTAGGACACGTAAAATTGAAGCCAACCCGAGTTGTAATTGTATAGTGTTAGAATATGCTAGTTGTCTACGTACCAAGATCAAGATGGCGTCTGTCTGAGTGATGTGGCCCGCCTGGAGACACGAAACCTTTTTGAGGATTTCAGGTCCCGAGAGATCGATATACATATATAATTGGCACATGGGGATCGAATCCCATCCTTGCATGGCCCAGAAGTTAATATCAATCAATCAACCCACCAATTAACTGATCTTTAGTTTTTTATCTTCAGTTTCTCTGTCTTTCCGATCCCAATACCTAATCTCTGAGTTCAACTCATAATTTAATTCCTTCTCCCCTCTCTTTAGGAAAGTAAATAATCATTTACCTAGCTAGGTTTGGCATGCCTTCGGTTCTATTGTTTTAGCTAGCTAATCAAGATAGTTGCAGTTCGAAGAGGGGCGCCTTTACTAGCTAGGGTTTAGTGCAGAACATGGTGTGACATGATGATAATGAAGCTACTAGGCTTTTGTGGCCTAACTAGTTTGATTGAGAGGCACAGGCGGAGGTACGTACATATAGACCAAATGATGATATGACATCTTTTAACATTTTGGTTTTACATGTATTTGGGCTTTGAATTGGAGAAATTTGTTAATGATGACACCTTTTATATATTAACGATGTCACCCCTCGTTTCTAGTCGGTCATCAGAATGTGACACATATATATGCCACTATTCTATAAAAACCATAACGTTTTTGTGAGTTTTCTATGAGGAGCGACCGGGCGACTAAATTCTTTTCGTTTTCTATGGATTGATCAAGTGTGTGTGGGTACTAGACTATATATTTGCTTAACTCAAATGCCTCATCAGTTTAGTTTAGCTGATCGAGATGTACGAGTTTGGGCCAGTCTCTTGTTTTTGGAACAAAATTAAAGAATCTAGGGATTCAAAATGTAGAAGATCGACTTGTCTTAGTTTCCAAAGCTATATTAGGAATGTTAGAATTTTACCTATGGATTGATGACCACATGCAGTTTGATCTTCATTTGGTGGCCAAGGATACGTACGTACTTCATTTGCTTATTTTGTTGGATCGGAGTCGGCAGAGTGATGGTGATGCGCAATAGCTTGCCAAAGGGTCATTTTCGAAGGGACTTAGAGGTGGCCGGGTACCTAGTAGCATTTTGGGTGAGCAAGCTAATTAATAATCGTCTTGATATATACAAAATCGGTTTGGGACTTAATTAGGTCAGCTAGCTATAGGATTATCCATGCTTTATGGGAGCTAGCTTACGGTTTAACTTAAACTAATCACGTATATGTCTTTAGTTACAGCTCTCTGGTCATACATCAAACCAGAAAGAAGAAAATGTCGTTATTGTGTGCCTACCATGAGGGTCAAAGTTTTATTTCTATTGATTCATGCACTAGAGACATGTCTTGGCAGTTCCTCAGCAGTGTCACCCCAGTGTGTGGTACGGATTTCTTTTTTATTATATGTCACTTCAGTCTTGTATCATATACTTGTGCCTACTAATCATATTAATTACTAGAGTTTTAGTTTTGATCCTCATTTGTTACAGAATCCTAATTAAGCTCTAGTTTATGTAATACTTTTACCATGTTCGATAATTAAATTAATTATTCATTCCCATCCCCTTAAGAAGAATACAACATTTGTTGAAGGAAAACACCTTATGTGTATCTTCGTCAAAGTAACTGACGAGAGTAGATTAAGGAATTAATGATTAACAGATGTAACGGCTCAATTAGTTCTATCAGTCATTATGTACATTGTTATTACCATTGATTATCGTCATTATGTGCGTGTAATTACCGTTGTAATTCATCTCTATATAAAGAGGCTAGGGTTTCTAATGAGAATGAGCAGACTTGTTCCATTCCATTTTTCCTATAACACGTTATGAACCACGGAGTGCGTTTACAATTAGAATTGAAACACTCACTTTATGCAAGTGACTACTTGAGTGGAAAGAGATACGAAATGATGAACTATGCCCATGCGTACTCATGGAGGAAAAAGTTCCGGATTTGCAATTATAGGTATCTATGTTGATGATATGAACATAGTAAGTACTCTTGATAAAGTAAGAGAAACCGCGAGCTATATGAAATCTGAATGAGATGAATAATCTTGGGAACTCGGTTAATAACGAGTTTGTGGAATACTAATCCACCGGTCTGCATGTGTCCAAAAGATTCTCAGGCGATTTACATGCATGGACAAAATGCATACTGTTAGCACTCCCAATGATCGGTCAATGTTTGGATGTAAAGGAAAATCCATTTCGTCCAAAGGAAGATGACGAAGAAGCGTAGAGAAATGAAAACTCTTCTCTAAAGTGTAACAGGCGCAATATTGTACTTAGCCCAATGAACACAACCGAGTTTTACATTCTCATTGAACTTGTTCAAGCGCCAACGCAGTGTCATTAAAAGGTATATGAAGAATGTATCTTAATACCTAAATGAACCATTGACTTGGTTCATCCTATCCCTATAGAAAAACAAAGGGAATGCAGATAGAACTGCAACCCTCTACATCAAAACCTTAAACGATGTTTTGGTTGGGGCTCACTAATGTCAGGTATCTATGGTCAATATGTTGGTTCCTAAACTGGTTTTGTAATCGTCATTGGGAACACGACGATACCTTGTGAGAAACATCAGACTCTCTTCAAGATTCAAATGAAACAAATAAGGTTCGAGGGGAATAGGAAAAACTTGTTTTTCAAATCACAGCCTACGGCTATATCTGAAAGGCATGTGAGAAATATAGGAATGCAAAGACATTCCTAGCTCCCTTGATTGATGTAAGGATCAGGGAGAGTGTAGACTTTAGGGGGAGTCTAACATACATAGGTGCGTTGTGCTCTTTTTCCCTTCGACAAAGATTTATTTTGTCCCACTGGGTTTTGTTACTTGGCAAGATTTTTAATGAGGCAACGCCCCATGCACCGTTTTAACTTTGACTTGACACAAGGGGGAGTGTTGAAGGAAAATACCTTATGTGTGCCTTTGTCAAAGTAGGCGAGAGTAAATTAAGGAATTAGTGATTAACAGATGTAACGGCTCAATTAGTTCTATCAATCATTATGTACATTGTTATTACCATTGATTATCGTCATTATGTGCGTGTAATTACCATTGTAATTCACCTCTATATAAAAAAGGTTTCTAATGAGAATGAGTAGACTTGTTCCGTTCCATTTTTCCTATAACAAAAAGTTAATAATTACACGGAAGAAAATAAACGTAAAACTCATGTTCGCTAATTATTCACTCAAATGGTATGTGAACTTACAAAACTTTAGTATAGATAATGGGTGGGACTGAGTCTCCCAATAAGCTGTGTCCTTAAACGTCTATTCAAAAATAAATCAAGCTTTAATTAGTTCTGTTAAACCATGTAATATGGTACGATAAATAGTTCGTGAGATTTCGAAAATATTGTAATAGTACAACAAATAATTGATGAGCAGTGCTTAGTGCTTACAATGATAAGACGATCATTAATATATGTTGGGGCCTTTAGAGAAAGCATACATAATTATGGCCCTTGAATCATTTGGGTAAAGGCATGGGGTTAACATTTTCTACTCTAAGGTAAACAATGCAAGCGTTTAGGGGCGTTTAGGGTTATCTCGAATCAAGTCCTAAAAATGGTAACCCACGTAGGTTCACATTTAAGTAATCAAGTCATATTTAACAAGTGTAAGTGCAAGTAGAGCATACGTTAAAATATTATAGAATTTGATTATTTGAGTTAAGTATTTGAATACGAAAAAGTGAGACTTTTTTTGGAAGAAAAATGACAACTCTTAATCTTCATAACTGAGTGATGTGGAAACAACATTAAAATTTAAAATACAAAAAATAGTATGGGATATAAGGCATCCAAATTACAACCTATCAATGATACGTTTGACGCGACATCACATCTATTTTTTTTTATATGTCAGTCGTGTTATATTAACAAGTAACGAATAATATAGTACGGAAACCTAACCTCCTAAAGAGCGAGAGCGGCCGCAAGCAAAGCCCCCATCCTGTTCGGCGGCGAGCCCTTTCGCTGTCGTCGGACGGGTGCTAATCAACTCCTATGTGGGTCTGACATCGACAAGGCTCTTCGGTAGTTTCGAGGAGTCGCGAATGGCAAGGTAGGAGAAGAGGGAGAGGGAGACTAGTTCGATGGCTGGATTTCGGGGATTTCCTCTCTGGTTGGTCGATGGAGTGGGCTATGGATGAGATCGTGGACGCGGCTGGGAGGGGATGTTATGGTGTCGCCGACAAGTCTGATCTATCGTCGTGGTTTTGTCCGGATCTAGGGCAGAGTTTCTAGACCCGAGATGGGGCAAATCTGTGGTGGTGGTGAGGACTAGATATGGGGTGGTGCGGCCATGGAGGCGGAAGAAGGGTGGCGGTTTGTTGAAGCAGGAGCAGCGAAGCAGGTGGTGGTGGTGGCTATCGGCGATGGTGGAGACGGTTTGAGCCGGGTCGGGCTGGAGGCTGAGTCTCTCTCTTGCTAGGTTGAGTCTTGGGCTCAGTTTGGGCCTAATTATTTGGGTCCACTCTAGGCTTGGCCGGTCTTGGGCTGGACTTCTTTGTCCTTTTCTTTCTATTTTATAGTTTTCTAATCCCATTGTTTTTGGGCCTCTAAGGTTTTAAATTAGTGTTTGCTAGTTTATTTCTAATAATTTTCTTATATAGGTTCCTAGGAACCCTAGATAGGATTTGTCAGCCTGCAAATTATGAATGTTTCCTTACATCTAGATAGTGAAAACTTCTGACGCACAGTATTGAGCGCTTTGGCAACATAAGTTTTCATGTAAAATTATCTCTATGTAGGGGTAAGATTATAGTTTGTTAGGCTCATCTTTGATGAGCGGAATTGTTTCAATGTAATGGTATGTGAATCACATTTGTGGTCTGTATCGGTACCATTTTAGCTTGCGACTATTAATACAACGAGTTTTAAACCCACCTTTATTTCAAAAAGTAACGAATAGTATGACTGAACATGCATGCATATTTCATGTAAATCAAAGTGTACAATCTTCAATCTATAAATATTATGGGATTTATGACCGACCAAACATACTCGACCTAAACGTAAATCTGTCCCCTACACAAAATATAAGACAATCTTTCACCAAAATTAACCAACAAACGGCGCAAACCAAATTTAGTTCGCATTGCTTGATGGTTAGTATTTGATTCGAAATGTTTGTTGGTTAATTTTGGTGCAAAAAGTTTAGGAACTAGAATTATAAACAAAAGATATACCCAAGGAAAGACTTGAAACAAGGCTAAAATAGAAACCGACACCAAGCTTAAGACCCACAGCTCAAGCTGAAACCCCCTAGCACAATGTAACTACCATCCACGATTGAGTTGACTAGCCAACCTTGCCGTAACTCGCCTACTCCACTATGTTGCACAACTCGAACTTCCCATCAAAAATTAAGATGTTCATAGTGGATCCGACTTAAAACATATATATCTCTAATGACGATCTAAAAATGAGGACCAAGTGAAGAATTTCAAATGAACGGTTGGATGAGTGTTTTAAACTTTAATTGATATCTCCAAATCCAATGTGCATACATCCAACCGTTCATTTGAAAGGTCACTTAGTCCTCGTTATATCTCGAAATCCAATGTGCATACATCCAACTGTTCATTTGAAATGTCATTTAGTCCACATTATAAGGTCATCAGTGGAACCTCTACTTGACTTGAAATGTAGCAAGTCCAAACCCTCAACATCATAAAACTTGCTTCATTAGGACCAGAGCAAACCAATGAAGCAAGGCAACAAATCCGACCCATAATACCGGCCCAAGTCTGCATTCGCCACAACCATCTCACCACTAGCAACCACAGCTGGAACTCCATCGCCGACCCCATCACATCGCAACCACCACCTTCAAACCCCACAACCATGGGACTCTTCCCTCTTCCTCAGCAACACGCACCAACACAGATCCCCGATTCGATGACAGCGGGAAGTCGGCAGGCTCTAAATGAAAATCACCCTAAAAACCTACAAAAAAAATAAATCTCATCATTGATGCCGACTGCAAGATCTAGCCTAGTAGTCACCGTTGCTTGTGCCGACGCCTCCTTGCTCAGAAACCATGAAAGCTTGAAACTCCTCAACCTTGCTCAGATCAGACTTACTCCGTGATTGAAATCAAATAGGATACCTCGTCTGGTGCACTCCCGAGACCAGCGAGGCCAAAGGCCATTACAGATCCGGTCGCTGCCGAACGAGTGTTTTGGCAGAAGTGGAGGCTTAGGGTTTTTGGAGGCCTAACTGAGATGCTAGGCCATAATATATGAGTATATCAACCTATGTTTAATTATTGTGAAATGATGTTAAAACTAACAATAAGCGATAAATTAAAAATCAATTGACAATGTGTGGCGGATATCCCTTGATGACACATTTCCAATGTCTTTGCCTTGATATTTTTTCTACGGAGGCAGACAAGTTAAGAATTGGAAAATGTCTTTGCCTTGATTTTTTCTACGGAGGCAAACAAGTCAAGAATTGAATCAATCAGACTTAATGATGTCCTAGATAGAGAAAAAGAAAAAGAGATTGAAAAAGTTACTGCGGTTTAAAATCTGTGTTAAAATTTGATTTATTCTCATGTTTCTACTAGTTAGCTGGGAGAAAATCATCGTTGCAATAAATGATGTCCTCGATCGTAAGAATACAAATTAAGTTGCAATTGGTTCTGATTTGTGGAACTAATCCAATTAATTCGTGGATTCTGTAAAAATGAGGATCGAAATTTACCGCAGTTGCAGTAAAATCCATGTGATCAAACGATTTATCCTCGTTATTTTGTCTATAGCTAGCTCTCTTGTGCTTATCTTTATAGATCAGCTGTGAAAGCAGACAAACCAAATAGCACATTCAAGCTATGACATCCCATATTGCATCATTCTCGGGATTATCAAACATTACAAACCTCTCTCTCTCAAGTCTCATCATTTCAGAAAAGAAAGAAAAAAAAGAAGAAAAAGTTGAGCATGTTTATGGATCCCAAAGCCGTGACGTTCACTCAACTCGACGCAGAAAATGTCAAAAAAAGACAGATCAAACCAACAACCACTAAATTACGAGCACGGAAAAGAAACCATCAAACTCCGAGCTCGCTTAGCCTTTACTTAATTCTCATAATCACTTGATCGATCACACCCACCTCTCATCTACCCTAACAAAGCCTATCCTCTCTCTCTCTCTCTCTCTCTCTCTCCTCACAGATCATGCTTTTCAAATATATATTAAATCTCCTACTTTATCACACAGTCTCTATCGATCTCTCAACAGGAAGAAGATGATAGAATTTGAAACCAGAACTAATAGTCAAAGTCCACAAATGAATGTGATCCACAGACCAGTCCTGTGTAGAAAGAAACTCGATCAAAGTGGTTGAACAATATATATTCATAGAGATCGATATATCATGCATTCTGGGATCGATTCAGATCAATATCGTCCGGAGAATTCAATGGACCAGTGAATTCAGAACACCGTGTAATACAAATTTATAAGATGGATCGAACTCAGCTAGCCCTCTGAATTTCAACGATACAAGGAAGCTAGATCACATATGTATATAAAACTCGTGTAATAACAACGATATGGAAGAAATGAAAGAACCGTGTAATTGGGTTTTTTTATTTACATGGGCAGCTCCTCTTGTTGAACAAACCAGTTGATCCGAAAAAGGCCTCGACTTCGTCGCGATTGACGACCTCGAAGAATTGCAGCTCGGTGAGCTTCCTCTTGCAGGAGCCGGCAGCTCTTCTGGGCTTTCTGGGTGCCGGCGGGCAGGTGACGACTGCCGGGATTTTGCTGGCTTCCGACTTGGGGTGCGGCAGCACTCGTCTTCGAGGACGGCGTCGTTTGTGGTGATGGAGTCTTGTGGTTGTGGTTGTTGAGGTTTGGGGGTTTGGATTTTGATGGAGGGCAGTGATCGCATGAGAGATGGAAGGTCTTGGCACAAGTCTAGACCAGTGGTTGCCATGGTGATCGATAATCGATATGTATGTATGGTTGTGTGTCTGTGATATGTTTGTAGAAGAAATATAAGATATGGAATTATGGATATGGGAGAGAGATATGGCAATGGAAGATGGAAGATGGAAGATGGAAGATGGAGATGGAGATGATGGCTGCAGAGATCGATATATGATATCGATGTGGTGTGTGTGTGTGGAATATTATGGAGGTGTCGATAGTGTTATATATAATCTGCGGTAAAGGCTCTAAATTCTCTCCTCAAGCAGGCAGGCAACGTGTTAAAGAGTGGGAAGGCGTGCATTGGAAGGTAATAGAGAGAGCTGAGAGAGAGAGAGAGAGAGAGAAAGAGAGAGAGAGAGAGAGGAGACAAAGAAAGAAGGGCCATTGCTGCTGTTTCTTTATTCTATCGTCTTCTCTTTGGAAAATGACCTGTACTACGTTTCCTCTTCTGCGTCAATTCTACCATTCATTACTGGTTACACCCAACCAAATATGGCAAACTCCCCATTCCCTCTCTCTCTCTCTCTCAACAAATATCAAATTATTACTTCATGATCTTAATTTCCCATATGTATCACATACATTTGTATAGTATATCAATATTATCTTAAACAAGTAAAATACCTAAGATGTTGGTAATTAATTAAGGGAGTTGTATGTTTACTAATATCGATCACCTAGCTACTAGATACGTCTCATCTTGCCCTTTCATATGAATTTTTACACTAGCTACTTCAAAACGATTCAATTGCGAAAATTACCGTGAATTTGTAATTCAAGAATCTCGTGTAATTAAGAAGATGAAATTGCTAGTAGGACAAGCTTATGTCTGAAGTCCAAATTTAACTCCCCATTTAGACTCCCAATCTTAATGATATATATTGAAGTTAATTTCACAAAAGATTGACTTACCATTGAAGTTAGAAGTTAAAAGTGAAAACCATTAATTATATTCCCGGCCAGATATTGTAGCTCTTTATTTTGTTGATCTTTTAAGCAAAACTTTCTACTTGTTGTAACTGGAAGATGATGAGTTGGGAGCTGGTGTGATTGTGGGATGTCGATTTAAGCCATAAAAAGGAATAAAGAGGCAACAGATGAAGTAGCTGGCTCGCCAGCTAGATTAGAAAGGGGAAAATCATGAATTAGTTTTAGCTTTTATAAGCATTGGTGTAATGTCAATATCTTTCATTTCCCTCTTTAAGGGTAGGGACCTGCTATTTGGTGTTCCTTCCCATATGTGTTTATGACCATTATGGCAACGTTTTACTACCCTCCTAATTCTGAATTGTAAGTTACGTACCTGAGCCAAACTCGGTAATTTTTCTAACTGGGTAGAAAAATTAATTCGTTTAAATAAGAAATTAAAGAGGGAGAAGAAAGTAAGTGAGTTAAATAATGTGAATCGTATTCCCAATTTGCTTTTCTAATTATGGGATCATGGTTAACGTAAATCTTACGTTGGATGCGAAAGGTGGTAAACTCTCTCTTAAGGCGATTCCACGCGCTGTTGATGAGCGTGTATCTACGCTCTCCCAAAGGTGTCCCCATGCTGCTGATAGTTGATGACTCCTTTGTCCCATTCGCCGCCGTCAATGTATTCACCAAAAAAATAAAAAGAAGAATATTTCTCAATTTCCTATTATGAATATCCCAAATAAAATTTGAAATATAGAATATTAGATCTAGATCACATATATACCCATCATAGCTTTGTTTAAAACCACAACATTTTCAAACTCTATTATAATGAAACTTCTTTATTAATTAATTTGATTTACACAAGGTATGCAATTCGATTTCGGAGTTTTATTTTACTTTTTGTGGTTCATTGTACGTAGAGATCTGGCAAATTTTAGTTTTATTAGAATATTTATTTTTGATCAAGAAGTTTTCTATTTTGAATTTTATTTTTATTTTTATGAGAAGAGAGCTTCTCAGAGTTTTTCATTCTTAACCATCTCTTATATATTTTGGAGGGTTGTAAACTGTAATTAAGTGAATAAAGGGTTAGCCATCTTGGTGCATAATTGTGATTCTTTTTGTAAATTGCGAGGAAAAGCATAAGATGATGATCGATGAAATGAAAGGTGAACATATATCATTAATTGGAAATGAAATTATTAACCGGGGTACCGGTTTTCCTCTCAATTATTTGGATTCTTTTTCTTCATCGGTCTTTTTCTCAGAGTTTGGGGCCATATAGAATAGATCACACAAAACGTAATTTCTATCAGTTTAATAGTGAAGTGGTAATTGCCATATAAGTGCGAGACCCTGAAATTTGGTGGCAACTAGTAAAGTTCCATAAAACAGTTTGGTGAAGCAAAAATACATACGTAATTCTTTCAGGTTCTTCATGCAGCACGTACGTTTTCCTCTCATTGAAGCTGTGAAGTAACTTATTACTACCAAATGAAGCGTTTTCACCCACCCACCGACTAGGGCACGGTAAATCTTCTCATCATGATTCACATAGGGCAGAGTAACTAATAAGTTAATTTGGTGATCTCGGCCAATAATAGTGGTGCATGTTCTTGACACCCACGAAACATGCGCGTAGAGACAAACAAAATAGCTAAGGGAAACACCAAATCTTTCCCCTCACATTGTCTCTTACTAGTCTATCAAATCCCGCATAGGATACCCTTCTTCTCTTGTTTAGAGCCATGCACTGCATGTAGGAGCCTTCAAGAGAGACGCTTATCCTCCCATATCATATCTCTACCTTCCGCAATTAAAATATAATTCCCCCTCCAAAATTAAAAACAATATTCGAGACCGGATTACAATTACAACCAAATACCAAAACCAACCCCGTTATCACCATTGAATCTTTCCACGTGAACTGTCTCCCCTCCTCCCTGGCTGGCTCGATCATGCATGCTCCTCCCTCCCTGCTGCCTCCTCTGCTTGGTTTTCACCGTCAATCGTTCGGCTGCTTGTACGAACCTGATTCATATTCCGCCATGTTCTCCCCTCTTGTTTCTTTAGGGTTTCCACCAACCTTATTCATTGTCCCTTTGCTCTTTACGCCATTATAATATTTCACAAAACAAACTCCCTCCGCCGACGACTCGAGTCGAGCCGAACCGAGCCTAGCTCACTCCTCGGCCACCGTCAATGGCCTGGGACAACCGGGGGGTTCGATCGTCTTGTTAGCTAGCTAGTACTTGTGTACAATTAAGTAACCATGCATGCAGACAGTGTTGTTTTATCGTTTACAATACTACTGTGATGTATATATCTGTCGGTACTATCGCTCTCACCCCTAGGTCTGGGTAACAGAAGTAATCAGAGATTATATATATAAACTGATCGATATTATTCCTTTCAAGTTAAGTTATGTAAATAAGGATTATGAGGCTAAACCAGAGACAGGGTACAACATTCCAAATCTTGCCTCGATCGTCTCTATTCGATCTCCACTTTATTCCCCTTAACAAATGAGTTTACTGTTTCTCTTCCATCCTTTTCGATATTCTATACATCTCTTCACGCACGTACAGTACAGATAAAAAAAAAAGTGTACTGTGAAGAAACGCAGATGATGATAAACCGGATGAGATAGATCGAGGAAGGCAGACATGGACTAACAGTTCATAACTAATTACCAGCAATACTGTACGTATTAGCTAGGGTTTCTCTGATTTTCAATGTTACGTTTTCTTTTAAATTAGTACTCTATTGATAATGGAAGTCAAGTCAAGAAAGTGATGAGAGCACCCGATATTGGACTAGTTTAATGTCTCTGACTTGATTCGATTTATAAGTCGGATGGATTTTTTCATATCTTACATATACACATGCTTAATTATGCATTTGCAGATCATACATATATACACCATCATATCATGGGGACAGCCACATCCATCATGCATATATACACCACATCCATCATGCATACAGCATACTATACATAATGCATACCATATATACATCATGCTTGCATGAACATCGCGCGCATATATAGATGCTTATTTTTATTCATGTATTTAATTGAACATTTGAAAAGACAACATGCAGTTGGAATTGCCCAAAATTGTTGGGAAAATACTATTTCTGAAGATTCTATGTTCTATTTTTCTTTTTCTTGGTGGATATAAAGATTGGTTGTTGTACTATATATAAAGAGGAGTTGGATCGTTTCTTGTCTTAGAGTTTATACCCGGAGCTCGAGCGCAGCAGCTTTCCCAGCTAGCTTTGCTTCTATCTCCGACCTTTTCTCCTGAATGGAGAATGTGTGAGAAATCGTTTCGGTGTAAACTGTAAACGCCCCTTTTTCTCTTTCGTTTGCCATCTGTGTTCGATCGGCTCTATATCTTTGCTTATCCATATGAATTCTTTATCAGACCAATGATTCTTCTGCTCGTCGATCGCTTTGGCTTTTATGTATGCAGATTAATTGATTGAGAACTGGTATCACTACTAGGAGTACTAGCAGTTTCTCCATGGCACTAATTTATTATAGCATCAGTAACCAAATCAATCGCGCGCAAAGGCTTCACTTCTTGCAACCTGCACTGTTTTCAACAGGTGGATGGAATACCACCTGCACAACTATGCACCTTAACGGGGTTTTAAGGTCAAACCGTTATCTTCTGGTGACCGGACGTTATCCGTTCAAACAAACTAGACCCGAGTAGGCCCGATAATAGAAATGAAGCCCGCACCACGGCCAGGCGGGCCAGCCCCTCCCGTAATTTGAGAAATCACTGAATTGCTGAGAATGTGTCTTCCTCAATCATCTGATTTTCATCTTCTTCATTCGAAACCCGGCCACCCATCTTCATTTCATTTTCTTCATATTGTCTGTGAAAAAAGTTCAGAATCGAAGTACGCCAAGTCGCCAACCCATCTTCTTTAATAGTTCTTCATCTCCTTGCATAACGTACATATGAAAACATATCCAAACTTTTCAGGAGGATCCCAAATTCAGACTTGTGTCCACTTGATTGACATCTTTTGTAAAACAAAAAATAAATTTTAAAATACCTTGTGGCATGGTTCTAGGTTAACGTGTTATTGAGACGTCCTTCGGATGTGTCCGTTTCTCGTTAGCTTAGGGTCACGACTCACGACTATTTAGTTTACCCCCCTATCGAGGTGCTACTGTGCTACACATATGTTTTGATGTTGTGTGTTATTTGTTAAGACAACATCTTTTCGGGTCTGTAGTGTGACTTTTGTACAGACAACAGTTTTAGTAGCCTGTTGTGTCACTTTCTTTCAAACAAGGGACGATCTACTTACATTTATGTTGTCTCAATTTTGGGTTCAAATTGCCCGCGCTCGTACTTTGTCAAATTTTCAATTTTTACTTCTTTCCTTCTATTTGAAAAAAAATAAGGATATATATAAATGAAAACACCCTTGTCTTTGCTCATTCCCCCTTCATCCTCTCCGGCCACACACTCTTTTCCTCTCTCTCTCCCAAAAATCCGCCAAAAAATTCCATTCGCTCACCGTATTTGGCTCTAATTGAAACCACTCAAGCTCTAAAAGTTCAAACTCTGAAGGTTGAAATGATGTTAGTATGCAAAACTCTCCACCCAGGGGAGGGAACGTAAAGAACTCGAATGCGTGTTTATACAAAACAATATTAATAAAACTCTCTTTATGTAACATAAAAAAAAACTAAATACAAAATTTATAGATGTAAACCAGCTTCAAATTTCTTTATCACAAAGTCATTACTAATAGATTCATCATATTCTTTCTTAATGTCGGAGGATCATACGTATAATTACCTAAGTATTCTCCTCCCATTGATGATATCCATGGGTAAAGAATGATATTTTAGTTGTTGTTGTAAATATAATTACCTAAATTCTAAAATTTAGCATCACTAAACATGTTGTTTTTATGTAGAGATACATATATCCTATGTTGCACGGACACGGACACGGACACGGATACGGCAACACGATACGTACTGACACGGCGACATGACAAAACTTAAAAACTGTATTTTCGACACGGCTTGGACATGACAAATATAATTACTTAGGCGTGACACTGACGGGGTTGAGTGTCTTTGGCGTCTCGCCACCAACGAAGAAGCAGAATTATGCTGGCCCCTCGGTCGGGAGTCCTGTTATACTGAGTGCTCTCGTGCCGGCACTGCCTTTGATTCGGAAAACCCCTATCCGGTAGATCCTGGACGAGTACGGGTGCGTGGATGAAAAGTTCGTCCGTTGTATGGTGAACGATCTGAAGGGCATCGAGTTGGACCGGATCAAAATCGGGTATAGCACTCCTCAGGAGAACAGGCAGTACTCCCGGGAGGCGATGATGAAGGTGAGCTTCTCTCCGGTAATGTTAATTTTCGATCACCGGCCGAGGTTTTGAACTAATTTCTTTGCTTGCAGGCTCTCTATGTTGTCTATGCCACGACGCCAGCGAGGATTCTAACGAGATGAAGGAGCGTCTGGCCAGCCTGAACGATCAGATCAGCTACCTCGGGACCGAGAAGAGGAAGGTAGAGAAGGACTTGGAGGCCGAGAGGAAGGAGAAACTCTCGCTAGCCGAGAAGCTCGCCAAACTTGGCCTCCATACTAAAGAGTTGGAGGAAAAAGCTGAAAGGGTTGTCGCTCTGTAGTGCGATATAGACGCGCTTCAGCGGGAGAACGCGAAGCTGCGGTCCAAGCTGAAGGAGAAGGATGACCAGGTTGCTGACCTGCAAAGCCAGATTCCCGCCCAGGGTGAGCTTGCTATGGCCAGATTCAAGAAGTCCGATGAGCTGAAGGCTATGCTCAAGGCTGCCCGGGAGGATGGCATAATCGAGAAGTTTGGCGTTTGGAGCCGCCTTAGGTATCTGGACAAGGCCAAGATGACGACCGACTTGCTTGCCGCCCGGAAGGCCAAGGAGAGAGAAGCCAAATCCAAGGCCGCGACCGAGAAAGAGCTTGAGACAGGCGAGCCGTCAGAGAGGGTTTCTGAGGAGGGCGCTGATGGTAATGATGACTTGGCCAAGTCGGACGAGAATGAGGAAAAGGAGCCTGGCGATGCATAGGTTGAACTTCCTTTTGTTTCACTTCTTGTTTTTTTTTGAAGACAATGGCCTCGTGCCTTATCCCGGTGATAATACATCCCGGTGGATTTTATAAATACCTTTTGGTGGCATATGCCCGACACCCCGGGTTTTAATAGATTATGCATTGTCTGATTTTATTACTTATTTCTCATGTGGTATATATTTGTATTATGCCTATCCCGCTTGATTTTACTCGGGATCTTGATGACTTATGCCTCTCGGTCTAATGCCTATCCCGTTTGGTGTTACGCGGGATTTTGATGACTTATGCCTCTCGGTGGGCTACCATCATTAGGATTTGAATTTAACTTCCTCATCCTTGTATTAAGTTTTTCAAAACGAATGAAGGTACCTTCTGGGACTTGCTGCCTTCCCGGGGTCACAATACTTACAAATATACACGTTACAAAAAGATGGAATGTGTCTCAGTGACTTTTCATACCGGGTAGAACCTGAGGTGCTCCGTGTTCCAGGGGCGCCCGGTGACTATCCCATCCTGATCTCGGAGAAAGAATGTTGCTGGGCCGACTTCTTTGATGATCTCGTACGGTCCCTCCCAAGTTGGGTCCAGGGCCGCCGGTTTGGTCATGATTTTCTTCATGACCCAGTCCCCCAGTCCCAACATCCGGGTCTTGACTTTACTATCGTAATGGCGTGCAACACGTTGCTTATAGACTTGGTTGTGCAAGTCTGCTCGTTCCCTCTTCTCCTCGATGAGGTCAATGTTCAAACATAGACCTTCCTCATTAGTTGTGACGTCGAAATTTTTGACCCTTCCCGATGGCACTGACATCTCGATTGGCAAGACAGCCTCCGTGCCAAACGCCATGCTGAAAGGCGTTTCTCCCGTTGCTTCTGTTGCTGTGGTTCTGATTGCCCATAATACCTCCGGTAGTTTTTGTGCCCACAAACCCTTTGCGTCGTCTAACTTCTTCTTCAGAAGTTTTTTAATGATCTTGTTAACCGCTTCTACCTGGCCATTGGTCTGCGGGTGTGCCACAGACACGAAGAACATCTTGGTACCCATGCCCTTCGTGAATTCGATCAGATGGTTATTGTTGAATTGTGTTCCATTATCCGTGACGATTGTCTCCGGGACCCCAAATCTGCAATAGATGTTCTTCATCAGGAAATTCTTCACACATTCGGTGGTTATCTTCCCGAGGGGCTCTGCCTCCACCCATTTTGTGAAATAATCAACAGCCACAATCACGTACTTGAACTGCCCGGGTGCCGTTGGCAGTATCCCGATGAGGTCAAGTCTCCACTGGGCAAAAGGCCAGGGAGACAATAAGATTGACAGAGCCATATAAGGAGTGTGTATCCCATTGGCGTGCAAATGACATTTACAGCATCTCGCCGACATCTTATCTGCCATGGCGCCCATGTTGGGCTAGAAGAACCCTGTGCGGAGTGTCTTGTGTGCTAACAACCGGGATCCAGAGTGATTCCCGCACACCCCTTCATTGATTTCTCCCATGATCACTTCCCCTTCTTCCTCTGTCACGCACTTGAGGTTTGGGAAACTGTAACCTCTGCGGTAAAGCTTCCCGTTGATGAGGGTGTATCTAGCACATCTTGATTGCAACTTTCGCGTTTGCCGCCTGTCACTTGGGCGTATTCCCTCTTTCATGAACTCGATTATAGGGTCCATCCACGTAGGTTCTCCGGGACCCGCCTCGACCATGAATATCTCTGAGATTCTTTTACTAACACTAGGGGTTTTCAGCACCTTAATCCTGGCCTTCTTTCTGCCTTTCCCAGGCCCTCTGGTGGCTAGCCGGGCGAGGGCATCTGCATTACTGTTCTCTTTCCGAGGGATATGAGAGAGAGAAGCCGACTTGAAACGTTGCATGAAGACTTTTGATAAAGCTTGGTACGAGTGCAACTGAGGCTCCTTAGCTTTGAAGCTCCCGTTGACTTGATTTACAACCAACTGTGAATCACTACACTGCCACTCTTTCAACACCGATGTCTCGGGCGAGTTGCAATCCCCCGATTAAAGCTTCGTACTCGGCCGCATTGTTTGATGCCTTGAACAGGAATTTCAGGGCGTACTCATGTTTGAATCCATCAGGGGTCTCTAATATTATCCCCGCCCCGCTTTTATTTTTCGTCACCGAGCCGTCAACAAAAAGCCTCCAGAGCTGGACCGGTGGTTCCTCACAGTGCGTCCCGGGACTGGTTTCCTCCCGGTCGGTCTCGAAGGATACTCCCACTATTTTCGCGGGAGTGGGCTCAGAAGACTGTCCCACAACTTTCATAGGCGTGAGCTCAGATATAAAGTCAGCCGCAGCCTGGCCCTTGATTGCCATCCTCGGCCGGTAATGTATATCAAATTCTCCTATCTCTATTGCCCATTTTACCAGCCTCCCGCTGATTTCTGGCTTTTGCATAATCTGCCTCAGGGGGTGGTTAGTATAAATGGTTATTGAGTGGGCTTGGAAATAGTGTCTGAGCCTTCTGGCGGTTATAATAAGTGCCAAGGCTAACTTCTCTACGTCTGGGTACCTGCTTTCGGCCGGTCTGAATCCCTTCCCAGCGTAAAATACAGCATGCTCGACATCAGACTCTTTTCTTATCAAGACCGAGCTGACTGTTGACTGTGATGCTGCGATATACAGGTAAAGCATCTCACCCGAGATTGGTTTTGACAAGACCGGCGAGGAGGTGAGGTACGCCTTTATCTGCTTGAATGCCTCCTCCTGCTCAGGTCCCCATACTATCTCCTTGCACCGCTGATCTTTCAGCAGCCTAAAAAATAGGGCGCACTTGTCCGTGAGTCGTGAAACGAATCTGGCGAGAGCGACAATCTTCCCGACCAGTGAACTCACTTCATTCCTCTCCTTGGGCCTTTCCATATCCAATATGGCCTGGATCTTTTCCGGGTTGGCCTCAATCCCCTTCCTGCTGATTATATGCCCCAGGAACTTCCCTTTGACAACTCCGAAGATACATTTCTGAGGGTTCAATCTCATCCCGAACCTCATTATGACCTTGAAGACTTTCTCGAGACGCCCTACATGCTCCTTGGCCTTTAGACTTTTGACCAGCATGTCATCGACATACACCTCCATTATTTTTCTGAGATACTCGGCGAACATGACATTCATCAGCCGCTGGTAAGTCCCTCCCGCATTCTTCAGTTTGAAAGGCATTACCTTATAGCAATAAAGGCCCCTGTTGGTCATGAAAGCTGTATGCTCCTCATCCCTCGGATCCATCTGGATCTGGTTATAGCTTGCATAGGCATCCATGAAGCTCAACAATTCAAAACCGGACGTGGAGTCCACCAGCTGATCTATTCTTGGGAGCGGGAAGCTGTCCTTTGGGCATATTTTGTTAAGATTTGAATAATCTACACACATCCTCCATTGTCCTGATGACTTCTTTAGAACCATGACCACATTGGCCAGCCATTGGGGGTATCTGACCTCCCGTATAAACTTTATATCTATCAACTTTTGTACCTCTCCCCTCATTGCTTCATACTTTTCCGGTTTAAACGTCCTTCGCTTTTGCCGCACGGGTGGGGATCCTTTCTCGATTCCTAGCTGGTGTGTTATGATACCACTAGATATCCCGGGCATGTCCTTGTATGTCCAAGCGAATGCCCCACTATTTTTCTTCAAGAAATTTATCAAGACCGCTCGTACCCCGGGATCCTACCCCGTCCCGATGGTCACTTGCCTATCCGGGAATTCATCTGAGACTGCTACAATTTCTGTTTCTTCTGCCGACCCCGGACGTTCTTCATCCGAGTCGGTATCATCCCTGAGATTCACATAAGGGTCCGAGGGGGATGCCGTGGCCTGGCTCGCCAGTAGGACCTCAGATCTCTTCCTCCCGTTGCCTATTGCATGACAATTTTTTGCTGCCATCTGGTCTCCCCGGACTGACATGACGCCGGTCGGGGTTGGGACTTTCATCATCAACATGTGGCCGGCAACAAAAGACTTCAGCTTCCATAACGCGGGCCTTCCCAAAATCCCGTTATAGGACGACTCGCAATCCACCACGATGAATTCTACGGTCGCCCGGGCCGTTCCCTCTCGGCCTTCCATACTTACCCCAAAGCTGTCTGATCCCAAGGGCTGGACGACATCACCCGAGAAGCTAATTAGCGGCTCGTAGTCTTGTATCAACTTGTTACTTCCTCGACGCAGTCCTTTCCAGGCATTTCTGAATAACACGTTGACCGAGGCCCCCTTGTCAACCAGGATCTTCTTCGTGATATAGTGATCGAGTTGCAATGTTATTAGGAATGGGTCCTCGTGCGGCCTTATCCCCTCCTCTTCTTCTTCCAGGAAGGTAACGGACTTCCAACCGGTGGTCACTTGCTGATTGTTGCTACTCTCGAAGGCGAAGACTTCCCAGCCGTCCCTGGATCCCGTACATTGTTTTTTTTGCCTTGTTGCTTCTGTTATCTATACGGGACTCGCCATAGATTGTGTTGATTATCCCATATACTTCAATGGCTCCTACACGCTTCGGCCTAGGTACATATTGTTGAAATTTTCCTTCTTCCACCCGGCGCTCTACCGCTTTTTTCAATTCTATACAGCTGTTGATGTTATGGTTTGCCTCCCCGTGATACCCACAAAATTTTTCGGTATCTTCCTTGGTGAGCCGGGATGGGGGAAATCTCCGGGCCGGGGGAGGCGGAATGATGGTTTTATTCTCGTTCCATATCGCCTCATAGGTGGCGTTGAGCGCCGAGAAATGCTCCTTGTCTGCCGGGACCGTTCTCGGGTACCCCGGGTCCTGGTAGGGCCCTCTTGCCTTCCCTTACGCGTTATGTTGCTTCCCTGCCTTCCCCCAGCTTCTTTCCCTGTGTCTCTTTCCTGCCGGGTGCGGGTTCGACTCCTGCTCCCCCGTCCAAGCTCTTATTTCTTGGACTACTTGCACCGGCGATCCTCCTTCTCCCCCGACCTTCCTCTTCCCGGTCGAGGTTCCTCCATACGTGTCATGGTCTACTTGTGCATGTCTGATCGTCATTTCCATAAGCTCATCGTAGCCTTGTGGACATTCCATTTTTACCGCATACATAAATTTCCCGAGATGGAGTCCCTGAATGAACGCTTCCTCTGCAACCTTCTTGTCAAAGCCCCTGACTCTGGCTGTGGCACCTTGCCAGCGGTTCACAAAAGCTTTCAATCCCTCTCCCCTGTCTTGCTTTACTTTAAACAACTGGGCGGTGTTCTGCCCACCGGTCCGTAAAATGAACCTATTGACGAACCTGTCGGCCAGCTCCTGGAAGCTGTCGACCGAGTTCGATGGTAGCTCGTAGAACCAACTCAGCGCTTCCCCAGCTAAGGTTTCCTGAAACATGTTGCAGCGTATTGCGTCCGAGTATCCCTTAACATTCGTGTGAGACTTGAAGCTATCGAGGAAAAGATGGGGGTCACGATCCCCATTGTAACTAAGTTTCAAGGGCTTGGCTGCGCTTGGTCGGACGGTCCGGGTGATTGCACTCGTGAATGGTCCCCCCCTTTCTTCGAAACTCGCGCGGGTTGGGTTACGTCCCCCCTTCTCTCAGCGTCTGAGATCCTGTCTGCCAGGTTTGCCACGCTATCCCGGATAGCTCTTAGGGTTTCTTCCATTTCTCCCTGTCATCCAATTGGGACTTCCGGGATTGGCTCGGGCAAGGACGGCGGTCCCTCATTCCGCATTTCATCCAAGAATAAGTTCGTTCCTATATGCATGGTCCTGCGGTTTGTTCCCACCGGAACACCCGCCGGCCGAGACATTGCCGCCCTATTCAATTCCCCCGCTCGATCTAATGCCTCCCGGTGCTCCACCCCTCGGGTTAGCGCACTCATGAGCGTGGCGTTATCCCTTTCCAACCTGCGCTCCCTCCCGGAGGCCTCCTCTCGGTCCATGGCGCCTTGCTGCTCCAGCCGAGTGATTTGGGTCCTCATGTTTTCCAGCATCTCTGATACCTCTTGGGGATTGAGGTCTCGTGCTACATACTCTGGTGTCTCATCCCGCAGGGTTATCCCCGTGATTCTTGAACTTCCCCATGTTGTTTCCGGGGTTCTTCCGAATATTACCTCCCTTTGTTCTTCATGTCCTGCCACCTGGTCTTGCTGCTCGGTTAACTCAGCCATCGAGTCACGCTGGCTTTTTGTCCAGTATTCCCACATACGGCGCCAAATGTTTCTGTATAATCCCGGACGTGCTCGCAGAAACTGAGTGTGACTGGTAGATGACCGACTGTCCTCCCGGTGACCTACAATAACAAAGGGGACCAGGGCTTCCGGTCTTTCCTCCTCCGAAGCTCAAGTCAATATATAGTGGATCGAGTGTAATTATTGAGGACAGTTTTCATACCTGACAAGCTGATGGGCTGGACATATTTATAGCCTATAATGAATTCCTCTTACTGGAAAACCGATGTGGGACACCGCTTTTGCTAATATTTGTCACTCTTAACTCCCTTAAGCCTTCTGAAGCCGTTCCCGGCCCAATACGGCTTCCTACTTATGACCGAGAAGTTCGAGACGTCCTCGATTGTGGTGAAATATCTACTGGTTTACGGGCTTGGGAGGCTGTTTCATGTACAACCGACTACATATATATTTCTAATTAATAAAAAAAAGCTCAAATATGAATAAATTCATCACATTGCTTAAATAATGTTCTAAATTTAAGCAATTGCATAATTGTAACAAATAACATAAAAGAGAGTCAATATTTAATCTAAATGATGATTACCAAATAGTTCTATCCGATTCAACACATTCATCAAGCTGAATGAAAATCTGACTTTCCTAACCCCATAACAACACCAACTGCCTAAAACCCCTAACTGAGGTATTCAAAATACATAAGAGTAAGGCACACATGAATTGACATCATCATTTATCCTTGATAGATAAAATGATTCAAGTTCATAATTAACAACATAAAAGCTAAAAAGAAGCAATCTATCAACTGCAAATGAGACTGCAATCACCAAACACTTCAAAGCTGAGAATAAAACTGATCTTACAACCAAAGAAAGGGTTTAGGTCGCCGACGGCTGTAGGCGGAGGCGACGTTAGCGAAGGCGACGGAGGAAGAGTCGCTGTGACAGAGAAAGGCGACGCCGTTCTCGTCGTTCTCGCAGAACGGCGTCAGTGGAGGAACAATCGCACTGACAGGGAAAGGCGACGTCGTTCCTCTTCTATGCGGCTTCGTTAAAGTGGGCTTCCTCTTCGATTAGGTTTTAGACTTTTAGTTCTGTTTTTTTTTTCTCAATCAATACACGATGACGTGGCGTGTCTGAGGCTGACGTGGCGTGTCAGTCAACGTGTCTAAAAAGTAAACTTTTTTGGACACGCCACGTAACGTATCAGACACATATTTTGGTGTATCTTATCGGTATCGGTGTGTCGGGAGTGTCGGACACTCCGACACTCCATATGGGTGGAGTATCGGTGTAACATAGCATATATCTTTTGGGTGGGCTGCAACATGACTAAGACTTGTATAGAATAGAGATACATATGTAATTTTCCCTATATCATTTACCTCCCTTGATGAGTGGGACTTGAACTGAACTACAATGGATGTAAATTTTTTTTTTTTTTTATTGATCAGCTCTAATAAGTAGTATTTATCTTCTCCAGACCATCTGGGTGCGACTTGAGTCCTAGGGACTCATATGCTAGATCCGCCCATGCTTCCCCCACAGGTCCACAACCACCGCGCCTCAGCCAATCGCATTGGCCAAAACACCCAAAGTGATCGAGATACTAAAGCAAATAGAGATGCGTAGAACGATGTCGTTGATGCTCTGTACTCTGGTCGTCTTCAGAGCCCTAGCTCAAACTGAGGTAAAAGTTTTGCTAGCCCATCCAATTAAATCTCTGGGCATTTATAAATTTGCAGTCTTGAATTGAAATCAGTGATCGAGTTCATTCTGTTTCGATCAGGCAAAGAAAACGAAGGAAGATCTGAAGGAGTGATTAGTACCAAGGTTTACTTCTATGTTGAAATTTATGGGTGTCTACCGGTATGGGTTTGCTTAATTGGATATGTTACTCTAATTCAATGCTATTTAGGTTCTCTGCTAGTGTAATATTGGAATGTTACAACCTAAAATATTATACTGGAGTATAATAAAATCAAGAATTTAAATAAATGAGAACAATGTAATTTGTGGATGGAAAATTTGCGTTCGGACTAGTATGTACGTGCGTGTCTGGACTTTCTCTTATTTATGTACGTTTGTTAATGTAAATGATAATTTTAACCGTTCAAAAGTTGTATTAACCTATAAAGATCACCTCTGCAAAATTTCAATATAAACAAACATAGTTTGTTTAGCCGATTGCATTAAACAAACTAACAGTTCTGGTGAAAGTTAACAGTCTCAGAGAAAACGATGCTTGTTTACACTAAAATTTTGCAGAGGTGATCTTTATAGGTTAATTCAATTTTTGAATAGTTAAGATTATAATTTGCATTGTTAAAAGTACGTAAATAAGAGAAAATTCGGATACACACGTACATACTAGTCCGAACGCAAGTATTTTCATTTGTGGATTATTGCTTGACAAAAGCTACAAAACGCCCGAGTAGCGCACGCCTAGTTAGTAAAAATGTAAGTTCCTTTGACCTAGTAAAAATCAGTTTTTATCCAGTCCACTGAAGGACAACAATGTAACTTCCTATTCAATAGGACTATTATAATCACTTCTCATCAAATTGATCAGGTGATGATGATGATTAATTATTCACATATGGGGTAGTGTACATAACCGTAGTGGTGCCGTGGTAGGCTTCCAGCCTTCCACGTCCCATGCCTGATGTCAATCTAGTTACTTCCACGTGATCCTTTCAAACTCTTTCAGCTCTTCCTTCCTCCGATCTCCAGCTCCAACAGTACAGCGGCCGGAGGTTCTGAACCTCTCACACTGCGACGAGAAGAAGGAGCTCATAGCTTCATCAGAAGTAACAGCTCCGAGTGCCTCTCCGGCGCGTCTTGATTTGAATCGACATCGATCGAGTTTCTCTGCCGCGTTTGGACCCAATCATCATCTTCGTCGACGAGCCGTCCTCCAACCCATGAAATTGACTCCACCTCCGGCCTTGACGTGCTGAGAGAGAGATTTATGGTTTTCCAGGGAGCCTATACTCGATTGAGATGGCGAGCACTTGAGCTACCAATTGAGACGAGGTAGTTGAGACAACGGTGGTGGAGGTAGGAGAAATCGGACTCGCAAAAGAAGCTTTTGGCGTGGAGGTAGACGAAGATTTTAGTGGTGGTGAAAGACATCGGATGGATTTGACATGAAAGCCCCTAAAAGTTATTAAAACGAGAAAATTTTACTGCAAACAGAAATTATGGTGGAATTTATATATATGCCCTTAAATTTTGTATCTTGTGGACAATATGGAGCCCCTGTCTCAGACCCACTCCGGCGTATAGCACGTTGGCGTAGTCCAGCGCTTTCCTTATTGCTTTCCAGTTCACATATAGATGTGGAACTGCAACTTGAGACAAATTTCCTTTGAGTATTAAATTCAAGTTTGGTTTTAGTAAAGAAGACATGATTTTGTGAAGCTGATCATTTGGCAAAGAAGACCTGATTTGAATGGAGGGTCCGAGCACTTTGCGCATGCAACTAGTTGTTCATCTTCATTTCCTTGTTTTGAATGTAGTAGTTGATATTTGTTTAATGAGTTCTGGTGAAGTTTCTGTGGACGGTACAATGGGTACATGGAAATTGAGCAGAGGACCATACTTTAAAAACAACGTTCTTTATTTATGCTTTCACATTCAGAGTTGTGGGTTTTACGGTAAGCATTATGGAATTGGATTTTAGCAATATGAGTAGTATGTAGTATCATTTTGTAGTTTTGGATTTGAGCAAAATTATACTAACGCAAAACAGAAGCAAAGAGTTTAGGCTTTTCCAGTCTCATCAAGTTGGCTCTAGATGAATGCAAGTTTGGTGTTGAGCTTCTTTTGTCTATCATACATAATATGTGTGACCTTTTATCATTTACAACACTTATTTGTCTTCACCACAGGTTCAGGCATAGGATTATGTACTTAAGTTGGTGTTTGACCTGAAGAGACTGCACTCTGTTCTGGATCTGCATTTCTCAATGACCACAGGTTCAGAGTTTAGTCTGAAATGCCTTCACTATTTTTATCATTCATTCAATGTTGGTTTTTGTTTTCTAGGTATGGAAATGTAATCTATCAATGACTTTGATACTGTTAGTAATTTTATGTCTTTTCTTAAGATCACTTTGTCCAATCTAATATTTCTTTGGAGTGTAGACATCACATACGAAACAAGCGTGGCATTATTGAGTCTGATTGCACTTGCTCGAAAAGCAAAAACAATAAGCTGTAGGCCGACTACATTTTAGATGACGAAGCATGGTCATCTGTAACAAACAATGCATTTTGGGATAGAAATCAAGATGTACAGGTGCTGTGTTGCTTTATTTCAGAATTGTTGTGTAGACTTCGGACTTGACTGCACTGCCAACAGAAAGAGAGGTTTTTTGTGGCTCTTGGCATGGCGCTTCTTACACTGGAGTACTGGACTTAAAAGACCATTTGAATCAAATTCATGGCTTCGATACTGTGACCTATTTTATCTGTTCTTTGGGTAATTGGTGCTTCCTAATACCGGGTCTTTTATTCCGGTATGAAAACTTTGGTTTTTATTTCACTGCTATAGATGACAGTTTACACTGATTGAAATGAGCATTTTGAAAAACTCCAATCACATTACTTTGAGCATTACCAGAAGAAGAAAAAAAAATTACCAAGTTGTGAACACTACTTGATCATACTACGAAAGATTCAAGTACCACTGAACAAATTTCCTCTAAAACATGAATCTCGAGTTTACTTGGCAAACTTGAAAACAATCTAATACACCTTGGAATAGTCCCCTTTTTTTCTTTTTTCCATCTCTAATTTCTTATGAGAAACACCCTCTTCATAAACTCACTTGTGGGTCTTTAGGAAACAAAAAGTAAATAGGTAACGTTTGCTGGTCTTGAAGATCTTCCTTTGGTCACTTACTTACATATGGGAACTTCAATCATATGGCAGATGTAGGTGATAGAAGGTATAGCTATGTTGATCTTATAATGGTACAAGTACCATAAGGTTCACATAGTAGAATATGTCTTCTGCACCAACTTTAGTTATAATCGGTATGTTGAATAAATTTCACCCTTGAATCCTCCCCCGCAATACTGATAAAAGAAGAAAGGATCTGGTTTCCCTCCTAACTTAGCTAGGCCCCTAATCACTGTACTGTATGCACCTATCTAAATGGTGTTAACTCTTAATAAGCTCTAGATGATATTATGGTAACATGCTGTCATTAAGATTTGGGTAACTAAAATGTGGTATTTCTTGGCATGTTATGGGAATTAAGGGCTCAGTTGTACACGAATATATGAGGTTAGCCATGCAAGTACGAAAAAGAAGATACTGACGATCTAATAAAACTGAAATCACAAATAAACCTGGCAGGTACATAAATTGTTCACTCAGCAATATAAGTACACTCAAACCTCACTCCGACCAAAACTTCACAAAGGCATCTATATACTCTTTAAGTACAGCCCAGAAAGGTTTGCCTTCCCGTTTTTCAGACTTTTTAGGCCCCCTTTGCCACGATTCGCTGCCCAAAGAAACCATTCGTATACATATTAGGATCCTAAACAAGGCTGTTAAATCACTTGATTCTGTATCAGAACTAGCACCGAAATTGCTTATAAGGATAGACAGGATATACTTACAGATTAATCCTGTCTAAAGTGGGGTTGTTTCCTTTTTGCAAGCCTGCAGTAGAGTGCACAACGACTTCATCTTCATCTTTGGTTTGTGGCAGCCCGTTGAGAACGCTGGTACCATTAAGGTTTTTTGTATCTGGAGCTTTTCTTGTCTGCAAATATAAATTAACAATATTTTGAATCTGAGGTTTTTACTCCTACATGCTCTGAACATGATTAACTGAGTTCTACACACTATGGTTCTTTTCACAAGGAACACACTTCTTCTTTAATAGAAAAATAAAGGTTACAATGGGGAGGGCAAGATGCCCAATGATCCATCCACAGTACTATCTAGTATCTACAACTTAGACCAACAATATCACTAGTGTTACTCTGATCGAAAAAAGATTATGGTTATATGATGGTAAAAATAGATAGCTCTAAACACACCAGCCATGCAGTCCAAGATATCCATTAACTGTATAGGGATCGCCTTGCTTCATATTATACTTTCGTTGTGAGAGGTTTTGGAGGAAAGGTTGTGGTTTTGGGAAGATGTGCTATAAATGGGCTGTTTCTGAGTTGTGTGGATTGTAACAAGAGGATCTTTGATATTGCTGAGGTGAGATGGTGGATCACATATGGGAGGCGGTCTGTTTTTTGGATTTTTTGTGGGAATCTACTTCAGCAGGGTTCAGGAATTTCTCTTTTATTACTATCCACTAACTTTTGTTGTTTAGTTTTCTGATGTGCTGTTTGATGTGTCTATAAATTTATTTTAATTGTGGACTAGAAAAGAATGTGTAAAACTGAGAATTTATAACCCTGACCAGTCATACAATTGGTATTTGAGAGCATTAAAGTTCCAGAATTTCGAAATAATAAATACCTTAGCTCCAGCAGTCACTTCAATTTGTTCAAAGCTCTCAGATATCGGAATGTCATTTCCAGGTGCTTTGACCTTAGGGTCTGTGCTTCCTTTTTCATATAAAATATTTCCTTCAACGGTTGAGCAATTTGAGCTCTCCAGTGACGAATCACTGACAATTTCCAATACTTCCTCAGTCACTGAGCTGGATTTGTTTCCAACCAAGGAGCTTTTCATTGTTACTTTATCATCAACCAAGCTGTTCATGGAATGTACTGTATCCGATGGCGAACTATCAACACCAGCGGCTGACCCCATCCCCTTGGTTCCTTTATCCTCAGCAGACAAAATAAAATTTCTTATTTCTACCTTCCCATCCAAGCTCTCAGTAGTCCTAGTAACAGGTGGTAAGGGGAATGTCTCAACTATTACATCTGGTTCTATGGAGGTCACTCTAGACCTAGATGTTCCCCAAACTTCCTCAACATTCTTCTCTACTTCCAAAGGCTCACTTACTTTATGCTCCGCAAATGTCAGTTCCTCAGTTTGTTTGTATTTCTGATCAACCTGACTACCATTGTCAAACATCTGATATTCATGACCAATACAATTCCCATCAGAAACTACAGATTCTTCACCTACCTTATTCTCTGTTTCCACTGGTACATTTACTTGCAACTCTTGACCCTCCGTTTCTTTGCCATTCACTTCTACTGCAGTGCCATTCACGGCTCGGCCATGGCCGAAAATCTGATGCTCAAGAGTAAATGAATGCCCATCAGAAGCCAAAACCATTTCTTGCACTGTACCTCGTTGTTGAATGTTGGCAAACTGAGAATCATTTGATGCTTCTGACAAAGCATCTTGAGGTTCTGCAGCAATCGAACCAAGTGGATTATGTTCCAAGAACTGATCAATGGTCTGATCCTCTGCGATGAACTTAGCAGGACCCAGCACTCTATTTTCTTGGATTACATCTCGGACAATTTCTCGTACAGTGTAGAAAGACCCACCAACTTCCTTGTGGGTCAGATTAAGCGATGGAAAACTCCCATTGTGTAGATTCTGATACCTGTAAGCAACATCAAAACATGGGCTGTAATGACCTGGTTTTATGTTCACAAGTAGGGAAGAAACAAATTAGGAGTCATTTTTTACATAAGACTTAAAGCCAAATAATCCCTCCAACTTATGTTGTTTTTTGGAAAAATTTCAGTTTACTCTCCTAAACTTTAGGTCTAAAATCAGTCCGATACCTCATCTTTTTTTTTTAATCAGTTTCATCCCTAAACTTTCAAAATGACATCAATCTCGACCAAAATAGCCCTTGTTACGGTTATCCCTCAATTACTACCTTCATCTCTCTCTCTCTCTCTCTCTCTCTCTCTCTCTCTCTCCCCCCCCCCATTACCGCCACTGTTTAGGGCTTTGCCTCCAAATCCACCCCTACCACCAGCAATAGGCCCCGGCGGCAGCCCCTCCCCCTCCCCCGGCCGTCGCCGCGCCTCCACCTCCTCCTCACCACCTCGTCGACACCCCCAAGCTCTCTCTCTCTCTCTCTCTCTCTCTCTCCCCCCATTACCGCCCCTTTTCTTAACGCTTTCGAACCCAGACCAAAAACTCAATGCAGGCAACCTCAGCTCCCTTATCCTACACTCCCCATCCCGAACCCTGTTTACATCAACCTTCCTGAACAAATACATCGATCTCCCACCGCCATTCTCCCTAGTCTTGAAAAGACTCCACCCAGCTCTGGCCAGGGCCCTGAAAATCCCTCCATAGTGCCAATCCTATCTCCGGCGAGCCTCGAAAACAGCGACCCGGAGCAGCAGTCCCAGTAGCTCTCAACACTCGCCGATTCACTGTCTATGAGCTCCGCCGGCGTGAAGATGAGCTTGAAGAGGCCCCGGGAGAGCTTGACGAAGGCGCGGAGATGCGGCACCGGAGCTCTGATGAGGGAAGGGAAAGGGAGGGGGATGGTGGCCTCCGGGAGAGAGGAAGAGGAAGAGAGAGATGTGGATGATCACGTGGAAGGAAACGAGGTCGACGGCGAGGAAGACGGCAAAGAAGACGGAGGGTGGGAGAGGAGGATGTGGGAGAGAGAAGGGGTCGGGTGGAGGTTGAAGCCCATGTCGCGGGCGATGGTGGCGAGTCTATAGGTGTTGGTGATGAGCTCTGTTGGGAGGAAGAGGAGCAGTGGGGTTTTGGGTTTGGTGGCCACCACGACGTCGTTTTGGTCGGAGTCGTGAACGACAGGGTTGTTGATGGTTTCTCCCAACACTAGAGAACGACCAGCTTTACTGCCAGCATCTTCTTTCTTTCTTCTTCTTCTGCTCTGGCTCTTTTCTCTAATCTGAACTAGTTTTTGTCTTTTTGAGTTTTGACGAGGTGGTGAGGAGGAGGTGGAGGCACGGCGGCGACGACGGCCGAGGGAGGAGGGGCGCCAGGGCCCATTGCTGGTGGTAGGGGTGGATGCCGGCGCTGACCATGTGGTGGATTTGGAGGCAAAGCCCTAAACAGGGGCGGTAATGGGGGCAGAGAGAGAGAGAGAGAGAGGGTAAAAGGGGGTGTAATGAAGGTAGTAATTGAGGGAAAACCGTAACAAGGGCTATTTTAGTCATTTTGGTCGAGATTGATGTCATTTTGAAAGTTTAGGGATGAAACTGATTAAAAAAAAGATGAGGTATCAGATTGATTTTAGACCTAAAGTTCAGGGGAGTAAACTGAAATTTTTCCTTGTTTTTTTCTTTTTGCCATATGTCCCCCTCCATTTTCTAAGGACAGCGACAATCTTACTATATCTGCCTAACCAAAATGGCCATGCTAAACACAGTAAAAGTACAGTACACTACAAATATTATTTCTAAGCAACAAAAGTGTAAAATATCAGCTTCTGTTAATCGAACTGAAATTAGAAAGTGAAGGAAAATAAAAGTCTTTATAGAGTGCTGAAACTTTTGTTACATAAAATAAAAGATCAAAGCACCATATGACGTACCATTTGGTGGACAGCTAAACAAAAAAAAGCAATACCTTTACAGTAACGCCTAGATATAATAGTATAGCTATATATGGTTCTCAATCACCTTATGTATTTCAGAAGTGCCAAACCATTCTAAGTCCAGCCATAACATGCCAAATCATAATTTAATTAACATATTAAGAAGTCCCATGCAGAAATTTGTTTAAAACAGGGAAGGTCTAGAAAGCAAAACACTGTAAAAGTAAACTAGAAATAAAAAATCCACACAGAGTATCCTGCCCAAGAACACGATAATTTTTCATTTTGAATATAAAACAGCAGTTACAGTACTTTTCGTTTGAAAGTAAGTTAACAATAGTACAATACTAACAATTCTGAAAAACAATAAATGAATAAATAAAATATATGTTGTTCTTACTTTTTAATGAAGGCTACAACCATTTCTTTCCTCTCCTCCTTTGAACGCCGAATTCGGGACTTCCTTCCTTCAGATTCATTGTTTTTAGCTAGGGCAAATGTTTGCCCAACCCAGCCACCCTTTATAGCATGCATTACATTCAAAAAGCTCGCCACCTTTATGAAAATGAAACCTACAAATAAGAGAATCCCTGTCAAAATGTATTTCAGAACTTCCACAGTAAGCAAAAACATAGAAGAAAAGTCACAATCTTTAATGCACGGGAGAAATGGCACAAACATATTCAGAAACTCTATGGGTAGTTTGGGACGTCAAATGATGACCATGTAATAATCAGAGCAGGAACCACACCAATATTTAAATCACAATCAGAATCAGCATCCAACATTTGGACATTCAAAAGGTCCTATCATCACAAATAACTGTTGCAATCTTAGTAATAGGTGAAATTTTTACCAAGCAGTAGGGAAGTACTCTGAACTTAAGTAATCTCCAGTGCTGGTTAGAACATTAAAATCAATGCGAGTTACACGAACTCAATAAGTAAGGATAGATCAGTGAAGCTAATACTAAACATAAACCGCAAACCAAAATGAAAACATCAATATAGGCATCCCCAATCCTATATCACAAAAATAAAGCGTCACAACTCTCCGCAACAATTGCCACGGCCCATGACTTAATCTACCTTCTTTTCGTCATATCTCAGAGCGTACAACCTTATGCTATTAAGCACAGAAGATAATATGAGTTTGAATAGTGCTTCTGAGATTTTCGAAAATAAAAAATAAAAATTTTCTAAATCCAAAATAAAAATGTATATGCTTTGAAATTTTGCTAATCCAAAATAAAAATGTATATGAATGAAACCGGTGACATCGAAAGAAACATATCCAAAAAACAAAAAGCAGAACAATTCGCAACAAAATGTTTATGGGTACAAAGGTTCCAAATATGAACAATCGAAAAACATCTACAGAGTCAAAATCTAGGAGCAACCCACATAATATTATAGCGAAAAATCGACAACCAAGAAGTGGGTTTCAGAGAAATGAAGAATCTAGAGCTACCGATAAGTGTATAGGCTGAAACAGACAAGGGTTTCATACAGAGGCAAAAGAAATGGTAGAAGAAAGAATGAAGCTTGAGAAAGATTACCTGAAGAGACTCAAGAGAGAGTGAGGATTTTGGGTTCTGGGGTTTTCGAAAACCCTACTGCTGCTGCTACTAGACACTCGCACTGAGAGTGAGAGAGGCGACCCAAATGAACTTTGTACGAGGGAAATGAACCTGTCGTTTGTTTTCTTTCGTCTCAGACTTGTTTTAGACTACGGTCGTTCTGTTTTGTATTACCTGTCACGTGACTCACGTCTACGCTGTAAATTACATTGTATCATAAGACTCACGTGACTCACGTCCCACCGTTATTTCCTTCGACTGCACGTTTGTTTCATGGGACTATCAAACCTTAATTTCTAAGACAGTCCTGGACTGCTTTAGCTTGGCTTATGTTAAGCTAAGCCTGACTCATGTTTGGTGATGATAGGACTAAGGAAGCAAAAGAAACTAAAATAGCTTTGGCAGCAATTTTTGCAGGAACAAAACCCATATCCTGGTATCTTTTGGTGAATATGATATCAGTATGCAAAAACAATTGAAAATCTAACTATCAAGAAGACCAAAGACTTGTTGATAGTTGGAGCAGGCAGTTGGTTGCGCATTCTGTGCTCCGCTCTTCGTTTTGACTCCTTCTCTTGTGGCTGTAATCGTGGTTTTAGTTTGTAGTTCTTTATCACGTCAAAATTACATGCTATATTGCAAACTGAAGTTGATCACAAATTTCATGGCACATTGCTTTCCTAATAGTTGTTTCTCCCTAAATGCCAATGTGCTGGTGCTGGATCAACTGTGTATCAAAGTTGTAATATCTTTTTTTATACTGGAAACGCTTGCTGTTAGTTCTCGTTATTGAATTGAAATAAAAATCCATTTGAAATTAAACTCGGCACAATCTTTTCAGTTGAACTTTTCACCACCACATCTACCAACATGTTTTTTCCTCTATCAATTTAGCTCTCCAGTGCCACACTTCTTCTGGATTCCGCATTGTTGTTTGTTTCCACGAAAAAAAAAATGGTATACCAACCATATCTGATCGATACAAAGTATGGACTATGGAGGACCCTATTACCAAATCATAAATTCAATGCAAGGAAAACGGCTTCTGCACGAGACAATGAAGAGAACTGTTAAATTTTTCTGTAGTCCACATCCAACAAGTAGGACCAAAGTAATTTGTCATCCCAAACTTGACCTTGTGACCTCATATGCCAAGAAACATGCCGCATTAGCTGGAATACTTCTAGACATAGCTGGTCCAAATCCCTTATAGAGGCCTTTGGCTCCTTCTGAGGCCAGGATCTTTCTACATGCATCAACTGAACCAGAGAACTTTGGGTTTTTGTAATCATCTACCTGAAGTACACTCTTGACAACATCAGTAGGATACACAGCGGCCCAGAAAGCTGCTCCAGCCAAACCTCCAGCCGCCATTAAAGAGCCTCTTCCCAGCCCAGAAGTATCCTGACCTCCAGCAAGAAACTGCTTGATTGCTTCATAGACACCAAACATTGCAGCATTTCCAGGTATTTCACGTGCCATTGTGGGAACCAAGCCCTTGAAGAGACCCCTTGCACCCCCTTCTGATTTAAGTACTTGCTTTGCCACATCCATTGGCCCTCCATACTTCACTGCAACAGCAACAGCACCAGCACCAGTCTCCGCCATTGCACTCTGCGCTTGCAATCTGTTCTACCATAGAAACCCAAACAGCTGATGTATAACAAGCGTTTTCATTTCCTTATTAAAAGTTAAAATTATGAATGCTATCAATGAAAAGAATGAATCTGTTTATGTATTGGAAATCCATAAGACTGAAGGAAAGCAACGATTGAAGGTAGAAAGAATGGTGGATAATTAAAACTTTCAAGGACCAAAACTATAATTATATTACTTTAGATTATCCCTTGTACCTTTTCAGAGTGGAATAAATTGGGAATGGGAATATAGAGGCATGAGTAGGAGACTTTAGCGGCAAAACTCATTATTGGGTCATAATTCTTCATTTTTTTAAAGAAAAGAACCATAACACTGACCTGCACTTGATCAACTCAGTGGGGCATGCTAGGAAGGACACGGCTAATCCAGCCCCAGCCCCAGCAATGACCTGTTGGCCAACAGTAAGGGGCACACCAGGTTCAGATCTCAATAGAGTCTCCATTTGCCCTCTTACTGTGAAGAGGACAGCATTGAAGACTGCAACAGTCGCAAGCGGAGCTCCCATGCCTTTGTAGAGACCCCTTGGGCCTTCAGCAGCTAATGTCTGCCTGACAGCATCCATAGCACCTGAGAACTTAGGAGGTTGTCCAGGGACTGGAGCAGGCTGGCTTTGGAGTTTAACCTTGATGGTATCAAATGGATGCCCGACTACTAATTGCGCTACCCCACCTACGGTTCCAGAGGCTAGATCTTTCGCTACATCCCCCATCTGCAAATCGAAGTAAAAAGTGAATACACTTGCTCCTGGGAAATTGAATTCAATATAAAAGGAACTTGGATATAAAAATCATCAGAATTTAGTGGTAGCAAACATCTCAAACTGGCCTGACAAATACAGTATTTTGTAGATAACCACATGCAAATGAGCGGGTGTGAAAGTGCTAGAAAAATTTCTAGAGAACTATCCTATTCATCTTCAAAACAACTCATCATATGTAGATAACCTCATGCAAATGAGCGGGTGTGAAAGTGCTCGAAAAATTTCTAGAGAACTATCCTATTCATCTTCAAAACAACTCATCATATGTATTAAAAGAATTTCACGTAACCCTGCTAGCATTTCATCCACTGAACATCTTTTTATGTCCACCAGGTGAATGATAAGATTCGGTTCAACACTACATAATAATTCTAAAGGCAGACCAACCACAAGCTCCTCTCCATCACAATAAGGTTTCCTATCACTCTAATAATAATTTCAAACATTCTGGAACGTGACAAATGAATGATGCGAAGAAAAGAAAGAAGATGATTTACTCACCCAAGCTTCTGAAAACAACATATACCTTCTCCTTGGAAACACTATCAGCAATCACCAAAACTATATCTCTATATCCTATTTGTGAAATGAAAGAACTTATGCCATCTTGATCAGTTAGATTGGATGGAGGTGGTAAAAGGTTTCTCTCTTTTCCTTCTTTTTCTTTTCCCACTTGAATGCAACAAAAAGAAAATGAACACAAAAACAGAAACAGCAGTGGACAGAAATGCACATGAAACGAAAAACATGGGAACTTAAGACACAAAATGTTATAAGTGAGAAAAACAAGCAAAGCTGAGAAATTAGCAAACCTACTAGAGCATTAAACACTTTTTTCTAGACATATTAAAGGTCCTATCATCAAAAGGTCCCACATCAAACACTTGATCACAAACAGAATCAGCATCCAACATTTCGACATTCAAAAGGTCACAAATATCTGTTGCAAAATCTTACCAGTAGGTAATATTTGTACCAAGCAGTAGGAATATACTCTGAACTTAAGTATTATCCAGTGCTGGTTAGAAGTAAAAATACTAAAATTAAAATCAATGCGAGTTACACGAACTCAATAAGTAAGGATAGATCAGTGAAACTGGTATTAAACTTAAAACAAAAAACATAAATGAAAACAACATTAATAGGCGTCCCCACTCCTATGCTGCAAAGATCGAGCATCACGACTCTCCACAACAATTCACCATGGCTCATAAATTGGTTACACCGTCATTTTGTCATATCTCATACAGTATACTACCTTATTCTATTAAGCAGAGAAAGAATATGAGCTTGACTGGTACTTCTGAGATTCATAAAATAAAAGTTTCAAAATCCAAGGTATTTTCATTTTCCACATTTCCTCTGAAATTTTGCAGAAGTAGACTCCCAGGCGAAATCGAACAAGTGGGCAAACCAGAAAAAAGGAAAAAAGCAGGACAATTAGTAACAGAACATATAGATAAACCCCAATCATGCACACACGACTGACACAAGTCTAGTGAGTGTTTCTGGGATTTATGGTACAAGGGATCGAAAGTTTAACATTTCGAAAAACAGCTACAGAGACATCTATGATCAACCCAAAAATCTAAAGAACGAGAATCCAACAAACCAAGAAGTGGATTTCAAAGAAATGAATAATCTAGAGGTGCCAGTAAGATTGAGTGTTTAGGCTGAAACAAATAATGATTCTCTACAGAGGCACAAGGGCTGGAAATGATAGAAAGATTGAAAGTTGAGAAAGATTTACAGGAAGAGAGAGTGAGGATTTTGGGTTCTGGGGCCATACTGCTGCTACTACTACACACTCACACTGATATATTACGAACCACTGGAAAAAGATAATCAGCACACAAATTTCCTATGCAATCATTTGGTGGCCAGACCAAGACAAACAAGCAGAAACCCAATGCATTTCTGTTTGCAGGACAGAAACATACAATTTTTATGCACAACGCTTAAAACCGCTCAACTTGATGTCCTGGCCGACATTCTCAACTAGCTAGCAGTTATGCATTCAAAAAGAACAAGCACCAAAAATCTAACAATAATTTCATTCAGCGGTGATTGCTGTGATACAGAAGATGAAAGGGTTGTGCTTTTACCCTTTATATTGATAAAATCTTTTTGAACCTTCATTCTCTGGGCACACACCAATGAAAACAGAATCATTGTACTTTTCATCACTGAAGAATACAACTTTAATCTATGTTCCAATCATTAGCATACTTTAATCCACCAACTCTTTTCGCATTTCCTTTAATCCGATTGTCAATAACACGAAAGAACAACCAAAGGCATTTAACAGAATCAACAAAGTAAGAAACCAAAAGCAAGAATCTTACTGGAAAAATTCGTGATGACACCCGAAAAGAAAAGGTCTTTGGAAGTAATCAAGAGTCCAAGATGGTCCAATCTGCAAGAACCCAATAAGCATTAGATCCATCACCGAGAACTCATGACGTCTAAACCCAGAAACACAAAAGCAAGCCAAACAAAAGGTGGGTAAGATTGAGATTACCCAACACACAAAACAATGAGAGGAAATCAATGGGAAAAGAATAACCAGTCGATATTGGACAAGATGGGAATGAATCTTTGGAGATTCAGAACCACATGGGATTGATTGATGAATAAAACAAAGACACTCACCAACTCTGTTGAGGAGTGAAGAGGAAGACAGGTGTGGCTGACAGAGAGAGAGAGAAAGAGTGGATTCTGATGAGGAGGGAGTGTGGTTGGCGACAATGATACGAAGGAGAAGCCAATCACAGCCACTCCTCACTGACTTGGGTTCCAATTGAGTTGGGAACACTTGGGGACGTACATTTTTAAACTAGACGAGTGTCTGTATGTGCTGCGTCTCTCAAGGAAGGGACGCCTACATATGGATATAATTGCGTTTTCGTCCTTTTAGTTTGTTCCATATTTGTGATCTGGGTTACTATGTTCTTGTGCTTAGCAACTAGATCCTTTTGTTCACCAATATTTGGGTTATCGACATTTTTCGTCCTTTTAAGAAGACAAGCGGTTGCATTTCTCATGCACAAGATCAGTTTCAACATTTTGCTACCCATAATTGAGATACATTTGGTTTGAAATTAGCTTTGGACGGTAAACATTGTAAACACATGGGTGAAAATGATGAAGTTCAATACTAGTAAAATTGCTTCCCTTTACTAAAATTCATGGGACCGAGAATGGTATAATAGTATTTGCTGATACAGGAGCTAACTAGTTGGACCAAATCCTACGATGTGTACGGGTGAGACATTTTTAATTTTTTTTAGTAATTTTATTTTATTTTTCAAAGAGAAATTTTATTAATACATTCTTAATTACTAGATACACATCTCATACTTCATACACCACTTATTAACTTTATTGTTTAATATTTTACTAGATACACATACCCAAACTTCCTACAATACCCTTATTTAAAAACACAACGTATTCACTAAATACACAACTCATTCACTAAATACACATACTTTTCTTATTAAAAAAAGAAGAAGTTTATATTAATGAGATTTTTCTCAAAAAGTTTCATCTTTCCTCGTATTCTTTCACCTCATTGACATTTTCCTCGGAAGTTTTTATTTTTTTCTAAAGGGTTTCACCTTGTTAAGATCTTCCTCGAGGGATTTCCCTTTATTAACATCTTCTCCCATCAGCTTTCCTCGATAAAATTTCTTCTCAGGAGCCTCTTACTCGAACTGATTTCAAGAATTCTTAAGCCTACCGAATCAAAACAAAATAAGACAATGCATCACCAAAATCCTTAACGGAACCTTCAACATTAGAATGTACAATCCTGTGTAAAACTAAATTAATCGATTCTTGGGAACCATTACATAATATTCATATGTGGTGTCAAAATATTGGTACTCGATTCCAGTTTAAAATATAAAAAAAGTGTTAGAAGTAAAATAGTTAATATGCATGTCTTAAACGAGATATTTTATTTCAACTAGGTTTTTTTATTTTTGATATGAATGTATTTTTTGATAATTTTATGTACCAAAAAAGTCTTATATAATTTGTATAAATAAAGAGATGTGTATCTAGCCTTTAGGGATGTGTTAATAAAATTTCTCTTTTTCAAATGAAGGACTAGTGCAAGTCCTCAAGTCTTGTTTAATTAATGAAACCCTTAAATACAAGGAGGATATTTAGTATAAACTCTTGATTATAATAAATATCTAGACTATATCCCGACATAATATGAGGACTTTCCATATCTGATAAGTATTCTAACAAGCACGAGTTAACAAAGAGTACTGCTCTATTGACAACTCTATTTACTTTGACACATTGGTGACATATTAAAAAGATTATTAAATGTGTAACAAGTTTACACATCGTAATATCCAATAATTCAGCTTTTCAGTTATTTTCCGCCGGATGATGCGACGACACTTGGCTTTACCTTACCACTAGGAAAAAACAACATGACACAGTAAGAAACTCACCACCTACCTAGAGCAGACAAGGCACATGAGTGCACACACCGAGACAAAGCCCAATTAGGTCTACACAAAACTAATATAGATGCTTATTACTCGCGTAGAGCGCAAATAGATTATACAGAATAAGTAAATTAAAACAATAACTAAATTAAAAAAAAACAGAGATGAGCCGCAACCCAATCTTCAGCCAAAGTGACCCCACATGAACTGCCCAAGGCCAACGGATCAAACCGAAAAGAGGGCCTTATGTTGTAGGCCCAAGTGCATAATTGCATCATGTCTCCTCAACAACCGCTTTCCCGTCAGCGAGGGCGACGCAATCGACCGTCTCCACCCATAACCCACCAACATCTAAAAATTCCAACTCCATATCCAAACCAGTTATTCAGTCACCATCATTATCCAACATGATAAGCCTCTGATTTTGAGCCTAGCCTACCGACCTTGGACTACCACCAAATACTGCTCCAATCCGGCACCAGTCGATCTACACCTTCAAACTAAAGACACTCTTATCAATCAAACTACCCGTTCAGCCATACCTACCGTGCGCCGGCTAGGTAAGAGATCATCGTCGATGCCAGGCAACCGGAAAAACTCTAGTATTGATATCTGCGACCTCGAGTGGGAGAGAGTTTTTTCCTTGATTTCACGTAACTAGATTTTTTTTTGCTTTTTAGATAAAGGGACATCAATCCATTAATAACCTAAAAGTAGGAATACAACAAGAACACAATCTACCTACATTGTAGGCTATGAAAAAATTAAATCATTCAAAACTACTTAGAGAAACTTAAGGAACCTAAAAGCAAACACAAATAACTTCTATATTGTGAACCATATTTGTGCCGCACAAAAAGTTCAACATGTTAGGTTGGATGAGCCACCCTAAATTATTTTAAAGAGCCCATTTCCACCCTACACAGAGGGAGCCACCTCGGGCTCATGGACATGCTAGTCCAAAGTAACCACTAAAGCTCAGGCCTTAGAATCAAGACACAAAATCTATATCAGGCCCAAAATCACAAACAAGGCCTAGCTGTCGGGAGACATCTAAACCCAATTCCTAAGGGCACATATCGAGAGCGGCACCACACCTTCTAAGCTTTGGTCTTGCCACCTTCTCTGATGTCAAACCGGACCTTCTTGCCGCCACTATAGCCAAATCCCAATGTTGGAATCAGGTCAGAACAACATGATTCAGTGAGGAACCGAATAGGCTTAGCCTTGACAAACCCTAAAACCTAAACAAATCCGCAAGGCCCGACCTCCAGAATCTCGGCTCCGTCTATCCGACTGCTAGACCACCTAATTTGCCGTCAACAACTAGATTCTTGAGAAATTTTTAAATGATGAAATTTAGAGCTAAATCGATTAGAATTTCATTAATTACAATAGTAATAATATTTAAAAAGTACATAGGGCGATGCAAAAACATCACGCAAAAGCATAAAAAAAAAGCAAGAAAACATAACAAGACTCACAAACACATCTATAATGAAAAAACAATAAAAGATAATGAGATGCATAAACACATCTATAATAAGAAGTAATTAGGACGTAAGTGGATGTCGTACGACATCGTTTGACTGCATATGACATGATAGCAGTGTAAATGTGATAGTAACCGTAACCGATGATGTCAGGACCCACCCCGAATTTCACCCTGAAACCCGAAGTAAATCCTGCGGGATCCACCTCCAAGGAAAATTTACCAAAAATTCGGCATAACCTCTCTTGAAAATAGATAACCCTAACCTGAAAAAAAAATCCAAACAAACACTTCTATAACCCACCATCCATCCTCAACTCTTGGAGTCATCCGCTCCCCACAAATACAACCACCACAAATATAGTATTGAAAACATCTCAAATCCATCACTTAAACATCCCAAGGATAAATCACAACAACCATCCAAAACTTCTATAGTATAAACATGAACTCTAACACACAACCGAATATGTTACAATACCCCCCAGGTAATCAGAGCAACTAAAACTAAAGGAAGTAAGAAAATACACATGTAGGCTAAACATGTAATCTACTGGTGAAAAGTGGTGGTGATGTTGGTAACAATGTTTCGCATCCTACTAGTACCGACCCAAACTTTGCAGATTGAGCATTTTCTATAGAAAAGTTGTGATGCATGCAACAAGCATTAAAACTTTTAACTTATAAACCGACAAATACTGAAAATATGTGACTAGCCCTCTAGTCTCCAATATTAATAATATTGAGCCTCCCAGACTCTAGTATATAAGTATGTATTTACACACATCATACTCCTTGTATGAATTCTTATAAATTTAAGAATTTATATAAGGCTACTACGCTTGCGTCCCACACTCACGTCACACCATAATGGTGGGGTTAATCACTACATCATTATGGCGGAAAAGACGAGTGTATATACGTGTTGAATATCCCCTATATGAATACATACATTCATATAAAGCTACAACACTTGCGTCTCACGCTCACGTTACACCATAATGGCGGCTAATTGCTACAACATTATGGGGGAAAGACACGTATGACTAACTAGCATTTATATGCATACTATCTTGTAAATAAACATATATATGTCCACTGAAAATCTCATTTTCGGTAACTCTTCAAAATAATAAAAACTGTCAATTTAAAAAGAATGACGCCATATGCACCAATAACTAGAAATTGTTCAATAGAAATGGATTTGCATGCATATAAATAAAAACAAAAGTCCACTCACAAATTTAGGCCTAAGCCTGACGTCGATCCGATGTCTCTTCAGCTCAAGCCTCCTCACGTCATGTTCAAAATATGTAATTAAGTCCCTAACTAAAATTCAATACTTATATAAATATGTAAGAATAAAAATGAGCCTTATACAACGCTCGTCCTTGCCCAACTTCTCCATTATTAGTACAATAAGGCCCGAACTTCATCACAAGCATCGACAGCCTTAAAACAACTTTATAAAGTTTAAACAATGCTAATCTAACGGCCAGATTCTACCATATTAACCGCCAAATTCACCAATCTTTGAAAAATTCCAAACCTAACCAAAACTCTTCCAAAAATTACAAACTTCACACCATTAGACTCCTCTCAACATAACAAATTTAATAACATGAAAAACTAGCCAAAAGAGCGGCCGACCAACCCTTACTCCGGTCACCTCCAATGCTCACCAAAATTTAACACAATCATCAATTCTCAACACGCATAACAACTTCCTTAACTAACACAAACAACAATTTCAAGTCTAAATGGGGTAATCGAATCAAAATAGTAAAAATTCCAAATTGAGAATCCTAGAACTTCAAACATTCGAGTCTCTTATCTAGATCGAAATAGGTTGAAACCTTTTAAGGTTTTGTTACACAAGATAAGAGATTCCAAACGAGATAAGGAGCTTCCAAACCCTAAACTCTTTCATCCCAAAACGCGTTTCAATGTAAGGTGTTACCTCTGCACATATAAGCACAGCAACTTGCCTCCCCTGGGCGATGTGGGACGGATGCACCTACTAGCTTGCCTGCCTAGTTAGGTTATCACAATCCACCCCCTTTTAGGGCCCAACATCCGTGTCTGCACACTTCCGACCGGGGACATGCTCTGATACCATCTGTAACAGCCCGGCCCAGTCCATTGAGATATTGTCCGTTTTGGGCCCAACGGCCCTCACGGTTTTGCTCTCGAGGTTTCACTCCAAAACGCTTCTTAATGTAAGGTGCTAGCTCTGCACATATAAGCATAGCAAGTTGTCTCCCTCGGGCAATGTGGGACGGATGCACCTACTAGCTTGCTTGCCTAGTTAGGTCGTCACAATCTACCCCCCTTTAGGGCCCGACGTCTGCGTCGGCACACTTCTGGCCGGGATAGGCTCTGATACCATCTGTAACAGCCCAGTCCCTACCATTGAGATATTGTCCGCTTTGGGCCTACCAACCCTCACGGTTTTGCTCTTGAGATTTCACCTCAAAACGCGTCTCAATGTAAGGTGCTAGCTCTGCACATATAAGCACAACACCTTGTCTCCCCCAGGCGATGTGGGACGGGTGCATCTACTAGCCTGCCTGCCTGCCTAGTTAGGTCACCACAATCCACACCCTTTAGGGAACCGATGTTCGCGTCGGCACACTTCCGGCCGGGGATAAGCTTTGATACCATCTGTAACAGCCCAGCTCCTACCGTTGAGATATTGTCCGTTTTGGGCCCAACGGCCCTCACGGTTTTGCTCTTGAGGTTTCTCCCCAAAACGCGTTTCAATGTAAGGTGCTAGCTCCCAGCCGGGGACAGGCTCTGATACCATCTGTAACAGCCAAGTCCCTACCATTAAGATATTTTCCGCTTTGGTCCCATCGGCCCTCACGGTTTTTGCTCTTGAGGTTGCACCTCAAAATGCGTTTCAAAGTAAGGTGTTAGCTCTGCACATATAAGCACATCACCTTGTCTCCCGGGCGATGTGGGACGGGTTCACTTACTAGCTTGCTTGCCTAGTTAGGTCACCACAATCCACCCCCCTTAGGGGACCGACGTTCGCGTTAGCACACTTCCGGCCGGAGACAGGATTTGATACCATCTGTAACAGCTCGGCCCAGTCTATTGAGATATGGTGACCTAACTAGGCAAGCAGGCTAGTAGGTGCACTCGTCCCACATCGCCAGGGAGAGACAAGGTGCTATGCTTATATGTGCAGAGCTAGCACCTTACATTGAGACACGTTTTGAGGGTGAAACCTCAAGAGCAAAACCATGAGGGCCGGTGGGCCCAAAGCGGACAATATCTCAATGGTAGGGACTGGGCTGTTACACACCTACCTAAACTTGAAGAGGAAGGTCCAAGCTTCAGTTTGATACCAAGCTTGCCGCCTATGTCGGCCGGACGACGGCGGACGGTGGCGAAAAGCTCGACAAAGGAGAGTGACGCGGGGAGAGAGGAGAGAGAGAGGGAGGTAACTTCTGATTTTTTACCTTACCCTTTCAGTAAGTTTCTATTTTTATACCCCTCGACAGAAATAGTAACTTTAGTTTTTACATCATAACTTTTACATACTAACTCTGATTTTAACGTATAACATGTCACGGATTCGTATTAACATCCTCTACGACTTCTTTTAAGAATTTTTCTGAAATAATTTTTCTACAAAAAGTCAACTCTAGGGTTCTTAAATAGTAAACGGTAAAAGGTCAAAGTAACTCAAAAGTAAGTAACCGTAATTTAATTTAAGAACCGGATGTAACAGATGATACGACCACCTAAGAGAGGTGGTTGATGATCACCAGGAGTTCGAAAGTAACCGAGGGTGTAAATAACTCGAAAATTAGCAAACAAACTCCTAAGAACCAGAGCAAATTCCATATCAATAAGAGCAGCTAATGCGGATCCAAGATCCGGATTTGAAGACGAGCCCAAAGGAAGCTGATTTGGGCATCCAGGCCCATGTGAGCCCTAGCAGCAGCCCAACCATGGAAATTTAGCACCCAAGGAGATTGCAGCCGTTAGACGCTGATGAGATCTCCCACGACGGCATCGCCCTTGACTCCCAGCGACGCTGGTTTGCCTTCGTTGTCCATATCGTCTCGCCAAGGTTGAGAGAAACCTCCAACTTGTGCTATGAGCCCAATTATCACATGACCATCATCTAAATTTTTCTGCCATCGCTTCGCCGTCAGCCATATGAGAAGTTTCTGACGCAGCCATCCTCTGATCTGGTAAAGGGAGAGACCAAAATCAAATCTTAATGACCCACGTTCCAGATCTGTGATCTTTGATAACTTCAGTCGTGCCCGAGATGGCCGGATCTTGTGAGCCTGCAACGTCCTCCCCACCCAAGGAGGCAACACATCCTCCTTCCTTTTCAATAGTGAGCCACGAAGAAATGAAAGAGATCGGTTGTCGCCGGCGTGGAAGCAAGCTTTGGCTTATTGGGCAACACGAATTGAATCGTGCACCTAGGTATCGACCCCGAGTGCGGCTCTAAAAGGAAATTCCATCGGTGAAGAATGGAGGTGTAGAGAGGCCATGAACGGCTCTCTCCCAACCCTAGCAGAGCGCTAGACATTTTTAAATGAGAAAGAAACGGGAAGACGAAGAGAATAAATGAAAAATGAAGTAATGGATCATCAAAGGTGCAATAAAGGATTAAAATTGAGAGGTTGTGTAGGAAATTTTTTTGAAAAGTGGTTATAAACATTTAACCTGCAGATATATTAAATAAAAATTAAGAAGTGTATGTAAAAAAGTTAGTTGTAGATTAGACATTTACTTAAGTTTTTACTTTTCACATTCGGAAAGAAGCCAATATATATTTTAAAGATGCTAAGGTGAACAAGTTGGATGGTTAGTAGGGTTGGTTAAGGCGTTAAACTTTACTAACCCAAACAAGATTCGAAACCCCTTGGCTTCAAAATTGAACCTTTGCCTGAACTTTAGCTCTTTGGAAGGAGACAAAGAGGACACGTGACAAGGACAAGGTTTAGCTCGTTGGAAGGACACAAGGAGGAGTGGAGGACCACGTGACAAGGACAAGGAGACTGATTTCGGCAAGAATTCAAAAATTTCGGAAATATTGTGATATATCGGGAGTTTCGGACAAGAAATGGTTGGGAGGGGAAATATATATGTTGGGTGAGAAAAACGAAAATTTCGGCGATTTTTAAGTTCTTGTTTGTAATGTATAAAAAAGTATTAAATAAATAAATTTCAAAAAATAAAAATTGTTGTAAATATTAAAATATGTGGTTGTGCATACAAATACTCATTACGTCTTTACAATGTAAACAATACTCCCATATAAATGGGTCTATTGAGAATGAATACATATTTCGACCTCCTCCTATATTTTGTCTTCTCTTTCCTCTCTAGCACTGCTCATTAGTGAAATAGTTGTGTATTTAGTGAATAAGTTGTGTATTTTAGAGTAATTTAAATACATACCCTGATCTTGTAATACACACCCCTCACTTAATACACTACCCATCTAGTTTTTCATTTCAATATTATACTAAATACACATCCCAAACTGCCTAAAATACCCTCAATATCTAAAACTAATAAGAATTTGTTATTTAATATAATTATTATATATTTACTATTCACAACTCTCTTTACGTATTCTTTTTTATTTTTTGTTAGATTTTTTTTGATCAGGTTAGAAATTTTTTCTTGATATTTTTCAATTTATAATCAAAAAAGTAATATTATATTCGAACTCCAAATCTCCCAGATGACATCAATCGGCTAGAATTTGAAAAAAAAATATTGAACATACATAATTGTTCAAAGTTAAGAAACTAGTAAAAGTATAATAGCATAAAAATTAGTTTTTAGTCTGCAAGACAAAAACTAAAGTTGATAAAAAAAACCCAAATAATTGGTAAATAGTACATGTGATTATGACAGTACTCGAATTCAGGTGATGACTTTTTGGAGAAGATTTTTATTTCTTTTCTTTTGATGTGTACTAATAGTGGAGAATAATTAGGTTTTAGGGAAGATGAAGTTTTTTTTTCTTCCCCTAATAATTGAAGGTTGTTTATGTAATTAAACATACTTATAAAATCTGATGTGAAATATAAAATAATAGGGGTGTGTATTAAGAGATTAGAGGTGTGTATTTAAAATAATATCTAGTAAAATGTTAGAACAATAAAGTTAATAGGGGAGTAATTTTAAGTACACACCCTTAATCTCTTAATACACACCCCTTACTTAATACACTACCCATCTAATTTTTTATTTCAATATTATACTAAATATACATCTCAAACTTCCTAAAATACCCTCAATATCTAAAACTAATAATAATCTATTATTTAATATAATTATTATAAATTTATTATTTCACAACTCTCTTTACGTATTCTCTTTTATTTTCTTTTATACTTTTTTATCGGGTTAGAAATTTTTTCTTGCTATTTTTCAATTTATAATCAAAACAGTAATATTATATTCGAACTCCAAATCTCCAATATGACATCAATCGGCTAGAATTTGAAGAAAAAACAAATATTGAACATACATAAATTTTTCAAAGTTAAGAGATTAGTAGAAGTATAACAGCATAAAAACTAGTTTTTAGTCTGCAAGATAAAAACTAAAGTTGAAACTAAAGTTGAAAAAAAACCAAATAAATTGGTAAATAGTACATGTGATTATGACAGTAGTCGAAATTCAGGTGATGAATTTTGGAGAAGAGATTTTTATTTCTTTTCTTTTGATGCATAGTAATAGTAGAGAAGAGTTATGTTTTAGGGAATAAGAAGTTTCTTTTTTTCTTCTTTTTTTTCCCTAATAATTGATGAATGTTTTTGTAATTAAACATACCAATAAAATCTGATGTGAAATATAAAATAATAGGGATGTGTATTAAGAGATTAGAAATGTGTATTTAAAATTTCTCTAATAGGTGGTGTATTAAGTATATGATGTGTATGTAGTAATTAAGAATGTGTTAATAAAAGAGAAAATGCCTATTTAGTACTAATTTTAAAGGTTTATAGCCCATTCTAATGAAAATCATTTTTCAATGCCCATTTACACAAATCTTAATAAAAAGACAATATTATCCATAGATATCAAACTTTACCTCTCCTCCCTCTCATTTACCCGATCACGCCTCTCTCTCTCTCTCATGGTTGCCTCTCTCATCAACCCAGACCTTATCACCTCGCTCCACCGCACCACACCAAATCTCCTCCGCCTGCGACGTCGCACCAGATCTCCTCCGCCTGCGATGCCGTCTAATCCTTCCTCCACTGCACCACATCTCCTCCGCCTGCGACGCCGCACCAGATCCCCTCCGCCTGCGACGCCGTCTAATCCTTCCTCCACCGCACCACATCTCCTATTCGATCTCGGAGCGACTCCGATCTGCGCCAAGCTGGCGACGATGAGATCGTGTAGATATTAGTGAGTTGCTGTTTGAATATGAATTATGGCATTGGAGCTACTGTTTTGCAAGTTTACTACCCCCAGTAAAAGTTTACTAGGGGTAGTAAACTTTATTTTTTCGCATCTAAGTTGATTTTTCTCTTTTTAAATGTGAATTATGGTATTAGAGCTATTGTTTTGCAAGTTTACTACCCCCAGTAAAAGTTTACTAGGGGTAGTAAACTTTATTTTTTCACATCTAAGTTGATTTTTCTCCTTTTAAATATGAATTATGGCATTGGCGCTACTGTTTTTCAAGTTTACTACCTTCAGTAAAAGTTTACTAGGGCTAGTAAACTTTATTTTTCGCATCTAAGTTGATTTGAATGTGAATTATGGTATTTGAGTTACTGTTTTACAAGTTTACTACCCCGGTAAACTTTTACTAGGGGTAGTAAACTTCATTTTTTGCATGTAAGTTGATTTTTCTCCGTTTGAATGTGAATTATGGCATTGGGGCTACTGTTTCGCAAGTTACTACCCCCTAGTAAAAGTTTACTAGGGTAGTAAACTTTATTTTTTTGCCGGTATGCTTCCGGCAAGATCCGATGGGTTCCGGTGACATTTTTCAAAAAAATCCAGTGAGACTCCGGCGTCTCCGGCGATTTTCCGATCACCATCAATTTTCCGGCGACCGGTGACCGGAATCCGGCAACCGGTGTTCGGCGACCGGAATCGGTGACCGGCGACCGGCGACCGGTGCCGGTGTCCAGTGTGCTTCCGGGAAAGTCTTCCCTTCTTCTTTTTCATTTTTTCTCTTTAAATAAAGGTTAAGGGTAAAAAAGTCTTTTAAAATATCATTTTATTGTGATTTTATTAAAAACTTGTGTATTTGGGCACAAAAGAAGTACCTTGTATTTAAATGGGCTAACAAAAAAGATTATCATTGGAATGGGATTTGACTTTTTTGATTTTGTGCAAATGGTCTTTTTCCCAAGCAACAATTTCTCTTTAGTTTTTCATTTCAATATTATACTTAATACACATCTTAAACTGCCTAAGATACCTTTATTATTTAGAACTAATAATTAATATGTTAATATATATAATTATTACATATTTACTATTTCACAACTTTTTTTACATATTCTGTTCTATTTTTTGCTCAGAACCTTTTTCTTGAACTGTCTAATTTATAATCAAAAAAGTATTATTATATCTGGACTCTAAATCTCCAATATTACATCAATCGGCTAGAATTTGAAAAATAATATCGAGCATACGTAAAGTTTTCAAAATTCACAAACTAGTAGAAGTACAGTAGCTATATATTAACATATAAAACTACTTATTCACTCAACAATGTCAAGAACATTCAGTACTTGTTCAATATGGTATGGAAGATAAAAAACTAAAGCTAATACAAAAAGAATGACAACCCAAATGAATCGTTGTTAATTGTTAAACAATGCATGTGATTACGGCAACGGTCGAAATGCAGTTGATGAATTTTAGAGAAGAGTTTTTTTTTCTTTTCTTTTGATGCGTAGGAATAGTGGAGAAGAGTTAGGTTTAGAGAAGGAGAAGCTTTCTTTTTTTCTAATAACTTATGAATGTTTTGGTCATTAAACATACTTAGAGAATTTGATGTGAAACATAAAATAATATAAGTGTGTATTAATATATTAAGGGTGTGTATTAAAACTACTCTTCAATCAAATGTTACAACGTACAACTGAATGCATCAAAATTAGATAGATGAACTATGTCATAAACTTATAATCGGTGTCATTATGTGTTTGTCATTGCATCTTTATTTTTTTTTCTTTCCTGTAGCTTTATAAGTATCGAGAAATCTATAAGTTATTCATATAAAATCCACAGTTTTGATTCATAAATCAGTAAAATTAAGTCTGTAATTAAAAAAGCGATGGGTTTAGAAATCAGTGAAAGTCTATGAACTTTTCAGATCTATGGACATTTTGAAAAGTCTGTTAAAATAAATTTGTATGAATCCAAATACAATACACCTCTTAATGTATAGAAATTATGAATTCCTCATTTTTGTGTTGAATTCCTTTTTTTTTTTTTTTTTTTTAGATAGCTAACAACTTTTAGAGAGCTGCTAGAGAGAGAGAGAAGAAGAGAGAGAGAGTCGAGGAGAGCATTACTCTCTTTAAACCACCCTCCTCGCCTTCTTCTTCAGACGAGACTAGGAGAGAGAGCCCATTTCGATTTAGGGTTTTAGCTGTGTGCTCTGTATTTCTTCAACTAAGGTCGGTTTTCTCACTCTCACCTATGCTTTTTACTCGTTTTGTTTATGATTTCTATTATATCGGTTCATTTTGCTCCTAAAATCCTACATTTCCCTATTTCCGGTTCATACTTGCTCTATTGTTTGGTTTACTTCCACTCTTTAAATTTTTAGTCATTTACTTGTAATAGATGAGTCAAATCTGGTTATCACATCTCTATTACTTTAGTTTTTTCTTAAATCTATGGGTCATTTTCATGTATTGCCTATTTGGTTACAGATTTAGAAACTAAACCACTTATACTGTATGCAAGGTTCTAAAAAACGCTAGGCGCTAGTCGGGCGGACAACCAGCGCCTAGCGCCCAGAGGATTAATCGGGCGCCTAGGCGGCGCTAATTTTCTATATTTTTTATTTATTTAATTAAAATAATTATATAAATAAAATTTATAAAAAGCATTATTATGTTCTAAAATAGAAAAAATACTTCAAAATAAACAAAATGTTCAACAACAATGTTCTTAGAAATTATAAAAAAAAAAACAATTTGAAAGAAACAAATTAGATTCTTGCTAGCCTATGCGGCTATGCCTCAAATTCTTCTTCTCCATATCCCTCTTGCACTTCTTCGGTGTCGGTCTCAAACTCAAAGTCTATTTCATCTTCTTCCTCTTCATCCGATACAAAATCATCCTCATGAAGTTCTCTAATTTCTTGAAGTCTAGAACTTCTCCGAGGCTCTAAGCCACTACCCACTCCCAAATCATCTCCAACCATTTCACTAGTAAGATCCGACTCAACATCTTCATCACCACCATCAACAATCCATCCTTGTGCCATAGTTGCTTCACTAGCTAGTAGTACATCCACATTCTTCTCTTTCTCTCTTCTTTTCTTGTTCATAATCCTTGCATTGAATTGGAGATACACTAGATTGTTCAACCTTGTTGTATCTAGTCTATTCCTTTTCTTTGTATGTATCTACATTAGGGAAAAAGAATTAATTGATAATCTATATTGCTACTTGTTTGTATGAGTGCATAACTAAATAAAATAAGTACGTACCCCCTCAAAAGCACTCCAATTTCTTTCAGATCCGGATGAACTTGTGGTCAAACCAAGTATTCTTTTAGCCATTTTTTGCAAAAGTGGTACTTGGTTTCCATAAATACTCCACCAACCAACTATACAATATTAAAACAAGCAACATTTATGAATTAGCAAAAATTATAAAACAAAAATAACAAAAGAATTACAAATGAATTAGTAAGTATTTCTTACCCGGATTATAATTTTCACTATCCTGTGCGCATCCCGCCTTAGCCAAAGCTCTTCCAAATACACCCTCTTTCTTCAAGTACTTGTGCAATTCTACATTTGTCACCTTACTTTGAGTTTCAATGTCATCGGGAAAGAATTTCTCAACACAAGTAAGAAACCCTTCCATGACAATATCATCATTTCCAATGCTTGGATCGGCATAAGTGTAGTAAGGATTCAAGATGTAGCCTGCTAAATGCAAAGGAGAATCAAGTCGATCTCGGTATTTCTCATCAATAATGTCTATGATTGGACGATAGTGAGTTTCTTGATCTTTGAATGCCTTTTTAACCACCTCCTTTGCTCTAAGTATTTATCCATACACAAAGCCCATTGATGGCTTTCTATCCCCATCAACAAGGCGAAGCACCTTGACTAAAGGGGCAAACACTTTCAAGCAAAGACTAGCTCCATTCCAAAAAGTAGCACTCAAAACAATATTCCCCGCTGCCTTCCCTTTTACACTCTTTCCATGTTTGCTTTCATTCCATTCATCACTAGTAATCATACCTCTCAAGTCATTCTTCTTCTCCATCAAGCTTTGCAAAGTGAGAAAAGTGGTTGCAAATCTTGTGACTCCCGGCCTCACTATGTCTCTTTTCTTTGTGAACTTTCTCATCATTGCCAAAGTCTTGTGATGTGCATAAATGTAGATGGTGAAAGTCTTTGCCTTCTCAATTACTCCTTTGAATCTAGGTTGAGTGCCAATTCCTTGAAGCATAAGATTGATGGTGTGAGTTGCACAAGAAGTCCAAAATATGTTTGGCCTCTTCAACTTCAATAAATCTTTTGCCGCCATATTATTTGAAGCATTGTCCGTCACAACTTGAACCACATTTTGTGGCCCAATTTCTTCAATACACTTGTCCACATATTCAAAAATATATGCCCTGGTGTGTGACTCATCCGATGCCTCCTTAGAAGAAAGAAAAGTTGTGCCTTCCGCACAATTGACACACAAATTCATGATACTTCTTCTTTTTCGGTCGCTCCAAGCATCGGTCATGATAGAACAACCATTCAAAGCCCACTCTTCTTCATGCTTCTTCAATAACCCTATAGTTCTCTCTACTTCATCCTTCAATAATGGCTCCCTTAATTGGTATTGGCTTGGAGGTTTGTAACCCGGGCCAAATTGACCAACCGCTTCCACAAACCTCTTGAAGCTATCATTATCAATAGCATGAAAAGGGATCCCGGCTTCATACACCCATCTAGCCAAATATTGATGCACATTTTTTGTTCTTTCCTTGAAAAGAGCATCATTAATATTTTGTTGCCTCATCTTCCCACTTCCATGCATTGAGAAGTCAGGGTCGATAGCAGATGCATAACGGGCCATAGGTCCAAGATTACGCCGCTTTCTTCCTCCACTCACACTATCATCTTCATCTTCTTCAATGATAACTTCTTCCCTCACTTCTAAATCATGCACATACTTTTGTCTCTTCTTAATTCTTCCTTCCTCAATAGCTTTCTTGCATCTTGCCTTTTGATCATTCGAAGAATTCCTACATGCGGTGACATTCCCCTTGATGTTGGCAACATGTTGCTTGGGTCAATGTATTCCACCACTCACTAGTTTTCCACACAACTTACACTTTAACTTATCTACATTTGTAGCATCCGCCAACTCCGCAAATTCCCAACCCATATCACCTGAGTTGCGTATCAATGCCGCAGTCGTCTCCGACATTGCATTAGATGCCGAAGAAGAAGTAGTTCCAGCCATTTTTCTGTATGTGTAAATAACTAAATAATGTAATCACAAGTTCACAACTCATTAACCTCATAATTCATCAAAATTGGCAAAATAACACATCTCATATTCCAAACCACATAACCATTATTCCATTAACTAATATAATCACAAATTTGAAATTTCACCAATCACAAATTCACAAATCACAACTCACTGAACTCATTGCATCATGCATTCATGCCGAAATTGGCAGAACATTCGAACAAGCTAATTAGTTAATCAAGTAAACTGTAAACATTTAAACAAGATCTCCAAAATTGCATAATCTTATCTGTTATCTAAAAAAAGAACCCAGAAAAGTACCTTTTTTTTTCTTCTGCCGAGAACGAACTTGAAAAAAATTGAGAACCCTTCAACACCTGGAAATCTACAACTGAAAAGTGAGAACCCATAATTAGTTTGAACTCATTGAACTAATTAATGTAAAGATTGAGTGAAGAACTGAAGGTTGAGAAAAAAAGTACCTTGCTCGAAAAGATCGAGAGAGAATGAGAGAGAGAGAGAGGCTGTGCGCTGCCGCGTTGGGGTCTTGTACGCCGGTAGGCGGCTAGGCGACCGGATATGGATGGCCGGAGAGGCAGGCGCGGAGGAGATCGAGAGGCAGTCAGGCTTGATGGAGTTTCTGGCTTTTTGCGTTTAGACAATTAGACTTTAGAGTAGAGAAATAGATAGAGGCGATGTATGTCTCTGCCTTCATGTTTGATAGGTTTAAAAAAAAAAAAAAAAACCATAATCGGCCGAAAAAAAAAAAGTATAATTAGGCCGCCCAGCCAGCCCGCCTAGGCGGCCGTTTTTTGCGCCGGCGCCCAGCTTCGACGATTTAGGCAAAATCGGAACGGTCCCTTGCCGCCTAGCGCCTAAGCGCCGCCTAGGCAGCCCTGGGCGGCGTTTTTTAGAACCTTGACTGTATGATTATGTTTGTGTCTACTGATTGGTTGCTAGAATTGTTTACTTTGATACCAACATCTTCATTTATTAATTATTGTTAAAACCTTGGGTCAATTTCATGTTGAGCTTCAATTTGGGGGACAAACTATATATAAAAGTTGCTTTGCTGATGTATTTTGATTATGTATGATGATATGTTGGTTTACTTTTAAGTTATTAGATTTCTCCATTTTGAAAATCTTATTCCCTATTCAGAAACTACATTATTTTATTCTGATTCTTAGCTTTAGTTCATGATGTTTTGATTGAATAAAAACAACTTTTAATCTGAAAAGTATGTTGTCTTAGGAAATGGAAAAGATAGAAATCAACGATGAAGGTGAGAGTGATAAGCACACTAAGGATTTGCTGACTGTTGCTGTGAGTTGCTTTGCTGATAGACTTTGTTTTTGTATATGATGCGTTTACTTTTAAATTGTTGGATTTTTCCATTTTGGAACTCCTATTCTTTAGAAACTACATTATTTATTTTTATTGTTAAGTTTAGTTCATGATGTTTTAGAATGATAAGTAGACTAAGTCAATGAGTATGAGACTGAAGATTGTGGTTGTGAGTTCTTTTTCTGATAGATTTTGATTTTTTATATGATGTGTGATGAAGTGAAATAGGTTTGAGAATAGAGAATCGTGAAAGATGTGTGTATTATTCATTGATAGGAGACCTTTATATAAGGAATTACACAATACTAATGTGGTAAAGATATGAATACATAAAACTAGTCAAACTACATATCCTATTGACATAAGGTAAAAACACACATATAGAATATCTTAGAACAATATGTTGATTATGTATATGATTTGTTGATTTTGAAATCCTATTCTCTAGTCGGAAACTAATCATGTTGGTTTGATTAAATGAAAACAACTTTTAATTTTAAGATTATGTTTTGTTAGGATATGTATAAGAAGAAAATTAAGGATGACGGTGACAAGACTAAGCAGACCGAGGGTTTGCAGATTATGGATGCTGGGGAGCATAATAAGAACATGTATTTGCATGTGTAGGTTGTTACATTATTATATGTTCTCTTTTATATGGATGTTATTTCCTTGAAGCTATTCTTTTGTTCATCAAATTACATTCTCATGATTATGCATTTGCCATCATAATGTGGCATCATCCTAAATAAGAAAATCGTGAGATTATCAAATTAAAACTTAAAACGTGATTTGTCGCTGGAGCTCCGGCGGATCGGCCGATCGACAAAAGGTCATAACCGAATGATGATCTGGTTCTTAATTGTGAAAATAAGAGGTTGGAAAAAAACAATAGTGATGAGTCGACAATGGTGCTCAAACAGAGAGGGAGAGGAAGAAGAAACTAAGAAAGTGAAATGGACTTGAGGATATTATATGGAAGTAAGTAAATCTAAAATAACCATCATAATATAGGTGTAATTTAATATTTGAAAACTACAAGAACTTAACAAGTGTCCGAGTGTGACTCACACATTCCCCCTTTGTTTAACATATGGATGACACATGTTGGCTAACTAATTGACCACTTTATGTGTGGTCCCACTCATATGTCTTTCTCTCTCTCAGTTTTTTTTTAATTAGTCAGTTACGACTTTCATAAATTTAGGTAAAGCGAGGATCGGAAGCAGCCATTACATACTCTACCGTTATCATCTACAGGTAGACAAGTAGTTGTGAGACATACCTCACCTAGTACATATGATAGACTACTCTTTAATAATCGTACTCATAGAGCACCCTAGGCCTAGTATTCTAAAAGGTGCACCCACAAAAAATAGAACAACTGAAAAAAACTAAAAAGAAAAACCTAACTAAGGGATAGAGTTGGCAAGCCCAACATAGCAGCCCAATGAGCAACCCACAGAAGAGAACACGTCCGACTAACAAGTCTGGTTTGGACCAGCCCACCATCATCATCCTCATTCCGGCACGATCCCGTCCGACCAAGTTCCGGTGACCGAGCCTGCAATATCACGACCAACCTTTTCACGTCACCTGTCGACAATCCAAGACTCTAAGCCATGTCGCCACATTCTTGCACCGTCCGAGACCCATCCCTAATCTAGATCATCACCACTCACACCGTCAAAGACGTCAGAGGCAAAAGAAGAACCAAGTCAGGTTCCAGACCGTGACCATACCTCGCCGTTGTCTCACCAACCCAACCAAACTTCAACTCAGAAATCTTGCGATCTCTTCTCCGACAGAACCCACGAAGCAATAGACGATTCCTTATCCATCGACTTCGATTGCTCGAAGGATAAGATCGAATCCAGTCTGGCAACAGACCATAGGACGACGACGAAGGCAAAAAGCCATCGCTGGCGTCCAAGTGCCACCGGACAAGACCAGACTCATAGTTTGGAGGCGTCGACGCCGCTTAGGATTTTTGAGAGGAGATAGAGCATCTAGGGTTTTTTGAGACTATGTTTTTTTGTTTTTGGTCTTTCTCTCTCTTTTGCTATGCATGAGGCATATGCGCGCGCGCACACATATATATAAAATAAGTGTGATAATAATGACATGTTGCAAACGGTTGCACATGCATATGTTATTGATGAATTATTAGTATCACATAATTAAAACATTCTTAAAATAACCACCTTCAACAAGTCAAAATTTCACCTAATGACCTATAATCCACTTGGTTACGGGAATTGGCGGAAATGATTTGTTCTAACAAAAATGCAGAAACATGTTTTCTCGGATCTTTCCAGTAAGGTTTTTTAAAAACAATTTTCAAAAATAATTTTTAAAAATAAAAATAAGAAAATGAGATTCTAATTTTCAGTTTTAAAAATGTATTCGGTAATTTATTATGAACAATTGTAATGTATGATTATCAAGCTGAGACACCTGCTTGTATACAGGATGTCCTCTATAAGGATAAGTGTAATGCTCAGAGTGATGCACGAGGTAGAGGTATTATGTCCCCTCAGAGCTACACTCTAATTTTAATATAAATAATGAGTGTGATGTCTCTCTCCAATTTCAAAAAAAAAAAATGATTATCAAGCTGAGTAGGCAACAAGTAGCACATATCAGATAAACAATAGGGAGGTAAGGAAGAAGATAATCAAATGGAGACATAAGATTTGAAGCCAAAAATTCTTTAAGAACTAGTCGGAACAAAAAAAAAAAAAAAAAACTCTTTATGAAATTTCGAATTGGAGCTCACACGTGTGCATCTCTGATCCGGAGCAGTCTAAAGATCGACCCGAACTCGAGCCGACCGAAAACCTTGTCGGCTTCTCCTAAAACAGTTGGTGCTTACATTTGAATGGCTGGGAGAAACCCACAAGCAGCACTAAGAAAACAGAGACCACAACTCATCTGGCTTTGCAAACTTCAGAGTTCCAGGTACGAAATGCACTACCCATCTTCTCCATCATTCCTCTTGTTTCTGGTTTAGTTAAAAAGATGAAAACTTTACTGCCAATTATCTAAACCCACAAAGCCGTAAACTTTACCAACAAAAAGATGCAAGCTTTAATCACTTGGCCCTCTAGAGCTGAAACCTGGATAGTGCCCCAGTTGGGTTGTTGTAAGCTTAGTGCTTGTAGAAGAAGAAGGAAAAACAAGTGGGGTCTTGCTTTTCCTGTTTGCCATGGTACAACTAGAGCAGTTCTGAAATTCGGTTTTGGATTTGGGAGTCTTGCTACCAGTTGTGAGCTCAACAAAGAATTGGTGTCGGCGTGGGCTTTGGAGGAGCAAGATATTGGGGATGAGGTTAGTGTAGAGAATTCGACATCGGGAAATGGGTTGTTGGGGGAATGTGGGAGTAGGGAAGTTGGTATGGAGGGGAGTGATGAGGTAGATGGGAGAAGTGGAGGAGGAGGAGGGAATTGGGAGGAGAAGAGTGAGGTTGTTGATGTGCGTGCGCTGGCGTTGAGGTTACAGTTTGCTAAAACAGCAGATGATGTGGAAGAGGTTCTGAAGGAGATGGGTGATTTGCCCCTTCAAGTGTTCTCCTCCATGATCAGGGGTTTTGGAAGGGACAAGCTGATGGATTCCGCGTTTGCTGTTGTTGAATGGCTTAAGAGGAGGAGTGAAGAAACTAATGGTATGGTTGCGCCAAACTTGTTTATTTTTAATAGTCTTTTGGGTGCAGTGAAGCAATGTAAACAGTTTGGAGAGATGGATAAAGTTCTGGCTGATATGACGCAGGAAGGGGTGGAACTGAATATTGTAACTTACAATACTATAATGGCAATTTATGTAGAACAAGGACTGAGTGCTAAAGCCCTTGATGTCCTTGAGGAGATTCAGAAGAAGGGCATGATTGCATCTCCAGTCACCTATTCTACGGCATTGCAGGCTTATCAAAGAATGCAAGATGGAATTGGAGCCTTAGAGTTCTTTGTCGAGTTCAGAGAAAAGTATCGTAATGGTGATATATGTAATGTTTCAGAAGAAGACTGGGAAAGTGAGTTTCTAAAGCTTGAGAGCTTCACAAAACGTGTTTGCTACCAAGTAATGCGGCGGTGGCTTGTGATGGATGATGATTTAAGCATCAATGTGCTAAAACTTCTAGTAAATATGGATAATGCTGGGATTCCACTTGGTCGGGCAGAACATGAGCGCCTTTTGTGGGCTTGTACCCGTGAAGACCATTATAATGTGGCAAAAGAATTGTATTGTAGGATAAGAGAAAGGCATTCTGAAATAAGTTTATCTGTCTGTAATCACGTGATTTGGGTGATGGGGAAGGCTAAGAAATGGTGGGCAGCTTTGGAAATTTATGAGGATATGTTGGACAAGGGGCCAAAGCCAAATAACATGTCATACGAATTGGTAGTATCTCACTTTAATGTTCTTCTGACTGCTGCTAGAAAAAAGGGAATTTGGAGATGGGGTGTTAGGTTGCTCAATAAAATGGAAGAGAAAGGTCTTAAACCAAGAAGTAAGGAATGGAATGCAGTTCTTGTTGCCTGTTCCAAAGCTGCCGAAACTTCTGCTGCCGTCAAGATTTTTAGAAGAATGGTGGAACAAGGTCAAAAACCACAATCCTTTCTTACGGTGCCTTGCTCAGTGCCCTTGAAAAGGGGAAACTCTATGATGAGGCTCGACAGGTGTGGGAACATATGATCAAGGTTGGTGTAAAACCCAACCTGTATGCCTACACAATCATGGCCTCAGTTTTCAGTGGACACGGAAAATTTAATTTGGTAGAGACCATCCTTCAAGAGATGGTTTCATCAGGGATTGAACCAACAGTAGTCACATACAATGCAATCATTAGTGGCTGTGCACGAAATGATTCAAGCAGTGCTGATGCATATGACTGGTTTGATCGGATGAAAGCTAACAATATTCCTCCTAACAATGTTACTTATGAAATGATGATTGAGGCTCTTGCTAAGGAAGGTAAACCGAGGCTTGCATACGAGTTATATTTGAGGGCTCAAAATCAGGGCATTCCCCTCTCTTCAAAGGCTTACGATATTTTGGTTCAATCCTCAGTAGATTTTGGAGATAGTTTTGATCTAAACCTCTTAGGGCCTCGTCCACCTCCACATGCAAAGGAGAATTTGGAAAGTAGATAATCTTCTACCTAAAGCTTTTGAAGAACTCAGAGATGTCAAGCATTGATACTTGATAGCTAGAGAGAGAGAGAGAGAGAGAGAGAGAGAGAGAGAGATGCCCAAGACAGATCATAGTGGAATTACTTACCGGACTCTCTGTTCATCCATCTGAATTTACACCCCGATTTGTAGATTTATTGATTTGTAAGTAACAGTTTACCTCACTTTTTAAATTTCAGATCTATTTACTTTCTTTTGTTCGTTATCTGTTGTACATGACTTTTTTGTCTTCAGTAACCAGATCATTTCTCATAAGTTTTGGGCTGCTTGGAATATCTCCCAAACTTATTCTTTTGTGGAAGTAATCCGTTGTTTTTTGAGATTCTGAACTAAACTCTGTTGAGCATATTTATATACTTCTCCTGCCAAAATAAGGATCAAAACATAAGAGACGAAGATAAAAAAGAACTAAATGTTTTTATTTCTAATTGAGGAATTGGCATACTTGCCGATGTTGAGTACCCATTTTATTTTGGCTCAGATGGTAGGCAGCTTGTTGAGAAATTGTAACAAGAAGAAACTAATGTAGATTAACAGTTTTTTCATTCCAGAAATTGAATGAAATATATATTGCTGTTTGTTCTCCGACCCTCCTGCCCTCCATCTATAGTTCTAAATATCTGAGTTCTTAGAGTGTTTTATATATCAAGGAATAGTGCTTTGTAAGGTTCATACACCATAAGTTGGTTAGCTTTACCCAAATTGTAACCTTACTGATTTTCAATTATACTGGTGAATGATTATACCTACTGCAGGTGGAGCTGAACTGTAGGCCAACCTGAAAGTATATATATTTCCAGCCACTGGAAACTTGCATTTGGAAGAATGCATTTAGGTAAGTTCTTGAACTCTTTTATAAGTTAGTTGGCAACATAGTGGGTTGTTAATTATTATTTGTTAAAACATATGCTAGATACGAACCGATATGGGTGAAAGGATGTGCAAGTAGTAAAACAGACCCTAAATTTATCCATTAAATAGATTAGTTATCATGTGCTTGTTATATAATGCTTATTGTGTCGGAGTATATTTTCTTCAGTGTTGCAAATTTTCTTTGATTTCATAAAGAATGATAATGTTTAATTCCCTAGTCTCAGCTTGAGAAAAAACAAAAATTTCTTGTCGAAGAAAAAGGTTTGCAAGGTTAAAATGTACAAACGTAAGAATGGTTAGCAACTTATCAGAGTTGAGAACCTGTAGTTCTGATTTTCTGATTGTATTACGTAAGAGTCTCGAAGTCTGCCTCATTAACTCTGACAATCACCTTGGTTTGTCCTTAGATTTATGATGTTACCCCTTATTATTCTCTTTTATTTTTGTTTGTTGCTTAGACTCTCTCTTGTGTTCTCTTATCTATGGAGTCCCAGTCATGGGTTCGGTTGTAAAGCCATTGTACTGTCAATACTGAATGGTAGTATTAGGTCAAATATCAGTGACAACTTTACATGTACGAATTTATAAGGATAGTACTCTTCAAAGAGATCTTTAAAGCCAGGTCATGTCTGCTGGTTTTTTTTTTTTATGTTTAAGCCTTTTTTATTTGTTCTCAGAGGTTCTCTCAGCTTGCAAATCATAAGAAATATGTGTAGTTCAATTCTAATTTTCTCGAGATAATATCTAGGAGATCTAGAGGTAGATAATCATCCTAGTGAGCAAATTTATCTATATTAATGTTATCTTCAACATCTTTGCAGAAAATAGCGATATATGCAAATTCAATACTAAGGTTAAATATGTGGAATATCAAAATGAACTCCCATCAATCAAGTAATAATATCTAAATTTCATGAGAGTTTCAGGTAAATTATGAGCGTGCTAGATACAGAATGATTGTTTGGTTATTGAGTTGCAGTATTTAGTGCTCTGCAGGCTGAAGTTTACATTGTTGGTGGATCATATATCACAAATGGACATTAGGAAGTGAAATAATTCTACATGAGCATTAGACAAACTCAATATGATAGTCATTTCATGTCTGTAACTGAGAGAGTAGTGAATGTGTTAGTAATTACTTTCTTGTTGTGTTAATCTATATTCAAACATAATTCTTTAGTAAGAGGTTTAGGTAGTAAGAACATCTTTCGCGTGAAGTTCAGATATATCGTCTTAGAATTCTATACTTTAGCTTCAGTTTCGCCGAAATACTTTACAGCTCAACATTGGTAGAGGAAATGTTGGAACACAGATGTAGGAATAGATGCAAATTCAGAACTACCAACTATGGTCAGGCTTGAGGCTCCTTGAGCAAAGATAAAACTGTCAGGCCCATGGTTTGTTCCCAGGTGGTCTGGGGTTTAAGGGATTCTCTAGTTTGTAGCTAGACTCCTGAAGCAGCGTTGCAAAATGAAACGCTGACTTCAAATGTGTGAATATCAGATGAACCTCCACTACTCAAGTTGGAGAATTGTGTAAATTGGCATCATCTGAGATTTTGAAGTAATGATGTGCAAATTTACTCAGTAGAATGTCCTGTAGCAATTGATTGTGCATATTTTGTTCTCTATTTGATATTCTTACGTTGTTGTGGATCATATAGGGTAAGTTGACCAGGATTGTGTAGGGAATATGTATAAATCCTGTTTCAATCTATCTAATAATGCATTTTTTTTTTCAGATTTCGTAACACACATATTCACTGAACTTTCTCCCATACAATATTTAGCACATTTGTTTTGGTTTTTGTTTTTCATTTTTTCTTTCTTTGCTTTAGCACATGATTCGACTATATCATATTGACATCATTCGAGGAACATATTCATATATGAAACGGGCTTCACATTTGCAAGATATATCAGAACCTCCACCACTGAAAGGTGGAATTATTTGCATATTGTCTTAAGGTAGCTATGAGCATATTTATAGATTAGGGAATGTGTCACTTCTGTAGCAACTGATTTGTCATTGAGTTATAGCATCATATTGTTTTAGTTGATCATAGAAATGATTTTGATAGTCTAGGTATGCTCTGACTACAAGGTTTTTGGTATCTACCCCATCATCAAACAAAACCTTAGTGATAATATTAATAGAAAGTGCATTAAATAGAGTTGACTGGAAAGCTCAAAATCAATAATCTTAAAAATGTGATTTAGTTCAGCTGCAACAGCAGAGTGGGAGAGAGAGAGAGAGAAGGAAAACCCCTTGTGATTGCTTCCAAAGGCTTCACATCGGTCATCGATTTTACCTTCAAGAGTTTCAGACTCTGGTTAGAGTGGTTCCCATTCATTATTCTTACAGCATCAAAGTACCTGCAACCTCTTTGATTTTGGATTTCATTACGGGGGTTGTAGGGATTCTGTGGCAGTTTTAGCTTCAAGCTTCAGAAGCTTACATTTGTGAACAACCTGTTTTGGTTTTGTGATTCTTCTCATTTAGGTTGTGCTGATATGATGTCTTATTGAGCTTTGTTGTTAGCAACTACATATGAGTTGGATGTTTCTCCTGAACTGCTGTATATATTGGTGTTAAGAAATTGTGTTTTTCATCAAAACAAATCTGCACTCTTCAGATTGTGGCACATGAGTGGAGCCGTGGAGGTACGCAGTAAAGTAGTTGGATGTTTCTCCTCACTGGTGCATTATGTGTGAAAACGATGGGGGTAAATGCCATCACTTCATCCAGTATATATTGTGGTGGGGGTATTTTAAGAAGGCCTAATGCGAGCTGGGTTCCTTTTTTATTTTTTATATATTTTTAATGTGCTTGCATAGAATACAATGCTGGGTAGGGAAAGAAAGCTAAACCTCTATGGGGTTGATTGTTACTAGCTGTTAGTGGTGGGGTATTTGGTTGGAACAAAATAAAAGACTTTTTAAGACTCCAAATGGGCAGTAGTGAAGGTGGTTTTAGAAAGAATCAAATTCAGCTTCACTCTTTGGACATTGGTTTGAGGATTTGAGGATTTTTGCTGTTATCTGTTTAGATTTTCTTATATGGGTGGTTCCTAGCTTCTCTTTCCTAAGAGTGGAAAGTAGGTGTTTTGATCTATACTAGTATTAATATTGGAGTTTGATTTTGTGTTTAGGTTTCTGTAGATAGTAATGGAGTTCCAATTTGCAATGTAGAATACATTTTAAGTTCCCTGTGAACTAGATTTAATGCTACAATATTATTAGTGAGTCTCTATCAAATGATGTGGACCTTAATGTAGAAATTATGCCACACCCTTACTGAGGTTTTCTTTTTTCAAAAGGACCATACTTGGCTAATTGAGTTTTTGAAAATGTTCGTCTAGCATGGCAAGAACTCAACAGAAAAATAGAATATGTTGGGAGCAGGGAGGAGTTTCTGGTCTCTTACATATCCAAATATGAGTTCTTATGGTTATGTCTTTGTGTGAGCTCTTATGGTTATGTCTTTGTGTCTTGATGCCTTTTTATGTCAGTTGGGTGGGGACGACTAAGGGAGTATCATCTTAGTAGGACTATATTATTCCACATTGTGTTGTAGGCTTCTAATCAAGAATTCAAGATTACCAGCATGAGTTGTCTTTTGGCTGTGTATATACATATAGAGGGCTATGCATATGTATGTTTATGCCCAATCAGTGTCGACTTAGGCTGAAGTTCAAACTATGTTTTATTTACCATTCAACCAGTGCGGCAGTTTTTCATGTTTGCATGGTCTGATCTAGTTTCCTTCTCTATATATATGAGTACATACACGTGGATTTTTTTAAAGCAATATACTACTGAACTGCTGCTTCGTAGTTCATACTCTGGTGCCCTAGTATACTTTTTTTAATTTTGTTTCATTTTTTTTTTGACATTGATTTACAAGTAGTCTTTGAAAGCCATGTAAAATACATGCACGTTCAGCAATATTACCATAAAATTTGTTACAATTACAGTGGTTGACCTGAAGACGTGATGTTCTTGCATCAAGAAGCTTGATCAGCAAGCAAGAGATGAACTATCTGATCCAAGTGCTCTGGCAAAGTTGACGTTACCCATTGCATGACAGAAATAAGACAGACTAATGTAAGTTACAGAATTCAGTGTTTATCTACTCTATATTGGGGTTTGTAATTACTGAGAAGTGGGAGTGTTATCTCTATCTTTCAAGTGATATGAAATATTTGCTAACATGGGTAATCTTGGGTGTTGATCTTGACATATAAACTGTGAGAAAATATGAGAGGATTTTTACTCGGAATCAAGGAAAAGTAGAAGTAATTCACAAAAATATTTGCAAAGTAGGTACTTCTAATTAAGTCAAGATATATGTGGCTCAGTTGCAAGAACAATAACATATATCGCCTCTCTTTAGTTAACTGTCTTATTCTTCAGAGCTACTTTCCAATTAGTGGACTGGAGAAGTTTGATTTTGATTTGAAGTCATTCCTGTATGATCTTATGTGACTTGTTTACTTGAACGTATGCATTGTAAAAGTGCAGTATGATCTTATCTGATGTTTGTGAAATTTGCCTTATGATATAAACCAATCTAAAAAATCAATAATGCTTATATGTTTCACATTTACTGGCAAAACCTACTCTGACAAACGATGTGATGATATGAGATCCTCCTTATTTAATGTTCTGAATTTGCGCGGGGATCACTGTATATCCTGCAGTGTTAGCATGCTAAGATTTCAAATACTAGAAAATTGGATTCATCCACTAATATTATTTGAGTGCTCAAAGCTAAATGGAACACAGCAAGAATGAGGTACACTTTGGCACACTCACTGCCTTGACTAAAATATTTCCATCCATTCTGCTGCTTTTGCCTAGTAATTACTTAGACCTGGCTTCATTTACCAGCCAGTTTTCTATGCAACTTTAAATAATATTAGAGGTGTTTTGGCCTTTGATTTAATGGAAATTATCATCTCTTACTTTTGAAGAATTTTTTTTTCCTATTAAACATAATACCTTTTGAGAACTTGTAAAAAATAAAGGGGTCAAGCAGGACGTGGCTATAGATCACTGGTGAAATCTTCCTGTACATGCTGCTTCCCTCTGGGGCGCTTTCGTGATTTTAATAATTGCCCACAAAGCTGATATTAAGGATTGAATAGCCTTGGTCTCAAAAACTAAATCTGATTCTCTATATACTTACAATCAATGGCTGCAGGTCTATGATGTCTCGTGATTGAAGTTGTCACTTTGTTCATGGTAGTAAGAGTCCTATATTCCCTAAACCCTAAACCCTAAAGTTGTCACTTTGTTCACTTTGAAGTTGCCACTCTTCTGTCCAAGCATTACTTGTTGCTCATTTCTTGGTCTTTGCAAGTACAAATGTTCTTTTCTTTTTTGTTGTGTTTCGGTCTTCTACCCTTCGTGAATATTAATTTCTCGTGGAGTTTAGATCCGATTTTGCACTTTTTTTTTCTTATTCTGAAGCTTCTTGATGCGGATCAGGTATTGAGAACAGACCTCCAACAGTCACTCAATAGACACCAGAAATAAGGAGTAGCAAACTTGTAGAAAATGGTAAATCCATGCCGCAAATAGACTGATTTTATTCAAATAACATAAGCTCCTCAACAACTATTAAAATACTCATATTTATATGGGTTATAATACTTGGAGAGTAAGTAGCTTAAAATTAAAAAGAAAGCTAATTAAACGTAAACTTAATAATTATAAAATAACTCTCTAAAACTATATCAATAATAAAATATCAAAGATTACGAATCTATAATTAAATATTGCCTTGCTTCACTTCTACTATTGAATCTATTCATCTATCTGATGCTTGAGAAGATGACAAGCTAGCCCTCATGACAAACAATGAATCTAGATATCATAGACCTGGATAAAATGCTCCCTTCGATTTTCTCTTCTCATTGTTCCTATCAGGTTAATCCCTGGTCCATGATTTAGAAGCTTGATACAATTTCTAAAGTAGTTTAGAGGACATGTGTGGATGCATTACCAGCAATGGTTAACTTGAATCAGAGAGAGATGGCTTATACTCTATGTAAGCCGTGTAACGTTTTTTTCTGAATTAATCTACTGAACATACTTTATTATGTCCTTGGAGCACAGAGGTTTTGCTTGCCTTTCACGTACATGTAAAGTTTATTTAGCAGCAGTTCATCATTTTGATGAATTTTTGTTAAATATTTCTCTCAAGATGGAACATCTAAAGCTGGGTACTATTAAGTTGAATATTAATGAGGCTTCAGCCCTCTGGTTCATGTCTCATCATGAAAGTCTCAGTAAGAACAAAATGGCTGGTCTACTGATTTGCCTTTTTTGTTGCTTCATCTCCTATTCTATGTTCTGATACAACAGTAACAACACCCTTTATTCCCTCTTCCAACACAACTCCCTGTATTCCTCTTTCAGCTGCAACAATCTCTGATGTTCCTGCAATTGTGGTATTCTATTTCAACAGTCTTTGTTCAGTCTTGTGTTTAGATGTTTTCATTCTTGTGGTTGATATCTCTAAGGTTTCATAATACGAGTTCTGATCGGTAAGGGTAGAGAACTGCTCAGGGAACCTTGTTTTGTTCTTTTCTCTCGGCATTTATTCTTGAAAGTCTGGCATTGTTTAAGGATTTTATTGGGTGATTCATCAGCTGGACAGCAAGATGATCAAATGCCTTCTCTGATTTAGCGGAAGTGGATGAGGACATTGTGCATGCTCACCCTAATACTGCAATTCTTGATGTGTCTCGCCTTGCTGCTCGTGTCAAGGGAAAAAGTATCGATGCTTTACCAAAGCTGATTAGTCCAAGATTGTTCATGCCAAGGATTAATCTTGTTTCTATTCATCACCTCCATCTTATGGCCAACAAACTAATTCTTTAGGTGATCATTTACACAAACTTCTGTCCACCAATCCTAGCAAATGCACAGCGTTTATTATGTTGCAAAGAAGATACTAGTCAATAGGAGTAGATCAGTTTACGTTCATAATATAAGAGATTTACACGCAAAAAAAATCTTAACCATAGAGTCGATTTTCTTATTATTCCACCCCACAAAAATTAACAGCCACATTAATCAGATTTCGGTATCCTACCTTGGAACTAGTCTTGCCCAGAAGAGGGCAATCTATGAGGCAGGCATAGAGAAGATGGAATACTTGAAACCAGTACTACGCGAAACTCCAAGGTTACATCCTCCAGGTACCTTAATTGTAAAAGAAGCGAGGCAAAGCACCATGGTTAGTGGTTATTATATGTCATACCAGTCCAGACTCCAGACCACAGTTCTAATCAACACATGCGCTATGGGGAGATATCCAACACATTGGGGTACAGAAGCTGATTGCTTTCAAGCCTGAAAGGTTCCAAGGTCGTGGTTCATCACTTGATTATAGAGGGTCTGGGAAGAGAACATGTCCAGGCATAACATTTGCAACTGCAGCTGTGGAACTTGCATTGGCTCAACTGCCATATCACTTCGACTGGAAGCTCCACAATGAGACCAAACTTGAACAACTTGACATGACAGAATCAGCCAGACGGCTGCTCTCATTGTATTTTGCTTAGGAGCTTTATAACCCAAAAATTTTTCTTCAGAAGATTGCAACCCAAAACATAAATAAGAACCACTAGTGTTAGGAAAGACAAAACTTGCAAATGAGGCGTTTGTTGACAACCCTACAAAAATAGAGGGAGTAACCAACCATCAACTCCTTAGTAGTGCTGATCCAGAAAGAAGAAAGCAATACTGGAACCCCAACATTCAAGGAAACTTGCACCCAGAAAGTAACCTCGGCTAAGCTACTCAACATAAAATGTACCTAGATCTTAGGCTCTATGCTGCAGCATCAAAGCACTAGAACCGGCTGTAATGATAGAACCATTGAACCCCTGATTACGAAACCTGCAGAGGCACCTTTTCATTCTTCGGATTCCTGCAATACCAGATCTAATCCCTCACCAAGTAAACCAAAAATACTTAGAAGAAGAGCAAACAATGTAAAGAAAATGCTTGTGACCACTTCAGGTTGGCCACTGTGTGCTATTTTACCTCTATGTATTGTTCCAACATACATCAGTCCAGTATATACATTCAAGAGGAAACAGAGTCTGTATTACACAAAGGATGTCACTGGACTCGATCATTACCAAAATTTATTTATAGACAAGGTGTCTATGTCTTTAGCAATAGATAAACGACCGTGATTTAAATGTCTAACTGAAAAGAGTAAGAACCTAGGCTTGTAAGACTACAGTTGGCTTGTAATTTCTCTGATGAATATACCTTTATCGCTGAGACCTCATAGCCCTGAGGTCCCAAATGAAGGAAGAAAAGAAAATCTTGGATTCTGCAGTTCCGTGATTCAAACCTAGAAAACAAGAACAGTAGGGAGCTGCTTTATTTTAATCAAAATTTTCTATGAACATTGTCAAAAGAATACAACATGAATCACTAGTGAAAAAAGAATTCAATCGAATGTTTGGTCCTCTGCACTCCTCAATAACATGGTACCAATGTACCATCTTTGCAACTTCAAATGAGAAGTAAAATCCCTCGTATGTTGGTCAGCGCAACTGCTTGAAAGCTACTTTGTCTTTCATCAGCTTCTATGAGTCTATCTATTCAGTCAGAGAAAATACCTACAAAAATTCGTCTATCCACTAACCATTCTGTTGTTGTCAGAAAGAATAGAGCTTAGCCTCAGTGCTCAAGAATCTTTTCCCACTCCCCAAGTTGATAAATGACAAGATCAGTTGATAATCGCATACTAGACTTCTATCCCCCAAGTGTCTTCTGCCGGTATCCATTCTTCAGTCTTTCAAGTAATTTCTCTTTCGTTTTCCTTTTCTTGTCCATCTTTAGCCTATATCTTTCTTCCCTCTCCCTTTCATAAATTCCTTGCCAATGCACTTCCCCAGTTAATGGCCACAACCACATCTCCCTCGGATGGTCACCATCATCTGCTGCTTCTGCTAAATCTTCATCCATACTCTTCAGTAATGTACTATTGAAATATTTTGCCCACATGAATCCTTTGCGATGCTCAACAGGGTGCTGCTCTTCCAGTGAACCAGAGAGTGGATCTATGTAAACCATCTTTCGTGCACTATGATAGGCCCAGACATTGACAAGAAGTTCTAATACCCGACAATAACAGTGCCTTTGCTGTTCATAAATTTTAAAAAATAATAATATGAGGAATGTTCAAACTTCTAATTTGATCCAAAAGATACATATGAAAAGACCTGCATAATATACCTCAGGTTCCGACGAACCCAACAGGCAGATACTTCTCTTGGTAGAGTTGGTGTGCAATGCATCAACAGATTCAACAAACATCCTGCAGTTCAAATTCACAATTTCAGTTCTTTATTTGAAGTTCCTTTTTGTGTCAAAATCTGTAACTCCTAAAAAAAGATAATGCTCTCAAAATTACCGAGAAAACATCACAAACTCAAGGAAGGAGCGAGTTGGCATCACCCAGCTATGCAAGGCAGACCAGTGACCACCATCCTCTGGCATGGGAGGAAGAGCTTCAGCACTAGATGGCAAGACATACATCTGACGAAATGCATCTTCAAAAACTTTTCTGCAAGCATTTTGGGTGGAAGTAAGTTACAAGAACATCTCTTTTCATAAATAAATAGAACAATAAGAGTGACCCATCCCGTATAATAATTTAAATGCGAAAACATCAAACTCTAAAAGCCTACATATCAGTGGTGGGGTTCTATGTATGCACGTTTCGCACTAGCATTTACTTTATTGAAAAGGAACAGCTATTTATTGAGACAAAAAACAAAGAACAAGGAGGCAGACAAGGAGTCTGCTGAACAAAAAAAAAAGGCTTAGCAGCTCATCTTTTAAAGCTAAAAACTAAATTTATAGGGTTTATACTACAGCTGCTTCCCACTTATAAGAATAATGGAAGTAAGATTATAATCCTTAAATTCCTCAGAAGTAGAAGCCCATAAAGATGCCCGGATCTTGACTCTCTCCCACAGGTATTCCCTCTCCACCCCACTATAGGTTTCAATAATCTTTTATTTCTTTCCATCCAAACCACCCAAACTACAGCTAGCACCCCACAACCCCAAAGAACTCTGGCTTTTTTCCCTTTACCAAAAGCTGATAAATATTCTTTAAACAAGACATTCCTCTCGGATGGAGTTGTCCAGTCCACCTTTGCCTCCCTAAATAAATTCTTCCATAAGAAGTTAGCGACTTCATAACGCACAAAGACAAAATGCACCAATGAGGGGAAAAACAACAACCTGGTCTTCTCCTTTGAATAACACCACATGTGTTCGTCCTCCCATGTGCCACAAGCCATCCCAAAATCTTCACCTTCGTAGGGGACTTGGAGTTCCAGAAAACTTTGCAGGCGCAAAGATTGGATCTAAACCACCACTATTTAAGAAGCTATGAAAAGATTTGCATGAGAATTTCCCAGTAGGCTCAAGCTTCCATCTCCTTTCATCTGGTTTGGAATCAACTAATCAGACGCTTTCTAGCTTAGCCACAACTAGGAAAACTCCTCAATCTCTACCAAAGAATTGGTGTATCTCAATAGTCTGAACAACCTTGGAAAGTAGAGGATCAAGGGTTGATCCTCTAACAAAGAATCTTCCCAGAACCTCGACCTTTTGCCATTGCCTACAACTAGTTTATGACAACGGGAGAATGTGCCTAATCCAGCTGAAATATGTTCCCAATCCAACGACTTCGACTTGATCCCCCCAAAACTGGCTATGAGTTAATATGTTTGTTTTGGATAATGCAGGAAAACAAAGACCTATGTTATGAATGGGTAACCCTGTTTTTTTTTTTTTTTGGTAACACCTACTGAGCAATTGGCAGAAATAGTTTTCATCGAAGATCAGCTAGCATCAGAACTAAATTTTCCAAAAATTTAAGGGTGCTGAAATTAGCACCCTTTTTTTTGCTAATTTAGTTTTGAAGGGGTTGTGGATTGAAGGATGTGCCAATTCACTCCCCAGATTTTATTGCAAAATAAAATTAATGCAGCTGGAACCACTCTCCCATGAATATTGCACTACTGGCGTTAAAGGACAGTCAAGAGGGTGTGCAATCACGTTAGTTAACGAGCCTTGACAATAGTGACAAGTAGAACATCTTCCCCTCAGTTAACTAAGAAAACAAAAATACATTTTGAATCATGTTTCATATAGTATACCTGCAATGCCCCTCGTTCAAGATGTCACATGCAGACCAAAAAGTGAGTGCATCTTTGCTTCCTGTCACCCCACCATTCATGTTCAAGCGTGACCAGAAGTATATTACATCTCCTTTCGTGTTGTCTTGAATTACTTCGTCCAAAACTTTTTCAGCTTTCTTTGACAAAGATACCTGCTTTACGAAAACCATGATGAGTAAGATGGAAAACTACAGAACAATGCATACATGCATGCATGCTTTCATTGATACGATGGGAACACAAAGTAACAGATGCAATGCAATGTATAGAACATCGATAAAATTACACTTGCGGATTGTGGGGTGGCCTCTCACGAGACTGGCCAAATAGTTTGAGATTAAAATTCCCATCAACAATTAGAAATACCTTCCAACCAGCAGCACGCCAAGATTGAAACCCAATCCAAGGTCGTTTATGAACATTGTCCACCTTGTTTGCGATAGCGAACATTCCTCCAATCTCACAGAGAACATTACGATAGTACGTTTCATTCAATACCGGAAGCCGGCCAACGGCATCCACATCATCTGATTTTGATCTTCGCGCTTTTGTGGACTTACAGAAACATATGAAAACACAGTCAGATATAAAGTATTATTTGGAGTTCAAAAGAGAAGCAGAGTATTTGAAAAGAAATGAAATTTGGAACAAAAGTAACAGGAACTCACAAGACTTAGCCCACGGTACAACGAACCATGGTGCAAGAATGGCCAGGTCCCAGATCCAATGTATATCTCATAAATGCACACTGGCTGGCCCGTCCTCTCAAGTTCTCCTTCATCCCTCTCATTTGCTTCAAACCTAAGCTTTTCAGCTTTTCGGGCATTACGATAAATGTCATCCCATTGACCAGGATCGCGCTCCGTTCTTTGTGCTAGCTACAAGTAGGCAAAGATATTACTAGTCATACATTCATGCATAAAAGCATAAAACCAGACTGACACAAGGAACAAGTTGTGTAATGTCAGGAAATACTATACCTCCTCCATTTCTACCCTCTCATATTCTTCAGAAAGTTCAACTTCCCTCAAGATGTCCCAATCTAGTTGAGTTGGAATATCGTGTGCAAAATTCTCAGTTCCATTCTCAGAGATTTTTGTTGAGTAAGAAAATCCAGAAAACTCTTCTTCCAGAACATGAACAGAAGAGTTTTCAAGAGATGCCTGATTCTCATTAATGTTTAGCATATCGCCAGTACCAGAATCTATTTCACTCCCAAACAAATTCCACTCCCATGTCCCCTGTCCAAGCTGGGATAACGGCCCAGGCAGCAAAGCATCTGATGGAAACTTTAGTACACTCTCCAGAAGCCTTGCATAACCAGTTATGGATTCTGATGCAAGCAGGTTCATGGCAATCAGTCTTCCAGAGGAAGCAACTGTTCGAGCAAATTTAGAAAGTTTCTTGTTTGAAATCGTAAGTGAGAATGCCTTCAGTAAAGCATCAGGATCATGTCTTTGAAAAAGTATCATGTGAACTCCATCAACTACCTATAATTTCATAAATGTAAAGACGATGAAACAGATACCCACATAGTAATAAACTATCCAGACATAAAAAATGAACTTACATATTTCTTCAAGACAGGATAATCAGGTGCAATAACTGGGATTCCAAAAGTCATGGCACGAATGAGCAATGGAGGAAACCCTTGTTCATGTTGTGAAGAACCATAAAGAACAATATCCGCCATTGATAACACACTATTGATGTCACCATTCAAGCCGTAATGCCTCAAAGAACCTTGATGAAGTCCTAGACGTGAAGCAACTTCCTGCACAAGAGAACAAGATATAAAATGTGCTACATACTTCATCCTCTGAACTAATGCCAGTGCTAAAGACATATCAGAAGATTGACCAGAATTCAAAAAAAGGACTTCGCTTTGAGTAACATGACCAGTCTGTGAGTCTGTTTTTACATTTTACAAAATAATAATATTAATAATTAATTAAACAACAAAAAAATCAAAATTTTGAACCATAGGCAAGAAAGATCTTTTGTTAGGAAATGGGAGACACTTAATTCTTAGATCTGATGCAACAAGCTTAGAATGTCACAACTATAAAGACAAACATGTCTCGGTAGGCATGATTACCTGGAAAGCATCATCATATCCATTCGATGAATTACCACATAAAAAAACAAATTTATACAACCCTTCAGCGTCTTTCCTTGCATATTCCATCAATAATGGTCCTATAGAATGCATAGCTAATGCATAGTCCCATGAAAGCTCATTGAAGAAAAAAGAACTTCCAACTACTACAACCAACATATCATCTTCACTGAAACCGTTGTTCTTCCTCAATTGATTCTTGGAGTGGGTTTTACTGTAGTGGGCTGCAGCCCAAACATCAACTGGGGATCCAGGAATGACGAAATAGTTTCCAGTGTCAAGAACACTGTATAGCATCTGATGCAGAAGAAAAAGCCGATCATAAGAATCATTACAAAATTGGCAATCAAGTTGCAGAATCATAGAATAGATTTTGTAAATAAAAACTATTAAAAAAACTGGTGGCGGATTTACCGGCAAAGTGAAATCTGGAAACACCACAACATTTGCTCTGCTAAAAACACTTTTCCAATGAGAAACAAGATGCTTCTGGCCCATTTCCTCATACAATGGAAGACGCTTAGCAAGTGTATCTTCTTGAATTATCCATATAAGTGGTACTGAACAAAAAGGCTCCTGCATAAGGCTGCATGAATCTAAAACTTACTAGTCATCGCATGTCCAACTTAAGCAAATTTATATATGCATCTACGTTTGAGTACGTTTCTTTTTCCTTTTTCTTTTGTGAATAGAAAGTATGATATGCTTGATTTGTGTGGGAAGCTGTCATGAAGAAACGAGAGATATATATATATATATATATATATATATATATATATAGGCCGGATGTAGAGCGCACTTGCGCACGGCGCGCCTCCACCCCAGCGGACTCCAGCAGCATCTCCGATCACTTTCCCTCCCTGGCGAGTCCGCCGAATTCCAGTTTCCGATGAGATCGACTTTATTTGAAGTTTTGGGTGATCTCGCCGGAAAACTGGAAAAGAACGGACTCGCCGGGGAGGGAAAGTGGTCGGGGACGTTGCTAGAGTCTTCTGGGGTGGAGGCGCGCCGTCGTCGGCGCCGGACGATGGGGAACAAAGGGACGTGCGCACTGTGCGCACGTGCACTCTCTATCGTTTTCGTATATATATATATATGTAAATCTTTCTAGGTGAATATAAATAGTTCTATACAGCTTTTAACTTGTTATATATATATATATATATATATATATACAGTCCCTATCCAGAGCGAAGCTTCGCTCTGGAATTAACGTGCGAAGGTCCTTATTTGACTCACTTTTCAGTCATATTTTTCGATCATACCCGGTCAGTATCTAGATACATATCGTATGATCATTCTTACAAAGTTTCATCCAATTTGGTGACCGTTTAAGCCTCCATAATCATGATTTACTCCAACGGTTCTACTTGGATAGATTTTGTTCTATTGATTTATTTTATCTGATTCGGTGTGCAAACGATCACCAAACTGGATGAAACTTTGTAAGGATGATCATACGATATGTATCTAGACACTGACCGGGTATGATCGAAAAATATGACCGAAAAGTGGGTCAAATAAGGACCTTCGCACTGTATATATATATATATAACAAGTTAAAAGCTGTATAGAACTATTTATATTCACCTAGAAAGATTTACATAGAACCAAAATTATCTTCAAGGGCTAAAATAGCACTCTAATTACTTAATCCAAATCACCTCTTAGTAACCATAATGTTCTATCCCTAAATATATTTCTACTAATGAGGTTCTGCTCATGATAAGAAGTACATTTTCTACATGATTATGAAAAGAAATATACTACAACATTTTATACCACTTAAAAATGAAAAATACAATAACTACTCAATTTTCCAGTTTCAAGTTTCAAATTAAACCCAAATACAGAAATAAAACCTACTGAACCTTTATTTCCGTAAGGGATCTCAACTTTACACACTTACAATTAACTGAAGTTGGGATCTAACAATAAATTCCAAATGTTAAAATGATGGAATATTGGATTTTTTTTTTTACTAAATGTAAATGCCGATACTGGCTATGTGTTCCGTCAAAAAAGCAAAAGTCACCAAAGTAGTTAATGAAACAGAAATCCTTGCACTTCTTAAAAAAACCATGTAATACAGCCGGCTACAAGAAGAATGTCAAAGAAACCCACCTTGAAATGCATTCTTTTGCTTCAAGGGAGTCAACAATAACGCCTTCGAAGCTGTAGAAATGAAATATGTCAGATATTTCAGTAAGAAAATCACAATAGATACGGGAAAGTTAAAAGTTACCGACAGAAAACCAGTACATAAACTGCCTTAGTAAACAAAACTGAAACACTAATACCCAGCCAAATAAAAATCGCTATACAGCCCTAATTTAGAGATGCGAACATACATTGACCAATCAATAAGGCTGTATTTCTGCGGAGCTAAGATGGATATTGGGCCACCATGTGCCTCCCACATTTTACGTGCTTTACCATTCGCCATGGAAAAAATCTGTCATATAACATTGAAAGATCACATAATTAGCAATTTTGAACAGTCACATTTATTAGCTGAACTTAACAAAAGAATTGTAGATCAATTTGCAGTTCAGCTTATTTTACCAACATGAAAATGCTACTCTACTACCCATGATTAGGAAACAATTAAAAATTTCCCAATGATATACAAGAGTTATCTTGCTTCAAACCTATCCGTAACCACCCCCCCCCCCCCAATAATATAACCTTCTACTTCAATTCCACAAGCTTCCCTAAATATGACTTAATTAAAACAGAACTGCATCGATTTGTAGTTCAAATTCATCAATTAACATGAAAACTGCTATTAGAAAGGAATAAGATAATGAAACTAGCCACTAAGAATCCTCTTGTTTTGTACCATCCCTGCCGCTTAGAAAAACAAATTCTACTTTATTTCCACAAGCTTACTTTATTTAACAACAGAACTGTCCATCAATTTACAGTTCAACTTCTTTTATCAGTATGAAAATATGTTACTACCAATGAACAAGATATAGAATACCAGCCACTACCTTGGATAGTACTAAATGCATGGCTCCAGAATCACCAAGAAAAGATCAAGAACCATGAACAACTTTTTCTTTGGCCATTGTTGAGTTTATTTGAATTCTGATATATATACCTTTTTTTTATTCATCAGCATTGATACACGGCTGATTTGCAACTTCAAACTGATATTAAGCTAGATATTCCATAAATGTTTCTAGCCATTTTCAGTGTACAGCTTGTTCACTACATAACTGTATTATTAGTTTCGTTCAGAAAAGAAAAAAGGACGTAGAGAGCAACTCACCTTCAGCCTATAACCCAATATCTTGATGTTCTTCATCACAGTAATCAACATCAAGGAATGTGGATCCTTCTTCATGTTTCCCAAGATCTGACATCATCAAATGTAGGCATAACCATTACAAAAAACAACTAAGTGCACATACATGAAAAGTTAACCATCTGTGGCTAGCATTGTATCTAAAGGTACTGAGGCACCTAAACCTCCATCTAAAGACTAAGGAGGTAACAATAATATTTAACTATGAAAGGTTGTTATGAATTACTTCTAATAGAGTAAACAGAATGAGCTCAATATCTGAATTGAAGTGGCTAACAGATTCAGTCCTACTTATCAAAACCTGGATCTCGAAGTCAAATAGATCATAAGAAAAACAAGAAAGACCTAAGTATTACTTCATGTCAAGACCAATAACAATTTAGTGGAGAAGACATCCAGAAAACCTTGCAGGCTGCGGATATAATTTTTAGAAACCGATCATGCATAGAAACACATAGCTAAAGACTACATAAATACCCAAGAAATGTGGATGTCCTTGTAAAACCCACAAGCTTAGGTTTTCCACTCTACTAAGCATGTTGACCAGAAATCATAATCCTGGGGGAAAGTCAATCATATCCACGTCAGCAAAGAATGTCTACCAAATTGACATTTTGTGCACCCTCCCTTCAAATTTGAAGCAATGAGCATTCAAACTTCTAAGAAAAAACATGACCACATAACAACTCATTAACCACCGTTATACTTCCTCTATCCGTGCAGAAGAAACTCTCTCATAATGTACTGTCAACCATCTTTTTAACCAATCTTTCTCGACTCACCCTATCACAAAGATTCCTCTCCTTCCTCTTAGGCCTTTGATTAAGACTAATCATCCTTTGCTTACAATCATTTACATTGTTCCAAACATACCACATTGTTCCATAATTCTGTTTCTAGACTGTAGAAGTCATAAGCCCCCCCCCCCCACACACACACACACGAGCCGAAAACAAGCAAATAAAATGTTGAACCATAGAAAGAAAAAGAAGACCAAGTTCGGTATCTATCTATCTATCTCATAAGCCATAATTCAGTATCTATCTCATTTCTTCTCTTTATATTTTTTTTTAGAAACCAAATCTCTGCCGTTTATAGAAAGAAAGAAAGAAAGAAAAAAAAAAAAGAGAGACTTTGTTTTGGATAGAAATGAGTTGCTAAATATAAGAGACACATTGTCAAATTCAGAAAAGCAAAAGCAGGAAGCCAGTAACACTCACAAGAGCTAGCCGCGGCGGCCGGACACCAACCCTGGGCACCTTCCGAGCCTCATCGAGCCCATTGGCCAGGCCAAACCTCCCAGGCACAAACCTCAACGTGCTCCCAAACTTCAACCCTTCCCTCAACAACCGCCCTCTCTCACTCCCTTGCCGGAACACCAAAGTCATCGAGCTCTGCAACACCATTGTCGCCACCGCAAACGCAAAGATGACGAAGATGAGGACGGAGTAGAACACCGACTTTCCTTTGAAGAATCCCTTGCGGTAGAACCGGTGATGCGGTCGGTGGCGCGACGGAGGACCGCGATCCGGCAAGCCGCGGGCGCGGTGGTGGGGGTGGGGGCTAGGGTTAGGGTTGCGTTTGAAGGGGAAGCGATCGCGAATCGAGTGGAGGCCGAGATCGTTAGCGGCGGCAGCGCCATTGTCGTCGAGTATGGGCGGAGGAGTGGAGGAGTTGCGGCCCATACGAATCTGACCGTGCTGCTTGGTTTAGATGGCCGGAAAGGGAGTGAAAGTGAAGGTGACGGAGAGAGGTGGCATATGAACAGAGTGAGGTTTTTCTCTGTTTCGCTTTTTTGTTGGAGCAACTGAAATTTGAAGGATTTTATTTTACAGCACAAAAAAACGCGTTTTCAACTCAATTAAACAAACTTAAACAACTGACTACTAGCGGCCTATTTCTTTTTTGTGAGAGGAACTCGGGGTTACTTTTTTTTTTTTTTTTTTTGAAAATGAACTCGGGGTTACTTTAGGATACCCCTCTTTTTCTGTTTTTTTTTATACGAACTTTAGGTACCTCTTTTGAATGAATCATGGCAATGGCAAAGTAGACATTTTCAAACGAAGCAATATCTACTCTCATACAATAAGTAGACCAGACCATTATTAAAAGACCCGCGTAAAAAAAATTGTAGACCGGCTCATATTGCGTTGTAGACCAATGTGTATATCTTATTTCGGCTACTCATGTCACATGTTTAGACTAAACTAGTGACAAAAAATATGTAGACTTTTTGGAGATTGAAACCCATAAATTGTTTGACTCTAGACAATAGAAGACACACAATAAAAACAGGGTTGCAACTGAATATGAGTAGAACGGAATGGAGAACGAAATCAACAAATCAAACAGACACCATGAAACAAGAGAACTGAAACAAAATCATAAGAAAACAAAACTCACCGAACTAGGCGAAAGAGGAGAAGATTCAGCATGTGTGAGTGATTTTCTAAAGGGATTGTTAGCATATTGGCTATTCATATTCAATCACTAGGATCTCCTACTGCAGCCACGAAAGGAAGAGATAAAGGAAAAAACTTGATCTGAGGTATTTTCGAGAATTCAATCATGGATCACAGGTAATGAGTTTTCATTTGCTCGTTTATGGTAAGTTAATCTCTTTATTGCCTAATTGTCTTGAATGAAAGATTTCTGGTAAAAAAAAAATCTTATGTCTACGATTTTCCATATGAGTTTCTTTAAAGAGCTTATTTGCAGGATCTCTAATTATTCTAGGATATCTGATTTGGTGCTTTTCCAAATCAGGTACATTAGAATTTTTATCTGCATAAATCTTGCTTATCTGATTTTGTATATCTGTGTGTTTTATCATTGGCTTCAGCATGATCAGGAAATTGAATTGCATATTTTCAAATGACTTTGTTATAGCAGTGAACTGGTGTAACAGTTTTGGAAAGTGCAAAACTGATGTGATCTGATTGCATCCTATCTGAAACGAAATTTGATCGATCTTGTCATTGAAAGGCTGATGTTAAGGGGAGTGTTTTTACACTCTATAAATTGTTTCTGCTGTTTTTAGAAACTGAGGCTTTTTGTATCCTTTGTAGAAGGACTGTGGAGACATTGTCTGTAAGTTGATTTCTATAGACACTGATGTTACAAATCGTTTGTGTGTGTTTTCCTATCAGCTAAGTATCTCCTTCTTACTTGCAGATGAATTGCATTTGAGATTGTTGAACCTAATTTTGGTGGAAGAGGAGAAACTGGTTGTGTATCAGATGTCAAGACCCACCCCAAATTTTATCTTAAAACCTGGAGTAAATCCTGCGGGGACCACCTCCAAAGAAGATATTACCGAAAAATTTGGCATAACCTCCTTGAAAATGGACAACCCTTCCTAAATAAAACCTGCAAACACTTCTAAATTCTCAAATCCAACCTTAAACTTCTGGAGCTTTCGTGCTCCCCAATTACAATCACCACCAAAAAGATAATAAACATCAATTTCCAATCCAACGCTTTTATATCTAACTAAGATAACATACATCATCTTTTGAATATTCTAAAATATAAACAAGCCTTCGCACATAACCGAAATATTAAACAATAATCCCAAGGTAATCAGAGCTACTAAACACTAGCGGGAGCAAGAAAATATGATAATATGTTAACATGTAACCTACTGATGAAAGGTGGAAGAGATGTGGGTAACTATGCCTCGCCTCAGTCTAGTGTCAACTTGAACTCTGTAGACTAGACATTTTTAAAAACGAAGGACACATGGGAAAACATTTGAAACTGTTAGAGTGAGTGGACAAAAATAAAATAATAAATTTATGCATTCCCATTTTTAATATCCAAAGAAATTATGCTGCATGTGACAGCTCAAAAACGCTCAACTTATAAACTGACAATTTCATGACTAGCTCCGGCTAGTCTTTATAACTTAATAAAATGGAGCCTCTCGGGCTCAACTATATACATAAACATATATGCGTATGTATTTACACTCGTTAGACTCCTTGTATGAATCCTATGAACAAATTAAAAAAATAGAAATTCATACAAGTCTACGACGCTTGCGTCTAACACTCACGTCGCGCCATAATGTAATTTTTCCTCATTATGACCGAAGAGGACGAGTGTATATATACGTGTGGACTCCCTATATGAAAGCCTAGATGAACCAGATAAGAAAGTAGTTTAAATTTAGGGCTATGACGCTTGTGTCTAACACTCACGTCACGCCATAATAGAATTTTACCTCATTATGACGGACCAAGCACGTATGGCTAGCTAGTATTTATATACATATTATACTCACATAACCACATAATATTCACCGAAAATCTCATTTTTGGTAAGTCTCAAAAATAATGAGAATTGCCAAATATCCGAAAAATCATAAATCTCAGCTGAAGAATATCTGATCAACACATAATGCATCGCATGCTATTAAATTAAAACAAAGTCCACTCACAAATTAGGCCTAAGCCTGATGTCGCTCCAAGGCTTCTTCTGCTCGGGCCTCCTCTCGTCATGTTCCAAATATATAATTAATTTCTTAACTAACAATCCAATATTATACAAAATAGGCAAAATTTACCGAGAGCCTTAAACACGCTCATCATTGCCTAACTTGAAACGGTCCACACCTCAACACTAAAACCAGCAGCCTTAACTACACCCTTCCACAGATTATACGACTTTAATCCAACGGCCAAATTCTACATTAGTAATCCGCCAAAATTACCAAACTTTGAAAATTCATAATTCTATCCAAAACTCCTCCAAAAATTCTAAAATTCACATCAATAACTCTCCTTAATAAAACCAATCTAAAACCATGAAAATCCCCTAAACAGCGGCAGCCGAAGGCCTACTCTGGTGACCTCCAATGCCTACCAAATTTTAACAGCAGTTTTCTCTCAACATCCTCTACAACTTTTCTAACTAGCACAAACACCAATTTCAAGCCTAACTAGGTTAATCGAACAAAACATCACAAAAAGCCCTAGAACTTCAACTCCACATTTCTCCTTACCTAGCTCAAGAGAGGGTGAGACCTTTGGAGGGATGAACGTACGGGAGGAGGGCTTCCTTTTGAGCCTAGCAGCTCCGGCTATGGCGGCCGGAGGAGGAAGTTCCGGCGACAGGAAGCTTTGGACAGTCAGACCTTTCGGGCCCGATATCTCTCTCAGGCGGTGCTAGGGAGCCTCTCACCGATCTAGGAAGGGAGCTGGGTCGGAGGCCGACTGATCAGGACCGGAGCGGCGTTCTCAGGTGGTCGGACAGCGGCGGACGGGCGGCCGGAAGATCCGGCAGCGGGGGAGACTCGGGGGTGAGGGAGAGAGTCCGGGAGAGGGAGAAAAGAAAATGGGTTGGGCTTTTCCAACCGGTTCCACCATCCCAAACATTTAAAACCCAACATCAAAAATAACACCATAAAAATAAATACCTCAATAAAAATTACCTTTTACTAGCTAAAATTATCATTTTTTACCGTCGTCACATTTTCTCATACGAATAATTCCTCCGAAAAAATCATCCCTCCAAACCCTTCTAGGGACCAAATAAACTATAATCTCATTGACGAAGACAGTAAAACTCTTATTAATACTAAGCTAGTAAATAAGGTAAAAATTTAAGGGTCGGATGTCAAAGAAGAGGTAGGGATACTGCTGCCTCATTTGCTCCTCTGATTCCCAAGTAGCTTCCTCTACTTGATGACTTCTCCAAAGCACCTTAACAAGCGGGATTGTCTTGTTCCTAAGCACTTGCTCCTTTCGGTCAAGAATCTGAACCGGTTCCTGCTCATAGGTCAAATCTTTTGTCAAACTAATCGGCTGTTCTTGCAACACATGAGAAGGATCCGCAATATACTTGCGAAGCATGGATACATGAAACACATTATGTATCCTAGCTAATTCTGGAGGCAAAAGTAACCGATAAGTAAGTGAGCTAACTCGCTATATTATCTCATATGGGTCAATAAACCTCGGACTAAGCTTCCCACGTTTACCAAGACGTATTACGCCTTTCTAAGGAGATAATTTCAAGAACACCCAATCACCCACTTGAAACTCAAGGTCTTTCCTATGGACATCTGCATAACTCTTCTGCCTACTTTGAGCGGCCTTGAAGACATCCCTAACCACTTTAATCTTCTCATTTGTATCATGAATCAACTCGGGACCGCAAAACTCTTTTTCTCTTACTTCATTCCAACACAAAGGTGTACGACACTGCTTCCTATAAAGTGCCTCAAAGGGAGTCATACCAATGCTAGAATGATAGCTATTATTATAAGCAAATTCCATCAAAGATAGGTTTTTATCCCAACTTCCTTTGAACTGCAAGGCACAAGCTCTCAACATATCCTCAAAAGTCTGAATAGTCCTCTCCAATTGCCCATCGGTCTGAGGATGAAAAGCAGTGCTGAAGTGTAATCGGGTGCCTAAAGCTGCCTGAAGAGCTCCCCAAAATTTAGAAGCAAATCTAGGATCCCGATCCGACACTATTGATTCAGGTACACCATGAAGTCTCACAATTTCATTCACATAAAGTTCCGTCAATTTATCCAATTTATACTTATTTCCCACTAGCAAGAAATGTGCAGACTTGGTGAGTCTATTCCACAATCACCCAAATACCATCATGCCCTTCACGGGTACGAGGTAAACTGAAAACAAAATCCATAGTGATGTGGTCCCACTTCCACACTGGAATAGCCAACGACTCAAGCAATCCTGAAGGTTTCTACCTTTCAGCTTTCACTTGCTGACAGATTAAACACTTGCTCATAAAAGCTACCATTCCCTATTCATGTTCGGCCACCAATAATAATCATTCAAAGTCCGATACATTTTTGTACTACCCGGATGAGCAGCATATGCCGAACTATGAGCTTCCTCCATTATCTCTTCCTTTAACTCTTCATTCCTCTTTGGAACACAAATCCTATTCTTGAACAATAAAGTTCCATCTCTTCTAACTGAAAAATCAACGGTGGTTCCACTCAAAGTTCTTTCTATCAACCGAACAATGGAAGGATCATTATATTGTGTCTCCCGCACTCTATCAACCAAAACCGGCCTCACATGGAAACTAGCTACCAAAGCACCAACTTCATTGACCGATAAATCCACCCATGTAGCTCGCAACTCACAAAGAAGTGGAACTCGAACCGTCTTTATATGAGATAAAGATACGGAAGGATTTCGACTAAGAGCATCAGCTACCACATTAGCTTTTCCAGGATGATACTCAATAGTGCAATCATAATCATTGATTAACTCCATCCACCTTCTTTGCCTCATATTTAGCTCTCTTTGAGTAAACACATACCGAAGACTTTTGTGATTGGTAAAAATCTGACACTTGGCTCCATAAAGATAGTGTCTCCACAACTTGAGAGCAAAAACTATCGCTGCAAGATCCAGATCATGAGTGAGATAATTCACCTCGTGCGGCTTCAGTTGCCTAGAAGCGTAGACAATAACTCGATCATGCTGCATCAATACCCCACCTAGACCACGTTGGAGGCATCACAATAAACCACATACTCCCTACTATCATCTGGAAGTGCCAATACATGAGCACTAGTCAAGCGATTCTTTAATTCCTGAAAACTTTGTTCACACTGATCTGACTATTCAAACTTAACTCCCTTCTTGGTCAATCTTGTAAGAGGAGCAGCAATCTTTGAAAAATCTTGCACAAAGCGCCGATAATAACCTGCTAATCCCAAGAAACTACGGATCTCCGTTACAGTGGTGGGTCTTCTCCAATTTGACACTGCTTCCACCTTTTGGGGATCTACACTAACTCCTTCTGCCGAAACCACATGACCCAAGAACCCCACTTTATCTAGCCAAAACTCACACTTGCTTAACTTAGCATATAACTGAGAATTCCTCAAAGTCCGCAATATTATTCTTAGCTGTTTGGCATGCTCCTTCTCACTTCTTGAGTAAACCAAGATATCATCTATGAATATGATCACGAAACGATTAAGATATGGACTAAACACCCTATTATGAGATCTATGAAAGCAGCGGGTGCATTAGTAAGTTCAAATGACATCACCAAAATTCATAATGACCATATCGTGACCGAAAAGCAGTCTTGGCTATGTCACTCCCTCGGATCCGCAACTGATGATAACCAGATCTTAAGTCAATCTTGGAGAAAACAAAAGCACCCCTCAACTGATCAAATAAATCATCAATGCGGGGCAACGGATATTTATTCTTTACCGTGACTTGATTTAGCTTTCTATAATCAATGCATAGTCTCATGGTGTCATCTTTCTTCTTCACAAACAACACCGGAGCACCCCATGGAGACATGCTAGGCCGAATAAAACCCTTGTCTACCAACTCCTGCAATTGAATCTTTAACTTTTTCAATTCCGCTGGAGCCATTCTGTAAGGTGCCTGAGAGATAGGCATAGTTCCAGGAAATAATTCAATAGAGAAGTTTCTCCCTTACAGGAGGCAACCCAGGCAACTCCTCAGGAAAAACATCCGGAAACTCCCTTACTACAAGAATATCTTCTACTCCTAAAACTCTCATACTTGTATCCACAATGTGAGCTAAAAATGTCTGGCAGCCTTTATTTAATAATTTCCTAGCAGCAACAGCGGAAATTAGGCAACTCGAAATAACATCTCTTTCTCCTTGAAATGCAACCTCACATCCGCCTGGACTTCGAAGCACCACTACCTTTTGAAAATAATCTACCATAGCTCTATATGCTTCCAAAAAGTCCATCCCCAAGATCACATCAAACTCCACTATGTCTAAAGGAATTAAATCGGCCTGAAAATTAATCCCCTCTACTAATACTTCACAACCACTAAACACCCAATTTTTTCTCATCACCTCATCGGAGGGTAGAGACACATGCCACTCGCCTGGAAGAGACGATGATGGCACATTGGCATGGAGGGTAAATCTACTAGACATAAATGAATGCGTGGCTCCGAGATCAATTAAAGTAAATGCAGGCTGGCCAAAAATTAATAACGTACCAATGATGACATCTGGAGAAGTACGACTCTCCTGCTAGGTCATAGCATGCAGTCTAGCGCGAGTCATGGGACGTCCACGCTGACCACCACCCTGCCGAGAGCTATCACTGGCCGATGCACTGCCCTGGGCACCACTACTAGAGCCCCTAGCTGAAGACTGACCAACTGGCTGAGTAGGGGTGGGGGTGGTCCTCTGAGACAACAATGGACAATCTCTCCTGAAGTGGTCCTGACCACCACACTCAAAGCATCCAGAAAACTGCTGCTGCCCATAAGAATAAGTCTGACTACCGGATGACCCACCATGAAAGCTGCCACCAGAACCAAACTGACCAGACGACTGCTTACCCAAATGATTCTGAGAAGGTCTCCTGAAACGTCCTCTATTCATGTTCCGAGCACCAGAGCTCGATCCCCCACTACTGCCACTACCAGTAGAAGACCTAGAAGCGGATGATGAAGCAGCCTTCTTGGATGGACCCTGACTGGGGCCACTGAAATCACGGGGCCGTGCACCATGTGTCCTCATGGTCTCAATGGTCATAGCTGCACTAACTGCATCCATAAAAGTTGGGCACACTACCCCTGTCATCTTGTCAGCATACACACTACCAAGTGCCCCAATGAACATTACAATCATTGTCCTCTCATCCGGAACCAGGTAGGACACATGATAACTCAGGGAAGTGAATCTCTGCTCGAACTCTATGATACCCTTATCATCCCTCTTCTGAATGTGCAAAAAGTCCGACTGAATCCTACTGCGGTGGGCATGACTGAAATACTGCCCCAACAAGAGAATCTTAAAATGCTCCCAAGACATATTCTGAGCCTCCTCAGTATTCCTGCTGGCAAGCGACCACCAATGATGTGCTGAATCATCTAGAAAAGTCACTGCCATCTTCACTTTCTTATCTTCCGGCAAATCTGTGCTCACAAAAGCCTTTCCCATCTTGTCTACCCAAGTGTAAGCATCAAAGGGTCCCTTGGCACCCTTGAACTCCCTTGCACTAGCCTCATGAACATCCTTCTTCTTCATAGTCCGAGGGTTTTGAGTCTGATCCAGAACTCCCCTCAGCATATCTCCTATAGAATCCACTAACTCTCTAACCTCATTGCCCTCATTGGCATTGGTCGAACCAGTCTCACAGGGTTGGCGTTGGCGTCTAGGAGGCATAGTACCTGAGGAAAAAGATATTTAGTAGTCTATAAAAAGACTAACACAACTATCACACATGCCCAATAACAAATAGCATCCAAAGCATAAACTGCCAATGAATCCGCCGCGGTCGGATCATCACTCTATAGACGCTACGTGCTACTTAGGCAAGTATGATAGTAACAAGGACACATGAAATGAAACCTAAAGCTCTAATACCAACTGTCAAGACCCACCCCATCTTTTACCTTAAAACCTGGAGTAAATTCTGCGAGGACCACCTCCAAAGAAGATATTACCGAAAAATTCGGCATAATCTCCCTTGAAAATGGACAACCCTTCCTAAATAAAACCTGCAAACACTTCTAAATTTTCAAATCCAACTTTAAACTTCTGGAGCCTTCGTGCTCTCCTTCGTGCTCACCAATTACAATCACCACTAAAAAGATAATAAACATCAACTTCCAATCCAACGCTTTTATATCCAACTAAGATGACATACATCATCCTTTGAATATTCTAAAATGTAAACAAGTCTTCGCACGCAACCGAAATATTAAACAATAATCCCAAGATAATCAGAGCTACTAAACACTAGCGGGAGCAAGAAAATATGGTAGTAGGTTAACATGTAACCTACTGATGAAAGGTGGAAGAGATGTGGGTAACTATGCCTCGCCTCGGTCTAGTGCCAACCCGAACTTTGCAGACTGGGCATTTTTAAAAATGAAGGGCCCAATGCCTACTAAATTTTAACAGCAGCTTCCTCTCAACCCCCTCTACAACTTTCCTAACTAGCACAAACACCAATTTCAAGCCTAACTAGGTCAATCGAACAAAACATCACAAAAAGCCCTAGAACTTCAACTCCACATTTCTCCTTACCTAGCTGAAGAGAGGGTGAGACCTTTGGAGGGATGAACGTACGGGAGGAGGGCTTCCTTTTGAGCCTAACAGCTCCAGCTATGGCGACCGGAGGAGGAAGTTCTGGCGACGGGAAGCTTTGGACAGTCGGACCTTTCGGGCCCGATATCTCTCTCATGGCGGCGCTAGGGAGCCTCTCACCGGTCTAGGAAGGGAGCTGGGTCGGAGGCCGACCGATCGGGATTGGAGCGGCGGCGGACGGGCGGCCGGAAGATCAAGCAGCGGGGAGACTCGAGGGAGAGGGAGAGAGTCCGGGAAAGGGAGAAAAGAAAATGGGTTGGGCTTTTCAACCGGTTCCACCATCCCAAAACATTTAAAACCCAACATCAAAAATAACACCACAAAAATAAATACCCCAATAAAAATTACCTTTACTAGCTAAAATTACCATTTTTTACCGTCGTCACATTTTCTCCTACGAATAATTCCTCCGAAAAAATCGTCCCTCCAAACCCCTCTAGGGACCAAATAAACTATAATCTCATTGACGAAGACGGTAAAACTTTTATTAATATCAAGCTAGTAAATAAGGTAAAAATTTAAAGGCCGGAATGTGACATCAGAACCAAGGAATCCTGACTGTTCATGGAATCGTTGAAGTTCCAACTGAAAGTGATCTAGTTTCAGTGCTGCTGCATATTTACTGATTGTGTATAAGAATCAGATGCAGCATGATCTAGTTGTGTGAGATCTCAGTTTAGCATTTCAGTTTCCTTTTTTAAGGTTACTTGATCTACTTTACTTTTGTAAGAAGTAAGAAGAGAGCATTGTGTTCAACATTGTGTAGTTGTGTGAGAATTACACTTTGTATTCAATTTTTGAAGATTAATCTTGCTTGGTGCCTTTTCCCTCATTGAGGTTTTTGCACCAAGCCTTTGAAATCTGTGTTTCTAATTGCATTCTAGCCATTTCTATACTTATAGGGATCGATAAAAAGGCAGAGAGAGAGAAGGTATAGGTTATAGAGAGTTGCAGAGAGAGAGAGATAGAGAGGGAGAGAGCCGTTGAGCTATAATGATCGAGAGAGAGACAACCGTCTAGGGTTTTGGAACACCGTTCCGTCAACGAGGTTGCCTCCGTCAGAGTACCGTGTGTGAGCATTAACATCACTAACTGTATAAAGTTAACATGACTAACTGATATCTACTTCTTTTTTAAGTTGTTGTCCCATATGGATCAATAAGACAATGCCACCTTACGAGATATGCATATCCCAAGATGTATGGAAGGCTTTTCTAAAAATAAAAGGGTAAATAAAACAATTAACAAATAAATTGTTATTTAAAAAAATGATGCCACGATTATTTCTCTTTCAGCATTTCCTCTATAACAATCATTTCCTCAGAAAAAGAAGAAAATAAAGTTATTACATATCAGAGCATCTATGGAGATATAGTTGTATCAGTTCTATCTTTTTAAGATAATTTTTGAATTAATATTGTCTTCTGAATGAAGAAAAATAATTTATCTATCTAAACAACAGGTACACAAGCTTTGGCTTTAGATTTGAATGAATGGTTGAAGCAAGGTTAGATGTTGACAAATGATATAAAATCGGCATGTGTTTATATATTTTCTCTGGGAAATTTGGACAGTGACAAATGCAAGAATTTGGGATGCATGACAAGGTGATGCCTGCATGTGACGTTGTGTCTGCACTTAATGGAAAACTGTTTAAATATACTTTACACCATATAGCTGTTTGTTATTCATTCCAGATTGAAGGATCCAATATGGAAACCTCGTTCAGGAGTGGGTTGATATAAATTTTGTTTTTGCCACAATGCAACCAAGCTGAGCGTCATTTCCCATACTTCATTATATGTTGCGTGTATGACAACTTTACCTTACCTTTGGTTTCCATGAGAGATTTGAATAATATGCATATATGTATATGACAGGTCGGGGTGGACTTTTACACACCGAAAAAACCGAAACCAGTTAAAACCGCACCGAACCGACACCGAGTAACCGAAACCGAATGGAACCGAGGCAATCGGTTCCGGAAACCACACAAACCGAGTAGTGTGGTGTCGGTTTGCGGTTCCGTGTATCCTAAAAACCGATTAACCGAACCGAACCGACATATATTCATTCTACATATATTAATTATTAATACTTAATTCTACATTACGTGTCATGTTTTTATCGGTTATGAGTTACAAATAGTAAACTTTCACACACATGATTATGTCTTTAAGTGTTTAAGTCTAACCGAAATCCTTCCCATGTAGTTTTATCTTTTGTTATATATAAATGTTGGAGACTTCAAATGAATTATGTATAAATTTTAGTTTCCCTTTTCATTTGGATTACTTATTTAAACCCATTAGATTAACTTATTTAAAGTGTTGATAGTTTACAATTTTGATATTTTTATTTTTTATGTTATTTGATTAAGTGTAAAAAATATTACGGATAATAGGTTTTGTTTTGTAACCGAAACCGCACCAAAACCGAACCGATATAGGTTAACCGACAAGTGCGGTCTTTTATATATTTTTATCAGTTTCGGTTCTAGAAAATAGAAAACCGAAACTTCGGTTTCGGTTTTCGGTTAGTACCTAAAACCAAACCGTTGGGACCGAGTCCACCCCTAATGACAGTTGGTGTGAATGAAGATACTTTCGGCATCTCTAACAATTGGTCTCTTTAAAATATTACAACCTAAACTTAAATGCAAATTTTAAACCAACAAAACCTATAAAAATTTATAAATGGAATGAAAACCCAAACATATTGTAATCTTTATATCATTTTTAATCATAAATGGAATGAAAATCCAAACATATTTTAATCATTAAATATTTTATATTAATAAACTATGACACTGATCCACGTCTACTCACTTATAAATTATAAGTTTTGGTTCTATTTGGTTAAGTTAAAATAGTACAGAGATAAATCCTCCTATTTTAGCTCAACATGAATAATGGTTTGAAAATAAAATTTTACAAAACCTAAACCTATTATAAGTTTTAGACCAAGAATCGGAGATACTCTTACTATGCATATGAACTTAAGATGGTAGTAAATTAATGAAAGAGCTTCATGTAAATATTTGCTAATGCTCTAAATCGAGAGATTGTGTTCGCATCTGGAAAAGGTCCATACCAAGAAGAAAGGAAACAGAGAGCCAAAGACATAAGGAAGAGATACATAAGGAGGCAGGGAGTTTTTCTAATTATCAAAACAAGGGTAGTAGTGGAAATCAGAGGCAAAAATGCCCTGACAGGTATTTCATTTATTATACTGGATTTATTGATTATCCACTATATACCAAGACTATTTCAAACATGATACATGTAGTGATTCGGACCAAAACTAAAATTACGTCTATTGACTCGTATAAGAATATATAAGTTTTACTATTGCTCCTTTACATGCAGAGGCCTTGGTATTGTTCTTCCGTAAATCATTCATCAGTGGGACAAGCTTCAAGGAACTGTCTGATTTTAAGTCTTTCGTCTGTCGTTAGATCAGGATCATCACCCGTCAACCTCTTCCTTATGATGGCATTAGGACTGTTAGCATCATCTTCAACAATCTGCACAACCAAAGTTAATGAGAGGGTGATAAAAAGACAGCCAAAAACAACAGTTCCTGCATGTACATGCAAACGATATCTGAACGAAAGAGGTCAATATGCTCTACAGACCGCAATCAAAGCCGAATTGGGACACCAGTCAAAACTGAAACTTGCCTCAACATAATTGTTGACATGACCGTCCTTGTTTGCAGAGGTGACGAGCTCATTTTTATTGATTGTCCATTCACCATCAACAATATACTTATATTCGTATCGTCCTTCCTGTAAAGATTGTTTAACGCACAAACTGATCGTTAAGACTGAATAATTCTATCTGCGAATTAATCCATTTTTAAGCCAGCAGACTATGTTTGAACGCAATCTAATCCAGTTCTAAGTCATGCTAATCTATAGATAAAACATCTATCAAAAAGTTATCAAACATCTATCCATTTTATAGTTCTGACATAGCTTTGCCATATATAAGGAACATTTGAATCGAGACGAATACTTACCGGTAATTCCCTTTTAAGAATCCATGAACCCCGCTTGTCATCAAACTCCAAAGGTATCCTCTGTAAAGCATCACAAGAGAAAATCAGTTATTGAAAGAAAACAAACTTAAATGAGTGTATCACTAAATATCAACTATAAAATTTAAATTATCTAGACCAGAAAACACTCTACTTTTCATTCGTGTCCTATGAAACGGAATCTAATAGTTGTTGACGGACAGGAGGAAACTTCTGAAAGCTAGACAGGTAACAATTTCTTTAGTAGCAGATGCAGTATGACCAATAAGATCCTGGAACTTCACTGGATAAGTGAACTCAACATTTATGAAAGATAACAAGCTAAGGGGTGGGGGGAGCCTAGGGAACCTTGGTTTTTATTTCTCATTTGAAAGAGGCTTCTCTTCCTCCTCAAACCAACCCAGACAAATCTTGAAGAAAATTATGTTTTGAGGAAATCAAGGTCATAGTTGTTGTTGTAGTTGTAATAGACATAGATGGTAGTGATGAATAGACTTTCAACATTGAAGGTAGGCAGTAAAAGCAACTTTGAAAGTGGAATGTAAAGATCCTTACCTGTCCCCATCCAATATCAAGTCCAGATATTTCAACTGTAGAGCAATTATGACCACGCCATGTCAATGTGACTGCCTTTTTTTTCATGCCTGTAAGCTTCAAATGAAAAGATAAGTGATAAATGAGTCTTTAATTCTAAATAAAACAAAAGACTGCATTATATCAGCTGCCAAAATTTAATCTTTATGTTAAATAAGATATATTGTCAAACCAGGAACCTACTATAATTTAATCTTTGTAGTTATCATCGGCCAATATTTACAGATTAATAGTCAAGTGTAAAGTGGTCTTCAATTAAAAAGTTCTAGAAGGAACTTTTAACATATTAAGTGTAAGCTAATATTTCTACAACATAACATACAAACCTTTTAGATGGACCAACTACTTTTCTTTTTTTTTTTTTTTACCAACTACCTATCTGAGGGTTAGAGAGAATTCTGGTACAAAGGGAAAACAGCAACCAATTTGTCACAAACAGACAGAATTCAGACAAACAGCTAGTAGTAAAGACCTCCTAAGCAGGGATTTATCATTTATGACAAATAATAATAAGAAAGGCAAAAGGACTCACAATATCAGCAGTTGCATTTTTTATAGCATCCAGTTTGGGGAAGCATGAACGTTTGCTCTGCAATTAAAAAATAGCGAGACACTTCAGTATTACTCAAAGGATCTGTAGATACTTACGCACTACAGTGACCTACTTTCAAGAACCATGGTTAACTATCGCTTCCTTTTTATCTATCTTCTCAATTATTTAAAATCCTCATTCTCATTACATAAAAGGTCCGAGGCATTTTAATGCATAGCATAGTCCAGCAGGACTATAATGTATTTGGTAGAGAATGTATAAGGGAAGAAATAGATCAAATAGGAAGTTACCAGCAGTAAATTGACTGCATCATCAAGTTTGTATCCCTGTACCCAGAACATGTAAGCCAACTGCCATCATAAAAGCATATCAGAGCAGTGATAATAGGAGACAACCAGCATAGCCACATAGACAAATAACAAGTATACAAAATAAAACTGCAATGCAGCTGGAATATACACAATTTAATCTGAAAAATTTGTGAGAACGCATTAAACAGTTCCCGGTCTTCTCTTAAAATCAGATTGTCTTGTTATATATGCATGTCTGTACTTTTATTGTTTCAAGTATGTTTTTCATCAAACTTTCATGTTGACAACCGTTCCAAGTGAAACCATATTTTGCCTTTGGAAAATAATTGAATGACATGAGCAAGAAGTCAATTCTTCTTTTTATAAAGTACATCAGAAAGCCATGACATAAAAACAAAGAAATAGTAAATATAAGAGAAGAAGCTGAACTACTTTGATGCAAACACATGCCCATTCGTTTATTTCAACACCAATAGACAATCATCTCAATTTTACTTATTGGTTATGCTATATAACTTCACCATGTAGTCCAGGCTTTGACTGGCAAAATAATGAATTAACCCAAAAAGTGCAAGGGCACAGAGCAATATTCACACTTCACAAGAAAGCATCCACTGTCTAGTCATTTCCCATTGGAATAGGTATAGTACATAAATTCCATATTTTCCCCAAAAAAGAGCTAAATATATGGTGCCAAAGCAATACGAGTGTAGGACAAGTAGTCTTTTTTTTTTTTTTTGAGGACAAGTAGTCTTATTGATTCATCATTAATAAAAGAATCTGATTGGAAGCTACCAGTGTTCAGCATTTGACCCAAATATCCTCCATGTTTTCCCCATGTAATATGAGCAACATGAGAAACTATAAAGCAGCACATGACCAATCTTATTGGTACATCCCAATAAAGGAACATTGTTGGAAACAACGAAAGGAATATGAGCAAGTATAAAGACACAGCAGTGCAGGACTAGCAGTCTCAATGATTCATCACATCAGTAAATGCACACACAAGTTTGGTTATATATATACGGAGGATACATACATACATACATATATATATATATATATATATATAGATATTATCAGGTCCAAATATCCTTATTTATTCAAAAGGTACGGTTTTTCTTAATTGACCCACTTTTAGATCATATTCTCTCATCTTAACCATTCACATTGTGGTATATATGAGTAGATCATCTCTACAAATTTTCAGCCAAATTGATAATCGTTAAGGTATCGAAACTATATGATTACAATGAACGAACCAAATCTGTTCAACAGGAACCGTTCGTGTAATTCACAATTTTGAATACCTTAATGATTATCAATTTGGCTACAATTTTGTAGAGATGATCTACTCATATATACCTAAAAGATGAATGGTTGAGATGAGAAAATATGATCGAAAAGTATGTCAATTAAGTAAATCCGTACCTTTTGAATAAATAAGGAGGTCCGTATCTGAAAAGGCCTGATATATAGATGTGTGTGTGTGTGTGTATATATATATACATATATCCTATATTTTTTTATCACAAATGTAAGTGCAACCTAAGAAGGGCACTGAGCATAATAAACAAGCAGGGATGGGGAGAGCTTCCATGAAATTGGTGAGCTTCATTAGTTCCCTAGGGTATTTACACTGGGAAGTATAATAATGATTTCAAATACAATGGTAACAGGCATACCACAGTAGCAGGAGCTCTTCCAAGTCCAGCAGTGCAATGTATATAACTGACACCTCCATTTCGGTTTATGGCCTTATATAATTTACTAACAACAGCGGGAAGCCGGAGACGTAGATCATATGAATCAAAGTCCCTGCAGAATCAAAAATTCACTTGATGTTATAGTGAAGCAACAATAAGTGAATGTACCATGTGATGTGATGCACACCAGGATATCAAACATTAAATTAACTATTGCTTAAACTTTTCAGTAATAAGAAACAAAGAATCATGCTTCCATGTCAGGAACATATTCTATATAAACAAACAAGAGAAGAAAAAACACACCTACATAACTAACCTTATTTCAGCACGCAAGTGTTCAATGTCATCAAATTCTTTAGCATACTCTTGAATGGCACCAATGTCAACCCCAAAGTATCTGGAAGAACTAGTTAAGGAATTTATAACTTTATGGTGTTTTCTCTTTCTAAAACTATCACAATGGTCTTAAATGATCCAGCATTTGACACATATTACCTCATGCCTAATCAAGTGAACCACAACAAGAAAACTGGATTCTACTCACAGCTTCCATATGTCAAATTGAATTGTTTAAGAAAATTAAACTACTCTGGATACGCCAAATCAGAATTTTGTTGCAAGCAGAAAATAGTCTTCACTCCAATGCTGCGAAGCTTGTCAACATCTTTAGGAGTCTGTTGATAAGTAAACAGAAAATATCAGACTAGGAAACTTTTAGAAATACTGAATTTGTTGAATTTGTTCATATGACCGGCTTTAAAACAAGGATCACCTGAAGGCATGACCCCACAATCACATCTGGACGTATGAAGTTGTAGTTCATACCCAGCTCATGCCTATAGGTCAAGACTGCATTAAAATATTATACACAAAATGATTAGCTGCAATCACAAAAATAAAGTGATGATTAAAATGATTTAGTTGCAAGAAACCACAGAGAGAGCATGCAATTATAGCTCACTCAAATTCACACCACAAAGTATATAATTCTAGATCTTGAACAACTTGCACCTTCATATCCAGATTACCAAGATACTAGAATCTTACACATTAATATGAGGTTTTCTGAGTATATTGAGCCAGCAAATACAAATCAAAAGAATGATTGACTTACCAGCACCCATGGCTTCTGTCATGGTATTACTATATATCTCAGATTTTTCCTCTTTCACTTCAGCACCACTTGTCTCAGCACTGGGCGTAGAACCAGGAATTGCCTGCAAGCATATATATTAAAAAACTTAGATGACTAATACAAAAATATAATGAAATCATGCATTCTGCTCATAATAACTAGTAAATAAAATCGTTCATAAGAATCATATGAAAGAGAGAGAGAGATTGTGTCCATAAACACAATAAATTTTTCAGAATAGGTCTTTGGTTATGGTAAAATGTAATATAAGTTTCAAAATAGACAGGATCATACAATGCCATAACTAGAAGTTACAAGTTGCAGTAACAGGATCTTGGATATGTGAATCACCCATCCATTTGGGTAATCATGTCTTACATAAATATGGAAGACACTGAATCCGTTCCCTACTTGTCTTATATCATGAAAGCTAGAAATTGCCATAGGCTGTTCATTTCATAGTTCAAACTCTCTTCCGAGAGACATCAAATTTCAAGTGGAGAAAATGATACACTCAGGTAACCTCCACTACTCAAGTCCAAAATTATAAATATATAGAGACATATCAAGTATCAACACACCTACATATATATCCACACATTCCAAAATAGAAACTGCAACAATCATGCACTTTCCAATTACAGAGTTACTGGCGAAAAGAAAGGCAAAACTGGGCAAGTAGGATTAGAAATGAGAGAATTGAATATCATATAATATAGAAAACAGCCTCTTACATAAAAATTACTATTAACTATTAACTTCAGTATGAAATCCAGAAATCAGAAAAAAAAAAAAAAATTGATAAGGCTTATGAGATCCATAAATTCGGGTATAACGAAATGAAGCAAAGATTGCATCGAAACTGTTAGTTAGTCTACCTTGAGCGCCATGCTTCTGGGTAGACCAGTGTTACTGCTCATCATTCCCTGCATTAATGAAGCAAACAACAATTTCATGAAAAACTTCTCATATATATATACACATATATAATGTATAGTGAAAAATGAGAGAACGTACCAGACAAGTATTGGCGGAAGGCTTGCGGGGGTTGCAGACGAAACCCCGGAGCGGCAAAACAGAGGAGCTGAGAAATGGAGAGAAGCTCAGAATTAATTAATCAAAGCAGTAAAAAAGAAAGCTTTCAGAATGTGTGAGATTGATTCAAGTGCGGTTACCCTGGAAGATTCTGGAGACAGTTCATGTCTGATCGATCAGAGAAAAAAAAAGAAGAAGATCTTTGTTTGTGATTTGTGAGAGTGAGAAAGAGAGAGAGCCCAGTGTGATATTTTGATGGCTTCTTCAAGTTTTTATATAGACCGTCGGTTGTTCGGGATCGCCTTTTTTTTCTTTTTTTTTTGATACATAGGGATCGCCTTTTTGGAGATTCTCCAAAATGCCATTTTCCCCTTTCTATTTTATTCACCGTAGGAAAATATCCTACATTTTATAGTATATTTATTTTTTTTGGTTACAAACAAAGGCACAAAAGTCCAAACAAACACAGAAGCTCAAATTCGTCCAAAAAAAAAATGGACAGGAGCTCAAATGTAGAGAGGAGAGTCTCACTAGTTACAGCAATAAAAGAGCGCACACTATCATATGTTAGCTCTAAACCCAGAAAATTCATACCAATGATAAATGATATGAACTTGTCAACATTTCTTCTTAAAGCTTCTTCTGTTCCCCTCTTATTTTTCCATCATAATTAAGTTTTTGCTGATTCCATATCAACCCTTAACCCAAGTCTTTTCCCATCATACTTGGTCAGTTGGTTGTTTAATAATTTAGACTACCTTCAACATACAAAGAAGAAGCATTGAGAGAACAAGTCTAGTTGCCCAAATTAGTATCCATGTTTAGCTAAGCCTTACAGGCTTACAGCTTCAGCTTGCAACAGTGAATAACATATCCAGCTGCAGCTTGTTTATAATCAACAAGTACTAATCGTCCTCCTGTTGTTAAACATTGTGCTCGAAATACAAATATATTCGGAAGGTGGAATTGCAAATGTGTCCTATTGATCATCTTTGATTTCAGAATTGCAAAATGCAATGCAGAATTAGTTTGAATTTTGTTTATAAGGAAACAAGCTAATAAGCTTGTCTTTTGTTAGAGCCAACACCTACAAAGAAAAAAAAATCTACAATTGCAGGAACAGATTTGGGTGAGCCGCGCAAGGTATATTACAGTTCATAGTAGGTTAACACCCAACTAGTCCGGCCACAACAATATTTGATCAAATCCCATTGATGTATCAAGTAATATCAGTTCCATACTAGAGCAGAAGATGAACGCTAACAAAACCTTCAATGCTTTCGAGTAAAAAGAATCATATCCTTGGAAGGTAACCAATGATAAGTAAAAAGAAAATCCTTGTAAGGCAAAATGTTACAAAATGAGAAGTAAGAACCAAAACATTTTATGATAGATTTACCCCTAACACTTCACCTTAGATACCACCTTCACAGCATCAGAGACGGCATGAACAATCATTTTTTTAACCTCTAACTTGTCCTCACTTGCCCTATGATCTGGAGGGAGAGTGCGAAACTCCTCTGTCAACCGAAAGCATTGGCCAACGGTTTCAGGGGAGACAAAATCCACTGCAACTTTAATGCAAGACTTTAAGTTTCTCACCTGATGTGGACAGCCTGCCGGAATGAACACCGCATCACCAAGTTTCTGGATAAATGTCCATGGCTCAATCCCATATTCAGCCTTAAGATTTCTTTTGTGCTCCACAGTCAGATAAATAGTCTGATCGTGTATGGGATGAACCACCTGCTTCAATGGCCTACACTGGATATGCCTGAATTCCCTACAATGCTTCTTTATGTATTGCTCCAGCTTTGGAACATCCTGCACACGGAAAATGTCCCACAGAGCACCCCCTTCACCTGCATCATCAATGTCTTCGTCGCAAGTGAGCCTCTTTGGGCCAAAGTTTCCAAAAATCTCCTTTTGATCTTGCTCCCTGTGCTTTCTTTTCAACTCTTGTATAGCAGCAAGCTGTTTAGGCTTAAGGGCCACTTCAGTAGCATGGGTCAGAATGTTCACTGCATCAGACATATCACAGTGAAGCTTTGTCACTGAATCTCCGCGTCCAAGTTCCTGAGCAACTCCATACGCAATGTATGTCTTTGGCCCCAAGTCAGGTTTGACAGCACTTTTGGGCAAGTGGCAAGTAAGGTTTAGGGTACTACTTGATGGATGAGTGTATTCCTTGAAAGGCAAGCAACAGACAAACTCCTTGCCATGGCGAGGAAGACGTTTATCAAATTCAGTGGAGGGAGGCCAATCTTTAAGTTTTAGGATCTGAGGGCAGTCTTTTCTGTTAAATATGCCTTCAGAATATCCAGTAAAAAATTTGTGCATATTAACATCAATGAAAGACCAATCAGAGCAATCAATGGCCTGCACTTCTAACTCCTTCTCATGCTTGGTATTATCGACTTGACGAAAAGCCCTCCACATGACCAAGGGTTCCCAACTCAACCCTGAACCATTTTCAAGCGCATTGCTCACAATAACAGGCTCACACCTCATCCAATGCCTCTGAAAATGCACAAAATCCTCCGGTTGAATGCAATCAGCCCTTGGACAGAACAAATAGTTGTCCTTCGAATCACCTCTACAAGCTGCTTTTCTACACTTCACATCATCCACAGGATTTATACATGAACAACTTTCTTCACAAGTTTCACTACTTGCATATGAATTTTTATAGTTCTCATTAATATTTTCAGCTTTGTCTACCAACTCCATGACTTTATTTCCAGGGAACAAACATCTAAGTTCCAAGTGATACTTACCACAACCCTCCATGTGCTCTGGGGGGCAACGAATCCTTCCGTCTTTATCTGCTTTCCATTCAAACATAGTCTTTTTAAATGTAGACCTCAGCCTCCTAGTTTCCACACCATTCTTCCCCTCACCATCAAGACACTCAAACCCCAGTTTCTGAACCATTTCCTCCCCACGGATCTCCCGGCAACACTTAAGACACAGATCATATTGGCATCCAGGACAGCTTCTATGAAAGTCGAAAATCGAAGTCTTGCAGTTGTTGCAATACATCCTCTCACCAACACGGCAATCAGACTTTTCGATTTCCATCCCTTCAAACTCCACCAACCCTTGCTTCTCAGCCTCAAAGTTCATCTCCCTCACCTGCTCATCATTAATCCTCTTCAAATAAGGAAGCAACCGGTTCACCAAATACTTACACTGCTCCACTCTCTCATCTTCCCCAATCTCCAAGTCTCGATTCTTGGAGCATCTCAGAGGCACATCCAAACGCAGGCACGCCTTGCAGTTACAATTCCCGAGGCAAACAGGACAAGCCTCTGCGAAACCCTCCTCGGATGAATTGGGGTACCATTTCTTTATGCAAGGAACACAATACCGCTTCCTATCTCCCCTTCTTGAACAACCTCCGCAACGAACAACTCTCCCATTATCATTTCTCTGACATTGATGACACATTGTGGACACATCTGCTTTGCTCCATCTTCTACTCTTTACTAAACCATCTTCATTACCATTTTCTTCAGTTTTCATGCCCTTTTTACCACATCCCTTCTTCGTCTTCTTCGCTAAACACTCTTCAATCCCATCAAAACCTCCATTTTCTTGAGACTTGTCTTTCCCGTTTTGCCCTTTAAGTTGATCACCAATGATCAAATCTTTCTCCTCCTCCTTTATCTGACGCAGCTGCTTCAGAGCCACAGTGGAATCTTGGTCCCCAATTCCCAAAATACCCTCGCCGCCGTTCTCTTGCCTCCGGCGCTTCCTGTAATAAACCCGAGAGAAAAATTCGTCTCTGCCGATCGGCGCCATCGCAAATCAAGAAAAGGGTGAAATGATTGCGAAAAATTTGAAATTCTAAAGTGGCGCCATGAAATTGTGGTGGTGGATTTGACCTAATTTGGTAGGAGGGGAACATGAACAACAGATGAAGCCCTAACAGTGATCGCTGCTTTATATAACACTCGACACACTGCCTTAGTTTACCACTTTTCCTCGCTCTCTCTTTTTCTTTTTTTTTTTTAATTTATTATTATTATTTTTTTGGAAAAGGCTTTTTGATTTCTTTTCCTAAGAAGGTACTGGAATCCTTGGGTTTCTAGGGAGGTTAGTTTATGAGTCACCTAAGCTCTGAAGCCGGTGAAGACACGTGGCAAAGCTCAGATCTAATGACTTGAAATTTCTTTCTCACTCCGTTCTTATTTTCTTGGTTCCTTTTCTTAAAGCATCTCCAATAATTTCTTAATATTCTTGATTTTCTCAATTTTGAAAGAGATTTTGATTATTTTGCTGCAACAGACTTTTAAAAACTTTCTCCAAAATAATATAATGAGTGAGAAAACAAAACTCCTTATATTTGTAACAAACTCTAAGATAAGGATTCAAGGAATAATTATAAAAAAGAAAAATTGCTTAAACTCTAACTTTTGCTTTCCTACATGGAAGTTGTTGGATATGCTCTTATGTGCTTGTTCTGAAAACAGTATATGGATTAGGCAGTTGTTATACCACTTATACCTCATTTGGTTAGCAGGAAAGTAAAAATGAGAAATAGATTTATTTTCCTTTCTAAACAAACATGGAATGGAATATGTTTTGGTATTTCTATGTGGGTGTTTAGTACATATTGGAAATCAAATGATGGAATCAAGTATATTAATTCCTATTTGTAATGTTTGATAAGTCATTATAATGAAATACAAAGTTATATTTTTCAATAATACCTTTTTATAATTTTCAAATACGTACAACATTTAAATTTATTAGAGGATAATTTATGTAATTGTGACTTTGACAGTGAAATGAATTTGGAATACCACCTTGACAAAGTAATTGAAGTCAGGTTTTATGAAGGCGTCAATTTCCAGTCAGATCTCTTTTTTTTGTTTCCTTTCCTGTCTTTATGTATAACCAATCAACCCTTTGTAATCGAAAACCAAATTAATTCTTTTCTCATACCATGGTTTCTTGCCAACCAAACGGGGCCTTATTGAGTTAAAACTTATAATAAAGAATTAAATTCAGTTTACCCCATTGTGGTTTAGAGGTGAATTCATGTTAGTCCATAAATTTTCAATTTCATCAGATTACCCCCGAGCTCTTCTTTTTCTAGTAATTTAGCTTCTCAACCCCCTAAAACGTCATCACACATCATCAAATTTCAACGTCTCAATTGGACAGAGCATGAGTGATAGGAGACGGTAGACAAAAAAACAAGAGTTTGGAGGGTAATATGATGAAATTGAAAGTTTAGAGACTAAGATGAATTCACCTCTAAACTACAGTGGGGTAAACTAAATTTAATTCTATAATAAATGAGAACCATTACAATCTTGTGAAATCATCTGTCATCTTCCGATCAACAATAATAGATCGAACTCATCAACTAGGGCAGCTGCCATGCTCACTTAGTTGTTTTGAAGCTGTTTAGATATCTAATGTTTAAGACGACGCTAGGCCAAAGGCCATGAATGAGAAGAATATAGAAGAGACTGCCACTTTCAAATACAGGAGCTAAAGCAGGTGGAGGTATACAAAGTTAAAATGACATTACTGGCATCACTCTGTATCTCTACCAGACCAACACTTAACTAAAGCAGAATTTTAATCCATGTAACACCGCAAGGGCTTCATATACTTTAACACCTTCATGCAAGAGCAGACAAATTGGCAACCCAAGCGTTACAATATTCCCCTCTTATCAGTCCTTTCTCATCTCTCACACCAGCACCGATACTAACTAAGCCTTCATGGCTTCATATACTTTAACAGCAGCATGTACATTTAGTTCTGTTTTTAGACTTTAGATATGTATCACTTGACCCAGAAAAGAAGACAGATAACACAAATCCCTTTGAGAAGTATAAATCATCTGTACATATCCGTGGATGCCAAATTATATCTATCATTGGACGACATTTCTTCCAAAACTTCAGACTTCTCAAATTCAGAAGATGCAAAAAGTGCTTAGAGGCACCATATAGATCTGCCAGTCAGCAAATAAAGAGACTAAACAAATTCATGATACCATTGGTGTATTAAAAACAAACAGACGGGGTGTAGGCACTGGGCAGACCAAAATCTATATGTAGGAGGTTGCCAATCAGAATTAATCACCTAAGTTCCAAAGATAGAGACACCCATACAGAGACCCAGAAGTGAATCCTCTGCCATAGTGATCCAAGTCTCTTCCTCCACAATATCAAACATCCTCAATTCGTCATTAAATGACAACATTCATAACTGGAACAAGAAAAGAAAAGACAAATCAGCTACATTTTCCTTCAAGATGACTATAATATGAACCGAGTACTTTAAAAAAAAAAAAAAGAAACACAAACCGAGTTCAGTGAAGACTGCAGCTAGAAGTAATAGGAGTTAAGTATAAAAAAAATTAAGCTGCTGGACCTGCCTAGTTGGAGAAAATTGGCATTTATAGAAGCAACAAAAAACTCCCAAAAAACATCAGACACTGGATATGCAGTTCTGATTATATTCAACATGATTCCTGATCACAAACAAAACTGCATATATCAATTCATGAGTTGCAATGCAGTTCTGATTATATTCAACCTATCGATATAACAAACCGAAATTGAATCTAATTCTATTAATTATTGGACAGGATCCTGTTTAAATCTTGATGTTGATCAATTATATTTCCAAACACAAGAAGTTATGTTTTGTAGTTAAAAACTTTACTAGTTGGAAATTCTTTTTTGTTTTTTGTTTTTTTGTTTTTTTATAGAGTAGATAAAAATTCAGGATATGCCTTTCAATGGAACATAAGTCTAGAGTTGCTAACTTGCTATGCAGGTGTACCTTGTTACTACAATGGGTCAATGGCAAACCTCTACTTTCTTAATTTCAACCAGAAATATCCCTCATCTTAGCTTTCCCTTCAATATAAAGAAATATTGTGAATTAGCCCAAATAAATTGTATATAAAGTGGACACTTGAAAACCCAGAAAAAAAATCGCAAAAGAAATCTGACTAAGCACAGAGAGAGAGAGAGAGAGAGAGAGAGAGAGAGAGAGAGAGAGAGAGAGAGAGAGAGCCTTGAACCTTGAACCTTGGAACTAAAATAAGATATCACACAAAACAGAAAATATGCCGCAGATATCACACAAAACAGAAAATATGCTGCAGATATGTATCCAGAAAATCACATCGAAAACCAAATAGACACACACACACACACTCTTGAACCTTGGCACTAAAATAAGATATCACACAAAACAGAAAATATGACGCAGATATGTATCCAGAAAATCACATCAAAGACCAAATAGGTTAATAGTTACAGTTCTCATATAAAAAATCAAAGCAGTGGTTCAAATAGTAACCGAGCGGGGTGGTTTGGCTTCATTTTGAGCTCAAACGAAGACCACAGTTCACTTCTCAGAGAATCATAAATAAAAAATATAAAAAAGTCCATGACAAACCTTATTCAGAATCCAATTGGTTGATAGTACACTCGTAAAATGTTAAAAGCTAGTGGACAACAGGAGTGTTTAGAGCCAGAAAAACCCTATTTAGATCCCAAATGAGACTTTTGGGCCGCAATAACTTGGTAACAACAAACAGCTACTACATAGACTAGTATTTGGCATACTCATATTGCACGTGTAGTACAGTGGTATTAAGCATTCTATTTGGCACCACATGTCCCCCAGCCCCCCCCCCCCCCAATTCGTTAGAAGTAGCTAGGCAGAAATCCTGGAAACAATGTAAGTACTAAACCAAAAGGGTCAAAATATAGCATAACTAAATAGACTGGATAGTCTATTGCATACATACAAAGTTAAAAGTCATTGCTGATCAATTAATTGAAAAGTTTGTTTGAAGATAAAAACAGAAAATGATAATTAAATCCTGTACTGTTTTTATTTTTATTTACCAGAACACAACTTTCGTTTAAGTTATTAAAAAACAAAAAAAAACGGATACAATAACAGTTGACAGGAGCACCACACAACTCGATATCCAAATTATACAGAATAAAATATGCTCACTCCAAAATGAATACACAGGAGTTTGACTGAATAAAGACTTATACCTAATTCTGAAGAGAGAGAGACACCCCATACAGACACCCAGACCCAAAATAAGACATAGTACATACAGAACTAGCCACCTACACAACAAAGAAGCTCACCGCAAAAATCTATATATAGGGGGTTGCCATTCTGAATAAACGAAAAAAAAAAAGTATGTTTAACACCTAAGTTTCAAATTATAAAGACGCCCATACAGGTAACCAGAAGTGAATCCTCTCCCACAGTAATCCCACTCTGTCCATGTTATAAAATCTGGTGATTAAATAACAACATTCTTAGTTGCAACAAATAAAGAACAGGACAAATCATCTATAAAAGATTTCTTCCCAAGGTGACAATAATACAAATGCAGTTTGGTTAAGACTGCAGCTAGTATCACGAGGAGAAAAAAAAATCCAACTGCTGAACCTAAGAAGAGAGTAAAAGCATACAAATTTGGCATTCAAAGAAGCATCTAAAATGTCCCAAAACACATGAGAGGAGAAACTGGGTATGGAAATAAGATGACTAAAGATAACAGAAGCAAAACTTTCTTAATTCTCATCATCAATCCTACATATCAAAAAAAAATATATATCTGGTTTTATTAACTCTTGGTCAGGATCCTTTTTTTATTGATTTTGATCAATGATTATTTTGATTCCAAAAACTAGAAGTCATGTTTTGTAGTTCACAAAATTTACTAGTTGGAAATTAGGACTATGCCTTTCAGTGAAACGTACGTCTAATGCAGCAGTGTAGTCTCTTACTCCAATGGAAGTCCATTTATTAACTTCAACCACACATATATCTCCATCTTGACTTTCCCTTCAATACAAAGAAAAAAAATCTACCAATTAGCTAAAACAAATCAAATTAGAGATTAATAAGAAGTTGAGACCCTAGAAAAGCCAAAACACTTCAAAATCTGACAAAACAACCAAACAAAACTACACCTAAGACATTAAGGTAAATTGGGTCAATGACCAATGGCAAGTTGAATAAAAATACAAGAAATTATCATAATCAACCTCTTTTCGTTATCTTGATTTGTTAAGTAAAGCCACAAGGCCACAACAATTTGGATGGCATGTTGATCTAAAAGTCAAGTTCATCATACAAAATAAAAGTGAAAATGTGCAATCAGAAAGTAGAGAATGCCTTATTTTCTCGTTAAATGTCAACTGTTTCAACACACACATATTGAACCCTGGCACTAAAATAAGAGCACATAAAAGAGCAAATATGCCATAGATCTGTACCTTGCAAATTATATCCACAAACTAATGGTTACAGTTTTCTTATAAAATTCATATCAGTGGAGAAGATAGTAACCGAGTGGGGTGGTTTGGGCTTTTCCTTTTGGAGTACTCAGACAGAATACCACATTTTATTTCTTACAATATCATACATCAACATTTCCATGAGAAACCCTATTCATATCCCAGTTGGTTGATAATACTGGTAACAGTTAAACAGTAGTTTACTAGCACCTCGACATCAGGAGTAATTAGAGACTCGAATACCCAATTCAGCCTTTCGATTGACCTAAACAATCAATGTTGGAACTTATGAATCTGTATCCTACTAATATGGTGTGCCAAAGAAGCACCAAACTAAAAAAGAAAGAAAACAAATACAAATCTGCCATAGACCGTATACTTAATGGTCAAAGAAGAACGGTATATTACTACAAGTTAATCAATATATTATTAGGGTTTTTGTCACTAGAAAATTACAATATATTATCAATATCAGGTGCATCCACCCTTTTGGTAACATAAATGGCAAGGTTTTTTTTATGAGAAATGCATGGAGAAAGTATAGAATGGGAAAGAGGATTCAGAAGCACTATATTTGGGAATATGAGAAAAATGTAAAGACAGATACAGTAAGAGGGAGCCTTCGTAACCGTTCCAGTACTTTTCCACAGTCAAACTCTTTGCAAGACGTCAGAACTGCAAGATAATTGAGCTACAACTACCTTATTAACAACTCACTCATCTTAATGACTTGAAGAGTGTCTCCATCAGAACTCCTTATTTTTGGTTAATTTTCAAGAGAATCAATGAAAAATAAAGGAGCTTGTTTTTATGTTGTCGCCCCAACCATAGGGAGCAATAAAATGACAATGACACCATTAAAGGTAGAGGGCAGCTAAAATGACACTAGTTAGAATACTTTAACCAATAATCAGCGTCCATTTAAGTTTCAAAAGAAATCCACGACCATTATCATACAACTGATATAAAACAATCAAAAGATGCTAAAGAAATTGAAGACCTAAACCATACCTCAAGATAGTAGATGGCAGGAAAACTGAACTGAGATGTAAAAGGATGACAGTGAGGGTGCCCCGAGATGGGGCTAAATTGTTGGAGGGTGTTGGGCACATCGGGTTCTTTCTTCAGCTCAGATTTAGTAATGGAGTGGGTATTACATCGGATTAATTTAGGAATGGTATTTCCAGTATAGTGAATAGAACAGCCAACAACAAGAGTGAGCCATTCCACTTCCAACTTGATTCTGTCCAAACAACATCTCTGAATGCTTATTAATTATAAGCAAGATTCCGAGTCCAATAAAAAAAGATAAACAGATCCAATCTACATGCTAAATCCCCCAGCAATTGTTTAGCCATTATTGCCGTCAAGCCACAAATGTACCTGCCTTTGGATGAGATAAAACCAAGATTGGGTGATTACATATTGTGAACAAAGTACCTATGTCACAGATATTCACTCAAATTAACAACTGGAACCAATCTCATAATCATTAGCAACTAGTTAAGATTATGGAGCAGCGGAACCAACTTGTACCTTGAAAAAGATGGAGTACAAGGGAAAGAAGATTTACACTTGCACATATATTGATATCACGTCTTAGAAAAAATTAAACTCGAAAATTCAAAAAAGAGTTAGCATTTGCTTTCCTCATTCTATGTAGAAACTTAGTCAAAGAAGGTAGGAGCTAGGATTCAGGAAAAAGAAACAGAAAAAACAAATCTAAAATGAATGAAAATCAAACTCATTGTCCCAACAGGATGGAAAGATAACAAAGCTACTTCATAATGGAATTGAGGAACTACATACAAATCAACATCAGTTTGCCCAATACATTTTTATTGTTAAATTTGAATATTTTGATAAGATTTCTAATATTGTAATCTTGAAACGAATAAGTCGGTCAATAAAAAAAATAAATAAAGAACCACCATTCAAACATGGTCTATAAAAGTAAAGTAACTAGATCATCATACATGTTTATCAAGCTCAGCTTCAGTTTGTTTTAAAGTATACTATCAAATAAATAAACAGTGGATAGCAGAAGAAAAGAAAATCAGAAAGCAGCACAGATGAAAACCGAAAACCTACCTTAATATGAGATGGTCTCATTGCTGAAATAGATAACTGGAGAAAATCACCGGTTGCTGCCAGAGATTGGCGCCGCTGGAGGGTGAGTCTGAGGAAAGAATTTTATCCGGCTTTTGATGTAATCAGTTGTCATAACTTGATTGTCTATAATCCATCTTAACATGTAATGACATCATCTAGATTTGTTTAAAACAGTCCAACCCCATGCTTTAGCTCCGATAAACAAGCCTTACAATTACTGCTTCAGGTGCATAGTTATTCATAAGCTTTTTGCTCTTAATGGAATGCCAGTCTCCAGAAAACTCAGGCGCCCCCACTGTACTCCTCTGCTGAAATTCCTATGTCACGTTAATTCTGCCTGCTGAAGTTTGAAGATCTCCCAAGTCGGAATTTATGTAATTACAAACTCCTCATGCAAATTCATATAATTGCTTGGTACACATCCAATCTTTTTCATTTGTTGATGTAAACCGTATAGTGCAGAGTATATAAGTTGAGAATGACAATGAGACTTATCACCAACCACAAAAACATGCACCATATTTCCAACTTCTATCCAACTGCAACCAGGCTGCTTCTTCAACCCCTTTTCTTTCATTTTAATCCTCATCTTTGCAGCTTCTCTCCAATTCCCAGATCTAGCAAAAAAGTTCCACAACAACGAGTAACTGCCTGCATCATCTGGGCCCTCATTTAAAAGCTTTTCTGCAGCTAGCTTCCCTGTATCCATGTTATGATGATCAATACATCCAGCAAGAAGAGCCCCCCAATTAGATGCTGATTGGTTGGTCCCGAGCTTCTCGAGAATATCAAAAGCCTCCTTGAGCCTCCCTGCTCGACCACAAAGATCAACTAAGCACGTGTAATGATCTTCCCTCACTCGTATTGAACCATCTTTAAGAAGCTCATCAAAAAGATTTAAACCCTCCTCCACCAAACCAGCATGGCTGCATGCAGAAAGAAGGCCCACATAAGTAACATCATCAGGTTTGAACCCTAATTGCCGCATTTCATTATACAAGTTAACTGCCTCAGTACCGCATCCATGATGTGCATAGGCTGCAATCATTCCATTCCAAGAGATATAATCCCTATGGATTGTCGATCCGTCTTCAAACATCTTCCTAGCAGAGACTAACTCCCCACATTTTGAATACATATTTATGAGTGCAGACACCAAATGTACACATTCCTGATACACTGTTTTAATTATCATCTGATGTATTTGACGTCCCTCGCAAAGACCAGCTAGGTTACTACAAGCACTCAAGATGCTCACAAAAGTTCCCTGATTAGGTCTCACCCCATTATCTACCACCATTTTCGAAAAGATCATCAGTGCCTCTTCATTTCTCCCATCTTGTACATACCCTGTGATCATTGTAGTCCACGATATGACATTCTTCTGCGGCATTTGAACAAACAACTCCCACGCCCGCTCCAAATCCCCATTCTGAATAAACCCTGTAACCATCGTATTCCACGAAGGCATGTCCCTCTCCGGCATCCTCTCAAACAACTCCAGAGCCTCCTCCAGCCTCCCATTCTGCGCATACCCCGTGACCATCGCATTCCACGACACCACATTCCTCCTCGGCATCCTATCGAAAACCCCTCTAGCCTCATCAACCCTCCCATTTCTCGACAGCCCCGCCACCATTGCGGTCCACGAAATAACATCCCTTTCCGGCATCAAACCAAACAGCCTCCTGGCCTCCTCGATCCTCCCACTTTGCGCCAGAGCCGTCAAAACCGTGTTCCACGACACCACATTCCTCTCCGGCATCCTCTCAAACAACTCCAACGCCTCATCCACGCGCCGCCTCCTCGCGTAACCGTCGATCATAGTGTTCCACGACACCACATTCCGCACCGGCATTTGATAGAACAACATCTCAGCCTCCTCAAGCCTTCTCAGCCTTATGTACCCGCCGACCAACGCCGTCCACGTGATCACATTCTTCACGGCGTCGGCTCTATCGAAGAGGCTCCGGGCCTCGTCCAGCATCCCGGACTTGACGTGCGCCGTGATCACCGTCGTCCACGTCACCACGTCTCTCTCGGGCATTTCGTCGAACACCTGGCGGGCTTCTCCGATTCTGCCGTCTCGGCTGAGCTTGGTGATTAGCCAATTGGATTTGGCCACGTCGGAGCTGGCGCTGTGGTCTCTGTGCGGCGTTGTGATTCTGGGCGAGGCTTTCTGGGTCATGGAGTGGTACGGAAGTCTGGGAGTGCGGAGAGCTTGAGCAAAACGCAAGAGTGGTGACCTGGCTCCGTTGATGACATGTGGCATAGTGTTATTCGTTGGGATGAGCTATGAGCTAGAGACACGACGGTCTTCCTTGGCCGCCGTCCGTCGTGAATGGTGATTAAAATCGGTGTGACTGGGCAAGAATGCCGAGCTTCCTCTTTTTAACGGCTCTTGTTTTTGTGTTTGACGATTTCGTCCCTAATTTATTTTAGTGGTGATTAGAGAAGGAATATATATTTTAAGACGGTACACGAAATTTATTAATTTTCTCAAATAACAGATTAGTACATGAGTAACAAACCCAACATCGTTTTCATAGACGCCGTTAACATCTCCATTTAGTCGTCAAATGAACGAGGGTAAAATAGTATTTTGGTAACCCTATTACTTGATACTTAAGTCTCTGCTGAGATAAGATGCAGTCAAACCCGTCTTCACTTTCAAACTCGAAACGCTTCACTATTGTCTTCACCTTTGCTGTATAAAAAACGATCGCATAGAATAAGCTCATAGTAAGTGGAGAAAATGGATCTATGCAATTGATAAAACCATATTCGAGATTTGAATTTTTAGTTTTCGAAAGAATGGCCAACTAATAGAGATAGTTTAGGTTTGATGGAGATCCACCCATATATGGAGGTATCGAGTATGGAAAACATGCTTCCTTTACTTTCTTTGGACTTGAGAGATTTTGGCTTTGGGGTAGTCAGCAATTACATGAGTACTTAATTAGAAAAGTAGCTTTGCTAAATTGATCTATAGATTTGTGCATAAGTTTGAAAGGGCATAATTCAGTTCTTATAGATCTAATTATGTCAACTTCTAGGTGTCTATCATTTGGAGCCAAATCATACTTTATAGAATGTGATCATATAAAAATGAGGATAGCTTTTGATATGGATCACTGCTAATTTAGAGTTGAACGAAAAATACAATGAGCTTGTTTCCTTGAATCATAGACATTTTTTTTATTTGGTTTATAGGGTGTGAATGAAAATGTTGAGCCACTTGTGCAAGAAGCTAATGTTGAGCGAGCGAGCCTCATGTACCTGATCTGTAGCAGCCCGCAAATGAAGTCCCAGTGCCACCCCAAGAATCAAACTTTCAAGCTTCAAACTTGAACAATGTCCATGGCAATACTGACAACCTCAATGTTAATATTAACCTCAATGTCAATTTCTCAGTCAATGTTGAATCTCAAGATGAGTGAGGCCATTAGACTTTCTCAAGACAATGAATTTGTAGCCGTATAGAATGAAGGTGAGAAAATCCAGACAAGACTGATTTGCCCCTCAGAATAAACACATAACGGATCACTTAAGGGAGATGTTAACGGCATGTACGAAAATGATGTCGAGTTTGTTACTTCATGTACTAATGTGTTATTTCAGAAAGTTAATAAACTAAAATTATCAGTGACGAAAAGTTCGTGTACCGTTCTTAAAATTTTCTCATTTACATATGATGATATCTTTCATAGAATTCAGAGCAGACCTTCTGGTTGGAAAGTAAGGTTTTGAGCATGGTTGGTAGGCTCACTTTGGTGCAATCTGTCAATTCTTCCATACCTATTTATGCCATGCAAACTGTTAAGCTCCCAATTAGTCTCTCTGACAAAATTGATAGAGTGAATAGAAACTTTCTGTGGGGAGATACTTCTGATGTGAAAAAAAATGCATTTGGTAAATTGGGATACTGTGTGCCTTCCTAAGTGCCTTGGTGGCTTGGGAATTAAGAAAACTTCTGATATAAAGCAAGCAATGCTCTCTAAAACTAGTTGGAGATTACTTTAGGGAGATAATGGTTTACGGGCCTCTATTTATAATAGAAAATATCTCAAAAACTGTTGTATAAGTGCTAATAGTCTTACTGCTCCTTCAGTCTGCTCCAGCACTTGGAGAATCATCATGCATGGTGCAAACCTAATGAGGAAAAATATCAAATGGAGGATTGGGGATGGTTCCAAAATTAAGTTCTGGTGTGATCTTTGGGTTATGGAAAAGGCCTTGTTTCATATTTCTTTACCAAATGTGATCATTGATGTGAATGCTACTGTATGTGATTTTTGGGATGCCTCTGGTGGGAATATATCTCTCCTACAGCCTGTTTTACCTGAGCTGGTGGTTAGGAATATTATTAATGTTCCCTTTGGATTTGATGTTGGTAGTTGTGACAAAATTATTTGGAAGGCTACTTTTAATGGTAGATTTTCTGTTAAATCTGCCTATAACTCTTTGTTTGATTTCTCTGAAGCTTCAAACCCTTTATGGAATAATATATGGGAGATCAGCTGCCCTCCTAAGTTGAAGACGTTTTTGTTGACAGTTATTCACTGAAAAATTCTTACCAATGTGCACCAGAAGAGGCCTCACAACTATTGTTTCTTGTCCTATTTGTAGTAGTGCTGCTGTGCTGATGAGACTCTCTTACACCTCTTCAGAGACTGTCCAAAATCTAAATGTATTTGGAGTTCCATTCTTAGTCCTGGTTCCATCTCCAACTCCTTTACTCATGATTGGAACAGCTGGTTTATCATGACATATGACAATGAGTTCGAGAATGCACATTGTTGTAAGAACATTCTAAAGATGAGAACATACGATGCAGATGATGCATAAATGCATGACGTGCCGAAAACTTTCTGTTATTTTTAGTTTTTGGCTGTTTGCCCTTCTCTTCCACGTCTAAACACTTACATGAGCTTATCAGTAATCAAGAATTCCTCATAGTTGAACGAAGAAGTTTACAAATAACAAAAACACCATTTCCGAATACTAGAAATAGCAAGCAGTGTTCCACAAGAGGTTAGTCTGTGTTCAGTGGCTGATATTACATTGTATGGCCGTTATACACAGGAGTATAAAAATTCTCACATGTCTACAGGACCCCAAATGTTCCTATCGTCTGAAGGTTGTGAATCTTTTATAAATGCCCCAAATTCAGGTCTTGCTGGTTGATTTTTTCCAAGAGGGAAGTTCCAAAAATTATCAGACTTCTCAAAGAAGATATAAAATGCAACGGCGGAAGCCAAAAACAGCCCTAAAAGCAACAAATAGATCTGCCACTCTGCAAATTTCAAACAAGAGTAATCAAGTTTGCCATACAGTTATTGTATAAACAGATTAATACACAAACACAAAAATACAGAGGATGAGAGATAAACCTTTCCAATCTGCAGGAACATTTAACTTAGTCACCACAGCTCCCCATTCACTAGAGGTGGTCAGCACAACCCTGGAAGCAAATCAACACTTGAGTAGGAAAAAAACCAAAAGGGAAAGTAGTTGTGTACCTATATAGATTATAGACTACAAAGGCCTATATTCAATTTTATTGATGATCAGATAATGTAATTACCTGAAGAAATGTAAACTTTTTTTAGCACAAAAGATACATGAGTGAATGGCTCCCATAATTCACTATTGTTGTTTCACTCAATTGAATAACAATTGGAAAAAACAATCTTAACACAAAGTAACTTAGAATTGCAATGCAGAAAATAAAAGGAGAAATTTAACATGTTAAAAACTCCTTCCTGGGAAGACACTTCATAAAATGCTGCTCACTGTAGACGGCTGGAAGCATTAGAAAGGCGAGAAAAAGATGCTACTGATCCAACAGATATTCAACAAGATGAATACCTAGACGTTTGATTTTAAAAACAATGACTTTTGTTGCACTTATTTTCCCCGACATAAGTAAGCTGGGAATTAAATCCAGAAAAATTTCTAACATAAGTATTCTTATAACACATCATGAATTTAAGAGTTCTGATGGAGAAAAAAATTAATTCACATTTACTTGCAAAATAAAGTTGGATCCTATTCTATTTAAGGACTGATGTTGATCATTCATAGTAATTCTGAAGACTAATGAATATGATTGTAATTGAAAGAACTTTATTAGTCAGAAATTGGAAGGTAAAACCTTTCAGTGGGACAGAAGTCTAGAGTGGCAATGCAAGTTCCCAGGTGTAGCCTTTTACTCCAGTGGCAAATCTCCATTTTCTTAACTTCAACAACACATATATCTCCATCTTTGCTTCCCCTAAAATTAGCATATTAGCCAGAAAAAATGGAGGTTCAAAGAAGCTAATAAAAGTGGACATAATAAAACGGCCAAACTGAGATAAAAAAAATAATGTTACCATGCAACCTCCATAAATGGAGTACCACATGTTTATGAATCCTCATTAACACTATCTATGAGGTGCCTTTAGTCCTCGCTTAACCAAAGAAACAGACGATTTATGGAGTTCTGTGAGCTTAAATATAACAACACAACAACAGAATGAACAGTCGGAAACCATGACCTCTCTTGTGTGTAATTTTGCTTACAGTAAATACATGATCTGTGCAAGCACGCACATCTGCTTGTGTTTTAATGCACATGTAATATGAAATAATCTTCCACCTAAGTACCAGCAATGTTTTCAAATTGAAGCTACAGCTGAAGAATGTGTGTAAAGCGCGTAGTGTAAATCACCAGATCATATTCAAATTCAGTACTTACAGAGCAAGATATTTTCCATCCTTGCTGACAGACATAACAGCAGCAGACTTTTTAAGTAGCCTTTTATGTCCAATTTTCTTCCATGTACTTATGTCCCAAACTGAAGTTAAAGCTTTATCACCTGTTTGATTGAAGAAATACTTTTAGTATAGTCTGAGAAACAATAATATGGTAGTTTAGGTCATTTACTTAAGAGAGGCTCACATACCTTTTTGAACTGTGCAAAATAGAAAGGGTTTTGTCCCATCCTTAGAAAAGCGACAAAGTTCAATCTTTTCATCCTGCATTAATCAGACACATTATATGATACTAAAATAGAAGAAGAAAAATAAAAATATATTTCCAGAAGTTGCGTAAATATGACTTACTGAGTTGCGAGTCAAAGTAGTCACAGGAACACCATCTTCCGTCTTCCATATTCTTGCTGAGCCATCAGTAGATGTTGAAGCTAAGAACTCTGAGTCTAAGCTAGATATATACACAGGCAAGCAAAATGTTTAACATCCAGACTAAAGACAAAGGTAAATCTACGTAAAAGTCTAAAAGTTATATGTTCATTCAATGAAACAAGTAAATAGAGAATATTAAATGAAAAATTCAAAAACCAATAACAACCAAGACTGAAATGGTTCAAAGTAAAGTTTAGACATCCTTTGATCAGAGGAGAATTACAGAATGAAAAAATAATACTCGTCCTATTATACATTAACAATTTAAAATTAATTAATATAAATAACTTTTAAGAACCAAATAATTACACCAACCAAGCCAAACGTAAATAAACATCTCAATGTAGCTAGTCTTTGCATTGTAATTTTGAACATAATGATACAGGGTAAGGGTGAGCCAAGGGAAAACCTAAACTAGCACATTGGATCAGTAAATCAAGATTAGAGACAAGGGCAAGTACGCGAGATTTTTTTGTAAAATTTCAAACAACAAGAAGAGTGGGAAAAAAAAACTATGCACTCTATTCATACTACATTTAGTCAAGAGTGAATGGTTCACATATAACTTCTAGACTTTCTTTGATAAGTGGAAGAGTTGCATCAAACAAAAGACAACCAATCTTGTCCCTTGTAACTCATTAACATTGAAAATAATTAAGTACGCCAATCAAACCAAATGTCAATATCATCTGAATATAGCTTCTTTGAAAACATTATTTTCCTGTATTTGAGGGTACACAATGCACTGTACCACGATACCAAAAGATACAAGCTGGGAGCTCACCTGAAATCCATATCGCGGACAGACTTATGCGCTTTGGGTTCATCTAAAATCATAGAAAGGCTTGGGAACTCCAAAATTCTCAGATGCCCATCCTATGGTTAATTAGAACATGTCAATAAATGTTTTAAAAAAATGTATCAAAAACACAACACCAAGCCGAATAACAAACAGGCAGCATCAAAGATTGTTGCTTACCAAACCGCCGGTAGCCAACTTAGATCCGTCAACACTAAAAGCCAGACACTTCTGTGGACCGATTCCTTGCAAAGGAGCTGATTCTCTTGCCAACAGCTTGACGTTTGAGTCTTGCCCATGTAACTCATACAATCTGTAAACAAAAATCATTCATGACATTTTAAAGGAAGTATTGACCACTAAGAACTTAAGGCAAGATAGTAGATGTGGTAGGACTTGAGCAGTACACTATCTGAAACAACTATGAGACTAGATAGTCAAGCAATGCAGAAGAGAAACGGTAAAAATCGAGTAAATGAACAATGAATCATAGCGATGATGAGGAAAAAAAAAAAACAAATCGCTAGATATATTGATAGAAAAGTAACAGACTAACGATCCATCGGAAAAAGGGAAAGGAAAAACATCTTTGACCAGAAAGCAGAGATGGTAGACCAAAATATGTTCTCTGCTAAACCTCCTGTTTCAACAAACAGATACTGAACTCGAAAGTAAAATAAGGTACCACATCAAATGAGTAAATATGCCACGGATTTGTACACCGAAAATCATATCCAACAAATGATAATCACCATAAAACTATAAACCAGATACATTTCGTGTAAAGGTTGTCTCTTGTTAACTAATCAACCAACAAGAAACACATGACCACAACAGAAAGGCCGTTAAATCTCGAAACTCACTTGCAGCCACCATTGGAGGTGGAGCAAACGATGTCATCTCCACTCGGGTGCACAGCAATCGAAACAGGCTCACCGTCCACCGCTTCAAACACATACGTGGCCTAACCAAAATAGGCACACAAAAAAGTCAAAACCCCAACCGACAAAAAAAAGTCAACCAAACCAAAACCAGATGAATGAGAAGCAGAAGACAAACCAGAGGAGAGGAAGAGAGAGAGGTGGTGTTTGGGTCGTACGAGAAAACGGTCAGAACTGAACAAGTGGATTGTTTAGTCCCGAACACAACCCAGTTTACATTCTCGGGTCGCCGGATCCACGACCCGCACGTTACAGTTCCCTGCTGCTCCGACCCGCCGCCGTCCATTCAGAATATGAAGCAGAGAAAATGAAAATCGAAAACCAAAAAAAGCTGATACAAAATTCGACGCTTCCTTTTTCGGGGTTTGGAGTTTAACTTATATAACAGTATATAACGAAACGACCGGGAAAGCCAACTTGATCTTTGTTGTTGTGGGTCCCGCAACCCAAGTGCTTGCTGGCGGTGTGTTTTATGAGACGACGTCGTCCTCGTCAACTCTTAAGCGGAATATTCGCTGCTGGATATTCCTTCTGCAACGCTTTGTTATTGTTTGGGCTTTTGACCCGAATGGCCCGTTACATGAGTCGGGTTGCCCCATAGGCCCAAATTTTCTCTTCTGGTCTAAACCCTACCGTTTTCTGGAGGGTTTTGGTGTGTCTGAGATAAAGCGCATAGTGGGTGTGTTCCTCTTTGCTTTGGTGTGTCTGCTGCTACTGTATGAGTGATAAAGGTAATTACTATTATTCTCTCGGTATCGTTTGCAATAGAATTTGTTAGTTGGGTATTGGTTTTGGTTATGCTTGTTCAATTTGGATATAGTCGTACCCAGTTCACTTTTTTGATTCTCAGTTGCTCGGATTCTACTTTTCATTATATTGGGTGTGAAATGAAACGGAAAAGGAATTGTTTTTCTTCTTTTTGAGTACTAGTGTTTGTGTGCTGCCCATTTTGTTTGCTTGAGTTTAAGAAACAATAGTTGAATGCTGCAGTTTGATTGCATTACGAGTAAGGAAGATGGGTGTGAAGGGTGTGCATCAAGGCCATGGTGCCATTGTGCCTCCGATAGAACAGGTCAGTTTGTGTTTTTAGTAATGCAGATGAAAACAATTATATATTGTCTAGTAGTCCCTTGAAGTTTGGAACTAAGTAGAATTTTTCTTGCCCTGCAGAAGCTCAATGATGAGATGGATATAAGGAAGAACAAGTATCTTAGAGGTGGAGAAGCTAATCTTGAGGTATGACACTGTGAACGTGGGATTCAGGCGTGAATCAAGCTTTATTACTTGATTATTTTGAATTTTGAATTCATCTTAATTCCATGTTTGCAGGCTTTGAAAGATAAAAAGTTGAAGGGTCAACTAGCTGTTAGAGAAGATTTACATCTCAGAACTGCACAAGCTGCGGCTAAGGCTGAGAAGGTGAGTTTTGAGTAATGTGATATCTCAATCTGTCATCAACTTATAAAATGGTGTCTTGGAATCACTCATTCTTGACAGTACATTGGATTTTGTAATAATAGTGTATAGGTTTATGGCTTCAATCTATGATTGGTCTTAATACTGTTTATTGGCTTTGGGATAAACCTTTTTCCAAATTTACTGGAGTTAATTGAAAATCAAAGAATCTTCCACGTCATAACAATAGATTTAATAATTTTTTTTTTTTTGGTGATCTATTGTAGTACCTTCTGCCAAGTGAAGAAGGTTATTTGGAGCCTGAAGGCTTAGAGAAGACATGGAGGATCAAACAGGACGCAATAGCCCCTGCAGTAGATGTCTTAAGTGCAAGGAATCAATACGATATTGTTGTACCAGGTTGAAATCTCAACTTTCGTTATAAATTTGTACACATTTAGTAACTATACAGTCCATCGAAACTGACTCAAGAAAAGTATATTACAATTGCTAATTATTGTACTGCTCATTAACTTAGTGGCTACTGACTAGTGTTACATCTGAAACCCTAAACTGTAGCTAATTTGCCTAACAAAGCTAGTCAAGCATATCAAGAGAATGAAGATCTAAACTCTAACCTTAGAAACATTTATTAATAAGCATAGTATTCAAAATGCTAACTAGTTCCAAGGGCTCCTCGTTGTATGTAGATCTTACCAAGAGAATGAAGCGTCTCGATAAATATTACTTTGAGAGGCCATCTTCAACATAGATTTTTTCTTTTTCTTTTTGCAGACCTTCCTTTTTTCCAGTATGGGTTTCCTCTGCAAAAATAAAAAAAAAAATAAAAAAAATAAGTAAAAGAAAAGAACCATCCAAATCAGAAACTATTTGTCATCTTATCGCTATCATCCTCATAGTATATGTAATATCATGAAAAACAAATTTATCATGGAATTAAATTGCATGGTGGCTAGAAAGAGGGAGGTTGGTCAAACACTTTTTCAGAACGGACATGATACGGACTGGTTCTTAAAGTTACCATCAGAGATCGTAACTGCGCTATTGGAGTCTGTTTGACCTCTCCCAAATTTTAATGCACTGGTGCAGGTTAATAACATTTTGTCTCTTAAAGACAATGTGCTAATGATGGCACTTCACATACGGCGTCTTTTTAACCTGCTTGAACTAATTCAAAGTACGCCAAAAATAGTATTGTTTTTATGTGTTAGGTAATTTTTTGATACAGATACTACCCTTTCTAATCTTTTTTGTGTGCCATGATTGTTATGGTGGTCCTTACTTCATATACACATTCTTTTTTTCACTATCCTTGCTCAGTTTGGTTTGTAGAACTCCTAAGCCATCCGAACTTTTTTTTCACTGTTATCATGAAATTTCGGTTTCATTCTATTCACAGTGCAATGTAGGACACTTAGGGTTACAATGCATGAGGTCTTAGAAGAGTGAAGTTTAGGGTTATAATCTGTGGGGAGAATGGTCGTTGTGGTTATAGAACTGGGATTGAACAGAAAGGAGGAAGAGAATATAGGGAAATTCACCAAAGAGTTGTTCCTCTAGTGATCAGACACTTGGTTTGCTCCCAAGTGATCTGGGGTTCGACCCTCTCCTATGGTACCCACCTAGCGTTTGCTAGTGTTTCCAGTTTCCCAAATGTTGTGGGGTCAGGCGGGAAGCCTAGGGATTAGTCCGGTCAAAGATCCAGATGCCGTAGCATCCAAAAAAAAAGACTGGGAAATCTGGAATCACACCCGAAGGGTTCTCAGAATCACACCAAGACTTCTAACACCAGAAGGTCTTGGGACAGTTGATCGCTCTTGTTAATACCTTCTAGGATATCAATGACTACATGAAAATGCATTATGAAAACTAAAACAGAATTAAACTCTATATTATATGATTTATATCAAACAACTTGGATATCTATCACTGATCTGAACTCATCTGCAGATCTCGGTCCGTACAGGCTGGATTTCACGCCAAGTGGTCGATACATGACGGTCGGTGGACACAAGGGCCATCTAGCTATTGTAGACATGAAGCAAATGAGCCTGATCAAAGAATTTCAGGTATTCTAGGATACTGAAAAGTGCTATCTCTTTGCTCTGATGCTGGTTTTTTCTGTGCTTCAGCGCTTCTGTGCTTCTGTAACCCTGTTCACATGTTCTATACTTCATATGCGAAGTTTAATTATACTAATGATGACATGTATAGAAACAGAACTAATGAATCATAAATGTTTTTCAAAACTTGGAACCATTTACTTTATAAGTTTATATTGTCCATCAGTTTTCTGGGTGAGGAAGTTGGGAAGGCATAATGCAAGTAAAAGCTGCGTAAAATTTGGTTTTCCACCTTTTGTTTTCTAAAGTTTATGTCGAATTAGACTTTCGTTATGCAAACCTCTTGCTTTCTAAGGTTTCTGTGTAGGACTTTGTTTATGCAAATCTTCAGTCAATATTGTTTACAGTTAAATTCATAGTTCAGTGTGATTGTAGCTTTCCACTGTCCAAATGTGATAGGGGTCTTTTTGGTTTTACATGGGTGAACATGACAGTAATCAATGCTTTTCAAATGTGCAGTTGGGTCATTAGTAGGAAACCTGTTTTCCATTTTTTAATTATGTAAAGGAAAATTGGATGGTTTTATTTGTACTTCAACATTTGGGTGGAATATGGACTGATTAGCACATTGCTTATTTTCTTCTCAGGTTAGGGAGACGGTTCGCGATGTGGTATTCTTGCATGATGAGACGATGTTTGCTGCAGCCCAGAAAAAGTATAAAACTGTTTGCTGTAATTATTAATTGGCCTCAGTTTGATATATTTAAAAGTTAGTTCTTTTTTTTAGTTGGTAGCCTTTCGAATCCACATGGTTGAGTGCTTTGGACTGTCACTCAAAACTCTTCTGTCATCACCAATTCACCATTATCCTCCGAAAAAAAAAAAAAGAGTTTAGGATCCTAATTTTTTTGTTTTAAACAGTATATCATGTTGGTTAACTGTCCACTTTTTGGTTATCTGCAGGCTTCTTTTTTGTTTCTTTATTTTTCTTTCGTTATGCATGTTGATAAGAATATGTGGCCACAACTTACAACTTAGTTGTTCTGAGCACTCTTGTTTTGTCTCCTGCTATAGTTTATCTTTTTTTTAAAGTTTCAGCACCTCCATTTTGTATTTGTTATCATACTTTATAATCATATATATTTTTAGTATAGCTAACCATTATGGTTTACTACAGGTACCCATATATTTATAATCGGGATGGAACTGAACTTCACTGCTTAAAGGTTGGCATACTGAACCTACTAGATTGTCTATAAGATAACTATATCGTAAATGGCTCATAGTCCTGCATGCATTCTAAAGGCTTTATACAACTATTGCTGGCATGTTAATAATTACTCAGTAAGTCAGTATGAGGGTTTCAGTGTCTTCTGTACTTATGTTTGATACTGTCTCCTTCATTTAATGTCTTCACTTTCTTTTTAGTTAATATAAACATTCTAGTGATTCTACAGTTTTTGGAGCTGAAAGAAGATTCCAATGTTCAAATTTTCTGTTTTTGCCAATTCCATTGTTGAGTATTGTGACTAGTCATGAGTTCATTATGATTTGCTGTGACTGAGTATTTAGTGTTGAGGTGTGGGAGTTTCAAACTGAAGTTATATTGCTTATTATGTAGGAACATGGTGCAGCTCTAAGGCTTCGTTATCTTGAACAACACAGACTATTGGCATCAATAAATGAATATGGCCAGCTTCATTATCAGGATGTAACAGATGGTAGGATGATTGGTAGTTACAGGACAGGCTTTGGCCGTACTGATGTGATGCAGGTGAACCGCCACAATGCACTTCTTTCATTGGGTCATTCAGGTGGTAAAGTTACCATGTGGAGTCCTACAAGCTCTTCTGCTGTTATCGAGATGCTGTGCCACAGGGGACCCATCTCAGCAATAGCTTTCCACCCTACCAATCGCGATCTAATGGCCACATCTGGGAAAGAGAAAAAAGTTAAGCTCTGGGACATGAGGAATCTTAAGGGGCCACTCCAGACGTTACCAGGTCAGGCAGAGACTCTGGATTTCAGTCAAAAGGGTCTGCTCGCTCGTGGAACTGGATCTTTTCTACAGGTCCTGAGAGATTCTTCTGGGAGTCAGAAGTACGAGAAATATATGACTCATCCATTAGTTAAAGGTTACCAAATAGAAAAGGTGTTGTTTCGACCGTATGAAGATGTTTTATGCATCGGGCACTCCATGGGGTGGTCTAGTATTCTGATACCTGGTTCTGGGAACCCCAATTTTGATTCGTGGGTGGCAAATCCATTTGAAACACGTAAACAGAGAAGAGAGAGGGAAGTGCACTCTCTGCTTGATAAGCTCCCACCTGAGACAATTATGTTTGATCCCACAAAGATTGGCACAGTGAAACCTCCAAGGAAAGATAAACCGACAAAGGAGGAAACACAGGCTGAGCTGGAAGCTGCTGTTGAAGATGCTAAGGACATTGTCCCGAAGAAGAAAACAAAGGGGAGGAGTAAGCCAAGTAAGATGAAGAAGAAGAAGCAGGAGCTAGTTGCCGGTGCCAAGAGGCCTTTCTTGGAACAGAAAATGAAAGAGGATGAACAAGCGGCTAGAAAGAAGCAGAAAGCAATGGAGCAAGTGGAACTACCAACATCATTGCAGCGGTTTGCTCGCAAGAAAGCAGCTACATGATCGTGCTAATGCAGACTGTTTCTAGTGAATTTTAGTCATCGCTTTCTAGCAATTGTAATGCATTTTAATGTTATTCATTTGTGATATCTGTTGTTATCTTGAGTTAGTTATTTTTTACAATTTTGCCTCATGTATCAGAAAAGGTTATATCCCAAACAAAACGAGAAATATCATTGATGTTTATCAACCACGGCTGTCACAGTTGTTCACACAAGAACTCACTGGAAAACCAGAAACATCAGAACACCTGTCCTGTTTCATTCATTTCAAACCACAAGCGAATTTGCAAACCGAGGAAAATTGTATATGTAAACGTAGAATTTACACATGAGAGTTGAGATTAGGAAAAAAATACCGTCCGACTATTATGTATTTGTGCGACCGTGTGACATTTGTGTGACATTACTCTTCTTATTTGCAATACTTTTGACACTGTAAATTCATGATTTTAACCAGAGAAAATGAGTATTAAGCTTTGTTTTGACCCCATTATTGACCCAAACGGGTGAACTCGCTCTAAAAAACAATAGGGACATACTTCTCTACATATGGAAGGGACCCGGTTTTTTAGGGGCGGGTTTTCCTGACCCGTTTTGTCGAGCTAATAAGCTCTTTGTTGTTTTCCTTGAAGCGTCCTAACAGAAATGGTAGGACCCAAAAGACAGTTGCTTCCGCTCCTCCTATTCCTACTCCTCTCTCTCTTTGCCCTCTCCTTCTTCTCCTACCACCACTCCTCCCTAAACCCTAACCCTAACCCTAACCCTAACCCTAACCTCTCTCTCCACCCCCAAATCCCCAACTCTTTCACCTTCGTCATCAAGCTCCTCGCCTTCAACCGCCTCGACTCCCTCTCCCGCTGCCTCCGCTCCCTCGCCGCCGCCGACTACCTCTCCGACCGCGTCCACCTCCACCTCCACATCGACCATTTCGCCCTCCCCGACTCCGACGCCGATCGCCAGCTCCACGAGTCGCGTCGCATTCTGGACTTGGTCGATGGGTTCCGGTGGAGCTTCGGCGAGAAGGTGGTGCATTACCGGACTCAGAACGCGGGGCTCCAGGCGCAGTGGCTCGAGGCCTGGTGGCCTGGTTCCGATCACGAGTTCGCCTTCGTCGTCGAAGATGACGTGGAGGTCTCGCCGCTCTATTACAAGTTCCTCAGGAATCTGATTCTCAATTACTATTACAATGCCTCTAATTCTCGTCCTTACATCTATGGAGCTTCGCTTCAGCGGCCAAGGTTTGTTCCAGGTACCATCGGATTTTGATTTCTTAGTATATATGATCTGAATAGTGTTGATTATACAAGAAGAATGATCATTTCTGGTATTATGTGAAGCTATTGAATATCCATGTGTACCATTTCAGTTGCTCTCTAAACTTTTGGTGTCTTACGTTTGAATTCATTTACAAGTGCATACATATAGATATGGGAGACAAAGATGAATAACTAAACGGACATATAGCTTATAGGTATATCCGTGTATTTGTAGATAGAGAATTATGCATATCAACACAGCAACACATCATTATCCTTTCTGCATTTGCGTAGCAGGAAAGTAAGCGTTCATGGTTTAAGATTAATTACTTGCATTTAATATTTTGCTGTTTTCCTTTAATTTACTTTTAGTTATTTATTTATTGATTGTATTCCCATAGCCGCTGAACCGATTTATTTATTTTTGTTTCTTTTTTCTTTTTTAAGGTTTAATGGAGATGAATCGTCGGATCTTTTATTAAAAATAGAAATAAGAATTACAAGTCTTGCAATAAGCTTGAGCTTATAAAAACCAGAGGCATAGCTCCCCAATTTTACAAGAATTCCCTGAATTTAAAGCAAATCTCGTAGGCAACCTTATTGGACTGACGTTAAGCATTGCGGAATATAGGGCCTGCCATCAAACTGTGCCCCTCTATAATGTCATCATACATAGATCCTAACACGGATGTATGGGGAATGACTACCTGCTTAGTAGCATTAGCGAGAAGTAGAGAATCAGTTTAAAAAATTATAGGAGACCAACCTTGTGTCTGTGCCAATTAATAGCAGCTCTCCCAGCCTATGCATTTCTGCTGACTGTAAAGAAGTGAAAGTCTGAAAGAGACCTTCCACACACTGCCCATCTGAATCACGTACAATAATACCTCTCCCGGTTTCTTCCACAAAAGCACCACCCGTATTTAATTTGAACCATCCCACAGGAGGAGCTTGCCATGTAAATTGACGCCTCTGCTTCTCTTGTGCGTTCCTATGAAAAAATTGATAATCTGTCAACCGAGCTTGTAAATGAAAAACAACATCACCCCGGTCTTGCACTAGTATCCTTCCACATCCTATTGTGTCTTTCTTGCCAGACTCTCCATAGAAGAGACAGAAGTTTTGTCCAACCTTCTGCCGAGAGAGACCTAAGACAATAATCAAACCCTTCCAATAAAGAAAGAGACAGAATGCCCTTATCAAAACACACAAATCTTAATTCTGTTTGACTCCAAAATAGCCTTTTTAAAGCCACATTCCCGACATAGGTGTGTTGTAGTTTCCACTTCAAGAGAGCACAACACACAAAGATGATTTTCAATGGGAACAAATTACTAGGAAGAATATTCTGTAGCACCCTCCATACATGTAATTTAGGCGTACCTGGAATTGAAGCACTCCAAAGTTCCTTGAGTTTCTTCCACAAAGCATTATGCACAACAATTACTCCTCCCTCAGCCTGATCTGCTCCCATCTTCAATGCTAACTAGCAAGCACTTTTGACTGTGGATAAACCTTTGGAATCCCCATGCCACACTCGTCGATCTCTACGGCATCTCGCACTCAATGCTAGAATAGAATTGGCTTCCTCCACCGAAAACAGACTACATACCAAAAAATCGCCATCTCTTCCAATGAATTTTTCTTAGTCTTAGTTTTTGTTTTTGTTTAATGGTGATATTGAATGGGATTGAACTCCTAACCATTCTAATGATAAACCGTTGTCCCCGCCCTCCATCATCATTTTTAACTAACCCCAAGACCTTTTCCTGTTTTATTCCATGCTATATATTAAAGTATTCCCCATGCTTCTGGCCTTTCATTTATTGGACCCTTCATTACTGGGTTTGATCGTAAACTAACAAAAACTATGCAAATGAAAGTCTCAGTTTGACTTTTCTTTCTATCTTAGAAACTGATTGTTTCTTGAAATGTTGATTAAGGTAAACATGGGAACAAACTACAATTGGATAATAGAACACGACTCTTTTTGTACCAACTGGTAGGCACTTGGGGTCAGCTTCTCTTTCCTAAACCATGGAAAGAGTTCAGGTTGTGGTACGATGAACACAAGGCCAAAGGCATTAAGCCAATCCTCAATGGCATGGTACTTTCATTTTCTTTCTCTTTTGAAAAATGTGTATGGCGATTTGCTTATTGGTTAAGTTTTATATTTGAGTTGTGACTTGGTTGAGATGTGAAATTTATGTGCAGGTAACAACTGGGTGGTATAAAAAGATGGGGGAGAAGATATGGACACCTTGGTTCATTAAGTTTATTCATACTCGTGGCTATTTTAATATCTACACCAACTTTTTACATGAGAGAGCGCTTAGTGTCTCTCACAGAGATGCTGGTGTCAATTATGGGAAGACTGCTGGGCCTGATTCACATATTTTGGATGAAAGTTCTCTTGATCTGAAGTTTTGGGATATGCAATCTTTGAGTGATCTCAAGTGGTATGATTTTTGTTTCAGAGAAATATTTCCTGAACGAGTTGTTGTGAACCTTGATGAACTTGCGTCTATTATTGATTCTGTGCAGAAACACAACTCCGTTATTATTGTTAACCTGTTTCAGGCAAAAGAGATGATAATTAGAAACCTACTCTGCCACTTTGAGACTCTAAATTTGTTGAATTATATACTTATCGGCCCCGAGTCTGAACTCCTGTTTGATCTGGCACGAAGAGGACATCCAGTGATCGCTACGAACCGCTTTCTGGAGAGTGTAGGAGCTCATAAATTGATATCTACGCAGCATTCTCAGGTGCAAAAGATTGATGAAATATTAGTCAAGATCTATGTATTAGAGAAGTGTATACAATCTGGGTACAGTTCCTGGGTGGTGGATGGAAACATGCTTCCAGTAAGCAGTGACGCATTTGTCGAGTATGACCCCTCATATGGTTTCTATATAGGTAACACCTCAGAACTTTTCTTTGCCAGGAGATCATCTTCTGCTCGAAAGGTTCGGGACAATGATATTATAACAAAATTCGCAGTGGTGGTGAACTCTCTTCTAGTGAAACAACAGAGCATAAATTTCGTTCAAGTAATGGCTCAGATTTTGGAACAGGATAAAGGTGTGAGGGTTAAATATCTTGACGAAACAAGCTTTGCTCTTAGGATTGATAACAGTAAGGTCAATCAATCTCTAGGTGATGGAAAGCAGGTGGCATTCTGGTCTAATGATATGGCTTCCAATCTTGTTCAACAGCGGCTTCAGGAACTGGGTGCTTGGATTGTAGATGATGACTATTCGTGTAAGGCTGTTATCTGTCACCAGTCATAAGTTCATAACATCATTGAATTTTTGTATTATTGATTGATATTCTACATTTTCTGTAGCCGTTCTCTGTAGTAGTGCAGCAAGTTTCAACTCTTATAGTGTATTGAAGCCCAATTTGTCCCAAGGTTCAGTTTTCAAATTTACGAGAGGATAGTGATTTTTCAACGCACTTCTGCTTTTCAAGGTGAGGGATGAAGGACCAATGGTGGTGATGAAGGGTCTTTCGGTACATTGCGTCTTGAATTGTCCTTTGATCCTACATTGAGTCGTGAAGCTTCTCAAAGCACAAACTTTGACCTAGTAATTTTTTTGCCAACTTTGAGAAGGAAACCAGCCCTGAAAACTGATCATTATTGCCTTCAACCAATTGACATTCATCCTGTTGGCAACCAAATTTAGGGGCGTGTTAGGATCCATGGATTCCAGGAATAGCTGATCACACACCGGCAATCTTGGCTCCGATGGGAGCAGCTTTCGAGTAAAGACTGCATATTGACATTCCTTTGTGCATTCTCCTAGAAAACCCAACACTTCAAATGTTTCTAATGATATTTGGAAGAAGATTTGGAAAGGGTTCATTCCTGCTGCATCTAAGTCATACACACCTGGAGTGTGCAACAGTATCCTTCCAGCTTTGGAGCGTCTTCCCTCTAAGCATGTGGTTTCGAAAGCATTTGTTTTAAGTGCTGGTGAGAATGAGACTATTCTTCACTTATGTCGAAATCACCTATATCCTAGGCTAGTGTTACAAACTAATGCTGGGTTAAGCTTGATTTGTTTGTACAAATGCCTTTAAAATAAGGAACTAATGTTCTTGTCATGGGGCATTTGGAAAGAGAGAAACAACACTTTGTGAGCAGAAGTCGGCTCGGGCTTGTGATGTGGCGCGATGTACTGGCACAGGAGTTGCTGAGAAGGTAGGATGAACTATTGGAGTACTAGAGAGAGAGAGTGATTTTTGTCGTAAGGAAGCCAGGCAGTCGGCGGGTTCCTTGACTGCCGGAGGGGCTAGACATCTTCGAAATTTGATCTAGGCAGAACATGTAGAAGTTTTAGCATATCAAGCGCGACAGTGGACTTTGTCTTAGAGCACAACATGATGCCAGTTATGATAGACACGTTCAACGGCGGTAACAACAGGTTTCAGTTAACTCGAATTTGAATACTGACCTTGCTGGGAAGGATATTTGATGACATAGGAGAGTCAGTGCTCTCTTCCAAATGCGAAGATATGTCACACAAACCAAGGTTGCGCCTGCAGATCACGCCCAGTACCAGCAACAGGAGTTGCCTTCCTTTTCTACCCCTACGCTGAATCTGCTGTCTTGTGATTCTTATAATTTGAATAATGGGATCACATCATCAACAAGAGTTAATAATCATCCTGCAACGGGAACTTGTCCAACTGAAGGTCTAAAAATTGCAACGGTATGTAACAACTAAATTTTCGCTAAGAGCTGGTGCTGCGACCGACCTTGCAGTTCTCATGATCCTGTTCATCATATGAACCGGCATCTCCAACATGATACCAGCAAAGTCATCCGATAAGGCAAAGAATTCTACTGCAAATATGGCCTTTGAACTTTGCTGATTCTGAAACTCTCTTTAGCAAGATATGCCCACAACATCAACTCTTATCAGCATATGCACATTAGAACCTTTAGTTCTGGAAAAAATCCCTCCGAACCCTTTCAACCTGTTTAGTGCTCCAACAAGGTCATGACAAAACAGAGCTTTTATGTTCTTCCTTCCCAAATTCAAGGCATTGCAAAGATAATGGTACTAGAGAAGAGCATGTTCTCACCATTAATGAGTCGAACATGCTGCACACCAGGAGACTGCGGCCTTGTTCTGAACTTATTTGATGATGTATTTGAGGGAGCATAATGGTCTCTGGAACGTAGGGCCTTCTACAGCTCTATTTGCACTCCATCAAGCATTGCTAAGTTCCTTTCTTTTATAGCTCAAACTTCAAACAGAAGTCTACAATCATACAAGAATCAAGAACCATGAAAAGAATTTCAAAAAAAAAAAAAAAAAGAACCATGAAAAGAATATCCATCAAACAACAGACCAACATCATAATTACACTTCTCACAACTCATCTACATGGTGACATACTGACCAGAAAACTTCTTTTCCTTTTCAAGATCATTTACTCATTTCTTTTTTTTCCTTTGAACGGTGAAACCAGAGTTAGAACAAAGTATCATTTGAGCCAAAGAACTCAACAGAACCCAACATGGCATAATTATTTGATAACTGATACCACTTGGAAATCAAATATTTTTTTGATCACCCGAGTATTATCCCCTCTTCTCTACACCAGAACCATAACTCAGTTCCTTCTGAAAAAGCAAAACATCGAAAAACTAACCCAATTGAGGTTAAAGCTTTCCATTGTCTAAGAACAACCGAAAATAATCTGTTTCCTTCTTTAAACAGTTATGCAGATACTGAACATTAGACAAGCAACCAAAGAAACTTTAGACAAGCAACCAAAGAAACAGGTAAAACTTCGGAATCCAACACTCTCGATTATTCTTAATTTATCTACTTGGTATTTAAAACCCAGTATATATATACCCAAAAGGAAAGCTTTTAGTGTATAGGTAACAGCAAAATGGAATTATATTCATGAGGCAGATACTTTATACAAACAAGATTACAATAGATAAAGTATACTTGTGAGTTTTTTTTGTAACAAACCGCTTGCTAATACATATATGTACTTTCTAGCATGTTATACTACCATGACCCTGATAGCCCAGTAATTTACATTCACACAGATATGCAAGCCTCAAGTAGAAATTGCCTACTTTTAGAGATGATAAGACCACTGGAAGACCATTACGCCATAGTTCTTTTTCAATTATGATTCTTCTTTTTTCAATTTCCAGGAGAGTTAATTTTGAAAGCTATATATACTAATAGACGTTCTTTTAGTTTGTTATAAAGACACACATACATATGAAAAAGGCATTTCATTTTTTTCCCTTTTTTTGAATAGTATATGAATAAACAAAACATGTTAAAATGAAAGGAATGAGTGAATGCAATGAATTGAAACCAACGAAATTGATTTATCAATCTATCATTATATCTATCAAAAGTTCAGATTCCAAATTTCCAATCTACCCAGAATACCACTCCATACAATACATTATAAATACTGGTTTTGTAATTCATAAAACATACCTTCAATCCCATCAGTATGAGAATTACATTTGTTTTAGAACATTCTGGGAAAAGAAGACCAGATAATGTATCATCTTTCATGAGATTTCTTACACCATGTTCAAAAAATATATCCATGACACAGAAATGATATTTGTGTACCACAAGGTCGATGCAAAAGTAAATTAGCCACCAGAATTTAGACAACCATTAGTAGTAAACATATATGTCGCGCACACACACACACACGTGTGTGTGTGTATCCACACCCACATACGAGTCATATCATATACTAAAGATAAGAAAAGGCTAAAACGCTCAACTAAATAAATAGATTTGCATAGTTATAAACTTACTTTAGTTCTTCCATTTATTCCTTTTCCTTATCAGAAGCAAATGAAAAAAAGTCAACGACTTCAATATCACCAAGAAAATCATATGTTGTCAACTGTTGTTAGTGACTGATATATAAACATAACTACAAACTTCAAAAGAAGTTTAACTTAAATTACCAGTCCTAACCTTGCCTACAACGGTGAATCGGTGTCCTTTCTCCCTATGCTACTGTGCACTCTAACCTTCAGTAACAACCTTTTTCCTAACATCTACTCCACCCATGCGTCAGAAGAAAGAAATGAGTTACGGGAGGTGAGCAACAGATACCTAGACACACTGTCATAGTTGGTTAATCTTCATCATAATCTTCCTCATCCTCATCTATCCTCCTAGTCAAATTGGCAAGTTGCATGGGATCAATGGCCATTGTTTCCATGCCCGTCAAAGGCCAACCTAGGAATTCCACATGCTTCATATCAGGAGTAAACTGTGAAGACAAATTAGCAGGAACAGGAGCAGTAGCAGTAGCAGGAGCAGGAACAGGACCATGAACAGCGGCTGATGTAGTTGCTGAGTCCTCATTTTCATTCAAGTCCACATTCAGATCAAAATTCCGAGCTGCTATTTCTGCACTATTGGCACCTGAAATGTTTTCCTTTGACCCTTTAGGCTCTATAGCATCATCTGGCAACTCAAGGGGTTCATCAAGCTTGTCCTCGTGCTTACTAATATCCAAATCATCCTCATATTTCTCATTAGGTGCACTTATCTCCCTCCCTACTGTCCGACTACCACGTGGGCGACCTCTAGGCCTGCCCCTACCCCTTCCTCTTCCCCTTCCACTTCCAGGGGTGTTACCAGCATCATGCACCATCATACACGCCTTGGACTCTTCATCAGTATCAGTGTCTTCATCATCAGCAACTAGTTTCCTCCCCCTTCCTCTACCCCTACCCCTTCCTCTGCCACTTCCAACGGTATTACCACCATCAATCATCATCTTACTCCTCTTGGTCTCATCATCACTCTCGGTATCCTCATCATCGACACTCACTTTCCTCCTCTTTGCAACCGAACATTCATCCCCAACAGCATCAGACCCCCCTAAATCAGGAACCTTACTGACAATATCCTTCAAGAAATCAAAAACACTAAACGTCTTCACACACTGTTTCAAATGCAGAGAATTCATGGTCTTGGCTCCCCTCTTCAGCGTAATCTCATAAGTCCGGTCACACAAATCCTGCAGAAACAGCTCCAAGGCTTTCGAAACCAGGAGCGGCACGGCCAGAGCTATCTTCCCAACATCCTCATCGGTCTGCATAATCTTCTTGATTCGAGCAGCGGGGAAACGAGTATCAAGCTTCTTCCTCATGATGTCAAACTCTGACCATCAAGTCCAAAATCAGCCAAAAAATCCCAAAAAGTAAAAACAAAACTAATCCAAATCCACGCCTAACATCAAATAAGATATCAACAAAAACAAACCAAAGCTATCGAAAATCAAGCCTCTATTGCAATTAGAAATTAGAAATAGACAAGTATGTAAGAGGTTGAAAGATGAGAATCAATTTAACACATAAACCCTAGACCCTAGACCCTAAATTAACACCTGTGCAAAGCCCCAAATAAGGAAAAGAAGAGTTCAGAGGACAAACCTGTATGACCACGGCAGCGGCGGAGAGGGACGATCGAAAAGAATAAGGGCACGAGGAGAAGCAGAGAAGTGATGAAGACGAAGAAGAAGAAAAGTCATGTAAAAGGAAAAGAGAGGAGGAAGAGGAAGAAGAGGGTATAAATATGTTGGGCGGTGAGAGTAAAGGATTCTAATTTTTAATTTCCAGAAGGAATGAGATAAGGTGCAAGTTATTGTCTGCTAGGGTTTGGGCTCGGGTGTTTTTTTTTTTTCAAAAAGGTAAAAAGAAGACACAACAAAACCCGACTACAACCAACACTCAGAGAGTCAAAGTAGCTGACTAGCTGCAAGAGGAAGAGATATGTTCCAAGCTTATGTTCCAAGTTGATATTCCAACTTTGAATAGCATCCGCCACAAAATTTATTTTCTTAATGAATATGTGTGAAAGAAACTTGACTAATTTGAGAGGCAATGAAGACAATGGAACCTTTCTAGTGAGGACTCTTAATTAAAGACTTTTCGGTTTATGGTTTAAATGACCCAATTTTTGATCACATTTTGACATCTCATCCGTTCAATTTTTAGGTTTATATAAATAGATCATTTATACAATTTTTCAGTCAAATTAGTATTCGTTAAGATAACAAACTAGATCAAATTAATGGACGAACCAAATCTGTCAAATATGAACCGTTCAAGTTCATAATTGATAAATCATACTTATGAATGCCTTAACAATTTTTAATATAGCTGAAAACTTGTAGAAATAATCTACTCATAAATACCTATAAACTGAACGGTCAAGATGTGGATATAAGATCAAAAGGTGGGATAAGCCGAAAAGTCCTCATTAAGTCCTCAACTTAAGGTTCTCACTAGAAAGGCTCCCATGAAGACAATATATTTAACAAAAATGTGAATCTTCCAAGGGGTACGGAAAGCACCGTTGATGGAGTCAATAAGGATTTTTGAGTCTTCTTCAACCAAAATTTTATGATATATATGGATCCAAGTTGCTAATGTCTCACACGTAATGCAGAAGCTTCAACAGTGAGAATATCATTAGGACCAATATTTTTTGTAGATGCTAGATAGGTTGACCATCTAAAAACAAAGCCGGATGAGGCAGAATGATTCTGAACAAATCTATAAAAAAAAATTAAAAATTGAGCTTAAGTGTCTGAGGAGGAGGAGCATGCCAACGAATAGGCTTAATAAACCTGTAAGATTTCTTAGGATGACGCGCATTAACAGTACAATATTAACGAAAAAGATTTTTTGCAGAGTAAACAACATTTCAGGGTGGACATTAGGTCATGATTGTAGAAAAGAGTTCAAAAAATGAACTTGAACACTAGGAAAAGTCAATTGTCGAACATGTTGAGCAAACTTGCAATGTAGGTATAGATGATTAACTGTTTCTAAAGTAGATTGACAAAAACTTCTATCAACCTATAGATTAGTAAAGAGTCTATCTCTCGTAGCAAGTCTACTTCCAATGAGTTGCCACGCAAAAACTTTAACTTTAGGTGGAACGTACACAGAGCTTCCACATCTTCTTTAAAAGAGGAGTTTAAGAGTGAGCTTCTAAATTTTGAGTCAGTAAACGAGAGGCTGAGTTTATAAAGAAATTCCCATGTCCCTTGAGACACCAATTCAAATTATCAGTTCGAGAAAAATACGGGAGAGGAGTAACCTGGATAGGTTCTTCTACTTAGTGAGGTAAGATCGTTTTTTCTTGGATGGTTGGAACAACGCACTTGAATTCCTCTTTTTATAAAACAAATGACTCAAATATAACTGAAAATTAGGCCTGGCAGAATTGCACACAACACGATAACACGACAAGAAAACAAACAAAATTTTAGGGATTTGTTTGAGGTTTATAGGTTTGATTTCATATAGGGTCACCACCGATAAGAACACGATTTTTAATGGTTTGGTTTAGGGTTAAACCGTTAATACGATAAAACCATTAACATAAGGGTAATTTTATAATGTTTACTATATATAAGAAACCTTAGGGCAACTATTTTGTCCATCACACTCTGTTTCACCATACATTCGTAAATTTTGCAATATATTCATTAATATCTATTTTTGTCGTTACAAGAAATTCGAAAAAGAAAAAAGAATAATTAGGTATTAATCATAAGTTTTTTTTTTCTTAATGGGTTTTTACGGTTAACACGATATTTTATGGTTTGGTTTTGGTTTTAGCATCATCGTTACGATAGGTTAACGGTTTATTATGGTCTGACATGATAAATATACGAAATAAAGTTAATCCGACATGAACACGACCGACATGGTGTTTTTCCAGGTCTATAAAAAATGCTTCATATTTTTTAGACTTGAAAGCCCGACACGTACGGCTTGAGATTCCCATTATTGCCTCTTGTCCCTTACGAGTAAAAACTTTTCGCTTTCGGTTCAACGTAGATTTCCTAAGAAATGTAGAGGGAAATGTATGAAAGTACGTGGTATCTCCAAATGAGGTAAACCTAAGTGTAATCAATGGAAACCCACAACAATAGGGGAAGATGACATATATGATGAAGAGCAGGGATTCCTAGAAGGCTAGAAGGCTTTTGGGAAACCCACAACAAAAGGGGAAGATGACATATATATAGATAACACGTGTAGTTATTTAGAAGGCTACTAGATACTTCTAAACACCAATCAAGTAATTCTAGAAAAATTAAATTAAATAAATAACTCTATATGAATAAAAACCAAATATGATACTTAATCCTAATCAAAACCAAAGTCTTAGTCAGATAAGTAAAACACACAGATTAATTCAATAACTTAACCTTAAAAAAAAAAAAAGTTAGGATTATTACACATTCCCACCTTAACGACATAAGGATTGGATTTCATCACCAATTCCTTACCCATCTAGGTTAACCATCTCCTGCATTTGTTAAAACTCAAGCCAAATTAATTCGTAAAATCCATTAGACATTGGCTTAGGTTTTCACATAGCTCATAGGACCCTTTTTGATAGAGTAAATTTTTGGTAACTCCAGTGAGTACCTTTCAAAAGTGTGATGTCTAGAAAAGTTCTTTAAGGAAACACCTTCGGTGTTTAAGAAGAATTCGGTCTTAAGCGGGACCATTGTGACCCGTCCAATCTTCCCGGAACTCACCTGGTTACAATTTTGACAGCCTTTAACTGGTCATCCTCTAATTCACTCTAAAAGAGAGTAGGAGCTAACTTGTAATTAATTGTTGCTTTGAGTAGATTTTCTTGTAGATTTGTGTGTGCAAAAAAAAAAATAGTATTGTAGTTTATGTTTGGTCGTCGTTCACTTAGCTTAGAGTTATTGCCATACGACCCTGAGATTGAGAGAACAATTAGGAAAGGAATCAAGAAACCTGATTCTCAGATCACGATGGGAGAAAATTTAGAGACCAAAACTCTAAGAGAGTATTTCGCTCTCATCACCACAAATTCCCCATCATGCATAGTGTTACCGAACACTACTGCTGCTCATTTTGAGTTGAAGCCTCAAATTCTTCAACTCTTACTCAATTTTCGTGGATTAGATCGTGAGGACTCGTATATGCATGTCAAAGAATTTCTAGACATATGTTTCACCTTCAAATTCCAGAACTTTTAAGATGACTCTGTCCGCTTGTGTCTGTTCCCTTTTCTTTAAAAGATAAGGTGAAGGGATGGTTGAATTCCCAACCTCCAGGTTCCATCACCTCTTGGGATGAATTGGTTAGAAAATTTCTGTCTAAATTTTTTTCCATGTCTAGAACCAATTCCCTTAGGCGAAACATTTCCGACTTTAGGCAAAAAGATGACGAACAATTCTACGAATCTTGGGAAAGATTCAAATATTTGATTTTGAGGTACCCCCACCATGGTTTTGAAACATGGAGACTGGTACAATATTTCTATAATGGTCTGACCCAGTCGAACCATTATATGATAGAGTCAATGAAAGGAGGAGCATTTCTAAGTTTGAGAGACGATGAAGCCTATGAATTTCTCGAAAACTTGTCTGAAAATTCTCAGCAATGGGATTTTTCCAATCAATATGATAGACAAGTGAAGGAACCCAAGCAAGGAGAAATGTATGAGGTGAGAAGTGGCTCTAATTTATAGCTAAAGATTGAGAGTCTATCAAGAAAGGTTGATGTGTTAGCTTTAGATAAAACCATGAGTTCAATCAACCAAGTCCAGTCCGAGGGTTGCTCTTTTTGTGCAATCCCGGCCCAATGCATTGAGCTCAAACATGTCCTTCCATGTGCGGCTACTCTGAAAGCCATCCTGAGCAAATCAATGCCTTGAACAATTTTAGGAAACCATTCGGCACTTCATTTTTCGAGCCTTACAATCCAAATTGGCGGAACCACCCCAATTTTTCATGGAGAACTACCCAACCTCAACTGAACTTCGGGGGCAACCAAAATTCACAAAATCATCAATTCTGCCCTCCTAATCAGCCATATCATTCAGCTCCTCAATCCAATCCACAATTTGTGGTACCACAACCACAACAGTCATCTTTGGAGGAATCACTCCAAAAGTTCATGCAAGTTACTGGTCAAGCCATTTCTAAGTTAGAACAACAAATAGGCCAACTAGCTACTGTTGTTGGAGAAAGAGAGAAAGGAAAATTTTCTCGTCACCGTTAACTAATCCAAAAGGGCAATTTCAGATTAGTGAACCATCAAGTTCTTTGAACTCCCATGAGCAAGTCCAATCCATCGCCACTCTTAGGTCAGGCAAACAAGTTGATAACAAAGTTCAAATGCCAAACCTAGAAGATGAAGCTCCCATAAATATATCTAAAGATGGAGAGGTGCCAACCTCTCTTGAAAACCACTCTTCGAGTGCCCCAAAAATCCAAACTCATCATGTAGCTAATCAGCCTGTTAGGAATTATGTCCCAAAAGCCCCATTTCCTCAAAGATTAGTGAATCCCAAGAAAGGTGCACAGTTTGGTGAGATCGTAAAGGTGTTTAAGCGAGTTAATATAAACATTCCATTCTTAGATGCCATTCAGCAAGTGCCCTCATATGCACCCTTAAGCGAAAGACAAATGTTCCAAAGAAAGCTTTTCTAACGGAACAAGTGAGCTCAATCATTCAGTGAAAATCTCCTGTCAAGTACAAGGACCTTGATAATCCTACCATTTCATGTACTATAGAAGAGAATCATTTCAAGAGAGCTTTGCTAGATTTAGGTGCCAGTGTGAATTTGTTGCCATATTCTGTATATGCGCAAATGGGTTTGGGGGGAATGAAACCGACCCGTGTGGTATTGCAATTGGCAGATCGATCAGTGAAATATCCTAGAGGTATTGTTGAAGATGTCTTGGTTCAGGTTGACAAGTTTTACTTTCCTATCGACTTCATAATCTTAGATACCCAGCCTGTCTCTAACCTAAGTGATGAAATTCCAGTCATTCTAGGTCTTCCTTTTCTAGCTACTTGTGATGCCAATATAAGTTGTCGTAGTGGTATGATGACAATTTCCTTCGGTAACATGACTCTAGATCTCAACATTTTCAGTATAAGCAAGCAGCCTTTAGAGAATGATGAAGTTGGTGAGGTCAATTTGATTGAAAACTTAGCGACATACACTTTCCACCATTCTAGCATTAAGGACCCCCTTAGAGGCATGTCTAGTTCACTTTGGTACTGATTTTGATTTTGACAAATCTATTGAAGAGGTCAATGACTTGTTAGATTATGTCCCTCTTATAGATTTTGCCAATTGGAAATCGAAGGTAGAACCACTTCCTTTGTCTTCATCCCCACCAATCCCTTCCATTGTCAAGCCTCCAAAGTTAGACTTAAAACAATTACCTGATACTCTCAAGTATGTGTTTTTAGGTCCATCTGAGTCATTGTTTGTTATCGTTGCTTCTGATTTGAGCAGTACTCAAGAAGAAAAATTATTGTAGATCCTTAGGGAGCATAGGAAGCCATAGGATGGTCGATAGCAAATATCAAAGGTGTCTCCCCGTCCGTAGTCATGCATAGGATTCACCTTGAAGATAATGTTAAGACTTCACGTGAAGCACAAAGACGTTTGAATCGTGCCATGAAGGAAGTAGTTAGAGCGGAAGTGTTGAAACTTTGGATGTTGGTGTCATTTACCCAATATCTAATAGTCAATGGGTGGGTCCTGTTCAAGTTGTCCCAAAGAAGTCTGGCATCACTGTTGTTAAAAATGATGATAATGAGTTAGTTCCCACAAGAATCCAAACTGGTTGGCATGTGTGCATTGACTACTAATAGCTAACAAAGAAAGGGAAGGATTTCAAGAATTCTTTGAGAACTATGTAGAGGTCTTCACACAAGAACAAGACATTGATCTAAATTTCTCAAACATAATATATATTCATCTTTTTTTTTTTTGATATTTTTTTTTGATTTTTTGAAACAACAAATGCTACAAAATTTCAACTCTAACAATAGTTCTCAAAAATGGGGTGATTAATGTTTATTTAGTAGCTCGTACTCCTCAATTAGAGTAGAGAATGGTGAATGTGATAAATAAAGAAAAAGATTTATCTAGGCTCAAAGGCTTTCTGGCAAATTAATATTCAATGGGAGGGCTAGAAAGGCTCAAGCTTATGTAATCAAACATGACCTAAATGATTTCTGAGGATTAATGTGGTCATTAAGTCTCTTAAAAGAACTCAGGTGTAGTGATCCCAAAATAGATTTTTTTCTCGGTAACCAACCAAATGAAATGAATAATGAGATCATCGAAAAAATAATGTTGAACAAAAGAGATCAGAATAGTGTATAACCCTCAGAAAAATAGGACACAGGCTCTAGTCTCACATGGGTTATAAGTCTCTATTGGTATTCATCTAGATTTCTAACTCAAATCTCACTCTTCAACGTAAATTGTATCATGTGGCTTGTATCACAATATACCCCGAGAGGAAGAACTTTCTGAAAGAATTCTACCCTCCGACTATTAACACTAAAATCCCAAGAACTCTCTCAGAATTCTACACAATGAACAACAAATTTTTATTTTTTATGTTATTTATTTATTTTTATTTTTTCACACAAAAAGTAACCTAACTTTCGATAGCCTACCCCCAAACCTAAATCTAACATTGTCCTCGATGTTACAAATGTAAAGCATGACAACATTAAATAAGATGAAGTAAGAGTAAGAAAAATAGTACCTTATTGACGCTTTTCCAATTTCCTTTGAAATCATTTCAACAGTGCAATGTAATTGATCAGTTGTAAATGCACATTTCAATAGAAATTAAGAAAACTAAGCACGACTAAAAAGAAAGACACTGACAAAAACAAAGAACACCTACAACTACAGACACAAGACACATGAAAGAGCATCAATCCTGATAGACAGGATCAACGAGAAGTACCTCCTCAACTTCAGGGGTTTTCAACTCCAAAAACGGCTTCAACCTTTGACCATTAACATTGAACACATCACCATTTTTTGGGTTTTCAATTTCAACAGCCCCATGAGAATAGACAGTACGAACAAGAAAAGGACCGGTCCAACGAGACCTTAACTTACCAGGAAACAGATGCAAACGAGAGTTATACAAGAGAACTTTCTAACCAGGTGTGAATGTTTTCCTCAAAATGTTTTTGTCATGAAACACCTTCATTCGGTCCTTGTATAATTTTGCAGAGTCATAAGCATCATTTCGAATTTCTTCCAGTTCATTTAGTTGGAGTTTCCTATGAGAACCTGCCTTATCAAGAGAGAAGTTCAAACGCTTAATAGCCCAATAAGCTCTATGTTCTAACTCAACAGGCAGATGACATGCCTTACCATACACAAGACGATAAGGAGACATTCCTATAGGGGTCTTGTGACACGACCCGCCCCGAATTTCACCCTGAACCCGGAGTAAATCATGTGGGGACCACCTCCAAAGAAAGATTTACCACAAAATTCGGTACAACCTCCTTGGAAATGGACAACCCTTCCAAACCAAAACCTGCAAACACTCCTAAAGGTTCCAACTCCAACCTTATAGACTCCTGGAGCCTTCGTGCTCCCCACAAATCACAACATCTCCTAAAAATAGATTTACTAATCTAACAAAGATCATATAAGACAACCACAAAATCAGAGCAACTCTATTTGAGAGGAAAAAACTAGAAATAAATAGAAATGAGCGGAAGCTATACTATTGACTATGCCTCTTCTCCATGTACGCCCGATCTCAACTATGCAATCCTGCAGACTGGGCATTTTAAAACGAAGGGCTCAGGGGAAGACATTTAATAACGTTAGAGTGAGTGGACAAAAATAATTTAATAACAAAATATTTATGCATTCCCATTTTAATTTCATAGAAAATATACTGCATGCGGCAGCTCAAAAGTGCTCAACTCATAAATTGGCAATTTCACGACTAGCTCCGGCTAGTCACTAACTCAAATGAAATGAAGCCTCTCAGGCTAAACTATATATAATCATAAATTCGTATGTATTTACACTCGTCAGACTCTTTGTATGAATTCTAGAAACAATTTAGAAAAATAGAAATTCATACAAGGCTACAACGCTGGCGTCTAACGCTCACGTTGCGCCATAATGTATTTTTCCTCATTATGACCGAAGAGGACGGTGTATTTACGTGTGGACTCCTATATAAAACCTAAATAAACCGAAAAAGAAAGTAGTTTTCATATAGGGCTATGACGCTTGTGTCTAACACTCACGCCACGCCATAATGGTATTTTACCTCATTATGACGGACCAAGCACGTATGGCTAGCTAGCATTTATATACATATTATACTCATAAAATCCAAAATATATATATCCACCGAAAATCTCATTTTCAGGATCTCTCCAAAGGAGGAAAAATTATCAAATAGCCGAGAAATCAATAAGTCTCATCAGAAGAAATAAATGATCAATAAAATCATTCATCGCATGCTTTTCAATTAAAAACAAAGGTCCACTCACAACTTTAGGCCTAAGCCTGACGTCGATCCGAGGTCTCTCCAATTGAGTCTCCTCACGTCCTGTTCTAAATATATAATTAATTTCCCAACTAAAAATCCAATATTTATTCAAAATAGGCAAAATTAACCGAGAGCCATAAACACGCTCATCATTACCTAACTTCCATATCCTTAAATCGAAACGACCCAAACTTTAATACCATACTCGGCAGCCGTAAATACAACTTTTCCCAGAAATTGACTTAAATCCTACGGCCGGATTTTACATTATTTAACCGCCAAAATACCAAACTTTGGAAATTCTCAAACCTATCCAAATCTCATCCGAAAATTCCACAATTCACTCCATTAAACTCCTCTAATTATTACACATTTAAAATCATACAAAACCCCAAAACGGCGGCGGCGGCGGCGGCTCCGCCGGTAGCGGCAGCCGGAGACCGATTCCGGCGACGTCCAAATTCTACTAAATTTAACAAAATCTTCCTCTCAACATCCCAAACAACTTTCATAACTATCACTAAGTCCAATTTCAAGCCTAATTAGGTCAATCGAACGAAAACATCTTAAAATCTCTAGAATTTCCTCCTTGAATTTCTCCTTACCTAGCTCAAGAGGGATGAGCCTTTTGGAGGAGTTGCTGCACGAGAGGAGGGCTACAAAACGAGCCAAAGATCACCGGCTTTGGTGGCCGGAGGAGGGGGCTCCGATGAAAGGAGCAACCGGTGCTAGGGGAGTTTCCTCCCCATTCGGCGGCGTAACCGGCCCGGTCACAGTCCAGGCGAGGAGAGGAGGCGACGGCAGTCCGAACGGGACCGGTGCGGCGGCCTGGCTTGGTCGGACGACGTCGGTCGGAGCTGGAACAAATCCGGCAGAGTGAGTGAGAGAGAGAGCGTGGGAGGGAGAGAGAGAAGAGAGAGAGAGAGAGAGAAAATAGTTTGGGCCTCACCCATCCGGCCCAACTCCTCTATATACAACCCAATTCCAAAAATTAACATCCTAAAAATAATACCCTAATAAAAATTACCTTTTACTAGCTAAAATTTACCATTTTTACCGTCGTTACATTTTTCTCCGACGAATAACTCTCCGAAATAATCGTCCCCCAAAACCCCTCTAGGGACCAATTAAACTATATCTCAATGTCGGAGACGGTAAAATTCTTATTAAAATCAAGCTAGTAAATAAGATAAAAATTTTACGGGTCGGGATGTGACAATTCTCCCCTCATAAAAATTTCGTCCTCGAAATTTACATACCTGTCAATCAAAGAGATAGGGATACTGCTGTATCATTTGCTCCTCTGATTCTCAAGTAGCTTCCTCTATTTGGTGTCTCCTCCACATAACTTTAACAAGAGGAAAAAATGATTTGCTTTTAAGCACTTGCTCCTTTCGGTCGAGAATCTGAACCGGTTCCTCTTCATAGGACAAATCTCTCGTCAAACTGATCGGTTGCTGTTGCAGCACATGAGAGGGATCGGCAATAGACTTGCGAAATATGGATACATAAAACACATTATGTATCTTGGATCACTCCGGAGGCAAAACTAACCGATACGCAAGAGAGCCAACTTGATCTAAAAACCCATAAGAACCAATAAATCTCGAACCAAGCTTCCACGTTACCAAATTGTACCACCCCTTTCCAAGGAGATAATTTTGAAAACATCCAAACCTTCACTTGAAACTCATGGTCCTTCCTGCGGACATCTTTATAATTCTTCTGGCTACTAAGAGCTATTTTGAGTCTAACTCTGACTCCTTTAACCTTTTCATTTGAATTCTAAATTATTCTAAATCTTCTCAAAGATTCTAAATCCTTCGTTGAACTACCACTAACGTTTACACGTAAGTGAGTTCAGTGATACCTGTTCCAGAGTACGAGTACCTGTAGGTATGCACACTATTCCTGTGCAATGAAAAATCGCTATCACCATCAGGCTCAAATCTCCTAACGTCATGCGACAACCTCATCAATGCGCTGCTCACAAACTCGACGTTGAAGCTCACTTGTTAGGAAACTAAAGTTCACGCATTTCCATATGCTCATAGTGTCAAAATTAAGACCCGCTAAATGAACAGATTTAAGGATGCACACTCTGCAGAACTGCAACAATCACTTCTAGTACCGAGACACTTTGCAGAGTCTTTCGCAGAGTCAAAGCTCTCGCAAGTCCACAAGAAAATCTTGCTCTGCCTAAGTGACCAGTCCACTAACATATGATAACGTTGATTCTCGAAACGACATTATGAAGAGATCAAAACCACGTCACTTAGGTCTCTTCACCAAAACTATTACATTACTATTTTGAGTACCCAAACTAGCAGCTTATGGGAATACCAGTTCTCTCCTAATTCTGTTATACACAATATTCTCTTCACCCCAGACCAGAAGATGATCTGAAACATGAATATCATGCGAATGGAACATTTCGGTTACATAAAGCTGCAACATAAACAACTTATATATCGCCAAAACATGTTCCATATAAAATCCAATTTACTAAGTCACTAGCATGGAAGATGAACAAATCCCCAAGTGGAGTATGCCAAAGAAACTCCAACTGCAAACGAAGTGACATTAGCAAATAGACTTCGTTCACACTTAACACTAATATTATGTCATTGAAGACTTGTATCGATTAACTCAATACAACGCCGACTGAAAGCACTATGAACACCCATCCACGCTTCTCCAATAAATCTTTTTATCTACAGCTATTCCAGATAACATAATAATCAACTCCAATAGCCACGCACTTTAAGATATAATACTTTCCTCTGGACATTCACGCCACACCAACATTCCTCACTTTTCCATCCTAGCGACGGTCGCTAAAAAATTAGCATTACCAAGAACTTCCAAAGATCTCAACATATTTAATCAATTCCCGACTGTTGTCGTAAAGTTAAAGTGACCTCAACTCTTCTGCATCTACTTTATTATTATAATTTCAAGGTCAAATACACTTACCATCTTTATAAAACACTCAACAAATCCGAAGATCGAACTTCAACACCTAGAATTCTGAAAGAATCCATAATGGCCCCACGATTAAAATAATATAACCGACAAATGCTACTCAACGCTTTAGAGCTTGCTAGCAAATCAAAATATGTAGATATACCATTCACTTTCTTCAATTCTCTTGCTATGACACAACAACATGCTTTTCACTACGCTATGCTCAATGACTCTTGCAAGGCCAACAATCCAAGGAAAATAATCTTGGACTCTTATATTTAACGCCTTAGCCGGCTTTAGCTAAACCACAATATAGACGAAAGTCACCCAAAAATCTTACTATTCCTCGACTGCTAATAACCTCCTTCTCTAAAAATGCTCTGATTATACTCTTAAATATGATGATTCCAAGGATAAGAAACATATCCTTGATTAGAGCTGTATGACCAAAACAAGCGCCACCATACCATAACAAGCATTAACCAAAATAATCCCAACTGACTTTCTCTACGGACAAAGCAGTTGGAAATTTGATCATCAATCAAGACTAAATTGATAGCCTTTTTATTAGCCACAAATCCTCCGTGACTAATTAGCCTAAAATTGAGTCTTCAACAACTCACATAGGTACCTCTTTGAATGACTATAGGTACTCCACCATAACACTTTAACTAACTTTAACATCAAAAGAGAACATCACTACTTTGAACTTTCCTTCAAACTCTTTGCTTCCAGAAGTCACGATCTCGATACCAAGATCTTCCACCGAATTACTACAACTCCATATTTGCCCACCATAAATAGGAAACTCCAAGACATGCATCGAAACAAACGTTTTCCTACTATAGATTCATACAAGATGTTCACCCTAACATCTTAATCAAAACCCAATCAACCATTTGTCAAATGAACGGAATGCTACTACGCATAAGAGTTCCCAACTGGAGTTCTCAACTGGCAATTGAACACTTAACAATTTAAAATATCAACTTAATAACCCTTGAAAAAGGCATAATCCATACACCTTTTCATTACTCAAAGCATAATGATTACTCAAGAGGTCGGCGTACAGAGGCTTAGTCTTGAAGATATGAACATTTATGGCACAACAATGTCCATAAATAAGATAAGAACAACTACATCATAAACTTAATCAACACATAGTGTCTAAAGCATATAATGCTAATAGATCAGTCATGATCGGACCATCACTCTATAGACACTAAGTATGACTAAGAATATGAGGTAGTACTAAAACGAGAAAGGAATCGAATAACCTAGTGCTCTGATACCAACTGACACGACCCGCCCCGAATTTCACCCTGAACCCGGAGTAAATCGTGCGGGGACCACCTCCAAGGAAAGATTTACCACAAAATTCGGTACAACCTCCCTTGGAAATGGACAACCCTTCCAAACCAAAACCTGCAAACACTCCTAAAGGTTCCAACTCCAACCTTATAGACTCCTGGAGCCTTCGTGCTCCCCACAAATCACAACATCTCCCAAAAATAGATTTACTAATCTAACAAAGATCATATAAGACAACCACAAAATCAGAACAACTCTATTTGAGAGGAAAGAAACTAGAAATAAATAGAAATGAGCGGAAGCTATACTATTGGACTATGCCTCTTCTCCATGTACGCTCGATCTCAATTATGCAATCCTGCAGACTGGGCATTTTAAAACGAAGGGCTCAGGGGAAGACATTTAATAACGTTAGAGTGAGTGAACAAAAATAATTTAATAACAAAATATTTATGCATTTCCATTTTAATTTCATAGAAAATATACTGCATGCGGCAGCTCAAAAATGCTCAACTCATAAATTGGCAATTTCACGACTAGCTCCGGCTAGTCACTAACTCAAATGAAATGAAGCCTCTCAGGCTAAACTACATATAATCATAAATTCGTATGTATTTACACTCGTCAGACTCTTTGTATGAATTCTAGAAACAATTTAGAAAAATAGAAATTCATACAAGGCTACAACGCTGGCGTCTAACGCTCACGTTGCGCCATAATTGTATTTTTCCTCATTATGACCGAAGAGGACGGTGTATTTACGTGTGGACTCCCTATATGAAAACCTAAATAAACCAAAAAAGAAAGTAGTTTTCATATAGGGCTATGACGCTTGTGTCTAACACTCACGCCACGCCATAATGGTATTTTACCTCATTATGACGGACCAAACACGTATGGCTAGCTAGCATTTATATACATACTATACTCATAAAATCCAAAATATATATATCCACCGAAAATCTCATTTTCGGGATCTCTCCAAAGGAGGAAAAATTATCAAATAGCCGAGAAATCAATGAGTCTCATCAGAAGAAATAAATGATCAATAAAATCATTCATCGCATGTTTTTCAATTAAAAACAAAGGTCCACTCACAACTTTAGGCCTAAGCCTGACGTCCAAATTCTACCAAATTTTAACAGCATCTTCTCTCAACATCCCAAACAACTTTCATAATTATCACTAAGTCCAATTTCAAGCCTAATTAGGTCAATCGAACGAAAACATCTTAAAATCCCTAGAATTTCCTCCTTGAATTTCTCCTTACCTAGCTCAAGAGGGAGTGAGTCTTTTGGAGGAGTTGCTGCACGGGAGGAGAGCTACAAAACGAGCCAAAGATCATCGGCTTTGGTGGCCGGAGGAGGGAGCTCCGACGAAAGGAGCAACCGGCTGCTAGGGGAGTTTCCTCCCCGTTCGGCGGCGTAACCGGCCCGGTCACAGTCCAGCGAGGAGAGGAGGCGGCGGCAGTCCGAACGAGACCGGTGCGGCGGCCTGGCATGGCCGGACGGCGTCGGTCGGAGCTGGAAGAAATCCGGCAGAGTAAGCGAGAGAGAGAGAGCGTCGAGAGGGAGAGAGAGAAGAGAGAGAGAGAGAGAGAAAATAGTTTTGGGCCTCACCCATCCAGCCCAACTCCTCTATATACAACCCAATTCAAAAATTAACATCCTAAAAATAATACCCTAATAAAAATTACCTTTTACTAGCTAAAATTTACCATTTTTACCGTCGTTACATTTTTCTCCGACGAATAACTCTCCGAAATAATCGTCCCCAAAAACCCCTCTAGGGACCAATTAAACTATATCTCAATGTCGGAGACGGTAAAATTCTTATTAAAATCAAGCTACTAAATAAGATAAAATTTTACGGGTTGGGATGTGACATCTTAAATGCAGTACGGTATGCCCATAGTGCATCAATGAGTCTCAAAGACCAATCTTTCCTAGTGGGGTTAACCGTTTTCTCAAGGATGTGCTTGATTTCCCTATTGAAAACTTCAACTTGACCACTCGTCTGTGGGTGATAAGGGGTAGCAACTCTATGTGTAATGCCATATTGTTTCATTAAGTGTTGAAATGGCTTATTACAAAAGTGTTTTCCACCATCACTGATGATAGCACGAGGGGTACCAAAACGAGAAAATATATTCTCTTTCAAAAATCTGATTACAATCTTGTGATCATTTGTTTTGCATGCTAAGGCTTCTACCCACTTAGACACATAATCAACTGCAACAAGGATGTACAAGTTACCAAAAGAATTTGGAAATGGTCCCATAAAATGAATACCCTAAACATCAAAGAGTTCAACGATAAAGATTGGGTTCAAGGGCATCATGTTTCTCCTAGAAAGGCTTCCTAACTTTTGACATCGCTCACAGGCTTTGCAATACTCATGTGTATCGCGGAAAAGAGAAGGCCAGTAGAATCCACATTGTAGGATCTTGGTAGCAGTCTTTTTGGAACTAAAATGGCCACCACATGCATGATCATGACAAAAGAAGATGATGTTGGTTTGGTCACTATCAGGAACACATCTCCTAATTATCTGATTGGGACAATACTTAAACAAGTAAGGATCATCCCAAAAGAAGTATTTTACCAAGGCTAAGAATTTTGACTTATCTTGTTTGCTCCAATGAGATAGCATCTTACCAGTTACAAGATAATTCATGATATTGGCATACCATGGCAAATGAGATACATGCATCAATTGTTCATTAGGGAAAGACTCGGTGATCGGAAAAGGATCCTCACTAGACTCAACAATCAATCTAGACAAATGGTCAGCAACAACATTCTCTGAACCTTTCTTATATTTGATCTCAATATCAAACTCTTGTAGCAACAAAATCCAACAGATAAGACGAGGTTTAACATCCTTCTTAGATAAAAGATACTTCAATGCAAAAGATACTTCAATGCAACATGATCCGAATAGACAATGACCTTAGATCCTAAGAGATAAGACCTATACTTGTCTAGCGCAAATACAACCGCCAATAACTCCTTTTCAGTGGTGGAGTAATTGAGTTGTGCATCAGTGAGAGTCTTACTAGAATAGTAAATGACATGAGAAACTTTATCAATCCGATGTCCTAAGACAGCACCTATGGCATAATCAGATGCATCACACATGATTTCAAAAGGGACACTCCAGTCGGGAGATCAAATGATGGGTGCAGAAGTCAAAAGTGACTTAAGCTTTTCAAAAGCATGAAGGCATTCATCAGTGAAGACAAAGGGAGCATCTTTGGCAAGTAAACTGCACAAAGGACGTGAGATTTTACTGAAGTCTTTGATGAACCTACGGTAAAATCCTGCGTGACCTAGGAATGACCGAATTTCCTTAACGGTCCGCGGGGGTGGAAGATTGGAAATCAAATCGACCTTGGCCTTGTCAACCTCTATGCCATTGGAGGAAATCACGTGAGCTAAAACAATTCCTTTTTTGACCATAAAATGACATTTCTCCCAATTCAAAACAAGATTTTTCTCCTTACAACGCATCAAGACAAGGGAAAGATGGTGTAAACACTCATTAAATGAAGATCCAAATACGGAGAAATCATCCATAAATATTTCAAGGAAGCGCTCTACCATATCAGAAAAGATAGAGACCATACACCGCTGAAAAGTAGCAGGTGCATTACATAACCCAAAGGGCATGCGACGGTAGGCAAAGGTTCCAAAAGGACAAGTGAAAGTGGTTTTCTCTTGATCCTCAGGCCTAATGGGGATTTGGTTATAATTGGAATAACCATCTAAGAAACAGTAGTATGCATGACCGGCTAACCTTTCCAACATCTGATCAATGAAAGGAAGAGGAAAATGATCTTTCCTCGTGATGGCATTTAACTTACGGTAGTCAATGCACACACGCCAACCAGTTTGAATTCTTGTGGGAACTAACTCATTGTCATCATTTTTAACAATAGTGATGCCAGACTTCTTTGGGACAACTTGAACACGACTCACCCATTGGCTATCAGATATTGGGTAAATGACACCAACATCCAAAAGTTTCAACACTTCCGCTCTAACTATTTCCTTCATGGCAGGATTCAGACGTCTTTGTGCTTCACGCGAAGTCTTGGCATTATCTTCAAGGTGAATCCTATGCATAACTACGGACGGGGAAATACCTTTGATATCTGCTATCGACCATCCTATGGCTTCCTTATGTTCCCTAAGAATATGCAACAATTTTTCTTCTTGAGTACTACTCAAATCAGAAGCAATGATAACGGGCAATGACTCAGATGGACCTAAAAACACATACTTGAGAGTATCAGGTAATTGTTTTAAGTCTAACTTTGGAGGCTTGACAATGGAAGGGATTGGTAGGGATGAAGACAAAGGAATTGGTTCTACCTTTGATTTCCAATTGGCAGAATCTATAAGAGGGACAACATCTAACAAAGCATTGACCTCTTCAATAGATTTGTCAAAATCAAAATCAGCACCAAAGTGAACTATACATGCCTCTAAGGGGTCCTTATTGCTAGACTGGTGGAAAGTGTCAGTCACTAAGTTGTCAATCAGATTGACCTCACCAACTTCGTCATTCTCTAAAGGCTGCTTGCTGATACTAAAAATGTTGAGATCTAAAGTCATGTTACCAAAGGAAATTGTCATCATACCACTCCGACAACTAATATTGGCATCACAAGTAGCTAGAAAAGGACGGCCTAAAATGACTGAAATTTCATCACTTAGGTTAGAGACAGGCTGGGTATCTAAGATTATGAAGTCGACAGGAAAGTAAAACTTGTCAACCTGAACCAAGACATCTTCAACAATACCTCTAGGATATTTTACTGATCGGTCTGCCAATTGTAATACCACACGAGTTGGTTTCATTCCCCCCAAACCCATTTGCACATACACAGAATATGGCAACAAATTCACACTAGCCCCTAAATCTAGCAAAGCTCTCTTGAAATGATTTTCTCCTATAGTACATGAAATGGTAGGGTTACCATGGTCTTTGTACTTAACAGGAGATTTTCGCTGAATGATTGAACTCACTTGTTCTGTTAGAAAAGCTTTCTTTGGAACATTTGTATTTCGCTTAAGGGTGCAAAGGTCCTTCGAAAACTTGGCATATGAGGGCACCTGCTGAATGGCATATAAGAATGGAATATTTATATTGACTCGCTTAAACACCTCTAAGATCTGACCAAACTGTGCACCTTTCTTGGGATTCACTAATCTCTGAGGAAATGGAGCTTTTGGGACATAATTCCTAACAGGCTGATCAGCCACATATGAGGGCACCTGCTAAATGGCATCTAAGAATGGAATGTTTATATTGACTCGCTTAAACACTTCTAAGATCTCACCAAACTGTGCACCTTTCTTGGGATTCACTAATCTCTGAGGAAATGGAGCTTTTGGGACATAATTCCTAACAAGCTGATCAGCTACAGGATGAGTTTGGATTTTTGGGGCACTCGAAAAGTGGTTGTCAAAAGAGGTTGGTGCCTCTCCATCTTTGGATTTTTTTTATGGGAGCTTCATCATCTAGGTTTGGCATCTGAACTTTGTTATCAACTTGTTTGCCTAACCTAGGAGTGGCGATGGACTGGACTTGCTAATGGGAATTCAAAGAACTTGAAGGTTCACTAATCTGAAATTGCCCTTTTGGATTAGGCAACGGCTGACTAGGAAACTTTTCTTTCTCTCTCTCACCAACAACAGTTGCTAACTGGCCTATGTGTTGTTCTAATTTAGAAATGGCTTGACTAGTAACTTGCATGAACTTTTGGAGGGATTCCTCCAAAGATGATTGTTGTGGCTGTGGTGTTGCAAATTGTGGATTGGACTGAGAAGCTGAATGATATGGCTGATTAGGAGGACAAAATTGATGATTCTGTGAATTTTGGTTCCCTCCGAAATTCACTTGTGGTTGGGTAGTCCTTCAAGAAAAATTGGGGTGTTTCCGCCAATTCGGATTGTAGGGCTCAGAAAATGCAGTACCAAATGGTTTCTTGAAATTGTTCAAGGCATTAACTTGCTCAGGGTGGCTATCAGAGTAGCCGCACATGGAAGGACATGTTTGAGCTGAATGCATTAGGCTTGCACAAAGAAAGCAACCTTCGGACTGGACTTGGTTGACTGAACTCATGGTTTTATCTAAAGCTAACGTCTCAACCTTTCTTGACAAACTCTCAATCTTTAGCTCTAAATCAGAGCCACTTCTCACCTCATACATTCCTCCTCACTTGGGTTCCTTCACTTGTCTATCATATTGATTGGAAAATTCTCATTGCTGAGAATTTTCAGACAAGTTTTCAAGAAATTCATAGACTTCATCGTCTCTCAAACTTAGAAATGCTCCTCCCTTCATTGACTCTATCATATGACGGTTTGACTGGGTCAGACCGTTATAGAAATATTATATCAGTCTCCATGTTTCAAAACCATGGTGGGGGCACCTCAAAATCAAATCTTTGAATCTTTCCCAAGATTCATATAACTGTTCGTCATCTTTTTGCCTAAAGTCAAAGATGTTTCGCCTAAGGGAATTGGTTCTAGACATGGGAAAAAATTTAGACAGAAATTTTCTGACCAATTCGTCCAAAGAGGTGATGGAACCTGGAGGTTGGGAATTCAACCATCCCTTCGCCTTATCTTTTAAAGAAAAGGAAAACAGTGTAAGCGGACATAAATTCTTTGACATGCATGTACAGGTCCTCACAATCTAATCCACGAAAGTTGGGCAAGAGTTGCAGAATTTGAGGCTTCAACTCAAAATGAGTAGCAGTATTGTTTGGTAACACTATGCATAATAGGGGAATTTGTGGTGATGGGAGCAAAGTACTCTCTTAGAGTTTTGGTCTCTAAATTTTCTCCCATCGTGATTTGAGAATCAGGTTTCTCGATTCTTTTTCTAATTGTTCTCTCAATCTCAGGGTCGTAAGGCAACAACTCTAAACTAAGTGAACGATGACCAAACATAAAATACAACACTAATTTTTTTAATTATTATTATTTTTTTATTTTTTTATACAAGAAAATCTACTCAAACGAACAATTAAATACAAGTCAGCTCCTACTCTCTTTTAGAGTGAATTAAAGGATGACCAGTTAAGGGCTGCCAAAAATGTAACCAGGTGAGTTCCGGGAAGATTGGAGGGGTCACAACGGTCTCACTTAAAACCTAATTCTTCTTAAACACCGAAGGTGTAAAGAACTTTTCTAGACATCACATTTTTGGAAGGTACTCACTGGAGTTACTAAAAATTAACTCTATCCAAGAGGATCCTATGAGCTATGTGAAAACCTAAGCCAATGTCTAATGAATTTTACAAGTAAATTTGGCTTGAGTTTTAACAAATGCAGGAGATGTTATCCTAGATGGGCAAGAAATTGGTGATGAAATCCAATCCTTATGTCATTAAGATGGGAATGCTACTAATTTTTTTAAATAAAAATAAAAAAATAATAATATTACCGAAAAAATGTACAACAATGATCAAAAGGAAAATAACCAAAGAAGCAAAAAGTAGAGAACTTAGAAATGACACACCCGGAAAAGAGAAGAAATTTATGTCGAGGCAACAATTTTTTTTTTTTCCGCTATTTTCACCGCCTGGCAACCACAACTTTCTTCCTTCGTTTGTCTCTATGTTTCTCAAAGCTCCGATCTTCAGCTAGCTCTCCTTCTTTGACTCAAGAAAATTCCCTATAAAATAAACTATAGTAAAATAGTAACCTATAAAAGTGAAGTGATGTGAATTTTAGCTAGCTAGCACTACATGCAACGTGAACAAATTTTTTTTATATTCCTATAGTTATGTTAACAAACTGAAAGAAAAAAAAAATGGAAGCTAGAAACGTAGGGTTAGAAAAGAAGAACAAGCTAGAGTGACTATTTGTTATTAATGCTATGCAAGTTGACATATATATATATACACACACACATAACAGAAGTCAAAAGAGGCAAGCTTATATAGAACTAAAATGCTACAATGAATATGCAAGTTGGTGTCTACGTATAAGATACTTATACAGTTTAGTTTTTTTTTTTTTTTTTATTTATTTTATATAATTGAAAACTAAGCTATAACTAGTGGAAGAATTAAATCAACTTAAATAAAATTAGTTTTCCGTTACAGTCTCCGGCAGCGACGCCAAAAACTTGATGTATTTTAAAATATTACTCGCAAGCGCACGAATCAATTATAGAACAGAGATGCAAGAGCGAGGTCGAACCCACAGTGAATGTATGAAAATAGGAAAAACTAATTGAATCTAAATTAATTTAACACTAACCTAGTTGAATGAAAGTTGATGGTGAAGTAGCTAAGACAAATAAAATAGATAAAAGATTACCTTGATGACGAAGTAACTAAGGCATCGGATTCTACCACATTACTCAATAAGTCTCTTAATAGTATCTACTAATTCTCGAATTAGGAGTAGCAATCTAGAAATCAATCTACTGCTTTCTCAAGATTTAACAATGAAGCACACATGAAATATATCTAAAGTAGACTCTTCTTCGCTTCTTCATTATGAACACCAAAGCATCACATGTACACAAACTATTGAAACTACAAAAGATTAAAGTGTTTACAAAGCATCAAATGTGAAACAAGCTCATTTGAATGACAAGAGATCAAAGGAATTCATATTAAATATTTTACAAAGCCAAGCATGATTAATAAAAGTGACTTCCAAACTACCAAAAATGCATGACATTAAAGGTGAAAGGAACAAAAATTTTAGGATTAAATTCAGTTTGCCCACTTATACTTTAGTCAATAATCAGTTTGGTCACATATCTTTTTTTTTAATAACGTTGGTCCTTGTACTCTCAAATGACATCATCTAAGTCCAAAATTTGAATTTTAGTGCAAAAATGGGTGAGTTTGGTCCTTAAAAAATGACTTTTTTCATCGTTAGAATGTTTATTTGCCTTATTTGTAGGTTAAAAAGCTCAAATGTGGATCCCCATGTCAGTTTCAAGTCAGCAAATAATATTATTTTTGAAGGCATATTAAAATTTTGGACTTAGTTGATGATGTTTGAGAGTACAAGGACCAACGTTATTAAAAAAAAGATATGGGACCAAACTGATTATTGACCTAAAGTACGAGGGGCAAACTGAATTTAATCCAAAATTTTATTAATGCATTTTGAAGCAAGAGTCATAAGCATGGATAACATCACTATGGGAATTGTAGATAATTAAAAGAAACTTAATTCATAATGTGGTTTCCTCCTTAACCTTAGTTAAGAAAATTAGCAAGACATAGTACAAATTGAAAACATGCTTAAACAAAATACAAAACATTATACAAAAAGTAGCTACAGAAAGGGAAGAACAAAGAGCAACAAAGTGTCTCTAATTCTCCACTCTCTTCCCCTCTTATTCACTTGAAGCAACATCTATTTATAGGGCAACAATGATCTTCATTCCATCTTCATCTCCATGTGAATGTGATTTTTCCTTCCGTCCAAAATCTCATGCTAGCTTGATGGAACATGTTCACTCATAAATGATTTCACACACCACTTTCTCTTCATCAATTCTTTTTGTCCTCAACATCTTTTACTAATTTCACTTCTCAAGTGTGAAGAGAAACAAGTACGTACAAGCTCTTTGAAGTTTTGAAAGGTGAGCTCCGAGATTCATGCAAGCTTGTTCCATGAAATCTTGTCTTTGGTAATTCTTCATGTAATTCCCCATTTGTTTCCATCAATTCATGCACATTCCTATATGAATCAAACAACCAAAGTGAATTCAATATTTGATGGCTAAGGTTACATTTTCCACACATCACACTTAATGCAATGAGAAAGCAATCCACCAATTTAGAACATGCAAGTATGATATACATGCTACTAGAACAAGAAGAACATGTGTTGCAATTATTCATCTAAATTAAGGAAAAAAGACTCATGTTAAAAACAAGGACTCAATTTACTATAAAAATAGATAAATTGCTTCCATAACTTTAACATTTTATTTATTTAGACATAACATCTATAAGAACATAAAAACAAATTAAATAACTCAAACTAATTAAAAAAGTAACTAACACATATAAATCAGGGATAATAATATGATATAAAATGTGCTCATTAACTACCGTAAGTTAAATGCCGTCACGAGGAAATATCATTTTTCTCTTCCTTTTTTGATTAAATTTTGGAAAAGTTAGCCGGTCATGCGTACTACTGTTTCTTAGATGGTTATTCCGGTTATAACCAAATCCCCATTGCACTTGAGGATCAAGAGAAAACCACTTTCACTTGTCCTTTTGGAACCTTTGCCTACCGTCGCATGCCCTTTGGGTTATGCAATGCACCTGCTACTTTTCAGCGGTGTATGGTCTCTTTTTCTAATATGGTAGAGCGCTTCCTTGAAATATTCATGAATGATTTCTCCGTGTTTGGATCTTCATTTGATGAGTGATTACACCATCTTTCCCTTGACTTGATGCATTGTAAGGAGAAAAATCTTATTTTGAATTAGGAGAAATGTCATTTTATGGTCAAAAAGGGAATTGTTTTAGGACACATGATTTCCTTCAATAGCATAGAGGTTGACAAAGCCAAAGTCGATTTGATTTCCAATCTTCCACCCCCGCAGATCGTTAAGGAAATTTGGTCATTCCTAGGTCACGCAGGATTTTAACATAGGTTCAAACAACCAAAATATGATATAAACATCTGATGCATTGTTAACATTAACGTGACATCTAAAACATATGCCCATCATCCTAACAACCATTAAAAATAAGAAAAACATTCAAATACATGCGCATTAACTAGGGACATCAAAAGCTAGTTGATGCAAAGTATCAATTGTAACAAAAACATGCCACATATCATGCATGAATATTGTACTAGCTGAGAAGCACAAAAATATGTTTTTCTTTGAACAAGAAGATGTTACCTCAATCACAGCTTCTTCACATACTTTTTGACAACAAAGTCTGCCTACTCATTTCTCACCTCATCCAAATATTCTTAAATGTATTTATAGCTACCTCTCTTGTCCCACCAAAGTAAACAAAAAACAAAAATTGATATATATATATATATATATATATATATATATATATATATATATATATATATATAATCAAGCCCCTAGAGGCATAAGTGTATATATGGTATCTCAACCTATATGTACATATAAACCAGACACAGCAGTTAGTTTTTCAGTTATCATTGTAACTTAACACTGCTATATACATATATTTTAATACTTGTACTGCTTCATGAAACTTTTAATATATAATAAACATATTATTAATACTTAAGTTGTATTGAATGACTCTCCAAAAACAGATTTTATACCTTGGTAACAAACCGTGACGTATTTTTGTCTTCAATTATTTCCCTCATGTATCGCATGACATAGTACCCACATTCCTTATCGCTTGGTTGGAAGGGCATGAATTAGCAAATCGAAGATACTATGAATTCACAAATCATCAAATTCAAGTAGAGCAAAATCAAAAATCAACAAGCACAATATTTATCAACATGCTTTATAATGGATGCTCAACAACTCAACTTTTATCAACATACATATTTCATAATGAAACATACTTTTATCAACATGCTTTATAATGATACATACATATTTCATCAAATACGCAGAATCCAGAAACAGAAGACAATACCTTAAGCTGAAGCCAATCTCTCCAGAAAACCACAAATGCAGCAAAAACCAATCTCTCCAGAAAACCTGCAATCCAATAATGAGCATCAAAAACTAAACCAACTCAGAAACCCATAAACTAAGCTCAACCTAAACCAACCCAGAAACCCCAAATATCACCACCTTCAACATCTACACAACAAACAAACCCAAATATCAATTACAGCTCCTCTGATAACTTGGTACTTTCCTATACTTTGACAACCTGAGTACCGGACTCAAACTTAAATTCTAATTTGTAATTTCCCACATTCCAATTCACATCCAAGTTGTAACTCACAAGAAAATTAAACAGAAAGGGCACAAGAATAATAAACCTCAACTCCAATTCTAGTCACCTTAATTCACCAAATTCACATTCCAATCACAATCTCCCTTAGGTCATGATTCGATTACCACCATAATAATAACACTCTTTAACAAACACTCATACAAATTAAATATAATTTCCAGATCTAGAAATTACATTCTCTCAAATTTCACAAAAACTTAAATACCTTGGTATCAAGAAAGGCAAGAAGATCGTCAGGCACGCCCTTGAACTTCTCATAGACTGGACCAACGACGATGGTGACAGCACCCTCCACAGTCCCAACCGTCGATCTCAACCGCCCAGGGTTCTGCTTCGCATAGTCTGAGAAAGGAGAAGAGTAAAAACCTCGGACCAAAATGGAAGAAATTGAACTAACCAACCCAGAAACCTAATCGGAGAAAGGAGAAGAGTACATACCTTGAACCAAATTGGAAGAAATTGAGTGAGGCGCCAAATTGATGAACCCTAATCGAGTGACAGTGGCTAGTCTTGATTGAGGGAGGAGTGATTAAGTTGGAGAGAAAGAAATTGAGATGAGTGATTGAGAAGAATTTAAGAGGTTAAGTTCGAGAGAGAAAGAGAGGAGAGAAAGGGCGGTGAGAGTGAAAGTGTGTTTTGTGTGTGGGCGGAATGTTTTGAGTGAAAGTGTTGTGAGCGATACTTTTTTTTTTTGTCTAAGTGTCATCAAGTCCTTTAGGTTTTTGAGTCAAGTGTTTACCATATCATACAACATAACTCTAAATTTTAGTTTGTTTGAGAAATGAGATCCTTAAATTGCAAGAGCATGAGATTTCCCCTGCTACAATCTCAGCCTAAATTTTTTCCCTATCCATTTTACAAATTAGACAACATAAATAGTATATTTTATTGTTTGAGAAGAAATGACATCCTTAAATTGCAAGAGCGGGAGATTTCCCGCTGCTACCATCTCAGCCTTAATTTTTGGGTGCGTCTATTGCCACCCCATAAACCACTTTGCTCATCCCACATGTTGATTTATTGAAATACTAAAAGATAGGGCTGGGCACGGACGGGATGGACAAGAATTTAGTGAATCCCGTCCTATCCCGAAAATAAAAGAACAGGATGGGACGAGACAGACGGACGGGAAGGCGTTTTTAGAAATCTGTCTCGTACGTCCCGACAAATTAAACCTGAAACAACAACTGAAAAATATCCAAAATCACACAAGCAAAAAAATGAACATGAATGAAATTAAAAGTACTGAATGAACTTGAAAAACTCAAACCATAATATATCAAACATCAATAGGACCAGCAACAGTGCCTTTTCCCTTTGCTTTTGCTCTTAAAGGTGGAGGTGGACACGCATTAACTTTGCTAGTTGATGTGCTCTCATGCTCTGCAAATGTACACAAGGAAAAGATTAGTTAAGTCAAAGTTATCAAAGTAAAAGAAAGAAAACATTAAAACTTGCAAATGTATATACCTAGCTCAACACCTTCATAGAATTCATAGTTTTTAATTGTGCAATCATCTATATCCTCTGCAATATCATTACCAAGCAACCAATTCTGCATGCAAATAAGTCCCTTAACTGTTTTAGGAGTTAATGAACTCCTAAAACAGTCAACTACTCTGCCCCCAGTTGAGAAAGCTGACTCCAAGGGCATTGTGGACACTTGAATTGAAAGAACATCCCTAGCTATTGCTGCCAAAACTGGATACTTGAATTGATTGAGCTTCACCATAGTAGGATGTTAAAACAATCTAAATCATCCATGAGCTCCAATGCAGCTTCCAAATATTGATCCACTTCATGTTTTGCGACTGCCTCTTCAGTTTCTTGAACCACATTCTTCCAATTACTGAGCAGATTGCTCCTTCTGCTATTGATGCTTCTATTACTGCTAATAGTGCTTGAAGAACTTGGAGATGGCTCCTTCTGTAGGTGTCTACCTCCATCGACCACAAGCACATACTAAAAACATTGTATAAATTAATACATATCGAAAACAATGCATTACTTAACGATTAAAAGTTTAAATGAAGTAATAACTAAAATTAATACCTGATCATAGAGAGCATATAAAATGTTTTTGATCTCCCTGGTTCTTCTCTCCACCTCCTCATCACCTAAACCTTCTTGGTTAAAGGTGTAATTCACATTCTTTAACTTGAACCTTGCATCTAATACCAAGCCAATGATCACTATGTGATTGAGCTCATGAAATGAATCGTAGTATTTGAACCATCTATTTTTCATATTGGCAGCCATTTCATTCAAGATTTTTTGTGTTTCTCTGCTCCAGTAGCCAACTCAGCTGATGCATACATGCTCTTGATGTTCTTTTCCATGGTAATAACATCTTGGAAAGTGGTGTGCACAGTAGGATGCGTAGATGCACTAACCCTCAATGTGATTTCAGAGAACACTTAAAATATCCACAAACACCTTAGCCATTTCAAAATCATCATCTTCAGGAGGTCCAACCTTGTTTCACTTGTTTATGTTGCTTGGCGGTGGCACAACAATATTCTCATCTCATCTTCATCGATTTCTTCTTCTGGTTCATCAAAGTAGTTTACATAAATACCACCATAGTCATATTTCATTGCCATAAGTACTTGTTGGAACCTCAAAGCTGCTTCCAACATCAGATAAGTGATATTCCACCTTGTTTGGACATCCAACACACACAAGTCCTTACGTGGAATTTTTTCTCTCTCCACAGTCCTCTTGAAGTATTCCAATCTGTTTGGAGAAGATCTCACAAACTTGACAGTATTCCTAATAGCTGACACAAACTTCTGCAATCTCTTTAGACCATGCCCCACAATTAAGTTAGTGATGTGAGCTGTGCATCTCATATGCATGTACTTGCAACCCAAAATCAACTGGTAACCTGCAGACCTATTTATTTTAGCAACAAGTCATTCCATTGTAGACTTGTTTGCAGCTGCATTATCGACGGTAATACACATCACTTTCTCGATTCCCCAATCCGCTAAACATGACTCAATAAGCCTTCCTATTGTTGCTCCTTGATGATTCTGAATCACAGCAAAATTTATTACCCTCTTGTGCATCTTCTAATCAATATCAATAAAATGGGCAGTAAGCACCATGTAGTTGACATTCTGCACACTTGTCCAAGTGTCTGTGGTTAAATTCATTCCCCTCACCTTCTTCAAAGTCCTTTTTCAACTTCTTTTTCTAGGTGCCATGCATATCTAGAAAGGCTCTACATAATTTTCTTCTAGAGGGAATATCAAATAGAGGACAGACTCTACCACAAAATCCCTTAAAGCCTTTCTTCTCCACGAAACTAAATGGCAGCTCATCAATTACAACCATCTCTACACAAGCTTCTAAATAATCATCTTGGTCAACAGCTACCAAGCTCAGTGAATTAGCCCTAGTCTTATCACCTTGTAAGTTTTTTTACGACTTATCAACAACTGATGGAAAATATCTACAATTCTGATTGATGTGCCTAATCATACCAGACGTGCCATTATGACTTTCACAAGCATAATCCCTAATCTTTCCCCTAGGACAATATTTACAGTAAGCCCTCTTATGAACTATTTATAATCTTTTCCATCGACATCTTTCGCAATTTCAATCTTTTCATACTCTATAAATGGTCACAAACAAAGCTTCGTTTTTACACCTGATGTATATGACACGACCCCTCCCGAATTTCACACCCTAAAACCGGGAGTAAATCGTGCGGGGACCACCTACAAGGAAAGATTTACCGCAAAATTCAGTACAACCTCTCTTGAAAATGGACAACTCTTCTAATAGAAACCTGCAAACACGTCTAAAGGTTCCAAATCCAACCTTATAGACTCCTGGAGCCTTCGTGCTCCCCACAAATCACAACATCTCCCAATATAGATTTATTAATCTAACAAAGATCATATAACAACAACCACTAATCAGAGCAACTCTATTTGAGAGGAAATGAACTAGAAATAAATAGAAAAGAGCGGAAGCTATACTATTACTATGCCTGTTCTCCATGTACGCTCGATCTCAACTATGCAATCCTGCAGACTAGGCATTTTAAAACGAAGGGCCCAGGAGAAGACATTTAATAACGTTAGAGTGAGTGGACATAAATAATTTAATAACGAAATATTTATGCATTTCCATTTTATTTCATAGAAAAATATACTACATGCGGCAGCTTAAAAGCGCTCAATTCATAAGCTGACAATTTCACGACTAGCACAAGCTAGTCAAACTCATAAATGGAGCCTCTCTGGCTGAACTATATATAAACATATATTCGTATGTATCTACACTCTCGTCAGACTCCTTGTATGAATCCTAGAAACAATTTAGAAAAATAGAAATTCATACAAGACTACAACGCTGGCGTCTAATGCGCACGTTGCGTCATAATGGTATTTTTCCTCATTATGACCGAAAAGGACGGTGTATATATACGTGTGGACTCCCTATATAAAACCTAAATAAACCGAAAAAGAAAAAAGTTTTCATATAGGGCTATGACGCTTGTGTCTAACACTCACGACACGCCGTAATGGTATTTTACCTCATTATGACGGACCAAGCATGTATGGCTAGCTAGCATTTATATACATACTATTCTCATAAAATCCAAAACATATATATCCACCGAAATTCTCATTTTCGAGATCTCTCCAAAGGAGGAAAAATTGTCAAATAAGCGAGAAATCAATAAATCTCATCAGAAGAAATAAATGATTAATAAAATCATTCATCGCATGTTTTTTATTTAAAACAAAAGTCCACTCACAAATTAGGCCTAAGCCTGATGACGCTCCGAGACTTCTTCTGCTCGGGCCTCCTCACGTCCTGTTCCAAATATATAATTAATTTACCAACTAAATTCCAGTATTTGATAAAATAGGCAAAATTAATCATGAGCCATAAATACGCTCATCATTGCCTAACTTTGATATTCTTAAATCGAAACGATCCAAACTTTTATACCATACTCGGCAGTCGTAAATACAACCTTCCTCAAAATTATTTAAATTAAATCCTACGATCGGATTTTACATTATTTAACCGCCTAAATAACAAACTTCGGAAATTCACAAACCTATTCAAAACTCATCCGAAAATTCCACAATTCACTTCATTAAACTCCTCTAATTATTACACATTTAAAATTATACAAAACCCCAAAACGGCGGCGGCGGCCGGAGGCCGATTCCGCGACGTCTAAATTCTACACCAATTTTAACAGAATCTTCCTCTCACATCCCAAACAACTTTCATAATTATCACTAAGTCCAATTTCAAGCCTAACTAGGTCAATCGAACGAAAACATCCTAAAAGCCCTAGAATTTCAACTTCGAATTTCTCCTTACCGAGCTCAAGAGGGAGTGAGCCTTTTGGAGGGGTTGTTGCATGGGAGGAGAGCTATAAAACCGTACCAAGCTTGCCCGGATTGGTGGCCGGAGGAGGGAGTTCCGACGAAAATTCTTCCCGCGTCTCCGGCAAGTTTCTCCTCTTCCGGTGGGTTAGAGGCTCGGGTGCTAGGCCGGGGAGGGAGAGGAGGTGGCGGGGTCCAAACGGGACCGGTGCGGCGGCCTGGCTTGGCCGGACGGCGGCGGACGGGCGGAGAAGGATTCCGGCAGCAGGAAGAGGAAGAGAGAGCGCGCGGGAGAGAAAGAGAGAAAGAGAGAGAAAGAGAGAAGAGGAAAGAAAAGAAAAGATGGGTTTAGGTCTCACACCAACCCGGCCCAACATCATAAAAATACCCAACTTCACCAATTTAACACCTCAAAATAAAATACCCTATTAAAAATTATCTTTTACTAGCTAAAATTTACTATTTTACCGTCGTTACATTTTTCTCCTACGAATAACTCTCCAGAATAATCGTCCCTCAAAACCGCTCTAGGACCAATTAAACTATATGTCAATGTCGGAGACGGTAAAATTCTTATTATAACCAAGCTAGTAAATAAGATAAAAATTTACGGGTCGGGATGTGACAGTATATTTGATAACAATAGCCAAATAATCAAATCATAAGAATGAAAAAAAACAGATAAAATAATAGTGTTATGGAAGCACTTAATATAATGAAATCTAGGCAGGTCTATAATATGCACATCTTGAATCAATTCATATAGCAGGGTCTATAATATGCGCACCTTGAATCAATCATCCACATGAATCAATAACAGTGTACTGGAAGTACTTAAGTAATTAAGACCTCCAGAAAGTACTATCCATCCATATAGCAGGGTCTATATTCATATAATTTTTCCATAAACAACTTGCATGTAGTCTACAACAAGGTCTATGTATAAACAAACGATAACTCCTAACGTCAATGATTAGTATATATTTGATTAGTACAACAAACTACAACAAGCGTATTTGATTGTTTATATTTGATTAGTATAATCTGGTTAGTATCAACAGTTTTTCAATAATCAATAGGCCATGATCATTTACTAAATATCAACATGATCATCGTTTGGATACTGGGTTTCTAAGTTTTCTGAAGCTACAAGATTAGAGAACCTTACTGCAAATCATACTAGCTAGTCAGACACTGCTAAAGCTACTACTTTTCCTCATCAACATCAACAGAGATAGAACACTGCTAAAGCTACCTTACTGCAAATCATACTAGTCTAGTTAGACACTGCTAAAGCTGCTACTTTTCCTCATCAATATCAACAGAGATAGAACACTGTTAAAGCTACCTCACTGCAAATCATACTAGTCTAGTCAGACACTGCTAAAGCTACTACTTTTCCTCATCAATATCAACAGAGATAGAACACTGCTAAAGCTACCTTATTGCAAATCATAATAGTCTAACAAAAAACATCAAAGTTATTAACCAGGTAGCTATCATCGTTTTATACCTGATGTTTCAGAATAAATCTCCCCTTTAGATGTAACTGCTTCACTTGGAGGTTGGCTTGCAGCAGGTTGAGTCGCATCAGGTTGGCTTGCAGCAGCTTGGGTCGCATCAGGTTGGCTAGCAGCAGCTTGGGTCGCATCATGTTGATTTGCAGGAGTGGGTTGACTTCCAGCTGGTAGGAGAAGAGTTGATCGACTTGCTGCTGATGAAGGACGATCCGGTTGAGAAGAAATTACTTCCAAAGAAGCCTGCAGACCAGAAGCACTTCGTCGAGGACGAACTGGTGTTTTCTTCCCTCTAGCCATTAACAAGCTGGGAATCAAATTGAGGTTTAGGTTTGGGAATCGAATTGGGGATCGAATTTGGGAGAGCCAAAATAGGTTTCAGGTTTTTGGTTTAGCATTTGGGATCGAATTTAGTTGAGCGGCCGGAGGGATGGAGGGAGTGGAGGTATTATGTTTGAGAATGAGATCAAATTTTCTTTTGTGTTTAGGTTTTACTGTTTTAGTTTTTTAGACCAAATTGAGTGTGGTTAAGTGCATTGTAACATTATGCAACCTAAAAATTCTAATATAAAATGATTAAAATCATGTATTCTAATATTACGGGATTGGACGGGATTTTTCGGGATAGTCCCGATCCCGTCCAGTCTCGTTTTAACATTACCATAATGGGACGGGACGAAACATGATTGCCATTTTCAAAACCTATCATGTCCTGTCCGCTAACTTTCGAGACGGGACCGGTATGGGATCGGGATTTCGGTACTAAATGCCTAGCTCTACTAAAATACCATGATGTAAAATTACAGTAAGGGACGATAAGTTGTTACAAATTACAATTTTTTTTCTTTTATATCTTTTTGTTTTAGATGAACACAAACTTCATAAACTCTAACCCAAATTTATGATCAGTCGTGAGTCTGAAGACACCAACATTTAACTTGAAGATGAGGTAAACTATTTGTGTTTCTTTTTTTTTTCTTTTTTTCTTTGTTGGTGATTTGTCTATCTATTTACTCATTATTTCCTATGTCGACTTTGTATCTAAATTCTCATGGACAATTACTATATATTATTTATAAACAACATATAGATTAGTTCAAGAACTCAAAAGTATGGAAGACGTTGCTACTAGAGATACATTTACAGACATTGTGCATCATGATATCGACTGATACTATTGAGTTATTAAATTTGAGAGTTGTTTCTTGTTCTTTAACTGAGATTTATATTTTAATGTGATTTTTTTTTGTTCAGTTGGTGATTTTACTTGCCTTGAGCAAATCTGAATTTGACAAAATATATCAAAATATATGTAGGGTGAGAAGAGAATGTAGGATGAACAAAGTAGAATTAATAAAAGGGTATTTTAGGTATTGTTAATGGGTGAACAAGTAGACTTGCAATTAAAATTATATGAGTGGGGTGTGAAAAGAATGTGAGGTGAGCAAAGTGGTTTGTGGGGTGGCAATAGACGCATCATAATTTTTTTCCTATCCATTTTACAAATCAGACAACATAAATGTGATATTTTATGTTGTCTGAGAAGAAAGTAAATAGAGACATTCACTTAATCGTAAGGGGGAGAAATTTCCCGCTACTTTTCATTCTAACGAGTCACTCTTTAAAATAACCTTAGTTTTTACTCACACAACGCATAAAAGCACTACGAGTTGTCTAAATATGGGAGACTCATCATATGAAAACACGTCGAAATGCAATACTCTAAACTTTTTTTTTTTGATTTTGTCGACACTCGTATAATCATATGGTTATTATGTATGAACTCATATAAGAAGTTAGTGTCAATTATATCATGATGGTTTGGCTCTCCATGGTGAAAGTAAGTGTAATTAAAGTTGACCGCGTCGATCGACACTAATGTAATACCGAAAATTGATGACATTTCTACCACAATCATGCTTCAATATCGTAAACATGTCTATATGATTCGATTTTCAAAATTTTTTCCTCAATGGTGTCTCTTTAGATAAACACACGTTTATATAATATGTACTACATATGTTATGTCACATTATGTGCAACATAGTAAACATGTTATACCTCATTAGTAGGTTTATTGTGATCTAGATGTTTAGGATTAAAATCATGAAAATTCGACCGTTGGATATAATTAATTATGATAGTGAACTATAGTAGTGTAACAAAATTCACATATTTTCGGTAACGTTTGGGTATCGATCAATCCGGTCAACCATAAATTCAACAATATTAATTTTACGTCACACATCAGTATTACAAAAAAATTGTTGTGGCACTACAATAGGAAATTTGGCTTTAACTATTAGGGTTTGTTAGGGGTTATGGGTTAAGATACATACAACGTAATATTGAAAACAATTGTGTGATATATTTTAAAATTTTACCTTCACATAACATTTCTTAGTTGATTGTTATGGATGAAAAACTTAAAGTAGTATTGTCAAATGTAAGAGATGGGCTTTAATCCTTCATGACACGAAAATACATTATACAACAAAAACTGAAAAGTCGTTGTGTGACTACTGAAAATATTATACTCTTACACAACGGCTTTGAGTGTTCCGTTGTTACATCAAACCACCAAGGATATCCATCACAAAAAATTTAGGTTTTCAGAGGATGTAAGAGATATTTTAAAACTAGAAGCCCGCAGCCTGGCATGAGAGATATATCGAACAACAGATATATAAAAAATATTGTGTAATAGTTTAAATTTTATACGTTCACATAACATTTATTTGTTTCACTGTTGTGTAACGAAACCCAGTTATATGTCAAACTAGAGTGGGGTTAGAAGCAAAATGGGCCTCATTTTTATCTTCATTCACACAACAAAATATTGTCTAAAGTGTTGTACTGGTTTAAAGAAAAAAAATGGAATGATCTCAAACTATCGACACAACGGCTGACAATTTTGGAACGTTGTATGAAGCATTTTTGAAATTTGTACAACCTTGTTATTCTGCACCGTTGTGTGAAAAGTGTCGTTTGTTGCACTTATTGGAGTAGTGCGTAGAGTTGCTTATCATTCATAGACGAGTGGTCAAGTTGAAGTTTCAATAGGGAAATCAAGCATATCCTTGAGAAAACGGTTAACCCCACTAGGAAAGATTGGTCTTTGAGACTCATTGATGCACTGTGGGCATACCATACTACATTCAAGACCCCATAGGAATGTCTCCCTATTGTCTTGTATATGGTAAGACATGTCATCTGCCTATTGAGTTAGAACATAGAGCTTATTGGGCAATTAAGCGTTTGAACTTCTCTCTTGATAAGGCGGGTTCTCACAGGAAACTCCAGCTCAATGAAATGGAAGAAATTCGAAATGATGCTTATGACTCTGCAAAACTAATACAAGGACCGAATGAAGGTGTTTCATGACAAGAACATTTTGAGGAAAACATCCACACCTGGTCAGAAAGTTATCTTGTATAACTCTCATTTGCATTTGTTTCCTGGTAAGTTAAGGTCTCGTAGGATCGGTCCTTTTCTTGTTCGTACTGTCTATTCTCATGGGCTGTTGAAATTAAAAACCCAAAAAATGGTGATGTGTTCAAAGTTAATGGTCAAAGGTTGAAGCCGTTTTTGGAGTTGAAAACCCCTGAAGTTGAGGAGGTACTTCTCGCTAATCCTATCTATCAGGATTGATGCTCTTTCATGTGTCTTGTGTCTGTCGTTGTAGGTTTTCTTTGTTTTTGTCAATGTCTCATGTTAGTCATGCTTGGTTTTCTTAATTTCTACTGAAATGTGCATTTACAAATGATCAATCACATTACACTGTTGGAATGATTTCAAAGGAAATTGGAAAAACGTCAATAAGGTACTATCTTTCTTACTCTCACTACTTTCTTACTCTCAGTGGTACTTAAACGACAAAATTTTCTACTTAGGAGACGAAACAGTTTCCGTCTCCTAAGTCGTTCTTAGGAGACGAAATATTTTGATTTCGTCTCCTAAAAATAACTTAGGAGACGGAATATTTTTACTTAGACGACGGCATTTTGAAAAAAAAAATATATATTTATATGAATCACTTAGGAGACAGAACTACATTTCGTAGCTTTAGTAGAACTTAGGAGACCGAAATGTTTACTTAGGAGACGAAATTTTTTTTTTTAAAAAAAAAAATTTAGGAATCACTTAGACGACGGAAATAGAACATTCCGTCGCTTAAGTTCTAAAAATTTGAGCGCCTATCTTCCCGCGTAAAATTTCATGAAAATTCAAATCAAAATTTTTCAAAACATATCAATTCTTTTAAATCACAAACTCACCAACCTTATCAATAAAAGGAAACCCATCTTCTCCTAAAACTCTCTCTCTCTCTCTCTCTCTGTCTCTCTCTCTCTGTCTCTCTCTCTCTCTCTAGAACATCACTCTCATGTCGGCCTCTCTCTCCATTCTCACCGCTCCTTCCTCCGCCGCCACCTTCAACTACACCACCCCCACCAACGCCACCTCCAACTGCCACACGCTCATCGACTTCGTCCCCACAAACGCCACCACTCTCAACGCCGTCAAGACCCTCTTCAACATCACCCGGCCACCTCCGCACCCTCCTCGGAGCCAACACCTCCCCCTCTCGACCCGACCCAACTCACCCGTCCTCGCCACCAGCAAGGTCCTCGTCCCCTTCTTTTGCACCGAGCCTCAGATCTGGGTAAGAAATCAAGGTAAGTTCTTCAATTTTTCTAGTTTAATTATCTTTGGTGATAGATTTATGTGTTTTTGTTTAATTTGATTTTAATTTTAATTTTGGTTAGGATGTGATTGGTATGATGGTGGTGGCATGGTGGTTATTTGGTACGGTGGTGGTGGTGGCATATTTGGGGCAGATTGTTGGCATAAAATTAAAAGGGAAATACTGTATTGAAGTTTACTGACCCCCAGTAGAAGTTTACTGGGGGGCAGTAAACTTTCACTAAGTTTACTAGGGAGCAATAAATTTGTTTATTAGGGTAAGAATGAGTATTTGTTGTGTATAATTGGCATGAATTGAAAGGGAGATACTGTATTGAAGTTTAATGACCCCCAGTAGAAGTTTACTAGGGGGCAGTAAACTTCTACTAAGTTTACTAGGGGGCAATGAATTTGTTTATTAAGGTAAGAATGAGTATCTGTTCTGTATAATTGGTATGAAATTGAAAGGGAGATATTGTATTGAAGTTTACTGACCCCTAGTAGAAGTTTACTACAGTAGAAGTTTACTGGGGGGTAGTAAACTTCCACTGAGTTTATTAGGAGGTAATGAATTTGTTTATTAGGGTAAGAATGAGTATCTGTTGTGTATAATTGGTATGAAATTGAAAGGGAGATACCGTATTGAATTTTATTGACCCCCAGTAGAAGCAGCGAACTTCTACTGGGTTCACTAGGGGCCAATAAAGTTGTTTATTAGGGTAAGAATTTGTATCTGTTGTGTGTTGTGCCCTTGAAATTGAGGGAGTTATTTTTTGCAAGTTTACTAATCCCCAGTAGAAGTTTACTGGGGGGTAGTAAACTTTATTTTTTCCAGATGCAGTTTATAAATGCAAGTTTTTACTACTTATATGAAATTGAATTTTATTGACCCCCAATAGAAAAAGTGAACTTCTACTGGGTTCACTAGGGGCCAATAAAGTTGTTTATTAGGGTAAAAATTTGTATATGTTGTGTGTTGTGCCCCTGAAATTAAAAGGGGTTATTTTTTGCAAGTTTACTGATCCCTAGTAGAAGTTTACTGGGGGGCAGTAAACTTTATTTTTTCCAGATGCAGTTTATAAATGTAAGTTTTTACTACTTATATGCAGGATTAGAAGAAGTTCAAGACATTTAGTTGTGACTTCTGAAATATGCGGTGGTGGTGGTGGTGCTGGTAGTATTTGGGGCGGTCGGAGTGAGTGGATAAAAAACTTGCGGTGGCGTTTTTATTTTATTTTTTAATTTTTTTTTCAGCCTTTAGTGATGGAATTCAACTATTCCTTCTCCTAAGTGGATAATTTTTTTTATATTATAAAATAAAATCCATCACCTAAGTGCTTAGGAGACGAAAGTATTCCGTCTCCTAAGAATCACTTAAGCGACGAAATTTCAGGTTTCGTCGCCTAAGTGTTTACCTCACGACACTTGACGACGGATCATAGCCGACGGACGTTCCGTCTCCTAAGTACTTAGGAGATGAAATCTGTCACTTAGGAGACGAAATAATTCCGTCTCCTAAGTGCTTTTTTCCAGTAGTGACTTACTCCATCTTATTTAATGTTGTCATGCTTTACAATTGTAACATTGAGGACAATGTTCGATTTAGGTTTGGGGGTAGGATATCGAAAGTTCGGTTACTTTTTGTGTGAAAAAATAAAAAATAAAAATAAAAATAAAAATTTGTTGTTCATTGTGTAGAATCCTAAGAGACTTTTTGGCATTTTAGGGCATGTTTACTAATCTGAAATGGAATTGAGAGTGGTGTAATTGATTCCGGAATGGATGAATTCCGGCGTTTACTAACATGTCAAGGTATTTGAATGGATGTGGGTCTCACTTGCTTATCAGGAATCGATTCCTGACAAAACCCCTTATTCGATACCCAAGGGGGAGGTGGGTATCAGAATCAAGGTAATGTAATCAACTTTTTCTCCCTAAAATATCCTCACATAATTATAATATTTCTAAATGACCTAACCCTATATATATATATATATATATAAGAGAAGACGACAAAATATTGTTAGATTAGAAAACAAAATATTTCTCTCTTCCATAGTGATCGATAAGCTTCTTTGTTTTTGTTTATCGTCTCCTCTCTGTTTCGTTCGGATCTATTTCATTAATGAGTGTTCATATATGTGCTGCAAAATTTTGAACACACGCACTTGAGTTAACCAATATATATAGTTTAGGTGGTCTGATTAATATATCATCCAAGAATATTTACATCTTTGAAAAGAAGAACAATAAAATTGCAAACATCTAGCTTCCTTTCTTGTAAGGGTATTTTAGTAATCAAACTAGTTTTAATTCCGATTCTATATGGTAAGTAAACAACATCAATCGTAATTTAGTTTATTCCTGTTTTGATTCCTTATGGTAAGTAAACAGTATAATGGAATGAAATATTCTGATACCGATTCTTGTTGATACCAATTCATGATAAATTCTATTCCAAGTTAGTAAACGTGTCTTTAGTGTGTTAATAGTCGGAGGGTAGAATTCTCTCAGTAAGTTCTTCCTCTCGGGGTATATTGTGATATGAGCCACATGATGCAATTTGACGTTGAAGAGTGAGATTTGAGTTAGAAATTTAGATGAATACCAGTGGAGACTTATAACCCGTGTAAGATTTGAGCCTGTGTTCTATTTTTGTGAGGGTTATACACTATTCTGATCTCTTTTGTTCAACATTATTTTGTCGATGATCTCATTATTCATTTCATTTGATCGGTTGTCAAGAACAACATCTACTTTGGATCACTACACTTGAGTTCTTTTAAGAGACTTATGACCACATTAATCCTCATAAATCATTTAGGTCATGTTTTATATTACATAAGCTAGAGCCTTTCTTGCCCTCCAATTGAATATCAATTGCCAGAAAGCCTTTGAGTCTAAATAAATCTTTTTCTTTGTTTACCACATTCACCATTCCCTACTCTAATTAAGGAGTACGAGCTACTAAATAAATATTCATCACCCTATTTTTGAGAACTATTGTTAGAGTTGAGATTTTGTGGCATTTGTTGTTTCAAAAAAAAAAGAGGAGAAAAGAAAGAAATCCGTATTCTTCCAAACAATAGTAAAGAGTATGAAAAAAAAAGGCAAAAGAAAAAAAGAAGAAGGAGAATATATGTATTATGTTTGAGAAATTTAGATCAATGCATTGTTCTTGTGTGAAGACCTCTACATAGTTCTCAAAGAATTCTTGAAATCCTTCCCTTTCTTTGTTAGCTATTACATTAACCTTACATTACAACTATAAATAAAACCCTTTTTTCGATTCTGTGGAGATATGTGGTCAGAATGTAGAAAGTAAATTAAGGAGCTAAGGTGTGTGGGTATCAAACATTCTCAATGGTAATTGATATCCTTTCATGATATCAATTGTACACTTATTTTTCAGCAAGAGCAAATTCTTCTTCATACACATATGTGAGATGTTTGCATTCATTTATAATTATTCTTCCTCACATATGAATTAAGTGAAACACATGGCCCATCTCTCAGCGTTTCAATTTTGAGTGACTATCTGTGAGATTTGAAGTCGAAGCGAATTTTCAGAAAGAGATTTGACTTGGATTTAACTTAGAGATGAAATGTTGTATTTGTGTTGGCGTTACTTATACAAATTCCGAGTTAAGATACTTTCTAAGAATATTCTAACCTGTGTCTTTGCACACTAAAACTCTGAAGTACTCTAGCAGAATTTGTCATGTCGGTCTAGCTAAGTGAATAAATTGTTAATTGTGTTTTTGTTTCTTGTTTTGCTTGAGGACTAGCAAAATATAGGTTTGGGGTATTTGATGAGCACGTTTTATATCATATTATTATCCCTGATTTATATGTGTTAGTTACTTGTTTTAATTAATTTGAGTTATTTAGTTTGTTTTTGTGTTTTTATAGATGTTATGTCTAAATAAATAAAATGTTAAAGTTATGAAAGCAATTTATCTATTTTTATAGTAAAATGAGTCCTTGTTTTTAACATGAGTCATTTTCCCTTTAATTAAATAACTAATAGCATGTGCCTACAATTTGTGGAATGTTTTCTCATTACATTAAGTGTGTTGTATTGAAAATATTTACATTAGCCATTAATTGTTAAATTCACTTTACTCATTTGATTCATAGGTACGTAGATATGCATTGATACAAATGGAAAAGAGCATGAAGAATTTCCAAAGACAAGATTGCATGGAACAAACTTGCATGAATTTAGGAGCTCACTTCCAATTCTTTAAAGTTTGTGTACGTATTCTTGTGCATGAGAAATGAGAGAAGCAAATGATGTTGTAGATGAAGAGAAATTGATGTATGAAAGCATTTATGGGTGAAGAAATATGTTGCCATCAAGCATGAGAAGTTTGAAAAAGGAAAGTCATTTTCACATGGAGATGAATTTGCAATGAAGCTCAATGTTGCTCTATAAATAGAGCTTGTTTTCAAGAGAATAAGGAGAGCTGGAGAGAGTAGAGAATTAGAGACACTTTTGTTGCTCTTTGTTCTTCCCTTTCTTTAGCTACTTTTTGCATGATGATATGTATTGTTTAAACATGTTTTCAATTTGTACTATGTGTTGCTAATTTCCTTAATTAAGGTTAAGGAGGAAACCACATTATGAAATAAGTTTCTCTTAATTATCTATCGATTCCCATAATTATGTTATTCATGCCTATGACTCTTGCTTCAAAATACATTAATAAGATCTTTGTTCCTTTCACCTCTAATGTCATGTATTTTTGGTAGTTTGGAAGTCACTTTTATTAATCCATGCTTGGCTATGTAAAAAATTTAATATGAAATCCTTGATCTCTTGTTATTCTTTTTTTTTTTTTTTGGTCTAAGATCTCTTGTTATTTAAATGAGCTTGTTTCACATTTGATGCTCTGTAAACACTTTGATCTTTTGTAGTTTTAATAAGTTTGTGTACATGTGATGTTTTGGTGTTTATAATTAAGAAGAGAATAAGAGTTTGCTTTAGATAAATTTCATGTGTGCTTCATTGTTAAATTTTGAGAAAACAGTATATTGATTTCTAGATTGCTACTCCTAATTCAGGAATTGGTAGGTAATATATATGAAGAGAATTATTGAGTAATGTGGTGAAATCTGATGCCTTAATTACTTCATCATCAATGTATTCTTTATCTATTTTTTTTGTTTTAGCTATTTCACCATCAACTTTTATTCAACTAAATTAGTGTTAAATTAATTTGAATTCGATTAATTTTTCCGATTTTCACTTGGTTCGACCTCGCTTGCACCGGAATAGAATTACACACTCACACTTCCAACGGTAGAAAGGGGGAAACTTCACTCTCTTCAGTCACACTCGCTCACTGCCCCAACTCGACCTGACTGAACACTTTTTTTGTCTGCCATTATTGTACCTTGTCTCCTCCACCATGACCCTCTTATCCTTCACCCCCTCTCGCCACCTCAACCCCACCACCACTTGCTTCTCTATCCTACGCCCTCCCCCTCTCATCAACCCACTTCCCTCCTCCTCCCTCTTCTTCTCCTCCCCCACCTCTTCCCCTCCAACACTTCCCATCTACCGCCTCCCACGCCCCTCCCTCCCCCTCCTCTCCCCTCCACGCGCCGCCTCTTCTTCCGCCGTCGATTTCCTCTTGCATGATGCTTCCGCCACCGCCCTCGTTCTCGCCGGCGCCTACACTCTCGTCCTCTGCTTCGATTATCTCACCAGGCGAAACGTCCTCCAACAGGTCTCTTTGCTTCAATTCTTCGTCTATGATTTTGTGTTGATTTTGATCTCAATTGTACCTTTTAATTTTTAATCTTTGATTGAATCCCATTTTTGTCATATATAAGGAAATCACAATGACCTTTATTATATGAACAACTCAAAATCAAAAGGGTGTAGTAGTTTGAACTTTGAAGTGTTGCTTCAATTCTCGTTTACTAACTTGGCTTATAATTTATGCCAGAGTCTGAGCAGAAAATTGGTCCATATATCATCTGGGTTGCTCTTCGTGCTTTCCTGGCCAATTTTCAGGTACCCTTTTCAGAAAATTTTCGTCACTTGCTTTGAACACGAGTTTGCTTGATTAGTAGCTGAGCTCATCGTTTTGATCCTAGAATAGCACATCAACAGAAGCTCGCTACTTTGCCACTGTGGTTCCTCTCTTTAATGGCTTGAGGCTTCTTCTTGGCGGCCTCTCCTTGGTGCCCAATGAAGGATTAGTCAAATCGGTTACTCGTGAAGGAAACCCAAAGTAAAGTTATTTAGTTCAATACCTTATAATGCAACAAGCTTAGCTATGTCAATTTCTCTAAAACCATGATGTGCTTTAACTTGAGTATTGTACAATTGCAGGGAATTGCTTAGGGGACCCTTGTATTATGTTCTGATACTGATCGTATGCGCTCTGGTGTTTTGGCGTGAGTCTCCGGTTGGAGTGATCTCCTTAGCTATGATGTGTGGGGGTGATGGTAACTAGTCTCTACTTTCTTCAGCCTAACTCATCTGTTTCTTGCTCCCTATATTAGTGCATTACCATAAATCTTTAAACTTTATGGTTCATAGGTGTTGCTGATATCATGGGTAGAAGATTTGGGTCCATAAAGATCCCCTATAATCAAAAGAAGAGTTGGGCTGGGAGCATTTCCATGTTTCTCTTTGGGTCCTTGGTTTCCCTTGCGATGCTCTACTATTACTCGTGTTTAGGATATTTCAATTTGGATTGGGCGAAGACGGTACAAAAGGTTGTATTTGTTTCTTTGGTGGCTACAGCAGTAGAATGCCTTCCAATTACAGAGGTAGTGGATGACAATATATCTGTTCCGTTAGCAAGTATGGCAGCCGCATATTTAAGTTTCTCTTTGTAGCTCCTCATGCTCCAAATTTTATCCCCAACTCCTTTTATTATATTTTGAGTTTCATGGGATCAGTTCAGCCCTCGTTTTAATTAGCTTGTTGACATATGAGAATCGTTGGTTCTTGTTGTCTTTTTGGTTGAGAGAGAATTGTTGGTTCAGCTGATGAGACTTTGCCCATCTATGACCATGCTTTCATCAACATGCCATTCGTAATGTTCATGATTCTTTATTGATGTTTTGAGAAGTGAAATGCTAGTTCTAAAAGGGGTTTCTCTTTCAATACTCCGCATGAGATATGACTAGGAAGACTTGTTTGATGATTACTACCAAGTCGATCTGTCAGCATTCTCTTACATCATTAATCTTTCTAGCACCTAGCTTCCAGGAAAAAGAAAAAAAAAACATTCAACCGTGCAGTGCTCCAAATTCCTCAACTTCACAACTGCAATTTTCTTGTATTTAGCATTAGCTTCTTCTGATAAACTACTAGGTAGCTTCGTCTGAATGTGTCGAAACCGGGTTTTCGCAAGCACAAGTCATATGACATTGAAAGGACTGGACCTGGTTGTTTTATTACCAGATTAGTTGAATGCAAATTAATCTGCTTGATTTAGCTTGTAATCCTGGTAGTTCAAATTAGATTGTGATCAGGAGTTAGTAGCTAAGGAGTCCATCAGTTGGTACATTTTTTTTCCTCCCGGTTTTTATCTACCTTGAAATAAATTCCTTCATATTTTAAAGAATTTCCAACATTGCCACGAGGGAGCAACCTTACGGCATGTAAATCGTCTGCTGAAGATCCGAGTTGGTTGATGAGATGGATCCTTTGGGAAGAGAAGGTGCAAAGGATTTGCTGGGACTTAATAGAGGTATAAGGATTCTCATTTCTGATCAACTGTAAAGATAGATGAACTATAACAATTGAACATTTCCTCAAAGCGAATCATGTTTGTATATATTATAGCAACAAGCATTGTTGAGCTGTAGTATATAGGTAGATATACATGTAAATACAATTTTGTCAAATACTCATATATAAAATTTAGAATTTTATTGATCATGGTAATCGAGAAATGTTTCTCATTTTTCTTCGGAAACGAAAATTAGAAAGAATTGTCAAACATCGAAGCATCAGAAACGCTAGGATTGTAAGGTAGTTTGTTTACCTATGAATAACAGCACTACTCCTTTTAGAAGAAAGTAGAAACAGTATTTTATTCAGATATTTGTAATTTGGTAACATTAGAAAGGAATCTGGCACACAATGCTACTGTTTTTCACTTTTTCCACGCAGAGTTCTTCAGTTTCCCAGCACAGGTTTAGAATAGTCCTTTCTTAATTGTAGCATAGATGATATAATTATCTGCAAACAAGAATGGCTATACAAGCCAAGTGTGAGAGTCAACTACCAAATTCCCTGGCCAAATGCTTAACTCTCAAGTCGGGGCAAACAATCCTCGAGAGAACTGTCGCAGAAAGTAACTCAAGGCCAGTTGCCACTATCAATAAGGTCTTTCCTTCAAGCTTCAACTCATATATCAGCAATTGAACCCACTTGCCAGCATTCAAGCAATACTACAACAACAAGAACAAGGGATTACCCCCACAAGCCACAACTTAGGGTTGGACAAATGAATCTTGGTCCCTCAAAGCAATAGTACACCCCGAAACTCACAACCACATTAGTTTCAGAAATGCATTGTGGTTAGCCAACTTACAAGTCTCTTGATGACTTGTAAGTTGTGAACAAGGAACATTCAATGGAGCAGATTTTTGCTTCTTCCAGCACAGTAACCTATCGTTAGCAACATGGCCTCTGCTGTGATTGATCCTGTCGTTCACAACATGGTGCATGGTATCCTTTAATAGACTTCTTGCATTCTCAAAGTCTCAAGATTTCAGAACCATGACTTCAGACCAAGGAATAGGACCGCATGCAATGTAAAAAAAAAGATGCTGAAATAGACTACTCTGAAGTGTTTACTACTTGTTTTTCCTTTCAACAATTTTAGACCTGTAATATCTGAAAAGAAAGATCATGCTATATATATAGTTGTGCATCCACAATGACATTGGCAAATGGCAAAGACCACCAACCATCAAGAATTGTAACCATTTCGCATGCTTCCCAACCTTTTTGGAGTTGTTACATGAATCCTGATCCCAGAAAAAGCATGGTATTACTCTGAAAATTACAACAGCAATTTCAGAACTGCTGAAAGGGTTAATCAAGTTACATACCAATTAGGTCAATATGCTGTGAACTTGGATACATCAATGGAGCGGCATTTGCTTCTTCCCACACAAACGGTACACTCATCCGCATCTCCAGCAACATGACTTAACCATTCATTGATCCAGTCATTCACAGCATCCTGAGGCTGCAGCCGAAGGCCTCAACAACTTAAAATGAAAGCACATATAGATACAGTCAACAATATTCACATTGAAGTTGAACATGCTAAAATTCATATATTAAGAACAAGGTCCTTTCTATCTATATATTTCTAAGGTTCATCAAGCTACGCACTATGAAAGCTTTATGGAAAGCTTTTGAAAAGCTTTTGAAATATCTGCACAACAATGTCCAATTTTTAGGAAAAAGAAAAAAAGAAATGGATGAAGGCCGGGATGCTCGCAGTTTCATCTGTTAAAGATGGAATATCTTGTAAAATGGCACGCAGCCGATTCATATTAACCATTTGCCTTTTATCAATCTATATATGGCAATGAAAGCAACATTCAACTGCACCGGCCATGTACCTTGTCCCAATGTCTCCAGGTAATTAGAGGAAGATGCATGATTGGCTCCTTATGAGTTAAATGCATCTTGAATTGATGGTTCTACCAACTCCTAATCATGCAAAATTTATAGACTGAGAATTCTACAAACATAAAAAGTTCAAGAAATCCATTATGCACAGCACAATGTTTACAAAGGAGAGTGGCTAACTGACTATTTGCAATAATATGCGAGTGTGATAGATGTGCTTTATTAATTCTACAATCTGAGCAGGCTCAACTGTGTGGTACTCAGTTCTATCGCTTAACATGGGGACAAATGTAACAAACTCACTGCAGATTCAATTACTCCAAAATCAAAACAATTGTTTGAAATTTCATAGCGACTAATAATAAGTGATTTTGAACGCTTGAATGTAGCCGACAATAGCAATAGCTTACATAGCATCATTAGCATGAGATTTGATTCCTCACAGCGGGAACGATAGTCTACGATGATGACACCATTTGTTCAAATCCTCCATTCAAAAATATACAGATTCGGAAACAGAAGTTTTAGAATTGTACAAGACCTGCAGTACCACCATTACTTTTTAGTTCGTCAGAGACAGATTGATTCTGCTTCCCCAAAATTTTGTTAGGAAAAAAAAAAAAAAAAAACATATTTATGGTGGAACTCGTAGCAGAGGATCACCACTCACAGTTTTCAAAATCCCAAACGACACCTTAACACAATACAATAACTGTCACTCCCGCGCGCCTTCCTCTTTATCTCCAAACCCTGTCAGTCACTTATATAAACATCCACTGAAACCCTTGTTCAGTTTCAGACAGATTCTCAGGCACCAAAGTTGAATTTGCCAACTTTGGTGCTTGGGAACCCTATCGTTTAACTTTGCTTAAATACAATGGAGGCCAGGAGCATGACAGATTCTCCATGGGCTGTTGTGGCTTACCATGACCCTTATGATCACGAAGTCCCCGACGTTCTAAGTTTTGTGAATGATTCTCCTGATCCAACTCTCGACGCATTGTTCGACGGTGGAGTAGTTCCTTCTTCCCCTCATGAATATCCAATTCCTCAGTTTGATAATGGAATCCAAGATTTTCCCATGTCACCAATGTGGGATTTGGGAAACAATTATAATGGGGTAGGGAATTATGCTATTCCCGCGGATCACCCTTCACAGTGTTTCGAAGGAGGAGGAGGAGGAGAATCTGGTGTTGATCAGAATCCGGGTTTAGCGTTTGAGAATAATGCTATGCAACCTCCGGTTCGGGCTCCACCACCAATCAACTTCAGTTGCTTCGGTTGCCAAGTTCTAAGGGAAATCGTTCACTTCAACTGTAATTCTCAGTCTCTTGACTAATTATTTGGTATGTTGACATGCTTGTTACTTGTATTGATTTTGCTTTGATATTTTGGTTTGGTAGGCGACTATATCATGACACTTGAAATTCATGGAAGACTCGGGGCCATCTGTCATGCGATTCAAGAAAGCCGCACCAATTACTTGTATAACTCCAGCGTTTCTAGCGAGCCTCACTATCAGAACATAGAGTAAGTTCAAGGATAATTGCATTTATATAGTAATTGCATGCATTTCAAGAATTCAGGTTTATTGAATTCTTCATATATGGCTCACTCGCTTACAAGTTCATTACATCAATAAATCAACAGCTTTTGTAATAAAGGCATCGAGGAAGTGAAGCAGTTTCTGACGCTGTACTGCCTAGAGCGGAAGGTAGAAGGCTACATTATGCAGCAAGATCCTCTGCAAGCATTTTATCAGACTCTCTGCGTTGGTATGGATGGAGAGTGGGATGACATTCTTAGTTATCCCGACGAATTCATTTCTGAGGACTTCAATGCCAGCGACGACTTCATTTCTCCTAATCCACAAAGGGCGGAAGAAATGGAACAATCTGCCTTGGAGGCGTCTCCGAAAGGGAACGGTCCTAGGCTTCCTAGGTATTCCCTTGCAGAACAGGTATCTTGTATGATATCTTTTTTTCTTTGTGTCATTAATTAGTTGTGCAGAACTGCCGACATTATAATGTGAAATCCATTGTTTTATGTACGTGACATGATATATACTTGGAATGGTGCAGAGGGAGAGAGCAGCAAAAATGAAATTAGACGATCTTCGTGCTTACTTCCGTCTCACCATTGAAGAGGCTTCTAAGCAATTGCGTTTTTGCCCAACTGTTGTCAAGAGGATCTGCCGCAAGTTTGGAGTAAGCAGGTGGCCTGCTAGAAAGGTTTGTGTTCCTAACACCCTATGTCAATTGTTCAGTTGGTAACTCTCTTATCATCATGTATAAAAACTAAGAGAGTACAGGCTCGGATTCTTGACTTGTTCTTTTGGATCACATTTGCAGATCAAAAGCATTGAGAAACAAATATCAAGCTTGACGCCACTTTTGTATTCATGTAGTGAGAGCACCAGGGTCCATGTCGCAGCTAAAATCAAAAGGCTTGAAAGAGAAGTGGCTCGATTTGTACCATATGTAGATTGATCATCCTATTATTCGAAAAACGAGTATATACTGAAGATAGTGTATATATGGGAGCCTATTCAGCGCAACCGTCATCTCCACCGTCGATTTTGACGCGGACCTTTGACTTTTTCAAAATCGACGGTGGAGATGACGGGTGCGCGGCGCAACCGGATGCGCTATAATTTTCGATATATTATATATGATGCAATTCAGTGAACAAATTAATCTGCTGGAAATCCAGCTTACCCTATAGTCTGCACATTCACGCACTTAGGAACTAAACATATTGATTATCAATTCCTGTCTAGCCTCCACTAAACTACTCTACTGAAGATCTCATAGGGATTGATATATTCCAAGAAAAAGCACACTACTATACTGAAGAATTCATAGGGATGGAGGCGTCTATCTATTGAGGATCCAATTTGACATCAGATAATTAACACAAAAGTAGAGTTGATCAAGAATAGAGAACTTATACTCATTGGTGCATTTGATTCATTTATAACTTTTGTATCCAAAACCCTAATCCAATTAGCTCATCATGTTTTTTTTACTGTCTAAGGTTGTCACCATTCTTAGCAAATATCTCTTCTTTTCTTTCATCTTCAAAACAAACAAACAAGAAGAAGATAAAACCCACCATTGTTATACATTGATTTCTACATGCAGTAACCAATATTTTCAAGACCTTCGCTCACATCATTTGTAAGATGCAGTGTCTCTCTTTACATGCTTTCTATCAGAAGTACGTTGCTACATAGGTAGGCCTTCCCTCTATACAGGGCTTAACAAAATTCAAAGTGCTTTGTATAGAAAAGTTGGGTAGGCAACTAGGCATTGATCAAGGAACTTTATTTGACTTGAAATTGTTGTAACTTAATTTTTGGTGCATGGATTATATGAAATAGGTTTGACACTTGACTGTCTGTTCAACCTTGTCACTTGGATAGGTGCATTCTTTACCTCAGGTTTCAGTCAGACTTGGTTACCCTTGCTCTAAGACTGAGGAGTGAGTTTTGTTACCTGTTTCATTATGTCAGGGATGTAGTTAGATCTTTTATCAAATAAACTGCACATTGATTATAGTAAGAAGCTCCATGTTGGAAGGGTTTGGAGCTTGTAGCCTTTCTGAGAGTACTGTTTTGTTGGTTCTTTCTGGCTTTCTGCTATGTCTCCCTAACAGTACTTCTCAGAACCTCACTCATTAAACCTGCCTATGATGTCTTGATTTTTGACCACTCAAGTACTTAACAAATTAACATATAGAATATGAGAAATAGAGCCACCCTTCAGCTTGTTAATACTGCTTAATTTGTCGTGTTCGTAATCGAGGGTCTCATCATTTATTATAAGATGACACAAACTTAATATGACAAAGGGTGCATCTCATACTTCTCGTTGATTCACTGAAAATAAGTAATCTACAAGAGGCTGAAATTTATTGATCGCTTACAAATACCAGTTGCAGTTTTGTGATCCATTTACTCCATTCTACTAGTTAAGAGCATAATATTTACTGCATTTTTCGTAGCATAAAGCTGCACAACCTTCCAGTACTTCTCCTGCAAGTTGGCAAATATAGGCAAATTAAGACTACTTTTAAGATTTAACTATCACAAAATTATCAGGCAATAAGATCCAAATAAAACAAATGAAATCAAACAATATGCATGTCTAAATTGTGGGTTATATATGTTTCTCAAAATCACAGCATCTCTAAACAGCTGTTTGAACTTTGAATATGAGAGCTAATTAAATGGCCGGTAGAAGGACCGATGTACGTTTTCTATGAGCATCAAAACCGAAACCATTTTATCATCGGTACAGATGATCCGATCCCCTATATATATCATGCATGGGTAGCTTAAAGCTACTAGCTTTCTCTGGTGCCGTTTAGAATTCAAAATGGAGCCTGCTATATATTACTATGTTGCTATCTAGTTAAGGTAATGAATTCCTGGTCAACATTTGATTTGCATGTATAATATATATATAATATATATATATAGTCTCTATCTAGAGCGAAGCTTCGCTCTGAAATTAACGTGCGAAGGTCCTTCTTTGACTCACTTTTCGGTCATATTTTTCGATCATACCCGGTCAGTATCTGGATACATATCATATGATCATCCTTACAAAGTTTCATCTAGTTTGGTGATCGTTTGCACACCGAATCAGATAAAATAAATCAATAGAACAAAATCTGTCCAAGTAGAACCGTTGGAGTAAATCATGATTATGGAGGCTTAAACGGTCACCAAACTGGATGAAACTTTGTAAGGATGATCATATGATATGTATCCAGATACTGATCGGGTATGATCGAAAAATATGACCGAAAAGTGAGTCAAATAAGGACCTTCGCACGTTAATTCCAGAGCGAAGCTTCGCTCTGGATAGGGACTATATATATATATATATATATATATATATATATATATAGATAGTTCTTATCCAGAGCAAACCTTTGCTCTGAAATTAAAATGTGAAGTTCCTTGTTTGACTCACTTTTCGGTCGTATTTCCACATCTCCACCATTCAGTTTATTGATATTAATGCATAGATCATTCATGCAAAATTTCATCGAATTTGATGATCGTTTGGGTGTTCATAATCGTGATTTACACAAACAGTTCTGGTTAGATAGGTTTATGATCTGTTTATTGATTTAACCTAATTCGTACCTAAACGATCATCAATTTGAATAAAATTTTGCATGAATGATCTATGCATTAGTATGAATAAACTGAATGGTGGAGATGTGGAAATATGATCGAAAAGTGAGTCAAACAAGGAACTTCACATTTTAATTTCAGAGCGAAGCTTCGCTCTGGATAGGAACTGATATATATATATATATATACCAGAGTTGATTTTGTTGCACATGGAAGTGCAACCAAGGCTGCAGTAGTCGAGAGGCTCCGGCTGCGACTTCTTGCATTTTTTCAAGCATTCTGCAGTACAGATTGGGCTGGTTTTGGAACCTGCACATGTGATTGAACATTTAATCATGCAGAAAGGGGACTGAGCTTGCACTTCAGTTACCAAAATCATAATCATGACCATAAGAACTTGCACAAGTCTCCTGGAGCTATTTCCTTCCATTATTTTCTATGCCTTCTCTTTTCCTTTATATTTTGAGACACTCTTAAGAGACAATCCTTCTATAGGATAAACCATAGTCATGAAACAATGTTTCTAAAAAGTTGCTCCAACTTTATACTTCATTACAATAGGATTTACCTGCTCTTTGTCATGAATGAATATCTGGTAGTGTATATAAAAGTTCATCCTTGAACTCAATCATGGATTTTATTCTAATCAAGTGCAGATTATCTTTCTGCCACAAAATGCAAGCAAATCAGATTTCATTTAATTAAATTAAGGATTTCGTTCATGAATGCATTTTCTTTAGGCCTATATATGTGAGGTATATTCCTATATATTAATTTCATGCATATCAGCTGTCTCTTAATTTACTGCAGTGAGCTAATCATTTTACCAAAAATACTTGTAGAGACCATCTAACAAATTTCATTAATTGGTTTGCTGACAGACCATAACAGAAAACAAAAAATGCATTTGCAGATCAAATTTTTGTGGAATGGAAAGATGCATCCAATGCTTTGGGAAGGCGATATTCGTTAACCGCAAATGGTTAGGGTGACCCTAAGAATTGTCTGGTTAGAACAAAAAAGTTTCATCTGTAAGGGACTTTAAGGACATACTACTACGTATACAAGCACATGTAGTCAACGGATTATGCTAAAAACAAGGTACAGATGTTCTACTAAAAGAAAAGTAGCTAGAGGCAATCTTCATGAAAGAAGAAAGTGAACGAGAGTGGAATTTATGGTTGGTGTCTCATGTAGTTAAGTACTCCTTTGGCGGGCATACCTTAAATTTCAGCAATTAAAATGCAGTCAATATTCAAATTGACTACTTAAGGCAAATAGTTTCTGAAGGCAAACTTGCCTGAGTACTGCGGAGAACACTACCATCTACATGCCAATTTTGTCCAGAAACAAATGCAATGTCAATATATGTCTTGTGATAACAACGAGAAGATCATTCAAATATGAAGTAGTTGGATCTGACATCCATATATAGCAAGGTTCATAGCTGAAAGAGCTCAACTGTATGTTGTCTATTTATTTGGAAGTAAGATTGCTACGTACAGAACCAGTTAAAAGATGCCTCAGTCAAAGAAGTTATGTAAAGCTCACAAACTTGTCTCTAACAGTCGCCTATGTTTGTATACCAAGTACCGAATAAACCTTCAATTGTGATAAATTATTTCCTGAAAATTAACATAGATTATCTGATTATTTTCACTGTACTTGGGCTTAACGAATCATCAATAATGAAAATTTGTGCTTTATGCCCCTAAGGCTCATCTATTCTCAGCTTGCTGTTAGTGTTTCGATCAATGCTTAGTCACTTTCATCTAGTGAAGAGCCAATGAGAATCCACGTACCTTCAACTTGTTGTTTCAAATACTGATGATCTCAACTATTATGGATTCAGGAGTCCCATCGATCCTTGAGTCATAAGATCTTTGACTCTCAAATCATCATGCAAGGAGTTTATTGTATGAGTTCATTTTTGTCATTCAATGGTAATTTCAATATATACTTCATTGATAGTACCAAATTACTCATCATGGAAATTGTCAGTGAGGATGGAACTTGCACCTCAGTGACTTCAGGATGGAACCTAATCGCCTAGATGCCTTTTATTCCACCAACTTTTGCTTCTCATGCTTGAAGGTCCATAGAATCTCAAGCAGAAGCATTCATTTGGAAGATAATATGGTTACGTTATCGATCAAAACCAAACGCAACCCTGTAAGCAGAAATGAAAGTACCATGTCAATGACAGATATATATGCCGATTAAATCACGCGCTGCTGCAAAGAAATTTCTCATCAGAAGCTAAGAGCAACAAATTAAGACCGGCTTGTTATATGAAGGTGTTATGTATATCAATCAGTTACTAGTCTTAACCCCTAAATATCTGTAACCCATAACAATGAAAAGATAGAAGACACTTACTAGTATGATCCTTTCACGTGTCCAATATATGGCACAAACTCTCTCAAGAGCATAGTTCAGTTTATGTTGTAGACTGTACTTGAGACAAGACAGTTGTTTACAAACTTAGCAAATGATCATCACACAAAGCTTTCACTAAAATCATGACACAACATTCAGTATATATACTGGAAAAATTCTAGTATACCACAATTGCATACAAAATATAAGATACAACATAGCATTTTCAAATCAAGAAGTTTACCCAAATGTGGTTGCATTCCATATGTGAACTATCCCATCTTCAGAAGTTGCATGCAATTACTATGGGAAGCCCAGGATGATTACTTACAGCTGTTATATTACGCAAATGACCTTGTAGAGTTTGCACATCACTTTCAGTTTCATATACCGGTTTGCTTTGTGATCAAATTCATCAAAGAAGAATCAGCTTAATTAGGGGTTAACTTAGTAGAACGAATATATACTGTGTTTAATTAGCCAATTCGAAGGCTCATGGTAAAGAAAAGAATATAAATTAGGGAGTTACGAAACGTACCTTAATTAGCAGTGAAGTCATCCATCAGAACCACTTAATAGGTACGTCTTATTACTGCGAATGAAGTACGTACAATTCACTCCTTTTGAGTGGCCTTCTAAGCTAAAACTAGCTAGGGGTACGTAGAGGAGCCAATGTTCCATATCTAAAAATCAGACCTTGTAAAACTGTAAGTGACGGGTAAAGAGGTAGCTAGTGACACCATTCACCAGAGATGTAGTAATAACCCTTGCAATTCCAAAACCTCAATGGTGCCATATCAAGAGAGGAACTAGGAAAACTATTGGTGTTTCTCGGAGTGAAAGCCATCAAATGTCTAAACTGCTAGGGTATTGCCATCATATTAAATAGAAATAAAACCAACACTAAACTGTGTTGTTATCCAAAAAAAAAAAAAAAAAAACGCTAAACTGTGTTCCTTATTCTCTCCAAATCGACCCCAACTGCGTACCATTCAGACACCATCTTTAACTTTAAGAAAAAGAACAGACAGATACAAAACATATATACAATATTCTCTTCAGGAATCAATACCAAACGTATGGAATATAAACCTGAACCAATAAAGTACCTGCTCACCTTCTAACTGCAGGCGTGTTGTGAGCATATATACTAAAAACTCAGAGTTGATCAATAAAGAAAGCAATAGCTTTGTTCTCTATCAAACTTCTTTTAATTGCTTTGTTGTTATTCCTGTTAATTTCTTGTGAGTTCGAGTGTGAGGGTTTGTTAATTAGCTTGTAAAAGCTACATCATCCAAAAACATACAATATTGATATTAGTGTTAGCGAAAGTATACAACATGGCATGGCTTCCAAGACTTGTAGTGCTGAAATCCTCCTCAAACCACAAATGCCTGAGCTTAACAAAAGATATTCCACTCGTGCCAGCAGGTTTCATGAGTTGCAATACAGAACAAGTTGTGAATCCAAAGGCCAAGTTTGAAGTGGAGAGGGCTAGTACTGGGACTGGACTGGTGCATATAAGATGCTGCTACAACAACAAGTACTGGGTGACATGCCAGACCTCCAGGGATAACATATGGATCGTTGCGTCGGCAGACAAGCCAGAGGAAGACCAATCAAAAAGCTCATGCACGTTGTTCGAGCCTAGGTTTGTAGTAGGCGAATCACAGGTCCTATTTTTCCACGTCCAACTCCGGAGGTTCACATCCTTGTGGAAGCGTGAGGGTACATTGGAGCTTGCTTTGTACCTAGGAGCAGGCAGCGGCGATGTTTTCCAAGTTGTTGACTGGGAAACGCTGGTGATACTGCCGCCACGGGTGGCCTTCAAATCCTTTGAAGATGGCAAATACCTCTGTTCCCGCTGGATCGAAAAACACCCATATCAGAGGTTCGAGTCCAATTTGGATGTTGGAGATCCACTGGTGGCCAAGGAGTTGTTTGTCACTGCTAATGGAAGCCTTCGTATAAAGGACGGGCACTATGCCAAATTCTGGAGGCGTAGCCCTAACTGGATATGGGCTGATGCATCAACCGAAAACATGTCCGACGACACTTTGTTTTGGCCTGTCAGAATCCAAGACAATGTCATTGCTCTTCGCAACTTGGGCAACAACAATTTCTGCGGTGGACTCACCACCGAGTACAAAACCAACTGTCTCAACGCCGCCTACCGTAATATCTGTAAAGAGTCAAAGCTGGTGGTGGAAGAGCTTGTTCTTTCAAGGAACATCTACAATATCAATTTCCGACTCTCCGACTCCAGGATCTACAACGAGCAGGTCATAGAAATGGACACAGCTGTCGCAGTTAACAACAGCCCAAACAGAGACTCCACTATCAGCCTCAGCTTTGCAGAGAAAGACTCTAGGACACGTAGCTGGAATAGCAGTGTTTCATTGAAGTTGGGTGTTAACACAACTCTCCAAGTCAACTCTATTCCTCTGATTCTTGACGGAAAGACCGAACTCTCCGTTGAGTCTACCACAGCATACCAGTGGGGACAAACTACCACAGTTGAACAGACCAGGGAGGCCAATTATGCTGTTGTCGTGCCACCATTATCTAAGATGAAGGTGAGTCTCATAGCTTCAAGGGCTTCCTGCGATGTGCCATTCTCCTACACTCAGCGTGACATTCTCACTGACGGCCGAACCGTTACCAAAACCATGGATGATGGTCTTTTCACTGGGATTAATGCCTACAAATTCGATTACCAAAACCAGGCATCCTTTATTGGTGGCCAGGTTATTCCCTCTGTCTCAAGTCCATGGAGGCTCCCGCGTGCTGTGTACTTTTGGGTGTGTGTGGTTCTAGTGTTCAGTGTGCTATTGCGTTTACTGCACTTCATGTAATTCAGGTGTCCTCAATTCGTTTAACAACAAATAAAATTCAACCTCATCCGATCCATATTGGCTTTGGCCTTAAGGGTTTTAAAGCTGCCAGCCTTGGGGGGCCTCATCCTTGAGGCAAACTCTAGTTCCTCGTTCTTAATTAAGAGCACAAACCAGTATTCTAGCATCTAACTACCCCATGAAAAAAATGACCAACTTCTAAGAGCCTTCTAATTAGAGTAATGCTAGGTGAACCACCTTTTTGAGAACCACCTAAAACCCACCTTAAGTGGCAGCTTATGTGGCATAGCTACTTCATCAACACCTAATTTTTCTCTGTTATATTTATATATTTCCGTAATTACAAAATTTATATTTCTTTTTTCACTTTTATGGTTTTATCATTTAACCCTAATCTTTTCCATCTTCTCTCTGATCTGATGTGCCGTCTTCTTCTCCATAAGGCGTCCAACTTCTATTCTTTCCTCCTCGCTCTCTCACCAATTGCAACAAGGGGCCGGACAAATATCATTTGGTCAATTTGGCTTTTGGTGCTGATTTCGTCCATAGGAATGATATGGGATATTGCATTGGTCTTAGTGTATGAAAGTAGAAAGCTTTGTGGTTTGAGACTTTGAGCAAACGTATTAGAACTTTATACCTTCAGTAAGTGTAGTAGAAATTTGCAATTGATAGATGAAGGTATAGATTAATTACATCTTGACTACTTGATTATTTTAAGTATAACCTGGGTTAATAATCTACTGGGTATTTGCTTGAGTTAAGAACAAAGTTTGTATATGAATACCAGATTTACATGACTGTTCATGGAACTGATCACATGACTATGGATTTGGATTAGGGTAAGAACCTAATATGCATCCTGTTATACTCTAATTGATAAGAGTTGGTCAATTAAAGGATGGTAGTTGAGAGAGAGAGAAAGAGAGGGATAGAACATAATTCATTCTTATGGAGATGAACTGATGTACTCTGTAGGCAGCACAGAGAGAATTAGAGAAGAAGGAAAAAAAAGTAGGGTTAAAAGATAAAAGCATGAGAGTAAAAAGAGAAAAATGAATTTTGTAATTACGGAAATATAAAAATACAAAAGAGAAAAATTAGGTGTTGATGAAGTGGTTAGGTCACATAAGCTGCCACCTAAGGTGGACTCTAAGTGGTTCCCAAAAAAATGGTTCACCTAGCATTAAGTACTTATGAAAGACTTAAAGAAAGTCGTTGTTTAATCTTGGAAAAAAAAAAAACATAAAAGACGATTACAAAATGATCGTAGTAGGTAATAGCTTCTTCTTTTGTCAAGAAGGTACTAGACTACTAGCCCTTTAGTTTTTCCCCTTTTTTTTTCGCTTTTGATTTAAGGTTGAATGATCTATATGTTATCAAGATCATTTGACAACACTTCTAATCAAAGTATTATCACATGAAAGACTATAAAATTTAAATTAAATTAAAGAAGAAAAAAGTTCACGATCAGTTCTCTAATAGTCTTTCATATTATAACTGCGTGTTGGATTCACCATCCAAAAAACAAACTGCATGTTGGATTAACCTTCTGACTGCTTCAAGTATTACGCCAAGTTTGATTTGAACTACACAACGTCAATAAATTAAGCATTTGATTGAATTGATTACCAATTTCTTCCTCTGATTTCTTGTTTTATTATATCAAACAAACGGTCATTTTCCCTATCAAACTAGCTATGTATTCTAGCACTCGATCTCTTTCCAGTGGGCAAAACCATTTCATGTTTTACATGGGGGCAATTAAGAAATGCGCTTGGAAGTTGGAACAATCAAATTTTTTACGTATGTTAGCTACCTCATATAGAGCCTTCCCCGGCCATTGTTATATGGCACGATTTCTCCTCATGGATATACTATACTCCTATTCTTTTAGGACGGCAAACTGGAATATATATATATGATGCTATTGCCTCTCTGGCTCAAATAAGAAGGTCAAGAAAATAAGAGTTTTCCCAGTTAGACCTATCCAATAACCCTAGATCGAGGCCGAACTCACTAGCTTTGGGAAATCATATCCGGGGTATCTCGTCGAGTTAGCTACCTTCGTTTGAGATATATATATCTGTGGTGGTCACTGATGGTTGCATGGCTTTAGTGTTGCTTTGCTCGGGCTCCTGGGCCGTGTCATCGTGTAGTTCCGATCAAATCGGTTCAACGTTCGAATCGTCAATCTCGCTAGGTGCTGGTGGTGATCCGACCGATGGTAGAAGACTAGAAGTACGTTGAAGTCGGAACGTAGCTAGCAAGTTACCTAGCTCGTATTGCATGGTGTACATTTTCACATGCCAAAACTGATCATTCTTATGATCAGATGAACTGATATACTTGTGTCTAAAACAATAAGAACCAACAAGCTGCATTATCCATATGTATATATGTCTTAATTTGCATGTACTGCAACATAGTGAAAATGACAGAAACTAACATTCTTACTTCTAGTTTGGTAGAAGCTAGCAACAACAAAACTCATTATTCTCTCCAGGCTAATAAGGTCCTACGTACCATTATCATATCCAACTCTCCTAACTTTAAGAAAAAGAGCAGACACATACAAATGCATATATTTTTCCTTCATATAATTATGGAAACAATTCCTGCACGTACATATGTAAAGTGAATTTTGACATGTTTTATATCTATTCACTTTATATCACTTCACATATGTAATGTTGTACATCAAAATAAAGTTTGCTCACCCACTATATCCAAATTCTCACATTATTTGGTCCCTGATATCATGATTTGTATTCGTCTATGAGAAGAAAAAAGACGAAAGCAAAAGAAAATCATGGGATAATTGGTTAACTAGTGGCTACATATATATCCACAAAGTGTTATTGCCCCACCAAATTTGTTCCCCATAGAGATATGTACCCCTATCATATTATCGCAAAGCTAGCTAGCTATATGGGTTGGGATATATATACTTTACACTAGGTCTATAAAATGGGCAAGGTTGGGCCGACCCGGCCCTAAGATAGATATTATGACTCATATACTACCCGGTCTTGGATTTTTTTAGGCCTACATATAAAACGGGTAGGGCAAGGCCGACCCTAGCTATCAGAATATTGGAAGCTCATGCCCGGCTTGTGAGCGAGTAAAGATTAGGCCAAAAAAAGCTAGCCCGTGACCCAAATAATAAAAAGAATTAAATTTGAAGTTATTTATCAACTTATTGAAGAAACGAGAATAAATGTAATAGAGTAAATATTTACTTTTAGAGTAAATTTTTGTATTGTAAATGAAATTGTAATAAATTTATTACAATAATTTAATATTTTTTAACTAATTTATTCATATAAAGGGTACTGAAATTTACACTCCATTTTTTGTAAACCACACTCCCTTTATTTTTTATTCCAAAAATACCCTTCATTGTTCAACGTTTATTTAGTTCTCACATTGTGTGAATGCCATCAGCCTCGATGGCTGTCCACCGACCCACCGGAGCTCCTCCACAATACAGGAATAACGTCGATTAAATCCGCAGTGAATCCAAAGGAGGGCAATTGGGTATTCATCATTGGGTTGCCCAATGAGTAAAATTTAGGGTGATGTCGTTATTCGTTAAGAATATGTTTCTGGGATTTGGTAGTAGAGAATTCGAAGCCAGGTAAGAATCATGAACAAGAGGAGGCAAGATCATGTAGAATTTTGATGTTTTTGGTTGGTCCATACTTCATACTCCATGTAGAATTGCTTCTTGTCTTTATTTCTTCACAAGTGGCTTTCTGTGATGTTCTTGAATTTCATTCATTTTTGGGCAGTAGTGGTGCTTATCAATATTATTAGATAATGAATGAGACCTGACTAGCTTCAGATTTGTGTTGTGTTCATGCTTAATGGATTTGTGGTGGTTAATTGTTATTGGAAATTTGCAACTAAATGATCATTTATTAGGTTTTCTCATTCAAATGTTCTCTATTGTTCATAGAGAGACTCCTAACTGGATTCGAGTTCATAGTCTCTACAAGAACTATGAGAAACTTCTGGATGGAGTGTTGTAGTTTTAATCGCCTTCTTCAGCTCACTCATTCTATTGGTTGTAGTTTGACTAGTTTGATCAGCTTTAATGAATCAATGTCTTGGGAGGATGAAGAAATGCGCGGAATTGCTAATAAGTTTCATTGGAAATTTGGAATGTCAAATCATGAAGATTTTGAGTAAGAAGTCTAGGCTGTGAAGGTTAATGGGTTTGCTTCATGGGTATTTGAATATCTTGAGAGTTCAGTGATTGAAACGGACTGAAGAAGAGATATGGAGAGAGGAAGATGATGATACAGAATGAGGAGACCCCCCTCTATTTTGTGAATCCTATCGAGGGGCAAGGAAAATATAAGCACAAAATAGGGGTAATATGAGAACTTCAATGAATGAAAGAGAAAATGGGAGTGTGGTTTGCAAAAAGTGGAGTGTGAATTTCAGCTCCCTATATAAAATCATTTACTTACCTTATTGGGACGATATGAGCAGGGTCATGTAAAGATATCAAATGGAACAAAATATGCAGGAATTGAATATGTATCATTCATTTATCAAATTAAAACAGTAGACACAAGAACATATATAAGATTTGTTAACAATAGTGTAAACCTCCTTCGAGTAAACGTCACTGCGAGACTTTAAAATAGTCCACACTAAATCAAATCCACTGTAGAGTATGAATGATTACAGATCTATCAAGTAGTGATATTCAACATAATCACGGTACTAGTACAATCTGATACGAATATGAAGGAACTGAACACGCCTTCTTTTCTTTTCAACTTTACTGATCTCAATCACTTACGCAAATGAATAATGAAGATCGATCATATCAAACATATGAGAGATGAGAGAAATAACATGAACACAATATCAACTAAGAAGCAATATGTAACTAAACTTTTTCTATTCTCCAAATCTCTGCCTTTTCAGTTTCTTAAAACCTATTTATAGAGAAGAGACTTCTCCTCCTTAGTTAATGCACACCAACACATATTGATTTGTTTAAAAGAATCATAGCAATATGTCAACTATCACTTTGTTTTGATATGGAAAATATCAACTAACATGCTATAATTTAGGAAAACACAATTTTCCAATTTAAACCAAAGTCATTTTAGGCAGATAAGATATTTTACAAATGCATCAGAGTTCAAAACAAATAAAATATAGACAAAGATATCTTTTATTTGATAAACTCATTCAATGCAACACACAATCACATAGAACATAATTAGAAAATCATGAATGCTATGTATAGTGATTTATGTTGATTGAGATCAGATCCGTGAATCTTCAATCCTCTTTCAATGTTTGACAAATTCTTTATCACTTTGATTTTGCTCTCTTCAATGCAATATCCTGTCAAAAGAATTCACGAGAAATTTTTCAGTGCTACAGCGTGCCTAGTACTGGTCCTCCCTAATCAATAAGAAATCGCCATGTGGTATTTTTAACACGTCATAACAAGGTAAAAAAATAATTGCATTTAACTTTTTTTTTTTTTTTTGAGAATAAAACTGCATTTAACTTGAGTAAATTCAAACAACCTCAAACCAAAAAAACTCAGATCTTCATCCTCAAACATAAAATCACAACCCAACTCCACATCTAAGTTCTACATCTAAACCCTAAACACAAAAGTTTCCACCCGAATGCCGCTGCAAGTTACGATTTGATGAATTAGTTTGTAAAATTAAATCCCATAACGAAAAGAATCAAGAAGGCCAGAAGGGAGATCTGCATAAGTATAATCAATTTCATAACTAAGGTGAAATTAGAAAAACAACAAGGGAGACAGAGGGAGACGTTTCATTCCCTCATCAATTCTCATATATATATCTCATCTCATCTCCCCAAAACATCTGCATATTATTATCATACAAAAAAAATTATTACATAGATATATATGACCTCGCTAGCTTTGTTATTGCATTCAACGTTCTTCTCTTCGCTCACCGATCCTCATATTCCATATAATATTTCAATTCAGATAGAGGATAGAGAATAGATGTATATTACAGAACTAAGGCTAAATCTTCAAATCGAATCATTCTCAACTGTGTCCTTGTAATACCCCGGAAAGTCGATATTAGTTTCTAATATTATTTGGGAATTTTCAAGTTAGAAGTTAATGTGTTTTTGAGGTTCGAAGAATGGGCAGAAGTGTTCAGACGCATAAATTACCCGAAATGGTTTTTTTATTCTTTAAGGGTCATAGAGTTGACTTTTTATTTGTTGGGTTTCTCGAGAACTTCTTTCACGAAAGTTATAGAGCACGATGATACGAGTCCGTAGACATGCGGCATGCCTAAAACGGATGTCGTACGAAAAAGTTATGGTTAGCGGAAGTTTCTACCTTTTTGGAAGTTGTCTATAAATAGAAAAAAGGAAAAAGTTTCCAATCTGAAAATTGCGCATCTCTCTTCTCCTCCCAACCTCCTTTAATTTTTCAGTCATATGTTGGCCATCTGAGCTCGGATTTGGGCAAATGAGGTACCGTTGGAAAGCTCTCTTGATTCTCTACAAGTCTGTGATGGTTTGGTAGTAAGATTCGAGCAGCTGGAGGTGCAGCAAGGCCGGGAAGCAGCTGTGGTGCTGTTTGGGGTTCTTCGTCGGAACTCCTAATTCCGGGCACCTTCGGCGACAACTCTTGGAGGCTTTTGAAGCTTGTGAGATGTGGATCAATCCCTCCAAGCCTCTTGAACCGACTTGAAGTGTGGAGAGAGAATTGAGGATTTGAAATCCTAGGGTTTCAATCACCCATGTTACTTGAGAGGTAAATTTCACCTTCTATAGTTAAAATTAGACTTTGTGATAGTTGAGAATATTGTAGGGCTTGTTGAGATGAAGAGTTTCGTGTATAAACCATGACCCAGTTCGTGGGTCGCCGGTGACGCGTGGGGCCCACTCGTCACCGCCTGTGGCGGCACGTGGAAGCACGTTCGGGCAGTGTGAGTGAATTTGGTGGCTGTGTTAACTAGTTGTTGTAGTTGTGAGTGTTGTTGTGTGATAAGGTTAAGTGTTAATTTGATAATGCATATTAGGTGTTATGTTAATCATTGAGGTTTGTTAAGTTGTAAACTTTGGAAGTTGAACTTAGAGGCAGCTTGGATAGGTTGTTGAGTGTCCGACAATCTTGGGAAGTCTCGGACGAAGGATTGCCCTCCGTTGGGCAACCTTTAGGCTAAGGGTTGGTTAAGGGTACTTTGTTTCTTATTAAGTGGTTAATAAAGTTATAATTTGTGCTAATTAGGCAGCTTGTGGAGTTATGAGTGAGCTTGTTCCTTGTGTTTTTGGTGAAGACGTAGCGGGAATATATAGGTGAGTAAATCTCACCAAGGTTCACTTTGAGGCCTATTATTTATGGTCAAAATGATGATGATTATGATGATGGTTGTGATGATGATAATGATTACGATGATGATTGTGATTATGATGATAAAATGATGATGATGATGATGGTGATTATGATGATTATAATTTTAAAAAAATTATGTTTTTTGTTTGTTTTAAAATATATGAGCTTGATCGCCAACGGCTCATAGGTAAGTTAAAACAAGTTTTCCTATTATATAATTATTTTTAACGTTCATGTGATCATAATGTTTTTGGCTATTGATAGATTATTCTTATGAGGATATATATGTTTGTTCGTATAAATATATCTCTGTGGAAGGATATAATTTTTATGATATGCTCCTTGTGTTGATTGATGATGATTTTATTATATTGTGATATGTGGTTTAGATAGTCAAACCGGGTTCCAAGCCTTTAATCGATTAGGAATAGAGCTCTAGTTCGTCTGTCGGTGTAGGTCATGGGAGATACCTGAAGGTATCTGGGACCTATGGGTACATAAATTGTTGTTGTAGGTCATGAGAGGTATTTATTAATATCTGGGACTCATGGGTACATGTGTTTGTTGTAGGTCATGGGAGATACCTTATTAGTATCTAAGACTCATGGGTACATGTATATTTGTAAAAGTATTGGTTATGTGGTTTTAACATTATTCTTAATTGTTGTCAATTAAATTCCTTGTTTTGAGTATGCTTAATACAGAAGATTCTTCAATCTTATTTGTATGATTTTTAGTGAAATTCCTTAACTATCATTTTTGCAGGATTCACTAATGATTTTGATTGTTTGTGAATTGTTGTGTTTTATTATTTACTCTTTTTATAATTTTATTGTTTTAAGGCTATTCCTGAACTAAGTTCTAAAGCAGGAATTACCGGTTTTATCTTGTGTGATGTTGGTTGAGTTATTTTTTGGTAGTTACTCATACGGGCTTTTTAGCTTACCGGGTTTGTTATTTATAACCCGGTGCACCAATTCATGGTGTAGTGGTTAGACCTGCAGGTGATAATCAGCAAGGTTGAGGCAGAGGCTTAGTAGCTAGGTTTTAGATGATGTACATTTTATTTGTATATTATGCAGTTTTTTTTAAGCTCATGTGAGCGTCCTTACTTTACTAGACTTTTGAAGTTAATGTAATTAAGGAGATGTAATGTTTAACTCAATTGTTGAGTTTTGTTGACATTTATACTTCCAGCATTTGAGTTTAGTTTGGAAGTTGTTGAGCAGGTTTCGAGATTTTATGATATATCATGCTCAAATTTTTGAAATTATCCTTCGAAAATTGGGGTGTGACAGTCCTGCTAGGCTCAATTGATTGGTCCCTGTAGATTTCATTTTCTATATTTAATTCGCTGAATTTAGTTTTTCAACTCTCTCTGTCTCGGAGATTTTATTTGTTTTTTTAATGGTTAGGGCTCGGGATTGAAAGATATATAACGGTAGTAACCCACGGAGCTTACACTTTTTTTTTACGATGTAGTAATATTTAACCTCATTATGACGTATCACAAAAGTAACACATGTCAACGTTTTATTAGTGATGGAGGACCATTAAGCACACTGGCATGGTTCTCCTGGAGTACTGATGAAAAATCTCACAAAATACACAAGATAAATATAATCTTGATATCACATTTGATAGAAAATGAAAGAATTTCTAATCACATTAAAACTTCTTTCCTTGCTCATTAGCATAACAAAATATAGAGAATTTAAGCAATAGTTAGCGCTAATGCTCTCTCTCTGGCCTCTCGCTTGAGAGGAAACTTGGTGGCGGCGATGGTTCTCCCCTGGTGGCTTTCTTGCTTTTTCGATTGAGAGGGGGATTTATTTCCTCTCTCTCTCATCAAATCAGTGGTGATGACGACGGCTTGCACGACGCCATTCCATGAACAAGACTGGATCAGAATCGGGTAATTTCTTTGACCGATTTCTCTTTAACAGATGGATGGTGAAATCTCTATGGTGCGGTAGAGCTAGTCTCTTTTGGTGGCTGTACGATGGAGATGGCAGATGGATGGCAGCTTCTAGGGATCCATTGGCTGGTTTTCGATCAGAATCTATGAGCAAATCATGGTGGACTCTTCTGGTCTCTGCCCGGTACCCGATGGGTTGCTGGTGAAGTATTGAAGCATCGCGTAGGAGTGTCGGAGAAGGTGAGTCGTCGATTGGTGTTGACGATAGCGGAAAACTAGCTTCGGTGGAGGCTGCTTGACACGACCCGCCCCGATTTCACCCTGAACCCAGAGTAAATCGTGTGGAGACCACCTCCAAGTAAAGATTTACCGCAAAATTCGGTACAACCTCCCTTGAAAATGGACAACCCTTCCAATAGAAACCTGCAAATACTTCTAAAGGTTCCAAATCCAACCTTAACTTCTGGAGCCTTCGTGCTCCCCAAAAACAATCATCACCACAGGATAATAAACATTATCTAAGATAATATACATCCTCCGTCAAATATTCTAAAATATCAACAAGCTTTCACCCACAACCAAAAATATATACATTAAACTCAAGTATTCAGAGCTACTAGACACTAGCGGAAGTAAGAAAACACAGGTAGGTTAAACATGTAACCTACTGGTGAAAGGTGGTGGAAATACGGGTGACTATGCCTCGTCTCCTACTAGATCCAATCCGAACTCTGCAGACTGGGCATTTTAAAACGAAGGGCCCAAGGGAAGACATTTAATAACGTTAGAGTGAGTGGACAAAAATAATTTAATAACAAAATATTTATGCATTCCCATTTTAATTTCATAGAAAAATATACTGCATGGGCAGCTCAAAAGTGCTCAACTCATAAACTGACAATTTCACGACTAGCACTGGCTAGTCACAAACTCAAATAAAATGGAGCCTCTCTGGCTAAACTATATATATACATATATTCGTATGTATTTACACTCGTCAGACTCCTTGTATGAATCATAGAAACAATTTAGAAAATAGAAACTCATACAAGGCTACAACGCTGGCGTCTAACGCTCACGTTGCGCCATAATGGTATTTTTCCTCATTATGACCGAAAAGGACGGTGTATTTACGTGTGGACTCCCTATATGAAAACCTAAATAACCGAAAAAAGAAAATAGTTTTTATATAGGGCTATGACGTTAGTGTCTAACACTCACGCCACGCCATAACGGTATTTTACCTCATTATAACGGACCAAGCACGTATGGCTAGCTAGCATTTATATACATACTATACTCATAAAAATCCAAAATACATATCCACCGAAAATCTCATTTTCGGGATCTCTCCAAAGGAGGAAAAATTGTCAAATAGGCGAGAAATCAATAAATCTCATCAGAAGAAATAAATGATTAATAAAATCATTTATCACATGCTTTTTATTTAAAACAAAGGTCCACTCACAAAATAGGCCTAAGCCTGATGACGCTCCAAGGCTTCTTCTGCTCGGGCCTCCTCACGTTCTGTTCTAAATATATAATTATTTACCAACTAAAATCCAGTATTGATAAAATAGGCAAAATTAATCGTGAGCCATAAATACGCTCATCATTGCCTAACTTCGATATTCTTAAATCGAAATGATCCAAACTTTCATACCATACTCGGCAGTCGTAAATACAACCTTTCCCAGAAATTGACTTAAATCCTACGGCCGGATTTTACATTATTTAACCGCCAAAATACCAAACTTCGGAAATTCACAAACTATTTAAAACTCATCCTAAAATTCCACAATTCACTCCATTAAATTCCTCTAATTATTACACATTTAAAATTATACAAAACCCCAAAACAGCGGCGGCGGCGGCTCCGCCGGCAGCGGCGGCCGGAGGCCGATTCCGGCGATGTCCAAATTCTACCAAATTTTAACAGCATCTTCCTCTCAACATCCCAAACAACTTTCATAACTATCACTAAGTCCAATTTCAAGCCTAACTAGGTCAATCGAACGAAAACATCTTAACAACCCTAGAATTTAAACTTCGAATTGCTTCTTACCGAGCTCAAGAGAGAGTGAGCCTTTTGGAGGGGTTGTTGCATGGGAGGAGAGCTACAAAACCGTACCAAGCTTTCCCATATTGGTGGCCGGAGGAGGGAGTTCCGGCGACGGAAGGCTTTAGGCAGCCGAGTTTTTCGGGCGAGACTACTCCTTCACGGCGGAGCAAGGGCGGCTGTCACCAGTCTAGAATGGAAGCTGGGTTGATGGCCGACCTTTTGGGACCGGTTTGGCAGCGAACGGTGGCCGGACGGCGACGGACGGGCGGCCGAAAGTTCGGCGGGTCGGCTGCTCGGGAGGGAAAATCGGGAGAGAGAGAGAGAGAGGAGAGAGAGAGAGAAAAGAGTTTTGGGCCTCACCCATCCGGCCCAACTCTTCTATATACAACCCAAATCCAAAATTTAACACCCCCAAAAAATAATACCCTAATAAAAATTACCTTTTACTAGCTAAAATTTACCATTTTTACCGTCGTTACATTTTTCTCCTACGACTCTCCGAAATAATCGTCCCTCAAAACCCCTCTAGGGACCAATTAAACTATCACTCAATGTCGGAGACGGTAAAAATTCTTATTATAATCAAGCTAGTAAATAAGATAAAATTTTACGGGTCGGGATGTGACACTGCTAGTGATTCAACCATGGTTGCTCATGGGTTTGGGCCATTTTGGGCTTGGGATGCATCAGCTAGGGTTTCCCTCTATTGAGCCTGGGCTTGTTTGAATTGGGTTGAGTGGGAGATTTCTACTCTCACTACAATTATAGTTTAAATTTAGTTTGGTCCAGATAAACTAGTTTGCATTCGTAGAGTATTTGATAGTTTTCTGCGGATCCTAGTTTACATGTAAAATTGTGCTTAATCGCTACAAGGTGGGTGTATTTTAGATTTCAAAGCTTATGCTTTAGCTAGTATAGGACTTGCACTACCAGAAGAAAGACTTTAGCCGACGAAAATAAAAAAACCAGGCCGATGAACTATTTTTTTCGTCGGCTATGGTCAAAATTTCGTCGGCTAAAGAAATTTTTTCGTCAGCTTTAGTCTGTGAACTTTAGCCGACGTCTATATAAAAGTTTAGCCGACGAAATATATAATTTCATCGGCTAAAATGCCTTATATTTGCAGATCTGGACAACAGCTCATCTGGGAAAAAAAAACGGGAAAAAAAGTTTGGGTGTTGTCGAAATCTGTCCATAATTAGTTTGTGAAGCTATATATAGGTACGTACATGTGTATATATGTTGATTTTGAGTTTTATTTGAGTTGATCGATTTTGAGTGTGATTGAGTTGATCGATTTTGAGTACGTTGGATGTATATATATATATATATGTGTTGATCGATTTGGTTGATGATTTGATAATATATATGAAGTTGTTGTTAATAAGTAGTAGATATATATATATATATATATATATATATTAATTTATCCTATTGTGTTGATGGTATGAAGTTGTTGATGATATATATGAGTTGCTGCTGATTTTGTGATGATGTTGCTCTCTCCTTTTTCTGTCCTTCTTCCGTCTATATATATGTGTTAATTTATTTGTTATTATTCGTTGTAGTACGTCGAATACTAAATGAATTGAGATTTTATATATGGAATTTAATTAATTAGAGTTAACATATATATTTGTTATATTTTCAGGATATGGATAAGAGTTGGATTTCGCATCCAAAATGGACAAAAGATATGGTAAAGGAGTTATGAGTTTTCTGAATATGCGATGGCTAATGCTAACGGGAATACAATTTTCTATTGTCCGTGCACGAAATGTCAGTATCGCAACGATATACATCGATTTACGATTGACAAAGTATGACAGCACCTGAAGAGTAACGGGTTTTGGGAGAAGTACACATGTTGGTTATATCACGGTGAAACATCATCCGGGGGTCCGCATGATCATGGGCAATTTTCTGAGACGGGCAGTATATTCAACGATCCAACAACGGATTTCATCAACGACATGTTTCCTTATGAGAGCGGTGTATGCGCTCAAGGACAGTATATGCCTGACCGGTACAGCCCTTCCCTAGAGTTGTCAACACTGCTGGTATTGACAAGTACAATAAACTGCTTGCTTTCCAACAGACCCATGTGTACCCCGGTTGTTAGAAGACCGTTCTTGAAAGTTTGATGGACGTAATGAAGATTAAAGTAGAGACAAAATCGACTGTGAAGGCTGTTGATGATTATCTACAGTACACTGCTTCGATGCTGCCCCACGGTTATCGTCTTCCTACCACTCATCATAAGGTCGATGTACCTGAAAGATCTTGGGCTTTCCTACATCAAGATCCATGCATGCAGATATGACTGCGTTCTCTTCTGGGTAAAGATCCAGAAGGGAATGACCTAAGTGGCCTTGACGCATGTACGATATGTCACACTGACAGGTATAAGCTGACTCCTGCAGGCAATAGGAAAACTGTGAAGGTACTTCGATATTTCCTATTGAGGGATAGGGCTGGAGAGGTGTACATGTATTCACACATGGCCAAAGCTATAAGATGGCACGCTGATAGGGAATTGCATGACGAAGATACCCTTATACACCTTGCTGACGAAGAGGCTTGGAAGCATATAGACAGGGAGTTTCCTCATTTTGCGTCAGAGGTCCGAAATGTGAGGCTCGGGCTCTCATCTAACGGGTTCAACCCTTTTGGCAACATGAGTCTTCAATACAGTGTATGGTTGATGATTTTGGTACCGTACAACCTTCCTCCATGGATGTGCATGAAGAAGGAATACAATATGTTGATTTTGTTGATTCGGGGCCCGGTTATCCAAAGACGTGTCTCGATGTGTATTTGAGACCTTGATTGAAGAGCTTAAGTTTTTAGGACGTTGGTCATCCCACGTATAACAAGTACATGCACGAGATGTCCCAGATGTATGTCATGGTTGTTGGTACCATCAGTGATGTTCCTGCCCGTGGGATGTTGTCGGGCAACGTTGTTAGGGGATAAAAGGCTTGTCTAGAGTGCCTTAGCGATGAGGGGAGCAGCAGTCATTGCAACAAGATATGAAAATTGGTTCACCGTACCCTCCTTCTATATAATCACGAATGACGGTTGATGACAAGGCATTTGATGGGACCGTAGAAAACGGTGTGCCTCCTAGAAGATGAACGGGGGATTTTCATTTTAGCAGTGCTTAATGAGTACGATTTTGGGCAGCTCAGTAATCATCCCAATATTGTGGCGGCAATACCTGGAAGACCCGACAGGTACAAATTCTGGACACATAAGAGCATATTCTGGGAACTCCCATACTAGAGTAAGTTGTTGATCAGGCACTACCTAGATGTGATGCACATAGAAAAGAATGTTTACGACAGTGTGGTGGGCACAGTGCTGAACTTGGAGGGGAAGACAAAAGACGGTTCTAAGGCACGCATTGATCTAAAAAAAATGCTTATAAGAAGACATTTGTGGTTGAAAGAAGAGAAGAAAAAAATGCCTCAAGCTCCTTACACCGTGAAGCCTGACCAGAAGAATGTAATTTTCAAGTGGTTGAGTTCTGTGAAGTATCCTTCAGGCTATGCAGGAAATATAGCTCGGTGTGTGAACTTCCGGACAATAAGATGTACGGGTTGAAGAGTCATGACTGTCATCCTGCTACAACGTCTCTTCCCTGTTTTCATTTGACCGTTCTTTCCCCGTCAGGTGGTGCAGCCGTTAGTAGCGTTGGCAAGATTCTTCCAGAAGTTATGCACAGGGAAGTGAAAAAATCTAACCTCCGGGAAATGCAAAAGGACATCATTTATATCATGTGTAAATTTGAGAGGATATTTCCTCCAAATTTTTTTGACATCATGCCTCACCTGATGATCCATCTTCCCGAGAAATTGTTGCTTACTGGTCCAGTACACTACACTTAGATGTATCCCATGGAAATGTACTTTTTTACACCTGAATTCCTCAATATACATGTTCAATAATCATAACACTTTGCAACTTGATTTATAGGCAACTTGGAGATTACAAGATTATGTGGCTAATAAATCCGCGCCTGAAGGATGTATAGCTGAAGCATATATGGCACGACGGTGCGTCACCTACATGAAGTTGTATTTAGGAGTGTTGAAGGAAACTCCGCAAACCATACCGGTAGATGTACCGAAGTTCAATATTTCCATACTCTCCAATGATGTTGAAGTTTATGGAATTTTGCCAGACTCCTACAAGTTGCAACCACATGAGCTAGTCATTGCCCACTCGTGGGTATTGATACTGTCCAGAAGTTGAATACTGGAAAGACATCTATCTATATTGTCCAAACATTCATGGTGATCTCGAGTACCACAACAGGGAGTTCGCAAACTATTTTAGCGGCTGGGTACGTAATTCAATATTTCTGTACGTATTTATGTTTATTGCATAATTATCCATATTTACAGTTGAATGGTTGGTTGCAGATGAACCGTATTCAATTTGATGGTTACCTAAATTGGTCACACGAACTAAGACTTCTAGCGATGAAGCCGATAATGTCAAGAGATTATCCGATGTGCAAAGTGAATGACATGCAATTTAAGTGAACAGTGAACAGAGAGACACAGCAGACGGAGAACACAGAATTCTGGGGTGATGGCGCATGGTGGGCGGAATGGAATGGACTATTACGGTGTTCTTCATTATGGGCAAGGCATGACAGTGCCACCTCTTCAAGTGTAGATGGTTTGATACTAGATCGCAGAGCATGAAGACCAATCAGTACGGAATATTATCGGTGAACACTACTACAAGTTGTTACGAAGATGACCCGTTCATTTTTGTCACATCGATAAAACAAGTGTTTTATCTTGATGACTTTGCTAAGGGTGACGCTTGGAAAGTAGTCAACCTTGTGCACCCTCGAAACATTTACCGGGGGGCTACACTTGAGAGGCTGAAGACGAGGAAGAAGAAGAGTTGCGTATCAAGAGCCCAACGCAATAGGTATTCCTAACTCCTCTACCGTCGCCTTAATAATTTTAAAGCGGGTCATTCGGTGCGAATTCGTGATGAAGAGCCAAGGCTTATTGATGTTGATCCAAATCAAGAAACAGACGAAGACTCTGGCGATGAGGAAAGGCATAGATTACCAGAAGTTAATTCTGACACCGAAGAAGACTCATCGGATGATTCCGATTATGAGCCTTAGTTTTAATTTAGAGGACGTATCCATTAATTTGTAATAAAAAAGAATGTATTACCTTTATAGTTTACATATGTTGAATTTATATTTCTGTTATCTTATATGAATTTTGGTGATATGGTTTACGTTAAACCTTTGTTTTTTTAATGTATTTTTTATACTTTAGCCGACGAAATATACCATAATTCGTCGGCTTAAACCATCTTAGCCGACGAATTATATTATAAGTTTCAAAAACAAACTATAAGTAGAACCTTCAAACGCAAAAAAGTCGTGAAATAAGATATGACCAGAATGGTGAAATACGTCTACAGTTGAAAAATCACGGTTTATCCGGTAAAGTCTCGATGCTGATAGTTGCGGTCAATGCAATTTTCATTCTTTCTCCCGAGGAGATTAACAGGTTTAGCCAACGAATTTCATAGGTTTAGCCGACGAAATTTTTATTTCGTCGGCTAAAGATACAGGGTATATAATTAAACTCAGCGCTTGACAGCCTCCACAGCGCTCGCCCGAAAAACCCTAAAAAACTCAACGCTCACCTGTCGCTCGTCTTTTGAAGTTTGCTCGCCCGCCTCACCGTCACTCGCCCCTCGCCAGCGCTCGCCCATCGCCGTTCGCTCGACCATCGCTCGTCCAAGCCGCTGGTCGCCGTTGATTTGAGGTACGCACATCAATAACGGATTTCGATTTTTTTTTTTTTAACTTAGCTAGCTTATTCCAGAGCAAGATGAACATGGCTGGTCTTGGGTTTCTAGATACCTAGGGCGAAATTTTTCCGAATTGCCCTATGGAATAGACATGCGATAAATCCAAATTGACGAATATATATTACCTATTTTTTTTTTTTTTTTTCTTTAGGAGTGAATACCCGTTACCTATTATATATGATACTTGACTGTCATAAAATACGTTTGATCACAGTAGAACTAACAAGAGGATATAGAGGATTATAGTAGACTTTGAGAAGTTAAGAATGAATTGGATGGTAGAGAGCAACCATTGGAACCTCAACTTTATAGGAAAAAAAAATTTGCTTTGGATATAGAGCAAAAAGACGTTGGATAGTAATTCCAGTGTGTGAATGGTGTGTATATGAAGAAGAGAAGGAGAAGGAACAACACGAAAACGTTTAGGTATTTTTTTTGGCATCTGAATGCAGCTAATTAATATTTTAAACAGGATGAGCAGTAGTTTTAGATCGACGAGGGTTCGAAGGGCCAAAGATCCGAATCGTCTGAGGAAACCTCTAGCAACCCTCAAACATCGTTTTGGGGCCTCATGACAGCTAGACGTCCGACCCTTCTAGAGACGGCGCAGAGGCAGCCGCCGAGCTTTTCCCATTCTTCGAGGCAGTCGGAGGTGCCCCTTTCATCGAGGCAGCAGGGCGTCCCTCATTCCTCAAGGCAGCTGTGGCCTCAGACCCAGACGGAGGTGTTGCACCCGTATGCCTGAGATACACCGGGCGCCCACTACGGGTCCTACTATTCCGATGGTGGGTTATCTGGGGTACAGATGCCGCCGCCTCATCTGTTCCTTCCGCGGATGATACCGGCCTTACCTACAATCGATGGCTTAGGGACGCCGATTATCCACTGCCCCCCAGTGGCTCCATCAGTAGCGTACCGGTTCGTGCCTTTTGATACGCCTCTTATTTCCGCGAGGATATCATCATCGGCGACAGAGACGGAATCCGTCGCGTCCGCCGCATCGCCCTCAAGTAATGAAAGATGAATGATTTGTTTTTTTATAATTAATAATAAAGGTCTCCAATTTTAATAATCAATTTGGTTTATCATGTGATAGACACCGTCGGAGTGAATCCGACAAAGAAGAGAAGAGAGGCCCCGTCACAAGAAGGCTCTCGAGAAGACCGTCAATACATCAGGGAGGATCGTCATCAATACTGAGGGATGACCACATAGTATCGGGCGGGAAGTCAAGGACGTACTCTGGCTGCGTGGGAGGCTCATTAGGGATAGAGTCCCTATGTTATGGTCAGACTGAGGCGAGGTCCTGCAGGAGGTTTAGGAATGGTCCACACGCGATGTCGGTGAGTTTACAAAATGCCTCAATAATATTATATATTACATTGTTGATTTCTCGAAAAACTAAACTAATAAACGGTTAAATACAGGTGTGGTTTGACGTTCCGAGCACCTGAAGAATAGCTGGGCAGACGTTGTGCATGGGGGAAGGTACGTTGGGAAGTTATTGAAAAAAAAAAATTGTATGTGATATTAATAATATTTCTAATATTTTTGTTGTATCTGTAGGTACAAGGAATGGAAGAACGAGTTGCGGACCCACTGGACGACGCACGGGAATGCACGTTCTGGTACCCCTGCTGAGTTCTAGTACAAGGAGTACGAGTGGCGTTGGCTTCTGACATCAGAATTCAACAACCCTCATAAACAGGTATTTAAAAAAATTAATTAGTTAATTTGTCATTAAGTACGTATGTTTTTAAATATTTTACTAATAGTTTATTTTTTTCTTTGATGGCTGTTTTCCAGGCGAACGCTCAGAACCGGCAACACAACAAAAGGAACCATCATGCCGGTTCTAGACCGTTCGCTGTCTTCAGGACGAGGCGGCCAGGGAACATCCAGAAGTCAACCGGTACTTCTATATGTACGAGAAGGCATATCCTGACGCCCAGGAGGATATTGTAAGTCATCTTACGTTTTTAAATTTTTAATTTTACTTATATATATGTCAAAATGTTAATTAATCATTTTTTTCCTATCCAATTAGGCGAAGGTGAGGGAGGCTAGTGACGAGGTGTGATGAGTGCTATAGTGAGGGAGACATGGCCGGACACGCAGGAGGAAGAGATGTCTGAAGCCATGTCCCGGATCGACACTTCGGATCCGAGGGTTGGGGCGAGGATCATGGGCACAGCCTTCCCACCGCGAGGAAATAACTTCTACTGCGGGGTCTAGGAAAGAAGGGCGAGGGGGTCCTGAAGACCACTCCAAGATTTCAACGAAAGGCGGCGTCGACTAGTAGCAAGACAACTCAGCTAGAGTCAGAAGTTCAGAGACTACGGGAACAACATGCTGCTCAGGCTTCCTATACTGCCGCAGTATATGCACCCACCAGGCCCAGCAGCAGCAGATGTTCCAGTACTTGCAGGAGTTTACAGCTGCCCAGCTTCAGGGACTTCTGGCTTCGCCCATGCCTACGCCTATACCACTATCTCAGCCGCCGCAACCTCCTCCGCAATAGCCCCCAGAATCGGATATTGATTTAGACGATCTAGATTTTGTGTAGTTGATCAATTATATAGTTTTATGTGCTTGTTGTTGGTTATATGGAATTGTTTTGATGTATTTTGCAGCTTGCTTAGAATGGTAATTTAGAAATTTCAGGTTTTTTTTTTTATACTGGAATAGACATAAAACCGACGAAACAGACTATATTTCGTCGGCTATAGTTATTTTTTTAATATTTTATTACATACTATAGTCGACGAATATATTAAATGTTTCGTCGGCTAAAGTCTCAGATTACGGTCGACGAAACATTTAAGATATTCGTCGGCTAAATTCTGGGACAACAGCCGATGACGTCTTTTTTGTCGGCTAAATTCTGGGACGATAGCCGACGACGTCTTCTAGTGTCGTCGGCTAAAGTCATCGCCGACGACCCTTTCTCGACGAATTAAACTAACACTCTAACAGGCCGACGAAAAATCGTCGGATAAAGTGCTTGTCCTGGTAGTGTTGCAATTCTGCAAGACGAAGTTTTCTGACGGCCCACAAGGGTACGTTGTCTTTATACTGCTTGCTCTGATTTAAATGGAATGACCTTTTGATAAAAAAAATATATATATATATGTATAGAGAATTTAAATCCAATATTAATACTAATCAAATCAGAATTAATAAGGAAGTTCAATCGGATATTCATACACATAAAACCTAATCATAATAGGTTTCTTATTACTTTCCCACACATACAAATCCTAATCAAATTAAGACTTATTTCTAACGTAGCAGGCTAGTTATATAAGATAATTTCTTAACCAACTAAATCGGAATTAGTACGTGATAGAAATTATCATATTCAACTAAGGACACATGAATCATGTACCGTGCAAGGCATCCTAGCATTTTGTATAGGAATGTCAACATAGATATATACTCACACCATGGGCCGGCTCAAGGCTTCAGAAGTGTTGTCCATACCCTACCCATTTTAAAATGGGTCAAGCAAAGCCCGCCTGTTGGTTTGCCTAGCCAAAAAAATTGGGCTAAGTTTTGGCGTGTCTTTCGGCCCAAGTGAGATTACAAGCCTACATACTTCACACCATATCTTAAAAACAAGAAGATGATATTGAAATTGTGGCCTTCTTGTGATGCAAGTAATGTGTGACATTTAGGGTTTACTAGATCGATAAGGTCGAATTTAAGAACCTCATCCCCTATTCACGATCGCCATCTTATTTCCTCCTAGTAGTACTAGATCAGGACCAGATTGGACATGCAATTCATTTCCTGTAGTTAGTTTTTTCGATGCTATTTCATGTAGTTAGTTGAGATTTTAAGTGTGTGATGTTCGTCTCAAAAATGCCTAACTTCCTTGTAGCTAGCGTGGTAGTAATCCTTCCATTCAGTGCCTCAAAAATAGATATAGGCTACTCTAGTCTAGCTAACTTACTGACCCCAAACACAGTCAGGCTGATCAGGACTAGCCCAAATCAATAAAAGAGGCACATAAATGTATTCATTATACATTTAATCAAGAGTTACCCTTCATTTTTGGAGATAAATGTATTCATTATATCTGTGCTATATATATGTTTTAAATGTACTGGTTATATTCATATTTGCATAGAATGTCATGATGTCGTTGAGCTGTGACATATTGGTTATAATGAACAACGTAATTGATACTCTGGAGATCATTAGTTATATATTAGCATCACAGAGTCTTATAAGTAAAATGATAAAAGATTATCATTTATAATTGTCGTAGTAAGTTATCACGGGTTAATTTGTTAATATGAGAAAAAATCATCAATTCTATTCAACAAAAGGTTTGGTTTCACTTGTTAATTTGTAATGTTTAGTTGACACGACTGAAGCTCAAAACTCAGCTCAATAAATGAGTCAATGAACTGCAAATGAGGAAAGCCGATCATGCTAGCTCGTTTTAAACATTGCACTTCGTAGATTTTCAAATTACATGTGTTGATAAGTTTCGATGAAAAAAAGAAAAATGAAATTGAAAAGTACAAATGAAAGTCATGCATGCTCTCACAATAATCAAGTCCAACATTGATCCGGTACATAATTCATATCCTCATTTAGAAGACATCTAGAAAGCTACCAAAGAAAAGGTCGAAAAGAAAGAAAAAAATAGGCAAGAAAATTCCTAAATGGGTTTGAAATCATGGAAATGAATTGGCAATAAAGAAAATTCCAACATACTTTAGTTCCTACGTCCTTATTTGAACCTTCCAACTCATGGCCAAATCAGAAGAGAGAAATTTCCCAGACTCCAGACCTTAGCTAGCTAGAACACTCCAAACAGAAAAGATTTGGGGTCTTACGAAATTTTCATAAATCTAGAATTTTCATAAACGAAAAGATTGATTGGAGCCATTTGGGGATAATATGCACTACCAGGACAAGCACTTTAGCCGACAAAAAAGTTTCGTCAGTCTATTAGCTTAATTCGTCGGCTATAAGTCCATTCTAGTATAAAAAAAAAAACACGAAATTTCTAAATTACCATTCCAAGTAAGCTGCAAAATAGACCAAAACATTTCCATATAACCAACAATAAGCACATAAAGCTATATAATTCATCAACTACACAAAATCTAGATCGTCTAAATTAATATCCGCTTCTGGGGGCTGCTGCGGAGGTTGCGACGGTTGGGGTAGCAGTATAGCCGGAGGCATGGGCGGAGCCGGAAGTCTCTGAAGCTGGACAACTGTAAAGTCCTGCATGTACTGAAACATATGTCGCTGCTGGGCCTGCTAGATGGCATATACCTTAGCATTATAGGCTGCCTGCGCGGCATTATAGGCAACCTGAGCAGCTTGCTGTTCTCGTAGTCTCTAAACTTCCGACTCTAGCTGAGTCGTCCTGGTGGTCGTGGTCCTGCTGCTGGTCGAGGCTGCCTTTCGTTGAAATCCTGGAGTGGTCTTCAAGACCCCCTCGCCCTTCTTTCCTAGACCTCGGCAGTAGAAGTTATTCCCTCGCGGTGGGAAGGCTGTGCCCATGATCCTCGCCCCAACCGTCGGATCCGAAGTGTCGATCCGGGACATGGCTTCGGACATCTCTTCCTCCTGCGTGTCCGGCCATATCTCCCTCACTATAGCACTCATCACCTCGTCACTAGCCTCCCTCACCTTCGCCTAATTGGATAGGAAAAAAATTATTAATTAACATTTTGACATATATATAAGTAAAATTAAAAATTTAAAAACGTAAGATGACTTACAATATCCTCCTGGGCGTCAGGATATGTCTTCTCGTACGTATAGACGTACCGGTTGACTTCTGGATATTCCATGGCTGCCTCGTCCATGAAGACAGCGAACGGTCTAGAACCGGCATGATGGTTCCTTGTGTTGCGTTGCCGGTTCTGAGCATTCGCTCGGGAAAAAGCCTTGAAAGAAAAAAATAAATTATTAGTAAAATATTTAAAAACGCACGTACTTAATGACAAATTAACTAATTAATTTTTTTAAATACTTGTTTACGGGGGTTGTTGAATTCTGATGTCAGAAGCCAACGCCACTCGTACTCCCTGTAGTTTAATATATATCTTTACAGGCAACTTGCTTATAAAAGTTGTGGACTAAAGTGAGGAGGTTTTTTGACCAAAGAAAAGCAGAGAATGGAAAACTTACATTGCATGTATAACACTAACTTGATCGGGTGGAGGAGGAATGGAATATTTTCTCTCTTTGAAATTAGATAATCGATCCAATGCAACCACCACAAGATCGATTTGATTAAAAATAAAACAACGGGGATTTGGCAGGAATTTGGTTCACTTTTGATCAATCATATCTACAACAAATGGTAGACATCTTTTCCTATTCTTTTTTCCCAAAGGAAAAAAGCAACGATCGAACGTTCACTTGAGCTCCAAGGTATCATGTTGCTGATCCACTGTCCGAAATTTCTACATTTAGATTGGGCGTCCGGTAGTCATCATGAGTTAGAGAAATAACATAGATTCCGAGACCAAAACAAAAAATGTTTTTTATGTAATTACTTGTTTCTCTATAAAAGAGTTTATTTGTACTTTATGGCTGACATTGGTCTAGTTCTTCAGCTTCTTATCAATAAATTTTCGTGAAGGGACGGTGTTAGTCCCTCTACGCTTACCAAAAAAAAAAAAAACGAGCCAGAGCCACCGCCACCGCCACCTCATGACAAAGAGCTAGCCTTCGCGGCGTCATGCGCAGATCGAAGATAGCTAGAGAGGAAGTGCACGATATGTTACTAACTCTTGCATGCTCCTTTCTTTTGGAACTTGGTGATAAGTAAGATAGGATACGAGTCATATGACCTAAATTAATTAAGTAAATGAGGGTGGTGATCGAGGGTAGTTAGTATAGTAATTGAAATGTATCCACAACTCCGGCCACAAGTCAAACGAGGGAAAGAAAGCCCTTGTGTGGGTGTATACAATACAAGTTTTTTCGATGGAAGTATATACTATATAAGTTTAACCTATGTTTATAAGACAAATTTAGAACAATCAATTGAAAATTGCAAGACAAACCTTCTTAGATTTGTAAATTAATGTAAGTACCAATTCAACTGTCCCCCAAATAGCCTGCATCATTCTTATATTCATTTGTTCGTTCAACTGATCATGCACGTACTATTGTATGCAGGTGTAGTACACATACATATATAATCGATCAAACCAAATAGCCGAATCAAACGAAATTAACTAATTGATTTGGAAGAGTGTATCTGTCAAATTTAAACCTTAAGTACGATTGAGATCTGTCAGATGTACAATTTTTTTATGTTGTTGGGAAGTATACCATACCTTGAACTAAACAAAATATTACAATAATTCAATTATATTGTATCAAATATAATGAATCAAATATTTTACAACAGTGACAACAAAATTATTACATTTTTTTACACTTTTATATATAATTGAACTAAGTAATTACTATATCGATAACAAATTGTTCATAAACTTATAAAAAAATGTTATAGTTTGAATAATTACCTCTAATAGAACAACAATTACCTAAATAAAGTCTCTTTGTATCAAAGTAACAACAAATTTGTTACCATATTAGTGTAAATAATGTGTCACAAAGAGGTACATAGATACCCATAAAAGGAAAATATATTAAGGCCTAAGATTTTAGGCCTCAAATTTATGTGGTATGCCAAATCACTTAGACACATCACATATTAAAAATCTTATGCCATGTAATACTTAAGTATAAAGACCATCTTACCATTTGGTCTATTTCAAACAATGACTTTAATAAATTTCAGTTTTTCATTAAAAAAAAACTATTTTAGCTTTCCTTCTTCTAAATATCTAATTAAATATAAAAAATATAACATCAAAATAACATTATATTATATATTTATAATACATGTATATTATAAAAAATATCCATGTATATTATATAAATAATCTGTATGTAAATCATTTAGAGAAATTATTTGTATATAAATTATTTTTTGGACGAATTATAGAAAATTTTGATGAATTATATCCGAATCATCTTATATTAGTGTTTTCTTTTTGATGAATTATAATTGCTTTTTGGACAAATTAGGGTTAGGGTTAGAGTTTATTTGACAAAACTAATTATTATTTAAAAAATAGTTAATCTTCATATTGATGTAATTAAGAAACATTCCTTATTATATTATACATAATTAGTTGTTGCTATTAATATGTAATATTTGTTTTCATTACCTAATAAAGTACATTAATATGATTGATTCACCCCTTAAAATCTAAAAAGAAATAATAATGGTAAAATTGGTAATGTAATGTTTTGAATTGATAAGATATAATATGTGAAATCAAAAATAAATATTTTTATTTACTTACATGTCATGACACATAAGATTAATGTCACAAATTTTAGATTTTATTAAAACCCTTTAGCACTACCCATATAAATCCCTGTTTTTATTTTCTTCAAAATGACGTGGTTTTATTCACTCTTTAAACAAACGTACATATCATGCATTATTACTTGAGGAAGAAAAACATGTCATATCATAGTGCTAGTAAAGCTATGGGTTTGATTAGATTCCAGTCTCGATCATCATCACGTACTGTCCACATCAGAGTCTTGTAGTTTCATGGAACCCATGCCATTTTCTTTAATAGCGAATCTCAAAGCAATGCTCACCCATTCCTTCTTTCCTAATTGGTAAACCTAAAGGATCACCTATTTTAGGAGAATCTTATCAATTTTCCCTCTTTGAGGTCGCCGTTTGGTTTGTTCTATATCTCTCTCATTCCTCTAATTCATGTCATTGTTTCCTTCTAATTCTTTTCCGGTTTAACCTTACTTTTCTCTTTTAGTTCTAAGTAGAGAAAATTAATGACAAAGTTTGTGATCTTAGGCTATCAAAACGTACTGAAGCCAATGCAAAGAAAGAAAATGCATCTTCGGGTTAATTAGGTAGCGATTGATGGATTTTACATGTAATGACGTATATAACTTTGTCGGCAACAAAAATAGCTTCCCGACGTATCCAAACATGACTACTAAATTACTGTAACTCGATCAACAGAGAAACTTATATATAGAACACAATTACATATAGCAATTGTCAATAATATTTTCATCTGTCTTTAATTGTTCTTCCACTCTCCTATATATATCCCCATGCACGTACGTACACTCACGTAGTGCTTTTACATTTTTGTGAAGATAGGAAGAAGAAGAAGAAGAAGAAGAAGAAGAAGAGTTTAATTATAGTATAACCCTAGCTTAATTTCGATCAAAATATAGATGATCGATGCTGTTTGGGAATAAGAACTTGGAGTTTTATATCGACTTGATCGTTGTTTTAGTACAAACCAAGTGCGCTCGATCGTTCTCGAAGTATCATCGAACTTTTTTTTGGTCGTTGGAGATATATAGCTGCAAGCACTTGACAAAGTACTATATCCGATCCTGTACTTAATTAATTCAATAATTTCTAATTAGTAGTTATAGTCCAATCACGTACATTATAAGTTTGAATGATCAGTTTCATGCGATGCGAACATAGATTCATTGATAAACCATATATAAACCAAGTACAATCTAATAAGACGCAAATTGACCACTCATGTCTAGAGAAATCAACATCAACTTCCACTTTGTTATTTAGCTGGGTCGCAGACTCATATGTTGCAAATGAATTTCATCAAGATGGTTACTTTTCTTTTTCATTTACTTTTCTTGAATTGACCTGCAAAAGTTCAAGAGGTCCAAGTAGTGCACATAATATTAGACAAGTTGGATTAAACTTCCAAATTTGATTTGAACTACTCAGCTCAAAGTCAATTATATAAATTAAGCTACTTGGTTTTGTGTTTATCTCTATTAATTAAGCTCAAAATCAACCCCGGCCGGTTTTATGCATGCATGTGTTATCTGGGGCAAGAAATATGTATGCACGTATGTAACCCAGGCCAGTTAACGACTTAACATTACAATGCTACCTTCAATAAGGCCTCCCCTTGTGTTAATTAATTCGATCTTAAGCCAATAAAGATCGATTCTCATCCTTGAGCCATTCTTGTTTTGTTTAGACGGCCAACTTGTATTCTATTGCCTCTCTGGCTCTACTAATTAAGAAGAGTCACAGCGCGCATAGAAGAAGAGGTTGTTCCCTAGCTAGTTAGCACCTACCTCTCTGATGAACACTAGATTTGTAAGAACCTAAAAGGTGAATATATATATATACAGTCCCTTTTCAGAGAGGGATCCCTCTTTGAAATTAAAGTGAGAGACTCCTTATTTCGCTCACTTTCAAGTCGTATTTCCACATCTCAACCGTACAATGTCTAAAACACAGTGTGTAGATCATTCCTGCAAAGTTTCATCAAATTTGAAGATCATTTGGGTACCGAATTAGATTAATAAATCAACAGAACAAAAGTTGTCCAAACAGAACCGTTCGTGTAAATTACGATTACGGAAGCTCAAATGATCTTTAAATTTGATGAAACTTTGCAGGAATGATCTACACACTGTGTTTTAGACATTGTACGGTTGAGATGTGGAAATACGACTTGAAAGTGAACGAAATAAGGAGTCCCTCACTTTAATTTCAAAGAAGGATCCTCTCTGGAAGGGAACTATATATATATATAGTCTATCAAAATTAGAGATTATTATAAGGAGCATTCCGTGGAACCGGAGAACTACACTTGCTTCTGAATATATATATGGGACAACAAAAATTATAATAAGAAAATATATTACAATTATGAATAACCAATTCAATTCATATTAATATTTTGAGAACAGTGGACTTAACCACAAATTCATTTCATATACAAAAGAAATTTACAATTAAACCTTATAAAATTTGTAACCCTGATAAAAAAAAGTTGACCTAGCTAACCAAAAAGTTCTCTCGCACCCAACCCTTTCAGAGCAGAGAAACTTTAAGGTTTCGGCAGCAGCGTCTTCACTTCAGAAAGGGCTTTGTTGGCGGCCCTACATTGGACGACCTTGGTGGGTCGGGATGAGAGGAGGGAAGGTGATGCGGATCAGGTATCAAGAACATGCCTTCAACAGTTACTCAACATATACAAAAAATAAGGAGTAATAAACTCGTAGAATAAGGCAAATCCATACCACAAATCAACTGATTTAAAACATAAAACATAAACTCCTCAAAACTATTACAATACCCATATTTATATGGGTTACAATACTTGGAGAATAAGTAGCTTAAAGCTAAAAGGAAAGCTAATTAAACGTCAATCTTAATAATTATAAAATAGGTCCCTAAAATTATCTAAATAACAAAATATCAAAGATCACGAATATATAATTATATATTGTCTTATATACTCCTGCATCAAACTCTCTTAGTTGGAAAGAATTCGTCCTCGAATTTGAACCATTAATTATATAAAATCTAGACAAAATCTTCTACTGCTTCAAATCTTCTTTTGACAGAATTCTTCCTTTCCAAATAAATAGATATTTGGAATAAATGTTTGATCCTGATCCAATAAATTTTCTCTTCAACTTCAATCTCGCAATCCCAAAATTTCCTTCACCATCATTGATCTGATTGACAATATTAACTACGACTTTGGGAATCTGCATAATGAAGGCATTAACTCCAAGAAAATCAACAAAATTATGGTCAGTATCCTTCTTCAATGCCTTGATCGCTTCTTTATTGGCGTCTTCATCTTCTTCCACACCACAATTGCCACAACAAGCCTCACAAAACAATCATCATAAATCGGTGGCTTACTAAAATCCACAACACCATCTTTTTTTTTCTTTTTCTGAATTATTACTGATGAAAAAGTAAAGATAGAATTTGAACCTTCATAGTCGAAACTAACAGGCTCTTTCCTTTCATCCAACTCACAACGGAGCACAGCAATGAAATGGGTCAACACATATCTCCCCGTCAGAACCGTCACCATCTTGGTTGAAAGTTTCGATGCGATCAATATGTTGATGATAATGGTAACGTCTCTCTCCCCGTTGGAACTCTTACGACCCCGTCGTCGAGCTTCGATGCGATTGATACATACCGCATGTTGCTGAAGCATCCTTTTGATCTCAGCCATGTCGTTGTTGACATAACGACCTTCCATTTTGAAACCTCTGCCTCTTCGCCCGACTTGAGACATGGAATCCACCAAGCTCTCGCCAGAGCTCTGATACCAACTGATGCGGATCATGATCGAGAACATGCCTTCAACAGTCACTCAACATACACCAGAAATAAGGAATAACAAACTCATAAAAAAGGGCAAATCCATGCCGCAAATCAACTGATTTAAATCATAAAACATAAGCCCCCAACAACTATTACAATACCCATATTTATATGAGTTACAATACTTGGAGAATAAGTAGCTTAAAGCTAAAAGGAAAGCTAATTAAATGTAAATCCTAATAATTATAAAATAAGTCCCTAAAACTATCTCAATAACAAAATCAAAGATTACGAATATATAATTAAATATTGTCTATATGCTCCTGCATCAGAAGGTTTTGGGTTGGGGGTCCAAGATTTTTTTTTGGTCTTCCTCTCTTTTTCTCTCCTTTTCGGGTTGGCTTGGGCTAGGTTCTTAGCGGAGTGACAATCTCTACCCTTTATTGCTGTTAGAGCGGAGTTGATTATCTAGTCTGTTGAGTGGAAACGTACATCATTGGGTCTTAGGCGTCATACTCACCAGGACTAGTGGCTTTATTTCAAGGTTGTATAGGTTTAGAGGTTATTTTATTTGCTTTTCTAGTCTATTAATGTCCACTTTTTTGGACGGTAGTTTTGAGGTTATCATTTTAATTCGTAGTTGGTAAGCTGCTTGTATAGTCTTATATAGTCTTCGGACTAAAGAAAATGATATACCACTACTGCAAACAGTAGGAGAACACAAAATAGCCACTTTTTAAAAGATTTAATTTAGACAAATAAAGAAGCTTAGGCCCAAAACTAATAGTACAAGTTCTTATCCAAATTTTATTTTTGAGATGAATAAAATTCCTCATTTTACTATAAAATTACTAACATTGCCATTATGTTATTTCCCCCAAATTAATCTGATTCATTCATTCATTCTCTCTCTCTCTCTCTCTCCATTAGAGTAGTACCTGTTATGCGGAAGTGGCCGACGGGTCCTGAGGGTCACACATACAGGGGTCCAGAAATGTTGACATTGTCCCTAATTTAGCCACCCGGATACGAAATGGGTATGTGGTTTTAACACAAAAGACCTCAAAATTAGTGTGTGTGATATCATTCTTTATAACTCAAGGATAACTCTTCACGTTTCTGATGTGGGATTCCAATGGGCTCTAATCTAAGCCACACTTTTCCAACAATCTCCACCTGGCGTGATTCGAGCCATCTCCAAATCTCATGATCTAAGTCCTAATAGCTCAACCGTGATCACAAGCATCAAATTTCAAATCATGTGATCTCAATCCAAACATGAGCTCCACCAGATTGAAACTCGATCGTATGAGACACCAAGTCCCAAGCGTCACATGGGCTATGATACCACTTGTTATGCGGAAGCAGCCGACGGGCCTCGAAAGTCACACACACACGGGTCCAGAAATGCCAACATTTTCCCCAGTTTAGCCATTTGGATGCGAAACGGTATGAGGTTTTAACAAAAAAGGCCTCGACATTAGTGTATGTGGTACCATTCCTTATAACCCAAGAATAACTCTTCACATTTCTGATGTGGGATTCCAAAAGCTCTAATCTAAGCCACATTTTTCTAACAGTACACTTTTGCAAAATGCAGATTTTAAAACTGCAGCATGTGTTTGTAAGTATTATGCTCACACTCACTCCTCAGGCTTATTAAGTTATTGTACTTGTTAATTTCTCTGTCATAATAGTCGGTGAAATGAGGATGCAATTAAAATGGTCCTAACATGTTGCTTTTGTATTCTAACAAAATGTTTCGAGTCTTAGAACTCAGGAGAAAAGGCTCTTGCATTGCATTATGACCAAGTTCTTTTTTTCTTATTTGATTGGCTTGTGGCCGAGTTATTATCGTTTTGCACATTGAAAGTTTGAACTTAACAGTTTTTATTTATATTCTTTATTTTTTGTATCAGATCAGTTGGTAACAAAACTAAAATTTAAAGTACTGAACCGATACCGATAAAAAATTCGTTACTGCTATTTGTTTGAACAATACACTGACCCGTCCAAACCGATCCCATGCCTAAAAGTCTAAAACCACATGTAAAAATTCAGTGATCAATTCCAACCTAGCGACTAAACGGATAATCTAGGATTCTAGGTTCTACACATCCGAACCCCAATAACCAAAGTTGGCCCCACTGTTCAAATAAACGGGTAGAAAAGTGACCAAAGTGAGAGACTATAAAATAAGGGTAAAAGAGCCGAACGAACTGCTCCTCTATACACAAAGCCTATATATACACACACACTTGGCCACATTAACACACCTCCACGCTCTCTCATACTCTCTCCATAATCCCATTTATAAAATCATATTATAACATAAAGTTTCTGCTCGTATCATTATTATTAGCGTAACGCTCCTCCTCCTCCTCTTCCATCCCCGTCACCTTTCCATCCTTCCTCTCTTTTCCTTCCCCCACACAACGGCGTCCCCTCCCCCAAAAAAACCTAACCACGCGCAACCCCCGAGTCAAAACCAAATTTCGATCAACCCCTGAATGCCGCTACGGCGCGCTGATTGAGGCGGAGGTGGTTTCTGATGGGTTTCAGCCCCGGCGGCGGCTGCGGCGGCGGTGGCAATGGTTCGGCCAACAACACAACAACAACAACAACAGTACTAGTCATCATAACAATATTAATAATAATACTAGTAGTGGCGGTTGCTGCAACATGAGCCTCAAGTGTAGGTGTAAATGGAGATGCCTGATGTCTTCGGGGTTTGTGTTCTTTTTCGGGTGTTTCGTGCTGTTCGGATCAGTCGCCACTTTTTATGTCTGGTTCGCTTTCACGCCTTATTATTACGCTCGGGGCACTACGCCCTCTGCGCTTGGGTGTCAGGAAGACAATGAAGGCTCTTGGTCTGTTGGTGTTTTCTTCGGTGACTCTCCCTTTCACCTCAAGCCCATAGAAGCTGTGAGCTATCATTTCATTTTTCCGGTCATTTTTTTTATTACTGTTTTGTGTTCTTCTGACTATGATTACTGTGTGGGGGTAGTTTTTATTTTGATTTTGATTTTGATTTTTTCACTGATAGTGCCATAGTGGGTTTGGCTGGGATTGTTTTCTGGTTTGTTTAATGGATGGAGTTGCTGTGCTGAGAGTGTGGTATTGAAAGTGTAAATTTATTTTGTATGAAATTATTATGTGTCCTTGATTTTGGGGGAAAAGTTGTTTCTAAAAGCACACTTTGCCGATTAACCTTTGTTTTACCTTGATGGGTATGTTTTTGTGTTTGTTTTTTCATTGATTTTGGCTGTTATAATTTTCGTTTTTTTTTTGTGAGTTGGGATTTGAGGTTGTGTAAATTTTTGTTTTGAACTGGTTGAAGGTGATAATAGTTTTGTAAATTAGTTCGAATTTTGGTGCAGATGAATGTATGGAGAAACAAGAGTGCCGCTTGGCCAGTGGCAAACCCTGTTGTGACTTGTGCTTCACTTTCTGAGTCTGGTTTCCCGAGCAATTTTGTTGCTGATCCTTTCCTTTATGTCCAGGTAATTTCTCTGCTTTTTTGCTGGAATTTATTAACTGTTGCAATTGTGATAACACAACTAGATATGGTTCAATTAAGTTCCCCACTGATCTTCAGATCTTAAACGATGGTTTTACTGTAGCAAGTAAGGTGAACTTCAGGGGTTTATTTCTATAAACTTGAGGATTATATGGTTTTAACTTGAATTTATTGTTATGGCTCTGTTAAAACCTTGGGGACTAATTGGTGACAGCTGAAAACGACAGGTTTTGATTGTGTTCTTATGTGTAGTAGTAGTATTTGGTGTAAGCAGTTCTAATGATAACATAGCTATGCATAGTGTTATAGGACTTACGTTCTTCTATAGACTATTCCAATGTTGTCAGTTGTTTTTTTTTTTTTTGACTGACTTTTAGGCTCTCCATAACTTAAATTATTTGCTTTACAATTTACTAGGCTGCATAGAAGGTAATGTTTGTGAAAAAGGTCTGAGTTACATCCTACCTCTCATTGTTCTGATGATCAGTAGCATGGCTTCTAATTTGTGGTGCAACTTTACAATTTTTGGGGAGTTCTTAATACAAAGTTTGGACATATTTGGTAGTAAATAATAGTGTTGTGTTCGTTTTATAGTGAAGTCCTAGGAATGGATTTGTTTTCATTGTATGTATTATATGCCATGTCGAGAATGGGATCAGAGCACAACCTGCATAAACATTTTGACATGATGATGTGGGTAATGCATATAATCTGGCAAGCGTGGATACAATGATGATAGTGCAGTAGTAAAATTTCTTCTATTGAACCTTTTAATGTCTTTAATCTGGCAATTGTTATACCTTATAACTAACTGCTAATTTTCCTCGTCCCAATTTCAACTAGAGTAAGCATCATTAACCTTTATCATGTTCAAACTCTATGTTGATTTAAATGCAACAAAATAGCTGTCAGAACTTTCTTTTATTAAATTATTCTACCTCATGACTAGTTTGAATACAATCTATGTATTCTACATCATGAGTTCATGACCACTTTGAATAAAATCTATGTTAGTATGACACTGATAAAATGATAATGTTGGGAGAATTTCCATACCGTGAAATAACTAATAATTAGGTGATAAGGGGAAACCTGTATAGTTTGATTTTTGAGAAGTGGATGATTTAGAGCCGATTGTTTATTGATGTCAACGGAATCCATTACATCACCTCCATCAACCTGCTAATTAGGATGATGTCAATTCTCAGCTTCCAAAAACTCCATGTGATTAAGATAGAAATGGAAAAAGTAATCGAAGGACAAATACCATTACTTTGAACTTTATGGTTTTGATGATCGAATTCTTATCCTCCACGTTTTCAATTTTTCTGCAATCACAAAAAAAAAAAAAAAATGTGGCTTAGCAGGAAAACTGTTACTGAAAATGGAACCTCTAACTTTGGTGGAATAATGGAATAATTCCCATGGGATTGATAATACTCCATCGAATAGCTTGCAAATCCCTTTTGAATGATTTGCAAATCTCTGAAAATGTTAAATGGTAATAGGTAGATTTAGAAGACCAGTGTCTACTGACTTATATATGCCAGACAGTGGAGTCTTGCATGTAAGTGTTATGGAGGAGCATCTAAGCTTATCCTATGGTCTAAAGTCTAAACAAATCATCTGTTACAATCTGCTGGTTGCTGCTGTGTATATAATAAGCATTACCCTTTTCCATCCCCTGTTACTTACAGATTTGGACAGTTTAAATAATTCGATAGCATTGGGACATGTGCAGACAGGTGATCCCATTCTATTCTTACCAAACGGTATCCCGCTTATAGGATTCCTCCATGTACAGTTTTTTGGAGAGTTGCGGTACAAGTCATTTCGTAGTGCTGTCTCTCGTTTAGGAATGTGTGGTGGATTCTGTTATCATTGGTATTCGAGTATCAAACATCATTCATGCTCCATTTGATTTTCCTAGTTGGTATATTGGTTGGGCTTTCTTTCTCTTGCCAGTTACAATTTTGATGTATTCCCATAGGATAGTAAGAATAATACTTATTGCCAATCCGTATCCCGTTAATTTGATGACGACTTTTGTCATAAAAAGTTGGCTTAGGTTTTAGTGAATAGGTTGTTCTGATTGTGGTATTACATGACTCTGGTTGCTGTACCATATGGGACATACATTCATTCATGAAACTTCATGGTTTTGATATTATTAAAACCCTGTGTGGATTCAAGTAGTTCTTAGTCAGGGACCAGCTCCGTTGCTAAGGCTATTAGCTTAGTGTTATTATTGTCATATAGCAAAGCTGTTCTCATGTTACTGAAAAGGAGTAACCATTATAAGTTGTCAAATTATTGATCACTGCGCTTGTAAATTAATGTCTTTTTGCAATAGTGGAAGTCTTTGTTCATTCTTTTGGCATATGTTTTGGAGAGAACTGTCTTTTCTGTAAGATGGTTTGGACAAAAGTCAATAAGTACATTAGCAGAATGACACCAAGGACATTAAATATAATTGTGTCTGCATATGGTTTAGAAATGACACTAAAGAACATTAATAATGGATTCAGAGTTGGGACGGCATGCTCAGCTTATATCATGTTTTTATGAAAAGGTTGCTTGAAAAGAATAACGCCTAAACTTAGAAGAACTTGGAAGCCCAAAATGAACTGAATCCGACAAGAGATTGAACCCTTGATCCATTGCTCACTTATGTCCTAGTCTGTGGACATTTGGAAGTTGCCAGCACTGTTTTGGCCCTTGATGTGTGCCTATAGCTGGATGCTCAGTTGGAGTGTTACTTGTGATTCAGTGTGTCGCACACATGGACACATGTCGGTACATATATGCACTTACGCATGCATATGTAACTCTTTACTGTCTGTCTGGAACTCTTATTTGCATGTCTTTAGGTGTTGAATGTTGTTATTTTGCTTAGAATTGTTTGATCATGTATTTAGTTAGTTTGATCATGTGTTTCAGGGAGATACTTTGTACATGTTCTATGAAACCAAAAATTCTATTACTATGCAAGGAGATATTGGTGTTTCAAAAAGTTCCGATAAAGGAGCAACATGGCAGCAATTAGGCATTGCCTTGGATGAAGAGTGGCACCTCTCTTATCCATATGTCTTCCCCTACCTTGGCCAAGTAAGATAAATTTCTTTTACATTCACCTCAATTGAATTGGCTTCATGTACAAGGCACCTATTTTCCAAGCTTTATATCCTAATGCAGAACCTGATCCTTTACTATCTCGTACAGATATATATGATGCCCGAGAGCAGCATGAATGGCGAAGTTCGTCTGTATCGAGCCCTCAGTTTTCCCATGCAATGGACTCTAGAAAAGGTGATCTTGAAAAAGCCTCTTGTTGACTCATTCCTTATCAATTATGATGGAGCCTATTGGCTTTTCGGTTCAGACCACAGTGGATTTGGCACCACAAAGAATGGACAGTTGGAAATCTGGTACAGTAGCTCGCCTTTGGGTCCTTGGAAGCCACACAAGAAGAACCCTATATATAATGGTGACAGGAGTGTTGGGGCTCGAAATGGAGGCAGACCATTTTTCTACAATGGGAATCTCTATCGCTTTGGTCAAGACTGTGCTGAAACATATGGTAGACGTGTGCACACCTTTAAGGTGGAAGTTCTTACCAAAGATGAATATAAGGAAGTTGAAGTCCCGTTGGGCCTACCAGCACCAACTAAGGGTCGCAATGCTTGGAATGGTGTTCGCTTCCATCATCTCGATGTGCAACAACTAAATACCGGGGGTTGGATTGCAGTAATGGATGGAGACCGTGTACCTTCTGGAGATTCTGTACATAGGTTTGTTGTCGGTACTGCCTCAGTTGCCATTGTCGCTATACTTGTTGTATCACTAGGTGTACTGCTTGGAGCTGTGAAGTGCATGATTCCCCTTAGTTGGTGCACTCACAACTCGGGTAAGAGAAGTGATGTATTCTTGGCTTGTGAAAGGTCATATTTTTGTTCGTCCAAACTGAGACGTTTTTGCAGCCGCTTGAACAGATCAGTTTCTTTCCTGAGAGGTAGGATTAAACCTAATACCTGTGCTGGAAGACTAGTTCTTGCTATATATTTGGCATTTGGAGTGGCAGCTATGTGCACAGGGGTTAAATATATCTATGGCGGCAGTGGTGCAGAAGAAGCTTACCCAATAAAAGGTCACTACTCACAGTTCACATTATTAACAATGACTTATGATGCCCGTCTTTGGAATTTGAAAATGTATGTGAAACACTATTCTAGATGTTCATCGGTAAGAGAAATTGTTGTGGTGTGGAACAAGGGAATACCTCCTGAAGTGAGTGATTTTGATTCAGCAGTGCCCGTGAGGATCAGAGTAGAGAAACAGAATTCCCTGAATAACCGGTTCAAGTTTGACTCTTTGATAAAGACTCGAGCTGTTCTGGAGCTTGATGACGACATTATGATGACTTGCAATGATATTGAGAGAGGATTCAGGATATGGCGTCAACACCCGGATCGTATTGTGGGTTTCTACCCCCGGCTAATTGATGGAAGCCCATTGAAGTACAGAGGTGAGAAATATGCTCGGAGTCATAAAGGCTATAATATGATTCTCACGGGGGCGGCTTTCCTTGATAGCCAAGTTGCCTTTGAGAGGTATTGGAGTGAAGAAGCTAGCCAAGGAGGGACTTTGTGGACAAGTTTTTCAACTGTGAGGACGTGCTTATGAATTACTTGTATGCAAATGCTAGCTCATCTCAGAATGTGGAGTATGTGAGGCCAGCATGGGCAATAGATACTTCAAAATTATCTGGTGCTGCTATTAGCCGAAATACACAAGTTCACTACAACAAGAGGAGCAACTGCCTGGTGAAGTTTTCTGAGATGTATGGAACTTTGGCTGGGCGCAAGTGGGAATTTGATGGGCGGAAGGATGGGTGGGATGTATAGCAGGGGAGGTAAATTAGCTAGTTACTTGCCAGCCCTTAGAGTATGTTGATCCATCTCTCTTTTTTTAGCAAATATTTCGATTTCTCCTTGTCCCTCCCCCCTTGTGAATTTCGTGTTGGGGAAATTAGCTTCATCAATAGATTTCTTTTTTGATTAGTATGCTGTACATTGTTTTGCGTTTCTCATTTTGCTGGAAATTGATCACAAGTGGGTTTTTGTTTCTGGTTTTGCACCTTTGATTAATATCTGGTCTATAATGTAGTGTATCCATCTTTTGCTGGAATGTTTGGTCACAATTTGATGAAAAGGACGTCAGTGACTCGGTCTATTAAACTTCAAGGGTGCTAACTGTTACAAAGTGAAGCCAAGAGGGCATGAAGTTCAGGTACACAAACCAAGAAAGATTAAAACTAGAATGGAGAGCAAACTTTGCCACTTGCTAGCTTACCAGCCTCTGTATTATACTCACGAAAGACATGGTAAGGTATGAGCCTTGCAGAAGCTCACAACTCCACCCAAAATAGAGGTATCACCGTATCAGCTCCATCAGGGACTGCTTGCTGTTTCACAGCAGATTGGAGCCAGGCTGTGCAGTTACTATTATTGCAGCCACACCCTCCACCTCAAATGGGGAGTATACTAGACTCAACTGCTCATATGCCTCCCATAGTGAGGCCATCTGATTTCCTAATTGAATCCCCCCTCCGTTAATTTCCTAAAGGCCATCTAGGTTAGCTTTTAACCAAGCTGCTGTTGGCGGTCTCCAACTCATCCTCCCCCTCTGCAGCTTGGGAGCTAACACAGGTTTACATACCAGTAAGAACAAACCAAATTGTACGTGTTCTAGCTTGGAATACAATTTGGTGTATGGACGACGGTTTGTTATTCCACTCTTCGATTTCGTTCCTTGCAGAAGACCACAATACGAAGAGGAGCAGAGCAAGACTCCTTTGACAGAACTGTGTAAACCTCGTCACTGCGAGACTAAAGTAGTCCATAGAATTGCAGCCAAATCAAGTAGTTATGTTCAACACAATCACTTTCACAAGTATTCTAAACCAACTTGATATTACAACTGTCAAAAACTATTCTAGCTGTTTGAATTCAATTTTAATCACACGAAGGTATTGAACAAGTCTTCTAAGAGCTCTTCAATTTCACTGATCTCAATCACACAGAAGATGAAGGATGCAATGTTATGAGCACAAATATGACTAAGATTTTTGTCAAATGGTTTTTGCAGATTACGCAGCGAAATTTAGCAAATCTGTTTTAGCACAAAAACACAGTGTATACGAAACGGATTTCGATGCATATATATAGCGAGATAATTCTCTCTCAATCGGATCCCCACTTATCACTGATTGAGATACACTGTTTGAAAAACAAATCAGTTAGACAAGATATGATTTTTCCAAATTGTTTCCCTAACATATAGATGCATTAGTTTTCCTAAATAATCTCAACGATATTTAGTAAATTTAATAACAATGAAAACCAATCTTTTTCAACGATCTTGTTATAACATGATATGCATGAGATGCATTTTACCTTTTGTAACCGAGATAAGTTATACTCATCTTTCCCTCTTAGACGTTGTTTCTCCTAGTTTGACCATGAAACCTTGATACATGCAATTCTTCAATTCTTAATCGATTCTTCTCCTAGCTAGGTTGAATTGTATGCCATATACTTCAAGTATTAATTAGGAGAAACAACGATCTTAAACCCAAACGATCTTCAAATTTGATGAAATTTTGTAAAAGTGATCTATGCATTAGGTTCTACAAACTGAACGGTAGAGATATGGAAATATGACCGAAAGTCAAATAAAGAACTTTACATTTTAATTTCAAAGCGAAGCTTCGCTCTGGATATATATATACATACAGTTCCTATCCAGAGTGAAGCTTCGCTCTGAAATTAAAATGTGAAGTTCCTTATTTGACTCACTTTTCGGTTGTATTTCCACATCTCCACAATTCAGTTTATTGATATTAATGCATATATCATTCATGTAAAATTTTATTCAAATTGATGATCGTTTAGGTACCGAATTAGGTTAAATCAATGAACGGATCATAAACCTATCTAACAAGAACTGTTTGTGTAAATCACGATTATGAACACCCAATGATCATCAAATTCGATGAAATTTTGCATGAATGATCTATGCATTAGTATCAATAAACTGAATTGTGGAGATGTGAAAATACGACCGAAAAGTGAGTCAAACAAGGAACTTCACATTTTAATTTCAGAGCGAAGCTTCGCTCTAGATAGGAATTTCACATTTTAATTTCAGAGCGAAGCTTCGCTCTGGATAGGAACTGTATATATATATATATATAGCCGTTCCAAAGAGGACGTTCGCACAATCCTTAAAGTGTGGACGTCTCTCTGTTCTCCACCGTCCGTCGCCGACGACGCCTTTTCTTCTTGCCGGAGGACAGCAGACCTTGATACTGAGCTTCCTTTTGCTGGTGGACTCGCCGACTGCAAGTTTCCAGCCGACCTTGATCGGTCTTGAAGTTTTCAGTGAGGTTGCTACCTAGAGCTTCGATCTAGATCAGTCTGACCTTTCTCTTTATGTCAACACTGTCCTGGAGGCCTCTGTTGTCCTCTGGCAAGAAGAAAAGGGGTCGTCGGCGCCAGACGGTGAAGAACGGAGGGACGCCCACACTTTAAGAGTGGTACGAACATCCGCCTCTGATCCAGATTGTGTGTGTGTGTGTCTATATATATATATATATGTATATATATGTGTGTGTGTTTGTGAAGACCTTCTTCAGGCTGCAAGAATATTGCTAGAGTCGATTTGGAGTTATGTGGTTGATATATTATAACAGCAATGCAATACCGTTAAGTTGATTGATCAAGCTTCAGGGTTAACCCAATTACAGAAAGCTATAGCCATAAAAGGCAGAAATCCTTATACTTTTTGGATGAGTTTATTCTACATGGCCACAAAAGAGTGATGACTAGTGAACCCTAAATGTTTTTTTTGATAAAGGAAAAACTAAAATTAAATAAAGGTGCCTCGACGACACCCATAGTTTACAGAATCAAACGGATAAAAGCTATATGCCCCAAAGCTATAGCCATAAAAGGTAGAAATCCTTGCACTTTTCGGATGAGTTTAGTCTACATGGCCACAAAAGAGTGCTGACTAGCGAACCCCAAATGTTTATTTTTTTGATAGAGGAAAAACTTAAATTAAATAGAGGTGCCTCGACGTGTAACGCCTCGGACCTTAATTGACCCGTTTACCATCAATTAGACCGTAAACGACTTCATTTTTATTTTTACCGTTGTTTCTGAACTATTTAAGGCTCCAAAAGTTGATTTTTTCCTTCATCTAAAATTTGAGAAAAACTTCATTTATATTAGTTGTAGAGGACGTTAAACCGAGTTTGTGGACACGTGGCACGTTGAAAACAGAGTTTGTATGAAGAAGTTACGGTCTAAAACCCAAAGTTAGTATTTCGGGAACGTATGTATCAAAGGGACCAAAAGTGGGAAGTCAAAAGTGAAAATCAGAATTTCACTTTCACTTCTCTCTTCTCCTCGGCGCGGTTCCCGACCCGGCGCCTTCTCCACCTCCGACCGTCGCCATCCGGCGGACTTAGCCTGCAAACCTGGTGTCAAAAGGAAGCTCTCTACTTCCTAAACGATCTAGATAGGTTGCTAGCCATGCCTCGCCGCCGTGTAAGAGAATTCTGTCAAGAAGCCGCATCTCTCCTGACACCGAAATCTCACCTCCAGCCACCATAGCCGGAGCTTTTATCCTATTTGAAAGGTCTCATCTTGGGTAGTAAAACCTCAAAAGGGTTCGATCCAATTCAAGTTAGGTAAGGAGAATCGAAGGTTTGAAGTTTTAGGGTTTTCAAATTAGGTTTTTCTGTTTTTGCTTCGATTGATATGTTTAGGCTTGAAATTGATCTTCGGGCCAGTTAAGAAAGTTGTTTACAATGTTGAGTTGATGATTATGTGAAAATATGGTGATGATCGGTGGTGGTTGAAATTTGGGGGTGGCTAGCCACCACTGCCGGCAGTGCCGCCACTTTTGGGCTATTTTTTCGAGCTATTGAAGTTGTTTTTGATGAGAGGAGTCAAATAGTATGAAATTTGAGAGTTTTGGTGAAGTTTTGAATAGGTCTGGGATTATTCGAAGGTTGGTTTTATCGGTGTGCTACTCGGGAAGATCTTACTATTGGATTTCTCTTATTTCTGTTTTAGAATGTTGAAATAAATGAAATGAGGTTCATGTGGAGTTTGGCATGAATCTGATAAGCTTAACCTTAGTAAGGGTAGTGGGTTAAGCATAAGAGTTTTAGTGTTTATATTTAAGTATTCATTTTTCTGAAATTGAAGTTTTGTTCTAAGCTTGGTTATTGTGCCAGGATACAAGGAGACCTCGCTTGAGTGGCGATTCAGATATCGTCGGGCTTATGTCTAAATTTGTGAGTTGACACTTTGGTTTTAAATGAATAAGCATGCATGGTTTCTTTTGGAAATTATTGTTCTATTTTCCGAGCTTATATTATAATTTCGGTTTATGATATGATCTTGAAATTTATTTGAGTTTGATGCATCGATTAAGTGTTAGTCATGATCTATGGATTTGAGCTCGGGTTATTAATTTGGTATTTGAGTTTTGATATTTTTTATGTTTTCCGGATTTTATTTTTATTGTTTTTATTTGTTAACATCGAGATTTATAAAAGATTACCGAAAATGAGATTTTCGGTAGTTTTCCATCATAATTTCCTCGTTTATTTGTGGCATAATGATCTTGACATTAAGAATATTTTAGCGAGTATTTCGGGTGGAGATATTATTTACGATTTATACTTGATAATGAAATTTCACTTATAATTATAAATTTGAGAATATTTTCACACGTCATTGAGTTTTATTCTATTTTCTTATGATAATTTCCATGTACGGTTGGGAACCGTACTCGTATATGCATTTGCACGAACTTGGGGAAACTTTATGGATTTAGATGTTTTCGTATGATTTTAGTCACCATACTAGGGTCGCTCTTATTCATTGTTAGCTAGCCTTTATTAGCGATCCTCACCATAGGTGAGTCGAGTGCTTAGCGTATGACGCTACTAGAGCCTGGGAGACTCCTCTTACATGGTGATATCTCTTTCCCTTGTTTTATTTTCTCATTTATGTATTTGATTAACCAGCGGGGCTGGTTTGTCACTTCTTACGTGATTTTGGATTTAAAATTTGTTTGATGATCAAAGTTGCGTGCTGCTAAATTTTTCTTAAAGTTTAAACGTGAGAAAGTATTTAAATTATGTTTTTGTTATATTATTTAATTTATTTTTATCCACTCACTCTAACGTTTTAAATTACTTTCCCCTGGCCCTTTCGGTTGCAAATGCCCAGTTTGTAAGCTAAATTTATTTGAGGTCGAGCGTACATAGAGTCGAGACATAGTCAAAGGCTGCTTCCGCTTATTCTTTAATCATTGTTTTTCTTTCATTATTAGATATTCTCTGATAATCCAGTTAATAAATTATTGAATGTCTTTGTTGTTGGTTGTGAGATTCTTTTAGATTAGTGTTTGATATTTTAAGAGATGTGATGAATTTGGGGAGCAAGAAAGCTCCAAGAGTATAAGGTTAGAGTATGATTTTCGAAGTGTGTTTGCAGGTGTTTTTAGGAAGGATTGTCCATTTTCAAGGGAGGTTATGCCGAATTTTCGGTAGCATCTCCTTTGGAGGTGATCCCCGCAGGGTTCATTCCAGATTTCAAGGTGAAATCCGGGGTGGGTCCTGACACGACGACACTCAGAGTTTATAGAATCAAATGCAAGAGCGAGTGAGGCTTCTAGGGGAACACACTCCACCCAAAGCCTACTAATAACTCTGTGCCCTAGCTAAGGCATTGGCCATAAAATTGACCTCCCTATAAAAACATGCTTGAACCTAATAGACTCAAAGTTACAACTTAGCAACTTGATGTCTTGAACAACCTTCGAAAGCTTCCAAGGGGGATCACAAACTCCATTCACAATGTCAATAACGAGTTTTGAATCGCCCTCCACTTCAACCTTTAACACACATTTCTCCTTGGCGCAAAGTAAGCTGTTTATAAGCGTCAGCAAGAGGAACACTGGAAGTACCAAAGTTAAAGGCAGCAGAAACAAGAAGTTTTCCATCTTCAAATCTTAAAACAAAACCTACAACCGCAACCTCATTCTAGACAGAGCCATCAAAGTTTTTATTTTAACCCAATTAGAAGGGGGTGGTATCCACCTAATCATATTTGTGTTCATAGTACTTGGCATATATAGCAACCATCTACGTATCAGAATTAGGGCCACTATTTTGATTATAGGCAACAATGGCAGATATGGATCTACACTACCAGGACAAGCACTTTAGCCGACAAAAAAGTTTCGTCGGCCTGTTAGCTTAATTCGTCAGCTAAGATCTTAGCCGACGAGCCTTCGTCAGCTATGATTCATCGGGAAAGGGTCGTCGGTGATGACTTTAGCCGACGAAACTAGAAGACGTCGTCGGCTATTCTCCCAGCATTAAGCCGACGAATATCTTAAATGTTTCGTCGACCATAGTCTGAGACTTTAGCCGACGAAACATTTTAAGATATTCGTCGGCTAAAGTATGTAATAAAACATTTAAAAAATAACTATAGCCGACGAATATCTTAAATGTTTCGTCGGCTATAAAAGACTTTAGCCGAATTAACATTTAAGATATTCATCGGCTAAAGTATGTAATAAAAAAAAAAACCTAAACGACTTTCACTCTCAGTGTGAGCTCAGCAACCCACCAGAGCCACAGAGGGCTTCACTTTCGGTGCCCTGCCTCTCCTTCTAGCAGCACCACTACCACCACCACTCGCCGGAGCAGCATGAGCATTAGCCGGAGCAGTCTTGGCCTTCTTCAGAGGACGGCCACATGGCCTGCCTGACCCTCCTCCCGAGGTCGAGCTGTGGACAATCGGAGTCAGGAAAAACGGATCCTTAGCCTTGGGAGGCCTGCCACGTGGCCTTGGAGGCGAGGAAACCACGACAGCAGCTCCTTCAGCCCTCGAGACCTTCGGCTTGGGAGGACGGCCACGGCCGCGCTTGGGCGGCGCGTTGGGGTTAGGCTTCATGTAGTTGTTCTTCACAAAAGCGAACTCGCCACTCTGCTTCATCTTCTCAAGGTGCTGCGCCAAAAGGAGCTAGATTCGTCGGTGCCGGTGCATCATTGGAGGACTCAGTGGTGGCCATGAGAGCTCTCTCTGTAAACGAAGACTTGAGTCTGGGAGAGAGTGAGATGCAGAGAAGGATGAAAGAGAGCAAGAATTTAAAAGGTGGGTTTTCTAAAGGAGGAGGATGACCTCCGGAGTGCGATCCGACGGTCAGGGACGACGGTTGTGTGTGCAATCTGACGGTGAAAAATGAGTTGATAGGAGTCACGCAGATCGGTGACATGGCAGAGGGGGAATTGGGGTTTCAGACTTTGTGTATTTGAGGGAAGTTACGGGATCGTCCTTCAATTTGTTTTGAAGAGTATTTGTTTAATTCTGATGTCAAATTGTGATTGTGATGATCAAACTTGAGAAACAAAAATCCGACCGTCAGATCTGACCATCATGATAAAATACATGTATGAGAAAAAATTCAACTTGATCCGACAAGGTTAAGGGCTCGATCCGGACGGTCAATCCCGTAAGTCAAACCCCTAAACGCACAGAAAAGGTCATTGGACCGTCTAAATTACGTATTTTGGCCGGACCTTCAACTGAAAATAGTTTCAAATCGATGAGACGCAACAAGTCGTATAAAAATTTTACGAAAAATAACCACCGAAGATAGGGCTACCCATATGGAGAAAGAATGGAAAATTGCATTGACCGCAACTATCGGCACCGAGACTTTACCGGAATACCGTGATTTTTCAACCGTAGACATATTTCACCATTCTGGTCATATCTTATTTCACGACTTTTTTGCGTTTGAAGGTTCTACATATAGTTTATTTTTGAAACAGAACATTTACAAATATAAGGCACTTTAAAATTTTGTCGGCTAATTTAAAATTTCGTCGGCTAAAGAATTTTTAAAGTCGTCGGCTAAAGTTCATAGACTATAGCTGACGAAAAAATTATTTAGCCGACGAAATTTTAATTTCATCGGCTAAAGTTGACCATAGCCAACAAAAATTTAAATTAGCCGACGAAGGAAAATTTCGTCGGCTAATGTGGACTTTAGCCGACGAAAAAATAGTTCGTCGGCCTGCTTTTTTTATTTTCGTCGACTAAAGTCTTTCTTCTGGTAGTGCTAGGACTGAGGTTTTTACCCGTAAAGATAGTCTCATTCCTTGCTCTCCATATCTGCCAACACAAAGTAATTAGTTTTCCAAATAATTCTTTATCAAAAGGACTGTCAATGAACTAACTATTGAGCACATTGAAAAATCCTTCATCCCAATCAATTGGGGGCAACATATTAGTTGAGTTCCACACTTCCTTACTGTACCTGCACACACTACACAAGTGATGAAGAGTTTCATTATCTTCATTACAAAGAGGGCAAGTGTTATCTTGGATTAGTCCAAACCGAGACAGTCTATCTCTAGTCTTAAGTCTGCCTCTAAGTACGTAGCAGTCATCCAAAAATTTAATCTTTGGTTGAACATTCAAGGACCAAAGCTTCTTAATGAGCTCAACTCGCTTATACTTCTGATTGTCATGCAGTTGAAGCCAAGTAGCAGATTTAATTGTGAACCTCCCATGAGGAGTAGGTCCCCAAATAAACTCATCGTCAGAAGGATTAAGAGGTATGGGGATTCCCAAGATTTCCTTCACTATTTCCTCGTTAAGTTGGGACCTCAGCTTCTGTTTGTCCCAGCTACCTGAGTACTATAGTCATTGACATTTTCCTCAATATATTAATATTATTCCTCATATGCTCAGGAATCAAGTTAATTAAGGGAAAGTTAAAAACCCAATTGAAAGTCCAGAATTTCATTGACTCACCATTTCCCAGGATCCATCTCATACCTTTCATGATTAGATCTCTTGTATCCAAAATTCTGCGAACCCCAAATGTTAGTCTAAACTTTCGAAGTGTAGTTCTAGCTTGTTAGTTTTATGCAGTTAGATGAGATAAACTTATGCCCTTCTAGTTGTTAAGATAGAGGACAAGGGAAGAAAGCAATAATAGAATCACACAACTAGCTTGCCTCCTCGAGAGTGTATAGTTTGATGCCTACAAACTTGGGTTTGGACCATCTTATTAGCTTATCCGACATTGTCAAAGAAAGGTGTTTTGGTGCCATAAGTTTTGGAAACTAATACTTAATACTATTTATAAAAGAAAAATCTCTACTGCTAACAAACACCAATCCACTCATTGACAAAAACTTCCTCTTCTAATTGAGACAGGCCATTCTGTTTTCCAAATAGAAAAGAACACTAAAACTCGACGTCCATTTTTCGTTTCGTTCTTCTTTCTTGATGATTTGGGTTGATTGGATTTGTTTGCCCGGCATGTTATGCGAATCAGTCGCAAATGAGACAGTTGTTTGATGCAGGGACTGCACATCAGTATGCATCTTAACAATATGAAATTCCTATTTGATGCAGACATGAAACAATATACCTATTCCTATATAGTTTATCCATATTGAAACATTCATGTTATATGTTATTACCAAAATTTCTGCCTCGATTAGGTAAAGGTCGAGTGTCGAACTCTTTTCATGATTGAAATGTTTGAGTGGTTAAGTAATTTAGAACTTGAGTTGGGGAAGGATCTAATGGTGTTTTGGGATGTGTTCATACTAAATGTTTTTCGTGTTTAATTGAAGCAAGTCTTGGTCTGCCTGAGATTCTTTTCATTCCATGACGCAGGAGACTGGAGAAATAAATTGAAGAGTTGGGAAATAGTTGAATAGGTGGAGACCGAGTAAGAAGTTGTACCTTGCTACTGCAGCTCTGTAACCTCTGTTTCATTTGCTTTTGCGGTTGTACCTTCACTACCTTGTGTTACACTTACATTAGCTAAACACAGTGATGTACAATCAGACTTTCAGGCCACAGAAATATTTATGAAGCAGAAAAGAACCCAAGACATATTTTCAATCACAATTAAGAAAATTAACCGTGATTCTGTGCATATTTAATTATTTATTTTTTTTTCTCTTTTTTTTTTTTTTTTATTTTTATTTTTTCTTAGTAGTAAATGAAATTTTGATCTTGTTAATATTGGGGTAGTTTAGGCGGGCGGTTTGCATGGAGAGGCGAGAGGAGGAGGGAGAAGGTGGGGCCCACACTTAACTGTAACTGTAACTACCCTGATGTTTAAAATTGCAGCTCCCCTACCTATATTCACTCCAAGAGAGAATAATCACCATTTTGCGTGAGTGAATTCTCCCAATACCCCCATATACTAGTCTTACCGCTGCCTCACACAAATTTTGGTGCACCCATCCATCCATTGAACCCAAGACATCTAATTAGGTTACACAATTCCCTGGTGTGATTTCAATAACAGAAAACAAACTTGTAATAAAAAGAACAAAACAACATCAAAGAGGAGATCTCTTAGTGGTCCAAGATCACCAAATACACCATGTGTATATGGTCCCAATTAATATGGTGGCGACATATACATAAAGTGAAGAGACAGAAAATAAACAACGATAAACCATTATCAAATAAGATTATTAAAACAATTAAGCGGTTATGAATTTAAGACACTGAATTGTCTGAGACCGAATAACTTATGGAATAATAGCTTCATACGAGCATGATTGAGTTTGTTTACAGTTATTTTCTCACTTAGGATTTCCCGAGTTCTCGATAGTTTGAGACCAAATAGTTTTTTCTAATAACAACTATGGTTGATTTTATTTGAAGGCGCCCACTTAGTTATTTAGATTCATACTTTTACCTACTTTCAAGTCCTCAAATTAATAAGTTGTATCCATACACGAAATAGAATGCTTAAGACTACTAACATTGCTCCTCATGAGCTTTCAACAATGATAGGAATCTTTAGATTTAGGTCACTCCATCCACAAGGGTTTTCTTGCTACCATGTTAGGGAAATGTAGTGAGGAATTTTATTTTCTTAGGCTCATCCGAAATACGAAGGATTCAATTTTTTCTCCGCAAGGAAATGAGACTTAAGTACATAAAAATGGAGTAATGAAAAAGAAGGGATGAAAGTGCAAAATTCATGTCAGAATCAAGAAATTCATGTAAGTTGTAACAAACTCTCAGCTATGCCTCTGTTCTCAGAAAAATTTCAGTGCACACAAACAAAAGAACCAACTACCAACCATCTCTCTCTCTCTCTCTCTCTCTCCCACTTGTTTATTTTGTGAACCAACCAAGCATACCTCCCGCCTATAGCCTGTTCTGATTCTTGGGTTCTAGCTAATTTCATCAAAAGGTTAACTTCTTTTCCACAATAGCCTAAGCCTTGTGATCCTTTTGGACCCCAACTCTCTCCCTCCTTTTGTTTTCATTTCCTTTATGTTCAATCCGTTTTGGTTTCTGTAACAGAGAGACCTCAAATACCAACAAGCTAGCTCAGAAGAAAGGGTACACAGGACCCCATCAACTCCATAAAGCCAAAATGTACGTCGACAGTAGTGCAGCAGCTGCAGGTGCCTGCAACTTTGATCCCAATACTGACACTAACCCCATGTCAGAGTCAGCCCCAGAAGTTGTCCACCACCAGAACAACCCCACCACCTTTGGTTCCACTCATGACGAAAACTTGAGGAGCCTCTCCATGGAAGAAGAGCTCTCTAACTACCACCACAACCACAACGCCGCCATGGAAATCGAGCAGCAGCTGCAGACTGAAATGGGTTTTGGCACCATGGACCAAAACACTAGCAACACCAACCCTCATTTGATCAATCCCTTTGACACCCACCAAGCCACAAACTGGGACAACAACAATGAAATGCAACAGCAACAACAATTGCGACCAGTAGCCCCAACACCTGACCTACTCAGCCTTTTCCACTTGCCCAACTCTTCTGTGCTCCCACACTCCTCCGTTACCTTCACCAACCCCAAGACCCCGGGAGGCTGTTTCCCGGGGTCTTTCGGATACGAGACTCTGCCGGAGACCCCGTCTGGGGCAGTGGCCTCTAATTCGGTCATGTATGACCCAATGTTCCACCTGAACCAGCTTCCTCCGCAGCCTCAGCCGCCGCTGTTCAGGGAGCTGCTGCAGTCACTGCCACATGGGTACAACTTGGGTGGGTCGAGAAATGGGTCGAGTTTGTTTAGCAATGGTGGGGATGAGGTAGACGATGGGAGCAGGCAGTTGTTTGAGAATGGGGTGTTGGAGTTTTCTAAGGAGATGAAGCCATTTGGAAGAGGAAGAGGTGGGAATAAAGGGACCAAGCACTTTGCTACTGAGCGCCAAAGGAGAGTCCAGCTCAATGACAAGTTTTCTGCTTTGAGGGAATTGGTTCCAAACCCAACCAAGGTATTGATCTCAATTTCAGAACCTGATTGGTTTCATGTAAAAATGGTTGTTTTGCCAATGGTTGTTTTGTTCAATGTTTGTCTGGGGGCAATTGAGGCAAGCAATCCTTTTAATTGATATCTCAACCACTTTCATTGCTTGCTTTGCAATTTTAATTGGCTTCCTTTTTGGATAATTTTCTATCAAATGCAATTTTGAGACCCTGTTTTGTAGTTTCTTTCATGATTCTCTCTCTTTGGGTTGATTTTCACGATTATGGGGAGTGCAATTGGAGTAAAGACTAAAGAAGTGGGACTAATTCTTGAAAGATTTCTTATAACTTCCACAGATGTACCACTTGCATTGATTTTCATCTTTTATTGGGTTATCTATATGGATTATGAACTATTTCATGACTGTTTCAATGTTTTTGGCATGATAATGATGATTCTGCTTGTTTGTGAGCTTGGGGATCAATTAGAGCATCAACAGTTTCATAACTGTTTCTTTGTTTTGAGATAATGCTGACAATTTTGGTAAATGTTTGGAAAACTTGGGACACAATTAATTGGGGCAAAGCCTGATCGAGCATCTGTAGTGGGAGATGCCATTGATTACATACAGGAGCTCAAAAGGACTGTGAGTGAGCTGAAGCTGCTGGTGGAGAAGAAAAGGTGTGGCAGAGAGAGGAGCAAGAGGCACAAGACTGAGCAGGACATAGGTGCCGGAGACGATGATGAGAGCTGTAACATGAAGCCTCTTGGTGACCCTGATCATGACCACTCCTACAACAATGGGTCTCTGAGGAGCTCATGGCTTCAAAGGAAGTCCAAAGACACTGAGGTAGACGTCCGAATCATCGATGATGAAGTCACCATCAAACTGGTCCAGAGGAAGAAGATCAATCTGTTGCTATCTGTGTCCAAGCTTCTTGATGAGTTGCAGCTTGAACTTCATCATGCTGCTGGGGGACACATTGGGAATTCATACAGCTTCTTGTTCAACACCAAGGTTGGTGCTAACTTTATGTCTTTATCTCATGGATTTGTTTTAGTTGGGGCATTTGTTCATGTTGTTGGTATTTTGTGTTGTGCAGATGTATGAAGGGTCTTCTTTGTATGCAAGTGCTATTGCCAACAAGCTCATTGATACTGTGGATAGACAATATGCAGCAGCAATTCCACCTACCAATAGTTATTAGGTGAAGGAGGCATGAGAGCTGAGATGTTGCATGGAATTACTACCGAGTCTTTATAATATGATTCTCTTATATTATGTTGATCTAATTACATTATATCATACATGATGCTGATTAATAGAGATTAAAGAAGTAGACAATAATCTTCGTGTGACAGAAAGCATGAAACATAATATTATATAGGTGACTTCTTCTGGGATTTGAGGATTTATAAAATATATGCATGGTTTTTGCTAGTATTTTGATTACTGTTGTTAGATTCAGGTACTCTGCAGCAAGTACTTCGCTAAAAGAATCACTCTTTTTACTATAATCATTTGGTTTGTCACTGATTATGTACTTGCAAAGGTTCAACAAACCCCCATTTTGAAATACACCAGAATGATTCTAAAACATCTATGATTACTCTCCATATTCTTGGTCGGATTTAGATAGCCTTTTGTTGTTGGATTAAATCGACGATGTGGAATTGGCCCACTGCTCCATTTCCATGTAATGATGTTGAAGCTTTAGCATACTGGGAATCAAAGTAGTGATCAAGTCTCTTTTGCTTAAAATAAAAAAGAAAAAGAAATTACAAGGCAGAGTCTTCAGAACAATTCGATGCCAATTGGTCATAGTCGAAAGCAGAGGAAGCCAAAGAAGGCCAGATTAAGCAGTGATTAGTTTCTGTGGTAACCAAAATAAAATTGTGTATCAAAGTTGAACAGGAAAATAAGCTACTGTGCAAAGATGTGGAGCAATGGAAGAATCCGTCTTTCATGCTATTTGGAATTGCAAGTGTTGTAAGCAAGTTTAGGGGTGCATATATGTTTGCGGTACCAAGTTACTTTCCAACCAAAGAGTGCAACTCATGGCCTTGCAAAATCCATTTTGCATGAAAATGTTAAAGACTTCCAGACTAATGACAACACAAAAATGAGATGGATTCGGCTAACAAGGCAAACAACCGAAACAAACGAGAAAGAAGAACGGGAAAAATGGACATCGAATTTTAGAGTTTTAGGGGGAGAAGAGAATGGCCTGTCTCAATAGAAGAAAAATTTTGGTCAATGAGTGGAGAGGTGTTTGTTAGAAATCTTGTTAGAAATAAGCAGATATTTGGTTGTTGTAGTAGTAGAGAATTGTCTTATGTAATAGTATTATTAGTTTCCAAAGCCTTATTATGGCACCAAAATACGTTTGTTTGATTTTTTTTGAAAATGATAACTTATATTGCTTAATCAATGGCCAAAAAACACGTACATCAAAATGTCGTCTTCCACAGAATATGTTAAAGGAGGCTTACAAGCACCAAAACATGTACCTTTACTAATTACACATAGGCTCAAAAAGAGCCTGAAATAATAGAACACAGTCTCACTACCTAAATCTCTAGAACACTATTGGAAAAAAGCACTTAGGAGACGAATTATTTCGTCTCCTAAGTGACAGATTTCGTCTCCTGAGTACTTAGGAACGAACGTCCGTCGGCTAATCTGTCCCTAAGTGTCGTGAGTAGACATTTGGTGACGGACCTGAAATTTCGTCACTTAAGTGGTTCTTAGGAGACATAATATTTAGTCTCTAAGCACTTAGGCGACGAATTTTATTTTATAATAAAAAAAATTATCTACTTAGGAGATGAAATAGTTGAATTCCGTCGCTAAAGGCTAAAATTTTTTTAAAAAAAAAAAAAACAAAAAACAATTCATTGCCCCTAATAAACCCAGTGGAAGTTTACTGCCCCCTAGAAACTCTACTGGGTCCTACTTCAATACAGTATCTCCCTTCAATTTCATGCTACTTAAACGTAACAATACTATTCTTACCTTAATAAACAATTCATTGCCCATAGTAACCTAGTGGAGTTTACTGCCCCTACCCCTAGTAAACTTGTACTGAGATTCAGTAAACTTTAATACGTATTCCCTTGAATTTCATGCCAATTATACACAACAAATACTCATTCTTACCCTAAAAACAAATCATTAGGAGACGAAATCATTATTTCGTCGCCTAAGAACAACTTAGGAGACGGAAACTGTTTCGTTTCCTAGTAGAAAAATTCTGTCACTTATGTATGACTTAGGAGACAAATTTTTTTAATTTCGTCGCCTAATGCATTTTTTCCAGTAGTGACAGAATATTAGCTCCTAAACATCAATTGGTGTACACCTAATAAACTTAAGATAAGTAGTAAAACTAACTCTGATGTTCGGGCTGAGAACAACCCAAGACCTACGTCTTGCCCGTGCCCAACTTCTTTGACAAAGTTTATCATCATGCAGCATGGATTATGACTCGTCCAAGTCTGGGGAAGGAAAATAATATTAGACTACTTTGTAATAATTGTATGTATATGTAACAACCAAAGATCAATGAAAAGAACAAAGGAATGTCCCCTTTGCATTTGATTACAACTATGCCCAATATGAGTTTGTCATCATGCACTGTGAAAAGAACAGCAGCTAAGTGTTTCACCGCATTCCAACTCTTGCAACAGTTACCAAATTAAAGAAATTCAGAGCCTATTGAAAAGGGCTGCATCATTTTCCACAAGAAACATTTTAAACACAGCAGGATTTTGGACCAAGATTTGTATGATATATGAGCTACCAGCACCGGAACAGAACTAATCACAGGATATTATACAACTTATGTGCGCGTGTCTAAATCAGGTTAAGAAAGACAAATCGCTTTATGTAACCAAATATTGGACTTGTAACGCCTGCTACATTCCTTCAAACAGACATGCTCAACCTTTCAAGTTTCAACCCACATCCTCATATTCCTTCTAAAATCCAGAACTAAGCCTAGGACAATGAAGAATGAGGAACCAAGATAAACTAAGGCCCGTTTGGGACTGCTTCCTGAGCTGCTTTTGGGACTGCTTCTGCTTTTGGGCATCAGAGCTGGTGTTTGGTAACTGAAGCTGTTTTTGGCAGATTTGATTCTCGGGAAACTGTTTTCTGAGAACCTACGATTTGTAGCTTCTGAAGCTGTTTTTGAGATGCAACTATCATATAAGTAACAATTAATGAAGTAATAGAAAAAAATATCGCAAAAAATATTTATAAGTGACAAAATAAATAAAATAGTGTTTGAAAATTCATACATATTAAAAAAATTTGACATACAAATTCTATTTTCTCAATATAACTACTTAAAATATAGTTTTATAATCCTTTTCTTTTCCATGTGACATAAAATTTTATCCATACATTGTTGCAATGCATAGAGCATATTAATTTGATATACTATTGCAATTAATAGTTGCTACTACTTGAAATGTCAACTAAATTATATACATTCAAACATGTATGAGCATTTTGCTTATGTTGCCTACCCAAAACACTTTTTACTTTACAAAATAACAAATGCTTAAAATGATTTTTGGTTCCAACAACACCTTTAAAAACAATTTACCAAACACTCAGCTGATTCTCCTCACATCAAATCCAAAAGCAATTTTAGCCACAACAGATTCAAAATCAATTCTACTCACAGCACAGCTGCACCAAACTGAGCCTAATCCTACAAGTTTCAATATGCTTGATTTGTATGATTCACAAGTGAGCAGATAGCAATAGCAGTAGTTGCTTCTTCTGTAGAACCAAAAAATTACCAAACTTCACCAAGTTTATATATGAATATATGATGTGGGCATTTATAAAGCAGATCCTTGGCCTCAGAGTATCTACCTACTTTAAAGATGATTTAAAGAAATGGAAATCAGCTGCAGAGGATGGATATTCCGTCACAGAAAATGCCTTGAAAAATCCTTCACAGACAAGGCTGCGAATAAGGCAGGTAGCTGTGCTTCTTCATTAAGCGAAGAAGCTCCATTGATTCCTCCTGTTTTCAAGCTCCGGATATGGTTTCTGAATGTGGCTTGCCAATGATTTACACGAGCTGTAATCAGCTCTTTCAATAAGCAGTTTGTATGCACCCATCTACCTTCATCTGCTTAATGAATCCCTTTAACAAGACATCTAAAACATCCGCATCGGCTTCACAAAATATTTCCATCATCTTTGCAAAACAAATCAGCGCCTTGTCAATTTCGCTAGCAGAACAATGGCCTTGAATCAAAATCGTCCAAGTTTTTATATCAGTAACACATCCATTTTCTTCCACATTATCAAGCACATTATATGCTTCTACGAGTTTCTTGGCCTTGCGAAGTCCAAAGACCATTAGGGTATATGTAATGGTGTCTGGCTCGAGCCCACATTTCCATAGCCTCAAATGTTCTCTGCTTCATCAAATCTACCTATAGTCATCAAAGACCTGTGGATCCCATCGTAAACTCGCTGACTCAAATTTCCATCAACTCTATCCACCAAATCCAGTTTCTCACTTGCTAAGATGCTCCTTGAAAGCATGATGCCACCCTGAACAGAAACTTATAAGGGTCATCCATCATGAGCTCATACAGCTTTACTGCATCCTCTATCATTTTGTTTTAGTGAAACTGCCTCGAAACCTTAAAGTATCAAAATCCAGCTTTTTTGCTCACAGCCTTCAAATTCCTCAATCACACTCCAGAAATCCTGAATGGAATCCTGTCCAAGAACCCTTGCGATTCCATTGCATGTAACACTATTGTGCCCATAACTGGGACACTGTTTCACCAATGAAAAACCTCAAGGCTTTAGATGGGTGAACTCGATGATCCCTCAATACCCTGGGACAAAATTATCAAATAACACAATATAAAGCTCCCCCAATTCTCTCTCAACTCTGACCCCGAAACAACATCCACTACCTTTTTCACAACCTAATCACCAGCATTATGTTGAATCATCCTCTCATAAATATGCATGAATGCCAAAACGTCATCATCCATCTTCCCAGTCCTAAGCTGCTCCAAAATCGCCAAATACGTCAGCAAATCAATGTAAAACCCTTACTCTTTCATTTCGTCAGAGTAGCCCAAAATTGTCTCATTGTATCCTTACGCACTAAAACTCTAAGCATTAAGCTAAAAATCGAAAGAGCTTGGACTAAACCCATTTTTCTCAGACCCTATTGAAGAAATTAGAAGGCTTTGGCGCGTCTTTGCCAAGTTTCTTCAAATCCTATCCAAATTCCTTACGCCATGCATTTATGTGAATGAATTCATTATCTATGTTACTGGAAAGTAAATGATTGACAATTGATCTGACATAACGATTCAATCGAATAAACCAATTTTCTTGACAAACTGATCATCATTAGCAAAGATTATGACTTGTACAAGTCCGGGGGAAGGAAGATAAGACTACTAAGAGAAACTAATGGATTCATTGTATATATATGCAACAATCAAAGATGAATGATAATACTAAATCATTAAATACCAGGTCTCATTTTGCATTTGACTACAGCTATGACCGATTTGAGTTTGTCAATCATGCACCACCATGAACAGAAAAGTGTTTCGCTGCATTCCAACTCTTGCAGTTACCAAAGGAGAAACAGAACCTACAGAAAAGGCCTGCATCATTTTTCACTAGACACAATTAAAACACAAAGCACAACTTTTGACCAAGATTGGTCTGATATGTGAGCTACACATACTGGTAAGAGAAATAATATTGCAATAACATTATTAGGGCTCATTACGCATACAAGATAACATACTTGAATCTACTTGGTTCTTTACAATTAGCATAGCACATAACTAACAGTAGTTCACCAAACAAATAGAACAAACCAACAGTTCCAGAAAACTAAGAAACATCGTTAACAACAGAACTAGGAATAATGTGAAAAGCTAGAAATTCTATACAGACAAGAATTTGGTACTTCTCCAACATATGCCGACTGATAATCCTATCAATGCATCTAGTTTACAGATTTTTAAGACTCATTTCTTTAAGATGGTTATAGTAATCAAAACATCTAATACTCACTTTTGAAACAATTGGTAAAGTAAAAAAAAAAAAAGCAAGACCGTGCAAAGAGTTTCCGAACTAAAAACAACTGGGTTACATTCAAAATTGGAGCACAACAACAATCCCAGGATGTATTGCCATCAAAACCATTCCGAAGGAAACTAATCCGAAGTGGGTCACTCTACAAGGAAAAGGGAAAGTCTCACCCTCATTGAATATACTTGGGTATCTCTCCTTTCCTCAAGAGGGAGAGAGAGTAGTCGGCAGCATCAATGAGGTCCTCAATGTTATGCAGTGACCTCTCCTCGGAAGCCAACATGAAGATGGCGCGCACCTCTGCTTTCTTGGCGAGTCTTGCTGCCAAGTTCAGCGGCAGATTCGGAGAATTGATGCTTCTCAGTATCTGGCGATACAGGGAAAGAACACGTCCTCTGTTTCTCGCCAAGTCCTCTGCCGTTGCCCATACCAAACCCTTCATTTCTTTCCACAACACAGATTTTGCTGTTTCTAATCAAGAGGGGCTTCACTTTACAGTTCAGGTTCACATCAGTGGGACGAGTGAAAGAGAATTGTATTTCTACGAGAGCATCTGGCTGTTATTCTTTTTGGTTTAAATCGCTACTGGGGCGGATCCGTAGAAGTAAATTTATAATCAAAATTATAACTGAAATATCATCCATTAACTCTAGTAATAAATAATGGTTGAGATTAATTTTAAAAATTAATTTTTTTAAAATCAATTTATAGAATCTATCGATTAATAACATAATGAAAATTGATGATTACCTAAGAGAAAGTTAATGGTTTCCTATTGAAACTCATTTACTATAGAGAAAAGGAAAAAAATAATAGTAAATTACATTAAAATTACTAACCAATTTTACTTTACAAATACATCTTTTACAAATTATGTTACATGTCATATGTAACAAAATTTAACAAATTAAGACAAATTAATGTCCACATGTCATATATTACTATAATTTTACCATAATACCCTTCACTACAAATTATGTTATTGTTGTCGACCAGAAATGTGTTATGTGGTACTATCGAGTAAGAATGTGCTACTACCGATATCCAAGTGCTACTGCATGTGCTATTGCAATTTTGTGCTATTGTGGATGCTTTGCTACATTTTCTGCTACGACTGTAATGCTAGCCCGTTGTTACTACCGACTCTAATGCTAGCCCGCTGTTACTACCGACTCTAATGCTAGGACGTTGCTACTGTCCAACCTGATGCGAGCATGCTGCTACTGCCAAAGCTACTATTGTCGAAACAAACCTGCAAAAAACAAAGATAACCACAACTTCAAAAAAGACCTAGCCTCCATCAACCAAATTCACAAACGACTCTGAGGTGGACACCTAGTGGATTCGTCACTCCCTTGGCACCAGTAGCCGTCAGCCTTGACAGAGCCCTTACTCCCAAAACACTTCACTATGGCAAATCGAGCCCTGATTGACGACTCGGAACCCTCAAATCTCAAAAAAAAAAAAAATTGAACCTAAAATTGCGATTGAATAATGGAAACCCCAAATCAAAGAGAAACAAATCCTTAGAAATTGCAGAATCGAAATTGAAGGCCGAAGCTTTAGCTGATTAGATGAATTCAGGATTCGGAGATTGGTCGGACGATGACGGTGATGGAGATTAGGGCTGAGATTTCCTTCACTTCTCTCTCTTGCGTCGTCATCGGGCACTATCGACGTTGAGGTGCCAGGCGTTAGTCGTCGTCGTCGAGCGTCGTTCGTCTTTTGTCGTCGTCATCGAGCGTCGGCCGTCATCATCGACGTGCGTCGCCGTCGAGCTTGGGCCGTCGTCTGTCATCGTCGAGATGGCTGCTCTAGTCGATAAATGTCGGTATGAGAGAGAAAGAGGTATGGGAGAAAGAAATGAAGGTCATTATATGATAGGGCATTTGAGTCATTTCATGTAACTTTTTAGAATGAGGTCTGATACTGTTGGTCTTGGGCTTGAGTTTGCGTCCTGTATTGTTTAAAAATTATTGAAGGTGGGTTTTTTATGTTTTTAAATTTAGTCAGGTGCTACTATGTAATTCTCTCAAAAAATAAATATAAGATGAAACTCATTTACTAGAGAATATCATCATTATCTATCTCTTCTTCTTTCATCAAAGAAAAAATTTATCTGATGTTGTCTGTCATAACACTAAAATTTATGATCAAATTATGTATCGAAGTATTTACTATTATTTTCTAATAGTGTACCTATCTATGAAAGTGAAAGTGAACAGTTATCACTTTGATCAGTATTTTCTTGAAATATTTGTGTGAATGTATGGTAGTATGAATTTGAAGAATCTGAAAAAATTCAAAATAGTTCATTACATCATTGATCTCATTAAGAAGAATCTAAAATATAGGATTATGAACAATTGTTTCATTATACATTTGTTTCTTAAAAAGTAAGGTTATCATATGTTTCGAGTCCATAAAATTTAGTCTTATACACCATAAACACATGGGATATCATTGTTCTGACTATTCTGCTCTTTAATCTTGAGCAGCACCAAACATGGGTCAGGGCTTAGCATAGCATAAGCTAGACATGAGGAGTCCTAGACTGCTTAAGAAATTAAGCCGGGTTATGTTAGACATGTGTAACAAACATGCAATTAGGGTTCGACACCATGGTATTGTGGGTTGGAAGTCCAAATTTGGATTCCACACTGATGAGGCACTGAGAAGAACTTCTCTTGCTACACCTTGGAGGATGACTGAGTATGAGTATCAGCCAGAAGCAAATCTTGATCCAAATCTGTGCCTGGAGTTTCGTGACAGGGTAGTATGAGTCTTACAACATAGTGTGATGTGTAAGATTTTCCGGGAATGAGTTGTCTCAATGCATGCCTATTTTTATTGACAATTTAATCTGTTTATTGTACGTTTGGTACGCAGGACTATCAAAACAAGGACTAATTCCTTAAACAGTTCAGGACTCTTTATGCTTGGCTTATTCTATGTTAGTACATGACTCATGTTTAGTGCAGCTCATGATCACTAAAAAGAAGAATAGTCCTAACAGTGATATCTCATGTTTGATGATGTTTGAGACTAAATTTTATAAACTCAAAAACATATTATAACCATTTTTTAAGAATCAAATGGATTTAAAAAAATTGTTCATACACAATCAAAATAACCTTTTTTCTAAAGAAACTAAGTAAGAATATCCATGAATAGAGAGCAGTTCCATGAGGACTTTGATGTTACATTGAGGAATATATACATATATGTGGCATGTAAATTTATAATCAAAATTATAACCGGAATATCATCCGTCAGATCTCAACTAACGGTTGAGATTAGTCAGAAAAACTAAATTTTTTTTCTTTTTCTTTTTCTTTAAATCAATTTATGGAATCTATCGATTAATAACATAATAAAAATTGATGATTACCTAAGAGAAAGTTAATAGTTTCCTATTGAAACCCACTTACTATAGAGAAAAGGAAAAAAAATATATATCAGATGAAACTCATTTACTAGAGAGTATCATCATCATCTTTATCTCTTCTTCTTCATCAAAGAAAAAATTTATCTGATGATGTCTGTTATAACACGAAATTTTATAATCAAATTATGTATCGAAGTACTCATATCATCTTTGTGCTATAAACAACAACAAAAACTTTTGATAAAAATAAAAAAAAACAACAAGAAGCTAAAATAATTATGTTTATAGTGTACTAGATGACTGCCTTCGACGAGAGTCAATTTTCTAAGGTGATATTTGAGACTTAATTTGTTTTCTTTCCTCTTTAGCAAATGAGTTTCAATTGGAAACGAATAATTTCCTCGTAAGTATATTCCAAATTAATTCTGATTGTGTTTTTAATATATAAATATACTAAATTGATTTAAAGATTTTTTTTTTATAGTTTTTCTGACTTATCTCAACCATTAATTACTATTAGATCTGAAGGATAATATTTTGGTTATAATTTTGATTATAATTTTATATGTCATATATCCGCCCCCTAAAAGATTAGCATGTCGAATGGGGAAGCTTGTCTCGCCAAACAAATGGATCCGTATTTTGATGTCAAAATTACCTTCATTAGAAATAAGAGAAAATTATATTTGATAAAACATAAGGAGGGTCACAAACGTTGTTTATACAGTCGATCACCAGTTTTAGGTGGATTCAAATCTGCCAATCACTTTTTACTTGACCACCCCAATGACCACCATCTAGATTGGTGACATATGCTCAATTTTTATAAACAATAAAGTAAAACAATTTAAAGAGACATGTGTCACCAATATAGATAGTGGTCATTAAGATGGTCAAGTAAAAAGTGATTGGTAAATTTGAATCCGCTTTAAGTCACCCTCAATTTGTAAGTTAGTAGAAGAGCCAACCTTCCTTGTTCTAGTCCCACCTTTAGGGGAGCCATTATGGTTTCTACTGACAAAGTCAGTTGCAACCAGTTGACATGCATTATTATCTTTGTGGGGGCTCCATCCAAACCTTCAAATTTGATTTTGGACATCTCCAAATTGTTGAACAACGTATCTCAGTTTTACCCATGTGTAAAATTAAGCCATAAGTATTAGTTAAGATCATTATAAATCTCTTACTTCTCACCACAGATAGAGGCCTCTAGAGTTTTCGCAGTGACCTTGGCAAACAAAATTTAAGTTTCGAGGAGTGACGACAGTATCTTTTAGCAACTGCCCTAGCGTCTGCTTAGTTGGAGGTGAGATTTCGTTGACAAGGATAATGAAGACATATGAGTGTGTGAAGTAGTAACATTGTGATCGATTTGTACCATGTGACGACTACATTGAGGGTGGATTACGGCTCCAACGATAGAGAATGCTTGACTGTTGTACACTAGTGTTTTCTATATCAACATTTCAAGGAGGAGCGACAAACTTGTAAAACCTCTGTAGAGGTTTGTACTTTGTAGGCTGAAGACGTTTCATAATGAGTATTCAATTACATTTACTATTGATTGAAAAAAATGTTGATCATTGGGGTTATCTGGCATCACATTTAATTTAATCTTCTGTAATGAGTATTCAATTTTAATTTTATTGTACATTCTGAAAGTGAAGTTGCTAACAACGACAAAGATTTGGATTCCATAATGTTTGTTTATATAGTTGGACATGTACAACAAATTAGATAAGTGAACCATTGATGAGGAAACTAACGACTTGGATGCAGAGGTTTGAGTATGTGTTATAGGACGCTCTTGTACGTCCTCTTGATGGCGTTACATCGGTCTGCGGCAAGTCGATGCAATATACTCTGCGGTGTCAATGGGTGCATATACGTTGTACAAACTGTGGTGATTCGGTGATTGGGCCAGGTTGTTGGGCATGAGGCTTAGCTGCCTATTGGGTCGTGGGCTTCGGATTTTGTTTATTCAGTTTCAGGGTATGTTTGTTGGTTCTTTATAAGCGGTTATAAGTATAGAATTACTTTGCATGTTTGTTATTTCACAGCTTATACGCTTTTATTTTTTAATTGAGCGCTAAATATTATAATGAATAATCCATCTATATCTACCATTGTGGGCTTCCTTGCACGCGCTTCTTCTATACCAATACACTCAATTATTTTCCATTAAGTTGTTAACAAGCTACGGGTGGTGGTATAGTCTTATCAAATCCAACCCATAACTAAAACCCTAGCCTAAGGCGTCCATCCTCTAAATCTAGTCTGCCTAGCTAGCGGCAACCTGAAGCCTCGGCAGGCCTCTAGCCTTGCCGTCGTTGAGGTTTTCTCACCGAATGGGAAATCAACTGCTATTGCCCATGGGGTTAGTCTGATGGAGGACATACTAGGCTTGCATGGATTTGTTTTTGGCTAGGTGATGCAAGGTGATGGCGGGCTGTACAGATGAGGCGTCAATCCCCTAAGAACAGATCTTAGAAGACAGAGCCAACGATCTGATCGGCGGTGACGTTTTGATGTAAGAACTGCTCATGAGGTTCAGTTCATGTAGGTATGGCAGCATTTTGTGGTGGTTAGGACGACGATGTTTATGAAGGAGCGGGCATGGTCGTGGTTGCGGCAAGCGGCGCTGATTCGGGCTGAACCTTGTGTTGGCGGCCAAAGGGTTGGCGACTATGGTGTGTGGCAAAGATGGAAGTTTGAGGGTGGGCTGGACCAAAACTCTGAATGGGTCTTCCATGATCGTTCCTTGTGGGCTGCTTCATGGACCTCTATTGGAAAAGGATGGGTAGCACTTATAATGGTTCTTTTGTCAACTCTTTGGGTGGATCGTTATGTGTACTTATGTCTGACCAATACTGTGTTGACACTTATTCCAAAAAAAAAAAAAAAAAAACCATAATGGCCTTATTTTGAACTATGCGTTTATTTTGTGGCATATATCTAATATTCTCAAACGCAAATTACTTTTAAAGGATCTATCTCTCAAATTTTGCACTATCAGTCACACTTATTGGACCATGATATATAAACTGCTACTATACTATTATGAATGGACTAGGATATGTACAAAATATAATTCACCAAACAATCACAAATTATTTTGCTTGATGTTGTACTTGAAGTTGAACCCAATGTAAATGCCATCATCCATGTCGTTGTCATTGCTTATTTGACCGTTGGTACGAGTGTCACGGCGAGAATAGTTGAATGGAACCTCATAAGAAACTTTATTTGCCACAACTCTCATATTCACTTTAGTAATTGCCGGCACGTCAACTTTGCACACACTTTGCACTGCAGTTTCCCAAGTCTCAACTTCTCCCCACTTAATTATTGTTGATCTCACTTAAACTAATTACAAGTTTTTCATCTCCAAATACCGGAACACCGGCTTGCATGGTTGTTTTAACGCCTTCGGACTTCATAGACATTGTTTTGACATCATTCCAACTCATGCTCTTAGTCATTTTGTATGGGATCTTCAGTGTCATCCCAGTGGTTTCTTGGGTCAAATTCGCGGCCTCTGCTATAGCAATTTCAACTTCATTTTGGTAGTCGTAGGTCCTTACTTGCGTGAGACGATACTTGCAATTGACATTATAGACTATTCTTGACTTGACAATCTCTTCAATTCTCAAGTGAGCAAAGATCGGCATGTTGGTGACATTTGCAGTGAAACCGACATAGCAATTTCAACTTCATTTTGGTAGTCGTAGGTCCTTGCTTGCGTGAGACGATACTTGACATTATAGACTATTCTTGACTTGACAATCTCTTCAATTCTCAAGTGAGCAAAGATCGGCATGTTGGTGACATTTGCAGTGAAACCGACCATGGAACCGAGTGTGTATCTCTTGTAGATATGAAGGTTTCCCATATTGTGAACAGCAAATTCGTTTTCGCTAATTTTGATTGGCTGAAACAATGTGTTGTTCTGAGTCGGGTCATCCAAGTCAGGCAATATCCAATTTGGTTCACCTGGCCTACGACACTAGAACTTGTTTAAATAATTGGATTTTATACGGATGCTTCCGTCTAAATTAGTAAAAATTTCATGGGCTGCCATTTCATCTCTGAAGTCATCACCTTGGTACTCCAAACACATATCACCATCATACCTAGGGCTGGCACTTAGTACCGGAATCCCGATCCTGTATCGGTCCCGTCCTGAAAGTTAACGGGACGGGACGGGATAGGTTTTAAAAATGGCAATCCCGTCCCGTTCCGTCCCGTTATAGTAATGTTGAAACGGGACGGGACGGGACGAGATTATCCTGAAAAATCTCGTCCCGTCCCGTAATATTAGAATACCTTATTTTAATCATTTTATATTTGATTTTTTAGGTTGCATGTTGTTACAATACACTCAACCACACTCAATTTGGTCTAAAATAGTAAAATCTAAACACTAGAAAATTCGATCTCACTCTCAACCAAATGATACGTCTCTACTCCCTCCAGCCTCTCAACCAAATTCGATCCCCAAATGCTTGTGTGATTTTAGATATTTTCAATTGTTGTTTGAGGGTTAATTTTTAATGTGGGATGTGTAGTACTTTTAAAGTGGGATGTAATTTAGCACATATGCACTTATGTTCTTGTTGATTTTAGTACTTTTAATTTCATTAATGTTCTTTTTTTTACTTGTGTGATTTTAGATATTTTTTTTCATTAATTTTATTAATGTTGTTTGAGGGTTAATTTTTTGGGATCCCGATCCCGATCCCGTCCTGGTCCCGATCGGGATCGGGACGTACGGGACAGCTTTTTAAAAACGCCGTCCCGTCCCGTCCCGTTTTTTTATTTTCGGGACGGGATGGGATTCACCAAATCCCGGCCTATCCCGTCCCGTGCCCAGCCCTAATCATACCATCTGCGCCTATCAGTAGTTAGGAATTCTCCGTTATCTCCTCTAAATACCATATGTTTAGGAAATATCACCAATGATTCTCAGTCAATGGCAGTAAACAAGTCACATTGTGTTGCCACATCTGTAAAGTTAGCTTGATCATTTGTATTGCTATTGTTCTCATTTGTACTGTTAGGCTGATCTTTCGTACTGCTATTATTCTCACCGATACGGTTTGTTTGATCAGTATTGTTATTATTCTCATATGTAGTGTTGTTGGTAGTATTGTCAGGTGAAGTATATATATAAGCCTCCCTTGAGGTGTTGTGCATTGACATTGTCTCTCTGCAAGCCTATGTAGTGTCCGAGTTGGACATGGCGAAGATGCACCAACATTCTCTTCCTATTCATTTCATTTCATTGACGACGAGCAAGACCAACATTATTATCGTTTTCGTTTGTTGTTGTTGTCGTTGTTGGTCTCCTCGCTATCATTGTGATTAACTACTTCATTTTCTTGGTGATCCTGAGGCATGTTGTATTCATCTCTATCGAAATATTGATCTTGACAACCTTTATATAATCCCGCATTGCCACTATTTTGAGTATCATCAGTAGCATCATGATCTTGAAGGTGCTCGATGACATTAGAATCAGGATGAGTATCGATGACTTCCGGATCTTGACGTTGTTCGACAATATCATCATTCTCACCATCACTAGTGGCATGATCATCATCCTCCTCATCAACAATTAGATCACTTAATTCTTCTATAGTGATAATAGGCTCAAACAAGGTACACGAACTCTTCGACCTATTCTCCTCCGGCTTCTCAGCTTGCGCAACAATCCAACGATCATGGTCTGGCGTATTTGTCCCAAGAAGCCTTACCAAGTATATATTAATTGTTATAGCAACATTTTATGTGGACTAGTCCTTGGTTCTCGCTGCTCTTCGCCCTTTCCACATCTATTAGTATCATTATCAGTTACCAATTTCACTTTCACCGCCTTCCTGTCAATCGATAAGCATGATAACAAGTTACAAAGAGATCTCTGGTGAATTGAAATATTTGAATTCATGTTAACATAGCACTATACATCTATCATGCATTTGTTTCTCTCTAGAGTAGTATCACATTTTAGCTCATATTAATTATCTCATTTTAATTAGACATACAAGCACAAATGGAGACACATACACAGTGCACACATACAAACACTTGACATAGTTTAATAAGTAATCTGAAATAATTGGCTTGATAAATAACTCATTTCAATTGTGCCACTGCCAACTGAATCAGGAGAGCATATAATGGACTACCTTCTTCCAATGTGGCCATATTTCATGTAGGCTTCGCTGAAGCTCTCCTTGTTTCCTGATTGATCAGTAAACTTTATGTTCTACAAATTGGAAGCGGAAGCAGTTCATAAAGTAATTCACATAACACTGATTCATTCACAGAATATCTACAAATTGGATTTTTGCTGGGTTTGGTTTGGATGGTCATGCAGGAACCTTATGTATCCGAACGCTTCATGAAGCACTGAGGCTGTGTCCGTCTGCACAGTACAAAATTCCAAGAAGCCTGACTAGTGAGAGTTTCTGGTTCGAGAGAGAGAGGAGGAGAAGGCGAGACGTTAGATTTGAGATATTGATCCCGGTTCGCTCAACTCGTACCAAAGCAATTGAGTCCCGCAAAACTCGAGGTTTCTGTAACTAATTATCAACAATCGTTATTCAAATATTAACAGAACCCTTATGTTTAGGAGAAAATCTGTGTTTTTGAACGTTGCATTTTTCAACAAGTCATTGACAGAAGAAGCTCATACTTGGTTACCAATAAGCCTCCCGGCCGATCTTCTTCTTATTAAACTTTCCCTCATTAGAGAGAGCTATATGCATTTAGTTTTGAGTATCCATGATCAAGATTTTATTCCTTTAGCTTCCATCCGTGCCTATTGACCAAGGTGTTCATTCTATTTTCTTATCGAATTCAAGTTGTTCTTTATTTTTTATCTTGTTGAATATGAATGCTTTCACTTATTAGTGAATCCTTTGATGTTCATCGATCTTACATGTGACTGGTACACAATGCCTGCTGCATTGAATCTGCCTATATGTGAGCACCTAGAAAAATTTAGGGTTTAGATAGGACTAGTTTGAAACCAATGTAACAGCTGCAAGCTTGATTTCACAAGCAATCCATGTTCTAAGGACAAGCTTTATGTTTAATTCGAGTAGTGCTATCGTCAATAGCTCATGGCAGCAAATCAGATTTGTTGATTGAGTTGCATATAGGTTTCTTAGTTGTTGATATTTCCATATAGTAAAGGTATCTGATCCTCAAGCCAAACGGCCACTTTTAATTTCTTCCTTTTTGTACCTTGAGCACACTGTGATCCACTCATTTTGTATCTGGCACCAATTCATGATCCCTCGATCGCAGCCCAAAATTATACACTAGAATTATATCATGCATAGAAACTGCTATATTCATATATATAATTAGATATACAGTGGTTTTTCGAAAATATTGATACGCAACACTATGGCCTCGTTTGCTGGTGTTCCCTGCAGGCTGATTCTCTAGGGAAACAATTATCGAATCTGCTCATATACTGTGTTACAAACTATTGCTGGTACTAGGAGGAAATTCAGAGTTTAATACTTCAATTACAAAGACAAAAACAAACTAGAGGAACTACAGCTGCAGGTCTGGGCGCAGCAGGAACTTCCCTAGCTAGGAAAACAAAAAGATGGAGAAGGAACGAAGCAAAGATACATCTGCATTATGGTAAAGCAACCTTCCTTCTCAAGTTTCTCTCAAGTGTATTTTTCTAAACAATACTATTTCATTCATTTCTGCTGCCATCATATTATTCTCTTTTAGGTTGCCCAAGTCTACACCAGATTTGCAACTAAATGTACGTGGTTGTCAGCGTGGTCAGGCATTCACTATGGACAAAGTAAATGTTCTTCAACTTCTACATTCCTAATCTTACTACAGTTTCTTTAACATCTACATTATGATCTTGTATCATATTGCAGCTCATTATTCTTACTTCTCTCTTTGGCAATAACAATTCACCATTTACTGTGCAGGAGCTTCTGGCTGCAAAATCAGCCAAATTTGCTGCTAGACTCAAAGAGAATCCGCAGGAAGATCTTTCTAACTTCCTCCATAGTGTCCCTGCTGATGCGGAAACTATTGAGCTTGTTGCGAGATTCTATCATGGCTATGAACTACAAATTTGCAGTCAGAATGTTGTACAGCTCATTTCCGTTGCTGACTATTTGGAGATGACTGAAAGCCACTGCAAAGATAATCTATTGAACAAAGCTGTTTCGTATTTTCAACAAAGAATCCTCCCTAGCTGGTCTGAAACTATTAAGGCTTTGCAATCCACAGAAAAGTTATTTCAACAACCCTTGAAGCTTGAGTTAGTACACGCCTGTTTGGACTCTATCATTAGAAAGGCAAAAGTTAGTCCCCAACTTCTGGGTGAACCAATCCGGAATTCAACTGCAAATGTTGATGATAGCGATGAGGATTATGAAATTTATAAGCCAAATGCTAGAAGAAGGCTCTTCGATTTTGATTGGAAATCAGAGGATCTAACTACATTGTCCCTCCAGCTTTATGAGCCTCTCATGCATGGAATGAATAAGCATGGAGTTCCATCACAGTATGTGGCAGCATCTCTTTGTAACTACATTAAGAAATGGGTTTTCTGTGGCAGTGGAGAGGAAACACACAAGAAAAGGTACCAAAAGGACATCCTTGAAGCAGTTGAGAGGCTTTTGCCAGATGAAATAGGACTCCTTCCATGCACGTTGTTGTTCCAAATGCTTCGACATGCTATATATTTGGAAGTTACCTCTGACTGCAGAAATGGGATTGAGATCAGAATTGGAAAACAACTTGACCAAGCAACAGTTCAAGACCTCTTAATACCATCTCAAGGCTATTCTAAAGTACTGCAGTATGATATTCAATGTGTGAGGAGGATTGTGAAGGTTTTCTATGCTAATTACTCTTCATCAAATGTATCTGACGTAACTGGTCTAATAGCAGTCGCAGATCTCATTGAAGAATTCTTGGCTGAAGTTGCAAGTGACATAGACTTGAAGATATCTACATTTGTCGGATTAGCAGAGATGTTGATTTCAGCATCCATGGGAGTAAAAACAAACTCAGATGGAATATACAGGGCTGTTTCTATATACTTAGATAAGCACAGACACATGACAGAATCCGAGCGAGAAGAAGTGTGTCAAGTTCTGGATTTCCAAAAGATGTCCCCTCAAGCCTGTGATCATGCTGCCAAAAACGAAAGTTTGCCATTAAGGATGGTGGTACAGGTGCTGTTTGCAGGCCAGTTGCAGTTGCGAGACACTATCACGAAAGAGGTGCAGAGTTCGGATGAAAAATTAGTAAAAGAAGAAGCTTACGAGGTTAATGCACCGAAGTTGGATTTGTATGAGGTCAAAATGAGATCAGAGGTGGAGAAAATGAGCAAGAAGGTGATGCAGCTTGAGAGACAGTGCAGTATGATGAGAAAAGAGATCGAGAACAGCTCTAGCCTTATGGTGAGGAAGGAGAAAACTAGCTTGTGGAGAGAAATGAAGAGAAAGTTTGGTTGCATCAGCAGCGCTCATGATTCTAACTGCCAATTGAAGAAGAAAAAGTTGCCTCCGAGACCAAAACTTGGACTGTGACATGTAGACTCTTCTTCAATCTACTATTTATTTTCAGATAGTCTCGTAACTTGTTTAAGTTTCAATCTTCAAAATGGAATAATACTCTTCATGTGGTACTAGTATCATTCAGCATATGGTAGGTTTATAGTTGTTATCTCTGTAAATTTTAACTGCACCAAGGATAGAAACCCCATAGTAATAGGGTAACAAACTGATGCAAGCTTAATCTGAAATGTATATATAAGCTTAGGGTTTAGGTAAGAACTAGCTTATATCGATCATGTTATTGGAAGATAAATCTCAATGTACGTTGGAAAGATGAATCATGAATTTGAACAAAGTAAACAACAATATGCTATGAAACTTGTGAAAACCATATTACAGTATACAACAGAGCAACCTATCATCTTTAGTTAGTCCCACTTCTAATTGCCATCATGCATGCTTGTAAACACAAATATCATATTGTTGCAATTTACCTCAGAATCATTTCATCTCACCCCCTTTGCTGCAGTCATCCTTCACACCAGAGACTTCCCAATTGATTATCCCCCATCTATATAATCAATCGTTCTCTCTCACTCTCTGTCTCGAGCTTTTTTGCTTCTTTTGGCAAGAAAAAGTAGCATATGATTCTTGACTATCATTGCTTCATTGATGCCACTTGTTTCTTGCAATGAGAAGAATTCCATTCGTCGCTCCCCATTAAAACTAGTCCTCCTTGATGGATATCTACAAATCATCCATTAATCACCACCAATCGACAAGTTATGTCGATACAATTATCAAAATCAAACCATTAATCTCAATGGCATTTCACTTTCTGTAGAACCAACTGAACCATTTGTCCCACTATGATCCTCCACATCTATAGTTCGATATTGTGCACCAGCTGCCTCAGGTCCCTTTTGGGTTTGGCCTCTATTTCCATCATCATTTCCCATCACAACAACCCCGGCAAACTGCACATGGCGCTGATTGCCGCTGGGGGAATTCACAGGGGACCCTGCAGCTGATGATGCATTGGCAATTGTTGGTACACTACTCGTGGCTGGGGCCGTGGTGGCTGTGTGCCTGCTGCTTCCTCCTCCTCCTCCTGATGCCTTGACATACCGGCCACTTCCATCGATTTGCGTGCAGCTATCCCCCGGTTTGAAGCACCTGTAGGCGCATGTCACGATCCAGAAAAGCCATGGAACGGCCACAAGTGTCAGACCTACAATGGGATACCATAGCTTGGCTTTCTCACCAGGGAGAAGCATATAAAGGAAAAGAAAGACCGCTCCAGCCACAATGCAGGCGAAGAAGAGCGCGGAGATGATAGAGACTCTAACATCTCCTTTTCTTTCCTCCATTGAAGGTGAAATCAATGTCGAATGAAGATGGGAGAGCTAGGTGTAAAGCTCTTTTTCTTCTTCCCTTCTTGTGGAGGTTCTGGGTCTGTTGATGTCTCTGGGTTTGGGATTGTGTGTAGATTTTTTTGCTCTGTTGTAAGAGCTGTTGTTGTTGTCGCCGGAATCGAACGAAGTGGTGGTAGGAAATTATGGGGGAAAATGCAATGGTGGAACTTGGAAGGTTTCAAAGCGATGCGTTGAAAGCGGGGCCGGTTTCTAACTGCAAATACATTGTTAATAACTGATCAACGAGTTTAGTTCATGCAGAGAGAAGGGCACGTACGTACGTACCCCATGATAATGGCCAAAGGCAATGATCATGTATATACTATCTAGTCATCAAAGATACGGTCAATATACGGTACACGTATGGCAAAGCTTGTAAGAATAAGGATCCTAAGAATAAATGTAATGATACGATGTACAATTACAATGCTAGAAATAGTGTTGAGAAGACGATAGAAATAAAACAACAGATTTGTTTTGTAATCTAGGCAACTCCATAACAGAAATTTGACCATAGTTCAAAATTCTTACCAGAAAAAGGGACATGCGAAACTCAAACACGTCATACAAGTCAAAAGAAAACTTGGCATCAAATATCATCATTGTAGGGATCAAAGAGGAGAACCCCATCCACCACCACCAGGAGTTAAAATCTGAAGAATTTCCCCTGACTGCACCACAACTGTGTTCTTACCACCCAGGTAAACCCTTCTTTTATCTTTTGTGATTAGGTAGTTAGCTCCGCGAGAGCCATCCTCCCCTCCTTTCAACCCTCTCGGGGCATGAACACGCCTCTCTGAAAGAATGCTCACAACAACTGGGCGCTTGAACTCTATCTCCCTCACAAGCCCATTACCACCTCTATGATATCCAACTCCTCCACTATTCTCTCTGAGGGCAAACTTATGCAAGATAACAGGATATCTCTGTTCAAATATTTCTGGATCAGTCATTCGGGTATTGGTCATATGACACTGGACTCCACTGGTCCCCTCCCAGGATGGACCAGCTCCACTCCCACCTCCAATTGTTTCGTAATAACCAAATGTGTCATCCCCAAAAGTGAGATTATTCATACAACCCTGTGAGCAAGCACAAGCCTGAAATGCAGTAAGTACAACATCAGTTATTCTCTGAGAAGTGAGAACGTTACCACCCACCACAGCAGCCTTATCACTTGGAGAGAGGAATGATCCAGGTGGAATGTAGATTTTCACAGGAGCCAAACAACCTTGATTCAATGGAATATCAACATCCACCAAGCAGCGAAGACAGTATATAACTGCTGCAGCTGTTACGGCTTCTGGAGCATTCCAATTCCCATATACTTCAGGACTGGTTCCACTGAAGTCAAAATTTGCTTCACCTTTAACAGAATCAATTGTAAGCTTCAGATGAATAATGGATCCATCATCCATGTAATCCTCTTCTTCTATAGTGACCGAACTCTTATCTCCAGTCCTGGCTGACTGAGATAAAACTCTTGCCGCGACAGACTTTAGCATTTCTCTCACTGCTTCTTCTGCATTCAGCTGCACATAGGTCATGTAAGCCTGTACTGTTTCCAAACCATACTGCTCAATAAGCTCTTTAATAAGAGTAATTCCTCTCTGGTTTGCAGCTACTTGGGCTCGAAGATCTGATAAGTTATCTTGAAGCCTTCGAGTTCCCGGGATCTTTTGTGCCAGGTCATCAGAAGAGGGGAAGCGGAGAAGTTTAGTAATTCCTTCTTCTTGAAAAATTCCCTTTTCAACAAGCTTAAATGCTTTTATAGCAGCCCCTTCTTCCCATATCGACTTGGAAAATGGTGGCATGCTTCCAGGAGTAATACCTCCAATCTCTGCATGGTGCCCTCTACTTGCCACAAAAAATACCAGCTTTCCATTATCAAACACAGGTGTGATAACTGTTATATCAGGAAGATGGCTACCTCCTGCACAAGGATGATTGGTGACCAAAACATCTCCTTCATTCAAATTTTCACCCCAATAGTTGAGCTGCCACCGAACAGTACTAGACATTGCTCCTAAGTGCACAGGGACGTGAGGAGCATTAGCAACTAATCCCCCATCAGGTCCAAAGAGGGCACACGAGAAATCAAGCCGTTCCTTGATGTTAGTTGATATAGAGGTTCTCTGTAGGGTCCTTCCCATCTGTTCAGCTATACCCATAAATCTATGATTAAAGATTGAGAGCTGCACAACATTTGCAACCTTTTCTGCTACTTTCAGGGTGCTTGAAGCAGACTCGATTTCAATTTTAATGTTGCCGTACTTGGTTATCATAGCTTTGCACCTAGGTTCCACTATCACAGTACTATTCCCATTCATAATTATTGCTGGACCTTGCATGACATTCCCGTAGCCCAGATTCTCAAGCTTGTATAGAGGTGTTTCTTGCCACCCATACTCAAAATAAACCTTGTAGTTACCTTCAACTTTAGGAGAACATGATGCAGATTCCAGAGCCAATGGCTTCAATATATTAGTCACTCCTACCCCACGAACCCTAACATCACTTACTAGGATATTCCTATTCAGTAATTTAAATCCATACTCCTGCTGGAATAGTTCCACAAAATCCAGATCATACTTGCAATCTCCATCTTGTCGTTTTTTAACCATGATTGAGGTGTCTGTACCTTCATATCTCAAATTCAAATATGTCTCTGTTTTTATATTTTCATCTCTAAAACCTTGCTCTTGCAACTTCTGCTTTACTTGACTCAGTAAAGCGGCTTCTCTGTGAGAGGCCTCCTGGACAGAATCCAGACAGTAAATCACAGAGTATGGCTCCTGTACCTCCTCAACAACATCTGCCAATCCCATCCCATAAGCACTTAAGATTCCACAAAACCTGTGTATGAGTACTTCTTTCATACCCAATGACCGAGCAATTGCACATGCATGTTGAGGCCCAGCACCTCCAAAGCAGGCAAGTGCATGATCCTTTGTTTCATGACCCTTCATCTCAGTTAATTGCCTTATCGGACGGCACATGGTCTCATTGGCAACATTCACAAATCCCAGTGCAATGTCCTCCACTGTCATGTCCTTTGCAAATGGATCCTGGCTCTTCCGATAGGAATTTATTTGCTCAGCAAGATTTTCAAATTCTTTTCTTGTTTCCTCAATATCTAAAGGCTGATCTTCATTGGAGCCAAATATTGATGGAAAATAATCAGGAATTACATATCCGAGGACTAAGTTTGCATCTGTAACTGCTAATTCCCCACCTTTACGGTAACAGACTGGACCTGGATGTGCACCCACTGATTCTGGTCCTACCCGAAAAGCACCAAATTGGAACTTCAACTTTGATCCGCCACCAGCAGCTACAGTATTTATGTCGAGTTGAGGTGCTTGTATTATGGCACCAGCAATTTGAGTTTCCAGAACTTGTTCATAAGTCCCAGCATAACGGCTCACATCAGTAGACGTGCCACCCATGTCAAATCCAATAAGAGGTTTCTCTGTTTCAAGCCCAAAAAGTGTCTGAGAGTAACCCACAACCCCACCAGCAGGACCTGACAAAACAGCTTTGTGGCCTGAAAATCGACTTTCTGGTGCAAGTCCTCCATCAGATTGCATGAACAAAACATTCACCTTCCCCAGCCCTTCATCAAACTTAGACATGAACCCTGATAAGTACTCTTTGATTACTGGTGTCAAATATGCATCAACACTAGCTGTTAGACCCCGAGGAACAGCTCGAACCATAGGTGTCAAAGCTGAGGATAAGGAAACATGTTTAAAGCCCATACTAGCTGCTAATCTTTCAACAGCTATTTCATGTTGCGGGTAAGTGTACGAATGCATTAACACAACTGCCAAACAACTAATTCCCTTCTCCAACAAACCCTTGAGTAATGGCTTTAACATTTCTACATCTAGAGGCTTTACCACTTTAACCATCTCACCAGAAACCCCTTTAACTAATGACGCAGAACTAGAATCTTTAGTATCATGAACGAGCTCAACTCTCTCATCAACCTCAATAACTTCCTCATAAAGGTTTGATGGTTTAGATACAGTGAGGTCAAAAATATTTGGACGAGCCTGGTTACCAATCTGCAGCAAATTCCGGAAACCCCGAGTAACACAAAGAGCAATGCTTTCCCCTTTCCTCTCCAAAAGTGCATTAGTAGCAACAGTTGTACCCATCCTTATCCACTCTATCTTATCAGTTGGCAACTTCGAACAACGGGAAATTTTCTGCCCTGTAAATTCTTCTAAAATTCTCCGAATTCCTTCCACTGGAGCATCATCATAGTTTGATGGATCAACCGATAAAAGTTTCAAAACACGACCATCAGGCTGACCTGGGACCTGAGCATAAACATCAGTGAATGTGCCCCCTCTGTCAATGCAAAATCTGAGCTTGTTGGCATCAGCACTCCCCATCTCTATGGTGATAGCTTAGAGTTGAAATGCTCCTGATACGGAAACTGCAGTACCAATGACAAGAGAAACAATTAATTCCACTAATAAGTTTGTCATGTGATCAATCAAAACTATTGATTTGGATGGAGAAACTATCTCTAATCATCCTCCCTATTAGAAAACTAAATAGAAAAATCACGAATGATTAGTTCCTCCAATGAAAACTCCATAAACTAGAGTAACCACTGTGATCATTTTGTGGGTTTAAAGTTGATTCAACTAGCAGTAAATACAATTCACAATGCATCAAATGCCTCGTAGGTCCTGAATATCACCCCAACAAAAAAGAACACTCATGTTTTGGCATCACAAAGCTTGCATCAAAGTTGAACTCCAATTCCAGTTTGGTATCATAAGCCATAGGACAAAAGAAAACGTTGAAAACAAAACAAATTCTGCTTCCTTTTAATTTAAACTGGGAAATCAATCCTTTCATATCTAACCAATTACAACCAATATGGAATCAATCACTTCACTTGTTACTATTCAAAAGTTAAGTTAATAATCAGTTAATATTTGGTGTTTCCATCAGTTATTTTGAAACAGTAATAGCAGATTCAAATACGAAATAAATAAACTTTTGAATCCCAGAATCAAAAGCAGCAGAGAATGAGTAAACGGGAAGGAAACCAATATCAAGAGCTGATCAAGTAGCCGAAACCCAGAATCAGATGGATGAAGAGAAACTTACCAGTGGTTGTTTGGATGCCGATTAGAGCAGTCAGTAGTGGATGATACAACTCAATTCACCTTTTGCTAGCGTCAGTTGAGTTGTAGACTTTATACATCACTCCACGTGTGGCTGATTTGGAAAAGGTGCTTCAATCTGTTTAATTAAAATTCTCATCACCAAAAAAATAAAAAATAAAAAATAAAAAAATGCAGCTGAGAGACGGATGTAATATATATGTATGTAATTCAAATTTACATTCCACATTTTACAATTTATATAAACTGAGCTGACTTGGTATTTTAGTGAGAAAAAATTTTAAATACATACCCTTATTATTTTATATTTCACATCAGATTTTATAGGTATGTTTAATTACAAAAACATCCATCAATATATTATTAGGGAAAAAAAGAAGAAAAAAAAGAAACTTCATCTTCCTTAAACCTAACTCTTCTCCACTATTACTCTCTAAAATTCATCACTTGAATTTCTACTACTATCGTAACCACATGTACTATTTACCGATTCATTTGTTTTTTTTATTTTTTATCAACTTTAGTTTTTATCTTGCAGACTAAAAACTAGTTTTTATGCTATTGTATTTCTACTAGTTTCTTAACTTTGAAAAAATTATGTATGAATTTTTTTTTATTATTCAAATTCTAGCCGATCGATGTTATATTGGAGTTCAGACAAAAAAAAAACGAAGAAGATGTCATATTTGAGATTTGGAATTCGAATATAATATTATTCTTTTGATTATAATTAAAAAATATCAAGAAAATATTTTCAAGCTGATCAAAAAAAGTCTAACAAAAAACAAAAAAAATACATAAAGAGAGTTGTGAAATAGTAAATATATAATAATTATATTAAATAACAAATTGTTATTAGTTTTAGATATTAAGGATATTTTAGGTAGTTTGAGATGTGTATTTAGTATAATATTAAAATGAAAAACTCAACCTGGCAAATGGTTGGGCAGTTAGCGGGCGAGCTGTGGCGGGTTAACGAGTTTAACGAGTTCAACCCGCTACAACCCGTTAAACTAACGGGTTGTAACGGGTTGAACCCGTTGAGTTCACGGGTTACCCGTTAGAACCCGTTAAGACCCGCTAAGGTTTTTTTTTTCTTTTTTAATATTTCTTTTTCTAATCAAATCAAATACCTATATTTTTTTTTTCTTCTCTTCTAATATTTCTTTTTATTTTTACCCATTGGGTAAAAATGAGAGAATATATGGGTTGGAAAAGAATTAGATTCGTTGCAGAGAGAGCTTTGAGAAGTGTGAGATCGGAAAGCAAAAAGTAAGAGTCTTTTTCAAGCTGCATTATTTTTCAGAGAGAGAGAGAGTACCTGGTGAGGTGGTCGGAAGCTCTCATTGCGGTGAGGACGTGGCCGGAGATTCCGCCGGCGTCTGAGTATATCGGCAAAGCGTGTGGGGTTGGGGTTGAGGCAGCTTCTTCTTCTTGGGTCTGGGTGTCTCTCCACCGACTCTAGAAGCTTGGTTAGCTCTGTGTGTTGTCTCGACTTGAAAAAAGGAAATGGGGGTTTGTTTAGTTGTGATTGATTTAGGAGAAAGTGAGAGGAAGAAGCAGCAGCAGATATGTGAGAGAGAGAAAAAAAAACTGTGGAAAGATTTGTGGATAAATTTTACAGGGTGTTTTTTTTTTTTTTCCTTAGCGGGTTGGACGGGTTCCGTTGGGTAACTCGTTTATGTCCGTTAGTTAGTGGGATCTTAGCGGGTTGTCAACCCATTAGTGTAAAACTGTAATGAGGCGGAAATTGGCGGGTTATTAGCGGGCGGTTATCGAGCGGGTAACGGGTAACGGGTTAAATTGCCAGAAAAACTAAATGGGTAATGTATTAAGGGGTGTGTATTAAGAGATTAAGGGTGTGTATTTAAAATTACTCTTTAGTGAGTTTAGTTTTGTCTTTAGTAATATATATTTTTTGTCCTTGTAAAGTTTTAACCAAAAATAAAAAAGTGAGTATAAATTGTAAAATTAAGAGTATAAATATTAATTTTTACCATAATAATTAGTAATGTAATTGATGGAGGACCGAGCATAGATCATCCACGATTGCCTCATTTGCATGACTTAATGTTCAATAATCGTTTGGGATTCTTTACATCTATTTTTTTTTTTTATGAGATTCTTTACATCTATTTGACATTGCAAGCACTTGCACTTTTTTTTTATTTTCTCAACTCTATCTAATTAAATCTACATTTCAGTACTTTTTTTGGGTAAATAGAAACAAGTCTTATTATCGATTAGACATGTGAATTCATGTTTCAAATGCTTATGGGTAAATCAATTCCTCAACCTCAACTTTGGATTCTGATCTCAATGAAATTGGTGCCATTTATGAACGAGGTAACGCATTGCTGAAACTCGAAAGCACATACAGTACGAGAAAAGGTACCAACTTGTAATGGTTTCAATTCGGTTCCAGATGATCTAATGCCAGAAATTGGACCTCCTTGGTTTAGTGAATTACTAAGTATTTGATTCAGTTGCAGTGTAATCTTGCTAGAGGCAGTGATGCTCTCGTTTGAGGTTATTACTACCCCAAAGCTTTTCTAGCTCTTAACTAGGATTTGGATTTATACAGAACTACTCGCCCTAGGGCTTAAAAGCAATGCAGCGCACATAATCATCCCTACAACCAACGAAAATTCTGCCACCAATCATTACAGGGGAAGAGAATACATCTCCTGTGAGTTCCAACCTTGCAAATTCCTCAACATCGAAATTCTTTGCACTTGCACCTTTGGTGGCATCCAAGTTAACCTGAATTACAATTATGCTTCCGGAGCTGGAACATACACAAACCATCCTGGAAAAGATCTTTGATTAATATGTAAACGATCATACAGAGATTCATATTTTTTTTTGATCTGTACTTCTTTACCTGCTGTCCGGAAATTTAGACTGATCAGACACCAAGCTCAGGTGCTCATCAACATAGGCAGATGAAGTAATTGGATCCTTAACATTGTATTCCCAGAGCAAACCTCCCGTTTCCTAAGGTGAACATAGCAGTGATCAATGTGCCATCATAATATACTGAAAACGAATAATTGAAACCCCATATTTTACAATATCTTAGGTAACACAACTGGAATTCAATGTAATGAAGCAAATCAGTGTCACCTTGCAAAATGTCTGAATATAATAAAAAAATTAACTCCAGTTTAATTATAGACAAAGGTTGTTATGTTTTATTCAAAGAGAGATCACCATTAGGCGTTGCAAACCCAGAAAAGTGAATGGAATACATATCTCTATCAGATCCTAATGAAAGCTATCAGAGATGAACACATTACCTTTTGGTCCTACTGTTCTAATTGCAAACACAGATACAGCAAATGAAATATGATATGTTATCAAGAAAATAAAAATTATAAACAATTCAGATTACAAATTAAAAAGAGGTCACAGAACTTACAAGTTAAGTGAATAGATGCTTCCATCTCTTGAACAAACAAGTACCTGTGAATCATACACAAAACAAGATAAGTCTACACAATTTGAAAGTTGCAGGATAGAACGTCCAAAATTAGGGGGTGACATGCTTGCAGTATCAGGACAGGTCCAACTTTAAGATAATCAGGAAATTTGAACAGAACCACAAAATTAATTTTCTCCTCTAAATTAATTCTCTTTTCTTTCTCATTAGAAACATTGGCAACAAATTACTACTGTTGTAAATTGGTTTCAGGCCATGCTCTGATACTAATTCAAGTAAAACTCAAAAATTCCTGAACCCACCAACTTTGAGGTTTGAAATTCATGTGCCTTTGAGATACTGAAATGTAAGAACAGCTTCCCGCAAAAGAAGAGATGAGAAATTATCCTTCTCAATAAATTCTGGACCAGAAATTTGAAAAATAGAAGACTCAGGAGATGACAACTTTTTCTTTTTCAGAATTAAGAAAACGGCCAATATATTCCAACTTGAACGGTAAAGCCATCATTAACCCCAGACTATCAATATTTGTGTATGTATAATTATATATATAGTTCTAGGCATCCAATGCAAAACCAATAAGAAATGGATGGCAGACACAAGGCCTGTAAGCTCTAGGCAAAGGCTTAAATTCTTCAATGTAGACAGTCCATACAGACAGCTTAACATGCTGCTTCCTCAGAGATTCCTACTGAATAGAAGACTCAGATACTGCCTCAAGTATGACATGACTTGAGCCAAATATGTGGGCGGCTTAAATGTGGAGCAGATGTAGCCACTCAACCTAACATGTTACGTGGATTGACCTCCCCTTATACCATTAATAAGAAATATAGGCATCCGATAGAAATCAATTGATTATGGTGGATTTGGCCTAAGACATTATATGTTTTAAGCAAGTCTTTATACTCCAAATGGGAAAAGCTCCACATTCTATCACATATAAGTATGAATGCATACATCTGTGGAAGGGAACATGCATGTAACCTAATATACCTGGAAGGGAAGTCCGGAAGATATGCATGCTCCAGCAAATACAGGCCCAGCAGTTCTAAACTGTTTCATCAGTAGGAAAAAGGATTCAGGAATTGTGAAACGAGCCCAACATTCATCTTAGAGGGATTAAAGCACATATAGGAATTAACTACAACATTATCCTTGATCTTTTCTGTAAGAGAACCATGGATTGAGAATGTGCAGAAACACACTTTTCAGTGAGCAGGTAACTCAATATTGTACTCACTCATTTCTAAGGTGTTTCAAATATACACAATCGAAAACTATAAGTGATCTGAATCTATGATTCTCGATTCTTTTTTAAAATAGACCTGAAACTTAGCCTATTTTAATGAAAACGGGAATTTTGTAAGTGTGCTCAATAGGGTTAGAACATATAACTTAAAAGTAGGGGTTTGAATATACAGTCAATAAATATTATGCAGAATAAGTTAATTATATGTCAAGGCAACATAATTTTAAAGGAAAAAAAAGGCTAAATAAGACAACAAATTGTTGAACCGACAACTTATTTCTGTTGATTGCATAGAAGGTTATCAGTCCTGGTAAGAAAAAAAGGCAAAGAAATCTGTTCATTATTTGCTTTATCTTAAGAAACCTTGTAAGAAACAGTCTTCTCAATTCTTAACTAAGCTCCATGATAAGGATTTAGATGGCAAAAGCAAATATATATTTGAAATGTAAGATGATGAATATCAAACAAAGCAATATATCAACGTACCCTCCATATAATAGATCCACTTGTGTTAAATGCAAGAACATGCCCATCCACCAAGCAACATATAACTGTATAAGAAAACCCAGAAGAAAATTTAGAAAAACAATAGCAAGACGCGATCTTCACATATCAAAAAGTCAATTGAACCTTACATACTATTTCCATTCAGAGAATTGATGGCAAGAGATCCAAATACTGGCACTTCTAACTCATGCACCCACATGATAGAAAATGGCAATGCCTGCATTTGTACAAAATTAAAAACACAATTCCGCAAATCATCAATTAACTTGACCAGATTCTAAAATTACTTTTCGTTTTGGAAACAAAACATGGGACATCATCACTTCACAAACAAAGACAGTGCATGAAATATACAAGCTAGAAGGTGTAAAAAAAAACCCTTGATTGCATTGGTCGCTGGGCAGGAGACATGAGAATCAGTAAATGGTTCGATTGTGTATGGGATGAACTCCAAGAAAATAAAAAGTTGTGAGTTAATAGCGTGGAACTAGCAACCAGGTATCTTACCGGAGAAACACATTTATAGAGCTGGTTATTAAATACGGTTAAGGTAGTGAGACCAATTACTAATGATGCAGGTAGTTTTAATTGTGATAGGACTACTGAATAAGATGGCATGGTTACTCAGAGCTAATTGTAATTGCATCTACTCGATTTATAAGTCTGCAAATACAATTCTTTACTAAAGTTTGCTTGTGAAAATTCCTTCTTGGTAAACCTATGAAGATATATGAGTTCTCTGATTTAGCATATACTCTTACAAAGATAAGCTTCACCATTGAAAAATAATATAAACATGACAACACATTAGCACATGGAGTTTGTAATACCATTATTGAAATGGCTGTCATTTGGCCTCCAGTAGTAGCCACATAAACTATATTATTCATCTGCAATTAGTAAGGTATAACATGTGAGAAATCTTCAAAGTTTACTGAGTAAATAGTGTACAAGATTATACTTCGAATACGAGATGATGCAAAGGCCAGCTACATTTATCATTACTCCTTTACCAATAAAGATCTCAGTATAGTTTTTTGAAGACCACAATGAGAAAAACACAGGCTTTTTATGAAATCAATAACTGACAAGGGATCAAAGACAACCACACCCTAACTCAACAAAATGAAAGCATATTACATTCAAATTACAGTTTGACAACTCACCTCATCTATTGCAGGAGACCCACAGATACTCCCGCCACATGGAAGCTGATAAACACAGCAATGATTTTTATAATCTAGCGCATACAAATTATGGTCATATGACCCACACCTGCAGAAAACTTGTCACAAATCAGTTTATTTTTCTTTTCCAACGAAAGAGGAGGGGGGAAGAATAGTCACAGTATGTAAATGAAACAATTAAGAGAAGCTGCTCTTGTTGAAATAGTTTAAGAAAACAAAGATTACACCAACAAGCTCTTCTTGTTTTGGTTGATTCACAAATAGATTTTCATCAACCGTGCTAACATACAAGTTTTCATATCTAAGAAATTCTAAATTTATTCTTGTAACGAAACTCAGTAAACGTTTCTACCTATATGATTGACATCATAAATTCAATTACTGAAATACCAAAAACATCCGCAACAGATGTATCAGTACCAACATGCAATCTGGCAGTACCTAAAACTATTTCGCTTTACTGATAAGATTTTACTCTTTAGACCTATTTCACTACCAATTTCACTTTTTTACACCGGTGGAATGGTTAGATGCTACAGAAAAGGTTTCTACTACAAAATAGAGGACCATAAAATGCTGGGGATGGCAATTACTTGGGCATGTGAGAACTTTTTTAATCAAATTGAACAACATTAAAACCAAAGTAAAACAAATGATGCTACACAATTTGAAGACAGGAATCACATCTTGTTGTCAGATTACCAGTTTATGATTTCCATTCTTTTAAATCGCACTGGTTGTTTACAGATATAGTTACTTCTAGTCCGAAATTCATAGAACTAATAGAAGAAGTGCCAAGCATGACAAGCATTGAAGATCTAACAACGAAAAAATCAAAAGAATTTTTTTGTTGTTTGATCAAAATAAGCATAAACAGAAGTTTGTAAGATAAACTGATAAACTATCTTCTGAACAACTACCAGTACAAACGAAACAATTTTTTCCTCATTCGAAGAAAATTGCAAGAGGTAGTTTCGAAACATTACCAGATCAATTGTCTTTGACTGTCTATAACCGGCTGTGACTTTACCTTCAACAAATGCATCAACCGTAAGAGGATATAAAAATAATAATATAAGGCTTTCTCAGTGTGCGTGTGTGCGCAAATATATATATATATATATATATATATATATATATATATATATATATTCCTCTTGCCAGTTCAATGTGGACTATTTATTCATTGAATGCTGTAAGCAAGTGTAGTCCATATTCATAGTTGGCAAAACATGACAAATAGTGGGCAACAGAACGATTATACATATAATGGTAAAGCACAATGCAAATGATCTCCAAAAATAAAAAATAAAAAAAGTAGCTCACACACACCCATACGTGTGTGTGTGTGCAGTGGAAAAACAAATGGAAATCAAAGTTAAAAAGAAGACATATAATCAAAAGTAAATAAAAAGCTTTAAAGCCAGCATACCTCGCAAGACGTTTGGAAAGTCCAACATATGTTACCATTCGAAGAATCCAGGAAGTATATCTTCCCTCTGTAGCATCCAACTACAACCTAAAGCAGTAAACTACATGAGAAAGATTGAAATGCCCTATGGTGTTATTGCAGAGGACATATGAAGTTCAATGCACAGCAGACAGTGTTATGCTAAGGACAACCTGGGTAAAGTCGCCAAGAATTGCTGCTGAACATTCTACACGTCCTTCGAGTTGTAACTCCCACTGGATGGAACCACTGAAGAAAATTATATAATACCACAGTACTAAAAGATAATTATCTCATGCTCAATAAAAATAAAACATTCTTGGTCAAAATGAAAGTATATTTCTACATGCACACCAAAATTGCTAAAAGTTTTGGGAAGAATCAATACAATAGTATACTGATGGCCAAATGTCAAGTCTTGCTCGAAATGAAACATTCTTGGTCAAAATTAAATTATATTTCTACATGCACACCAAAATTGCTAAAAAATTTGAGAATAATCAATTTAATAGTATATTGAGGGCAAAATGTTAAGTCTTGCATAAAGGGGATACAACTGCTGTCAATTATAGAAAGTAAGAATCCAAAATTTCAAAAGATATACAGAGGGCCAAATGTCAAGTCTTGCATAAAGGGGATACAACTGCTGTCAATTATAGAAAATATTAAGAATCCAAAATCAAGAGATGTGCAAAATTTCAGCTTTTTTGTATTAATAAAATGCTGTTTCTTATCAACAAAACAAAAAAAAAGACACTCAAAAAACTGCATCTGGCATCTATAATGTGGTGGATTAAGTGATAAAATATTATAGCCCACTACTACTAGAGAGTTCTTACCTTCTGGCATTAACACACGCAAACTTTTGCGAGTGAGATCCAATGAATAAGTAGATATCCTGGTCTTTACAAACAATAAGCGGTGATGCATCAACACAGGACCCCATGTCAACTTTCCATAATTCTTCCAAAAGAACTTTTCTATTTTTTGAGACAACCACAGAACCGGCTGCTTCATAAACTTCATTCACCCTAAAACTGCCCTCATACACAACCTTGTTGCACCTGGTGAAAGAACATGACATGAAGTTTTGCACAGAACTCCATGGATACCCATCAGCTGGACTAGCACTCTGCGAAGTTATACTTGAATTTACTTTCAACCGTTTGGACTGAGCTTTCAACTGTTCAAAATTAACATCAGTAGGAGTGTCATAGACAGGATACATGTTCTTTCCCCTTCCCTGATTTATCACAGATTCAGAGTCCACTTTAACTTTCATACTGAATGGTCCTTTTCTCTCTAGAAGAGCCATACAAAGCTTAGATGGAGTTGGAAAGCTATATATCAATCTCATATCAACTCCTATATTGTTAGCAAGATGTGCAGCAGCAATAGAATTTCCACCAATCATAAAGAAATCATCATCATCGGAAACCTCTTCAGCCATTAAAACATGATTGAAGGCCTGACAGAATATTCCAAAAGGAATTAATAGTGGTTGAAAAGACAGAAAGATTACCATTATATAAAAAATAACAGCTTAATTGTCATGCCATATTGAACACAGGACTTTTTACACCCTTATGAGAGAGAGAGAGAGAGAGAGAGAGAGAGAAAGAGAGTTAGCAAATGTCTACTTTCCTATCACAACTAGTATTGTTGCCTTTAGATGCCAGAAACAATAATGATCCGTAACTTTGGACCAAAATGCATGGGCCATAATGCTTACAACATCCTCTATATGACATCAATAAGAATGAATATCCTAATCGCATACCATATCAGTTGGACTGCATATAATGAATGGTAAAATAAAATAAGGCAAATTCAAGCAAACATACATGTGACTTGACAAATAATCGGACCCAATAAAAGGTTTATCATACTAAGAGGGCTAAAGGGAAAACCTTTTTAATTACTTGCAGTAAATTGCTTCTCCCAGTTTGATCAAGTTCATATTGGATATGTTTTGCTCGAAATACTGAATCTGCTAAAAAAGTGTAATCAACTTTCCCACTAGTAGATGCAGGAAATGATTTCATTATAACAATGTGGCCAGGAATCATTGCCAGTGGAAGTTTGTCAACCATCCAACTTTTGATGGAAGATCTGAATGTTTCATCAGATTGTCCCTCCTTTAATATTATAAATGCTACAAGTTGCATTAGTTCCCCTTGACCATGATGAAAAACGACAGCAGCATCAGTTACATCTGGATGTCCCACCAATGTATGTTCAATTTCCTCTAAAGCAATACGCTGCCCATTGTGCTTAATAGTGCGGTCCTTTCTTCCCAAAAAAATCAAGTCACCACTATGCAGTTGTTTGGCAAAATCACCAGTTTGAAAATATGATCGACTTCCATGTCCATTTACAGAACTGTCACAAAGAGAACTAGGAGGTAATTTGACAGTGTCCAGAGGAGTAAATGTAGAATCAGAATAGTATCCAGAAGAATTGCAGAGACCAGCAACGAAAATTTCTCCTTCATCAAGTACATCATCATCACTAACAATCACAACATCACAACCAGCTATAGGTATACCAATTGGAACACTTATTAGTGTCTCTGTCTCCAAAATCATTGGCAACCTCTTGCAGTCAAAATATGTACAATCACCTGACACCTTGAATTTAACGATTGTCATGTCAGCAACTGACAAATTGACCACAGCATTAAAATGCCACAGAAATAGTTCAGATTTCAGTAACCACTTTAACTGTATTGATATGAAATGTACAATAGCATCTTTCTCAGTCATATGCTACGACAGGCTTTACATAACTCATAATACATTAGAATATATCAAAGCCTTTATAAAATATTAATGCGATTCTGTACAGATAAGAGCCTTCACAACCAGCTACATAGGAGTTGATATCAACAAAACAAAATGATTATAAATTTTCGATAGTAAATAAGTCTGACCGATACATAGAAGCACATCAATTCCACTACTAGTTTGTGGTCATAATTGGCTGAGTGTACCAACAAGAAGTTAGTGGGAAGTGAAAACTATCAGCCCATACTTTGTTTTGGACCTCACAGTATCTATCCAGCTTTTTTCTTCTACTTTTTTTTTTTTAAGAAACAATATCTAGCCAGATATTTGCTAAAGATTCCGGTGTCCTAAAGATTGTAGGCTCTAGCAGGAGGCACCAGTTTCGGAGCCCGGGTTGCAAAGTAGGTTTGGGGAAATTCCGGGTATCAAAACAAAAAACAATATGTACATTTGTGTGTTTTAGGGGACAGAATCAAATACTCTTCCTACTCCAATAGCATATTAAGATTAGCATTATAATTAAACACAAGAAGGTAGATAAATCAGTAAAAAGAAAAAAGGAAAATTAGTTCAATAGGACTGCAAGTCGCTTCATACACATCCAACCAGAATATGACTTGGTCACACTGTTGGAGATCTAATATAATAAAAAGAAATGAGTTAAATCCAAAGGAAGTGCTCAATTTTTACCTCTGTACTCCCATACAAATTCAAAATAGAGGTCCTTGGTAATCTCTTTGACAGCATATCCCACAAGGATAAAGGCAAAACTTCTCCGCTAAGCACTAACAAATTCAGTGAACTTAGAAGCTGCTGATAGTCTCGACCTTGCAAAGCTGGAAGGATTACTCTCATCAGTGAGGGAACAGCAGTAAGTCTACTGATAGAATAAGCCTACAAGAAAACTCCCAGCTGAAAAAATAAATAGCTAAATAGAACTGAAAAAATTGTGCCATGTACTAAGAAAACATTTCAGCATAATTTCATATAGTCTAAGACTCAAAGGTTTGCATAATCAAATTTTGGCATAATCATGGCTTGAATTTCATGGTTGAAAAGGATGCAAGCCATGAATTTCAAAGGCAAAGTTACTTCCGGACATTTACATTTTCTTTTTCCCTAATCAACGAATCAACAATTTCCACTACATCCCGCGTCTACTAAATATCCAGGAAATGTCTTTTCCCATAATCCCTCCAAAACAAGAGAGTAAAATTTCACATGTCAATACGGTATCAATAATGAATGAGGAGTCAATATTATCCAGTTACCTTAATGAAATGTAGTATTTTGACACTGTTCTAGTCCTAGTTCAAGATTATAATCCAAGTTCAGAAAGCTAAACAAACAACAAAGCGAGGGTCAATATACCTGTAGAAAATCGAGAATGGAGAACACATTCTGTTTAAGCTGATTGAAAGGAGGTATGACCAAAGTACAACCAGTAAGAATAGCACTGAGAAACTCTTGCAAATGATCAACAAAGCTCACTGCAGTCTTGAACAACAAGACCTCCTCTCCTTTCAATGGATACAACTCTTGCATCCACCGAAACCGATTCCACAGACCTTGTTCAGTGCCACACACACCTTTAGGCTTCCCCGTCGAGCCCGAAGTGTACATCACATAACAGAACAGCCTCTCTTTCTCTTTCTCACACTCTCCTGCATCACTCACTGTCACAGACTCTCCACCGCCCATGGAAAACCACAGAAACCTCCGATCGGAAGTCTTCTTCAGCCAACTGGACTCCAATTCGTACCCAAACGGCGTCGTGCAGGTGATAATCAGGTCGACATTGGCGGAAGAAACGACGGAGAGCAGCCGCTGTTTTGGCCAGGACGGATCCAGAGGAAGAAAAGCCTCGCCGCACCGCAAAACCGAGAGCACCGAGACTATGTACTCCACCGACGGCGCCATATATACGCCGAAAATTCTCGGCCGGAGCTCTGACGAAGGCGAATCAAGCTTAAAGTGACGGAGCTGCGAGGTGAGGGAATCGACGGCGGAGATTAAATCCGAGTACTTGAAGGACCGGTCGCCGCTGTAGACGGCTTGGACGGAAGGAGAAGCATCGGCGGCGACGGAGGTGAGGGTGCGGCGGGAATCGGCGGCGGCGTGTATGACTGCGATTTTGTTAGGGTTTTGGGAGGCTATTGTGGAGAAGCGGTGGGATATGCAGCGTTGGATTGGTGTGGTGTTTTTGTGTTGCACTGAACTATCAGCATGGCTCGTCATCTCTCTCTCACTCATTAGTCACTGCCTGCTCTCAGTTTTGAAGTAGGAGAAGCTTCTCTTCTCTATATTTGAAGCGTTTAACAACGGGAGGGGACAACTCGTACACGGCACGTGACATACTCCAGAGTTTCTGGCCCGGTGAAAACAAAGTTTTACTGTGTGCGCAAAATTTTGAGACTTTAGTGAATCATTTTCAATTTTCGTAGAAAATCTCTATTAATAAAGTCAGAAGTAAAGCCTGACACTATTGTAATCTTGCAACCAAAACCCAAAACAGATAAATATGGGAAGAGAGGATTCAGCGGACGAGAGGAAGGACGCAGACGCATGAACGCAGTCTCATGATCTCCGACTTCAAAAGAACTGCCAAGCTTCAGAAGAACTGTCATCCCACGATATCTACATAGACGGTAACTACCACAACAACGTCAAGTACAAATGGAACAGACGAAGCAAACGAAAAAGGAATAAAATGAAGAGCAGAGCAACATCAAATCCAAAAGAAACAGTAAATTTAAATCATATCGGCAGAGGTGGGAGTCATCGGTCTTTACTCCGCTTAGCGATTCCGGTTGCGATTCCGGTAAGTAATATTGATTGGGTTTTTTTTGGGTTATAATTTGGGATTGGAAGGGAAATTGTTGAAATTCTTCTCAATGGATTGACCTTTGTTTTGTTCAAAACTACTCTCACTAGTGGAACAAAACCAACAATTAGGAGGAGCAGAGCTCCGCCAGACGAGGAGAAAATTGATATCAATTTGACTGAGGTTGGAACTAATAATCGACTGAGATTGGTATTTGTATATTTTTCAATATTCACTTTTTCCTTACTTATATTGTGTTTTGTGTTGTGAGTCTAAAGTTCTACATATGAATTTTTTTTTTTTTTTCGTGTCTTTTCTTCTAGGTTGCAGTGCTGAGACGGCTTGGAATCCAGGGCATGGAGTTAAATAGGCCATAGCGACTCCAAAGCCTAGACTTCCTCACAATCTAGTATGTCTATCAGTACTCGCAGACTCATGTTTAAAGTTTTTTGCTTTATTACTCATGCTCTGAATATGCATATGCCCCATCTTAGTAAATGGATGTGGATTAGGTGAAATTGAGAACCGTTCTTGAAAGGGTGTAATTTAGTTAACTAGGTTTTGTTCTTTTTTTTTGGGTATGTAAGAGTGGTGGAATTGGGAATCCCTTATTTAGGTGATGTTTTTTTTCCTGTACCTAGGGAGGAGTGGAAAATGCTATGGTAAAGGTAGAGAACGAGAAATTCAACTGAGTATATCTGTTTTTTGATATATTTGCATCTTTTTTCTTCTGCTTTTGATTAACTTGGTGGTTACCTCGGAATTGTTTGTATATCTTCTTTTGATTGTGACTAGTACTACTAAACATGTATGAGCTTAAAACAAGATCCATTTTTTTTTTGTAAAAAAACTTTTTATTAATAACTCACAGACCACTACCAGAAGAAAAGCTTTAGTCGATGAAAATAAAAAAACCAAGCCGACGAATTATTTTTTCGTCGGCTAAAGTCCACGTTAACCGACGAAATTTTCCTTCGTCGGCTAAAGAAATTTTTTCGCCGCCTATACTATACCTTAGCCGACGAAAGAAAATAATTATTTTTTCGTCGACCAAAGTTTTTACTCGTCGGCTAAAGTATTTTAGTAGACAAAAAAAAATATCGTCAGCTATTATCGAAAAAAGTTGTCGACTATTATTTCGTGAGCTAAAAGAAAAACAATAAAATGTTGTATAACTTGCTTAGTAGGTTTTAAACAAATACACAACTTTGTGAACCAACTCTACATAGAAGCAAAATTAACAAAAATCTCGTCAAATAAGATGTGTTCAGAATGGTGAAATACGGCTATGGTTCAAAAATCACGTAAATCGGGTAACGTCTCTGATATAGAACAGTCGAAACCTGGTATGCTGCAGATTTGGCGTTCGGTGTCCGATTAACTATTGTGATACCTTTCTGGAAGTGTAACGGCCCTACGAGTCAAACTCCTTGTTTTACTATGACATATGGGCCTTTTTGGCTATCCGAGTCCGTTTAGGGCTTCAAAATGCAGTTTTCTTATTTTCGATTAGAGTTGACCGTTTCGATCGAGCCCTTAACGTTGTCGAATCCAGTTGAATTTTTTTATCATAGAAATTTTTTGTCATAATGATCATATCTGACGGTCAAATTTTGGTTTGTGAATTTTAGTCATCTGAATCACAACGTGTCTACTAATGTTGTATAACTTGTTTAGTATGTTATACAACTTTGTGAACCAACTCTACATAGGAAGCAAAATTATCAAAAAATCTTGTGAAACAAGATGTGTTCAGAATTGTGAAATACAGCTATGGTTCAAAAATCACATAAACCAGGTAATGTCTCGGTGCCGATAATAGCGGTCAACCATATTTACTGTTATTATTCCCTATGGGGAGCCCTATCGTCGGAAGGTAAATGTGACACGACCCACCCCGAATTTCACCCTAAACCTGGAGTAAATCGTGCGGGGACCACCTCCAAGGAAAGATTTACCGCTAACTTTGGTACAACCTCCCTTGAAAATGGACAACCCTTCTAATAGAAACCTGCAAACACGTCTAAAGGTTCCAAATCCAACCTTATAGACTCCTGGAGCCTTTGTGCTCCCCACAAAATACAACCTCTCCCAATATAGATTTACTAATCTAACAAAAATCCTATAACCAACATATTCAGAGCAACTCTATTTGAGAGGAAATGAACTAGAAATAAATAGAAAAGAGCGGAAGCTATACTATTGATTATGCCTCTTCTCCATGTACGCCCGATCTCAACTATGCAATCCTGCAGACTGGGCATTTTAAAACGAAGGGCTCAGGGGAAGACATTTAATAACGTTAGAGTGAGTGGACATAAATAATTTAATAACAAAATATTTATGTATTCCCATTTTAATTTCATAGAAAAATATACTGCATGCGGCAGCTTAAAAGTGTTCAACTCATAAACTGGCAATTTTACGACTAGCACTGGCTAGTCACAAACTCAAATAAAATGGAGCCTCTCAGGCTAAACCATATATATTCATATATTCGTATGTATCTACACTCGTCAGACTCTTTGTATGAATCCTAGAAACAATTCAGAAAAATAGAAATTCATACAAGGCTACAACGCTGGCGTCTAACGCTCACGTTGCGCCATAATGGTATTTTTCCTCATTATGACCGAAAAGGGACGGTGTACATATACGTGTGGACTCACTATATGAAAACCTAAATAAACTGAAAAAGAAAGAAGTTTTCATATAGGGCTATGACGCTTGTGTCTAACACGCACGACACGCCATAATGGTATTTTACCTCATTATGACGGACCAAGCACGTATGGCTAGCTAGCATTTATATACATACTATTCTCATAAAATCCAAAATATATATATCCACCGAAAATCTCATTTTCGGGATCTCTCCAAAGGAGGAAAAATTATCAAATAGGCGAGAAATCAATAAATCTCATCAGAATAAACAAATGATTAATAAAATCATTCATCGCATGCTTTTTATTTAAAACAAAGGTCTACTCACAACTTTAGGTCTAAGCCTGACGTCGATCCGAGGTCTCTCCAATTTTAGTCTCCTCACGTCCTGTTCCAAATATATAATTAATTTCTCACTAAAATCCAGTATTGATAAAATAGGCAAAATTAATCGAGAGCCATGAATACGCTCATCATTGCCTAAGTTCGATATTCTTAAATCGAAACGATCCAAACTTTTATATCATACTCGGCAGTCGTAAATACAACCTTCCCTAGAAATTGATTTAAATCCTACGATCGGATTTTACATTATTTAACCGCTTAAATACCAAACTTCGGAAATTCACAAACCTATTCAAAACTCGTCCGAAAATTCTAAAACTCATTCCATTAAACTCCTCAAAAAAATCTCCACCAAAAAATTTTCAGCGGCGGCTCCGCCGGCAGCGGCGGCCGGAGGCCGATTCCGGCGACGTCCAAAATCTACCAAATTTTAACAGAATCTTCCTTCATCATCCCAAACAACTTTCATAACTATCACTAAGTCCAATTTCAAGTCTAATTAGGTCAATCGAACGAAAACATCCTAAAAGCCCTAGAATTTCAACTTCGAATTTCTCCTTACCGAGCTCAAGAGGGATCGAGCCTTTTGGAGGGATTGAAGCACGGGAGGAGAGCTTCAAAACCGTACCAAGCTTGCCCGGATTGGTGGCCGGAGGAGGGAGTTCCGGCGACAGAAAGCTTTAGGCAGCCGCGCCTTTCGGGCGGCGTTACTCCTTCACGGCGGCGCTACACGGCCGGTCACCGGCCCAGAAAGAGAGGGGGGACGGCGGGGGTCCAAACGGGACCAATCCGGCGGCCTGGCTTGGCCGAACGGCGGCGGATGGCGGAGAGAGAGTTCCAGCAGCGGGAAGAGAGAGGAGAGCGCGGGAGAGAAAAGAGAGAGGAAGAGAGAGAAGAGAGAAGAGAGAAGAGAGAAGAGAAAAAAAAAATGGGTTTGGGCCTCACACCAACCCGGCCCAACATAAAAAAAATACTCAACTTCACTAATTTAACACCCCAAAATAATACCCTAATAAAAATTACCTTTTACTAGCTAAATTTACCATTTTTTTTACCGTTGTTACATTTTTCTCCTACGAATAACTCTCCGAAATAATCGTCCCTCAAAACCCCTCTAGGGACCAATTAAACTATATCTCAATTTCGGAGACGGTAAAAATTCTTATTATAACCAAGCTAGTAAATAAGATAAAATTTTTCGGGTCGGGATGTGATAAAATGTCTCAAAATTTTTATATGGGTCATTGCGTCTCATCTACGTGAGAGTTTTTCGTGTGGAAGGTTTGACCAAACTATGTAATATGAAGGGAGATATGAGCGTTTTCGTGTGATAAGTGACGATGGATTAGGGTTGACCGTTTCGATCGAGCCCCTAACGTTGTCGGATCCAGTTGAATTTTTACTATAGACATCTTTCATCATAATGATCATATCTGACGGTCGAATTTTGGTCTGTGAATTTTAGTCATCGGAATCACAACGTGTCTACTAATGTTGTATAACTAATTTAGTAGGTTATACAACTTTGTGAACCAACTTTACATAGGAAGCAAAATTATCAAAAATCTCGTGAAATAAGATGTGTTCAGAATGATGGAATACGGCTATGGTTCAAAAATCACGTAAATCGGGTAACGTCTCGGTGCCGATAGTAGCGGTCAACCCTATTTACCGTTATTATTCCCTATGGGGAGCCCTATCATCGGAAGGTAAATGTCTCAAAATTTTTATATAGGCGGTTGCGTCTCATCTACGTGAAAGTTTTTCGTGTGGAAGGTTTGACCAAACTACGTAATATAGAGGGAGATATGAGCGTTTTCGTGAATTTATAGACTTTAGCCGACGAGATATTAAAAAAGTCGTCGGCTAAGGTCAAAATTGTTTGGCGGTAAACCAAATTTGGAGGAAAATTTTCAAATGACTTAAGCCGACGAAAATATATGAAAAGTCGTCGGCTAAAGTCGAAAAAAATTTGACGGCAAACCAAATTTGAGGGAAAATTTTTAAAATTTTCAAATGGCTTAAACCGACGAAAATATATAATTTTGTCGGCTATTGTCAAAAAAATTTGGCTGTCAACCAATATTTTCAAAATTTTCAAAGGAGTTTAGCCGATGACTTTTCATATATTTTCGTCGGATAAAGTTCTTTATATAGAAGTTTTACCGGAGGTGGATGGTAAGAAGTCAGAAAATCAGAAAAGTTACTGTTTCGCCTGCCGGATTTTCTTATCGGCCTAGCTCCGCCGTCAAGCCACCGGAGACCGCCACACTTGTCTCAAAAGCTTCACCATCGTCTCTACTTCATTGTTGGACAGGTGGTGTATCGAGTGGCGCCGCCGTGAGGGATAAATCGAGCTCCAAAACTCCGCCGGTTCGGATTCGGTGTCGATTGAAGTTCTCCTTCCTCAGGTCACCATTTGGTGAGTTCTATATACGGATAAGTTGAGTTTGATTAGTACTACATTCCCCTAGAATTTGGTAGCTCGATTCGGTGTGTGTGAGGAGAATCGAAGATTTAAAGTTTTTAGGGTTTAAAATTGGGGATTTTTATATTTTGATTCAATTGACCTGTTTAGGCTTAGAATTGGGCTTGGACTTCTTCTATAAAGTTGTTCGAAATGTTGAGAGGAAGATTTTGTCAAATTTTGGTGTGATTGGAGGTGGCCGAAAGTTTCTACAGTTTTTTTTTTTCAAAAAAAAACAACTTTAGCCGACGATATTTAAATATTTTAGCCGAAGATATTCGTCGGCTATAGTATTTTTTAATTTTTTTTATAAGGTTTAGCCGACGAAAACAGACTATATTTCGTCGGTTATAGTTATTTTTTTAAAATTTTTATTACATACTTTAGCTGACAAATATTTGTTTCGTCGGCTAAAATCTCAGACTATGGTCGACGAAACATTTAATTCGTCGGCTAAATTCTGGGACAATAGCCGACAACGTCGGCTATTTTGTCGGCTAAAGTAATCGTCGACATTCATTTCCCGACGAAACTATATCCGACGAATTAAGCTAACAGGCCGACGAAACTTTTTCGTCGGCTAAAGTGTTTGTCCTAGTAGTGCACGTTACATATGTTAATAAGATTTGAACCTATGACCTCAAAATTATCAGTTAAACACCTTAACCAACCAAGTTACAGCTCTTCTTAAAACAAGATCCATAACATGAACTGTAGATCCCCTCTTGGGTGATTATAACAATTAGTATCAAGGTCTTATGTCAAATAAAATAATTTCCCTAATTGCAATAAACTAGTTTGAATCAGACTTATAGATGCTGAGATACTAACTGGACAATTTGCTGGGACTCGAGTTTTTCTCCCTAGGATTCCTTTGAAAAGTCAAGAAAGTGTTGGGCTACCATTTCAATTAACAAGAAAGCAATTTTCAGTCAAACTGAGTTCTTTTTGACCATAAACAAACCTCAAGGTCAGATTATCCCACAAATAGGTGTTTACCTCCTGGATATATGTGGCATTGTCTAGAGGAGTATCGAAGTCAACCACGAAGATTCTAGTTAAAAAAGGCTTTGAAATTGGTCAAGATGGTGTATTTACTAAGAACGTCATATTTAAAGAAGTTTTGTTTCATTCGAAGACAAATGATATGTCGTCTTCATAGGTACCTCAATGCATAAATGTGATTAGAAAGTTCAATATTTGAATGTATGTTTTTTTTACCATCTTTAAGTTTGTATAGTTCTTTTTATTTGTATGAATGATACGAGGTAAGGGAGTTGAACTGAAGAAAAGGTTTCAAAAAGTCAAAAGTATATCAAAAACTACAAGATATACGTGCTTCACAAGAACTATATAAAACTTGAGGACCAAAGTCATTATCTTATGTTATGTTTTTGTTATTGATTTGCAGTTTGAGCGCAACGGTTAACAAATGGATGACTGAGATGGAGTTGATTGGAGCATGTCAACTTTATCGTACATATTTGTATAGATATCAGTATAATAGTCATTTTTAAAACAATATGTTTTTTTTTCCGTGGTAGTACAGATAATAAGTAGTCTTAAACGCGGCCTTCTTTAGCTGGCCGGTTACTGATTTTTAGAGAAAGTTTTGGAAGCTTCAATCGCAGCCTTCTTTAGCCGGTCGATTACTAATTTGCGGTCTTTATCATCTTTAGATAAAACAATTTCATCATCTTTTGTATATGAAATGTAGCCAATTTCTTTTAGCATCTCAAGCTGACATTCTATAACGCGTTTTACAAGTTTCTCTCTTTCAATATCATCACCTTTGGGATAAACAACTTTATCCAGGGATCGTCTATCACGACTACATCTCTCTCCGCTTCAAGCATTTGTTTAGTGACTATAGCAATCAGATCTTTATAATTATCTTTAAAATTACAAAGAATCATGTATTGAAGAGAATTCTCGGCCATTGAAATGTCTTTTGTAAAAACCGAAAAGGCAAACCAATCTTTTCTCTTCAATCAATCTCGGTCGTTATTTCTCCAAAGTAATACTCACAAGCACCGCAAAGTTTTTTCTAAAGTTCTTTAATTGAACTTTCATAAGTTCTTTAATTGAACTTTCATGTTCGATCCTCTTTTTTCCAAATTGATATATGATGATGTTGAACACGATGACAACACGACCAATAATTGATGCATTCTCTTTTAATTTATCCTTTAAAAATTTCCCATCACTACAAGTAAGTATGCATTCTCTTGTACGTACATCATCAAACCATGTTATCAAATTTTGTACTTACTCAGCAATTATTTCATCCACAATCTTCTCACAGGATTCTTGTTGACCATCTGTTGGAATGAACTTGATGAGCGACTATGTTTCTGCAAGATATTTTAAAAGATTTAACGATTTTTTCCCGTTTGGTCCGCACGAAGGAAACTGTGATAGAATTTCAAGCTTATACTCTCGAATTGGCTTCGGGGCATCTATGGAGTTCAACAATAAGATACGAATGTTATGAACTCCCTTAAGTGTTACCAGACGTTCACGCATGACTTTATTCTTATGAAGCACTATAATATGTTCTAGTTGAATGAGATATGGAGCAACGAGCTCCACTACATCATAATATAAATCCCTTATTCCGCCCACGAGACTTTCCATATGAGAAACCATTGTAATGTCTTGATATGTCAAACTTGTAGAAGATAGTTCCACATTGTGTAAAAGTACTTTATTGCCGCCAATTTTTTGTTTGTGTTTCTCACTATCGGTTTGCAATATGTATGTGATTTGAGGATAATCCATCTGTGATATGTAATACCCTTTGACGAGTAAATGATTCTTCTAGGACAATCTAATGCTTTAGTGGAGAGGAGCTTTGAACATTTTGAACCCTTAGCAACAAAGTTGGGTAAATACTAATATTCAAATTAATAAATTGGTGGAAGAGTAAGAAAATTGTTACTATGATGACAAAACATTGCATTTCAACATGTCATAGTCATATCTTATTTGGAGAAGAAATAATTTATATCAGTGAGCTGAATGTAGTAAGAGATTTAGTGATACGAATCAACAACTTTCGTCGTGTACAAGATGGAGAAGGCTTTACAGTGCCAGGGTTGGGTGTGTGTCGTCACAAGATATGTTTTAATGATAAAAGTATTAAACTTAGCTACGTGTGGAATATATTTCAGAGAGTTCCAATAGATGCGGATGCGCAACAGTTGGAATAACATGTGAATGCGTATGTCTCATACCTTGTGGGCAAGGTACTATTACCAATCTTTGATAGCTATGTCCCTAGGCTATTTAAAATGCATATCTGATAGGGCATTTAACCTGTGTGTGTATGGAGTTGCAATGCTCGTGCCAATGTACACCATAATAAGAAAAGGTAAGAGAAAATTTGGTTCAGGGCATGTTCTTCTTAATGGTATGGGCTTTGAGCATGTATCATTTCTTTTAAATCAGTTCTTCAAGGATCGTTATGGACAGTGGATCTTCATTTAGTTCATAGAACAAGGAATCCATCTTCTTTCCCGCTATCTCATGACTCTTGCTAATAAGCACGTGGAGAAGGAAATTGACTAGAAGTTTATCTTGAGAAGCAACAAAGTATATGTTTACCTTTATCTTTATTTATCTTTTAAATTCTTCTATTTATATTAATAGTATTTGTTTTCTTTAACGATAAATGTAAATCTTACGAAAGGTTTGCTACGTAGTTCCTCCCATGAAGTCTTAATGACTAGTAAAAGACGGTATACCGAGGGGTGGGGAGAGGTATGTCATCCAATACACAGTCATGGTTTTCCTCTATATCGATCATCTTCTCGACTACTGCCCACGACACAGTGGGGTTGAAATGGTATTGATGGATCATTATCTTATATATTGGTTCAAGATAGAAAAAAGATACAGAGATATCAGATATGGTTTTGTTCCTAGCCCAATAAAAGGATAACAAACATGAACCATTTTGAATAGAGATGATTGATGAACTTCTCAGTAGAAAAAGAAGAGTGGTGATCTGATACACTTTAAAGATGACCAGAAATGATGAATTCAGACTTTAGTTTGTAATTTAGATATGTTTTTTTTTTTAATAAAAAATAGGTTCATCTCATTAGATCTATAAGCAATAAGCTACAGTCTACATAGCTTTCAAAAGGAATTTGGAAAATCCAAGAAAACCTAAGAAGCAACAATAAAAGCCCATTTGGTACTAATTATTGGGTCTTTTTACCCATTTCAATGAAAAACGTTTTTCATTGCCCATTTCAATTATTCTTACCAAAATTACTTTTTTATCCTTAACCTAACTATCTAATCTTATCCTTTCACCTCTCATTCAAGATCTAACACATTGATGTCATTAAGAGAGCGAGGTAATCCAAAAAAAGCATGTCATATCCAAAGATCATATGCTTCCAAAATAATAGTCGGTTCATGAATGTGGCCAGTAAACATACCATGTCATGCAGTACGGCAATTTTTTCATGTCCAATGCATACAATCAATGCTTCCCAACATCCCAAGAAAGCCACGTTTTTCGCCTATTGCAAGTAATCTCTCAATGTCATCACTATTTGGCGACCTAAGTACTCATCACCAAACACTTTGACAACTGCTTTGACGAACTTTTTGAGACTTTCCATAGCGGTGCTTTCACCAATCTACACATACTCATCTACATAATCGGCTGGAACACCATAAGCAAGTATTCAAAAAGCAATTGTTACCTTTTGAAGTGATGACAACCCAAGACGCCCAGCTGCATTCCTCTTTTGAACAAAATAAGTATCATGTGCAACGACACGATCATGAATGTGCATGAAAAGAGGTTGCTTCATTCAGAATATCCTTCGAAAGAGACGGGCCGGATATTTTGGAGGATTGGCAAAGTAGTCACCGTAAAGTCTTTCATGACCCCCGATAGAATCACGATTAATTGTACGGCGACCCATAACAGAACCACGACGATCTTTTCTTGAACTCTTGTTGGTAAGATCTTCTTCTTCAATTCTAGCAAGTAACAATTCTTCATAATCTTCATCTATATCATCATTGTCATCCATGAACGTATCAACTATATAACGGCTACCCAACGAACGACGAGCCATAAGAAAAATAGTTTTAAAGTGAGAAAGAAAGAGAATTTGAGAATGAGATAGTAATAGTGATGAACGATTTGTTCATATTTATACAAAAATTCAGCTAGCCGTTGTAAAGTAGCCGTTAGAAAATAGACGTTAGAAATTAGCCGTTAGGAAATATGCTCATCAAACTATTTGATTGTTGTATTAAATGAGGAAATATAATATTTTATTGTTGTATTAAATTCAGGATTCCTTAAAATGGGGAAGCTGTTGGAGTTGGAGCAACAAAATTATAGGGAATCTGACTTTTGCTTCCCAATATTGAAAATATGAAATAAAAAATTATGAGTCGTTTGTGATCCAAAATTTGGTATACAAATTAGGGATCCCAAGCATTTTGCTCAAAACAATACTGTGTAAACACATATTCTCACCGAGTCACTGAACTCCAAGCACAGTAATCGAGTAGTTCTCAATTATCACAAACTAAACAAGAGAATATCTTATGAACAAACGACTTTTGCGACTGCAATGGAAGAGAGTTTTCGCAGACGATAATCTTAGATTCATCCGTTCCATTTTTTCGAGCTTTCTCGCATTCGTCTTGAAACTTTTTAAACGCTTCTTCCACATATTTATGAGCCTCTGAACAAGTCATATTCTCTACCAATTGTGAGGATAAGTATCCTTCTTGTAATCCCCGTTCAGTGCTGCAGCTAATTGAACTAGTTCTTCTTGGAAATCACTTATCTTCGCATCGTCTTTAGATCCAGCCTCTCGTAGTTTCACTGGTTCAGGCAAGGTAACTACAACAAGCAAATTAAAATTCATGGATCAGTTACACCACTTGTTGGCAATCTGAATAATAACATATTAGCGTTTTGAGGTGGTTACATATATACTAGCTAGCTAGTTGATATGTTTCGATCTGAACATTTATCTAGCATTTTTTATGTTTCAAATTTTGCATATGGATCACCATTCACGAGATGTAGTGTCAGCAATCAATGGTTAATTTACAGGAGCTAAATCCTAAAGACCATTGCCATTGAATGAGCTAGAAGAAAATCTACTGATGGATATCGATCAATAATGCATCAAATATATATAACATGAAGTATTGATAAGTGCTGTATCCGATATTGCAATGCAGCAAGCATAAAAGTAAAGGTAATTGAAGCTCCTATTGTTCACCTGGGCAATCAGTTCTTGGAGTTGTTCTAGTCAATATAACATCAAAGGTTCCCGCCCAAGCATCACGCTTAGTGAGAAACTCTTTTAGATTGAAAATCTTCTTAACAGTTGCTGCAATTGAGGAGTGCTCAAACTCTGAGGAAGGATATGGCCCCGAAGGCCCATGCAACACTGCATTATCATTATCAATTCAATCAATCAGAACAAAGTTAATATGCATATGCATACCATCTTAGTTCAACTTAAAGTGTACGTTACCTGTCCCTCGCTCAATCCAGGGTGAAATTAGGAATGCCGGAACCCTAACACCAAGACGGTCGAATTTGAAGTTGTATGGCGCAGGACCAGCGATGTCATCCGGACTAGGAACATCTTTAACAGGCGTCGGAACATGATCGTAGAATCCGCCGTGCTCGTCGTATACGATTATGAACAACATTTCATTCCATTGAGGACTTGATCGCAGTGCTTCATATACTTTCTTCACAAATTTCTGACCCTCTGAGACGTCATGAGACGGGTGATCATCGTTGGCAGGAAAGGACAATAAGTCGAAGAATGTTTGTTCCACAACTGTATAGTTGGGTAATTTCCCCTCCTCGCAATGCTTCTTGAAATGTAGATCAAACTGATGGAAGTTATCGATGTACTTCAACTTTCTTAGATTCCTGCAATGTTCATTACAATTTGGAGAACTTAGTACGCTTACCACCAGGCTATACTACGTGTATCTCTCATAAAATAAAAAATAAAAGTCTTTATGTTAGAGTGAAATCATGGGTTTCCTTTTCTGGTTGAAACTTTGTTATCGAAATGAAAAGGAGAATCAGAAACCAAATCAACTGTACGTATAAGAAACATCAGCATTATGATTATGTTAATTACTTCATGGTTCCAACTAATAAGAAATTACTATGGGATAAAGGCATACAAACTATATATATTAAGATGAAGAAAGCTAGCTTCGGTGTGAAAATTAGTTTTGTTAATGGCTTAGTAATGGTCAGCGTTGGAATCGTTTAGGTGAGAGGTTCAAATCATAATAATCAAAAGGTTGACGCGTAATTTGGAAACATTTGAAGAAAAGAAAAATAGAACAAGCAATATCCATATACAAGCTAACTATAGGGACAGCTCATCGATTCGATTTTACTTTGTGATTGGGTGATCATCTATCAAACATTCACCTGCTCCAAAAATATCAACTTTCTATCTTTCTATGTGATTCTATCAATTTAGAAGGAACTGTTTTTGGTGGCAAAACACTTTGTCCTACGTAAATTAACACAATTTAAACTTAACACGAACCATCACCGTAATCAATTACTGTAGCTAAAACACGATAAACATGTTAAACTTTAGGTGTTTACCTGTACAAAAGGGTTGCAGGAGGGGTCTGATAGTAGATTCCAAAAGAGTGGCCAGCCTCCTCCATGGACTCAAATATGGTCTTCTGCGGCAGCCCTTGAATCAGCAACTTGGTATCATTCCCGGAAAGTCCATGCGACGTCGCAGAGTGCACGTACTGCCGGTTCGGCTGAGTCGACGCCGGCACAGAAGCAAACCACCTGTCACACACGGCAAACTCACTCACCAGCTCCCTATACACTGCAATGTTCTCCGGCTTGAACCCGTTCATCACCGTCTCGGCCAGCCCGGCTTGCTTTCTTTCAGCGTTTTGAGCAAACCCCTCCATTGTTGGGGTGAGGTTCTTGGGCGCCGAGGCCTCCGACCATGGCTCGCCGAAGACTTGCTCGTAGACGTCTTGGATGGAGTGGCCGGGGTCAGGGTCGACGTAGGCGGAGTTGTCAGCGAAGAAGACACGTTTGGAGTTGGGGTCGGAGGTGGAGAGGAGGTTGGACTCGGCTCCGGTGACGCCGTCGATCTCAGGGTTTAGGGACTTCATCCACCCCAGCATGTGGTCGAAGGAGCGGTTCTCTTGGACCAAAACCACCACTGTTTTGATGGGGCTGCTACTACTTGTGGCGGAGTTGCTCGACTCCGAAACCATTTTTGGTGGTGGTAACGGTGGAGCTTGGTTTTCTGGTAGCGCAAAAGGTTATGGAAGTTTTGTTTAGTCCACGTTTTGTATTTGATAATGGTAATGGTGGAGCTTGGTTTTATAGACAGAGATGATGATCGACGATGATGAACAGGAAGGTTTGGTTGGACTTGTGGACAAACATGTTCCCATCAAAGTGTCGAACTACCCCATGATTATATGGTACCATTGTCTCACATTCTAACCTATAACTATAGCTATATGGTATATTCTATAGGACTCGACTTAGGCGTTTATATTTAATTGTTTTTTTAACCATGTATCACTTCTTCATTATATAGACACACACATCAACATGGTATGCTCCCAGAAACCTACATATAAGTTATTTCATTGACTCGGATCAATCAAATAATGTCTTTCTGTTCTGCCACATGTTTATTATAATTATGTATGATCTGTAGATTGAGTTTTACAAGTCATGCTGACGAATAAAAGCATATCCTATGCGTGTGTGAATAATACTACATTTTCAAGTTACGTATAGTATATGTAGTACACAAATGGATGTTGATCTTGATCACGGTAAATTGGTCATGAGGAATCAACAGGACTGACGAAGCTGGCTGAAGCAAAATTGGTTGCTGTGGTTCAGACCAGCTAAGAGCATCCTATACAAATTCGCACAGCAGAAAAACCCTAGAAAGACAATTATGTTATGCAAGACAGTATATGATACTGATCCGTCTTTGAGTTGTAAGGTTAAAGAGAGTAACTTCGTAAGTTTTTATCAATGCCAAAAAGACCCAAGAGCATGTGAAGAATCTAAGAGCAGAAGAATAATTTGAGAAATTAGTAAGAGTATTCGAGCAAGAATTCAGACTTTAACAAGACCATAAACCTCAATTTCCAAATCAGTAGTATGAATTGGGAGATGACCAAGATTGTTTGTCTACATAGCATAATTTTCTTGTTAGGAGCATACAATAAATTAGTAGAAAAGCATAAAAAATTAGTCAAGCTCTTATATATGGATTAACTAATTTTGAAAAGAGCACGTTACAAGAGCAATTGAGTTTTGAAATCAGAAACTGATGAAAATCCTTGGTATTATAAAAAGGAGAGGAGCCTACTTGTGTGTGTTAGTAGTATTCACTACAATATTCTCTTCAAGCTCAGCAGGAGATGAAGAACATGCAAACACACATATGCTAGAACTGCTATCTTCACGAGGTATGAACAGCTACTGCTACCTTCATGCTTGAGGAGATTCAAACAGAGAAATGTATGTATGGAGATTATATGAACATAAGTTCGAGTGGATATGTATATAGTTGAGGAGATATCCGTGGATGATTGAGGTAATATGTTTATGGTGGAGGAGATATGAACACATGGTCAAGAGAATCTATCTATATGCTTGAGGAGATATGAACATGAGATAGAGAAAATATGAACAAAGATTGCTAAGAACACAGAAGACACTTTATGATACTGAAACAAACTAGAAGAGATTTGGTACTGAGATTTTTTTTTCTCCAGCGTATTGACATTTTCCCTTTTTTTTTTTTTTTAATAACTCACACACCTTTTCTCTTTAGTTCTTCTGCCTATTTATATTAGTTCTTGGTCTAATCCACCGTTTGGAGCTAAACACAGGTGGCTAGTGGATGCCAATATGTACAACATGTCATGCAAAACTAGACAAAAGACACGCAAAAGATGACAACCCTTTCTCCCTAAGGCTCTCTATACTAGACTGCATGCATTTGACATGAACTATAGTACAAAATTTCATGCAAAATGAAACGAAGTTCAATTTACCATAAGCCGAAGGACATACACAAGTTGATAATTAGGGAGCCAAATTTTTTTTTTTCAGCTCTTTGTCTTTTTCTGCTCTTGGATTCTTCCTCTGCTCGTGGGTCTTTTCTTGATGAAAAACCTACAAAAAAGAATTTTCAGCTCTTTGTCTTTTTCTGCTCGTGGGTCTTTTCGGCATTGATTAAAAACCCACTTTAACCTTACGACTTAATATTTTATATTGTGGTTGTTATACATATTTGTATGACATATATCAAGCCGTGAGTCGTCTGATTTTTTAATAATTTAAAATTCAAGTTGATCAGATGGCTCACAGCTTGATGTATGTTATACACATATGTATAGTAAAAAAGTCCACATAGAAGCACAAAACTCAACTGGGTCTCCCCAATATGTACGACGCACAAAGCACAGAACACATCAGCCATTTTGCAACATCGATAGGAACATGTCTAAAATAAAATCACTATGACTAGTATGCCAGGGATCATATCAGGTCATGTTTTTCAAAGGTAGCATGAGCTGAATTAGAATTATGTGTTTATAATAGTACCATGCGAGACTACATACGTACGTACTCAGTTAGTCATACAATACGTATATACGACGTTGGACGCTTCGGCAAGCCTGGTGCTAAGAGAAGTAATTAAACTGTTTGCAGATGATTTTTGTAACTAGGGACGAGCAAGTTTGGGAAAGTTGTCTTCCCTGTACGTATTACTGTTTAAGAGCTCAATGTGGAGGCCATATCGGATTCTCCATTTAATTAACAAATAAATCATAGCCCCACTCACGTAAAATCTTAATTATGTAGCTGATTTGCAAATTGTGACACATACTCTTCGTGGTTCAGCTGTCAACGAGGAAAAATCATCCCATGAAGATTCTGCTAGACACGGTGTATATTGAAGCAAAATAAGTCATCGCATGCATGTTCTAGGATCAGTCGATGTGGGAGTCATGAATAATTCTTCCAAGTAAACGCGCGGTTGATGGCTAATGAATCAACCTCTTAGTTTTTCTTTTTTTTAAGTAGGGGCACCCACAGAGGTGCACCCTTCCAAAAATAGGCGTATGCCCCTTCAAGCGCCGCGCACACGGTATTTTTTAGTAAAAGGCGAAAGAATAGTTCACTATGTGCTCAGCGCCTCTTAGTTTAACATCTTGATTTCTAAGAGCTAGCCCCAACACCAAAAGATCCGCAGTAATCTGAAAGTTTTCTGTTTACTTGAAACTGAAGTGGCTTGCTTGGTCTGGACTAAACTAGATAATAAACTGAAGGGATAGTTTTGGTTGAATTGGGCAAAACATAATAAACTAGATACAATACCTACCAGTGCAACATGGAAATACAAATTAGATTGGACATCATTATAGCCAAGGCACTAGTATTTTGCAGAAGAGTTTCTACAGTGTATACCTTTTCATTCATAGTCAAGTAGTCTCAGAGTAACATCCTGCAGGGTCTCTCGTTTTGTATACATAATATGGACAAGTTATACATATCCAATGATGGTTTAATTAATTAGGAATAACAGAGTTGTTTTCCTTTGCATACCTTGTGAACCCAAATCTCCCAGTTGAAATGGATCTCTTCAAGCCAAGAGGTCCCTTTACCAAGCTGACAACTCCATTTCTAATATTGTTGAATTTTGAATTCTGTTCCCCAGACACAGCTCCTTTTGAGGACCCTGTTTTCATACAAAACTCAAAATTCTGCATCGGAAATTGCTCGCTTCGATCCATAGAAAAGTGGAAATGCTCCATCTGGTTTTCCAAGTCCTCATCATCTTCATCATTATGTAAATTCAACACCTCAATCAAAGATACTGATCTTCTTAATCTCTGGATCTCATGATTTTGAACACGAAAGCTCTCTTCTTCCCTATCTTGAACCACCAAGACACTTCCACTACTTGTATGCTGGTATTGATTGATCCGCTCCAGCTGTGAGTTATCTTCAACAGAAGGCAAAACTTGTCGATGATGATGAGCAGGAGGCACCAAGGCAATAGCAGGAGCAGCAATATTGGACCGACAAAGCGGACAACTAGAGTGTGACTTGAGCCAAGCATCAATACAAGGAACATGAAAAGCATGGCTGCACTTTGGCAATAGCCTTAAGCTCTCATTTTCTTGGAACTCACTCAAACAAACAGAACAGTCTGTACCTTCTACCACCCCATCATTCTTCTTAAACTTGTGAACCGTGATGGACTTGATCAGTGATTCTTCCATACCAGTGTTAGAGCCTTGCCACGATTCATTAACCGTGTTCGGATTCGCTTCCCTGTCAATATCCCTAGCGCCGGTACGTCGCCGGCAATACTTGGATATGATGGTGTAGTACGTGACAAGAATAAAAGCACTAGCAACGATGCCAATTAGGGCAATAATGAGAGGAGAGAAGTTTATACCAGAACCCTCTTCGGAGCTGTCGCCGAACTCGGAAGGTGGAGGAGGAGCAAAGAACATGTAACACCATTGTGGGCAGTAGATGCTGCAAACTCCTTGAGAACAGTCTTTGAAAGACTCATACGGTGGCCAAGGATATTGGTTACTATTGCTTGCAGAGCCCATATGACCCAAAAAAAAAAAACACTCAACAACTCGATCTCTTTGATTCCCTCACTCGGATTAGCTTGATTTATGATGATAACATTTTCCTCAAGAAGGAACTGAAAGAGAGAGGAGATGAGAAAGTGTTAAAGAAAAGAAGAGCAAAACGAGGGGCTTAGATGCAAAGGGAAGCAAAGAGAAGCAAAAGGGAAGGTGGAAATGGATGTGATATGTGCCTTATATTCCACTTTAGCTTCGAGTGTTCTTCTTTAGCGTTGGCATTATTCAGGAGAGGTGGTGGTTGCTTTTCTTGTCTATTTTAAAAGTTTGGATGATTGGTGGTTGTACTGTATTGTGATCCAAGTGAGTAATCTATTAGCTTAAGAAACCATCAAAAGCTAAGTCATCGTTTAGTCGGTGATCAGTATAGGTGAGACTGGACTCTGCATTTTCTGTACAAGTTTCTCTACCACACTTCCCAACTAACTCCATTTATTCAATGCCACCTTATAGAAAGGTCATGCTCACACATCTAGAACAAAATAAGAAACTCGTTAATGAGTTCTATAATGTTAGTATATGTTTCGAAGTAAGTAATTAGAATGACACGTATTAACCTCAGAACAACGTAATTGCGCATAATGCTCAAAACAACTGTAAAAAGAGCATAAATTGTCATTGTTGAGAATGATGTTTAACAATTCGCCAAAGTGAAAAATCAAAATTAACTTTGCTTTCATCGGTAATTTAATTTCTAAATAATGATCTAATCGAGAACAAAATCGGCGGAATCTAATTTTTTTTCTTAGTCAAGTAAGTTGTAATTGGGTACTAGTACTGTATATATTTTGTTTAAAACAAGGGACATGAAAATGGTGTATAGCATTATACCTCTTAGGAGTTAGGATATCATCGAAAAAAAAAAAGTGAACAAAATTTACCTCTTAGGATTTACTATTGTGATAGTATATGTCAAAAAGAAACTTGATTAGAGCAATATTTAGTTTCTTAACAGTTTCTTTCACCTCTGCAGTTGGAGTTTTGTGCCAAGAGAAGGTAACAAAGATGCCCATAAGATAGCTAGAGCAGCTCTATCTCTACCATTTCCTACCTATTGGTGGTAAATGGTGTCGGATTGGCTTGCTCCTATAGTTAATGATGAGGCCAGTTCATAAGTTTATACTTTATAGTAGAAGTGTGGTACTATTCTTAACCTTTTTTTTTAGGTTGAATGAGGTCACTATATTCTTTTGATATATTTTTTCTTATATTTGGAATGCACTACTGTACTATTTGATCCTATAATAATAAATTATTTATCTTGAAATTGTCTAAATTTGAGGGAGGTTGGTACTAGACCGAATATTATTTGGTCTAGCGGCATAATCTTCTCTTAATAAGTGAGAGGTTGTGAGTTCGACTTACCAAGTTGTAATATTTGATAAGAAAAAATTGAAGGAAGAATTTCCTATTTCGTTGATTTTTAAAACAAAGTTTGGTTGAGACGAGGCTATCTAGTGGACTTGGATCCTCTCCTTATGTTTGTGTGCTCATATTACCTCATAAGACAGCCTCAGCCGTCCATTTTATATCAACGGTCATGATGTCTTTATTTCAGATTGAAATGATTTTTTCTCATCTCCTCTGTCTCTTCCTCAAAATCTCGTCCAAGATAACCTATTCTCATCTATACTTTTTTTTTCCTGAGAAGCTATACTTAATCGAAAGAGAACAACTTATTCTCATTCATACCTGAGCGGCTGAGCTCATCTGTACTTTTTCCTCAGCATAGCAAATTATCAATCCAACATTCTCAAGCTCTTTGAAATTACATAAAATGAATTTGTAGTTTCAATTATGTTCGAATAATATCTCCATATGCATGTCCTCCGATGTTAAAATTACACGAACAACTATCTTCAAAAAGTCTCCTGAAAGGCTGAAATGGTTTTACTGCTAACATTATGCGGATAAGAATGAAGTTCTATCTAGCCTCGCTTAAAATCAGATTCTTCTTCTTGAGTTGCCAATTCTCACAGACCTCAAATTAAAGCACCCATCATAAACCCATTAAACAACCCATTACTCCCTCACCTCATCAAATTGACAAATTCAAGTCCACATCCTCAGTGCTAGTCCTTTCCCTACAATTCTCATCGGAGGACTGCTCGCATGACTCGGAACCCCAAAACCACTTGAAATCTCACTCTGAGATAGGATTTCGTGTTTGATTTCAGCTTCAGATCAGGCGTGGTTCTTAATTGGTGACTCGACGGCGAATTTTGGGGTCTTGCTCCGGTCGTCTAAGATGATATTATCCGGTTCTTAGTTGGATTCCTCTTCTCCGACACCGAATTGTCAAAGCCCGTCCCGCTCTAGCCTCGATTGGGGCACGAGTTATATTTTTGAGAAAAGACATGAGCTTCTGGGTTCTGGTATAGATGTGAGGAAGAGAGACGAGAAAATGTTTTTTTATTTTTTGTTCGATATAGTTTAGATCAGACGAGATTTTGGAAAGAGAGAGAAGAGAGAGAGGAGATGAAAGAAACCTAAAATAAAGACATCTTGACTGTAGATTTAAAATGGACGGCTAAGACTGTCTTATGAGGCAATATGAGCATGAGGAGGAGAGGATCCAAGTCCCTATCGGGTAGATTGGAAGCCACATTATTCATAATCAACTCTTGTTTGGCGCAGTGTGGATACCATTATAAGATGGATCATGGACCAGTGAAATTTTTGTGAATTAATATAGAAAATGACTGCTTACAATCATTTTATAGCTAATCACGTGAAACCATGTGAGGTCTCCCATATGGGATTGAAAACTTGACCCTTTGCCGACTCAAGTAGCAGAAAACTTGACAAAAATATAAAAATCAAAATATTAAACTAAAACAAAATTGAAATTTTTTAAATGCGGCAGTTCACAAAGATGATCGGCAAAGGGTCAAGTTTGAAAGTTGAAACCTATAATGATCAGTTCGATCGATATACCAGAGTCTTGCGGGGGTTCATTGGACGCTGGTCAAAGTCAGCTTTATGAAGGGTTAAAATATGAGAAAATGATCATTTAGTACTAATTTCGGTCTCTTATTACTCATTCAATAACAATCTTTTTTATGAGCTCATTTGAAAATAAGGTAACTTCTTTTGTGTCCAAATAAACAAATCTTTACTTAAAATTTTAACAAACAATATCATTTTAAGACTATTTTGTCATTACTCCTTAAACATGCATAGAGAGAAGACTTGGTCAAAATCTTACCGGACTCCGGTCAACATGTTATTGACCCTTAGTAAACATGTTACTAACCCTTAACAATAAATTACTGACCCCCAGTAAACATGTTATTGACCTTTAGTAATAAATTATTGACCCTAGTAGTTGTTTGCCGGAATTACTGACCCCCAGTAAACTTGTTATTGACCCCTAACAATAAATTACTTACTCCAAATAAATATGTTATTGGTTCCTAATAATAAATTACTGACCTCCAGTAAACATGTTATAAACCATTAATAATAAATTACTGACCCTAGTAATTGTTTGCCAAAATTACTAAGCTTTAGTAAAAATGTTATTGATCTCAAACAATAAATTAATGATCTTTAGTAAACATGTTATAGACCACTTTAACGTTCGATTTTATAAAAAATAATCTTGAAATTTAAGAAGAAAAGAAAAACATAATATATAAAATTGTATTGAGCCTAGTAATAAGTTTATTGCCCCTCAGTAAATTTATTACCTCTAGTAATAAATCTATTACTTTAGTAAAAAGTTGACTCCCTTGTTCTTGTTTTTACTGCCCCCAAATGCAAATTGAAGCTCCGGCGAGCCGATTTGCACTTCATCGGCGACGAGATCGGCCTCAGCTTCATCGGGGGCGAAAAATTGAGCCTTAATTTCTGCTTCTGAGGAGTCAAGTCATCGATGCATCCTCTAAACTCCTCAACGCTCCTCTCTGAATCGGCGTCGTCGACGCTAAGGGTTCAGTGATAGTGTCGTCGGAAAGCGATGACGTCGGCGGAGTCTGTTTTGCTTACGCGAGGAGAGACACGAAAAGGAGTGGCGCACGGCCGAAGGAGTGGACGATGTCGACGGCGTAGTTGATGACGAAGCCGGCGATGGCGACAATAAAGAAGTCGGCGACCATAAAGGGATATCGTCGGCTGAGGTAAGAGGCACAGACAGGCCCAGACCTGAGGTGAGGCCCAAGAGGCCGCTGCCTCAGGCCCAAAACCTTTTATGGGGCTTATTGGGGCATCAAAATCAAGAAATAGATAAGGAGACCAAATATGATAGGAAAGACAACATTCATTGATTGGTGAAATAGAAAATGAAAAAAAAAAAAAAAAAAACATTCATTGATCGATAGACATCGTTCCTCACCTACAGATTACTACAGTTTCTCATGCAACACCTACCAAGCCTTTTTGACTGATATGCCATTATAAAAACAAAATGATACATCATTTATTTATTTTTTTTTACTGCTGAAAGATAAGAATTGGAAGTTCATTAATTGTTTGGGAAACAAAAAGCTTTAAACAGCCGTATGCAATAGAATTCCATGGTCAAAAATAAAACTTAATGATAGAGGCAACCTTAGGGTAAAGCTCTAAAAGCCAAAGGATGAACTACATTGTTCGTCGATTTCTTTTTTTTTTTTTTTTTTTTTTTTTTTGCGACAAAAGGCACCATTCTTAGAACTCGTCTCAGGTCCGGCCTTAGGCACAGACCATGTCAGAGAGAGAGAGAGTTTAGATCCACAAATCTTCTTATCGAGAAGAAAGATAAAAGATAAGGATGAGGTCGAATAAGATATTTTTTAAGAATCATTGGAATGGGCTAAGGGAAAAAAAATTCATCGAAGTGGGTTTTAAAATCTCTGTTTTTGTGTATTTGGGCATTTTCTCAAAATATGGTTATCAGTACTTTGAAAAAAAAAAGATATCGGATATATTGAGGATGTATCGGTGATATCCAGGAAAAAATATCAGAATTTGGGGAAGAAAATTTATTCTGAAATTTATTAAATTTACATATAAATAGTATAAAACTACAAACATCAACTTCATCTACATCTAAAAAGAGACTCTAGGTGGTTGAAAAGACGCACGATGGTCCCTCACTCTTCATCCAGATATCCCTCGAGAGATTACTCTTCTCCCTGAAATCATTTGAGACCCTCACTTTTGATGGGAATATACCTCAAAGAAATTACTTATCTCTCGAATATTTTTAGTGGTGATTTTTCTCTATGCCAAAAAACTTTACTAATATTTATTTAATATATCAGAAATATCCTAAATATCAAAGATATTTGATGGTATCAGAAATACGGTGAAAGATAAAATATTTATCTCTAGATATATCGATCATTCTAAAAAAAGAAATATCGGGAGATATATCATATAGAACACAGAGATTTTAATCCTTGGTTAGGTCATCGTAACACTCGACTATCGATTCTAGTTATTCTGATCTACAACTCTTTAAGATGAAGAATCTTGTACCTACGGGCTACAAGATCTAATTATTCTCATGAGGTACTTAACGGTGGGCTCAGATATTTTTTATTCTTATTTTTTCTTTGAAAAGCTGGACTTAGATGTTAATTGGGTTCATACTAGGCATGTACTTGGGTCTGCCCAAGCCCAGAATTTAATGAAACCAAGTTTGAGTATTTCGGGCTATTTGGAAAACGAAACCCAAGAAGGACCGGACCAAATCAGGCCTAGTTGGAATTTCAGGCCCAACATGATCCAGTGGTGATTGCTCCTCTGACGTAGATCCCATCTGGAAATTTTCTCATGTCTTTTTGTTAAGAAAGTTTCGGATCTCGATGCCGTTGCTGGAACTACGGAAGGAGGCGTTGATCGAAAAGTGAGCGTAGCTGAATCTCATCTTGTAGCGGTAGCCTTTGGTCATGCTGGTGACGGCGGCACTAGTCTTGCGGGTGGGGAACCACGACTCGATCTTCAGCTTCTTCTTCTCCGTGGACTAAGGGAGATTGTTCTTATCTTCATCATCAATTTCGATCCCCTCTAATTAAGACGAAGAAGAAGCGATTTCCATAATTCAAGAAAGAAGATCAGATTTACCAAATAGAAAGATGCAGCCATGAATTGGGGAAGAAAAAGCACATCTGCCAAATTCTTAGGTGAAGACATAAATTGAGTGAGTTGCAATTTGGGGATGAGGAGATGAATTGAATCGAAATTGGGAATTTAGGGAAACGAAGATGAAGACTGAAGAAAGTAAGAGAGGTTGAAGTGAGGCTCGAATTGAGGGTGAAGTGTTTTAATTTCTATTTATTTATTATTTATAAACTAATCATATAATGACAAATGACATACTTTGGTTTCGGTCATGTTCTAGCTTTCGGGCCCAAGATATGCATAATTCGGGGGTTGTGAAATTTTAATTAAATTTCGCAAGCTCAATCGTCGTTAGTATAATACGAGGAGCTGAGGATTGATAATCAATTTAAATTCTAACTTAATTAATCTAAATTAAGGACATAAATACACAATAACAAATTAGAGAAACAAACAAACATATAGGTAGACAAACAATAATGATGGAATCTAGGGTGTCAGAATTAACCACTAACAATCATGTTTATGTATCGATGCAATTAACAAACTCTTTCATTTCTTATATGACAATTCTCGTATCTAAGTCCAGGTACGATACTTAGATCATAGTTTTCTTTAAGTGTATGATTCTCTCCAAGTATGATAGTCGTATATCCTAGCATGCAGTTTATCTAGGTACGACATAAATTAACACACATAACTCATTATAGAAAACATGAGAATCATGTAAATCATTACTTTAGGTACGATAATAATGTAATTTACAATTCTTAATCACAAGAAGCTAATTTGCATTATATTGCATGTACGCCTCAAATTCATCTTCTAACTACTAGATGTAAAGCTGTAAGGTGATCAATCAAAGAACTTAAACATAAAACACCAATTCAAATAGTGACTAGGAATCATCATGAAAAAACTATAAATCTATTAATCAATCATCAAAAACATAAACAATCATGTTAGGGCATCATCCTAATCTTATAAAAAGTTTAGCAAAATTTAACTAAGTAAACATAGCAAAAGTATAAAAAGAATGGAAAGGGGAAGATGGGTGGATCGTCTATACTCCTTTGGGCGTCTTCGATGTGCTTCTGAGACCTCTTCTCATATGAAATTCGTGCTCCTTTATATAGAGAAGTTTCATGCTCATCTTTAACTTCAAGTTCCCTTGTATGACTCGGATTCAAGTACCTTTCTTGATATGGCCGGAATGAGAAAACCTCGAGATATCTTTTGTAGAAGTAGAAAAACATCTATTTATCGAATACTCATCTACATCAGTGTCCTTTGAAATTAGGATTGAAGATCTTGTGCCAAGGAACTTGATGTGACCTATCTACATTCAAATGATCATAACTCACTCTAGAAGCAGTGGCGGAGGGATGAAATTTTCGCTATGGGGGCACACAAAGAAACCAAACAGGAAATAACTACTGATTAACGAGCACAAAATTTAACATTTTTTTGTAAAGGAAATTTTAGTTTTAGATATCAAAATTTGTCCAATTCAATTCTTTTGTTGGTCTCCATTTGCAATCACTGCATTTAAGGGTATGATTGATCAAGCATCAACTCGAATTGAAGCTCAAATTCCGACAGTGCTGCAATTCGTACAATGTCGTCGTCGCCGGTGGAGTTGAATCTGGGAATGAAGATACTAGAATCAAGTTTTGGATCGGGAATGACATTTAATTTAACTGTAAAAAAATTTGACGGTCTAAGGAGCTGGTCTCCTATAATGATGGGTATGAAAAAGAAGAAGAGGAGAGAGATGTTCTCTCTTTTTTTTTTTTCTATGAGAAGAGAGAGATGTTCTTTAATTAATTTATCAAAATGAAAGTGTGTTAGGCCGAATGAATACTTCGACTCATGTATGTGGCTTTTGTTGTGTCGTTAGAAAGTTAGGGAATCATGGGGTTGCACGGCTAGTTCTAATATTCTTGTGAGGGCACATTTGCATCACAAGGCCAGATGTCAAAATTTCACTGGGGGTACATTTGCATCAAAAGACCAGATGTCAAATTTTCACTGGGGGCACAGGCCTCACTCGTCCTCAACTGGCTCCGCCCCTGTCTAGAAGTATTGAAGTTGATTCATAAAATCCTAGAATTCCTTAGCTTCCCAATGATATAAGCCCTATAGTATGATTCCATCCAAGTCATTCCCAGTAACTTGGCGACGTTGGATGTTCTCCATAGGCAGATTCTAGTACTTTGGATAAAAGTCGCCTTTCAATCCTATTTTTCTCATCTTAGCTTCTTTTATTCTCTCTATGTCACAAACCTGCATAAACACTAAATTAACTTATACGGGAAAACAATCAAGTTGTAGAAACCCTGACATTCTGAAGTCCTCACTCACAAAGCTAAATATCCATGTACTGAAGCTCCTCATAAAAATATAAAACTATATGAGTTCACTCCCAAGTTCTTACTAAGCTCTTTGCGACTTAAGGCAGCACCTGGAGGAGTTCTAGCCTCAATGAACCACATAATCAAATGAAGTAAAGAAGAAACGGGCAGACTATAATTGGATCCAAAAATAAAAACCATCAAAGAAAAGTGCTACTGTGGAACTTCAACCATCACCAACGGAAGCTGCCTGTGCTTTCTTTACCAAACCTCCTAACTCTAATCGCAATGGCAAGGAGAAAATTTATGTTTATGTTTTTTTTAAACTTTGCCTATGACTTTGCTTATCATGCTTAGTTAGTAGGCTCTCAAATAACTAGAGCAGCTTAACCGTCAAATGATTAAGACTAATCTATGTGTCACTGTGATCTTGCATCACATATTTTTTATCTACCCATAGTCAGTAGAGGGTTGGTATGTAACGACCTTTTCTGACTTGAGATATAATTTCAGTTCGACATCTTTTAAAAACAAAAAAGAAGAAGATGGATTTGAAGTAGTGCTACAAACTTAAGTGCATTTTCCAATGAAGTCAAAGCCAACTCAAAACTCACAAAGTTAGTCACAGATCCAAATCAAAGTGTGTAAGCAAGATGGTAACTATGATATAAATAGAGAAACAAGACCAAATGATCGACCAATATAACAATTCAGCGTAACTATACATCTAAATAACTAACACCAAGCTGTAGTAAAAAAATTGAGCAATATCTTAAAGTCGTTGATCAAGAATTAAAGCTCGACCCTATAAAGTGAGGAGTGGGGTGATCTTGGTTTGTTTTGTGTAGTTAAGTTGATTGCATTAGATACAAAAGACCCAAGTCAGAAATGATTCCCATCTGATTTCTTTTGTTTGATAATGCGATAACAAACTAGAGAAAACATTTTCTTTGTCGAGAATAGTTGAATTCAAAATGGAGAATTATAGAGTCGAGTTTGCAAACAAGTCATAGAAGATCAGGCATTAACAATCATTATATTAACCACCGCGTTATAAGTCAATAGAAAATAGAAAATAAGTGGATATTCATAAGCTTGCAACCACAAATTAATGTTCATCTAGTCTAGTTTGTCCATTAAATCATTCTTTCACTTGCCATACCAAATAACCAAAAAGGTAAAAGAAAAAAGTCATTTAGACTTTATTGTTGTAGACATTATTTGCAAGCTTTTACATTTGTAACTCTTAGACATGTTTTTCGTGAAGCAAACGGTGTCGCTCATAGACTTGCGTATTTTGCTAGTATATCCATTTTGGATGAGTTTTGTGTCGATCCCTTTCAAGATGTGCTTATTGAGTATGCGTGTACTTTCTCACGAGATTTATGATCTATGTCCCCCTTATTGTATTTTCAATTTCTCATGAATAATAATATAGGAGGGAGTATTACAACTCATTCCTAATGGGAGACCCAACCCGTTTTTTAAAAGAAGAAAAAAAAAGACTTTATTATTGTGATAATAGAATAACCTGAAGCAAAGTCCCTCCATGACTGAATCATGCCTTTCTTCTTAGAAACAGGTGGAAACAACAAATCTACACAAGAAAATTAAGTTGGATCAAATGAAATAACATTAATTTAACATGCTATAATTTTTGGGTACGCGTTAGGAAAATGATATTTTTATCAAGACCTTACCTTTGATATAGAAGAGGTTTTTTCAAAATTATTGGCATTGACACCGTTGTTCGGTTTTGAAGACAAAACAGCTGAGAACATATCAGATATACTCTTTTGTTCTTTTTTCACTTTGTTGAATTTGTATGTAAAATCTTCGCCTGATTTTGGGTCCCTCTCATACCAATCACGAAATTTTGGCATTGGCTGTCACAATATTGCAGAACTTATTCGCACAATAAAAGAATGAAATGTTTCGTATTAATAATTAGAAACAAACCAAACTAAAAAATTAAGACATACACATACATAACATTATTGAGATAATAATAATATATATATATATATATATATTGTTGTCTATTACTCTCGTTTTTATAATCAATATTGGTTAAGAGGTTAACTAATAATTTTGAGGTTTTGAGTTTAAAAGCTCGCTGACATATTACGTAGGATGTGTGACTAATTTAATAATTAAAAATCATTGATCTTTAATTTATTCTAGATGTTATAATATATATTATTAATGATCAAATTACTCAATAGCATTGATCTTGACGTATATTAGTAGTGTATGTGTTAGAGACTAAGAGAGAGAGAGAGCTTACAATCATGTCAATATCACTAATACTAGAATGTTTGTGATGATGCTCAGTTGAACCAGTTCTTTTTGTCAATGTCAATGAATCCATACTTTGCTTCTTAGATCTCTCCCGCAACCGTTGTTTTCTTTGTTGTTCTAGTATATGTGATGAATTATTAGACTTGAAACTCATCTTTTCACTACACACAGATAACTCTGCTTCATCAAATCTGTGGCGGCGGTGACTCAAACTTCCAATATGTGATGACTGTGACGCAATGGTTTCAGATTCCAAGGAGTACTCTCCATTTTCTCCAGCAACAATAGGGATTTTGATCTTCACCGGCCCTTCTTTCACTTTCTTTTTCTCGACAACGGTGAAAGCTTCTGGATTCTCCTCAGGATCGTTGGGGTTCATTATCTTCACTCCATCTTTCAATTTACCTTTGCGAGCTTTGTCAAAAACGACAGTGTATAGTATAGTGCCGGCCTCGTTGTTCCAATCGCCGAACTTCGGGACATGAGGTCTTTTCTGCTCGTAAGTACTCATTTTCAAAACAAATGAGATGATTAGAGTTTAGTGAAGAGGGCGGTGGTGATTCATATATATACATATATATATATATACAGTATTATATATATGAGACAATTTAAGAGCAAGAATTGAGAGAATTAGCTGGTTCCCTTCGGACATTTTGATGAGTTCTAAAAATTGAGAGAATAACAATGTGTTGGTTTTGTTCGCTAGTTTAAAAAAAAATATAACTAATTTCTAAAAATACATGACTAGCAACCACGCACATCAGTTCTTCCTTGTCTGTATTCTCTAATTTCAGACCAAAATAAAGGATAGTGACACGACCACCCCGAATTTCACCCTAAATCCGGAGTAAATCGTGCGGGGACCACCTCCAAGGAAATATTTACCGCAAAATTCGGTACAACCTCCCTTGGAAATTGACAACCCTTCCAAATCAAAAAACTGCAAACACTCTTAAAATTCTCAATCCACCCTTAACTTCTAGAGCCTTCGTGCTCCCCAAAAACAATCACCACCAACAAGATAATAAACATTATCTAAGATAATACACATCCTCCGTCAAATATTCTAAAATATCAACAAGCATTCACCCACAACCAAAAATGTAAACATTAAACCCAAGTATTCAGAGCTACTAGACACTCGCGGAAGTAAGAAAACACAGGTAGGTTAAACAAGTAACCTACTGGTGAAAGGTAGTGGAAATACGGGTGACTATGCCTCGTCTCCTACTAGTTCCAATCCGAACTCTGCAGACTGGGCATTTTAAAACGAAGGGCCCATGGGAAGACATTTAATAAAGTTAGAGTGAGTGGACAAAAATAGTTTAATAACAAAATATTTATGCATTCCCATTTTAATTTCATAGATAATATACTGCATGCGGCAGCTTAAAAGTGTTCAACTTATAAACTGGCAATTTCACGACTAGCACTGGCTAGTCACAAACTCAAATAAAATGGAGCCTCTCAGGCTAAACTATATATAAACATATATTCGTATGTATTACACTCGTCAGACTCCTTGTATGAATCCTAGAAACAATTTAGAAAAATAGAAATTCATACAAGGCTACAACGCTGGCGTCTAACGCTCACGTTACGCCATAATGATATTTTTCCTCATTATGACCGAAAAGACGGTGTGTATATATATATATACGCGCATATCCCCTATATAAATTATTATATTTATATAGGGCTACGACGATTGCGTCTAACACTCACGTCGCACCATAATGGAATTTTACCTCAGTATGGTGAAAAAGCACGTATAGCTAGCTAGCATCTATTTATATACATACTATCCTCATAAACATCCAAAATATGTATATCCACCGAAAATCTCATTTTCGGGATCTCTCCAAAAGAGGAAAAATTGTCAAATAGCCGAGAAATCAATAAGTCTCGTCAGAAGAAATAAGTGATCAATAAAATCATTCATCGCATGCTTTTCAATTAAAAACAAAGGTCCACTCACAAATTAGGCCTAAGCCTGATGACGCTCCGAGGCTTCTTCTGCTCGGGCCTCCTCACGTCCTGTTCCAAATATATAATTAATTTCCCACTAAAAATCCAATATTTATACAAAATAGGTAAAATTAACCGAGAGCCATACCACGCTCATCATTGCCTAACTTCAATATTCTTAAATCGGAATGACCCAAACTTTAATACCATACTCGGCAGCCGTACATACAACATTTCCCAGAAATTGACTTAAATTCTACGGCCGGATTTTACATTATTTAACCGTCAAAATACCAAACTTCGGAAATTCACAAACCTATCCAAAACTCATCCGAAAATTCCACAATTCACTCCATTAAATTCCTCTAATTATTACATATTTAAAATCATACAAAACCCCAAAACGGCGGCGGCCGGAGGCCAATTCCGGCGACCTCCAAATCCTATGAAATTTTAACAGCATAATCCTCTCATCATGCTCTACAACTTTCCTAACTAGCACAAACACCAATTCCAAGCCTAACTAGGTCAATCGAACGAAAACATCCTAAAAGCCCTAGAATTTCCTCCTTGAATTTCTCCTTACCTAGCTCAAGAGGGAGTGAGCCTTTTGGAGGAGTTGCTACACGGGAGGAGAGCTACAAAACCGTACCAAGCTTGCCCGGATTGGTGGCCGGAGGAGGGAGTTCCGGCGACGGAGGGCTTTAGGCAGCCGAGCCTTTCGGGCTGGAATACTCCTTCACGACGGAGCTAGGGCAGCTGTCACCGGTCTAGAATGGAAGCTGGGTTGGAGACCGAGCGAACGGGACCGGTTTGGCGGCGAACGGTGGTCGGACGGCGGCGGACGGGCGGCCGGAAAATTGGGCAGCGGGAGGGACTCGGGGAGAGAGAAACCGGGAAGAAGAGAGAGAAGAGAGAGAGAGAGAAATGGTTTGGGCCTCACCCATCCGGCCCAACTCCTCTATATACAACCCAATTCCCAAAAATTAACACCCCAAAAAATAATACCCTATAAAAATTACCTTTTACTAGCTAAAATTTACCATTTTTACCGTCGTTACCTTTTTCTCTTACGAATAACTCTCCGAAATAATCGTCCCCCAAAACCCCTCTAGGGACCAATTAAACTATATCTCAATGTCAGAGACGGTAAAATTCTTATTAAAATCAAGCTAGTAAATAAGGTAAAAATTTAAGGGTCGGAATGTGACAGATAGTAATACATGATCTAAGGGGCGGATTGAATAATTAATTGAAATTGCATATGCTGGTCAAATTGGTAATTATATGATCCTCTAAAATATATTATGGTCTAAGTAAATCATGTTTGAAACCCAAACTCCCAAAGTGCATTCATCGGTAATTTGCTCGGAACCATCACCAAAGCACTCATTTGCTTGTATTTTAATTTGTTAAACACAAGATTGGGCGATAATTTTATTTCAAAAGAGAAAAAAAGACAAGAATTTTGGCATAGAAGAGTTTATTCAAGGAAAAGGAATGAAAGAACGAGATACAGGCCTTGATTCAAAGGTACAAGGCTATAGTTTTTTTGTTTGGATTCGGGTTCGATTGATGTCATTTTGTGATATTTTTTTTTTTTTTTTTTGAGAAATGACTTCACACCATATACTACTGAAAATAGGAGAACAACATGAATACGATCGCCCTCGTTGACTAAAAAAGAATTAAGTCATGCAAAACTACCTCAGACTTAACAATCCTAAACAATCTCTATGTTGTAAACCGTAGTTGTAAAGCAATTTAGTTTGTAAATCCACTATTGATTATGTTATTCGAACATGATTTCTACATTTGATTTGTTGATAATACCTTTATTCCCTTAAGCATCGACATCGGCGAGGTAGGCTATGAGCCGCTCTTTAAAGAAGTTTGCAATTTTTTTATAGACAGGGGTATTATGGGGTTTAGAGAAGTCCACAAATTCAAAACCTGAAAAGATTGTGTATTGAGGAATTACTTTTGTGTTAATAAAAATTTAGGTAAAATACTGTATAGTCTTTGTGGTTTGAAGTCGACATATGTTTAGTCCTTATGATTTTATTTTAATCTGAATGGTCCTTAGAGTCATGATTTTTCATCCAAATTGTCATTCCATCAATTTTCTCAATTTAATGGCCACGTCAGCAATTTAACTGAGAAAATTGACGGAATGACTATTTAGATGAAAAATTGTGACTTTAAGGACTATTCAGATTAAAATAAAACCATAAGGACTAAACAGATGTCGACTTTAAACCACAAGGACTAAACTGTTTAAGGAAATTATATTTCCGTCCTTCTGTTATGTGTCTTGCCCTAATACACGTAAGATTAGTTAATCCGGTTTCCTTATTAGAATAGATTACAGTTGATAGAACTTCTAGATCCTTTGGGAGACTCTATGTAATACTTATAAATATGCCTTTCTATCAATGAATGAGAAGACCGTTATTCTCGTTATCTTTTCTCCTTCAACACGTTATCAGCACTGTGCTCTAACCCGAGCTGATAACGAAAACCCTAGAAATCTTAAAAAAAAAAAAAAAAAAATCTAAAATTTTCCGCTGCCGGACACCCATAAATTTGTTATGGGCACCCAATCGCCAATCCTTCCCCGGCGATCTCCTGCCTCGCCGCCACTGCCCCTACGGCGGGCAACTCTCCCACCTCCTGCACAGCAACCCAGCGCGAAACAGGCTGGCCCCCCCCTCGCCCAGCTGCTCCGCGCACGCCCCGCAGCCGACAGACCTGCTCCGACCCGGACCAGTCCGCCTCTGCTCAGCCTCCACGCGCCGTTCTTGGTCGGCTAGCCCAAATTTCAGCAGCGCACCCATGCGGACCACCGATTCGGCTGCCCTGCTCCGATGCGCCCTTAGCCCAAAACGGTGGCTGAACCAACCAGCCTAACTCCGATCGGGTTCTGCCTCGACCCGGATTCAAGCATCCAACCCGAACCGAACTGAATATACGAGGGGCAAAACGGTAAATTTGCCCCTCCGGGTAAAAAGTTTTTACCTAATGAGTAAAAACAGTTTATTTACAGTAGTAACTATTTAATTAGTTTTACTGCTTACTGTTTTTATATATATGGTGAATATTACTAACCATATGTTTTCATTTTATGAAATTCGCGCGACGGATCGCGATGGAATTACGAGAGCAACTTCTCTACACGGACGTGGAAGTAAGCATGAAATTTGCAAGGGCAACTTCTGTTAAACGAAAAAACGCTAGCAAGTAAGCTTTTATAAAAGTTACCGCTTTTGAATTTTAATTTCATAGCCGGGCTTCATAGCCTTCTTCTACCCCCACCTTTCTTATAACGTGGGTTGATGTGAGGAATTGGGACCCCTCATATCAAAGTTGAAATTTGTGACGGTTTGACAAGTCACGGTATTACGATGAAATATTGTCGTTGTTAATAAACGGACAAACACCGATTTGCAACGGAAATTGTCACGGTTAACATCGATTTGTGACGGAAATTGTCACGGTTACAACGATTTGTGACGGAATTTGTCACGGTTTACATCGAATTGAGTTATCATAAACTATGGTCTTGACCTAATTCAATAATTGGAATTAATTATCGTATACCGATAATAGTTACTCTTCCATCTTGTTGTTTTGATATAATTGACCGAAACATGCGTCCTGAATTTGACATAAAAAAAGTGACGAATTGATGTCACGAATTCTGAAAAGAGGGAGAGGCAACGCCTCGAACCCCACATGTCATATAAAGATTGGGCTAGTAAAAGAAAAATCTTGTTATTGATGTGGTTCTACATCTGTTCATTAATTGCAAAGAAAACAATATTCTGGTCAATGTATACAAAATATATGGAGTTCTTGTAACAAGAAACTCACTATATATATGGAAGAAGATGAGAATATTATTCTCACAGTTATGGATTTTAAAAGCAAAAGTTATATTGCGGAAGATATGAAGCATATGACTTCGGTTTATTAGTCTAAGTGACTACAAATCTGTTTATTTTTCCAAGTTTTGTGAAGGCTTACACCTCACATATTTGACTAAAGTTACTTAGTCGTTATATTTTGAATTAAATTCATGGTCAAGACCTCGTTATAATTGTTGGCATATATATTCAGATTTTGTCTAGCACATATGGTTCGATCTACATAAGCTATATGTTAATGCAATATATTGCATTACAACATGACATTACATTGGACTACAAAAGACCACCAGTTACTATAATGGGGTGTTTATAAAGGCTGACATCACATCAAGTATGGCGCAATGCATACTTGGGTGTCATAATTAAACCAAGTGTGGCGCAATGCACACTTGGCATATCATGATGTTGCACAATGCACATCGGTTTTGGATCAAAAGAGGATTTGTAATGTCAAGTGTGGCACAATGTACACTTATACAATTGCAAAGACATTACAAACAAGAGTAGTTTTCTACACTCTTAAGTGGATTCATAATTGCAAAAAGAAAATTACGTTACGCTAAATGTCATCCAAAATTGGATGTTGAAAAATCTTCTTCTTTCTCTACAAGATCCAACAGTGGGCCGTGGATGCTCACGACCAATTTTGCTAAGTTTTGGCATGTTTGAAGTCTTGTTTCGTCCATCTATGTAGTATTACACGTCATATAAATGCACTCTAAAGGATTCCGATACCTTTTTTCAATCTCCATCGAAATGTTGACATATTTCGGTTTCTATGTCTTGACATAAGACTGTTGTCTCTACATTCTGGTATATGAATGTGTTGTAGAGAGATTGAGTGCTTAGCTTATTGCAAGGAATAGACAACTATTCATGGATTTAGTTTTTTTTTATAAATTCGTTGTGACTACGATGACTAGATCATCACAAATAATCAGAGCGGATTAATGCTCAAGTTTCAATGCCTAATGACGTTATGATTCAAGTCACATATGCTATTTATGAATAAGGAAGCAATCGAACCGTGCTATGACTTAACGATATTCACGCCAACGTTTATCACCTGGAAACACATTGTGAGAATTGATGAGAATTTCTTATGTATCACTATCATGAATGCGCAACATTCATGAGTCACTAAGATTCGATTAATTGAATCGGTTCTTGTCACCAATGATGAGAATGGAGACATTGACTCATGTAGGCTTTAACATAAATCGTCCGGGACAATTTTGGACGTGTTTTGATGATCCGTATACTAAAGAGTAAAGACTCTCACGGACATCCTTTCTTTTGAGCAAAGTAAACCATTGAGACCAAAGATCACCAAAATACATTGGTGGAGCTATGAGCAATGCTCACGGCCTATGGATGGCATTAAAACCATTCACGTCATCCTCCTATACAATGTAGGCACTACTCATGCTTTCATAAGCAAATATGACGCCAAAGAACCTTCTATGATCTCACATTGGTCATGTTCGTTACTTGTTTTGTAAAGCCTATTCTTTAGCAAAGATTAGGAGCGACACCCTCCTACGCTAAAGACAATGAAATAAAGAGACTAGCATACACAAGATGCTCAGTCGTTGTTCACTAAGTAAGACATTAATTGCCATGTCTGTTATTTTAATCTGAATGGTCCTTCGAGTCATGATTTTTCATCCAAATTGTCATTCCATCAATTTTCTCAGTTTAACGGCCACGTCAGCAATTTAACTGAGAAAATTGACGGAATGACTATTTAGATGAAAAATTGTGACTTTAAGGACTATTCAGATTAAAATAAAACCATAAAGACTAAACAGATGTCGACTTTAAACCACAAGGACTAAACAAATTTTAATTCTAAAAATTTTAAAAAATAATTACAATAGAGTAGGCAAAGAGTGTCCTCAGGTAAATAGAGCAGCATACATATAACTTCTTTTAATTCTTTTTTTTTTTAAAAGAATAAAAGTTGTTAGGATAGCATGAGAACGATTGAAGATGATAAATGATCAATTTTTATTATGTCTTTAATAGATAGATTTCCTAAATTGATTTATTGAAAAAAAAGAAAATAAAATAAAATGATTTACTTTTATAACTTATCTAATCGTTAATTGCTATCTAATGGATGATAATCGAGTTATAATTTTGTATGCCACAGATCCGCCCCCTATAAAGAAAGCGATAAGGTTTAGTGATGAATGAATAGATTAATTTAATATTTGAGTACATGTTTAATCTGTAGGGTGTAGTAAGACAAATAAATTGTAATTTTATATAAGACATTGTCTTTTGTTTTAATTTTATATAAAGATATTTTAGTCTTCAATATATAAGAAACTTATCAAGTAAACAAAGTGGTTAATAGGGTGAAAATAGTCACACGCTAATGAGATTTTACTATGGTTGATGTGTGCGTTAGCATATATTTGGCATTCAAAACCTTCTTGTTTGATATATTGAATTTAGAGAAAGTTTATGAAGTTACAGGACACCAATCCCATAATTTGAGTTTCATATTCATAATCAGCTAAAGACAAAAAAAAAATAATAACATGTTTTTAAGGCTAAAACTTTTAGTGTGTTAGGATAAACGTTTCTAAAAAAATGAGGTAAACAACTTTTATCTAAAAATCGTGTGCTAGGATGATGAGACATGTGAGGTGCCAACACATTCTAAAACTAGTCATTTTAAGCGAAGAGATAACTTTAAGATTTTGGTTTAAAAGGAATAAATTGTAGATTTTTTCGACCACATAAGAAAAATCTTTGGAAAGCAAGAAAACATCGCGTTGGATTAATACTGTGTGTTATAACCCACATTCTTTTTGTGTGAAATCTCACTTTTCATATGTGGCCAAATATGAAAATAATTAAGATCATGCCAACTCATATCCATTTTGGAGCATATCATACAATTTAATTTTCAGAATCGTTCAGATTTGTATCGATCCAAAACGGAAGGGAATACACTTAGGGAGGATCAAAATATCAAAAAATAGTAGTGGTGCATGCAAAGAAGAATACTCTTAGGTAGGATCTAGTTCTCATATGGAAATCTCCACATTTATGACTACCCTATATAAGAAGCACGAAACACCTCCAGTTATTCATCCTAAATCAAACCCCAGAATATAATTCATATTCCCATTCCATTGAATCCTCTTTCTCAATTTTAAAAGATATGTATCTTGTATGGGGAAGAAAATGATGGCTTTCGCCGGGATGGTGATTATGGTCTTCATCCTCAATCCTTGCCTTGCAATCGGAGAGTGCTACAATGCCTTAGTTGAGTTGTTGTCATGTGCGACGTTTGTGATGAGACTTGGCATAAGGCAGCCCCCAGATGTGTGTTGCTGAGGTATGCAACATGTGGTTGACGGAGCTGACACCACTGATAAGCGCAAGAGTCTTTGTCACACCCCGGTCCCAGCGTCAACGGGTTTTAAGCATCGGACGCTGATTCTGACGCGTGAGAGTGCTACAAAGCGGAATAATAAACAAAATACTTCTAGGCTCGTCGTCTACTATTTTCCCGCAAAACCACGCGCTCAGTGAGTATACCAATGTAATATACTCGAAAGCCATGTCAAACAATAGATCTCACACATAATTATATATAAACGCACATTTTGTAAATAGATATGCTTCACTTTAATTTTAAAACGGAGATATATTTCGTAAATAGATTAAAATCATGATTTTCAACTATTTTGATAACAAATAAAAATATTTGAAACATATTACTCAAATCCACTCACTTCGACAAAGTGAAACCCCATCAAGAACATCGATCGTAAACCGAGCCTCTTAAAAGTCATCTAGAAATCATCGTTAGATCTAACCCAAACTTTAAAGATAGAACGAGGGCATCGATACGAACCCATAACCCTTTACGGATTCAAAATCAAAGTTACAAATCAAAAGTTATAATCCATCGAAATTTTAATCGTAACTCTAGAGAGAGAAAGTCTCTGAAATTTGAGGAGAAGTGAGCTATACATAGAGAGAGAGAGAAGCCGACTCTGAAACTTGTCCTTTTCAAAAAAAAAAAAATATTGAAACTTGTCAACTATCCAAAACAGCAAGCTGCACCTTCAGCACGTGTGAGTCTGCTCCGTGGGGTCCAAGTCATGTAATTTGATCAATAAGAGCGCGCCACGTCGCCATCTTATGTTAATTCAACTCAGTTTTGAGAAAATCGATAAAAATAACTCGAGATTTTGAAAAATTTACCGAAAAATAAAGCTAACTCGTGACGATCTCTACTTTCTATTTCTAAGAAAATTTTTTTTGTGAAATTTCAAGAAAAAGGATATTATAGTCTTTGTCAATGTCTGAAAGACAAAGCTGTTAGTGCTAGTGTTAAAATCAATCCTGAAAAAATTAAACACGCTACTGAGACTTGTGGTGTCAAAATACTTATTTCTATTGATCCCAATGTCGACTGCAGCACGAAAGTAACCACCTTCTCCCTCTCTCATTTTTATTATGTGCTATAGATCATGTTCCTCTAAAGTTTTCCTGTAAAGCTTGTGTGAGTTTTGTAAACAAGTAGACGGTCCATATATTCATAATTCATCCAACATGAGTCTGGTTTGATATGGATGTACTTGTATATATATGATATACAATACTTCAACTGATCTTGTGCTTTGCTGATGTGATATGCATAATTACGGCGTTCTAAAATGACCAAGTAAGACTCGAAGAAGAAGATTACGGGGGTGTATTGTATTTAGATTTATACAGACTTATTTTAATTACCTGACTTTTTAAAAAGTCTGCAGACTCTTTGAAAAGTTCATAGACTTTCACCGATTTCTTGAAACCATTGATTTTTAATCACTGATTTTCACTGATTTTTGAAATCTACAGATTTCACATGAATGACTTATGTAGATTTTTCAATACTTACAGAGTTACAAGAAAAAAAAAAAAAAACAAAGATGCAATGACAAACACATAATGACACCGATTATAAGTTTAGTGTTTATCTATCTAATTTCGATGCATACAGTTGTAATATTTGATTGAGATACATAAATATAGGTAACAAAAAAGATTGTATTAACTCAAGTTACCAACACATACTTGTACGTTAACCAAGACACATGTTCTAAAGTGTGACATTAGATGTTAACAAGTTTAATTCATGTACGTAAATATAATATAATATATGATCATGTAGTTCTAGTATCAAGAGTTGGTAGATAATATTTAAGTTATCAAGGGTTTCAAGCATTACAATTGAAAGACAACAAAATGTTAACATTCAAAAAACATTGAAAAGAATAGGTAGAATAGAACATTGATAACACAAAATATTATAAAAAAGAAAAAAAGAAAAGAAAAGAAAGATGATGTATCACAGGATCAACATATTCACATGTAAAGAAAAAGTCTGTCGTAGACTTTTCCAAATCTTTGCTCTAGTGGATGGAAAAATATTGGAGTTTGGTGTGTGTAATTTACATTACAAAGTCCACCGTTATCCATGAATTACTAATTCCATAAGTATGAATGATATTTTGAATACATCTAAACTTCTATTCATTTTAAAAAGTCTTAATTGAATACCCCTGAACTTTGGTGGAATTCATAATGATTTTTAAAAGTCTGTATTGGATACACCTAGACTTTCAAATTCCATACTTCTTTAAAACTTCCACTAATTCCATATACACTACACCTCCCTACATACAAGATTATGTTTTATGAAGTATATATAATGAATTAGTATTCCACCAATGACAAAAATATGTATGAATAATAAGCATGATTTCTCTCGATACATTAGTACCACACTAGACTAGAATTAAATCAAGATTCCAAGCTCAAATATTTCATGCGTTAATATCGCTAATCATATATAATAAACAAAATACTTCATATCTCACATATAATGTAGATCGATTAACTAGTTGTTTTTGTTACTACTGAATGCTAGAAATTTGAAATTTCAAGTGTATCCATTCTTTAATAATAAAAAAAATCATGCCGCCTCTCTCCCTCTCTCTCACACACACATACACAAACCCGCATCTCATTCTAACCTCTCCCTTTTGTTGCTGCAACTTCTACACCGACCTTCACGTCGCGCCTCTGTCACCACACCACAAACTGTAATGCGGAGGATGTAAAACTTAATGAGCATCCAAGATCATTTCACAAGCATATAAACACAACACAATGATCAACACAATACTTAAACATGAAACAAGAACTCACTATCTTTATCAGTTTTAGGAATGTACTCACTATTCTGATCCATCCTAGCCATAGCACTTGAGCAGCAAAAAAAAACACAGTAACAGAATTGAACAGCTTCTGCAATCCCAACGCCTTAGCACTTTGTTGCAACACACCTTGAGTCTTCTATTCGACTCAGATTTCAACTTCTTTCTATGGGGAGAACCGAATGTTTCTTACTGAGCGAATAGGGACTCTAAAACACCTGTATATAAAGCTAGAAAACCTCTTCCCATAAGCGAGTGATTTTAGCTGAATACTTCATCAAAGGAGTTTTGGTGTTATCATATCACAATCAACATAATGAATTTCTAATCAGATGAGTGATATACTCTCATCTAATAACAAGAAATATTCTCCTAATAAATTTCCTATTAAATAGAAATGTATCTTTCAATTGTTTCTTATATAGATTATATTAGGTCCAAACATATCTTACAATCTCCCACTTGGACCAATATTGTCTATATAAAAATTGTATGAAAAACACACCTGAAAATAGCTGAAGTGTGCACTGAAATTTATAAGAGCTTAAGATCCATTCAGTTCTGTCAAAATTGTAGCAGCTAATAGTGAACCTGGAAATAAACATGCCTATGTAAACATACATGTTCCAGATTACACATATTAACTTCTATATTTCACATGAACCATAACACATATATGATGAAGATCAAGTATCAATGTATATCACGATGTAATAGTTACTTGATCACAGTCCAACTAAAAACTTTGAACATCAAAGTCATAATGCAAACATTATTTACTTAATACCGGTGGATAATATGTTTGCTACTTAACTGAATATATATACATATAACCATCCACATGACAATCAACAAATTCACAGCAATAAAATTTAAAATATGCTGCAAAAGTAACACAATATATCTGAAATACCTCAACTTTATTCATGAATCAAAACAAGGAATACATATTGTTGTGTTGAATTTGAACTACGTACTTATCCAAATGAAAATTAAAATCAGAAACACCAAACACATTTATCAAACTTTTGCTCCCACTAGACTCAAAAATTAAAATCTGATAGAACTCCCATGTCTTCAGTGTGTTTCATGAAAACTGATACTGACAGTGCCTTGGTAAATGGATCGGCAAGTTGTTCTTCTGTTTTAATAACAACTATGTCAACCTCACCATTCTTCACTCTCTTTCTCACACTGTAGTACTTCAAGTCTTATGTTTGGAGTTATTAGATCTCTTGCTATTCTTACTAAAGAAGACAACAGCTTCATTATCATAATGAACCATCAACTTTCCACTCACAATGTTACTCAGCACTTTGGTTTCCAAGAAGAAATTCCTGATCCATAGACCCTCACATACACCCTCATATAAAGCTATTAGTTCTGCTTGCATGGTGGACGTGGCTATCAAAGATTGTTTCATTGTTTTCCAAGCCACAGCACCACCTGCCAACATGTATACATAACCACAAGTAGACTTCATTGATGCAGGGTAGTTGCCTGCAAAGTCTGAATCTGTATAGCCTACAAGTTCAAGGTTTTTAACACGCTTATACACAAGCATATGACTCTTAGTCCTCTGTAGGTATCTCAATACCTTTTTACCAGCTACCCAATGCTTATGTCCATGATCAGATTGAAACCTGGTTAACATTCCCACAGCAAAAGATAAATCTAGCCTAGTACACACTTGTGCATACATAAGGCTACCTACCAAGCTAGCATATGGTATAGATTTCATTTTCCTTTTCTCAACGCTAGTTTTAGGACACTGATACTTGTTAAGTTTATCGCCTTTAGATATTGGAACATCCCCATGACCACAGCTAGACATTTCAAAGCTCTGAAGAATCTTTGAAATGTAAGCTTGTTGAGATAATCCCAACATGCCTTGTGATCTATTTCTCTTAATCTCAATTCCCAATACATAAGAAGCTTCTCCCATATCTTTCATATCAAAATTCTTTGATAGAAAACTTTTGGTGTCTTTCAGCAATTTAATGTGTTGCTGCTAGCTAGGAGAATGTCATCTACATATAGGATAAGAAAAATAAATTGGTTTCCAACAACTTTAAGATAAACACATTCATCAACTAATTTTCAGTAAAACCAAAAGATGAAATCACATAATCAAATTTTCTATACCACTGCCTAGATGCTTGTTTGAGTCCATATATAGATTTCTTAAGTTTACAGACTAAATTTATTTTTCCAGGTTCAATGTAGCCTTCTGGTTGTGACATGTATATCACTTCCTCCAGATCTCCATTTAGGAAGTGTTTTAACATCCATTTGATGCAACTCCATATCAAAATGAGCCACAAGAGCCATTATGATTCTGAATGAGTCTTTAGCTGAAACTGGTGCAAAAGTTTCTATATAATCTATACCTTCTTTTTGTGTAAAACCTTTGGCTACAAGTCTAGCTTTATGTCTTTCAATGTTTCCCTTGGCATCTCTTTTAGTTTTGAACACCCACTTACTGCCTATAGCTTTGTGATTTGGATCTGGCTTCACAAGATCCCACACTTTATTTTTATACATGGATTCAAGCTCTGCATCCATACATTACTACAGAAAAACTTTCCATGACACACATAAAACGTCATTAAAGCCCTTCCATGACGTTTTGTCACAGTCATCTTTAACGTCATCTATATCGGTGTCATGGTAGGGGTACGAAACAATGACGTTAGATAAACGTCGTCAAATCTCTTTCATGACATTTGTAAAACGTTGTTAATATAAAAGAATGACGTTTATGGACTGTCATGAAATAGTTTTAATGACTCTTATTTTGTGTTGTTGAAATAGTTTTTATGATGTTCGAAAATTGTCATGAAATAGGTTTTAATGACTCTTGTTTCTTGTTGTTGTAACAATTATTATGACGTTCATTTCGTGTCATGAAATGTTTAACATGACAGTTATCCGGTGTCATAATATTCACTATGACGTTTCTGAGAATGGTTCAAATGTTTCAATGACATTGTTTTTGTGTCATGTTTTGTTTTAATGATGTTTCCAAACGTCAAGCTACCATATTTGATGTCAATTTTAATCTGTCATAAAAAGTACATATTTCTGAAAAAAAATATAATTTGAAACTAATATTGACAGTACAAATCAACTAATATTGAAAGCGTTCATCATCACCATATAATTGACATCATTCAAAATGCAAAATTATGCTCGGAGGATTATTCGTATGAGAAAATATGATAACGGTAAAAATGGTAAATTTTTAGCTAGTAAAAGGTAATTTTTATTATGGTATTATTTTTTGGGGTGTTATATTTTGGAGTGGGTTTGTATAAGGATGTTGGGCCGGGTTGGGGTGAGGCCCAAAACCCATTTCTTCTCTCTCTCTTCTCCTCTCCCTCCCGACTTCTCTCCCCGAGCACCCGACCAGCCAAAACTTTCGGCCGCCCGTCCGCCGCCGTCTGGCCACTGTTCGCCGCCAAACCGGTCCCGTTTGGTCGGTCTCCAACCCAGTAACCTCCATAGACCGGTGACAGCTCCCCTAGAGCCGCCGTGAGAGAGAAGCGACGCCCGGAAGGTCCGACTGCCCAAAGCTCTCCGTCGCCGGAACTTCCTCCTCCGGCCACCAAAGCCGGCAATCCTTGGCTCATTTTGTAGCCCTCCTCCCGTGCAGCAACCCCTCCAAAGGGCTCACTCCCTCTTGAGCTCGGTAAGGAGAAATTCGAAGTTGAAATTCTAGGGCTCTTTAGGTGTTTGCGTTCGATTGACCTAGTTAGGCTTGGAATTGATGATTGTGCTAGTTAGGAAAGTTGTAGAGCATGATGAGAGGATTATGTTGTTAAAATTTGATAGGATTTGGAGGTCACCGGAATCGGCCTCCGGCCACGGCTGCCGGCGGAGCCGGCGCTGTTTTGGAGTTTTGGATAGTTTTAAGTGTGGAATATTAAGAGGAGTATATCATATGAAATATGGAATTTTTGGATGAGATTTGGATAAGTTTGTGAATTTCCGAAGTTTGTATTTTTGGCGGTGGAATAATGTAAAATCCGGCCGATAGGATTTATCAATTTCTGGGGAAGGTTGTATTTACGGCTACCGAGTATGGTATTAAAGTTTGGGTCGTTTCGATTTAAGAATATCGAAGTTAGGCAATGATGAGCGTGTTTATGACTCTCGGTTAATTTTGCCTATTTTGAATAAATATTGGATTTTTAGTTGGGAAATTAATTATATATTTGGAACAGGACGTGAGGAGACTTAAATTGGAGAGACCTCAGACCGACGTTAGGCTTAGGCCTAAAGTTGTGAGTGGACCTTTGTTTTAATTGAAAAACATGCGATGAATGATTTTGTTGATCATTTATTTCTTCTGATGAGACTTATTGATTTCTCGGCTATTTGTTAATTTTTCTCCTTTGGAGAGGTCCCGAAAATGAGATTTTCGATGGATATGTATTTTGGATGTTTATGAGTATAGTATGTATATAAATGCTAGCTAGCCATACGTGCTTGGTCCGTCATAATGAGGTAAAATACCATTATGGCGTGACGTGAGTGTTAGACACAAGCGTCATAGCCCTATATGAAAACTACTTTCTTTTCTGGTTTATTTAGGTTTTCATATAGGGAGTCCACACGTATATATACACCGTTCTCTTCGGTCATAATGAGGAAAAATACCATTATTGCGCAACGTGAGCGTTAGACGCCAGCGTTGTAGCCTTGTATGAATCTCTATTTTTCTAAATTGTTTCTAGGATTCATATAAGGAGTCTGACGAGTGTAAATACATACGAATATATGATTATATAGTTTAGCCTGAGAGGCTCCATTTTATTTGATTTGGTGACTAGCCGGTGCTAGTCGTGAAATTGCCAGTTTATGAGTTAAGCGCTTTTGAGCTGCCGCATGCAGTATATTTTCTTTGGAAATTAAAATGGGAATGCATAAATTTTTATTAATTTATTTTTGTCCACTCACTCTAACGTTATTAAATGTTTTCCCCTGGGCCTTTCGTTTTAAAATGCCCAGTCTGTAGGATTGCATGGTTGAGGTCGGGCGTACATGGAGAAAAGACATAGTCAATAGTATAGCTTCCGCTCTTTTCTATTTATTTCTAGTTCATTTCCTCTCAAATAGAGTTGCTCTGAATATGTGGTTGTTGGTTATAGGATCTTTGTTAAATCTATATTGGGAGATGTGTGTGATTTGTGGGGAGCACGAAGGCTCCAGGAGTCTATAAGGTTGGAGTTGGAACCTTTAGGAGTGTTTGCAGGTTTTCGTTAGGAAGGGTTGTCCATTTTCAAGGGAGGTTATACCGAATTTTACGATAAATCTTTCCTTGGAGGTGGTCCCCGCACGATTTACTCCAGGTTCAGGGTGAAATTCGGGGTGGGTCGTGTCACATTTTGTCACTCATTTCCTGCAAATCATAACACCAAATATTTTCAGAAAAATCAACTATTATTTGTAGAAACAAAAAAGCACATTATGCCAAGTCACTTACCCTCCATGCCTCTGAACTACGTTGTGCCACGAATGCATCCCACTCTTTCTGAGGCACATCATCAGGTCTAAGTAAGTTGAGAAGCCTTGTGCATTATGTCTTGTTGCGTTGAGAATCTAAGACACTAATAATACTGCTTGAGAGTTCAGATTTGTAAGCTCTCCATAGTCTTCCCATTTGTTGCAAGATGAATGTCTTGTGAATCAGATCCAGCTTATACTTTTGCTGCATTACAACACATCAAAGTATGATCAGCTTCCATATTTAAGTGAATTGATATGTACAACAGGAAAAGAGAAAAAAAAACCAGATGGGAAATCACATTACTAGCAAAATACCCCAAGCTTCATTTTTTATCTTATCTTCAGCGTTACGCCAATCATCTATGTTATCGGCACCTGCTCTCTTACTATAACCCCAACAGTTGAGCTAAATCTTACTGATAATTCTCCCACAGGTTGTCCTCTTTCATTCCACTCAAGCGTTTGACGATTTAATTCTCCAGTTGGAATGACTTGTAAGGTAGTCTTTTCTCTCGTTTTCCCTTTGACAGCATCAGGAGTAGCCTCAGGAACCTCAGGTTGAACTTCTTCTTGTTGAAAATTACCAGCTTCTGCAATTGGTGCATCCAATTCAGGCCCTTCTACTCTACCTCTTTTCCTCCCTATTGCCATAGTCTCTTAAGTCTTAACACATGAAACAATGTATTAGCACAGTACAAAACAATATCATAAATTGTGAGCAGCATTCCAATTAAATGATCATTATGCATGACATCAGTATATTATAAGTACAAAATAGTACAAGCATGTTTAGAATCAGTTTACAAAAATGGTCACTAGCTAGGCTACATTACAAATATACAATAAGGTTACAAAAAATGATCACTAGCTAGGCAAGAAAAGCAATTTTCAATCAGGTTTCAACATCATCCTCAAGGTCTATGTCAAGTGCAGCTGCCTCTTGAGCAACAAAAGATGCATAAAAACTGTCATCAAACTGTTCCAAATCATCAAAACCTCTCCTTTAACACCACATACCAGCTGGATTTTTCATTATCTCTAGAGTAAAACACTTGTTGGGCATGTGAGGCTAAGATGAATGGATCTTTTTTACTTAAACCCTCATGAAGGTTAACTAAAGTAAATCCATCTACTTTCTTCACACCAGAAGCCATGTTGGCCCAATCACAAAGGAATACAGCCAACCGAAACTTGTAAAAATCCAAGACCAAAATTTGTCTAATAATCCCATAATAATTGGATGATGTATATGCTTCAATATGCACACCATAATCTTGCGTAGAAACATTAGCTTCAATAGTATGGAAGCGTTTTCTATTAATAATATAACCAGGGTGGGACATTACACAACGCCTTGGCCCTTTTACAAGGTAAGAGAGCGTTTCATCAGACTCGAGACAAGTACTACCAGCTTCAAGTTGAATCTGGAAAAAGTTATTAAGAAATATTTACTTTCAGCTCCAAATATTTACTTTCAGCTCCAAATGAACCAAATATCATTATATCAAACCTTAGCTTGTAACCATTCGACAAATTTCTCCATATGCACTTTCTCTAGCAACTTTGAATCAGTTCTCAACCGTTGATCTAAGCACTTTAACTCTTCCTTATGAACCCTAATGAAGCATCAAACACATCAATCTATTTTTCAAAAAGGTTTAAAAACTAAAGATATTTTTACTTACTCAATGTAAGGTATAACTGCTTGAATGTTGTTAAGCACACAGAGATGCACAGCCTTGTGCATTTCATCAGTCAATTGTACAGATCGACCTTTTAGAAGTGTTGATCCTTCAATTATTGTGTCGTCTTCAATGACATCATTTTGTTTTCGTTTACTACTAAACACAGATGAGTGCTTCATGTACCGACCACAAAACCGAACACACTCATCTGCTAGGTAGTTTTCTGCAATACTTCCTTCTGGAGCTGCACAATTCCTAACATAACCTTTAAGGACCTTCATGTATCTAACAATTTATATAACAAAGACAAAGTTAAACATGCACACAACACATCACATCATAATAAAACAGAAAATTTAAAGTTATTGAAGTACCTCTCAAAAGGGTACATCTACCTATAATGAACTAGACCACATAGTTTTGCTTCTCTTCCTATGTGAATTGTGAGGTGAATCATTATGTCGAAAAACGATGGAGGAAGGTACCTCTCCAACAGACACAGGGTCTCAATAATCTCATCTTCCAGCTCTTCTAATCTTTTTTTATCAAGTTCTCTCTGACACAGCTCATGAAAAAATGAAGAGAGACGAAATATTGCTTTCCTAATACCTACAGGTAGAAGCCCCTTCACAGCAACAGACAAAAGTTGTTGCATCAAGACATGATGATCATAAGACTTGAGTCTAAGAATTTTGCATTTTTTCATCTTGATACAATTCCCAATGTTAGAGCAGTATCCATCAGGAAACCTTTGCATCCACAGCCTCCAAAGAAATTTTGGTATTTCAAGTTTTGTTAAGATATAAGGTTTAGAAACATCCAGCTTATTCACTCTTTCTTCTACTGGAACATCATCCATAAGTTCTTGTAACTCAAGATCTCTACGTGAAGCTGCCCCAATTTTAGATTTTCCCTTCACATCTAAGATAGTTTCTAAAACACTCTCACACACATTCTTTTCAATATGCATGACATCCAAATTATGGCGCACAAGCAGTTCCTATTTATAAACCAAAAAATAAAAAACATTAAACATATAATTCATCATCATAATACTGTAACAATTAAAAATAGTAATAACTAACACTTGGTTTAAGACACTGACCTCCCAATACGGCAAGTCAAAAAATAAGGACTTCTTCTTTAACAACTTAGTTGGGTCACCTTTTTTCAGTTTCTTCTCATTCGCCTTTTTTTTCCTCACTTATTTGTGAACCCAGCTAAAGCACGAACTATAGCTCTCCCTGTAAATATTTTAGGCCTCACCTTTCTCTCCTTTCTTCCATTGAACCACTTATGTTTAGAGCGGAAAACATGGTTAGAAGAAAGAAAACGTCTATTATCCAAGTAAACAGTCTTCTTTGCAAGTGGTAGCCAATGAGAGCAAGTATCAGGACCACATATAGGACAAGCAAATTCTCCCTTTGTGGTTAACCCGGATAAATTGCCATATGCTGGAAAGTCATTAATAGTCCACAATAAGATAGCTCTAAGGTTAAACATGGCTTTAGTATAGGCATCATACATATCCACACCATCCCACAGCTTTTTTAAGTCATCTACAAGTGGCTGCAAATATATGTCAATGTCGTTTCCTGGTTGTTTAGGGCCTGGAATGAGCAAGCTCAGCATTAAGTTTTCAGAAGACATACACACATTTGGTGGAAGGTTATAGATGACAAGGATCACTGGCCAAACACTATGTGTGGAGCTAAGATTACTGAACGGATTGAACCCATCAGTTGCAAGTCCAAATCTCAAATTCCTTGGATCAGATGCAAAAGTAGGCCATTTTTTGTCTACTGTACTCGAACAATTTGAATCTACTGGATGACGCATTTTCCCATCCTAGCTGTGATGAGTAGAGTGCCACGTTAACTGCTGTCCTACAGATGCTGAAAGAAACATCCGCTGAATTATGGGAAGTATTGGAAAGTAGCGCAAAACTTTTGCAGGCACTCATTCTTTTATTTTCCCAGTGCGTGGGTTTACTTTATACCTTGAAGCATCACATGTAGGACATTTTTGTAAGTTCTCGTACTCCTTTCCCCTATACAAGCAACAGTCATTGATGCATGCATCAATCTTCTCATACCCTAAGTCAAAGTGTTTAAGTGTCTTTTTTACTGTGGACAGTGACTCGAGAAAACTATTTCCATCTGGCAGCATATTTTGAAATTCCCTCATGAAGTTATCAAACCCAGTATCAGAAAGACCAGATTCGGCTTTCAGCTTGTACATGTTTAAGGTTGCTGATAGTTTTGTGTACTTTATACAACCAGGGTATAGAGGAACTTCAGCCTCTATGATTTTTTTTTGGTACCTATCTTCTGGATTAGTAAAACTAGGGGTTTCACCTTCAACAAGTAACTGAAAACTTGCATCTTCATACATTTGATGCACTTCTAGCATTTCAGAATCATCATCAATATGAGGTGGTGTAGCACAACCATTGACTTGTGCACATCTTTCTGATATGGTAGGCTCACCATGAGCGACCCAGATGTTATACGTTGGATCAAAGCCATATCTGGTCAAATGGAACAATATTGTTTCATCATATTGTGGACTACAGTTTCTACAAATAAGGCAAGGACATAAGACTTTGTCTGGATTCCTTGCAAACTTCTTAGAGTATAAGATAAACTCCTTAACTTTTGCTTGGAACTCAGAACTATTTGGATCCCATTTTATCCAGCTCTTATCCATGCTAAACTAGAATCGCATTACACCTATACAATTTTATAAGTCCAAACAAATAATTTGATTTACTAAAAGATAATTAACAGAAAGTTTAATATATACAACTAATGTTAATATCTGAAACAAATTATGCATAATAAGATTTGAAGTATATATCAGAAAGAATCAATATCAGATTTATATCATATATAGCTACTTGGAAAGAATTCATGCAGAGAGAAAGAATCTGAATTAAAACTAAGATTAGCAATGACACAATCAAACGCCCAAAACTCATTCTAAACAGTGATACAATCAAAGCGCCAAAACATGAAATAAATTAGACCAATTAATAAATGAGACTAATTATACAGTTTCTTCATACAAAGCCAAAAACTAAAAGATAACAAGATACTAGAACATACCAGTCCTCACAAACAGTTCAGCAGAGCAGTACCACCTCGTACTTTCAAATCCCCAAAGAAACAACAGCTCTTAACCACTACAGCAATCCCAATCCTCACAAAATCAAAAGAGGAAAACCTGTAAGATATAGAAAATTTCAGCAACTACTACTACAAGTTACAAAGTTCTCAGTCATAATTGCACGATATGTAGACAAGTTGCATATAAGTATGCTTAGCTAGCAGTCTAGATACATTCAAGACATTCGTGACGGAAAGTCAATAGTAAGTAGCTACAACTTTTAGTATACATGCATTCTTCAGTACAACATTAATTTAATCATTGTCTTGATCATATTATAAGTAAAGCTGTCATGAGTGGCATTTGCATCACAATCCAGAGAGTAAGTGAGAGCTAAAAATTGATTAATTCTTGTTACAAAGCCAAAATGAAGCTGGGCTGCCTAAACCACCCACATCAGATGCCAATGCCATATGAATATTGTCAACCTGATTAAAAATTCCATTGCCACGCAGAACATTCTTTCATATCTGCTTTTTAAATTCTATATCATCATCGTAGTGTAATATAGAAATGCACTTGAAAGTAAAGTAGTTCCCATTCAATCCCCAATGGCTATAAATACACATGAGCATTTGTTTATGTTATATCAGGTTCTGTGTTTTGTGAGAGCAGTTCTAATAAAACTAGTTAGTGAAGTTTAGAAATCTTTATGCATTCAACAAACAGATACCAACTTTATCATTCCAGCTCTTCACTAAAATCATCAAAGACCCAATCTTTTCCAGAATTCACATTCCACAATTCACAAAAAGATTAAATCTTTTACAGCGAATTCATATCTATATATCCCAAAATCTTAAAACACAATTAAAGACACAATGCTAGTTACAAATTGGTATCAAGCAGATGTATGAGATGAACAAAATGGTATCAACCCAGTACAAGGTGTGCTCATTCCAACAATTTCGTTTCGACTTTTCGCAAGAGTCTACTAAAAACAACAACAAATCCATACTCGAACCACTATTAGACCATCTAAATGAAACAGAAGAAGAGATTAGGGTTATCACCGAGAGAGTGACGGTCGCCGAAGTAAGTTTCCTCAAAAGAGAGTTCGTCGGCAAGCTTAGGATCGCCGGCGAGTTTGATATCGAGGAGGACGAGTGTTTGGTTGAAAGAAAGAGTGAGCGAGTTTAGGCAGAGTCGATCTCTAGCTAGCTGTTTGCAATTTGTTTCTTTTAGGTTGTTTCTTAATTGACTTTCCCAATGTTGTAACCCTAAAAAGGAGAACAACTTTCCAAAAAAAAAAAAAATTTGGGTGGCAGAGAATTGGGCTAAGGCGCCAATAAGTGAAAATGTGAACACTCATAGCGCGTGGTCTTCAAAATTTGGACCAAAACATTTTTGATGTTGCGAAATTGTCAACGCCCAGCTAAAATTAACAACAGTCTGAAAAAACACATTGAAACACTATTCAATGATGCTTAGAAACCGTTATCAAAAGATCTACCATGACGTCCCAAATTCGTCATGAAAAAGTATAAAATGACGTTTATAAACGTCATAAAATTTATGACGGTCGTTAAACGTCATGAAAAGTGATGATTTACGATGACGGCCAACTAACGTCATAAAAGTAAACTCAGATTCAGATTTATGACGTTTTTGCTGGAAACGTCATGGAAAGACCTTACAATGACGTTTTTCGCCAAACGTCATAAAATTTCTGTCATTAAAGGTCATATTTGTAGTAGTGATAGCTTCTTTCCATTTTTCATGCTCTCCATTTTCTACAGCTTGTTTAAAAGATTTGGGATCATTGTCATCTGCAAGTGTAGTTTCAGCCTCATGCAGGTAAACCTCATATATGTCATCTTCTCCCCCAAAAGTAGGTTTTCTGATTCTTTGTGATCTTCTGGGTTGAACAACATTTTGTGGTGCTTGAGGTTCAGGTTGTGGGACGTTTTGAGCTGGTTCTTGTACTAGTTCTGGTGTAGGTTCAGCCATTTCTACATTTTCATTTTCAAGTTCTAAGTCACCACCTATTGCATCATTCATGTCTGCATCATTAACTACTGCATCATGAACTACTGCATGATGAGCATCGAAATGAGCTTCATCTTCTGTAAGGTGAGAAACTAGTGTGTTGGTTCTAAGGTTTGGCGTGTGAATTCTTAAGTCCTCATTTTCTACAATTTCTTCAAAATCATCAGTTAAATCTTCAAATCTTGTATTGCAAATATTCTCCCCCAGAAATTTAACCTGATGAGTTTCAAATATTCTAGGTGAATGATGAGGAGTATAGAGTTTGTAACCCTTAGATTTTTCACAATAGCCTATAAAATGACAAGATACAGACCTAGATTCAAGCTCTCCTAAGTTTGGATTGTAAAGCCTTGCCTCAGCTTTACACCCCATACATGGCAATGGTGTAAACTAGGTTGCCTGCCACACCATGATTCAAAAGGTGTTTTCTGTACTGCTTTACTTGGGGACCTATTGCAAAGATAATTTGCAGTCTTTAAGACTTCTCGCCAAAGCATTTTAGGCAAACCAGAAGTACACATCATACTTCTCATCATATTCAATAGAGTCCTATTTTTCCTTTCTGCAACACCATTTTGTTGAGGATTATATGGTGTGGAATACTGAGCCGTTATACCTACATCTTGTAGGTATAATGCAAATGGACCTTTATGTTGTCCTTTCTCAGTGTACCTACCAAAATATTCACCCCCCTATCAGACCTCACAGTCTTTATTTTCAAGTCAAGCTGATGCTCAACTTCTGTTTTGAAAATTTTGAATGCCTCAAGAGACTGTGATTTTTTCTGCTAATAGGTAAATGTAACAGTATCTGAAAAAATCGTCTATGAAAGTAATGAAATAAACATTGCCACATATTGTTTTATGCTTGAATGGACCACATACGTCTGTGTGAATTAATTCTATAGATCTGTGTGAATTAATTCTAGCAATTTCTCACTTCTGCTAGCCTTTTTATTTCTCGATTTTGTCATTTTACCCTTAAAACATTCAATACAATCTTGTAGATCAGAAAAATCTAGTTCTGGAAGTGTTTTATTCTTTACTAAAGTTTGCAGTCTTTCTCTAGAAATGTGGCCTAGTCTCCTATGCCACAAGTAAGTTGATTTTTCATTGAATAAGGTTCTTTTAACTCCTGTAATACTTGATGTGCTATTATTGTTTTCAACAAGTGAAATAACTCGTTGAGGCAATGAACAATTTAAACGCATATAATCGTTCTCAATAACACCAGAACCATATGTTAAGGAACCTTTAGAAATTTTTATTCCATCTGAATCAACGTAAAAGCAACAACCAGTCTTAACCAAACGAGAAACAGAAAGCAAATTCCTCTTAATAGAGGGAATATAGTAAACATTATCCAAAACAAGAATTTTTCAGAACCTAAATCTAGTTTCAAGGTTCCTATAGCCTTCACTGCAACTCTCATGCCATTTCCCACACAGACATTTGTTTCCTCATTTCTTGGCGCCCTCCTCTCTGTGAATCCCTGTAGAGAATTCGTAATATGTAAGGGTGAACCAAAATCTAAATAATAACTATGGGGTTCAATATTGACAAAATTTACTTCTAAAGAAAAAGTTTATGAAATACTTAAGAAAGTCATACCCTTTTTCTCTTGCCAAGCTTTGAATCCTGAGCAGTCCTTCTTAATGTGTCCTACCTTTTTACAAAAGTAGCACTTGAACTTAAAAGCATGGGTTTCTTTAGAAGCTGCAATGTTACTAGATGGCTTAGCAATAGTTTTGGTGGCCTTAAGCTTGTTTTTCTTCTTCTTTGACTTTCCTACCAGGTTCACAGTAGGTGTGTATCCTCCCTCCTTCATAAATTTCTCTTCTTCCCCCACACAGATGGATATCATCTCATCCACAGTCCAGTCACTCCTCTGAGCAGTGTAATTGGTCTTAAGTGCACTAAAGCTGCTTGGCATGGAATGCAGTGCAGTTTGTACTACTTGGGCATCATTCACACCCATCCACATTTCTCTGAGCCGAGCATTAATGTTGATCAGCTTCAACAGATGCTCCTAACTCCCCCAAACCCATTATACTTCAGGTCATAGAAGCTTCTAGTCAGCCTAGAAGCCTCTGCCTTCTCATTCTCCTTGAACTTCTTCTCAATGGCTTCCATATACTCAGTGGCTAACTCAGGTTCCCTTATGCTACTCCTAACAGTGTCAGACATAGAATTTCTTATGGAATTCTTGGCCATCCTATTTGACCTCCACCAGGCCTTAGAAGCCCTGATCTGCTCAGGGGAACTATTTTCAGTTATAGGCTCAGGTTGGTCCTGAGTGAAAACTAGGTCTATATTTGGCTGCATAAGCATATAGCGCTCCACAGAGTCTTTCCAAGCTCTAAAGTTTGTTCCAGTGAGCACGAGAACATCATTGAGGTTCATGTACATATTACCTAATGAGCAAAAGAAAATAAGTCTATAAGTTTAAGTTTCAACCAAGATGTTTCATAGTTCTGTGTATATATGTTTCTATAGCAGTTCATCACACACAAAACATTTGAAAACAAAACATCATATATGCAGCAATACATAAACAGAATCATATTGCTAAACACCTCAAAACTGAATTTAATATACAACAACACTTTTATAGCAGTAGACAATATATTCTTAAGTTTTCTAAATTTTTACCTCATAATTAGCTAATTCAATTTATCAAAAAGACACTCAACATCTTATGACAGTAGAAGAGTCTTTAAATATCCGAATATGAATTTACCAACTATGTGTAAAACTGTTTGGTTACTAAATCATGTCATTTTACACTCCTTAGGAGACATTATAAAGCAAAGTTTAACAACAAAACACAAGTTACAGGCCTTCTTCAACTTAATGTTTTATGCAAATAACTATAGAGAATTGCTTTGTGCAACATGTCCATCTTTATTTACAATTAACCTATGACCTTAGCAAAGTTTTACCTAAAACTCAATTCAAGTTTACATCTGAAAAGAGGCTTTGCTTAATCTGCAATTTTCTTTGAATGAAAGCACGATTGATATGCATAATATATCATGAACATTAACCCAAGTATTCATTTCAATCAACATATCATCATAATCATCATACAATAGCAGATATGAGATAACATAACGCAAAGTATCAAGCATAACCATCCAAAAAATCACAAGAAAACATAAAAATCTCAATTCAATCAAGAACACAACCAATTAAATTTAAATTTCATCCGGTTCGATTCGTATACGCTAATCTTATGCGCACACCGGGAGTGCTCTAGGGTTCTTGCTTTAATCAAAATTCTGAAAATTAAAGCTTGAATTGAAAAGTATGATTATTGAAAAGCCTGACCTTTGCATCTGCAATCCTTGTATCAATTTAGCGGAAGCAATTTTGAAAACCCAAAACTTGTATGCCCCAAAGATCTTCTGAATCCGAATTGCATGATGTGGTTTTTCAATCCACTTTGAGTCGTTGAGACCCCACGTTCTTCATACCAAAACCCAGAAAATTTTTCGTCATAGAATAACGATCTAAAATCCTTCTTAAACGAAGGTGTTTTTTGAATTGGATATGGGCCATTTGGGCCGCGCGTCACACAAAACGGGCTTTAAGGGTTTTATTTATTTATTTATCATTATTATTAAGCAAAAAACCTGATATCCCAAAACGTTTTGCAAAATAAAAATAAAAATAGAACTGAAAAACATCTTGTTTCAAATTTTATGAATCGATCTTCCAAATGATTTATAATTTTGTGAAAGGTGCTCTGATACCAATTGTAAAACTTAATGAGCATCCAAGATCATTTCACAAGCATATAACACAACACAATGATCAACACAATACTTAAACATGAAACAAGAACTCACCATCTTTATCAGTTTTAGGAATGTACTCACTATTCTGATCCATCCTAGCCATAGCACTTGAGCAGCAAAAAAAAACACAGTAACAGAATTGAACAGCTTCTGCAATCCCAACGCCTTAGCACTTTGCTGCAACACACCTTGAGTCTTCTATTCGACTCAGATTTCAACTTCTTTCTATGGGGTAGAACCGAATGTTTCTTACTGAGCGAATAGGGACTCTAAAACACCTGTATATAAAGCTAGAAAACCTCTTCCCATAAACGAGTGATTTTAGCTGAATACTCCATCAAAGGAGTTTTGGTGTTATCATATCACAATCAACATAATGGATTTCTAATCAGATGAGTGATATACTCTCATCTAATAATAAGAAATATTCTCCTAATAAATTTCTTATTAAATAGAAATGTATCTTTCAATTGTTTCTTAATATAGATTATATTAGGTCCAAACATATCTTACAGAGAAGGAAGAACATCCTTCTCTTTGGTCGATCTCTTGCTTGATGGATCACTCTCTAAGCTCTATCTCTCTCTTTGTCTTGTTATTCTTTTCCCTTTACAAACCTAATTATATTTGGGTATCATGGTCTTTGAACTATAGATGTGAGATTGAAAAGATCAGATATCTTAGTTGAAATCCTTATGTTAAAAGTTTCAATCCAACTAAGAATTTGAAATATGAATATACATCCAAATTCCAAATCTGTAAATTTGATATTTAAATCCAAATATTTGGATATCATGGTCTTTGAACAATACATGTGAGATTGAAAAGTTCGGATATCATAGTTGAAATGTTAAAAGTTTCAATCTAACTAAGAATTTGAAATATGACATTATTGAATATCCAAATTCTAAATCTGTAAATTTGATATTTAAATCCAAATCTAAATTGACTGCCCTAGCATCGTTGATAATTTTAACGAAATTATTCCTTGTTGATTCAACACTTACACTTTGTTACATACCGTAAAGCAACTTCTCTGAACACTTGGCTATTAGCAACTAAAAATAACACATTTTAGATCTCGATGTGCTTAAGAGGATTAAGTTAAAACAAAACTTTGATGAGTGTGGTTCTAAATAAACAGTACTGACAAAAAATAACTGGGCAGTAAAACTTTGAACCTAAAATTTGAAATAGTCATATTATCTAGTCAGTAACGCACTAACGCTAGTGATTCCTGATGTAAATTGTATTACTTTGGTCAAAGAGAGAGATAAATAGTACATTATTCAATAATGTCATTGTATTGGCACAAGTATTCCCTAGACCGGTGGTCGTTTTGTTTATTAGCAAATGGCCATGGGGTCCTAGACCAATAGGCATAAACCAAAAACCTGAATTAATATACAAAAGCACCACCTGATAGTGTTCACCACCACCAAACCCCACCGGAGACGACGAAGCCCCAAAATGCAAGTGCAGCAAAACCCTAGCATCCCTGTCAGCGAAGTCTACTGGTCTCTCCTCCACAAAGCCGACAAGAAATTCTCCAAAATCCGAGAGCTCCCTTACTACCACCGCAACCGCCACGAGTACGACGCCTACTTCTACAAGGTCTTCAAAGTCTACACGCAGCTCTGGAAGTTCCAGCAGGAGAATCGCCAGAAGCTCGTCGACGCCGGTCTCCGGCGATCGGAGATCGGCGAGATCGCGTCGCGGATCGCGCAGCTCTACTTAGGGCAGTACATGAGGACCAGCGAGGCCAGCTATCTCTCGGAAGCTTACATTTTCTACGAGGCGATTCTGAGCAGAGAGTACTTCAAGGAGGGAATGTTTCAGGACCAGAGCTTGGCCAATAAGCAGCTCCGGTTCATTTCGAGGTTTCTTGTGGTGTGCTTGCTCTTGAATCGCCGTGAGATGGTGCAGCAGCTCCTTCATCAGCTCAAAGGCTTGGTTGATGACTGCAAGAGGACCTTCCAGGTGAATTCTCTTGAATCGTTTTCGCTTTCGGTTCGGTATTGTTTTGCTCTGTTGGCTCTTGTTTCAAATTCGAGATGGAAATGTTAGGTTTGTGCTATTGTAAAAAGCTTATCGAAAATGTGATAAGAGAGTTAAAAGAAAGAAAAGAAAATATAAAACGACATGGAGTTTTGCCTCGAAATAGATTTAGATACATTAGAGTATTCACTTAAGCAGTAGTAACCGAGAATGACGGACATTGGACCAGTTTTGGGGCATGAGATTTTGAAATTGCGTTCACTTTCTTATATGTGTGAAAATCGAGAGGGAGAATTAGGTTTGTGTTAGTGTAAAGCTTAAAGAAGGGTAGAACTTACCGAAAATGTGATATGATGGTTCAACCTCAATACTTATAGGTAAAGAGTTGAAAATAAGAAAAGAAAATGAAAAACAATATGGAGTTGTACCACAAAGTAGATACAGATACATTAGAGTATAATCACTTAATCAGTAGTAATTTAGAATGATAGACACTTGACCAGTTTTGGAGTATGATATTTCGAAATTGTGTTAAATTTCTTGTTTGGCTTTGAGTGGGGACTTTAAGCAATTTGGGAACATCTGGGATCGAGATTTCAGAATTGTGTTCGCTTTCAGTGCAACGTAATGTAGGGCGGGTGAGTTTATCATGGACAGAGAGTAGTAAAGGCTAAGTTAGCTCAGAATAACATATTCAGATGTGATTTTTCTTTTCTGAAATGTTCAGATGTGATTTTATGTATTCCAAAATATGCGCTGTAGCTTTAAATGCAACATTGTATGCTCTTATGTGTGTTTGTGTGTTTTGCATTATAGATGGTACATTTATGTGGCTAACAGCAGTACAATGTCAGTCATGCTGTTATATTTCAACTAAAAAGTTGTGTGCTTATGTATTCCAAGTCGTGGTGTTCTTGCCGATAAGTTTAATAGTAACATTTGAATGATCTTGTTTCCAGGAAACTGATTTTAAAGAATGGAAGCTGGTGATTCAGGAAATAGTTAGATTTTTGAAAGCTGACACAGCTTTTATGAATATCAGGCCTTTGAGATATAGTATTGTCCTGGAATGTCATCCTGATTCCTTACCGCAAGTTTCCACACTGGTTGTAAGGAGATCTCTGAGACTGCGAGATGCAATACTAAGCAGCTACCATCATAATGAGGTTAGGTATTGAGGTTTTTCCTTTACCCCTTTGTGGTTGTTCAATTATTTAATTAAATTCAAGATACATTAATTACTGAAGTCCAATCATGTAATCCTTGTGTATGGAACTAAATATTAGCCTATGCGCAATTATCTAGCTAAGATATGACAAAAACATAAAGTATCGTCAGAAAATAGATTTCCTGGTACTCTGAGAGATTGAAGCCAGAGTGATCTCTAAAGCTTTAGTTTATGTCATAAATGTTCACCCCCTCCTTCACTCCTTTATGGATAATCTCCATGTTCTGATTAGAGGGTTTTCAGTTATTTCTGTTTGATGTTTCTGTATATTATGCCTCACAAATACATGAACTTGAATTGTATCCTAACATTTTCTGTTTTTCCGTCGGTTAAAACTCAACCAGGTAAAGTTTTCGGAGATCACTCTTGACACTTTCAGGATGCTTCAATGTCTGGAGTGGGAACCTAGTGGCTCATTTTACAAGCCTAATGTAGCTAGAAACAGTCAGAATGGGGCACCAGGGTCCGGCCGCATTAATTACTCCCAAGATATTGCTGATCCTACTCTGCCACATAACCCACGGAAAGCTGTCTTATATCGTCCTTCTGTCACACATTTTCTGGCAGTAAGTCTAATAGGAATTAATATTGCTCTGTTTCCCTTTCATTACTATGTATTTTTGGCTTGCCTGTAATTCATCGATAGTAAAAATCTTAGTTACATAGTTCTATGTCAAGGGCTACCGGTTTCCAGAATACCTGAATAACATTGTGAACTAAACTACATCTGTTCAATGTCAGATACTACTAAGTACTAACCTAATGATTGTGCTTCTGTAAAACTTTTTTTATGTTGAAGTTACCTGAAATATGTTTTAAATTGAAGTCAAGTTGCTGAGAGACATGTGTTTATTTTACTTGATTTGAGCAACTTTCATCCTGCTATTCACCTTAGTTGTGCAAACTTACAGATGACAATAAAAATCCTTTGCGAATGATATTGTATTTGAATAGCATCTTTGTATAAGGGACCTGTAGGTACTGATTTTCGTCTGCATCGTTTAAAAACACACACATGTAGACAAGAGATTTATAGTGCTCACTGAAACCAAATTTTGGCTATGTTGGGTAAATTTGGTGTTTTCACTGTTTGCCAAGTCTAAGTTGGGTGACATATGGCATGTTCTAGGCCCAAGCTCATAGCTTGAAGAAATAGTCGAGTAGGGATATCCTCCTTTTAGTGAGGAGAGGGCCTCCTTATATAGGTATGTGGAGCTCCCTCACTCTTACAAGTTTTTGATGTGGAATTTAGGTGCCTATGCCAATTACATTTTTCTCTCTCTTATGCTACTAGCTAGATATCTCCTTTCTTTGTGCTATTACCACTTGACATATACCTTACACAAATAGAACTTTTAAGTAAAAAACCAAAAGGTTTGTCTTTTTTGATTCTGTTACATCTCTACCCTCACCCCCTTTGTGGATTGTTTTATTTCATGTTTGATTTCGTGTCCTTTGTAGTAATTATGCTTGAAACTAAAGTTTTATGCTTCCACCTAACCTGAATATTGTTGCGTTGCAAATGATATCAATTATTGAATGCTCATAAAAGGCACCTTTGGAAGTATGCATTTTTGGTATATGGACCATGATTTTTAGCACCCTGATGAATTTGGGTTTTAAACATGGGGCTCATTGCCTAAATCCTAAAGCACCAGATACCAAATTTCTAATAGCATTGCTGATTATTATTATTGTGCCTTTTGAGAAGCATGTTATTACAAGTTTCAGTGAACACATTGGTGAGTTTGGATGAAGATAGATTCTTTTGGAATAGTCAATGGTCCTTATATATCAAGAGTGTTATCCTTTCTCTCCATCAAACAATCTATTGTTCTCTTTTGTTGAGAACTACACAAGTTATAAATTTCAATTTATTTGGCTGACTGGCAGGTTCTGGCCACAGTCTGTGAGGAGCTTCCCTCTGATGGAGTTATCTTGATATATCTGTCAGCTTCAGGTTTGAACCTTTTTCTGGGTAGCTTCTCATGGATTTGGTGTCTTTATGGCTATGTAGGATCATTTTTTTTATTTTTTTTCTATTTGCTTCATTGGCTCAGTTGAAGGAAATGACTTTTAATTGCCAGCAGGTTCTGGAATGTACTCTGATGCAAACTTCCTTTCTATGTTGCCCTCTCCATCTGATAGACTGAATCCTTCCTGTGGACAAAGTAAAGGAGATGACTCAAGCTTACACGCTAGTTGTTTACACTTTGGTAGCCATGGAAATGGAGGTACACTCTTCCAAACAAATCTGGAACAGTTAATGATGTAGACCTACTCAAATATAATTATTATAGATTCAATGCTACTTGAGATGACTAAATTCAGTTTCATGCATTACATTTAGCTTGCTCATTTATTCGTCAATCATCTATTGTTTGCCTGGGTTCATGTTTGGATGAGAGGCCTCAAAGGTTGACATAGAAAGAGAGTGAAAATTTAGACTTCTAAAGTTTTCCTTTCACAAATCTGTAGGTTTTGGTTTTAGGAAGGGATATGTTCATGTAATATTAACAAAATGCATAATTCATTACTGGAGTCCTAGGTTGATAGTTTATCATGTTGGCACAATGAGATTGATATATCCAAACTTTGATGTCGTCTTATCTTTTGACATCATTTCCTTGTTTTTGCATTAGTCTATACGGATTCTGATATCAAACAAAATCATCCATCTTTCAGGAATTAATAGCATCTATCCCGGTGACTTGGTTCCATTTACAAGAAGGCCACTCTTTTTAGTTATTGACTGTGATAGCAGTGAAGCTTTTGAGGCAAGTTTATCTACTCTATTATGCAATTTTCTTTTTCTGTTAATGTACCAGCCAATGTTGCAACTTATGGAGTCCATGGTCTATACGATAGCCGGAAGTGTTGTTGAAAGTATGATATTCAACATTGCAGTGTCTCCTTTTATTAGCAGTTATCACAGCTGTAGAACACCAGAATAGCTTCTCTATCATCATACAGATGAATACTAGTTGTTACCACACACAGTAGTTCATGACATGCTTAGTTATGAATGCTCCCAAAAATTAAATGCCCACCCCTTGTGTTTAGTTAGTTTATTCTGATGAGATCTTTGTTTCGTCTAAAATAACATTTGCAATCTCTCTATGAGTAAGATCCCCTCTTCTTGTTTTATTGATTTTGAATGAGCCTGAGTAGAAACTATTTCCTTAACCTGTGAAGGTGACTAATTCTAAAATATGCTCAGGCTATAAATGGAGTACAGAAAGGAGAAACAGCCGCAATGCTCCTATCTTCAAGCTTTTCATATCAAGCTTCTGGTGTCGGTTCCTCTCGTCAGCCAAGTGGAAGCCTATTCACTCTTTTCCTTACAGCTCCAATGCAGGCTTTCTGTTTACTGCTTGGTATGTCGGTGCTGACATTGACATGGTGAGTAGAAGGTTCGGCACTTTTTGTGTTCTTGTTCCAAGAATATGAGTTATTTAGTTTTCCCAGGGCACTTATAGAAGGCAAATGTTTGCAGGATATATATAACAAGGCTGAGAAGCTGCTTTCCAGTTCATTAAGTGACTGGGGGTCTACTTTGGCAACATCAGACACTATTGACCCTGTTTGGGCACAGGTTTTGACTGATCCATTCCTGAGACGACTCATATTGAGGTACTATTCTATAAAGCTTAATGGAGATTATTACAGGAACATTTTTCCTTTTTTGGTTTTGTAGTAACATGAGCATGATGACATGTTTTTGCTTTTCATACCTTCAATTGTTGCAAGATTTGATACTGTTCTATTTATTAACACCTGCTAGTGTTTTGCAAGCCTATCTACAAGGGTGAGGAATTATGTTTTTTTAAATCTCTCTCGGCCTTCAGTTTGTTGGTCATGGAATGATAGACTCAGAAACAATGCCTAATTTGAACCTGCATGAATACAGCTACATACATAAAAAGATAGATTAATTTGTTGCCTAAATTGTTAAGTACACATAAACATGTTCACAATTAATGAAATCTAACCCAGAAGTAAAACTAAAAACAATATTAGCAGTAGGGGAGTCTTATTACCACTTGACTTGAAGAAAAAACTTAAGTTTCTTTAGATACATTTACCCGTTAGATTATGGTTAGTTAATATAAGTTAACATCAACTCTTCGATTGACCCTTGATATATTTTCTACTATCTTGTTGGCTTGGACTATTTAGTTACCACGGAGAGTTCTATGTGGACAAGAAACACCAAAGTTTAGGATATGGTAAAGGGGCTTAGTGTTGATGTTCCAAAGATGGTATGTCTTTTCTGAGCGAGCTGTGGCTAGTGGCTACTGCATTAGAAATCTAAATACTCTAATCTATGGGACGCTAGTACAAATTGTGCAAGCCTGCAAAGAGTCTTGGTCAGTGTTCGGAGTATTGCAACTGGACCTTTTGACTCTTTGTTTTCAAGTAGTTAAGAGCAGGCACGCTCATGTGCATCTTCTTGTTCATGACCACTTCAATTAAATAGTTCAAAAAAATGTATTCTTGTTGGTCATGTTATTACTAGATGAGCAGGTTCTGTAGTTCTAAATGGCTTATATCTTTTTAAAATTTTCTGTGTTGTTCCTTGTGTTTCTAGTCTTGTCTCACAGTTTTGTAGCAGGTTCTGTATTCTGTTTGCTATACGTATGTACTGACAATTTTCTTATTTAGGTTCATATTTTGTCGAGCAGTGTTATCACTCTATGCTTCAACCTTCAATAAGAAGGAATTTATCCCCAAGTGTGTACCATCCCTTCCAGCATCGTTCCTGCCAACAACAGTTGCATGCCAGACAGTTATTTTGCAGATAGCGAATGTCTTTGGAGCGAGCACTAAGTTCATATTCTCAGAAGGACTTGTACTCCCAGAAAATAGACAGGGTGACGATGCAGAATTATTGCCATGTTCATGAATCATATGGAGTAAAGCACATGATTCATGAAGAGTTTCCTTTTGCTGATTTTGCTTGATTGTGTCAAAACTATCCCAACACCTTGTATTGTGTTGGAGCTTGTACAGGACATTTGATTGAATTACCGAGCTGTGTGCTTCTGGTGTTCTGAGTTTAACTTGTAATTTTATTTCCTTTGTTGTGAAATTACCAGTTGTTGATAAGGCAATCCTGGTAAGAGACAACTTTGACTTGTCTTGCTGTATGATTGAAGAGCTCTTGTGGCATTCTTGAGAAGGTTCAAGGACGACTTGCTACTGGAAGACTAAAACCCTCAATATGGCAGGAAGATTGGCCCTAATACAATAAGTGTCCTCTTCCATTCCCATTTATGCTTTGCAAACAGCCAAATTACAGATCTCTCTTAAACTAAACCTTGATTTTCTCTGGGGTGATACTATAGAGAAAAAGAGAGTTTCTCTGGTCTATTGGGACATTGTTTCCTTACCGAAGTGAAGGTGATTCTGGTTTTTGGAGCTCCATCTACACAAATTTCCGTAATGGCCTTGTCCTGGAGGGTTGAAGATGGAAGAACTATAATGTTCTGGACTGACGTATGGTAAGCTCTCGCTCTCTGCTGTAAATACGTACTCATATTGATATGAATGCATTAGCCTGCTCTTATGGGATAACATTGGCTGGAATATGAATTTATGTTCTCTATGCTTACCTGAAGACGATATTCATGAAGTTCTTTGTGTTCCTCTTGGTTTTGATGGTTGTGGAGCTGATATGCAAATATGGGGTTACACTTTTAATGTATGTTTTACTGTGAAGTCAGCCTTTGGTAGTGTTTTTAATTCAAACAGAAATTCATTTGGGGAATGAATATTACTCTCAAATGTTCATAGAGCTATAAGTGGTTTTATTCAAAATGGTTAATGTCATGCATGCACTAGGAGCCAAGAAACTCTATTACATCATCTGGGAGAGATCACAATGGAGATTGGTTGTCTGGTTGAAGTATGAACTTAGGGGTAGGCCAAATTATCTATGCTGGAGCTAGGGCTATGCTTTATGGATTGAAACTTGCTATCGACTTAAATATTGGAAAGCCTGAAGTAGAATCTGACTCAGCCATCTTTGTTAAGTTATTGATTGAAGGTTGCCCCTGTATCTTATTTAGGCAACGTTACTGTAGGCTTCTAATAAATGGATTCGAAGAAGACCGGATCCGACGTATTTTCAAAGAATGCAACTGTAATGTTGATGCCCTTTGCCAAGGGAAGCCTCAGCCATGACTATGGCATTGTGATTCTTGTTGATACCCCTCTCATGCTAGTGCTTTCACCGATCTCCCAAGAGCTAGGAGTCAGAACAAGGCCCGACTCTTGTTACCCCTCGACCAAAAAACAGGAGAAAAAAACAAAACACTCTTGTCTGTTTGGTAACTTTGGTTATTTAGGACTCAAACTTTCAGGTAAAGTCCATTCACGAGATTGTGGTCAAGCCGTGCCTCTGAGGGTTATGCTTGTTTTTTTGGTGAAATGGGAGCCTAAATCAGTTTTCTAAAATTGCATAATCTTAGAGTTGGTAGTAAGATGGGGTACTGGGGTATCATTGTATAACCAATCTTATAAGTTTTTTTTTCACTTGTTTGCTTAGTTTTTCTTTCATGTTTTTAGTTTTGAGAAGTTTGTGCCATTCAACATTATTGGCAAGCATACACTCGAAGTGTTTAGCTTATGTTGACAATGAAAATAATTGCTGCACTAAACGGCAGTCGAGTATAGTAGAGAATGTAGAGTTGTAGATATGATTAAATTTCCAGTAATCCTAGCTCTATGAATATCATGCAATCCTAAATCCTTTCCAAATCTTCTACACTGAGCGAAGAGTGGTCACAAGATCATATATATGGGTTCCTCTCAATCTCTCATGGTCGTTTCAACGTAATTAGTATGAAGGTCTTCGATATGATCATCAATAGATTGAGGTTGAAACTCAATCAGTGAAGCTTTACTGTTCCTAAGTTCAATTCCATAAACCACATGTCCACATATTCCAAAGGTCTGCATAATAGAATAGCTTATCAGCAGTTCATATCACAAACATGCATATATGACACTTCAGTTATTTTCCAGTAGACTTTGATGCTACAAAACAAACATAAAAATGCAACTATTGCGTGCGTGCATCTTACTCAACTTTATCGATGGTTCTACATTCAGATCGATTGCCTCTACATTCAGCTTGGTTGGCTTGGCCTTTTTAAGTCATAGCATCTCCAAGCCTCGAAACAAATACATGGTTCTAAGTTCTAACTATTCATTTTAATCCGAACTCAACCTCTAGGTTTCAGCTGCTCGGTGTTTCTCATTGTAATGATAACCTTCATTTAGTTTAGTTATTGAGGAATCATGCATTGGTCGGCTTAATCTCATATTATACAATTACAACCAGTTTACTCTTTATAGTTAATATACTGAAGCCAATGACATTTCAAAAAGGAAAGAAAAAAGAAGCAAAAGAAAAGAGGAGGTACTAGCTAGGGATCAAAGCCAAGCAGCAGTGGAGCAACTCGTAACAAAGGCTCCAGGGCATGAGGCAAAAACTTTCTACCAAATAAGAAGCATATTGAAGTCGTATTGCCGTTGTATTTGCATTCGGATCCGAACCGAATTCCATTCAGAAACTCATCTGTAATATCAGGCCATCCAAACTTCCCTGGATGAGGACCACCCCTTGACCAATCCACCCATGTAATGCTCCTCTCAGAGTTGAGATCAGCATACAACATGTTGACCAGTGTTGGAATATAATGCTCATCAATATAACAAGGAGGGTGGCAGTGTTGCTGAAAGATGGGGTAGTATTTCCGATCGGAGACAATGTGGACGGCCAGGTCTCGGTGCACTTCAAACCATTGAGATCCTTTCCTCCAATCTGTGATGTTTATTTGTGGCCACATTTGAGGGTTGTAACGCCCTCGACCAGGCTTCCTCGGATCATCAAAAACACTTAGAAAGCTTTGGTTTGAATTTATAAGGTAGTCATAAGTTGTTGTGAAGTTAAACAAGGGGATGCAAGATTCGGAAAGCAATACAAATCTTTGATTAGACAAGTCAAGCAGTGCATTCGCTAATAGTCGTCGCTCTGCATCCAACATTGAGGAAGTTCCCCAATAAACTGCCTGCAAGCAAGTGCATGCATATATAAGTTCTTGACCTTAAATATTGTCTAGCTAGCTAGTAATCAAGCAGGAATGAAAACTTATTAACAAGGCACCTGGCTATGAATTCTTCGACCATAGAAGACAGAAGTTGGAGGCTGCGATTCATTGAAAGAAGGGTGTGCGTGCACATAGATGGAGTATAGACCCTCGTGTCCCTCGAAAAATTTGTCCCATAAGGGAGCCAAAGGTAGAGGCCCTTGTGTCAAGAACATAAAAGCCACAGTGGGAACACTTTTGTAAGGCAATCCAATATGAGGGGTCATGGATGCTCTCCCAAGTAACTCCTCGTCGCTCATGTTGTGTACTAACAACTTATGTTCTTTCAAAGAAACACTAGCAGTACTAGGATTGGTACTGTAATTAACTGATACTGAGGGTGATGTTGTTTCATTTACTAGAAGTGGCGGTGACGACAGCGCAGGTGGAGGTGGGGTTGGTGATGGATTGAATGGAATGTAGTTGAGGGAGTCTTGAAAAGTGAGTAATGAGTAACTCCGGAAATATAAGGTAGCTAGGATGCCGAGTGATAAACCAATAACAAAGAAGAGGAAATGCAGGACGTGACTGAATTGAAAAGCTCGATGATGTTGCTCACTGCTAGTACTATTGCTGCTGCTGCTCAATATTGCTGCCATCTTTGATATGAATCTGAATTCAAACAATTAGTTTGTAGAAGCAGGAGCCAACTAATATATATATATATATATATATAGGTCATTCCATTAAGGGATCTCTTATTAGGACTTATATGAGGGATTGAACATTAGACTAACTTTTCGATCACATTTTTCAATCTTAACCATTCAGTTTTTAGGTCCTAATATGTAAATCACTTATGCAAAATTTCATCCAAATTTGTGATCGTTAAAGTACTCAAAATTGCAATTTTCATGAACGGTTCAGGATTGGCATATTTGAACCGTCCATTAATTTAAGCTAGTTCAACCTTAAAGATCACCAATTTGGCTGAAAGTTTCCAGAAATGATCTACTCATATATACTTAGAGGTTGAATGGTGGAGATGTTGATATGTGATTAAAAAGTTGGGCTAATGCTCAATCCTTTATATAAGTCATAATAAAAGAATTTTTTAATGGAAAGGCATATGTATTGATATCCTCGATCATGTACGTCCTTGAGGACTTTCTCGTTAGTCGTCATTATTCCAATTTGTGTCATATATACATATTTCATAGTAGTAGACAACTTAGAGATCAAGCAGCATACGCTTTAGAAGCAAGCAATGACATCGTTTTTTTCTCCTTAAGTTGACAATCGTGCGAGTGTGAAATATCCGAGTGCTTGTCTCTCTGCATGAAAGAGGCGATGCCAGATAGGAGAATTAGAGAACAATAAACAAGAGATGATATTACTTGCAATTGGTTGGTCAAAGTCACACATATGCTTGCTAACAAGCTACATGTCAAATTAGTTTTGGGTCTTGGTCCAACATTCACCATAAACAATGCAAATGGAATTGCCAGACCCAGAAACAAGGCTGAGATTTAGGGCAAGTATACTCTGTAAACATCCTAGTACTAGTTTCCTATGTACTACTTAAATTCTTATTCCGGCAAGTTCCACTGACCCGATTTTTAATTCGGTTAATTCTCCTAGTAACTTGTCTAGTACACATACAACTACTTATCTATTCGAAAAAAAGAAAAAAAGAAAAACTACTTAACTATTCAGCTAGCTATTGATTGATTTTGACTTTCATATATATATATATATATATATATAGTCCCCTTTCAGAGAGGGATCCGTCTTTGAAATTAAAGTGAGGGACTTCTACAATGTCTAAAACACAGTGTGTAAATCATTTCTGTAAAATTTCATCAAATTTGAAGATCATTTGGGTACCGAATTAGATTAAATAAATCAACAGAACAAAAGTTGTCCAAACAGAACCGTTCGTGTAAATTACGATTACGGAAGCTCAAATGATCTTCAAATTTGATGAAACTTTGCAGGAATGATCTACACACTGTGTTTTAGACATTGTACAGTTGAGATGTGGAAATACGACTTGAAAGTGAGCGAAATAAGGAGTCCCTCACTTTAATTTCAAAGAGGGATCTCTCTCTAGAAGAGGACTATATATATATATATATATTTTGTTCTAACGGCTTAAGCTATGATGAAGCGATCATGTATTCACTAATCATGTTAAGGACTGGTTTGGGAATTGAGATTGCTGTGATTTATTTATTTATTTTTAAATGTAACTGTTTTGATACGGGAAATTTAGAACTAAAACTTGGAACCTAGACGTGAAGATAATTTGCTACAGTGATTGAAGAAGTCTATTAGTTCCAAGGAGCATTCAATGTTGATCTTTGAGCTTCCACACCTTGGAGTGATGAAGCCTTTACTTATTATCTTTATTTTCAAGTCTTAATTAGTAGTTTTTTCGTTTCCCTTCCTTATCTTATAAAAGGAAGCCCTTCCTTCATTTGTAATTAGTTTTTAGACTTCAGACTTGTTTTTCATCAGAAATATAATCTAAATTGGAGAAGGAGTTCTTCCCAATTACTATCACTACCAAAAGAAAAGCTTTAGCCGACGAAAATAAAAAAACCAAGCCGACGAATTATTTTTTCTTTAGTCGACGAAATTTTCATTCGTCGGCTTATTTAAATTTTCGTCGGCTATGGTCAACTTTAGCCGACGAACTTTTAATTTCGTCGGCTAAATTTTTTTTTTTCGTCGGCTATATTATACTTTAGCAGACGAAATTTTTTTTCGTCGGCCAAAGTTTTCCTTAGTAGACGAAAAAAAATCTCGTCGTTTATTATCGAGAAAAGTCGTCGACTATTATTTAGTCAGCTAAAAGAAAAACAATAAAATGTTGTATAACTTGCTTAGTAGGTTTTAAACAAATACAAAAATCTACATAGAAGCAAAATTAACAAAAATCTCGTGAAATAAGATGTGTTCAGAATGGTGAAATACGGCTATGGTTCAAAAATCACGTAAATTGGGTAACGTCTCTGATGTAGAACAGTCGAAACCTGGTATGCTGCAGATTTGGCGTTCGCTGTCCGATTGACTATTGTGATACCTTTCCGGAAGCATAACGGCCCTACGAGTCAAACTCATGCTTTGCCATGACATATGGGCCTTTTTGGCTATCCGAGTCCGTTTAGGGCTTCAAAATGCAGTTTTCTTATTTCGTCGGCTAAAGTCCCAGATAATAGCCGACGACAGAAGACGTCATCGGCTAAAGTCAGGACAATAACCGACGACGGTTTCTAGTTTCGTCAGCTAAAGTCATCGCCAACGACCCTTTCTCGACTAAATTGTAGTCGCCGACGAGCCCGTCGACGAGGGCTCGTCGGCTAAGATCTTAGCCGACAATTAAGCTAACAGGTCGACGAAACTTTTTCGTCGGCTAAAGTGCTTGTCCTGGTAGTGTATATCAAACTCTTATCTCTAGGTGGATTCCTAAGAGTGGCGAGTTTTGCTCTTTATCTCCTTAGTAGATTCCTTGGAGTGGCAAGCCTTTCCTATCAATGAGTAAGTTTATTAACAAACCCTATTTGCTTAATCCACATCTCTAATTGTTACCCATTATTTCCTCATTTACTCTCCATCTCTTCTTCCTCAAATTGTTACCCATTATTTCCTCATTTACTCTCCATCTCTTCTTCCGCATCTTTCACTATCTTCAGGTTTCTTCTTCCTCATCTAATTGATGATATCCTATACTACTGCAACAACTGTTCAATCCAATCTCTAAATTTCATCTATAAAAATTGGACAGCTGAATTGCTTTTGGTGGTGCTATTAACACACATTTTTTGCTATTAACACACCCTTTATATGGTGAGAATCAATCATCAATCAAATTCAAGTGACAAGTTTATAAATAAAAAAAATATGTGGATAGGAAAATAGATGTGATGTGTTAAAAGCAAAAATGGGTGTGTTAATAGCAATACCTTTGTTTTTATTGTAAATCCAATATCCAATATCCAATATCCAATTTTTAACTAAAATTAATATTTAAGTAAATGTAAAAAATCAATTGTAGCACGTACGCAGGGATAAAGCAACAAGAACAGTCCTATATAGGAATACTTGCTTGAATGTATTGAATCCTATAGTTCTCACTTGCAAAGGTGTTCGACAAGACAGAGCACAATTTTTCTTTTATTTGGTTCAGTAACTATGTGTTATTCTTAGTTCTTCACTTCCTTCAATTAATTAATTCTTAGCTAGTCACTGACTTGAATGAATTAATCTTTCTAGTTCTTTAACGATCCAGAGGTGTTCGATGACAAATTGACAATACTGAGTGCTTTTTTTTTCAAATAATAATTTGTGAAAAGAGGGATAATTAATTTGAAATCTTAATGAAACGAAACATCGGCTACAAACGTGGGTCGAATTACAAACTAATTAAACCCTAACCCTAAATCCCCAATTTATAACAAACCCTAATGCCGTTGATTGAAATTGATAAATGAAGATCTCAAGAGCGGTTCATCATCTTCTTAAACTCTTGAAAGTTAATGAAGCCATCACCATCGACGTCAAAATTGGTAATCATGGCGGCACATTCCAGGACGGAGCACTTCTGCCCTAAGCGGTTGAGCACCTCATGAAGCTCGCTGGTCGAGATCAGCCCGTTCTTGTCGAGATCATAGAGATCGAAGGCGTCACGGAGATCCTTGGTCGACGGGGATCCATTGAGGATCGCCGTGAACTCCTCCAGGTCGATGTGGCCGTCGCCGTCCTTGTCGAACTCCGACATCACAGTCTTCACTTCCTCCGGCTTCATCTCCCAACCCAGCGCAAGGAAAACGCTCTTGAGCTCATCGCCGGAGATGAGTCCATCACTGTTCTCGTCGAACTTGTTGAAGACCTTCTTGATCTCTTCCATGGATACCACCACGCCGCTGCGGCTGCTTGAACTACTGTTGAAACTCGATGACATTGCTGAGAGTTTGATTCGATTTGATCTTTATTTCTTGTAAGGATTGTGTGAGAGGGGTAGATATCCTAGTGTTCCTATATATAGGGATCAATCCTTTTCACAAATATATAGGGATCGACGTGTATTGTGTTTCCTATAAGGAAAAGGAGAATCGTTTCCTAATTCAAAACTAAAAAGACCTTTCCAAAACCAAAATTGAAGGGAAGACGGTATTTCTGGTAGAAAAGAAAAAGGAAAGACTGCTTTTTTCTTTAGCCAAAAAAGGCTGCAATTGGGGATTTTCCTTTTGAGAGAGAACAATTAAGGATTTTGTTGTAATCAAAAACCCTTTCGGGCTGATGTGATTCTAAAGCAAGGTGGTAAAATATGTTCTTTTACAATCTCGGGGGATATCACATGGTAATCGTATCTTATACTTCTTTAATTGTTTGGTTCGCGGAAGGGAAATTGGTTCCTTCCTCTTTCTCATGGGAAGGGAAAGTGAGGGGAATAAAATTTTACAAGAACTTTTCATTCCGATGTTTGGTCATATCAGGAAAGTCTATTAGAAAGTTGTTAAAGAGTTGAGATTTAATATAATAAAAAATTATGTTGTGACTTATAAATGCAGGGAAGAAGAAACGAAAATGGTTCCTTAGGATTTTGAAAGGAACCATTTTTTCTCATATTTTCCTGTTTTCCCGTCAATCAAGAAAGTGTTTCTTTTCCTTATGCTTTTCCAAACACTGAAAATGAATAACTTTCATTTCATTTCATGATGCTTACTTTTTATGAAACAAATGACGGAGCAGATTCAATGCACATGGTGGTCTTGAACAGTAGTTAGAAAGTCACATGCCTTAACACAGATCTCAAACTGACGTTAGCTGGTTGTTGGTACCGATGTACAGTAAAAGCCAAAATTTTGATCGAACCAGACCGTTGCTCTCTCGTCTCCTAAACTTTGACTGTTCGTTCCCTCCATCGGCAACCCATAAACTTTTCAACTCGAATCAGATGTCGTCCTAATCGAACAAACAAATTATGGGTTTAAAGTTTTCGGATCTGGTAAGCTCTACCCCAAAGATCTGATAGTAATTCTCTCAAAATCAATATTTCTTAATAAAAGTGCAAGGAAAAGTGTCGGAGCGAGCTTTTTTTACAGAAGAAAAAGCTCTGTTGCTGCTGAGCTCAAGGAAGAAGATGAAGTCTCTTTTTTTCCTTGAAACGTCTTCATTTGAAGCAAGAATGCGTTGTTCCCTTACTTATCTTTCTTTTTATTTAATAAAATAATCATTCCCTATGTTGAGTGGGCACTTCTACAGTTCTCTACTGCTACGTGCCTACGTTGCTAACTTGCCACTACAGCTCCTAAACTCTAGTAGTAATAATGACGGTTCAAACATTTTTTTTTTTAATTGTCGAAAAAAAAATCTCTCTTTTTTTGGTTACAAGAAGAAACTCATTTTAATTGGGAATCTATTGTTTATGTGGAATTATTTCTTTGTTAGTTAGTTTAGACTTAAATATTGTCATATGTTACTTATAAAGTATAATGTATTGTCATTATAAGAAGTCGATCTTGGACATTAATAAGTTGATCTCGCATGAGAGCAACAAGATAACTCCACTTTTATTTTTGCTCTCACATTTAAAAACAAATGGTTTAAGAATTCTTGAACATTGATAAGTTGATCTCACATAGGAGCAACAAGATGACTCAACTTTTACGTTTGCTCTCACATTTGAAAACAAATGATTAAATCGCTCAAATTATATTAAATAAAAATTTCACTTATATCAAATGATCCGACATCATTATGCTCGAACTAAATGGATGCAAATATTAAATTTAACAAAAAAAAGTTATAATTATAACTAAAATGAATATCCTTGTAATTGCATGATCAAATAGAGTGAAATTGGTTAAATCTATTGTTACTTTATTTGCGATCATTGACACATGTTTATCTATGGTCAACTTTAACAACATATAATATTGAACTGTATCAATGTCTAAATGAAGTCTGATAGAGTCAATATTAAAAAAGGGAAAATGCCCACTAGCTCTAATTTTAAAAATTTTATTCCCACTAACAAAATAAGATTTTAAAATTCCCAAGAGCCAACTTAAACAGCATAAAGACAAATATATCATTAATGAATTAAATAAATTACAGTATACTATTATAAGAGCAGAAAAATAATTATACCCTTGATAAATTAAATAAACTATAATAGACCATTATAAGAGTCTATTATAAAATAAAATTTTATAACCGGATTCTCACGACCAATGACGTTGACCGGACTTCGGCAACCTTTGACCGGGCTCCGGGGACAGTTGACCGGACTCCGAGACCGTTGACCAGACTCCGGGGATCGTTGACCGGGCTTATAGGACCGTTGACCGGACTCCGGGGACCGTTGACCAGGCTCTTGGGACCGTTGACCGGACTTCGGGGGCTGTTGTGCTTTAGTCACTTATAACAGGTCCATATTAGGGGCAATATACCCAGTAGGACCTCATACTAGGGGCAGTAGGACCTCCTACTGGGGGTAGTTGGACCCTATTGGGGGCAATATACCCAGTAGGACCTCCTATTGGGGGCAGTAGGACCTCCTACTGGGGGTAGTTGGACCACCTACTGGGGGCAGTAGGACCTCCTACTAGGGTTAGTAGGGGTAGTATGACCACCTACTGGGAGCAGTAAGACCTCCTACTGAGGTCAGTACTGCCCACCTACTGGGAGCAATAGGACCTCCTACTGAGGTCAGTAGGGGCAGTAGGACCTCTTATTAGGGGCAGTATGACCACCTACTAGGGGCAGTAGGACCTCTTATTAAAGGCAGTATGATCACCTACTGGGGGCAGTAGGACCTCCTACTACGGGCAATATGACATCTTATTAGGGGCAGTATGACCCTTGAACTTAACTGTGTGTTTTAATCACTTATAACAGGTCTCTATTGGGGGCAGTATGACCACCTATTGGGGTAAGTAGGACTTCCTATTGGGGTAAGTAGGACCACCTACTGGGGGCAGTAGGACCTCTTATTAGGGTAAGTAGGACCACCTACTAGGGGCAGTAGGACCTCCTACTAGGGGCAGTATGACCTTTTATTAGGGGCAGTATGACCTTTTATTAGGGGCAGTATGACCCTTGAACTTAACTGTGTGTTTTATTCACTTATAACAAGTCTTTATTGGGGGCAGTATGACCACCTATTCCTATTGGGGTAAGTAGGACCTCCTATTGGGGTTAGTAGGACCTCATATTGGGGGCAGTATGACCCTTGAACTTAACTGTGTGCTTCAATCACTTATAACAGGTCTCTATTGGGGGTAGTATGACCACCTACTAGGGTCAGTAGGACCTCCTATTGGGGGCAGTATGACATTTGAATTTAACTATGTGTTTCAATCACTTATAATAGGTCTCTATTGGGGTCAGTATGACCTCCTACTGGGGGCAGTATGACCGCCTATTGGGGTCAGTAGGATCTTTTGTGTAAAAATACACACTACAAAACATATACAAGCATATATACATGCACACACACGAGCACTACTAAACTCCAAAGCTAACAATAAAGTACATATAACAAAGCTATATAGTGATAATAAAGTGATAAACCATCAACATAATCGTGATGGTAATCAAAAATCTATATAGTGCTGGGCTAGCATAGCTATACTTAAAAGAACAATGATATACAACATGCGTGGCATCAACCTCAATTATTCAAATCCACCAACCACCACCATTGTCGATGTTAACATTGAATATTGTCAATAGATTTTTCAATTGATCATCACCTATCTCTATCGGAAAAAATTGATCATCACCTTGGGCTTTTTGGCTTATTATAAACTAAACTTGAACACCTACAAGTTGATATAGAATCAGATGGCATCAATAGCCATTTGCGAGTCGAAGTCGAACAGTTTTGCCGCTCTAGCCAAGGAGATGAACATAAGACGAATCCAAAGTTGAACCATACAATTTTTCAAGTAATAAACAGTTTGGCTCACCTTGTGCTAGTTGAATCAAATCCTTTACAGTTTTGCATAGATGTTGATCTTTTCCCATCTCCTATGTTGTCTTCTCTTCGGTAGTCGTGATGAAGCCCTCGCCGATCCACCAGTAAATCGGCGGCCTCTTTTTAATAACAGAATTGAAGTTCTGGAAATGGAGGTAGGCCATGTGGGTCCCTGAGCCACGGATCTAGAACTTGAACTTGGACGACGACCGGAAAAGACTAGCAGTTTGGTGGATTTGGGGGGATTGGGGTTAGGGTTTTGGTTAAGGATGGGAATTGAGAGGGGTGAAGGGAGGAGTCCGGGATGAAGCGACGACCGTCGTCGAGGGTGGAGGTCACGGTGGTGCCGTAGTCGAAGCCGTCGGAGGGTGCTGGTGTCGTCGAGGCGTTGTTGTCATTGAACGACATCAACATTGATGGATTGTTGGCTTCGTCGGCGACGTTGTCATCATCGAGCGTTGTGGTCGAGAGAGAGAGAGAGAGAGAAGAGAGAGAGAGAGAGAGAGAGAGAGAGGAGAGAGAGAGAGAGAGAAGAGAGAGAGAGAGAGAAGGAGAAGATCTGAAAGAGAATGAGTGGGTGAAAGAGACGAGAGATAGAGATAGGGGTAGTTTGGTAAGGAAAAAAATACAAAAAGTTAAAAACTTGTTTGTGGGAATATATCTCTAAGAGCCTTAGGGTTGATAGAAATTTTAGAATCTGTTTTTGTTTATGGGAAAAAAAATCTTCGAATTTAGGGTTAATGGGCATTTTCCCTTAAAACAATGTATCTATTCCTAATTATATATCACAACGTTTCTTTTTATAATTTTGTACTTTAGGATCGAACATGTTATATGTTATATGTGGTTCAAAATAACGTGGTCTAACTTGTTTACTGTTTATATGAAGATATATATCTTCCAAATTTATCAAGTTTAGAGTAAATAGGTCAATATGATCGTTGGATGTGAGAGGAAAAACAACAAATATGGATATTGTTAGAAAAAGAACATTGGTTTCGTCTTGACATCGATCCATGCCATGTAGTCAACGACTCAACCTGTCTAACATGAATCCTTCGTATTCATAATTCGTAAAGCATGATTATGAATATCCAACCGATAATGAATTTGGCTACAAATAGTTAGACTTAATTTACTCACAATACACTATTAACTCAACTGTTAAGATGTCGATATATATGTGACTGTTTGCTCAAAAATGGTGCAAATGATGCTAGTTTTGTATTATGGAGTTAACCTATAGTTATTATGGAATAGTCACATATCGACTGTAATAACTATAGGTTATATGAGCACTAACGCTAACCTATAGTTAATTATTACGTTTTAAACAGAATAACAAAAAAAAAACAAATAAGAATAATAATCCCTCTTTGCGTTTCCGAAAACTAAAAAGGAAATAAAAAGTCTCACTAAAAACACTTAATTGTGTATCCAAAAAAATAAAAAATAAAAAATAAAAAAAATAAAAGGCAAGCATCAATAACCTCTCACATTGATATTGGAATTAATTGCCCATGTAATATTTATTGTAGCCTTACCTATGTTTACTATGTTGATTGGTCCTTTCTTTTTATCTCAATGATATAACGGTGTTAGTATCAGTGTTAGTGTCATACAATTGACTACATTAAATGAATGATTGTGATTAGTCAGTGACTATTAGTTCACTTGAACCTTCATGCACTGAAGGCCTAAGGTTTTAATCCTTCTAAAGAAAAGCAATTCAAAGATTCAAATGGAGTGAAGCTGTGCTATTTCTTTCTTTTGGGATTTTCTTTGTAGACCAATTGGCTGCCTTCAAAACTAGCTACCTTATAAGGACCTGTAAATCTGCCGAACCTTTTTAACTCACAAGCTTTTTGGGCACGTTTACTTACATGAAATGGAATTGAAAAGTAAGAGAATGATTCCGGTAAAGGAGAATTCCAGCATTTACTTACACATCATATTGTAATGAGTGTGGGTCTCACCTCCTAATAAGGAATCGGGGGAGAGGTGGGATTAGGAATGGAACCATAAGGAATGAACTTTTATACCAAAAATACCCTCTTTAATCTTATTATGCTAATAATTTTTTTTTCTTAAATGCTTCTTTTTTATATGCTAATAATATACTATTTGTGGAATTTGTTTAATTTTTTTTATTTATAAAATTGCTTGCTTGATTTCAATATAATGAGTAATTTTAAATACACACCCCTAATTTCTTAATACATACCCTTTACTTAATACAATACCCATCTAGTTTTTCATTTCAATATTATACTAAATACACATCTCAAACTGCCTAAAATACCCTAAATATCTAAAACTAATAATAATATGTTATTTAATATAATTATTATATATTTACTATTTTACAACTCTCTTACGTATTCTTTTTTATTTTTTGTTAGAATTTTTTTTATTCGAGTTAGAAATTTTTTCTTGATATTTTTTAATTTATAATTAAAAGAGTAATATTATATTCGAACTTCAAATCTCCCATATGACATCAATCGGCTAGAATTTGAAAAAAAAAATATTGAACATACATAATTTTTTCAAAGTTAAGAAACTAGTAGAAGTACAATAGCATAAAAACTAATTTTTAGTCTGTAAGATAAAAACTAAAGTTGATAAAAAAAAAACTAAATGAATCGGTAAATAATACATGTGATTATGACAGTAATCGAAATTCAGGTGATGAATTTTGGAGAAGAGGTTTTTATTTTTTTATGCGTAGTAATAGTGAAGAAGAGTTAGGTTTTAGGGAAGAAAAAGTTTCTTTTTTTTCTTTTTTTTTCCCCTAATAATTAATGGATGTTTTTGTAATTAAACATACCTATAAAATTTGATGTGAAATATAAAATAATTAGGGTATGTATTAAGGGATTAGAGATGTGTATTTAAAATTTCTCCAATATATATAATATTACTAAAATGTATAAAAGTATGTTGTCTTAATTTTGTTGTTCAACCCTTGCAACTTGCGGTATGAGATACACCTAAAATGCTAGTACTAGGTCCAAATGATTCTGATAAATCATGACAAAAGAGAGTTTATGAAAAGACGAGATTACAATATAACCATGTAGCCTCTGTATTATATAATTAATATGTAACCACATTATTACAATCAATACACTGAATCAAAATAGTCAATCTGGTTTGTTTATTATACATAACTTATTAATTGAGACAATCAAAATAACAAACAAAACTAGATCAACATATAGGGAAAAAATTGTGTTGAGAGTGATCGAAAAGTGTACATTTTTTTCATGGGTATATTAGTAATTAAAATAGTAATTAATTACATTCCTATTCTAATTCCATGTGATAAGTTTACAGCTCAATGAAATTGAAATTTCCACATACTATTCCATTTCGTCTTTTATTCCTTCCGTCTTTCATTCCTGATAAATTTCAATTCATTCCAAGTAAGTAAACGTGTCACTCTATTTCACACTCAGTACGTATTTTGTATTTTGTAAGATATATACTTGGATTTAGAATGCTCGATCGGGACCTAAATCATGCTCAGGTCTTCATCACACGGCCTGCCTTAGTAACTGAGAACCTTTATGCTGCTAACTAGATGGTATACAAGTGGCATGGCTTACTACTTGGAATATGGCATAGACGATTTTAATTTGTTACTTCAGGTCGATCGATGAATTTATATGTCTACTGTACTATTCGTGTATTGATCGATAGATGGTCTCTCACTCTATTTATAAAATATAGGTTCAGTATAATGCGCGTTGGGGTTCAATTTTTTTTTTGACGTAAAAGCTATACGGCAAATTCATTGATACTCAAGCTAGAATGACACGGATACATGCCTTTCTTTGCCAAACATTTGGGTAAGTTAAGGACGTGGCATACTAGCACCATTCATTACAAAGATTTTGTTCACTTATTTCTAGACAACAGAAAAGAAATATTTGAAAACTAAACAAAGCTAGGTTTCCTAAGAAGGAGCTTACTGTTCTTAGATTAACTAAAAACTTAGACTAGGGAAGGAAGTAAAATACTCCAGCCATAATTTGAGGCCTAAAAGAAGATCCAAAAGAAGATGCTCACAATACAAAGCCCAGCATGATATGGCAAGAAATCAGCCCACTACCATCTCCACAGTTTGCAACTCTCATGCCAGTGTACTGACCTACCTTCCGGTCGCCGCCGTCATGCCATGTCGTGACACAAAGCCAGCCAAGACACTTTGTCGCCGCCTTGCGCCCAAGCCACCATAAGTTCACACCTGCGAAACAACGCCTCAGCCAAGTTCTTTTGGAACCCACCCACACCGGCGCACAAAGGCATGAAACTCGCCAATGCCCTAGACGTAAGCCATTCACCACCACAGAAGCCACCCCTTTTGAGAGAAAAACCATAGACCATGCCTAGTCATCCGCTAATCTATGAGTCGAGAAGCATCCCTCTAGATCTCTTCCGACAAGCAAATTGCAGATCCCGTCGGTAGCAGACCCCGAAGCAAGGACAAGGCCAAGAGGCTCGTCGAAGCGTTCGGGCGCCACCGGACGAGGTTGGATCAGAAAGTTTTGAGAGCGAAGGCTCGTTAGAGTTTAGGGAGTGATGGCTCTTTAGGGTTTTGGATGAAACTCGCAATTTTTTTGATCCGCGCTGGGGTTCATGAACATAGAGAGAAGCATTCTATTTAAGGCTTGTAAACACCACTTTGAGATTTGAACGAATAAAAGCAAGTTTTCCAGCAAGCTTCTAAATCCTTTCAGGTTTTTGTGGTGCAACCTAACTCTAGTCGATCTCTAGGTATGATGTCAAGATCTAGAGTTACCAGAACTGGTGTGGTTCTAGATCACCCAATTCGATCGGGTGCATGCAGAAAAGTGCACTTAATTCCTTCTCTATATAATCATGTACGTCAGAGCCAGGGGTAATATACAATGCTCAGGAGCAACTTATTGCATCGATCAGTCTTTCTTAGCAAACATATCATATATATACTATATATTCTCAGAAGATGGATGATCGATATGCTTGAAGAAGAAGAACCTATATATTCTAGATTGTACGTGTAGCTAGGGCTTTCTTGCATCGGAATGTTTCACATAAGAGTTATTATAAAGGTACTGGAACGTGAAGCACTGTTTCAATCCTTAACGAACTTACAGAAAGTTAACAAGAACATCAGATTTTTTACGCTGTAAAATAGAGAAAAAATCACAGCGGAGCACAAGCTAAAAAACGAACTTAACTAGATGAATTTGTGTAGAGTCTTACAACCTCTTTTTAAACTCTATTACAAATCCCTATCTTCTTCTTCTTTCTTCAATGATCTTTTCTCAACACACAAGAGAATAACAATCACACACACAACATGTTCAACTCAACAACGAACAGTTGAACTTGTGACCTTACAAAATATTACAGCGGAAATACTATCTCTCAAACACTATGCGTGCAAAGATAAAGAATACGTGCAAAAGGTGGTCTGCCATGAGGCGCCAATACCTCCTTTATATGCATCCAATAATCCTTTCCAAGTCTACTCCTTTGATCAACGTCACTAACCTAATTGACATCCAATTAGGAATTTTAGTTAGTACCAAATCATCATGACAAGGAGATGTAACATATATATAAAAGATCTTAACAATATACTCCAATAATAATGAGAGAATATCCTAAACCATGTAGGATTCTTACCTCGTGCAAACCAATTCCAATTACTATCAGATGCATACTCATATTAGTCATATTCAAACTAGATATTCTTAGCACACATGCATTAATACAATTTGATATCCTAACGATCATAGAACCCAATCATATGATTCTTTCCTTTAAATCAAGATTAACTAATCATATCATCAATCAAGTACTTAACCATTAAGCCCTAAACAAATTAGAACTTCCTTGTTCACACTTCTTCTCTTTTGTATAAGGATATGCCAATAAATCCATATACCAATATATTATATTGGGTTGTTTATGGACTTAATGTAATCGATCGATACATATGGTGTTCTAGACTTCTAGTATTGAAAATAGCTAGGTTCATTGGATTGCTAAGGTTACTGGGCTTAGAGCCTAGATATATAATAGTGTATTATTCTATTTAAGGCTTGTAAACCCTTCTTGAGATGAGATAATATAATTTTCAGCAAGCTCTTCTGCTTCCTTTTAGGTTTTGTGAGGGCAGAGCTAACCCTATGTTGATGTCTAGGTGCTTACCAGCAGTGTGATCATTACTGTAATGCTAGTTGTGTAATCATGTTTTGTCACCATGTATAACATCCTAGTTCCTACCTTGCCTGATTTACATCTGAGCCAAAACAGTACAATCCTCTAATGGTTTGTCCTTGTGCTACTTATTCAAACATTCCCTAGCTCGTTTGCAGTTGAGTGAATAATGACAGTGATCACAGTCACAAGTTACTTGAATTCATGATTTTAACTTTTAGAGCATGTAGCCCAATCAATGAGTTGGATTCCATGCTCTATTGATCTTCACCTCATCATTTGCTCTCTGAGTTTGGTCAGTGGGTATTTCAGAGTGACATAGAGAATTCGTATCAGCTTGAATTGCCCAACTGCTAAATATGCTAATTGCTTGTTTGGTAGTTTCGGACTCTAGTCCTCTACATTTTCAACTACTATACATGTCAAATTAGTTTACTTGAAAATGACAATAACTGTGGTCTATTTTAACAGTACTGTTGTACCCCTGTAGCTTTGTACAAGTACAAGTTGGTGGCTTCTAACTTTTTTCCATAGGAGACCAACTATTCCTTAGTTGATAACCTAATTGGTACCTAATCTTTGGAGTAGTGCTAAAGTTAGGAGAGAAGCAACTAAGGAATAGTTGGTCTGCTATGGAAAAAAGTTAGAAGCCACCACCTTGTAATTGTACAAAGCTATAGGGCTACAATAGTACTGTTAAAATAGACCACAGTTATTGGCTTGGGGGAGATAAGAACAAAAATGTTCAAGTAGAACGACTTGGAATTGTCGTGGTTTGTCCCTACTGTGTCTCATCAAGTTCCCTAAAGTGACGAGATCACATATATATGCTGCAAACATGCCTGCAAGGATTGATGTCCGGATAAGGTCGTGTTGATGTCCAGATAAGAGGACATGTTGATGTTCGAATAAGAGGACATGTCGTCACCCATAGATGGTGGCATGGTGACACCACAAATGTGGTAGATGGTGTCACTAGGCCGTGGCTCTCACGGTTTAGGGGGAGACCACTTGGTTCGATAAATATTTGCCAAGGAAGAATGTGAGTTTGTCACTACTTGATCATTTGATCAATGATACTCATTTGTCTGTTTTTCTAGATTATGGCCATCATTGGGGGACGTCTCAATGTCAATACCAATCCATATAGAGATCTCTACACTTAGAAATTACACCGGTGTACATGATGACGTGGTTTAATGAGTTTGATATCGAACCATACTTTGTTGAGAAAATACCAACGTTGTAGATTGACCTAAATGGAAAGATGCGATCCAGTTTAAATAAAGAGATAATGCTTTGATTAGGTGACGCCGACACCCCAAATGTAAACTCTATCAGTTATATCTTTGTTAGAAAACGTAGTGAGAAAAAGAGTTTTGACTCACTTTTTTGACGCAAGGTCTCTCACAAACGCCCTAGAATCGACTACGATGAGATATACTCTCGTAATGGATATCATTGCACTCACTACCTTGTCAATTTGATAGTTTCCGAAAAACTGAACAAGCAGCTTGTGGTCACAACTTATCTCTGTTGGGAACTAAGAGATGTACATAAAGATCTTGAATAGATCGGTTTTCAACCAAATCAAGTGGCTCCTAACCACGGGGCGCGTTTGCAAAGTATTTGCTAAGTATCTACTTGATTAGGGAAGAGATATGAAGAATTATGCCTATTTACATGTAAATTATGTATGAATCGTGATGAACTCTTGTTAAACTAAGAGAGGCCACTGATCCAAAATTAAGAATGGAAGGATCTTGAGAATACTTAGTCTCGAAAGTAGGACCGTTATTGATGATGCTTATTCATCTGTCGGCTTAAGGCAATCTAAAAGACGATGAAGTTATGCCTATATGTATCCCTTGATCGGTCGAAGTGTTGAGAAGACCTGTTTCGTCCATATGACGAAGAAGTCTTAGAAGAAATTCTCCATCTAAGTACGGTAGCACGTTCATGTACTTGTTACAATATGCTTGACTCGACATCTCATTCACTATAAACTTGTAAGGCCAAGTTCTCCTTAGTCTTTCAACTCTCTTCCTAGCGGTCGAGCAGCTTTGCTCTCTCTTAGATGAGTATGAAGGAATATCAAGGTAGTGGCCGGATATGCCTATGCAACGCCAATGTAATGACAGTGATTCCTTCTATGAAAGATTCAGGCTTATTCATCCATACAAAAAGACACATTAAAGGTGAAATCAGAATCTACCTAGTTTCGTATGTGAACTTCCACGTGACCTACATGATAGCGCACTCGTTGGAAAATTGTGAAATTAGTACCATTAGAAAGGTTTATGTGTCTACTTTTCAGGAACACTAACCATTTGATCACACCTATCATATTGAGTGAGTTATTGGCTATTTTCATAAAGTGGGACGGATCTGTTCGAGAATCTTCTTTGGCAAAACAGTCAACTTCGACAGAGCTTTGTGATCAGCTCAAGATGAACTAGATTATGGACCTTATATGATTGGAAAGCTACATTTATCTAGTATTCAGAACTTTATACGGTTCGTCCATACCTATTATATCGAAGACGTTATGACTGTTTAAGTACATGAAGGTCATGCCATGCGTGAATATGATTTTCAACGCGAACTTATGTTTTGAGTTGTTAGACAATCTTCTCCTTAAAGATCAAAATAATGCTAAGCATAGCAAGTTTGATCTAAGGATGTTGTGGTTGAATTCAATGACTAAATCGTTGCCCAAGCCTACTTCTGAAGTATGTGAAGTGCATTGGTTTGTGCCGTTTATCTGTACTCCGAGATTGAGTTACCAATCAGGGGGAGTCGTTGTGTAGACATCAGGAGGAGTCTACACGCATCACATGTTATCTTCAATTGTAGTTGGTGTGTTGTGCTCTTTTCCCCTTCGTCCAAGTCTTTTGTTTTACCCACGAGGTTTTTGTTTTACTTGCCAAGGTTTTTACAGAGGCAACACCATAAACACCGTGACATATTAGAGACGCAACACAAGAGGGAATGTTTAAGGAAATTATGTTTCCGTCCTTCTGTTATGTGTCTTTCCCTTATACACGTAAGATTGGTTAATCCGGTTTCCTTATTAGAATAGATTACAGTTGATAGAACTTCTAAATCCTTCGGGAGACTCTATGTAATGCCTATAAATAAACATTTCTATTAATAATTGAGTAAACCGTTATTTTCGTTATCTTTTCTCATTCATCAAAACAAAATAATCTGAAATATGCAGTCTGGAATTTAAAAAATCATAAAGTTCATCATTCCATTACCCATTCCATTAAAAAAAAATATTAACTAAAATCTGAAATTTTCTAATTTAAAAATTTCTAGAGTATGTAGCTAAATTCCCAAAATACCCCTCCCAAAAAATTTAACCCTGCAAATCACATTGAAGCAAAGCCCAGAGAGAGAGAGAGAGAGAGAGAGAGAGAGGAGAGAGAGAGAGAGAGAGAGAGAGAGAGAGAGAGTAGTGATCATTCGTAAACCAGCAAGTCGAAGAAGAAGAAAAATGGTGTGTCGAAATTCCTCCTCTCCTTCTTCTCCGCTCAGAATCCAAATCCTCTTAGTACTGTCGTTGCTCTTCTCTCCCATAGTTCTGGCCAAGTCCCGTCGCCCAATCACCGTATGTAGTACTCCAAATGTCTCCTCCTTTTGTTTCTTCTCTGTTTTTCTATGTTGTGAATTTTGTTGCTGATTCTGAATTGGGTTTGTGTTTGTGGGTAATTTACAGGACATTGAGACGAGGCAGAAGAAGGCCCAATGCTATGCTGATATTGAGAGGTACCCACCTACACCATCCTCCAAATCTTTGCTGATATGGCATCTGTGTCAGTTGTGGAATTCGGTTAAAACCATCGAATACAGTTGAGATTCTAGAGACAACTCTTGTTAGTTTTTTCACTTGCTAAGTTATGCAAGTCTAGTAATGTTTTTTCTTAGCATATGGTCCAATTTTGAAGGGTCAGCATTTAACAACCAATGTTTAACTAGCTTCGAAACCAAAGCCATTCTAGTCCTGATTTGAGAATGCAACTCGGGTATTGTCTCTGGAAGCTAGGATATTTTAGGTTCATATAGTTGTAATAGGGAAACTTCAGAAATAAGTGGGAGTTTTATATATGCATATACCGGATAAATCAAGTCAGATAGTTAGATATCAATGACATATGTATTATTTCTTGTACATTCCGTTGAGAGATATGAGGGTTGCATTTAGCTGCTGACCGTATCTATAATTGGTCCCAAGAGGGCCATCCTTTGTCGGTTCCGGATCAGAAAATCAGATACAACAGATATATTTCATTTCTATAAGGATTAAGGACCAATATCCGTTACTTCTGTTTTGTTTTTTTTTTTTTTCGCTCCCAACAAAATGTCAGTTTCTTGTTTCTGTTAAAGATAATAATAGATTGTCATAGGGATTATTTCTCTGATAAATGGCTTGTGCTCTAATTGCTCTTTCTTATTGTTTTACATTTGGAATAGTGGCTTGTGGGGCTGGCAGTGCAAGTCAAGTATGATAGCCAAGGAGAACTGTGTTTTGAAATGCCTCTCTCCAACTTGTTATGAGATTGTCTATGAGAGTGATCCGGTAAGTTGGTGTATATTAGGCTCTATGTGATTGACTAGTACACGTTAATTTCTTATTTTCACTTTCTTTTGTTCTCATTGTAGCTTGAAGAAGGAGAGAAAGATCTTGTTAGGGGACAAGAATTCAAGTACTGTATGCATAAGTAAGTTCCATTTCTCTAGTGTTTTAAATTTTGTTTTTACATGTTTCATGGTGCAAATTCATGATTAGAATCCCAGGATATTAAGATTTCACAATGACCATGTTTTGAAACAATCAGTGTTTTATTTTATTGATGGCTTCATGTGAGGGACTAATTGTTATATATGATAGTTTACTGGAAACCTTGGTTACCGAGTTTTAATTTTTCCTTCTAAAGGGCCTTGCCATCGAGAACATGAACTGGTTGACTAAGAATGTGAAAACTCCAGTCCTTTTTCCAGAATCTGAAAATTTTTCGGTGTTTTGAAACTATCAGTGTTTTATTTCATTGATGTCTTCATGTGAGAAAAAATTGTGAATAGATTTAGTGTGTTAATGTGATAAATTACTGGAAAAACATTAGTTTCTGATTTTTCCCTTAAAGGTCTTGCCATCAATATGATAGATTTTCGGGAACCATGAACTAGTTCACTAAGAATGTGAAAACTCCAGTCTTTCTTGCAGAATCTGAAAATGATAATCCTGTAGTTCTTGTATCTCAATTATAGAAAACATCAACATTCATGAAATAATTTAAAGAATTTTAGGAAGATTGATGGGCTGATTGAAAGAGAAGTTTGTAAGAGATTGATCTGTTCTCCATTTTGCATTACAAACTTAATTCTTGGTTGAATATTCCTGTTTGCTAATCTTGATTGAACTTTTCCAATTTTTAAATATCTACCATAGAGACTTAGCATGTGTTTTGCTGGATTATGACCTATTAGTAGTTCATCTGGGTTGTTGGACCAGGGAAGGGAAATACTGCATATCTCGCAAAGAACATAGTAGTCAGAGTTTGATGTAAAATTCTGTTACATTAAATTCTAACTTTTCTCAGAGCTATAATGATTAGAAAGTACTCTATTTGGAATCGCAAGACTAAGACATTGACCAAACTCTGACACTGGCTTTTTTGGTCCAGAGAGATGTCTTAGTTATAATTTAAAGGACTAAATTCAGTTTACCCCCTCAAACTTTAAGGATCAGTTTGGTCCTTGATCTTTTTTTTAAATCATGTTGGTCCCGGTACTCTCAAACGACATCATCTAAGTCCAAAATTTGAATTTTAGTGCAAAAATGGGTGAGTTTCGTCCTTGAAAAATGACGTGTTTTCATCATTAGAATGTTCATTTACCCTTTTTGTGATCCCCATGTCAGCTCTAAGTCAGCAAATGCCGTTATTTTTGGAGCCATATTAATATTTTGGACTTAGTTAATGATGTTTGAGAGTGCAAGGACCAACGTGATTAAAACAAAAAGTCAGGGACCAAACTGACTTTATCTCTAAAGTTCAAGGGTTAAACTGAATTTAATCCTAATTTAAATGTCCAAGTCCATTCGAAAAACTAATTAATTGAAAGGGCTATTTTATGTTTCTATAACACCTTTCATTAGTGTGTGTTTAATTATACAACAAGTGTAAAAAGCCTCCTGTAAGTTAGTGTTATTGAAGTTTTAACAGCTTCTGATCTCCTTCCCTACCTTTTCCTCTCTCTTCTCCCTTAAATATTTATATACTTTTTTAGGTTCTCTGAAAACAAGCAACTCGAAAAGGCTTCTTTGAGTTTTGCCCTATTTCTTGAATGCCTATCTTAAGACATCATTGTCCTAGAGAACAATTATTTGGGGTTCTTGTGCTATATCAATAGGTATCAGAGCAATTCATCTTCTCTCCTTCTCTTACTTTTTCTATTACAATGATTAGCACATATCGTCTTGAATTGAGGCTTTTTCATTGTAAAAGCGATAAGGTGGCAAACCAATGAGTTGGTAGCATGGGTCAGTTGAGAAAAGGCTTTCAAATTTTTCTGCTATGCTTTGGGTTAGCATGACTTGAGAAGCAAATAAGGGTTTTTCATCTTCATCCCCTAGGCAGGAACCTAAAGTATTTGAGGCAGACAAGGGACACCTACAGTCCAGTGTGTTTGAAGAAGAAAGGGAATACTTACAATACTTGTGGCAGTAAAGAGAATACCTACAATAATTGAGTCGGAAAAAAAAGAAAAAGAAAAAGAAAAAGAAAGGAATCACCTATAGTATTTGAAGTTGAAAAGGAATATGAGGTAATTGTACAATAACATTGTTTGGGTTTAGCTCTGTTTCTCAATGCACAATCATTACAAGCAGTAAGATTGGCAAAAGAGTAACATTTGGCATTGTTTGGGTTTAGCTCTGTTTCTCAATGCACAATCATTACAAGCAGTAAGATTGGCAAAAGAGTAACATTTGGCAAACACTTGTGGATATTAGTTGTGAACATGGTTAGAGAGACAGTGGAAATTACAACTATTCCAATTTTGAGGATGCACATATGTGGGATGGGTTAGTAACACAAATGTGTGAAAATAATACATACCTCAAAGTCCATGTACTGGTTTTAGCTTGTTGGCTAGCCTCTCGGGGCTCTGTCCCTTTCATGAATCCATTTCATTCTCCAAAAAAAAAAAAAAAAAAAAAAAAATATAACACTTGCTAATAAAAGAACATTGAGGGGCCTCGAGAATTATGAGCAGCACCTGTAATTTTGTTATAATGTGACAGTTTGAGCTACTTAAATTAGTTTATTACAGTTTCTTGACAATACATGCCTAAAACTGAGCCTTGGTATAAAACTAATAAATAGAGTGAGCCTCAAATCCATGAATGTAGGCTTAGGCTAGGAATCTTTGCTGAACGGAATTTAAACCTTACCAGTGGATTGTTTTGTTTCCGCACATTTCCTCATCCTTGAATCCTCTTGTTGCCTTTACTTTTAGTTAATGAGGTTGGGCAGTTCAATAATGTTGATTTTACTGTATTTTGATCTGGTAAGTTACTAGCTTCTCGCTGACTTTCCTTCCTCTCCTGTTTAACGTTTTGATTTGCTGTTAGAATATCTCCGCCTGCTCGCGATGATTTACTTGAGGTCATGTTGGCTTGCAGGTTATCTTTGGGGGAGAGCCTTGAGGGTATTAAGGGCTCCTTTAATTATTAAAAGTGAGTTCCGAGTATCGCATGTAAGATATATGAAGCTTTGATTCTCCTTAAAGAATGTATGTGGACTGAGACTTTCATTTTCAGTCATCAATTGGTTGTTTTCGCCTTGGTGTTTGCCTGTGGAAGAATATTTTAGACGTGAAGCTTAAATTCAAATCCAGGTAGTCCATAGTCCGGAATTAAGACTGGAAGCAGTAACAAAAGAAACAAATGTGACAAACAGAGACCACTGTTTTATTCTTAAACAGTTTCGTTTAGTTGTCTACTTGGATTTTTGGATGGGAACGATACTGACCATGTTTTAGCCATCAGTAGTGTGTTGACTTACTATGTTGGAATTTAATTTTTAAATACGTGACAGTAGTCACAGTCTTCTACATCCTTTCCCAGAAATGGAGAGTTTGAAATGAAAAAGCCTCTGATAATATAGCTAGTTTAGCTATTTTCTCGGTAAGATATTTCATCTGATCAGACAATAAACCTTCCAAATCAGATGTGAAAATAAGGTCGCATTTGAAACAGTTTTTTTCGTTCTATAGATACTAAAAATCTGAAATAGATGCAAAATGGGTTTCTTAGACCATCTCTAACTTTGGGTCTAAAACCTATTATATCTGATGACATGCGTCATCTTTTTTTGAAAACTTTAAGGATAAGGTTATTTTATCGGACCGTTATTGTTAGTGGGTCACATGGACCGAATCAGGATGATCCTAAGAAATGTAATAGTATGTGGTAAAAGTAAATAGACTGGATCTGGAGCGGATCAACCTAGATCCGGATACGGATTCGTAATAGAAATTTTAGATCCGGATCCAACCCGTTACCCGCTGGATTATTGATAGGTCGATACAAATCCGGATTTGGCGGGTTAACGGATACCCGACCAGTTAATCCGATCCGTTTATAATAATAAATATTTTCTAAATTTTAAATAATAATTTCTTAATGTTATTATAAATTTTTTCATAAAACACTAATGAAATATTATAACAAATAAAAGTTTATATCAAAAGTTGAATTATATGGCCAAAATACTCCTTAACAATAAAATAATATAATCAAAATACTAGACCTCTAATGTTTTTAGCAAAGAACATAAAAAAAATATAGGCATCAGTAACCTTTAACTTTATCAAATCATATTTTAGACGTAATTTAGACGTTTAAATTATCCAAATAATTATTATATTATTTAATATTTATCAGTAATATTATATTTATAAAAATGTTATTTAATTATTTTAAAATAGATCCAGATCCTTAACGAATTAACAAGTTAAATTTTTAATCCAAACCTATTTTAAAACCACAAATCTAAAACGGATCCGGAACAAGATCCGGTGGTAAAACGGTAAAACCCTAGACTTTAAAAAGAGAGGTGAGAGTCATCAGAAGAGGCAAAAAAAAATAATAAATAAATAAATAAATAAAGGACGCACTGACGCAGTCGACGCATCAAGTTCTCTTCCTCTCTTCAATTGTTTGAAAGATTTCGTATCTTCTATCTCAGTCAAGGTATGATATCCTTCAGTCTTTCTTCTTTCATTTAGAAGCCTTTTCTTTTATATTTTGCATAAATTGTAGTTTTTTTCCCTTCTGTTTCTGTGCTTGAGTTGCTCGATTTGGTTAGCAAACTTTATATGATGGTTTTGTTTATCTTTCTATATGGTATTCTTTAGGAATTCAATTGTTTGGGATTGATCGAAACGGTTTTGGGTTCAGTTTTCTACTCCTTTATTTTTTTTTGTTTCTTTGTTTTTTTCGGCAATACTGTGTAGTGTGTTTGTATTTCGAATTGTCGTGTTGGAAAATGTTCAATCAGATGGTATAAATTGCCAGATTTTGTCAATGGGTGGCCAAATTTTACAACTTTTCTTTTATAAATATTGGCCAGCACGCCATTCTCGTCCCAAACCGAACTGGGAGAGAAACTCATACTGTGTTGACTATCACAAACTAGATTCCGGAGCCTCTTTAACTGTTTGTTGCAGCTTCTCTAAATTTCACAGCAAAACCCAAATCTTTCTCTCATCAACGTCAGGCAAATTTTTATTTATTTGTTATGTAAGCCCGAGTACTAGTCAGTTCAGTTGTATAAGAATGGATCAAAGGTTACTAAAGCAGGGAAACGGATTTACAGAATTCCCAGTAGTAGAGAACGAGTAAATTGATTCGACATGGTTTTAGAAAGGAATGGATTCCACTTGTGTGGTAGAGTGTTAGGTAGTATATTCATGGCCTCATGATTCAATTACATACGGCTGAAGTAGATTTTTCTTCTTGCACAAAGGACGATGGAATTATGTATTATTTTTTCTGTTACCTACTTACCTTAGGTTTTTTACGTTTTTCACATGGTTCAAATTTGTGTCATAGAACAGCTGGATATATTGTATTCAAAACAATTAAATTTTTTTCACATCAGCTGTATGGCCTTCATTTACAACAAGTGTCTTTGTCTTGACAGTACCAGGAGGACCGCATAATAATTTTACAGAATTCTGGTCCGATACAGTTAAGAACTACCCCTTCCTGGGATTCATTTAGATTTTGAGAGTGAATCGTAGAAGGAGAAATGGCAGTGCAGAATTTATTTATTTAATTTTTTTTTTTTGAGAGGCAAACTGAACAAGAATTCCCATGCTGTAAGAGAAAAAAAAATTAAAACCAATATGCTGCGATCCATTAGGGTTAGAAAACATTTGTCTGATACACGTGTGTAGAATTAGTGATTAAGAATTCGTCAAGGCAAAGAGTAGGTTTGAGCCTAAGTAGCAGCTGTATAAACTCGAAGAGGGCATATGCTCAAATAATTGGTTTAGCAGAAAGTTATTGTAAATAGGGTGATCGATCTTGATGTATATGCATACAAGATCAGATTATTAATACACTGATGCCATTTATATATATATTTTATATCATCTTGATTAAATATTCCTGAAGATATTTACTATATAGTGTACAGTAAGATGTATACAATAGCTGTAATAAAACTTGATATAGCTGTCAATTTACAAAGTATATGATGCAATAATAGTATAGGATTTTTATTTGGAGATGCAAACTAAACAAGAATCCCGGTCCTGCAAGAAAAAAAGATTAAAAAGATAAATATATTGAGAATGTGAATTATAATTATATACATCTGACTTGGGTTGCAGAACTTTGTTAATGATATTTGTATTCCCCTCTTCTCAGATCAAAGCCATCCATACATGGACTTTTGCAGTGCTTCTTTCCATTTGATTCTTTTCATACTCATTGTACCTCTCTTTGAATTGAAAATTAATGCTTATTACACATGTAAGGATGAGTCACGTACTATTTATTACAAATTAAGCAGTCTTCATGAAAATATGGCCAAGTAAATCATCATAAATAGGGGTGCTTTCTAGGCTTAACAGTATAAGTTTAAAACCAAAAGTAGGAGGGGGGATATCCTATATCTCACTTGACCAAAATCTACTACTTCCTCATTTTTCCAAAGTTTAACAAAACATTATATAAAAGGATATCCAAAGTTTAATAAATGTTAAAACATTATATAAAAGGATATTCATGTTGTCAGCTGGTCCACCAGCACTAATGTTCAGTAGATCTTGCTCAACATGCTGGACTACCTCAGGCTGTAAAATGCAACACTATTACCATCAGTAATGTTGAAACCTTTAGGGTCTTTTGACTGAAAAATCTTGCTGGTGTTTGTTATTTCTTGCCAATTGCAATCTGCCAATTGAGTACTCATATTTTGTTACTTGGGTTATGATTCAAGACTTTGTCTTTGTATAGTTTCATTATATGTCATGTATGTTCTCTTTGACTCTTTGTTTTCTTAGTTTCTTTCGTGAAGTTTGTGTTATGATAATTAATATCTGCACATTCTGGTGACCTTTCAGGCCAATGCAATTTAGGCTTGGGTGATTAGTGGTAGGTTCTTATTTTTATATGCGTGTTTCAGATAATGTGTTTAGCTATCGTACTTTTATATACGCAATTGATTAATCAAAAATGATGCTTTTCATTTAACACTTCTATTGTTTACAAAGCATGAAGTATTATCTCTTATATATTTCATTTTAATGTCCTTAGTAACCCACGAAGTATGGTATCATCTTCAGCTTTGGCCTCTAAAGGTTGGACAAGCAAGAGGAAGAAATTAAAAGTAATATAATATCAATATGTAATATATGAGTGATGTTAGGTCCTTTGTGATATAAAATCACCTCCTTGAATGTATAACAAATGTTTACCATTGTGTAGAAATACATATTCCTCTGTTAAACACATTGAAAGGAGTTGTGATGTATAAGTAGTTAAGTACACACTACAACAACTCGTGACTGGGAGCGGGATATGTGTCTAGTTCAATCAATAATATTCAGTTCCTTTTTTTTTTTTTTAATCAGATGAAGAATGATGCCTTCTTGTGTAACAGATTGAGGAACTTTGAATTATCTATGGAGCACAACAGGAGCGGTATCCAGGAGCAAACAAACACATTCTGGACACAGTGCCCCTTTTGTTGCACAAAGCTTCAATACTACAGAGACATTCTGGGTTGTTTGCTCAATTGTCATATATGCCGAAAAGCATTTGAAGCTCATGAATTGAAGAAAGATGTTCATAGTGAATCGCTAAAATCTGCCCCGAGTCCCATTACCAAAGCAGGTGACTTCATCGATCTCTCTGCTGAAACCTTAAACTATTACGATAGTGATGAAGAGGTTAGGGTTCTTAGGTTCAAACCCTCCAATATTCCTTTCGGGAAAAGGAAGCGAAACGAGGGTTCTTGTTCCATTTCCAAACCCCCATCTTTTGCATGTGAAATTTGTTTAGAGACTAAGTCAGCACACAAGTCGTTTGGTATCAAAAACTGCAGCCATGTATATTGTACTGATTGTGTGGTCAAATACGTGTACTCGAAGCTGGAACAGAATATAGCAAGCATAGGGTGCCTTGTACCCGATTGCAATAAAGGGTCACTGGATCCCGAACATTGCCGTTTGATTCTGAAACCCGAGGTGTTTGAGAAATGGGGAAAGTGGTTGTGCGAGGATGTGATTACTGGGTCTCTGAAATTTTACTGCCCGTTTAAGGACTGCTCCACAATGTTGATCGACGATGGGGAAGAGGTGGTGAGGGAGTCAGAGTGCCCTAGTTGTAAAAGATTGTTCTGTGCACAGTGTAAGGTTCCTTGGCACACTGGGATTACTTGTGAAGAGTTCAAGAAGCTGAATAAGGATGACACTGCAAAGGAGGATATCAAGATGGAGAAACTTGCTTACAAGAAGCATTGGAGAAAGTGCCCAAGGTGTGGGATCTATGTCGAAAGAACCGGAGGCTGCTCAACAGTACACTGCAGGTCTGTTTATCCTTCTGGTCATTTCATTTGATTATTTGTTCCATGTATGTATATATAAAGAGGTCCTCTTGAGATCCTCCATCTATATATATATATATATATATATATCTTGGTCTTTGCTGAATACCTAATAGTATACTGTTAGAGTAGCTTTGGTAGGTACAAGGCATACAACAAGCGGGTGAAACTCATTCTGATTTATATATTTCATTTTGTTTAATTACTTGCAGGTGCGGAACTTATTTCAGCTTCCATTGTGGACGATGGGGTTGTGCTTCCTGTAGAAACAGAAAGAGAGGTTGTAAAACTTTGGGCTTCTACATGTTCTTTGAAGAGTACAGAAGAATTCACCGATCCTATTCTAAAGATACTCTTGAACTTGTTAATGAGAAATGGAGATCCATGTCTCGTTCTGAAAAAAAACCCTATGAGAACCCACCGATGAGACCGACTAGAATCTTGTTTAAGCCAAGGTGAATGAAGCTCATCTTGCCTTGTATGGTGACCTAAACCTTGTATGTAGGTATCAACTAACTCATCGGTGGTTCTCAACTAAGTAGCTAAGTAACTCACCGATGAGACCGACTACAAATTTGACCTTATAATCACCTCATCTTTGCCTCAATGCTGCTCCAACCTAAACCTTCAAGACCCCAGCAAATTCTCCCAGTGCTTGAATCCAGTCTTGCATAATTATTCACATTTTCCAGCTCAATGTGATCCAAGTCCTCAACTACCTCTTTTAAAAGAAGAAAAAACTAGAAGTCATCAATCACTTCACTACCAACCACCTCTAATCTTAGTCACTTGCTCAATTAAATTTTTCGTCCTTTCCAATTAGCCACTGTGAAAATTCAAAATTCAGAGTTGTTTTTATACATCTCGAACCTAAACACCTCAGTCCCATTTTACATTAGTCTTGTACAAAGAATTTGAGAATGATCGATCGTTACCTTGGAACAGCAAGCTGCCTGACGTTTAAGAACTTTTATCCCAATTCCACGACCATAGAATCTATTGAATCGGCAGCGAACTACTTCTTACTTCATATTAGACGAAGTGAACTTGGCATTGTGAAGAACTCGGTCACAAATAATGACGCCCCAAGTCATTAAACTTTTTCAACTTCGCTCATGCGTTTCACAGATTCATCTTTCGGAAGCAAATCTGATCACATTAAAATCTTCACCACACGGCTCAGGGGCTCACAAACCTCAAACTACTCCTCCCAGAAAGCTGCCCTCTCTAGTTTAATTATGAGTCCCACAATTACCAGACAACCACCAGTTTTGCACCCATCACTTCTCTACTTTAGCTAAAACCCGCTATGAATTCTCCAACAGAGATCTACTTTGTATTCCGTAACATCACAATAACCGAAAACACATCAGCTACCACATTCTAGGAGAGAAATCCAGCCCTGGATATTGGAACCTTCAACTACTTGCCTTTTCGTACTGCTCATCAGTCCACTTATATTCCAGGCATTTCAGCTAATGATCATCATTTCCCTTTCTCACTTCCTGCGCCCTTCTACTCATGTATTACTTCAAACCCCCTTTTCCGGTTCTTTCCTTAGCAAACCAACACCTCAGTATCCTCCATTTGAAATGCTGGGAGGCCATGCCAGCAATCGACCGTTCCTTCTCACATTGCTTTTTGAGAATATCTTTTGTAACATAACAGCTTCCCTCCAGAGACTACCACCATAAGTATCTGTTTTTCAACAGGCAAAGTGGCTTCATTTGCTAATTATTCCCTCTCCTGCTGCTCCAATACGAAAGTCTCTAAATAAAAATCAATCTCAACCATGATTAAGTTACTTCCTTCAAATCTGATACGCCCCCCATAGTTGAGTTGATTCGTTCTCTGGAAACTTTCACATTAAATTGTGAAACCACTGCATTGGAAACCATTCCCGTCATCCTCAACACTGTTTCTTTCAATTCAAGGTATCATCAGTTTTCTTTTGGGACAAGCTGGGAATGACAATCCCCAGTTCAATTAGGATAAATTTTTTCTTCCTAAGTTGAACTAGGAATGACACCAGCCGTTGAATGACAATCCCCAGTTCAATTAGGTGAATTCTTTCTTCCTAAGTTGAACTAGGAATGACGCCTGCCGTTGAATGACAATCCCCAGTTCAATTAGGTGAAATTCTTTCTTCCTAAGTTGAACTAGGAATGACGCCAGCCGTTGAATGACAATCCTAAATTGATTTCGGTGAAGCTTGCCTAGAAGCAGTAGGAACTAGGAACAAAATCCTATATAAAGAGTCCCTCAAACATCGATTGAATTCATACCTCGGGAGTATTCTCTCGCTTGTATTTGTTTGGTGGGATCGATGGCGATTCCTCGTCGTGTTGTTCCTTTGACAGTTAATCTTACAAATCGCGTTCCTCGCTATCCTCGTGATGTTGTTCCTCTAGCAATTCTTCCTCCAGATCAAGATCCAATGTTGAACTTTGTAACAGTTGTCCCTCCGGGTCCAGGTCCGGATGATCAAGGTCTAGTTGTTGGCGTCCATGCTCCTCCGGATAATCCAGGACCAATTGTAGACGTCCTTCCTCCGAGTTTTGATGCTATCACCGACATATGTTGCATAGGTGCCAGCAGTCAATCATGTGTTATGCATATGGCGGTGCTTGCAGAGCGATATCCAGGGATTAATGTCTTTGTCACAGATTTTGATGAACAACTAATCGACCGTTGGATTCAACAACAAATAGCGTTTGAAGAGCAAGGTATGCAACAGTTGCTACATCAGATGATGGCTGCTAATCTAAACTTTGTCGATGATGTGGATGTAGCAATTCAAACTTCCCAAATGATTTTTATTGGGGTTGAAATACCTATCACGCCGAGTGAAGGATTTGACCTAGGGTCATGGACAAAAGCCATAAGAAGGATTGTCAAAGAGGAAAACACGCCCAAGATTATTGTAGAAAGATCCACCATGCCAATTGATTCTGATGATATGACAACCACATATTTGGCTCGAGATGACGGCCTACCTGCCGTGCAATTTTCCGTTCTATCCAATCCAGACTTCTCCTCTCCGGGCGCTAGACTTCAAGACTTGAGGAACCAAATAGAGTTATTATTGGGTTGAAATCAAATGTAGGGAGCGTTATTCCATTACAACAGTTGTATATGGGGTTAGTGCAAAATGCACAAGCAATCCGCATAGTCTCGCGACCTAATGCTGTCAATGTTGAGATAGCTAAATTGGCTACCAATGCAATGCTCAGTATGAAGCTCACCTACATCAATTCAATATCGAGCCTATGCAACAAAACAAGAGGGGCTGATATCAACATTGTTCGACAAATTCTCGGGGAAGATTATAGATTTGAGAACAACTACCTAACTCCCACATTAGGAATTGGTGGACCAGAATTAATAAAAGATACTTTATACATGAAGTATGCCTTTCTTCAAGTTGGATTGTATAACGAGGCAATGCTCAATGCCAACATTGCTCACTTGGACAAGAAGAGAAGAAAAGAGTTTGTTCAGCTAATGTTAAAGAAAATGCTATCACTTAGGAACAGAAGAATTGCTATTTTCGGAGTCACATATAAGGCGGGGGTTCTCGATCTTACGGGATCACCTGCGATTAGCATATGCAAAGCCCTCTTAAGAAAGCACGCTTTCCTCCAGATATACGAAACTGCAGTTGATGAGGAAAGAATCCGGCAATCTCTTGGTAATCCCAACAGAGTGACAGTTTTCGGTAATCCAGTAAACGCATGTCATGGCGCACATGCAGTCGCATTTTTGGTGCCATTGCCACCCCAGATACAATTAAATTTTCAAGTAATCTCCAATCAGATGAGAAATGAACCAGGCGGCCGATACTTGTTTATGGGTTGTCATATGGATGTTGATCTCGATGGTTTGAGGCAGATGGGGTTCACGGTTTATGTCAAAATGGAAAACCTTAAGAGGTACAAGTTCAGCAGTTTCTAACTAAGTTGTGTAGTAAAAGTCCCAGATTTTAATAGCGCGTTCAAACAAATTTATTAGATGTTATTGTTGGTACCAGTCCGAGCATGTGAAATAAATGTAACTTCAATAAAAGTAACTTTCGTTACTTTGGTAAATTGTTTTAACTACTACATATTTCTAATGCAATCACTCCAGCGAAGAGGAAGGTTTATCATTCTGCTCGTGCAATGCAACCAAAATTGTCCAAAAACTTTTTACAAGTAAAAAAGAGCGGACTGAATGAGAGCGACCCATATCTAAGTCCCTTTACTCCTAATCACATTTAACCCAAATTTGAACTTCCAGTAACCCCAACTATGCAGCTCTGCGGATTCCTGAGACTGGAAGAGACTGAGAAGTTCTTGAAAGCTTCCTACATATTTTAACAAGCCAAAGCCAGACTGGAAGAGACTGCACACCGATCAATCACCAAAGCAAATCCAATCCTTTCACACAACAAAACACAAAGAAAGACTTGATTAAGGTTCAGATTTATAAATGTAAAACAACTTAGAGCGACAAACCTTTTGCAGCTTTGGTAGATGTGCCCTCACAACTCCACCGGATTCCAAGTACTTCCTGAAAGCTCCTTCCTTTGTCTCCTTTCCAGCCACCAGATGGCCATTTTGAATAATAAGATTAGCTAGACAATGAATGAAGCTTATTCATGAAAAACCCAAAAAACAAAAATGGTACACATCCAATTAGGAGATCATTGTAGATATTCTTTATTGAAAGAGCTTAATCACAAAGAGTTGCAGCTCAATCGCACGTACAAGAGTTACAGAGCTTCAGAAGCACATCCTCCCACCTATTGGCAAGAAGTTAGCAGGGAAAAACACCTATTGCCACTTGCCAGTGCTGATCCTCTTCATACAGCCACATCTGGATCAGTCAAGATGTCCAGGTACTTGAATATTATACTAGTACCTCCAACGTCTGCAGCAATTATATATGCTTGCACAAATTCTTTGGAGCACTAACTGTGCGCTGCATCCTGCATTCCTGCAAATGGAAAAACTTGATTACAAATTCAGATATCACAAAGAAATAAAGTTGTTGTTAGGTTGAAAACCTAACAATAAGAGATATCCACCTGAATCTGAGAATTAGGATGTTTCGAGATCTTATTAACAGTATCAAGCAAAATGCGCTTTATCTTTTCTGGTTATGACACAGAACTACAGAAGATACAGATATACATTCTATGACGCGGGGAAACAACATAAAGCATAATTTTCTCTCTCTATCTCTCTCTCTCCCCCCCTCTCTCTTGCCTCGATAAAGGCGTGCTTTCTCAATAGACAAAACCAGCAACAAGTTCTCATTTATCTGTAAGTAACAAGATATAATGGTTTATGCAATTAAAATGTTATATCATTTCAAATCCCTCACACAAGCAAAAGTGAGAATTGATAAGCCAGATGATAAAGGAGATATTGGAATGGAACACTTTACAGTGTCCCAAACTTAGCTAATTTAGCTAGTAGACATTTCAGTTCATCTTCCTATCACGAATTTTAAAAAGTCATGTCCAGAGCTTGGAGTCCAATCATCTGTCTTTGGACTTTACTAGTTTTTTTTTGTCGTAATAGAAAATGATCAAATAATAAAGTATAAGAGGCACACAGAGGCCACAACAAGAGGCACATAAAGACCCTAGCAAAAGAGGCACATAGACCCAGCTGATAAGGCACATAAGCCCAGCAAACATAAAATTTCAATATTGGGTTTAACTTATATACAAGAAAAAGCCCAAATAAAAATCAGAAACCCTAGAAACCTAACATTCTTCTACTGGATCTGCTGCCGCACAATTCCACAGCCAAATTCGAGCCAATTCTTGGACGATAGCAGTCACTGCAGAACCACTCAGTTTTGTTGCTTTTGTGGTTGGTTGACTTTCTTTGGTATATATGCAATTTTATTAGTCTTTTCTTATGTTTCCTTCTTTTATATATATATATATATATGTTTACTGTAGGAAATTATTGGTTTTGAGATTTATGTGGAGTTTGATTATTCAAAATGAAACAATATGTGGAGTTTTACTAACTATTGGTCTCAGTTTTGTTGCTTTTGTGGTTGCTTGACTTTCTTTGGTATATATGCACTTTTATTAGTCTTTTCTTATGTTTCCTTCTTTTATATATAGATATGTAGGGTTTATATATAGATCTGTAGGGTTTCCATTGATTTTCAGTTGAAGTCTCTTGCATTTTGCGATAAGCAAAAGATTGAGTTCTGCTAGAACTTGAAAGACTTTTTGATAAAGTTCATAATTTCATAAATAGACCGGGACTATGGGGATTATAAGTTATCATAGAATCTAAATCTTAAAGGTGTAACACTGGAATGAGAAATACATTTACAAAAATATAGAGATGGGGTATTGAGATGACAAATAATTAAAGATACCAAGACAGTAGATAATGGAACGTATGAATATAAATTCCTTAATAGACCTCGTTTAATTCTTTTGCTTCCTTATGTAAACTTAGCTGGCTTTGGTCAAAATACTAAAATAGATACCACATATATCAAGAAATTAAAATATATAACAAAAGGGCATGTGTCCTAGAGTAGTAATGTTTCTTGCCACATACATGGTTTACTCTTTGGTGTGGTTTGTGACAAACATTAATTAAGAATATATAGTAAAATGGGATTATTGCTCTTTGTTTTTTTTTTTTGTTGGGTTTGAATAGCTTACTCAATACAATATACTTTGCATTTGAGTTAATGGTGGTGCACTGGCTTTAATGAATATATGTCATAGTCTCCTCAAAACATGTATTGGCTTCCAGTAATATATGATTTACATTCACTTTGTATAGTGATCAACGCTGCTAAACTTCCAGTATAATGTATTCACCTGGCTATCAGCATATGTGCAGGTAAATAGGTAGACTAGCATTGTAGATACATACTTTATGATGGGCATAGAGAAGTAAAAAATGAGCATATGTTATTGGATTTGGATTTAGGCTTGCATCATGTATAGAGGTATATAGGTTAGTTAAACTCAACTAGGTAGTATCACTCTGAAACTCCAATTTTTTTCCATACATGTATAGAGTGAAACAACATATTGATTCATCATTTTAACTGAACATGATACGATAATGGTTTTTCTTTTGATTTCTTAGAATGAACTATTTTCAGTAGCCATATTCTTAAATTTCTGCCTATTCCGTTATGTAGAATACAAATTTTGTTGACAAGAAATCCCGTAGCATTTCTAGTTGAATATAAAAGAATGACGTTTAAACCGACACCACTAGGGACAAAAGGATCGGAACTGAGCAGCGCTGTAACATAGCCTGCAAACAATGGTATATATTCTCCCTGTGGTTATTTCCACTTTCATAGTGAATAAATATACATGACTGCATATATGAAGTATTAAATTAACATCTAAATAAATCCTAGGAGTTCTACTGAATTAAAGATATGCAGGACTCACCAATAATGAAAGCAGGTTTATATATACGTTGCTCTCGGTGAACTCTCCCACAACAATAGTTCTACTGAATTAAAGATATGCAGGACTCACCAATAGTGAAAGCAGGTTTATATATCCGTTGCTCTCGGTGAACTCTCCCACAACAAATCATTGCCGGTGACAAAGGCCTCAGGCAGTGATCATATGCTCTCTAGGCATCCAGGTTTCCAGTCAGTATATCCCTTATCGCACGTAATTCAGCTACAACTTTCCCTATCTCCATACGCGCTTTGGGCATATGCACAGAACAAGCAACCCCTATCCTAGCAATGGAAATAAGGCACTCTTCAATTCTTTGAGTTTCATCGTATTGGACATCATTTCTATTGCTTGCAGGATTTGTACTTGTGCAGTTTTCCTTTTCTTGAAGAAGCAGCGGATCACATATTTCTTTCACACGTTCAGGCAAAGCCATCAGAACAAAATTGTGCAAGTTCTTGTCATCTCTAAACATGTCGTCTGTTGGCCTCGTACCAGTAAGCATCTCCAGTAACAGGATTCCATAGCTATATACATCTCCATGTGTTGACACCGCACTTCCCATGCCATACTCTAAATTATTTGCAAGAAAGTTTATAGATCATAAAGTCGCAAACTAAAGTAGAGAAAAAGTTGCTTTCATTGTAAATCAAGAAACGATTTGAAGCATTGGTCAATTCAGTATTACCTGGGGCAATATAGCCAATGGTACCCCTTATCGAATTGGAAGGGTACTGTACTGAAGGAACTGGACAAGAAGTATCTGGGAGGAAGGTTGCTAACCCAAAATCACAAACGCATGCAGTCATGTCCTTTTCTAGGAGAACGTTACTCGGCTTCAAATCACAATGAACTATGGGGACGTGAAAGCGATTATGCAAGTAATCCAGAGCACTAGCTATGTCAATGGCAATGTTTACCCTCTGAAGAAGATTCAAATGCAGCTGCACAGTGGGGGGTCCAACCACTCTTTGAGCTGAATAGTGCAACCATTCATCTAGATTTCCATCCAACATGAACTCAAAAACCAGAGCTTTGAATTCGTTCCCGTGAAAATCAATACTTGAGCAAGCGGTCAATAGTCTGACAAGATTCCGGTGCCTTATGTTTTTTAACACTTCACATTCAGATATGAAACTTCTAGAAGCTCTTGAACTTTGAAGATTGAGTACTTTCACAGCAACAATTCTTTCTTCAGGTTGATCGAGAACTCCCCAGTAAACAGAACCAGAGCTACCTGAACCAATCAAATGGCGAGAAGAAAAGCCATCAGTTGCTTTCAGGAGATCGCGGTATGACAATTTTAAGAAAGAAATATCCAATGATGGTTCTGAAGCTGAGTTAACTCCTGATTTTCTTGATCTATAAAGGAGAACAAAGTACACTAACCAAACAACTCCAATGACCCCGGAAGAAATGATGATGACAGCCAGCCTATGTACTAATGCTGTAGCTGGCTTAGGCAAGTGCCTGGGTAGATTGGGGGTGATACATTTAGGCAATCTTAACCCAGTTACACCTCCACACAGTCTTCTATTTCCCATGAGAGAAACCGCACTTGTATTCCTAAAAACTCCTTGTTTGGGTACTTCGCCTTTAAAATAATTGAATGAGAGGTCTAAATTCTGCAAGAAGTGGAAACTCTGCAAATAATAAGGAATGGCTCCAAAGAATTTGTTACGGGATAGGTCAAGATCTTGAATCCCTCTCAAAGAACTCAGAGTATCAGGAATTGTCCCAAGCAACATGTTTCCGCTCAGGTGCAAGATTTCTAAACTTATGCATTCCCCTAAGCTTTCTGGAATCCCACCATATAATTTATTTCCAGAAAGATTCAAATAACCAAGATTTTTCAAGAAACCTACTTCAGTGGGAATGGAACCACTAAAATGGTTACTGGATAAATCCAAAACCAGTGACAGGGATGGTAAACTGATGACTTCTTGTGGAATTGAACCGGTGAGATTATTTTGAGCAAGAACCAAAGCTAACAAATTACTGCATCGACCAAGAGACTGTGGTATGCCTCCTTGCAAGTTGTTTGACTTGAGATCTAAGCTACTTAACAAAGTTAAGTTTCCCAGACAAGATGGAATAGTACCTGATAGCTGATTATAACTTAGATACAGAATGTACAATTTACTTATCTTACATACTGAAGTTGGTATGGTGCCTGCCAATAGGTTCTCTTCGAAGCTTAGTAGTCCCAAGCTGAGGAGGTTTCCGATCCCATTCGGAATGCTTCCGTGTAGCTGATTCCGTCCTAAGCTCATTGCTGTGAGCTTTGTTGAGAGATTGCTCACTGATTCAGGTAGCACTCCTTGAAAATTATTCTCACTAATATCCAAAAGTTGTAAACTGGTACAATTAATCAGGGAGGAGAGAAAATCCAAGTCACCATCCTCATTTCCAAGAAAATTATCATCCATTTCCAAACGAACCAGACTGGACACCCTTGCCAGACTAGGGACTTCTCCGGTAAAATGATTACCGGAGATCCCAAATTGTAAAAGGTGGGATGCATTTGAGATTGTAGATGGAATTGTTCCGCTGAACATGTTCATTTGGAACTGAAAGACTTGAAGGTTTGGAAATATTCTGTAGCCTAACCCTGAAGGAAGAGTTCCAAGAAGTTGGTTTCCAATCACAGAGATGTATTGAATTGAAGAAAGGTTGTATATGGAAGGAGGAATGGTACCAGACAATAAATTCATACCCAATGTAAGAACTCTTAAGCTTTTCAATTTTCCAAGGTTGCTCATGAGGCCACCTTGCAGATTATTTTCTTCCATAGAAAGAATCTGAAGGGAAGAAAGATTTCCAAAAGAAGGTGGGATTTCCCCTGAAAATTTGTTCCTACGCAAACTAAGAAATTGAAGCTTGTACAATGAGTCAAGATCCATTGGAAGTTTCCCAGTAAGAGTGTTATTAGCCAAGACAAGATATTGGAGATTAAAACAATGAGATATGTTGATGGGAATATGACCTTGGAAGGAGTTGTCACCGAGGTGTAGTCTTCGCAGCCGGGACAATCGACCAATTTCTTGAGGGATGGTGGCGTAGAAGCTATTGTTTTGGAGATTTAACGTCCTCAGAAAGCTCAAGTTTCCGATACGTGAAGATAATATGCCCTTCAGCTGGCTTGATTGGAGGTCCAAAACTGTGACTCTCTGGTGTCTTCGGCCGCAAGTAATGCCTTGCCACTCACCACATAGGTTGGAAGTATCATTCCAGGAGCTCAGGATGCCAAGAGGATCGCTGACTATTTCAGATTTAAAGGCAAGCAAGGATAGTCTGTCCACCTCATTCTCACCTGGATATGAAGAGGCCAAGGTGATGATCATCAGGGAAAACAGTAGCATGAATACCGACCAAAATCTCACACCCATGCATGAGCTCTCCATTAATTCAGGTTAGCTCAGTTTCTGAATTTGGGAGGCAGAGTTCAAAGTCTTTGCGAGGTTTCTCAAGTTGCTGTAAAGAGTGAAGACATGAAAGGGGAAAAAACTATAACATTGGATGGCTGGATGGAAGGAGCAGTACTGAAAAATGGTCAATAGCTCGAGTATATAGGCCACAGACTTGTCAATCTTGTCATATACCAAGTCATCATTGGAAAAAGGGGCACTTAGTCTTTGCCTCCTTCCACACGCTGCAGTCTCAATCTGCACCAGTTTTCTCGATCCATAAAAGTGGACTCTTCCAGCAGGACTAATTGATGAGATTTATTGACATATCAGATGAGAAGTCAATCAGCTAACTGCACCAGTCCTTAATAAGAATTGGGTAGTACTCCATATGAGGTGTATAAACAAGGGTACAGGAATGTCATGCCAAAACAAAACAACATCGGCAGAAACTTCCTTACCATTAGATCCCAAAACTCTAACCAATGTAAATTCATATCTATTTAGACATTTACCGTTTAATCTTATTATAAACTTTATTTATTTTAACCCTAATATAAATAAATATTACTGCTAAAATGTGAATGGAGATGGAATTCAGAAACATTCTTATAATTTTCTTCCTTTCTAATGTATAATAGGGATGAAAAGCATACAAATTATCTTTATGAGCTTCCAAGCTTAGGCGCCTCAGAGAAAAGAATAGAAAGCAAATGTCTCCACAACTCTCAGAAAGCAGGATTCTATGCAACAAGAAATGCACCCGCTATGTATCCTGTTCCAAAAAAAAGACGTAAAAGTTTCAGATGAAGTCCTCATGAAAAGAACTGGAGTCATCAAAATTATACAAAGTGCCTTAATTTGAGATGCAAGAACCAGAAATGAGAAAGTAAACATGTGATTTGCTGAACCAAGACTCATTCACCTGGTATAACGGGAGTCCTTCCTCTTGAGAGGAATACTAAAATCAGTGAGATATAAACCAATAAAAAAGAACAACTTCAAAGGTTACTTATAGCCTTATAAGTAGCTTCTGTGATTATAGTTGACTAGTTGAGACACTTACACCTCCATATGGTATATCTTTTAGTATGCCTTAATTACATTGAATACTAATGCCAGTCTTCTTTATCTTAAATCTCATCTACCCAAGTCCAACTGAAATCAATCACAGAACCCAGTCCTATTCACTGCCATTACCAACCAAAGATCTCAATTTCTTTTCAAAACCATAGTTCCCTCAGTCACTCATCATGACCCCCAGGCCCCCAGGCCCCCTTCCATTTGATTTCTCCACCAACATAAAATAACCTTCATCAATCTGATGTTCTGAGCCTTATACTCCCACAGGTAAGAAACACCTAGTTTACACACAAGGGTTGTACTTGATTGTTGTTTAGTTCACAGAATATATCACTGTGGTGGACATCTTGTCCACAAGGGTTGTATTTAATTGTATATTGACAAGAGATAAAGAATTAAAGACCAATTTAGATACCATTACCATGACTAAAACTATAGACTACAATCTATACCATTAGAGGGACAGGTCAATCGAACATTTTCGGCATTATTATTCCGTTATTACCTTGGTTGTTAGGCAAAATATGCAAGCAACAATCACTTGGTGGAAAAGGATGTAACTGAAAGGTGACAACCAGGAGGTAGGCCTAAAAGAAGCAAAAAACAAAATTTCACTCTCATATACATACTGCATCTCCATGCAATAGTTCATTCTCCAATACTTGAAAGAGTAATGTCAACACATAGGTTTTTTACCTTAGAAGGCTGCATAAGCATCAATGTAGTTCAAGCCGTATCAAGAAGTATTCAACTTTCCAAGGATTGCTTTAGCCAAATCTAGTTGTTCTGACCACACACGCAATGAAGAAGGAAAATTAATCAGTACAGCTGTGTCAATGCCAGAGAAAGTCACCTTAAGAGTTGATAGTAAAACTCCTACTCTGTTCAGATGCCAATGCTTTCTGGATTGTCGTACGGAAAAGTAAGTTCACATTCTTCTGATACACTGTCTGGAAAACAAATTCACAATTCTGTACAGTAAGAAGGCTTTTCATCCACAGGAAAGGATGAGAATTTAAACAGTAAAGAACGAAAACTGAAAACCCAGAAGAAAAATAAAAGCCAAAGAAGACTAAAAACAAAAAGAGGTGTGAGCCTACTCATTTTTGAAGAATTTAGACTAATGATCCAGCAGAAAATGAAATTTTCATACGCAAATCCCAAGACTTAACCAACATGCTTCATTACCCAAACATCAAAAGTTTTACTCTACTGAAACAACACATTAGGAGTCCACAGAGACTCAAAAGGATTGCAATCACCACGACTCATGAAGTAGAGATTCTACTTGAAAGATACTAACTTAGATGCAGCGTCCATAAAGCAAACCCACAAAAGAAATTGTTATTTAAAATACTTTTAAATGTAATTCATTAAGCTTCCTTTATATCTTCGTCCTCTTATTAATATACAAAGTAGTTTATTACTGTTCTTACTTCTCTAAACTCTTTCCTACTCTGAATCCAGATAATGGCTAGGATTATGGCTACCAAGTACAGCCCATACAAACCAGATTCCGCTTGGGTCTCTTACCCTAGGCACTAGGGACTAAGGATACAAATCCTTTCTTAATCTATTGCTGTTTCCTAACCAAAAAATTCAACTGTTCTTTGTTTTCTTTTATTACATCATTTTTTACAAAGATCTGACGCAACAGTTCATACATAGGCGCCTGAGGTGATGATCTAATCAGACATTATAGCTCTCACAGCCTCTAGCAGCAGGCATCTTAGCAATGATATTATTAAGGCTGGCTATCAGACTTATCGCAAAATTTCAAGATCTGCCTTCCGCATTAATTATTCTACTTCTGAAAAAGAAAACAACAAAAAAAAAAAGCATCAAAAGATACTTGTCACGTGCTTTTTAAAAGATACCCCAGCATCGCTGAAATGATAGCTTTGTAAAACCGACAGGTGCTGAAGACTTATCCTTGCAGCAGCAATTTGAAACTACAAATTTTACCATATAATCACCTCATTTTTGCCTCAATACTTGTGCTCCAATTCAAACATTCGAGACACCAGAAAGTTCTCTCAGAGCTTGAATCCAGTCTTGCATAATTCTTCACAGTTTCTAGCTCAATGTGATCCAAGTCCTCAACGACCTCTTAAAAGAAGTCCTCAACCACTCTGCTCCCAACACCTCTACTGTAAGTCACTAACATACTCGATTGGATTTCTCGTCCTTTCCAATTAGCCACTCTGTGAAATTCAGAGTTGTTGTTGTACATTAGTGGAACACCGTAGTTGCTCTTTGCCTCTCCTAATATCCTCTATAAACACCAATTAACCAAATTTATTCGTCGAGGAAGCCATGTCTGCCCTCTTCTTCGTTCAGGCCCTCCCTCCTCCAACACAGCCAAATAATTCAGCTGTACATCCACCTCTTTTTTCTTTCCCCTAGTCTCCAAATCATACTCTATTCTGTTCGTATTCTTTTTGATATTTAAGCTTAACCCTCCCACCTTGAACTCCCATGATCCCACCATTTATCTTTCACAAGGGAAGCATGCTCCAACCATATATATTGAACCTAAACTCCTCAGACCCATTTTATATTAGTCTTGTCCAAAGAACTTGATAATGATCGAACGTTACCTTGGAAGAGCAAGCTGCCTCACGTTTAAGAAATTCTCTCCCAATTCCACAACCATAGAATCTATTGAATCCGCAGCAAACTACTTGTTACTTCATATTTGACGAAGTGAACTTCGCATTGTGAAGAACTAGGTCACAAATACTGGCGCCCTAAGTAAAGTCATTAAACTTGTTCACTTCGCTCATGCGTTTCACAGATTAATCTTTCGGAAGTAAATCTGACCGCATCAAAAGCTTCACCAACACGGCTCACAGACCGCTAACTCCTCTCAGAAAGCTACCCTCTCTAATTTAATTAGTCCCATAATTACCAGACAACAACCAATTTTGCAGCTATCACTTCTACTTTGGCTAAAACAGAAAGCACCCACTATGAATTCACCAACAGAGATCTACTTTGTATACCATAACATCACAATAACACATCAGTTACCACATTCTAGGAGAGAAATCCAACCCTGGATATTGGAACCTTCACTACTTGCCTTTTCTTACTGCTCATCAGCCACTTATATTCCAGGCATTTCAGCTAATGATCATCATTCATACCGTTTTCTGTTCCCTTTCTCATGTCTTGCGCCCTTCTTCTCATGACTCATATTTTACTTCAAACTCCCTTTTTCAGTTCTTTCCTTAGCAAACCAACACCCCACTATCCTCCAATTGAAATGCTGAGAGGCCATGCCAGCAATCAACCATTCCTCCTCACATTGCTGATTGAGACTCCTAGCAAATATTATCTGAGTGCAGCATAAACTTCAGAATATCTTCTGTAATATAACAGCTGCCCTCCAGAGACTTCCACCACAAGTATCTGTTTTCAACAGGCAAAGTGGCTTCATTTGCTAATTCTTCCCTCTCCTATTGCTCCAATATGAAAGTCTCTAAATCAACTATGATTTAATTACTTTCTTCAGGTCAGATATCTGGTTGAGTTAATTCATCCTCTGAACAACCTTCACTTTCAATTTCCATTGAGAACCATTCTCATCATCCTCAACCCTTGTTTCTCATCCAAATAAACTGTTCTCCAATTCAAGAGCTTATCCTATGATTTCAGAAGCAATCAACTCTTCAGGTTTGGACTTGTGTAAACTTTCTGTCAGAAAGAGGTGTGATGCTTCATCTGTAGCCATATGCACGACCTTCAGAGCTGGAACCCATTACCCAAACTCATTTTTTCAATATTCTAGTCTATATCATCTTCACATAATCAATATCACTATTCTGTTCCCTTTACAACACAACATTCACAACCTTCAGAGCTCGAATCCCTTTCCCAAACTCATTTTGTCAGAATTCTGGCGGTTGTGTTAGGGGAAGAGAACAGTGATGTTGAGTTAGGGAGCTCGAATCCCTTTCCCAAACTCATTTTGTCAGAATTCTGGCCTGAGTCATCTTCCCTTACTCAACATCACTGTTCTCTTCCCCTAACACAACAACGCTAATAGTGTTTCTGCTTGTGTTGACTTTAGTGGTACCCAAGACTACCGTGAGTTCTTTCTTCACCTAGTTCCCCTTTCTTTTCTTTTTCTTTTTCTTTTTCTTTTGTTTATGAATCATCAAGAATATGACAGAGTCAAAAAATTCTTCTCCATCTACCTTCTAGCTCTCAACTTGTCTCAATTTTAGTCAAGATTTTGCAACAGGATTCTGGGAGGCTTTGAAAAGTTGGATAGGAGGAAACAGGAGAATTAGAGGGTGGTGATACATGAGGCAGTGCTGGAGAAAAAAGACGAGTACAGTTGGATTTCTGAGAACTCAAAATGAACTGTCGGCAGCATAAACCAGTGACGAGTAGGGGGAATAGTTTGTACATGAATAAGTTTTAAAACCTATCAACCCAACCTATAGTCAACACAAGCACTAAAAATGCTTAATTTTTATCCAGATGCTTTGAAAACCTAACTATCACACAAAAATTTCAGCACATAGACTGCTATCAAGAAATGTCATCGTACCTTTAACGCAAGTATTGCTCAATCCTTACTAAACACCATTGCAAAAGTAAACCGTAGACATTTGAAAACCTGCATTATACAATGTAGGACTAACCAACACATGCTAGAACGAAACAGAAAGAGACTCTAGGCAGTTGGCAGTGATGAATTGCATAGTAATTAACAAAACTAAATTGCATATCGAAAGTGCAACAACTAATTGCTTATACCTATACTAAACTAGGTCTCAACAACTATTTATCAGTTCATATAACACAGTCCAAACATAGAGAAGCAGATTCGAAAACTTTCAAACACTCCAACAAATTCATACAAGAGTTGATGAAACGGATAGAGAATCATAAATTTCGCAAAATTATTTTTGAAAAAGAAAAAAGAAAAAAATACCCGGGACGGTGAAAGAGCATTGAGCTCTGCAATTGCAACCTCGTGGCTGCGAATCTGCTTCACCGCATCCACTTTCGACGACGGCGGAGGAGCACTCGCCATTTCTTCTTCTTCTTCTTTTTCTAGGTTTCTGGGGACGAATGAGTAGTTGTACACATACATGCGACCCCCAATTCCAACACAAAAGTGAAAACCTTTTACCGCTCCAGTACAAAAAGTAAAAATCGTTTACTGCTCCCGTATAAATATATAAACCTAGGAATATTGAGAGAGATAAACAAAGAGCCAAGAGAGAGAAAGGGAAAGGGAAAGAAAAACGCAGTCAAAAACAGCGCCGCGCCGGCGATCATGCCGCACCTTGTTCGGGAGAATCTCTTCATCGGCAACATCACCGACGCAGTGGACATTCTCGAAAACGGCAGCGCCACCGTCACTCATATCCTCTCGGTTCTCAGCTCCGCCTCCATTTCCTTCTTCTCGGAGTACAAGAAGGGCCTCGCAATCCCCACCAAGGAGATAAAGACGGTCTACGCCGACGGCGGCTCCGGCGATGCCTCGGCGTCCTCCGGCGGCGGGAAGGTGGTGTACTTGGTGGAATTTGCGGGGAAGGATTTGAAGCTGGTGAGGATGGGGGTTCCGATTAGAGATATGGAGAGCGAGAATTTGTTGGATTCTTTGGAGGTGTGTTTGGATTTTATTGACCAGAGTCGAAAACAGGGCTCTGTTTTGGTGCATTGCTTTGCTGGTGTGTCTAGAAGGTACACATTGCCTAGTTTTCGTGTTGGAGTTATCATTGTTTGTCTTAAGTTACAAATAGCTTTCCCAGTATTCTGATTGTCGAGCTCCAAAGGTTTACATATCCTTATTTGCGTGTGTGTTGCAGTGCAGCTGTGATTACGGCGTATCTTATGAGAGCAGAACAGTTATCGCAAGAAGGTAGGATCAGATGAATGCTTTCTAAACTGTTGTCAGTCTATAAGTTTGTAGCATCATCAAGCTAACTGTTTCTAAGATTTGGATAAATAGTCGATTGTGGCATGCTTGAGTTGATACACTATAAACAATTGAAGAAAGGAGAACAGAAAGTGGAATATTAGTTACTTCGTTACTCAAGAGTACTTTTGTGTTTTTTTCTTTTTATCTGGAGTAGCTGTGTTATAAGGTCTAGATAAACGAGAGTTTTTGATTAACTTGTCAAATGTCCCAAACAAAGTGAATTGAATGATATATACTAGCAACTCAAGTCAAACTGAAAGGAGAGGAGATTGGTAGTCATTTGTTTTCTTAATTTATCTGTTTCTGTTCTTAATTTTTTTTTTGTCTTGCTTATGCATTCCTGCAGATGCACTAGGATCCCTGCGGCAAAGCTGTGAGTTTGTTTGCCCCAATGATGGTTTTCTAAATCAGGTGATGCAACGCACTGCTGTACCACATTCATAAAAAGGATTATACTACTACATGCTTATTTCACTGTATATAACCTATCTTGATTTTTTCATTTATCTTCTCTTTGTCACGGTTCAGCTAAAAATGTACGAGGAAATGGGCTTCAAGGTTGATCATGCCAGCCCCATATATAAGTCTTTCCGCCTCAAAATATTGGGTACCTTACTTTTCTTCTGTATTGTTTATTTTTGAGTTTGTCTGCCTCAGTCCAGGATATTGATACATTATTCATTGACGTCTACATAATTTTATTTTTCCAACATTGTGAGTGATATGTTCCATGGACATGTATATAGGCTCTAATTGCATATTCTGTCAGTTGATTAATGTATCATGGTGTCAAGAAATGTGACACACTTGCTTAAAGGTACCTTATCACATAGGTATTGAAGAGCACTAGTCTACTTAAAAGGTTGTGTATCCCTGGAAGTAAGCTCTACCTGTAAACAGTGTTTCAAACTTTCAGTCCAAGTACTTTTTTCCCTCAACATTGCTGCAAGTAGTTTGACCATTATATGTTTATCAATCCTCACAGGTGTGACTATCCAATTATATGCCTTGTCTCATATGGTTAGGAAAGTAAGTTGAAGGGAAGTGGGTAAGATAAAAACTAATAACCTTTTTCCCCACTGGGATGTTGGTTCAGCTTGTTGGCTGGTTATTCTTAAACGAATGTTTTCCCTTTCTTCAAAAAGTGATATGATTATCATTTTCGTTGGGTGATTATTCTTAAATGAATGCATTGTTGGAATTGTTAAGATATGATTATGAGAAAGTTCCATGAGAACTTTCATTTAACTTTCTTTCCCTTTCTTCAAAAAGTGATATGATTATCTTTTTGTTTTCTGTAGACACTAGACATATCTACCATGCACATTTGCTTGTTCTGTTTGGACTCTAGAAAGAACTACAGGGTTCTCATTTTTTTTTCCTTGGTACTGGCTGGTATTGCATATAATAGTTTAAAGGAATCAAGGAAGCTATGCCTCATAATCTTTGATCATTTTTACTCTTAATACAACTTTATAGTCTGCTACAGTACATTTCTCCAGCATAGTTGGGGTGAACCATGTTTGGTGGCCACAGTCTATATATCTGATGAGCAAACTGTGTTTTTGGAGCTCGTTGGGGATGCTTTAAGGTCCTGTGAAGAAGTGAAAATAGTCCAAGGTTAGGGTATGAAAGTACCGTAGACAAGTTTTCTGTTAGTATCTTAGTCTATAGATTAAAGTGACATAACCCATACAAAGACCTAATAAAGTTGAATCAGCCTTTGCAATAAAAACAGTCTCTGTCTTTATATAACATAGGCAAACTACTTGAGATATATCTACATGTCCTAACTGCTATCTACCATAACTTGATTATCATCTTTATTATATTATATATGGCTGCTCCTCGACCTTGCTAACTTATTAGTGGAGTATTGGGGGTGAAAGGCTGAAAGAAGTATCATAACAGCAGTTAATTACATGCGACTGTGCCTTTATATTTACCATGTGAAATTTTGTTTTGCTCGCCATACATTTTTAGTTCTGCTTACTTATTCTTCAACCATTTAGATGGAAGTTTTGAATACCAGTTGCTAGTGTGAATTTCCCTTTTGATTGAGAACTTTTCATCCTTTCAGGTGAATCTTATTATCGCGGTGATAAAATAGACAGCTCTAAATTTGGCGCTGATCCTGGTTTGCCCAGTGATGTTACCTCTCAAGTGGAATCACCTCCAAATGGAGGTAAAACTGGGACATCTGCGTTCCGCTGCAAAAAGTGCCGAAGACTTGTTGCTGTACAGGATAATGTTGTGGACCACATTCCAGGTCAGGGTGAGACATCTTTTGAATGGCGTAAGCGGAAAAGTAGCAACTCTAACAACCCTGAGGATTCTGAATGTTCATCCATATTTGTTGAGCCTCTGAAATGGATGACAGCAGGTATGTCTATAAATTCTTATTTCTAGACTGTTTTTTGCTAGTCCATAATTTTGAAGATTACTGTATTTTTAATTTTTAACTTAACCAGCTAGCTTTCCAAAAGCTATTCCTCGATTCTTGGTACTTGAGATTAATCTATAGTTGCAGTCAAATTGTTAAGTTGTGTTGTCAAATTTTACAGCTTTTATTGATTGTCAACTGGTGTTGTCAAATTTTCTTCTATATTATCTCTCTCTCTCTCTTTTTTTCTTTTCTCTTTCACAATCTTGTGTAGCATAGGAAATCATTTTATCTGATGTGATTGTTCTCTATAAAACAGTGGAAGAAGGAGCAATGGAGGGCAAGTTGTCTTGTGCACATTGTGATGCTCGCTTGGGTTACTTCAACTGGTCAGGTATCCAATGCAGTTGCGGGAGCTGGATCACCCCTGCTTTTCAGCTTCATAGAAGTCGAGTAGACACCAGCAGTATCTAATATCTGTGAAGATAAAGACTTTTTGGAGTTGAGCCCACATCAGATTAGTTCAAATACCTCCGAATGGTAGTTTTAAGTCTCACATTCTATTTAACAAGGTACATACGTTTTCAAGACAATCAGCAACCAAAGAAGAATGGGAGGTTTTATGGTGTTTTCACACTGTTTGTAACCCCAAGACCAAATTTGAGTAGCTGCAGCGAGAGAAACTGCTGCGGCTTTCCCTGATGTGTTGCATGAAATTTTAGTTGTCATGGCAACTGGAACTGGTTTAATTACTCGACTGATCCAATATTGTGCTGATGTGCTATCATGTAGCTATGTGTGCGTGTTTTGTTTTGTTCTTTGGTATGACGAATGTTCGGCACATCAAAGGAGATTGGATTAGTTTCCACTTATAAAAGTTGTTTGGCTCTTCGTATGAGATTGAATCAAAGTGAATGGCTAGAACCATGTATTTGCTGAGTGAAGTGGTTCGAGTCTTGAAAATATCATGCAATAGTTGTTTGCTGAGTAGAGGCAACCCATGTATGTGCACGCAATAGTTGTTTGCTGGCTTCTCTATTGTAGTGGCAAATAACTCGAGCTGTCTTTAACTTCTTGAATTCTTAATCTGATTTGTATCCCTGATGCATTGATGCCTTTCGAATGTTTATATTTGAATGATTTGCTTTCCAGTACTAGAGGAGTGTTTAATTAATTTATGCGCATGGACAAGTCAAGGGTTCATTTGTACTACAAAAGTTGTGAATTATCTAGTATTTACATATAGAAGTGAAAAGAACAATATAATTTTCAATATTGATTTCTGCTAATTGAGAAAAGGCAACAAGGTTTCAAAACTCCTTCAAGAGATGCACCCTTCGAACCTCGCGTACTCAAAACTCGTCAACTTATTTCTTTTTTTACCATAGCTCGAATGCTTGGCACCTACGAACTTCTTCTTTCGCCACTTTTCTTTCTTGCCTGAGAATGGTGAAACCTTCTTGCAAACCCTCACTTGCCGGCTCAGTTTCCCGTCATCTTCTTTCTTCTTAGCCCCTTTCACTCTCTTTGATTTCTCCTGGTACAGCTCCGACCACTTGAACTTGAGATTCCACTCCTTCATTATCTGTGAAACCGACTCGGTCGATTCAGTTCCGAACTCCCTCTCGTAGAAACTCTTCCACAGCTTATCAGTCACGGGACTCAGATCTCTGTTTTTTGTGGACTTCTCTATATGGATCAACTGTGTCTTGGAACAGTGAGGTAAGATCTGTTCGACAAGTTCCAAGTCCATGTCGCTCACATCCCCCAGAAACCTCCGATTTTCTATGGCCGTACTGACGTTGGCGAGAGAGAGAGCCTTTACATTCTGATAATCGGTGTTAGCTTGAATATCCATCGATCAATCAGTTGCTGTTTTTTCTGGGAACAAGATTGGAAATGCTGTGGGTGTATGAGTTTCCATTTGGCTAATTTATAGGAAGTCGGCAGTTCCATGTTTTCCTTTTCCATGTGGGATTTGGAATTGAGCCCATGTACAGCTCGGACTTGTCCCTCAGAACTCTATTGCTTTTTTCTTTTTTTTTTTTTTTGCTTCCCTTTTCTTATCATAAAAGCTTTCCTCTTTCTTCAAAGTAAAATAAAAAGGAAAGTTTATAGACAAATAAGCTTTCATTAATGTGAATATTAATTGAAGAAAATAAGATCACATTAAAGAAATTTTTTTAATTTAATCAAAAAAAGCTTTTTTTTTAATGTGAATATTAATTGAAGAAAATAAGATCAATTAATATGAAAAAGAAATTTCATAAGCTTTCATTTTTTTAATTCAATAAAAAAAAAGGTTTTATTTTTCAATGTGAATAGTAATTGAAGAAAATAAGAACAAACTTTATTAAATAAATGAGATCATAAAATTACATGAGTTACAATACCTAAAAAGTTTTAATTAACCACACGCTTTAGAAAACTTATGTCTTGAAAATGCAAACGATCTACTAATAGTAATATATAGTCTTTCCTCATCTCCAACAACTACTCTATTTTCTCCATTTTCTTAATTTTAGGGAATGTTAATCATTTTTTAAGTCTAACAGCTTTTACATCTCATTCTCTAAAACAGAGATGAAGAAGAAAGAAATGTCTTCATTTCTTAAATTTGCAGCAAAGTCTTATTTCTCCAAAATTAAATTCTTCAATGCTCTAACAAGAAAAATATAACAATAGAATATTTTATTGGGTATTTTATTGTTACAATAAATTATATAAATATTTTTTTGCTATAATTAATAATGATATAGAATATTTTATTGTTGTATTAAATGCTGAAATCTTCAAAATAAAGAAGCTGTTGGATTTTGAACAAAAAATTTTTTAGAGACTCCAGAAGCATTGTTCTGTCTGCCCTGGTTGGAACCCGTGGTAGTGATCTTCATTTGCAGATGGAGTCTGCTGGAAGTACTCATCTTCTCCTCTACAATATGATTGACAATAATTGATAGGATTAGTGTTTTATAGGATTGTTATATGCGAAAATTGAAAAGAAATTAAAAAAGGAAATTGAACTACTAAATGATGAATTTGGGAACTTTTGAAACTCTATCTAGCAGAAGCCATTTCTGATGAGAAGAGCAACATCATTAGGAACAACGAGGGAATCAAGTAAGAACCCTTCTTGAGAACCATCTTGTCAGATGAACAAAAATTATGAGTTCTGGATTTTCTCCACTTCGCTTTATATAGATTTATGATATACATCAAGGTACCCTAGACGAGCTCATAATGTCAATAGCACATGCTATGATATTTACTCGAGGAATCATATAATCCAGTTAAGGTCTTTGTATTTTTGCTTCTTTTATTTTCCAATTCAGTCAAGCTCTTGGAAAATCAACGCATATGATTTGGTATCCCATCCATTTCCTATATCCCGCGTAATTTGGTTCAGGACCAATCAATTAATATGTTGAAAATTGTGGAGAGTTTCACATCCTAAAGTTATATAGTGAAGCTTTCTTCAAGAGCTAGCATTAATTTCCTTTTGATTTCTGTCAATTTGGACAATGATATAGATATATAGGGTATAGGGAAGGACGTCGAATTGGACTATTAAGAAAATTTGTACTGAAGTTTATAAGAATATATGATATGAAAACGGACATCATTGGACTATTAAAATTTGTTGACGAACTTGAGGTGTTGCTAGCATGCATTTGCTAAGGAAGAGATGAAGTCATCCGGCTGCAGCAGGCTGCTTTCCCCATTATCACTCTACTGCCAGCACCCCAAAGCTGTAAACATCACATTTCTCAGTTGCCTTCTGTGTAAGCAAGCTCTGCCATCAAAACTAAACCATCGGTATAAGAGTTAAGAAATTAATAACATTGAATGTATAAACATTTTGAGCTTATTACTTGCAGCTATGTATTCCATATGTGCCTGCATGTAGACTCCGTACCACTACCAATCCGTGGTCATGAAAGGGGGAAGAGTATAGAATTTTTCGAATTTTATGATTCTTCTAGCGTTCTCGAGCATCGGTTCAAAACTCCCTTCTAACGACTTGTCAAATATAACAGACTTCAATGATGGGCATCCAAGCGCTAAGCGTTCCACATCTGATTTATCGAATTTGGCTGATGAACCATACATTACTGAAAGGTGCTTCAAGCATTTATGACCTGAAAATGCACGAATGCCAGCTCCGGTTACCCAATAAGACTCTACATCAAGTGTTTCCAATTTGCTGCAATTCTCAGCAAGAGCAACCATGGTGCGGTCTGACACGTCCACATGACTCGATCTCAATTCCTTGAGGGTCTGAAATGCAGAAATTGCCACACCTCCTGTATCAGTGAACCGACTCCTCGCCTTACAGCACAATGCCAGGTGCTCCAATCTACACATGTTGTGCAATAGCTCGACCCCTTTATCAGTGATTTTAGGGCAATCCTTGAGGACCAGTTTCTTGAGGGTTTTAGAGGTAGAACCATTTGCCAAAAACCCCAATCCGTCATCAGCAATGTTATCACAGTATACCAACTCCAAGGTGCTAATGGAAGATGATCCGATTGCTCTAAGTGCTCGGTCAGAGATAAGAACATTACCAATCAGATACAAATTCTTCAAGTTTTGTACTGAGTGAAAAAACGCATCAATTCCAGGATTCCCTACCACCTTACTGCCACAAAATCCAAGTGTGGATAGTTTGGGACACCCAAATGCCAAAGCATGTAGACCTTTTCTCCCCAAATGAGCATGATCATGATCATAGTTCCTACATGATACCTTGAAGGTCTCGAGTTCGTGGCACGTATTGGCTATGACCTCCAGGTGGGTGTCTGTCTGCGAATACTCCCATACTCTTTTGTTTCTCTTTTTCCTTCGTGTGGTAAGCTCACCTGCTTTGAAATGGACCAGGTATGGGAATGCAGTCATTGCTTTCAGGGGTATTGGTTGCCTAACCCTAAGTGATCTTCGTGTCACACGTTCCACTCTTAACCAACTCTTGCACACCTCCGAGAACGAGTCTCTGTCTTCTTTGTCCTTGATTTTCTCAAGGATTAGGCCAAGCACATCTTCGTCCAGCATCGAATTAATCGTCGCTGATTTCTTTTTGACGCTACGACGTCTAACCATCTTTCTCGGATTTTTCTTTTTGAACACAAAGAACTGAAAGAACTAAGAAGCAATTTCAGAAATAAACCTGATGAACTTTGCTGCCGCAATAGAAGGGCTTCAGCTACTCATCGTGGAGCACGATCTGGCGAGAATGATTGGGATCGAAAGAGGGATGGGGTCGTTAGGGTTAGGGTTTTGATATTTTGTTGTTCGTTTGTTGTTTTCTTCTTATTGGAGAAGGACAACCCAAAAGAATGACAAACCGAATTGGGCACTAAAGACAGGTAGGAGAAGGATGAATAGGCAGGATGGAGCAAGAGGAAGACAACAAGATAATCAAGAGGAAGAAGACAAAGGTGACAGGATCGAATAGTGTAGGAACCTAAACTACTGATGCCATATAGAAAGTGATTTTCAATTGATCTACAATATTACAATTGTACAAATATACAGTAGCTATTCTAGACTCTAGGTATGGAAAACAGTAAATACAAATAATAGCATTGATATGTAGTTATAGCATAGAATCAAAACAGCCTATGAATTCTTTATAGAAGAAGAATCAGATGACTCGATTTTAGGAGAAGATTGAGTCTGTCTAACACTTCTGCTTTGTCTGGGCTGAACCCAAGTTACTCTGATTTGAGCTAAATCTTTTGGTTTTGGCTTCGAGTACACTCCTACTTTTCTGGAGAATTAATGATGACATACAGAGGGGATCTCATAGGATGTCAAAGTGCTCTCATAATATGCATTTTGCACTTCTAGGAGCTGTTGTGCATATCAAGATCTATCTTGCATGCATTAGGCTATTTATATGAATACTAGTATATGAAAATTTTCACATTTGCTCTTTCTACCCATATTTCTTCTACAGATCGATGTTGTTTAAGTCTGTATAATACTCTGACAAAAAAAAAAAAAGGTATGTATAACACAACCTTAGTTGTATTTGAGCTGTAAATATGTAAGAGATTACGCTAGCACTGTAATTAATGTTCTCTACCATATCTCCAATTATTTTGTACAATCTCAAGAACCATTTTGTTGAGACAATTTAGTGGATTTTAATAGGCCTTGGTATATACCGATCGAAAAAAAATAGGCCTTGGTATATATGGAGAAAAACCTAGACGATTGGGGTGGGGAATTTGAGGGCTCGCAGTGGCTTCCCTATTTTAATATGCATATTGTGCGCATGGGTAGATTATTTTAAAGCATTTGATCAGTTTTGTTGATTTGAACAGGATTACAATACATTTGGCCAGTCACTCGTAACAAAAAAATGACATGTATATCCATTTGAAAAATGTTGTTGGTCAAAGTTTCATATTCTACTTATGAAAATGGGCAATGAGAATGACCACTTTGGCACTTTGGCACTTTGTTATTCATGCGTAAAAGCGGTAGACTACTAGTGACGCTAGGGATAGGTAGATATGGATACTTGGAGAGAATGCCTCATAAAAGCAAGAGACAAGCAAATCAAGAGATAATGGTAAAGGAGGTTCAAAGTTGGTGATCGACTACATCAATGGTTCATGTGTTATCAATGGCTCAAGATAATATTGCGTCGAGATGTCAGAACGCTTTGTATTCCTAGACCACCAAGAAATCGCATTAACGGAATTCGAACCTAAATATAGAAGTTCCACACCCAAATTCCATAAATCTATCATGTAGTTGATGAGACAATAAAATGTTCCTCAGAAAATGTTAATTGGTCATTTGTTTGATTCAGTAACATATGTACGACTTGATTGGGCGATAAAACGAATCTAATTACAACAATGCACCACAACATTATGCAAATAATTGTTTCAAACGAGTTTTATAGTTTAATTTCAATAAAAAAGTCCAATTAAACTTTCATTTTCATGTTGGTAAAGAAAACTAAGCTGTCTTCGGAATCTTAGCAAGCCTCAAGTTTATCATGTAAAACATCCATAATAGAGGTTTTCTGAAGCAAAACAATTAAGCAGTGGACACTAAATATAAAAAGATAAATTGACTATAAAGCCTATGGAAGATAAGTGCATGGTTTCCAAAATGAAAATGGAAGGAATTGCCGGAAAAGGAAAATGGGAAGACAAGTGCATGGTTTCCAAAACTGGCATACGACCAGAGCCAAGCCAACTTGCATTGTACTTTGGATTCGTATCAGAGAGATCATAATTATTGTAGTTGACCTGAAAGTCTCACGACATAATCCCTCTGTACTTGCTGCTACTCTCACTATATCGATCTCACATTAATTCTTGCTCATCAAAGGTCAAATCTTTCCAGCTTCCTCTCATCATCTGGGTTTTGCTCTCTTTTGTGCAATCTCTTCTCTGAGCAAGCTGTACACAGAGACAGGTAATAACCTTCTTCTTCTTCTTCTGAATAATATGTATTTTGTAGTACTCTGATTTATAGTGAAGCAGGAAAGATAATGCTTCTACTAGCTAGCTATGAAGAAGCTATCCTCCCTTTTATTTTCTTTTGCAAATAGTTGAACAATATTAACATGTAGAGCCGAACTTTTGTGGGAACTTTTTCTTTTAATATTCACATGAACATAATGTGGGGTTGAGGGATTTATACAGGGTCTAAATCTTATTAAGAGTGTGTTTTTGTAAAAGATTGAAAGCCTTGATGGATGTTCTATCTCTCTGCCTTCAACGACAGAGGAGAAAAGGGGACACCAATAATCTTCTGCTTTGAAACAGAGAGAAGGCATTCAGATAGCACTAGAAATGGAATAAAGATAACTTTGTTCATCTCTTGTTTACATCCTACTAGAAATTCAAGTTACTCTTCATAAAGTAGTGAAGAACCCATTTCCGTTTCAATTTTCAAAATAGTTCAAGTCCACTTATTTGTTTCCTTAAACATTATAATGCACAGAAGTCAGATGCTTATAGTATTACTGATACCAGTGTGTTTTGAGAAGAGTGAATAAAGAAGTTAGAGGCTGTTCTTCTAAGCATACAAATGAGCAGGAGAGATAGAGAGAGCAACTCTCTGAACTCTCTGATCAGGAACAGAGTTGGCATTTAAACATCTCCACATTATAACTTTCATTTAGTTTGATAATGGAGATTTCTAATTTGGTGGTGTGCTGGTGCAATTTACTGGCGCAGATCGATCAATGGCGAAACTTAAAGGTTTTGCTGCAGCTGTCCTTGTAGTGGCTCTTGTGGCATTGTTTGTTTTCTATGTCAAGCATGAGATTGATAGAAACAGCAATCACGATTCTCCCACACCACCAGCATTTCAACCATTCTACCCCCAATTCCATCAGTGCCTGTGAATCCTTCACCACCACTCTACGCGTTCCCACCACCAGCTGATCAGAAGGAGGAGGAGGCCACCTGATCTGCATCTCATCACTATCTTGATTCTTGACACTAATTTATCATTACTATCAGTTTAAGGCTCTAATGCTCTTTTGAAGTATGTATTGCTTCAGACCACTTCTATAGTAGGATTGTTCAAGCGATGATGACCATTTTAATCTACATTATGGTCTCAGTGTTCAGACTCCTTAGGATTGATATGTAAGGTTTATTTGTTGGATGATATTTGATAGTGTTGTCTGGGATAACTATGCTTATATATCCACTAATTGTCTAATTCTGAAAGTGAACATTACCAAGCCGCTTGTCAGTTCTCTTTAGTTTTCTTCTCTTCTAAATGATGGCAAAAAATTGCGTTGACTGTTTCACTCAGACATTTATATGGTGGGTGCTGTAGATCTTTTTCATCTGTCCAGGCTTTGTAAAAACTTGAGCTTCCAATTCATCACTAGGTTTTCTTTTCTCCTGGTAAACTTTTAAGTAGTCATTGTTGCATCTTTGCATATCTTGTTGCTAACAAATTCAAAGAGCTTATCTTGTTGCTAACAGTTCAAAATTAATCTTACTTAGTTCTTGAAATTGATAATTTAAACAAAGTAATTAACATATTGCAATTTGCAAACCAGAGAACAAAACATCAATACCCAGCATAACTGTATTAAGTTCGAGCACCAATCTCCTTTATATATATATCCTTCACTCCGTCAGCCACAACTATCTGACTGAATACACAAATCTTCACCCAAAAGGTCTTGGCTAATAACCATAAGGGGATTTACAACTCCTTACGTGCGTGCTGAACCAACACGACAATAAGAGTCACAAGGGATGCATAAACTGAAGTGGGTATCCGTTGCACGACCTTCCCGACATGGGGTACACCCTCAGTAGCCCTCTTTGTCGCCATTGCAACTGTTGGTGCTGCAACCAATGTGACGATCAGTCCCTGACTGACAACACAAAATGTGTTGGCAGTAATATGTTTGATCAATTTGGCAAACTCTTCCCGGTCAATTTCTCCATCAAGACTGATATCATGTTCCTGCAAATAAACAACAATCCTCAATGTATATTTCTGGATCGCTTAGCTTACCAAATTTTTACAAGGCTTCCACGTAAGAATTGTTACATTTAACAAGATTTAGTTGGGGAAATACATGAGTCTTCTTCTCACTAAACTAGACATTTCAAATAATAGAACAAAATCAAAAGAATTATTTTGGAAATGATATTGAACAGTTTGCCTATCTGTTCCAGAATGCATATGCATATGCATATACATATTACTAGACCCATAAACCAAGTGAACAATCTTCTACGTGGTTTTACTCGATATGAATCTGTAATTCAATGGACCAGAAGTTTAAGTAAATAAATGATAAAAGGAGTTACCATGAATCATCACAGTTAACAAGGTTATGGAATCAACTCATGTATTCAAATGCCAAAAGAAAACAGAACAACCCATTTCTAAACAAGCATTCAGTCATGGGGCTATAACCACACACTAAATTATTCATTTTACACCTTTATTAAAATGCAATTTTTATCTTACGTATGTAGAGGACAGACTGGAAAGCCTAATGGTGCCACGAACAATCCCCTATAGCCATGCCTTCAAGAAGATAAGCTTCCTTGTAAATATTAAAGATGGTATTATAAATTTCATACATTTAACTGGGTTACACATTGCAGTAAAAAAGTCCACCTTATGTAGGGACTAGCCATGCCATAATAAGGAATCATCCAGAGACGAATCCAGATGGAAAGCAATTACTATTGAAGAGTTCTTTGTTTATTAACAATCAAAAATTTATAATTCTCTGCCACACTAAGAGCCTATATCTCCTATAAACGAGCAAAGATACAGAGTTGTATGGAAGAAGGAGAGAAAAGAAAATATTTGTAAGAGTACCAAGAGAAAAGAGCTGCATCAAAAAATAATCAAAGAAGGCTAGATAGCTTCGGTTCCGGAGAATTATAAATGGATAGTTGTTCTTTGTTAGATTGAAGAAGGTACAAGAAAATGTTCGGATCACTAGTTATCCTTCTTCCTGTGATGGACTTCGAAATAGGAACTGGAACAATCAATACCCCAGTAGAGATGCAACAACGATAGTAAACACACATGAGCTATAACCACACTGCAGGTTCAGTAAACCTAAAAAACACAAATCCAACCTGATGCCTAAACGTCAAGTAAGAAGGAATATTGTGGATTCTCAACCAAAAGGACGGTAAATGCTCATTTGCAGGTTGAAAGGGTACAATAAAATGTGCAGAGTTACTTCTGAGATGGATATGGAAATAGGAAACTAATAATATTAAGTATTACGAATAAATATGCAAGAACATCAGTAAACCCATGGTAGTACTTGGGAACCATTAGTTCACTATAAGTAACCTTGAAACCACCAAATCGAACCTGTTCCCTACAAGACGGGAATATAAAAATAAAAAAAGCCTGTTTCCCGTCTAAAGAGTATATAAAATCTCCTACACATTGGATTCATACCAGCGAAACTGTCAAATTAATGATATATCTTATCCATGACTGGATGAACATTGAGGAATCACACATTATCAGTTTGTATCATGACCTTTCATAAAACATCTATAATAAACTGGTACAATCGTAGCGTCTAAATCCTAATTTATCCTCCATAGTCAAGTTCTTTCAAGTCAGCAGCTAATCATAAGCACATTTGAAGCAGCAAGAATAATATGGTAAACATTCATCATTATTAGGTACCTGAATCAGAAGCCTGATAGAATCCTTAGAGGGCGGATTGAAATGCGGGCCAGGCAAACGCTTGTTGATATCACTTCAAACAGACAGAAAAGCAAAAAAAGAAGTCCGTAATTAGAACAACAATAGGGCCACACTAGCAGCATGATTTATAACAAGCTAAAGAGAATCGACGAGTGTTAGCTCCTTACTTGTATACAAGTAGTACACCAATGTAGACATCCTCGAACCTCAAATTTGCCGTTCCATTCTCATTCTTGAAATGATCAAACACCTTATCGGTAATCTTCCTGATTTGGTTTCGCCTCCATTCCTTACCTGCAAGAAGGGCAAACTATCAGACACTAAATACGATGGCATCTAATGAGCCTCCCAGCTTGACCGGGTTCCAAACCCCTATTTCAAGTATATGACTGCATCTGATCCACAGTACAATAATATCATATAAAGACTAATGCATATATATCCACAAATTCACTCGACGAAATTACTTGATGGATGAGAATCACAATATTTAATCTGCCGATGTGGCATAACATTACCAGCAAAGTTTTTGAGCAAAATATGATCAGCAAATAGTTCGAAATAATGGATCATACACACAACTCCAGAATCCAAACAGAAAAAACAACAAAAACCCATTCTTGGTAGTCATGAGATTACGAAAGATTAATTGTTAAGGCAATAGGAGAGGAAAGCGTTGACCTTGTAATCTGTCGAGGACTTGTCCCATCGCGGACTGCTGAGTACTGATACAAAAATAGGGTCTGGGATTTGGGTGGCTTTGTTGACTGACACAGAAACAGGGTCTGCGATTTGGGTGTCTTCGGTGATGAAGAAGAAGAACAAGTGAAGAGGGTGATCTTGGATAGCGGAGGGTTTTGTGTTTGACTTTGTCTGGGAGTAACAGAGAGAGATTAGAGATAGTTGTACTCATTGTCAGTAGAGCTAACTCACTTGATCCGAGGCCACTAAGGAAAGATACACTGCGGTTGAGACGGTTAGAGCCGCACTACTCGCCACGTGGATTCTTATACCCAATCACATGCGCGGGACTTTCAACCCTCTTTAACTGTTTTTTAAGAGCGGTGAAAAGGTTTTTACCTTTTTGTACCGGAGTAGTAAAAACAAATTTACTTTTGTATGGAATTGGCTCAGAAGCCTAAAACAGAATAGAAGAAGAAGAAATGGCGTCCAAAGTGGAGGTGGTGAAGGAGATTCGCAGCCACGAGGTTGCAATTGCAGAGCTCAATGCTCTTTCACCGTCCCGGGTACGTTTTTCCGAAATTTATGTATCAATTTGTTGGTTTCAAGTTTTCTTTCTTTCTTACTATGAATTATAGCAATCCCTGTAGAGTATGTACCCATAATTTCTGTGGTTACTTGGTTTCCGAGGACATCTAGGTAAAAATGTTGGAAAATTAGAAGTGAGAAAAGCTGGGCCTGGGTACCACTAAAGGTCAAGACAAGCAGAAACAGTTATGTTAGGGGAAGAGAACAGTGGTGTTGAGTTTGGGAAGATGATTCAGGCCAGAATATTGTTTAAATGAGTTTGGGAAAGGGATACGAGCTCCGAAGGTTGTGAATGTTGTGATGTTAAGGGAACAGAATAGTGAGTTTACACAAGCCCAAACCTGGAGGGTTGATTGATTCTGAAATCATGGGATAAGCTCTTGAATTGGGGAACGGTTTGTTTGGATGAGAAGTGAGGGTTGAGGATGACGGGAATGGTTTTCAGTGGGGTGGTTTCCCAATGGAAAGTATTAGCAAATAGATACTTACGGTGGCAGTCTCTGGATGGCAGCTTTTATGTTACAAAAGATATTCTCAAGTTTATGCTGCAGTTAAATAATATTTGCTGGGAGTCTCAATCAGCAATGTGAGGAGGAACGGTCGATTGCAAGTATGGCCTCTCAGCATTTCAATTGGAGGATAGTGGGGTGTTGGTTTGCTCTAGAAAGAACTGGAAAATGGGGTTTGAAGTAAAAACATGAGTCATGGGACGATGGGCGCAGGAAGTGAGAAAGGGAACAACAAACGGTATGAATGATAATCAGTAGCTGAAATTCCTGGAATATAAGCGGGCTAATGAGCAGTAAGAAAAGGCAAGTAGTGAAGGTTCCAATATCCAGGGTTAGATTTCTCTCCTAGAATGTGGTAGCTGATGTGTTACTGTGATGTTATGGAATACAAAGTAGATCTGTGGTGGGGAATTCATAGTGGGTGCTTTCTGTTTTAGCTAAAGTAAAAGTGATAGGTGCAAAACTGGTGGTTGTCTGGTAATATTGGGATTAATTTAACTAGAGAGGAGTTAGCAGTCTGTGACCCGTGTTGGTGAAGATTTTGATGTGGTCAGATTTACTTCCGAAAGATGAATCTGTGAAACGCACGAGCGATGTTGAAAAGGTTTAATGACTTTACTTAGGGTGCCAGTATTTGTGACCGAGTTCTTCACAATGTCAAGTTCACTTCGTCTAATGTAAGAAGTAGTTTTCTACCGATTCAATAGATTTTACGGTGGTGGTATTGGAGAAAAATTCTTAAACATGAGGCAGCTTGCTCTTCCAAGTTAATGTTCGATCATCATCAAATTCTTTGGAGAAGACTGATGTAAAATGGGTATGAGGAGTTTAGGTTCGAGATGTACAACAACAACTGTGAATTTCACAGAGGGGCCGAGTGGCTAACTGGAAAGGACGAGAAATTTAATCGAGTAAGTTAGTGACTTAGATCATAGGTGGTTGGTAGTAGAGTGGTTGAGGACTTCTAGTTTTTTCTTCTTGTAAAGAGGTGGTTGAGGACTTAGATCACATTGAGCTGGAAACTTTGAAGAATTACGCAAGATTGGATTCAAGCTCTGAGAGAACTTGCTGGGGTCTTGAAGGTTTGGAGTGGAGCACAAGTATTGAGGCAAAAATGAGGTGAATATAAGGTAAAATTTGTAGTTTCAAATTGCTGCTTCCAGGGTAAATCTTCAAGACCTGTCGGTTGGCAAAGCTATCATTTCCGTGATGCTGGGGAATCTTAAAAAAGGACGTGACAAGTGTCCTCTGATTTTTTTTTTTTTTTTTTTCCAGAAATACAACAATTGATGCGGAAGACGGATCTTGAAAATTTGGGATTAGAGACCCATAAGTCTGATAACCAGCCTTTATAATATCATTGCTAAGATGCTAGCTAGAGGAGTAGAGGCTGTGAGAGCTATCATGTCTGGTTAGTTCATCAATAAAGTTGCCTATGTATGAACTGTTGCGTCTTTGCATCAGTTTTGTTATCCTACAGGATTCAGATCTTTGTTGAAAAGAATATAAGAATAAAAAAGGAAGGGTTGAATGTTTTGGTTAGGAAACAGCGATAGATTAGAAAGGAATTTTCTCCTAGTCCTTCGTGCCTAGGGTGAGAGATCCAAGAGGAATCTGGTTTGTATGGGCTTTACTTGGTAGCCATAATCCTAGCCATTATCTGGATTCAGAGTAGGAAAGAGTTTAGAGAAGTAGGAAAAGTAATAAACTACTTTGTATATTAATAAGAGGACGAAGATATTAAGGAAGCTTTATGAATTACATGTAAACGTATTTCAAATAATAGTTTCTTTTGTGGGTTTGCTTTATAGACTCTGCATCTAATTTAGTATGTGTAAGTGGAATCTCTACTTCATGAGTCGTGTTGATTGCAATCCTTCTGAATCTCTGTGGACTCCCGAATGGTTGTTTCAGTTAAGTGAAACTTTTGATATTTGCTATAGGTAATCAACCATGTTGGTTAAGTTTTGGGATTTGCACATGACAATTTCATTTTCTGCTGGATTGTTAGCCTTTCAATCAGTTTTCATTCTTTACTGTTTAAATTCGAAACCCAATTGTCTTAAATGCACTCTTGTGGATGAAAAGCCTTCTTTACAGAATTGTGTGAATTTTGTTTTCCTTGACTACAGACAGTGTATCAGAAGAATGGGAACTTACTTTTCCGTACGACAATCCAGAAAGCATTGGCATCTGAACAGAGCAGTAGTTTTTCTATCCACTCTTAATGTGACTTTCTCTGGTATTGACACAGCTCTACTGATTAATTGTCCTTCATTGTGTGTATTGGTCAGAACAACTAGATTTGGCTAAAGCAATCCTAGGAAAGTTGTATACTTCTTGATACGGTTTGAACTACGTTGATACTTCTGCAGCCGTCTAAGGTAAAAAAAACCTATGTGTTGATATTCACATTAATCATTCATGTATTGGAGAATGAACTAGTGCATGGAAGAGTCCACTTTTATGGAGAAAACTGGTGCAGATTGAGACTGCAGCGTGTGGAATGAGGCATAGAATAAGTGCCCCTTTTTCCAATGATGACTTAGTATATGACAAGATTGACAAGTCTGTGGCATATATACTCGAGCTATTGTCCATTTTCAGTACTGCTCCTTCCATCCAGCCATCCAATGTTATAGTTTTTTTCCCTTTCATGTCTTCACTCTTTACAGCAACTTGAGAAACCTCGCAAAGACTTTGAACTCTGCCTCCCAAATTCAGAAACTGAGCTAACCTGAATTAATGGAGAGCTCATGCATGGGTGTGAGATTTTGGTCGGTATTCATGCTACTGTTTTCGCTGATGATCATCACCTTGGCCTCTTCATATCCAGGTGAGAATGAGGTGGACCGACTATCCTTGCTTGCCTTTAAATCTGAAATAGTCAGCGATCTTTTTGGCATCCTGAGCTCCTGGAATGATACTTCCAACCTATGTGGTGAGTGGCAAGGCATTACTTGCGGCCGAAGACACCAGAGAGTCACAGTTTTGGACCTCCAATCAAGCCAGCTGAAGGGCATATTATCTTCACGTATCGGAAACTTGAGCTTTCTGAGGACGTTAAATCTCCAAAACAATAGCTTCTACGCCACCATCCCTCAAGAAATTGGTCGATTGTCCCGGCTGCGAAGACTATACCTCGGTGACAACTCCTTCCAAGGTCATATTCCCATTAACATATCTCATTGTTTTAATCTCCATTATCTTGTCTTGGCTAATAACACTCTTACTGGGAAACTTCCAATGGATCTTGGCTCATTGTACAAGCTTCAATTTCTTAGTATGAGTAGGAACAAATTTTCAGGGGAAATCCCACCTTCTTTTGGAAATCTTTCTTCCCTTCAGATCCTTTCTATGGAAGAAAATAATCTGCAAGGTGGCCTCATGAGCAGCCTTGGGAAATTGAAAAGCTTAAGAGTTCTTACATTGGGTATGAATTTATTGTCTGGTACCATTCCTCCTTCCATATACAACCTTTCTTCAATTCAAAACATCTCTGTGATTGGAAACCAACTTCATGGAACTCTTCCTTCCGGGTTGGGCTACAGAATATTTCCAAACCTTCAAATCTTTCAGTTCCAAATGAACATGTTCAGCGGAACAATTCCATCTACAATCTCAAATGCATCCCACCTTTTACAATTTGGGATCTCCGGTAATCATTTTACCGGAGAAGTCCCTAGTCTGGCAAGGGTGTCCAGTCTGGTTCGTTTGGAAATGGATGATAATATTCTTGGAAATGAGGATGGTGACTTGAATTTTCTCTCCTCCCTGATTAATTGTACCAGTTTACAACTTTTGGATATTAGTGAGAATAATTTTCAAGGAGTGCTACCTGAATCAGTGAGCAATCTCTCGACAACGCTCACAGTAATGAGGTTAGGATGGAATCAGCTACACGGAAGCATTCCGATTGGGATCGGAAACCTCCTTAACTTGGGAGTACTAAGCTTCGAGGCAAACCTATTGACAGGCACCATACCAACTTCAGTCTGTAAGATACATAAATTATACATCCTGTCTTTAAGTTATAACCAGCTATCAGGTACTATTCCATCTTGTCTGGGAAACTTGGCTTTGTTAAGTAGCTTAGATCTCAAGTCAAACAAGTTGCAAGGAGGCATACCACAGAGTCTTGGTCAATGCAATAATTTGCTAGCTTTGGTTCTTGCTCAAAATAATCTCACCGGTTCAATTCCACAAGAAGTCATCAGTTTACCATCCCTGTCACTGGTTTTGGATTTATCCAGCAACCATTTTAGTGGTTCCATTCCCACTGAAGTAGGTTTCTTGAAAAATCTTGGTTATTTGAATCTTTCTGAAAATAGATTATATGGTGAGATTCCAGAAAGCTTAGGAGAATGCGTAAGTTTAGAAATCTTGCACCTGAGCGGAAACTCTTTGGTTGGGACAATTCCTGAATCTGTGATTTCTTTGAGAGGGATTCAAGATCTTGACCTATCTCGTAATAACTTGTCTGGAAGAATTCCTCCTCTTTTCCAGTTTTCCCCCTCCTTGTTCAATTTGAACCTATCGTTTAATGATTTTGAAGGTGAAATACCAAATGAAGGAGTTTCCAGAAATACAACTGTGGTTTCTGTTATGGGAAACACGAGAATTTGTGGAGGTGTACCTTGGTTAAGATTGCACAAATGTACCTCCAATCGATCTAAATCACATAAGCATAAGCTAATGATCCCATTTTTATGTGGGGCAATTGGAGTTTCCTTGGTGGCCCTGTGCTTTGTGCTCCTCCATAGATCAAGAAAAGGAAGAGTACTTCAGCCCAAAGAAGCAAGAGTTAAACCAAGAAAAGCAGGAGTTCAGTCAATTTCAAGACCGTCAGGGATATTTCATTCTTAAAATTGTCATATGGAGATCTTCTGCAAGCAACTAATGGGTTCTCTTCTTGGAATTTACTTGGTGCTGGTAGTTCTGGTTCTGTGTATTGGGGAGTTCTCAATCAGCCGAAAGAAAGAACTGTTGCTGTGAAAGTACTCAATCTTCAGAAGCAGGCTACTTCTAATAATTTCATAGCTGAATGTCAATTCTTGAAAAACATTAGGCATAGAAATATTGTCAAACTAGCGACTGCTTGCTCAAGTACTGATTTTCAAGGAAATGAGTTCAAAGCTTTGGTTTTTGAGTACATGGTGCATGGAAATCTAGATGAATGGCTGCATGCTTCAGCTGATAGAGTAGTTTGTCTTCCCATTGTGGAGGTGCATCTGAATCTTATCCAAAGGGTAAATATTGCCATTGACATAGCTAGTGCTTTGGATTATTTGCACAATAATTTTCATACCCCAATAGTTCATTGTGATTTAAAGCCGAGTAACATTCTCTTAGAAAATGATATGACTGCCTGTGTTTGTGACTTCGGTTTGGCAAGCTACCTCTCAAACACTTCTGGTTCAGTTTCTTCACTAGAACGCTCTTCCAATTCAATAATGGGATCCATCGGCTATATTGCACCAGGTAAAGTTAGGATCCTAAAGTTAAATTGATTGATCTTCAAATTCTTAATTTCCTGACATTTACAAGAAAATGTATGCAGCTTCTTTATTTTAGTATATGACCATAACTAATATGCCTTTGGCAAATAATTTATAGAGTATGGCATGGGAAGTGCGGTGTCAACGTACGGCGATCTGTATAGCTATGGAATCCTGTTACTGGAGATGCTTACTGGTAAGAGACCAACAGATGACATGTTCACAGATGGCATCAACTTGCACAATTTTGTTCTGTTGGCTTTGCCTGATCGTGTGAAAGAAATATGTGATCCGGTACTTCTTCAAGGACAAGAAAGCAGCACTAGTACAAATCCCACAAGTACTAAGAATGATGTCCAACATGAAACACAGACAGTTGAAGAGTGCCTTATTTCCATTGCTAGGATAGGAGTTGGTTGTTCTATGCATTTTCCCAAAGCGCGAATGGAGATTGGAAAGATTGTAGCTGAATTACGTGTAATCAGGGATGTACTGACTGGAACCAGGATTCCTAAAGAGCACATGATCACTGCCTAAGGCCTTAGCCTCCAATGATACAGTTGGTTGTGGGAGAGTCCAACATTTTGTGTCAGATAAACCAAGCTTTCACAATCTGGTGAGTAACTCCCAGGAATGGATTCAGATGATACTTTAGCACTTCATGCAGTCATATGTGTGTGTGTAATCACAGATTCAGAGAATCCAATCTTTTATTTTTAGACACATTTTGACACGAATATTATCAAACAGGCTTCTACATCACTCAGCAAAACCTCCTTGAATAGCCCCTCTCGGAGTTTCGACAGAAAACCTTATTTCTACCTAATATTCTCCTTCAGTCAATTCACAATGTAGCCTCTAATGAAATCGCGTGTCAGAATGAAATAGAAACATTTCTCAACTCAAATTGAATCTTGCTGAAGAAGATTTGAGTAATATAGAATTTTGTTGATTGAATTAACAAACATATAAGATCATAAAAAAACATGGTTAAAAGTTAAATTTCCAATGCATAAAACAATAATGGCATTCTCCACAAAAGTCATATTTAGCAACAAGTAAAAAACACTCCCTTTCATTTTTCGACATAAGAGCATAAGTGAAACTTATTTACCGCCGCCGCAACGCTTCTAAGATCCTCTCTTCTTCTTCCTTTTGGTCGCTGTAAAACTTGACACTGTGCATAGTAAATAGCTCAACTTTTACACGTACGCTGACTTTTTTACTTCAAGTTCACCCTCGACTTTAACCTTAATTCCATCCGTGACACTTTGCCGCTCTCACTCTACTCAAATCACAAAGCTCTGTGACAGAGCTCTCTCGCTCGCTCAATTCGTCCCCAAATTCGAAGTGAAGCCAAACACCCTTTTCAATTGGAACCCAGAATATACCTGGGTACTTGAGCTCCTTCCCTCTTCTTCTTCGTCTGGTTCCCATTTTTCGTTTTCAATTCTTGATTTCCATATGGCGCTTGGTATTTCAAGATTAGGTTTTGCGATCAAGATTAGATTTTTATGGGTTTCGACCAAGATAAGCTTTTGCTGTGCTGGATTGTGCAAATGCAGAAGTGCTCTGTTCCAAGATCCTTGTGTGTTTTGGCATTGGTTTTGTATATCTTATGGATATACAAAGCATTGGGTTGTGTATTCTGGGATATACAATACTAAAGCCAAAAGAGGCCAAGAATTCTCTTCTTAATTGGGTTGTTCTTATGTTTCTTGGTGCAAACTTAATTCCGAAAAGAGAGATTTTCATCCAAGAAGTATTGATGATTTTGATGCAAAGATGAGGGTTAGACTATATTTTGTGTAAGTGGTTATTTCAGATTGTGGGACAATTCTTTTTGCTGTAATGAAATTGTCTAGTTCATATAACATGATCTTACTAGCTGTTGTACTGGATTGATAGATTAGTTCATGAAAGAAACTTTTATCCTTTTAGCCTGCTTGCAATTATAATAGTTCAATTTCCGCTTCACAATTTCACCTTCTGAGATCTAAACACTATAAACAATGAAAATCAAGAGACATATCAGACATGTAACATTAGTTATTTTTGAATTTGCAGCGTTTGACTCGTGATTAGGGTATTGAAGCTTTGACTTTTTGCTCAAACAGCGTTTCTTCTGTTCTTCAGGTAAGTATTTCTTATCCGCTAACAACTTCTAGGAACCATTAAGCCAACTTTTTGTATATTGCCTTGTTATATTATGGTTTGATTGCTGCATAATGGATTCTTATAAAACAAAAAATGTTCTTTGAAGTTGTTATCCTTATTTCTCCATTTCTAAATATACCAGCATATGAAAATAAAGAGATCACACCATTTTAACCATTAGGACAAGAGTTTTTGCAAAGTAGGTTAGCCATTGATACCAGGTGAAATGAGAGAGGTTACAGCATTTTGGAGGTGAAATAGAATATCCCAAATAGGAGCATGGTTTCAGATTCAGTTCTGCACACAGCTAAACAGCTATCAGAAGTTAGATTTATTACGATGAACATTTGTGAGGTGCTTTCTCTGAGTTAGCTAGGGTCCAAGTAAATGTCTTAAGGTTAGGGGGAAAGTTCTGATTCCTATTAAAGCACCATTGAGTCTGCAGAGTATCATTGTGTTGGTAAACTTCACACTAAAAACTCCATTACAATTTCTTCCCCAAATTTGGACATCACCATATTGACAGCAGAGAAAACTAGATGAGAAAGCTTTTTCCATACACAACACCAAAATGTAAGGAGACAAGGGGTCTCCCTGCCTAATGCCTCTTTGAGCTTTAAAGCTGATGTTAATTCACCATTAGGACAAATCTGAAAGCTAGATGAGATGCAATGTTTGATAAGTTCTTTTCTTCTTCTTTGTTTGGTTTCCATTTTTGTTTTAAATTCTTGATTTTCATATTCTGTTTGCTGTTCCTTATCTTACAGATCCTTTTTAATTAGACATAGCATAATCAAACCATCTCATCTTTCTCTAATTTCTGGTACAGCAATTTACTGTCATGAGGGTAAAGGATATTTTATAAGCCTTCTTAAGATAGAGTTTCGATTTTTTTATTGAACCTCAGATGAACTTTCTTTTGGCATAGCCCTCATGCTCTATGTTATTTTGTCCTTTGAATTGATAGCATAACTCTTAAGCTTGTAAGCTACACATGAAAGTCAAATTTTATAAATTTTATATTGCTGCAAGGATTCTGTTACCTTATGTGTTGTTGTTGTTGTTGTTGTTATTATGTTTAAATTGTGGAGGTACATTGTTTATAGTTGATAAAAGTTAGTAATATATAGGTTCAGCATAATTTTTTTTTCCTTTTTTATTTTTTTTTATTTATGGTCAGAAGCGAACTTCAAATGGCAGAAGAATTGAAAATTTTGGAGGCCATGCCACAGCTCATGGTGGCTTCAGATAAAGCAGTTGAAGCTGCTGATTTTTATGGACTCTTATTCGGAGCAGAGATTATCCGACACAATGAGTTCCCATTGCAGAATCGAACTTCTGATAGCTACTACAAGGTTGCATGTGTGGAGCTCAGAATAGGCTCCAGCTCCCTTGTGGTGAGAGATATGGATACTATTAACAGCCGGTAGGTTTTCTGCTATTGAGCTCTGTACAATTCTTCTGCTTAGAACCTTCTTTTCATTCATTCTTCTTCTTCTTTTTCTTTTGAATTTGTGTCATTTTTATGTTCAACAATGAATGATTCAATGTATTCATAGTGTTCTCATGGTGTCTGTCGGTTTACCTTCAATAACTTGAATGATTATATTGCTGCTGGTCATTAATAGTCTCTTACTTTTTTGTTTAAACTCTCTTATTCTTTCCCATTCATTAATAGTCTCTTACTCTTTTGTTTAAACTCTCCTATTCTTTCCCAATCAATGTGAGGATATAGCTTAGGGAAAGCATTAAAATTGGAATTGTTCAACTTAGGGAAGGATGAGAATGGATAGAGCTTTATATGGTAGAAGAGCTTGGCAAGACCTCTTAATTGACATAATATCATCAGAGTCCTGGAATTGTGTAATGTTAGTTGAGTGATTCATTGTCTTGGTTTGGAAATTATCCTCATAGTTTCTTCATTTTGGCTTCTGGTACTATCAAAACCTCTTAAAGCCAGACTTTTTGAAAAACAAAGTCATACAGCCCACTCTAGAGTTGGGACAGAAGAAGCATTTGCAGTCAAAAAGAGAAATTAGATAGATGTAAATTAATAGTTCTAAACCCTCCAAGTTTTAATGTGACCATATTCTTGTAGAGTTGTCAGAAATGTTGCATATGTTTCCACTTGCCTCCGCGTTCAATGCTTGAACGTTGACCTTTTGATGGAAAAAGCTGTCAATATGGGCTGCACAGTTGTTAAGGAGATATTGGAGGATCCTGTTCGTCCTGGTGTGTTGGTGAGCATCATAAGGGATCCGTTCGGCCACGTATGGGAACTTAGCGACTCATCATGTAAGTAAAACTTTCAGATGATATTGTTCATTTTGTTTGATGAGAGATTGCTGTGTATAGAGATTTATCTTACTTCAAATTTATATGCATGAAATGATGTTTTTTATATCTGTTGTTGTGGTTTATAAACGTTATTGATTTCTTGTGGTATAGGTGGTGTCTCAGAAGATGGTTTCATGCATAATGAGTGCATGAATGTGTTGCTCCAAGGTGGGAGCAACACTGAGAGAAAGTATAACCAAGAGCTGCTTGAATCCTATCAATGCACACCAGTAGTTGGGTCCTGCAAGACAATTAAAAATGCCACAGATGTTATCCCCACAGTCAGAATTGGAGGTTCATTTGACCCCATTCTATTTGACTGCAAATACATGGTAAGATTTTATTAATATTTATTAGATTTTATTGAATTCTATCAATGCATACCCATGTTTCTTGTTGTCTATTCTTTTTAAATTTGAACTTTGTTGCTTTTGGGATGATAGGCAGTCTCAACATGGCTACAAGAGGAGCTGAGTTACGAAGGAACACTTGTTGGGCTTGCTGATCCATCTACTTCATTCAAAGACAGGGAGAGATGTCTCGATCAAGGAGCCGATTTAGTTGTGGAAAAGCCCCTGAATTTGAAAAAGATTACTCATATTCTGTTTCAGTCTCTGAAGAAGAAGAAGAAGATAAAGAAGAAGATGAAGTTACTGTAGTGCATGATCGTGAGTGAGAACAGACAAGCTTTGCCTGTCAAATGAGGGCTGAATGTATGAATTGGAATGGAGCCTTAGCATGTACTCCCATTTACACAACTGCAAATGTGATATATTTTTTTCTGTAGATTCCTGATAGGATAAACAGATGAAAAGATGAAATACCTCATAGGATGCTTTACTGTTACAAAATAGTTGTTTAGGTGCTAATGTTCTCCTGTCTATGAGCTGGTACTGGTTAGACCTGTCAGTTTTAGCTTAAAGATTGTATGAAAGTTTGTTTCAAAAGACATGTGTAAAGATTTCTGAAATCAAGGGATTTAGGGGCATTGTGGAGAAATTGTCCTTGCTTTTAAACCAATTTTCATTGGAGAAGAAGTGTGTTCTATTGTTTATTTGTTTAAGCAAAATCCTAGTATCAGCTGCAGCAGTTCCTATCAGATTTATATATGCTTGCAAGGCTTGGTCACTGTCAAGCTTTGCCAAGGCCAACAACATTCAAGGGTTTAGAAGCTTCAGGAACTATTATCTTACTGTGACTGAATTTGATCTTTCAGGATAGGAGAAATTGGAATGTAGCTTTCTAGCATAATACTATATATACAGTTGCAATATATTTGTTGGCCTAATGAGTCAAGGGAATGACTCGATATTCCATCATATGTTTATTTGGTGGAGATGCATATGAAACCTACTAACTGTTTCACAGAATGACTATTACCACTGCAAATCAAAGTGCCAACTGATATGTCATACAAGATGTCTACGAAGAGCTTGAAGATAGAAGGAAATGATGATAGGTAATCAAGTACTGATGAATAATAGATGGCATTAAGCTCAGTTTAGTGTTAGTTAAACAGTGTACATAATCACGTACTTGAATTCAGGTTCAAGGCAAATAGCTAGTAAACCATGCAATAATTAAAACTGGCATCTGTTTCTGTCACTATTGTAAATGAGATCGACTATAGTAGTCTTCACTCTTCAGCATAAAATTAAAATAAAAGCAAAAAGAAGGCCAAAGCATGCATGGCTTCATCAGTCAACAAAGTGTGAATGTGCTACGATTTTTACAGAAACTAGTAAGAGCCAATTGAGACAAGCAAGCGTCAGCATCACGTACGAATCGATCAGGCAACACAATATATCAAACTCATCACAAAACTACAAACCATCAAAATCAAGCTTAACAACAGAAGAACGAGCGAGGAAGAAAGAGTTAGGAGTCTGCATGCCCCCCAAAATAGTAAATAAAATCAGACCTAATTAGATCTATAATCAAGAGGATCAGCCTTAGCTAGTACAGAAAACAATCAATATGAGCGGCAAATGATCTGCTTAAGAATTTGGCAGGGTGCACTATAATCTGCATGAAAATCCCTTGCTACAATACTCCTTATTCCTTTATTCCTAAATTTTCCAGGATTGATATGAACTTCGCAAACTTCAATAGCACCCACCAACAGTTACATTAGTCTTCTCTGATCCTCATTTCTTATTTACATTCTCTTTCAGATATCATCATCTCAAGTAAATAAGTTTTCCAGTTCACGATATAAAAAGAACAAATGCTCATATCTCTGGCTAGCTCGCTTGGTTTGATTCCTTGTTGTCTTTATCTTTGTTTCTTTGTCCCCCTTACATATCAAACATATGTTACTGACTCGTTGCCCAACTATTGGTATCTAATTATATGTTACTGACTCGTTGCCCAACTATTGGTATCTAATTTATAAACCATCTTCTTATGTTGCTCTCTTCAATTTTGTTTTCATATGCTTGTTGTCACTATCCATCTCTTGGGTTATGTAATATTTCTTCACTTAAATAGTTTTTTTATGTTTGCCGATTAAAATATGATATGGTACCATCTCTCCGAATTCTCAAACAAACAAAAGCAGTCCTGAGGACAATCCAAACTTTTTATTTCATACCATTCTCCTTTCATTTTCTGATAACTCATTTTCAGCTCATCTTTTTCCCACATACTTCTGGTTTCTAATTAGAACTAATATACTGTTACAGCTAGAATATATGATAAATACAGCAAGATATGAGGACATACCTGCAAAGTTTAATACTGAAAGTTCTGCATAAAATGCCTAAGCCATATCAGGCCATCACTGCTAATTCAAACTAAAATGGCAGAAGGCAAGCTCTTTAGAACATGGTCAAGTGCTTTTTCTTTGAGGATAGTTGGGAACTGAAGCTCATCAAAGATGTACCATATGATACCATCTTTGAAGATCTCTCAAACAAAAGCCCTTACTTCTTCAGTACAACCCCATTGATAAGAAGATTCCAGTGCTTGTGTACAATGGAATATCAATTGCTTAATCTCTTGAGAACCTTGAATATATTGAGCAAACATGCATGGAAACAAAACCTTTGCTACCTGATGATCCGCATGATAGAGCCGCTGCACGCTTTTGGGCCAAATTTGGTGACGACAAGGTAATCTAGCAACCGTACCGCTACTATTTCACATAATAATAGTCAGTCATTTTCTTGAACAATATAGTTTCATATGGAGTATGAAGACTGATGTGACATAAGAAAAAGAGAATTAGTGAAGAACTCAGCTCGATCAGTTCATTATGTAATTCGGTTTTTTATTTTACATGAAGGTTTTTCCACCTATTTTGGATGCATTATACGGTGTAGGGAAAGAGCAAGAGGAACCTATATTGTATTATTGTTAAATTAAGCAAAGGAGACCTTGAAGTACTTGGAAGAAAAGCTAAAGGGAATCGAAAGAAATTCTTTGGGGGAGAACAAATAGGATTTGCAGATATTGTGCTAGATAGCTTGCCACATCATTTGATTGTGCTTGAAGAGATAGCGAACATGAAGCTGAAAGAAGAAGATGAGTTCCTGCTGCTATCCCAAATGGCAAAAGCATTTTGCAGAGGCTCATATAATCAATGGAGAATTGGCCTCCTCCAACAGATTGGCAATTACATATATATCAGACCAAAGGAAGATTCAAATGCATCAAAATATCATTTCAAGATCAGTCCATGAATTAATCAAACACACCATGCGCAGGCTCAGAAAAACTCTCTACCTCTTTTGAGATCAATTTAGCCATTGATTAATATAACCTTCACGGTTGATACCATGAGTTTTTAACTGAAACAGGTAACCTTGATAAATATGGATCATATATGCCTGCAAGATGCATGCACTCACGTTCAGCCACTTGACCTATGCATAATTGCATATATACATGAACTTAGCTTGCATCAAACTTCTACCTGAAAAGCTTATGGAGCACAAGAACGATTGATCCAGTTGTAGAGAAACTAGAGATAGAGAATTGAGGATATATAGAGGTTGGACAACAAGCCTGGTTATTCTGTCCCTCTTTATCTTGTACAGATCATTGAGAAAAAATAAAATGAATTGTTTGAATCATTCAGTTAGAATAAATACACGTATATTAATTGGTGTACCTCTATTGTAGTGATTTCTCATCATGTCCTTCACAATGACAGCAGCAGGACCAACCAGTCAACCAATAACCTAGTCATATATTACACATTATTTCTACAAGACTTAGAACACTCACTTCATGAACTGCTTCATAGACATTCACCGGCATGTCCTATGATTACAAAGCCACTTTCGGTGCATTTGCCTGTATATCACGTAGCAAACCAACTTTATAGCACAAAAAACATGAACATAATAGAACTTGAATACCAGCAAACACTCTAGTTTCTTTCTTGCAGAACAAGACAGACTATATATCATACAAGATGTCTAAGTAGAGCTTGAAGATAGAAGGAAAATAGCTAGTGAGTGATGCTTCTCTGATAGGTAATTAAGTACTGATGAATAATAGATTATAGATGGCATTGAGTTCAGTTTCGAGTTGGTTAATCGCTAATAGTCTAAACTACATATATAGTCTAAACAAATTAAATTAAAGAAATCTGGAAGAATACTCAAAAACTCGTTTATTGTTACACACTTACACCAACTTTTATTCTGATTAAGAAAAAAAATTATTGAACTCTGGAAGAATACATGTACTATTGTACTATCATTACAATGGCAAACATTCTTCAATGAATCGAACAATCCAAGTAAAGGTACTTTTTCCCAAGATAATTTGACAAACCTACTCAACAAGGGCACCCATTCTTTGAGGATCCATTGATGGATACAATGCTGTCCCCCCTTGTGAAGGTGGCGGCGGCATATAGTAGTATTGCTGTGCGACACATTGGTCTTGTTGAGGAAACCACCCACCATAAGCGGCCTCCGGCTGTCCACTAACTCCCTCATCCTGCACTCGCGGTGCCTGAGGTCTACCCCATGCCAACTTCAATCTCAAACCCTTCACCACCAGCTTATTACAAAGCTCATCCGCAGCCTTCTCCGCACCATCTCTCGTTGTATATGTCACAAAAGCACATCCTCTTTGTCCAACTATCTTAATCGATTCGATGTCGCCATGAACCCAGAAGCAATCTCTCAAGTCCTGCTCCGAAACTCTCCCATCAACCACACCCCCCACATATAAGGTTCTAATACTCTCGTCCTCAGGAGGCTCCAAGGACCCCATCTCTCCAGCCTTTCTAAGCAGCTTCAAAGCCACCGGATCATTGACCCCATGGAACCGGTCCTTGATATTCTGGTTTGTCAACTCCCCAGTTATAGGCATCTCATGGCGGTAAGGACACTCAGCACCTCTGGTGCACTGGCCACGAGTATAAAAACTACACACATGCGCTCGGTTTCTTTGGTAATACGGCGTCGTCCTCTGAAGTCTGAGAATAGTGTCATTTGTCCTCGCCTTTCCGTACTCTTGTTCGTAGGGATCGATAATACCAGAAGCCCTAACCCTACGGTCATATTCCTCAGCGAAATACTCTCGGTTGACGTCGCTCTTGGGCAGGACGGCGTCGTTTGGGTTGACGCCGAGAGCAGTGTTGTGAACCTGAACGGGCAAGCCGGTGTGGAGATCTAAGACGCAAACCTGACAAACGTTTCGAACCTTACTGCAGGTCTGGCAGATCTCCGTCTTCTTGTAGCGGGCATCCCGGCCGGGTTTCCACCGGAAAACGGTGAAGGGACGACAGCAGGTGAAGCACTCTTTGTCGAAATCGGCACGTGTCATGCGGACGTAGGGATTGTCACCAAGGCATGATTCGCATACGACCGGGAAGTCTGATCGTTCCCGGCCATCTGCCGCTAAGTTACTTACCAATCTACTATGCGTCATTGAACCTTGGAAATTATCATCCACGTTGGGTAGCCTTATATAGACAACCCTAGTATAATCTGAGGTAGCCTTGTTAGTATAGGACTAGGAGGTACCCTACGGTAACCTTGTTTTTATAGGAAAAGGAGTTACACGTACACACTACTTTGTACATAGTCTACTATTATTATTATTATTATTATATTATTATTATTATTATTATTATTATTATTATTATTATTATTATTTTGGATACTAGCTCCCCTCTAAATTGATGTTGCTGCTGAATTCCTCTTCTTATCGACATAATCTTTTGAAAATAGAAAAGACTTTGTCATTGCTGTCCGTAAGATTGGGTTGCAGTAAGAGTATATATGTCATGGTGATCCAAAGATCTAAACGAAATAGGTATATACGTACGTATTGGTTGTGATAGAGGTTGTTGTCATCGAACCTAACCTACACTTGAGGAGAAGATGATGTAAGACAATAACGAGGCTGTTACAGGTGACAACATTTGGCTCACAAGCCTCTTGGCTACACCTGCCTGTAAAAAGTAATGAAAATAATAATTGAAATTGAGCAGATGCTTGTGTAGGGCATATGGCTTCTCTGTTAGCGTTGATTTTATATGGGGATGAAGTCGAATACAGAAAGTTGTGAGACATTGTTGTGAAACTAATGTTAAACTTGAGAAATGTAAAAAATAAAAATAAAAAAAAATAATAAAAATATGTAGGATGAGAACAACTCAAATTTAAATAGAAAAAAAATGAAAGTAAGAAAGCGGCAGATAATCAAAAAGAATTATTTGAAGATCGGTAATTCTCGTATAAGGAGATTGCTAGCCGCTAGAATATTCAAAAAGATGTTGTTTTAGACTTTTCAAATTACTCGCGCGAAATCTATTAAATCTGATTTATAGTAACTTTTTGCCAGAACGTCCGTTTTGAACTTATAATACATTTCTGAAATGGGAACGACGAGATCTACAAGACTCATATTTGTGATCCTTGTCAGATTTAAGCTAAAAGAGGTACCACTGAGCTATTTTTTGTTTTACAAATTAAGTTGACATAGCTGGACTTGCTAGGATGTTCACACTGCCATAAGACACGGTGGGAAGATTGCTCTTCATCGAAGCATAAATAACCCATTTCTAGGAAGGTGCTTCGTTATTTCCCGTTGGGTCCTCAGCTGCAACGTCTCTACATTTCTTCACGCACTACCAAGCATATGAGATGGCATAATGACAGGCACAAGGCAAAAACTCCGGTAGATTCTAATAATCTTACCCACCCCGTAGACGGGGAGGTCTGGAAACACTTTGACCGTTCGATTCCAAAATTTGTTGGAGACTATCGAAATATCAGACTCAGACTTGCAGCAAACAAGTTCAATCCTACGGAAACATGAATTCGTCTTATAGCATTTGACCTGTGATAATATTTTCGTACAACCTGCCTCCCCACATGTGTATGAAGAATAGGTACAATTTTCCTACTCTGTTAAATCCAGGGCCGTATTCTTTTGGAAAGTGTTTGGATGTGTACATGAGACCGTTAATCAACAAGTTGCAGGAGTTATGGGAATATGGACTCTGTAATTTTGACAGGCACAATCAGACTTTATTCTTTGATGAAAGCAGCAATTATTGGAAAATTCTAGTATACCATATGGTATAACATGCCTCACAAAATGTGTGGCTATCATTGTTGAAGAAGCAACTAAATGATCATGTAATGACCATTTTTCCCTTCAAAAGCCCTCATGTGTCATACAATTAGATACATTTCCAATAGGTATGTCATACTATATGGTATGATAGACAAACCCGCGGTTATTTGGACCATCAGTGATTTTCCTGTTTACAGGATGTTGTCTGATCAAACTACTAAAGAATACAAGGCTTGCCTGGCATACAATAATCTCATCACGCTTGATGAGTTTAAGTGAAGGAGTTAGGAGTCTGCATGACCCCAAATAGTAAATAAAATCAGACCTCATCATTAGATATTTAGATCTAAAATCAATAGGATTAGCCTTCTAGCTAGTACAGAAAACAATTAATATGAGCGGCAAATGATCTGCTTAAGATTATATATAATCTGCATATGAAAATCTAGGGCTGGCAATTTGGGTCTTGTCGAAACCAACCAACCGAGTACCAACCTAATTGGTATACCAAAGACTCGGTAACCGACTTACTTATTTTCTTGGTACGATATATCGTACCGGTTTTGGTAACATGGCCGGTTAATACTTGGTATTGAGATTTTCATACCATCGGTATACCGTACCAACCGTATATGTGTATTTATACAAAAATACACCCATATTTATATAGAAAACGAGAATTGAACCTTCAACCTCTTACAAACAACCTTCGCTCCCAACCATTGAAGCATAAGGCGCCTTCATTATGGTACATGCATATTTTATATTTATAACATCCTACATATAAAAATAATACAAATTGTGAAGAATCCGTTGCGGAGGTAAGACTCGAACTTCAAACCTCTTCCAAACAACTCTCACTCTCAACCACTAAAGCACAATGCGCCATTATTATAATATATGTATTGTTTTATATTTATAATATCTTATAGATATAAATACAATTAAAATATAAAATGTTTAAATTTTAACATGAGGTATGTTTCGAAACTATGACTGCTCTGATGGAAAATATGACCACATACCACCAGACCAAAGCTATCATTGCATTATATTTGTGCAAAAATTATATTTATCACTTCAGTTTTTGGGCCACAATCTAAACTTGATAGATGCCTATTACCAACCATACCAACCGTATCAATCATAAGTTAGTTGGTACATGATATTGGTAAACAAAGTCGGTATACCTACCAATGTCAGCCCTATAAAAATCCCTTGCGCGCTACTATACTCCTTATTAATCAGGATCCTCTCCTTGTGTGGTAGTTGTCCTTAGTTATCCTTGTCTTTTAATATCAACCGTTCATGAAAAATCTAAGGGCTAATAAAGTCCCACATCAGCAAACTCAACAATAAATGCATATTTTTAATACTCCACATCTATCAAGGCTTCACACCGTTGAAGCTCTGTTCATTTCTCCTCTCCTTCATCGTCTTCCCCACCTACATCTGAGTGGAAGAAACCCAACCCCTGCACTTTCCTCCATTGATTAATCCATTTCCCACCCTCATCTTTAAACTTGATATTATCACTTCTCTGCCTTAAGCGAATTCATTATCCGGCAAATTGATCAAGACCCTCTACTTGGATTTCACGAATTTCTGTTGGGATTTTTGATTCTCCGAGTTCCGCATCGTACTCGTTAGTAACCTTCGGACCCGTCGATGACGACTTTGATCCAGGAGCGGAAGCGGGTCGGCGCCGGAGATGGGAGTGGAGGTGGAGGAGGTTTAGAAGCATTGCGAGGGAGATGGGTTTGCACTACCAGAAGAAAGGCTTTAGCCGACGAAAATAAAAAAACCAGGCCGACGAAATTTTCCTTCGTCGGCTATGGTCAACTTTAGCCGACGAAATTTTTATTTCGTTGGCTAAATAATTTTTTTCGTCGGCTATAGTCTGTAAACTTTAGCCGACGAAATTTTCAAAAGTTTAGCCGACGAAATTTTCAAAAGTTTAGCCGACGAAATTTTTAAGAGTTTAGCCGACGAAATTTTCAAAAGTTTAGCCGACGAAAGATATAATTTCGTCGGCTAAAGTGCCTTATATTTGCAGATTTGGACAACAACTCATCTGGAAAAAAAAACTATACGTAGATCCTTCAGACGCAAAAAAGTTGTGAAATAAGATATGACCAGAATGGTGAAATACGTCTATGGTTGAAAAATTACGGTATTCCGGTAAAGTCTCGGTGCCGATAGTTGACTTACCCTTATTATTCACTATGCTGCAGATTTGGCATTTGGTGTCTGATTGACTATTGTGATACCTTTCCGGAAGCGTAACGGCGCTACGAGTCTGACTCATTGGTAACGCCATGATGTATAGGCTTTTTTGGCCATCTGAGTCCGTTTAGGGCTTCAAAATGCAGTTTTCTTATTTTCGATTAGAGTTGACCGTTTCGATCGAGCCCTTAACGTTGTCGGATCCAGTTGAATTTTTTACCATAGGCATCTTTCGTCATAATGATCATATCTGATGGTCGAATTTTAGTTTGTGAATTTTAGTCATCGGAATCACAACGTATCTACTATTTACCGTTATTAGGGTTTATGGGGAGCCCTATCGTCGGAAGGTAAATGTCTCAAAAATTTTATATGGGCAGTTGCGTCTCATCTACGTGAGAGTTTTTTGTGTGAAAGGTTTGACCAAACTACGTAATATAGAGGGAGATATGAGCGTTTTCGTGTGATAAGTAACGATGGATTAGGGTTGATCGTTTCGATCGAGCCCTTACGTTGTCGGATCCAGTTGAATTTTTTACCACAAACATCTTTCGTCATAATGATCATATCTGACGGTCGAATTTTGGTTTGTGAATTTTAGTCATCAAAATCACAACGTGTCTACTAATGTTGTATAACTTGTTTAATAGGTTATACAACTTTGTAAACCAACTCTACATAGGAAGCAAAATTATCAAAAATCTCGTGAAATAAGATGTGTTCAGAATGGTGAAATACGGCTATGGTTCAAAAATCATGTAAATCGGGTAAATTCTCGGTGCCGATAGTAGCGGTCAACCCTATTTACCGTTATTATTCCCTATGGGGAGCCCTATCGTCGGAAGGTAAATGTCTCAAATTTTTTATATAGGCGGTTGCGTCTCATCTACGTGAGAGTTTTTCGTGTGGAAGGTTTGACCAAACTACGTAATATAGGGGGAGATATGAGCGTTTTCGTGAATTTATAGACTTTAGCCGACGAGATATTAAAAAAGTCGTCGGCTAAGGTCAAAAACTTTCAAAAAATTTTTGGCGGTAAATCAAAGTTGGAGGAAAATTTTCAAAGGACTTTAGCCGACGACATATATGAAAAGTCGTCGGCTAAAGTCGAAAAATTTTCAAAATTTTCAACTGAAATTTTTGGCGGTCAACCAAAATTTTCAAAAGACTTTAGCCGACGAAAATAAAGAATTTCGTCGGCTAAAGTTCTTTATATAGCCGAAGATGGATGGTAAGAAGACTATTATCTGCCGGATTTTCTTTTCGGCCTAGCTCCGCCGTTAAGCCACCGGAGACCGCCACACTTGTCCCAAAAGCTTCGCCGTCGTCTCTACTTCATTGCTGGATAGGTGGTGCATCGAGTGGCGCCGCCGTGAGGGATAAATCGAGCTCCAAAACTCTGTCGGTTCGGATTCGGTGTCGATCGAATTTCTCCTTCCTTAGGTCACCATTTGGTGAGTTCTATATATGGATAAGTTGAGTTTGATCAGTACTACATTCCCCTAGAATTTGGTAGCTCGATTCGGTGTGTGTGAAGAGAATCGAAGATTTGAAGTTTTTAGGGTTTAAAATTAGGGATTTTTATATTTTCAGTCGATTGACCTGTTTAGGCTTAGAATTGAGCTTCGACTTCTTCTAGAAAGTTGTTCGAATGTTGAGAGGAAGATTCTGTCAAATTTTGGTCGTGATTGGAGGTGGCCGAAAGTTTCTGCAGTTTTTTTTTTCAAAACCCAGCAACTTTAGCCGACGATATTTAAACACTATATTCGTCGGCTATAGTATTTTTTAATTTTTTTTATAAGGTTTAGCCGACGAATTATGCCATATTTCGTCGGCTATAGTTATTTTTAATTATTTATTACACACTTTAGCCGACGAATATCTTAATTTTTTCGTCGGCTAAAGTCTGGGAAAAAAACCGACGACATGTTTTTCGTCGGCTAACTGAGGGACTATAGCCGACGAAAAAAAATTTCGTCGGCTAAAGTCATCACCGAGGACCTTTTCCCGACGACACTATAGCCGACGAAGGCTCGTCGGCTAAGATCTTAGCCGACGAATTAAGATAACAGGCCGACGAAAATTTTTCGTCGGCTAAAGTGCTTGTTCTGGTAGTGTTGGGTCAGAAATTGGTTTTATGTTTTGGGTTTGCTGGGGGAGCTGGAGAAAATATTAAGTATTCAAAGATGAAGAGATTATGAGGAGTTGGGTATGGCATGAATTTGATGGAGGAAAGTGCAGATGCTGGGTTTTCAATACCCAAATGAAGGTTGACAAGAAGTTAAACTGTCGAAGGAATGGAGGAATATAAGGAGATGTCACGGCATTTGGTCAATGTTCTGTTTTTTACGGTGTATATGCCTCGAAAGAAAGGAAGAAAATTTCGGTGATTACGGAAATTTCGACCATTTAAAATATGGAAATTTTGACGGAAATTTCGGGGAAATATCGATTGTAGTAAAAAAAGTGAGAAAATTGACGGAAATTTGAAGAAAAACAAGGAAATTTTAAACCAAACTTTAAAAGATGTTTGTTTTCTATATTATGTACTATATTTGAAATGAAAACCTTGAATAAACATTGATCTATATGGAGTTGTAGTAAGTTAAGGTGAAAATGTTAGAGCTGAAATGTTAATAATTTTAAAAGTCTTTTTTTTTTTTGAAAACACAAATGAAAGTTAGGTCATCACGTCTTATATACATATGATACATTTCACATGGAATTATATAAGTGCTTTAAAACCACGTAGAAGACCTATGAGGAACAAAATTTTCATTAGTATTGGTTGGAAATATTGGAAATATCAGGAAATATCGAGAAATATCAGGAAATATCGAGAAATATCGGGAAATATCGGAAAATATCGAGAAATATCGGAAAATATCGAGAGTTTCAGACGAGAAATGCTTGGGAGGGGAAAAATATATCGCTAGGTGAAAAAATCGAAAATTTCGACGAAATATCGCCGAAACTTTCGATTTTTTCTTCCTTGCTCGAAAGTAATGATCAGTGGGTATTTAATGATTTTTGTTAAAGTGTCATGACACTGGCCTTTGGATTTCATGTGTACGGCTGTGATCGAAAGATGAGGACAAACAAGGATAAACTTTAAACAAGGAGAGGATCCTTATCCACTCCTTATTCCTAAATTTTCCACGATTGATATGAACTTCGCAAACTTCAATAACACCCACAAACAGTTACATTAATTCTTATCCACTCTTTATTCCTAAATTATCCACGATTGATATGAACTTCGCAAACTTCAATAGCACCCACAAACAGTTACATTAATTAGTCTTCACTGCATGTTCTCTTATCCTCATTTCTTATTCACATTCTCTTTCAGATATCATCATCTCAAATAATTAAGTTTTCCGGTTCACAATATAAAAAGAACAAATATTTGGTCTTCTTAATTATTCTAAAAATAAAAAATAAAAAATATTCTGGCTAGCTCGCTTGGTTTGATTCCTTCATTTCCTTGTTGTCTTTATCTTTGTTAATTTCTTTGCCCCCCTTACATATGAAACATATGTTACTCGTTGCCCAACTATTGTTGCTCTGTTCAATTTTGTTTTCATATCTTTGTTGTCACAATCCATCTCTTGGGTTATGTAATATTTCATCATTTAAATATTTTTTTTTTTTATGTTTGCCAATTAAAATATGATATGGGACGCCCTTATAGCCAGCTTCACATCTCCAAATTACCAAAGACAACAAAAATAGTCCTAGCAGCAGGTGACAATCCAAAGTTCCAAACTTTTTATTTCATACCATTCTCCTTTAATTTTCTGGTAACTCACTTTCACCCAAGGAAGAAAATTTCGGTGATTACGGAAATTTCGACCATTTAAAATATGGAAATTTCGACGGAAATTTCGGGGAAATATCGATTGTAGTAAAAAAAGTGAGAAAATTGACGGAAATTTGAAGAAAAACAAGGAAATTTTAAACCAAACTTTAAAAGATGTTTGTTTTCTATATTATGTACTATATTTGAAATGAAAACCTTGAATAAACATTGATCTATATGGAGTTGTAGTAAGTTAAGGTGAAAATGTTAGAGCTGAAATGTTAATAATTTTAAAAGTCTTTTTTTTTTTTTGAAAACACAAATGAAAGTTAGGTCATCACGTCTTATATACATATGATACATTTCACATGGAATTATATAAGTGCTTTAAAACCACGTAGAAGACCTATGAGGAACAAAATTTTCATTAGTATTGGTTGGAAATATTGGAAATATCAGGAAATATCGAGAAATATCAGGAAATATCGAGAAATATCGGGAAATATCGGAAAATATCGAGAAATATCGGAAAATATCGGAAAATATCGAGAGTTTCGGACGAGAAATGCTTGGGAGGGGAAAAATATATCGCTAGGTGAAAAAATTGAAAATTTCGACGAAATATCGCCGAAACTTTCGATTTTTTCTTCCTTGCTTTCACCTCATCTTTTTCCCAGATACCAAATCATTCTGGTTTCTTTATTAGAACTAATAGACTGTAACATATAGAATATATGATAAATACAGCAAGATATGAGGACATACCAGCAAAGTTTAATACTGAAAGTTCTGCATAAAATGCCTAAGCCATATCTCAGGCCATCACAGCTAATTCAAACTAAAATGGCAGAAGTCAAGCTCTTTAGAACATGGTCAAGTGCTTTTTCTTTGAGGATAGTTTGGGCACTGAAGCTCAAAGATGTACAATATGATACCATCTTTGAAGATCTCTCAAACAAAAGCCCTTTACTTCTTCAATACAATCCCATTCATAAGAAGATTCCGGTGCTTGTGCACAATGGAAAATCAATTGCTGAATCTCTTGTGATCCTTGAATATATTGAGGAAACATGGAAACAAAACCCTTTGCTGCCTGAAGATCCTCATGATAGAGCTGCTGCACGCTATTGGGCCAAATTTGGTGATGACAAGGTAATCTAGCTCAACCACTACTATTTCATACTTCACAGTATAGTCAGACATTTTCTTGAACAGTACTAGTTTCATATAGAGTATCATGAGTTCATGACTGATATATGATATAAGAAAAGGAAAGTTAGTGAAGACAAAAACTCAGTTAATTAAGTAATTCTGTTGGTGGTTTTACATGAAGGTTTTTCCACCTATTGTGGATGCATTTTATAGTGAAGGGAAAGCGCAAGAGGAAGCTATTGTGAAAGCAAAGGAGAACTTGAAGTACTTGGAAGAAGAGCTAAAGGGAAAGAACTTCTTTGGGGGAGATCAAATTGGATTTGCAGATATTGCGCTAGGATGGCTTGCACATCATTTGAAAGTGCTGGAAGAGATAGCTAACATGAATCTGATAGCAGAAGATGAGTTCCCATTGCTATCCCAATGGCAAAAGACTTTCGCAGATGCTCACATAATCAAAGAGAATTGGCCTCCTCTGGACAAACTTATCACTAAATATCTGGCTTTCCGTGAGCATGAACTTGCCAAGAAGTTGATGCAGGCACCTAAATGAAATGATTTTTCACAACAAAGATGGACAAGAGCAAGAGTCAGGTATCATTCCCAATAAGTGATAGAAGTAACAAATTGAAAATTGTTATCTTCCTTTTCATCCAGGGAGATGAAGACTGTAAACTCTATCTTCTTTGCACGACTGTTATTGGCCAATTTGGATCTCCACATCATGAAAATTAGTAGTGTTCTGACTTTTCTCAATCAGGGGATCCAAAATGTCGCCATAATTCAATAAATATGGCAATTTGTATCTGCATATACAGAGGCAAAAAGTAAATGAAGTCAGAATGCACTCTGCAATCCACAAATTTACCTAAAGTCTATAGACATGAGAATTTTTCATTCCATTGGCAAACTTGAATCATGTTAGGTGACAAATGCAGGTTCATACTCCTTTATTCAAACAAATAATTGAAAGCTTTGTCAGAAAAATGCATGATACAATATATAGAACCTAATCAGAATACTTGTATATGTATTATTGTCATATATGTAAATCAACTTTAAGTACAATAGAGCTAGCAATCAGATAAATGGTGTCTTAGCTAAAAGCTAAGAAGTTAACTTGCTGCCGTTACAAACAGTGACCTCTATTTCACAATCTTACTCTAAAATAATATACTATCTCAAATGCCTGGAAGAGGAGAAACATTCATGTGAAATTAGCATCTCAAGCTCTTGCAAAACGCATTTAGGAATAATTCACCCTGAAATAGATTGTTCATTATCCAAAATCATGCCAAAACAATGGTAGTTTGATTGGGTCTTAATCTTCTCCAATAGTTCCTATTTGTGAAAGTTACAACTCCAATAGATTATTGCTGGCCTAAACCCTAAACCCCAAAACTCCTTACAATAATCTTAGGATTTTGCTATCTGAATGGAAATTTATCAACTTTTCAGTACTTGTACTTGACTATTAGTTAAAAAACTAAAAACTAATGTGATGACAGTAAAAATATTATCTGGTATGTGCATTTATTTGTAAGACTAATATACCTGGCCTGCACTGATCGTTCAAAACTTCAAATGTGATCATCCCAATTTCTCAAGAAAAGAAATGAAAAAATCTGAAAGAAATTATCATGTCAAGTAGTCTAGCCTGTGGATACCATGCATCATAAGGCTAGAAGTACCTTGTACATATTGACAAAGGAAAACAGGGGGACTTTCTTTCAAAGCTGTCGCCGCCTGCAGAATATGTCTAAATTCCAAAGAGAACAAACAAAACCCCATCTTCTTGTTACATCACACCTTACGTGAGAATCCAAACACTATTTACATACCCTAATCCTTTCAGTTTCTCAAAACTCAATTCCACCCCCATATATTTCTTGTTTATCAATCATTCTGGCAACTTTTTCTCTTTCACTGAGGTGCTGTAGTATCATAAATAGTAAAAAGACTAAGAGCTAAACCAAAAACAGGGTTTCACCACAACAACAAACATATGTTTACTGAAAACAATTCTATTCAAATCCACGGAAAAAGTCGTCCATGAAGGTGTACATTTCTCATCTGAATCTAAAGGAACCATATTAACCCTCTGTAGAGCTTAATTAACCCGACTAAAATGTTACCTGTAATCCTTTATAGTTGTTTAGCTCTTGCATGTTACTGCTAACAAAAGAAATCAAACTTAATATGAGCATTTTCCATTTCTATGGCCCAAGTCATATATAGCAACAAATAAGGTCAGAATAATAAATACAATGTTAGAAAGGGAGACAACAGCAAAGTTCCCTAGTTTTGGTTCTGGATAAAAAGGCACTAAGCTGCTCTCGCAGCTCCTAACAGAAATGGCAGAAGTCAAGCTCTTTAGAACATGGTCAAGCCCTTTTGCTTTGAGAATAGTTTGGGCACTGAAACTCAAAGATGTCCAGTATGATACCATCTTTGAGGATCTCTCAAATAAAAGCCCTTTGCTTCTTCAATACAACCCTGTTCATAAGAAGGTTCCAGTACTTGTGCACAATGGAAAATCAGTCGCTGAATCATTTGTGATCCTTGAATATATTGAAGAAACATGGAAAGATAACCCTTTGCTGTCTGAAGATCCTCATGAAAGAGCTGCTGCACGCTTTTGGGCCAAATTTGGTGATGAAAAGGTAACCTAGCTGAACTACTACTATTTACTAGCATACAGATATTGAAAACTAGAATCTTATGGAGTTTTGATATTGATAATATTTGTTACTAGAGATGATTAATTTTTAGGGAGAATTCAACTTGGTTCATAAATATCTAATTAGGTTTGGGATTTTACATGAAGGTTTTGCCATCTATTTGGGAAGCCTTTATAAGTGAAGGGGAAAAGCAAGAGGAAGGTATTGTGAAGGCTAAGGAGAATTTGAAGTATTTGGAAGGAGAGCTAAATGGGAAGAAATTCTTTGGGGGAGAGCAGATTGGATTTGCAGATATTGCACTTGGATGGCTTACAGAATATGTGGATGTGTTTGAAGAGGTAACTAGCATGAAATTGATAACAGAAGGTGACCTTCCATTGTTATCAGAATGGAAAAAGAATTTTGCAGATGCTCCTATAATCAAAGAGAACTTTCCTCCCAGAGACAAACTTGTCACCAAATTTCAGGCTCTCCGTGAGACCAGCCTCTTGAAAAATGTAACTAAATGAAATGGTTTGTCGCAAAAGAGGTGTATTATGAGTCTAAACCATAAAGAGCTAGGGGTCTTATGATTCAGTATCACCAGGGCTCTGTATCTATTGTATGACAATAACACTGTAATCCATAAAATGGAATTTTCTTGTGTGCCAAATGTAATTCAAATTTTAATTTCATATAATCAAAACGCATATGAAGTACTCAGTTTTCAAGTAATTCAAAAGTTCTTGCCAACTGCATTTCAGTTATCTAACAACCAAAACAACAAACAACAATGTTCTGTCAATGATCAAAGGCCTTCAACTTATTTAATTTACTAGCCAAACTAGTACGTAGTTACTCCTTGCTAAGAGATTAATTAGTAACCAGCTGCAATTTCAGAAAATTTATAGTGAGACATGATAATCAGTTGGATACAGTTGCACGAAACATGGTTAGGTCATATGGCACAATCCTATGGAATCTAAGTAAAATCAAAGACACCATGAAAATGTAGTAATATACTCATTACAGACCGTACTACTGAGCTAGAATCAAAATTTGGCATCTCAGCCAAAAGCTAAAAATTAACTTTTCCAGGTGGCCAATACGACAATGTATATTATATCATAATATTGTTCCCAAATGACTAGGAAGGGGAGAAATAATCAAGCGTGTAAATGGAACCGGCCAGAGAGGGCAGACCGGTATCCAAATGAGGGCAATACCAATGGACATGGAAACTGTACATGTCCATTGTTGTTTTTCACTCCTCTGCACACATTTTTTGCAACTTCAAGGGGATGATATTCAGAGTGCTTTCTTCAGTTTCTTGTTCGGAGTTTGCCTGATAGAATGCTGGGATATCAGGTATTTAGGACCCTAGGTCTCAGACTCTGTAGGGACAAATTGCCAAATGTGAGCCCCCGAAAGGGCTCCATTGAAGAAAGTCGAAGTCTGAGGTGGCTTGGTTCATGGGAGCTAGCTTGTTAGTCTTTGTTTGCCTAGGAAGATGTTATCAAAAGTGGGCAACTAGATTTGTTACTACTCTTTGTGAAGGTATGCTCTGAAAGGCTGCCATTACAAGTCTTAAAAAAACCAAGATTGAACTGCTATACTAATACTCACGTAACTTGACTAAAAGAACAATGAACCCAATATTCAGTCAGCATAAGAACCCACTAGAGCTCTTCCCACACATGAGAAAATAAGGTCTTCATATGTTCAAAGGATATAGTAAATTTTTATTGAGATCTCTGTGTGTGTGTCTCTGAATATATAGTTCAATACTAGAAGATAAGCTACATTTCCTCATTTCCTGTTAGTAAATTAAGATGAAGAAACCACTTATTAATGACCTGGATAACCTATAGATTCTAAGTGCTATCACTGCTAAATATTCTTGGAACTTCACAAAAGTGAGGAACTTCGAAAGAAGGGATTCAAAATTTAACACCCTCTTGCAAATCAAAGACTTCCAGACTAATGACGACAAAATTAGCATAAACTTTGTTATTAAATTACGTGGATTAAAAACAAAAGAGAATCATCTTAAACCTAGATTGTAATACGGCACAGTACTAGAATAACAATCTAAATAGGAGTTGTTATTTTTATAACTACATGAGAAAAGCTACTGCCATATAGTTTGTACATTATAAGGTAATATTTATACATTGAAATTACTCAGTAGGTTCACAAAAATGAATAATTAGTACAGTGTTTTGCTTACCACTGAGAAGCTTCAATAAATCCTCAAATCCCAGTGGACTTCAGTGATCAATACACCAGATCATTCCAGCTACAATCTACCTACAATCCGTCTGTTGATGTGCCTCAAACTATCATAATAAAGTACTTCTGTGAGCCAAAACCCCGTAATCATTTATGTGGCTCATGATCTCGTCTAGCAATTTGTATATGTGTTTACTTCTTTTATGTGATTTGTCTCCCTTTCTGAACTCATGAACAACACCTTCAACTTCAATTGAACTACAACCAGGAGTTTTCTTCATCTTCTTTTCTTTCATTGTCCTTCTCAACTGCACTGCATCCCTCCATTTATTTGCTGATGAATATATGTTAGACATGAGTACGTATGCACCATCTCTCTCTGGCTCTACCTTCAATAATTTTTCCATCACAGCTTCTGCAAGCTCTACTTTCCCATGTATCCTGCAAGCTCCCAGTAGAGCGCCCCAGACAAAGGCATCAGGCTCAATTGGCATGTTGTTAACAAACTCCACTGCCTCATCTATTAACCCGGCACGACCTAAAAGGTCAACCATGCATCCGTAATGCTCTGTCTGAGGTCTAAGCTTGTACACAGTTGACATATCCCTAAAATACTTCTGACCCTCTGCCACAAGTCCTCCATGACTACATGCTGCAAGGACACCAACAAATGTAACCTCATCAGGTTGAATGCCCATTCTAGTCATCTCAGTAAATATATTCAATGCCACGTCCACCTCCCCATGCATAGCTAATCCAACAATCATCGCAGTATACGAATATACATCTCTCCGTTTCATACCTTGAAACACCCTAAAAGCCCGGTCTATGCTTCCACACTTGGCATACATATCCATAAGCGCATTCCCTATATACCCATCAGCCTCAGTCTGATTCCTATCAACATAAGCATGCACCCACTTCCCCAACTCGAGCACTCCAAGATTCGCACACGAATTCAAAACACCAACTAAAGTAACATCATCCGGTTCAAGACCAGCTCTCTGCATCTCCTGGAACACGTCCAACGCTTCCTTATACTTCCCTTGATGTGCCAACCCCGATATCATCGAATTCCAAGAAACCACATTTCTCACCGGCATCCCATCAAACACCCCACGCGCAAGCTCATCATCGCCACACTCCAAGTACATATTAACCAACGCATTGCCTATAAACACATCCGGGTTAACCCCATTATCATCAATGTACCTACTTATCTTCCTCCCCAAGCTCAAGTCCCCCAACTTAGAGCAAGCCGAGAGCACAATGACCAATGTCATCTCATCCGGCCTCATCTTGGCATCACACATATCAAAGAAGACCTCCACGCCTTCCCTAGCATAACCCATTTTAACATAGCCCTGAATGAGCGTAGTCCAAGACACCAAGTCCCTCTGGGGACTTTCGTCGAACACCTTCCGCGCATAATTTATAAACCCACAAACCGCATAGAGTCTCATGATTGTGTTGTTGACATACACATTGGACAAAACAAGCCCGGATTTGATTGCGTAGGCGTGGATTTGCTGGCCTTCTCTCGGCGCACGGCATTGCGCGCACGCTTTGAGAACAGAGGGGACAGTGTAGTGGTCAGGAAGGATGTCATTGAGGAGCATGTGCCGAAGTAGTTCAAGCACATGAAGAAGGGAGGTGGTTTTGTTTGTGGGGTTTGAAGGGAGGCCTTGGATGATGGCATTGTAGAGGCTGAGGGAGAGGTCTGGCTTGTCCAAGTGGTTTAAGAAGGAGAGAATGTAGGTGAGGTTTTTGTGATGAGGAGAGGAAGTGAATTTAGGAAAGATGGGGTGTTGGGTTGGGAGAGGAAGAGGGGTTGTTTTGATGAGAAGAGTGTGGGTTTGTTTGAGGTGAGCTACGGTTATTGGTTTGCATGATCTGAGTCTGGTATAGGCATGCACCCATAACTCTTGCGAGTTCATGTATTTTGCTTTGTTGTGGTTTTAAACTTGAATTGGATCACGCCCTTTGTTTTTGTTCTTGCTTCCTTTTTTTTTTAGTAGAAAATTAATAAAATTTCTTAATTCAACCCACACTTAAAAAAAGTTAAAATGTCAACACAATTGAACTATAATTTCTACGATGTCAGTTAGGCTAGATAATCAACAAGTCAGAGCTCACTGACTAGTTGACGTCATATATACATGACGAGACGACTTGTCTCTTTTGCTCTAAATTTAGGCCCCACAGTCCCTAACATTTTAGGCCACATCAGTGTCGTGTCGCCTAGTATCGGCTCACCCTAACATTCTCACTTATCCGACTGTGGATGAGCAGTTTTTGTATATCAAACAAACCTTCCTAGTACAATATTTTGTACTAATTAGACTTTTGAGTACTAAAGATCGGTGGGTGTTACATGAGCACATTCATTTAGGAGAAGTCTGGAAGTCTAAAGCTTAAATCCAATTAGGGATGGCAATAATCTCCGGCGGGTAGGGTACCCACGGGTATTCGACCCTAACGGGGAAGATATATATATTATTATATATAATTATATAATTTATATATATATTAATATATAATTTATAAATAGATATTTATTGTGATTCTATTAAAAAACTTGTATTTATTTTTATTAGATTGAAGCATGAAACTTATTTATTTTGGCATTTGATTTTAATTTCATACTTCTATATTTCGTATTTAAAAAATAATAATTTAATACATAATTGTTAACGGGGATCGGGACGGGTATGGAAATGTAATTTCCAAAGGGATCCTCTCCTCTCCTCATATTTCTCTCTTAATATTGCCTCATAAGACAATATTAACCGTTCGATCATAATCAAGGGCCGATGTCGTTACTTTAGCTTTTGAGATATTTTTCATCTATTCTCTAATCTCTCTCCCCAAATTCTCTCGTACGAGATGAGGATCAGGAGGTTGGACTCGTCGCTCACAGCCGAAGCAATTCTCGACTCAAGGCTTCCATGTTGGAGAACAAGCAGCAGAGAAGCTAAGTAATCTCTTCTTTCAACATCAATCTCATTAGATTCCTGGCTATCTCCAATCAGGCAATGAATAATCTGACGAATTGATCGAGAATGCAAAATATTGTTGCTCCTGCGCCGTGACCTCCTTCGCCGGCATTGCTTCTGCTGAGAGCCTCCATGGCTGAGACTTGAGGGTTCTGTTGGTGACGAAATCTTTAGAGGGGAGGACTTGCATGGTGGTGGGGCAGGTGTTGCCTCCACCGTAAAATTTTCTCCAAATATTCTACTCAATTCCCTTCACCTCTTTCTTCAAATTGCATGCTCCAATTTTTACAATTGTTCACTGAGGAAAAGCTTATATGTTTACCCAGAAAATGAATACATGACGCCCACAATTTCTAGCTTTCTGGGTGTTGAAACATTTAGGTACCCAGATGCAAAAGACTCTTAGAAATTCATCCTGGATTAGAAAGATTGAAGTTTACATGTTTGAAATTTTAATAAGAATAGTTTGAAGCTAAAAGAACAGTTTAGAACAGTTTATATCGACTTTTGATTCATATCGCAAAAAACAGTGTACGTTGTAAAGAACAGTTTTGTGTCCATTTGAAGCTCTGAAATTTAATTCATACTGCAAACAGTTTGTGTTAGTTGGATGGATTTGTTTTTCGTCGAGTGGATTTTTAAAGGCTGAAGGTTGAAGGTTCAATTACAAGAACCTGTATTCAACTACAAGGTTGAAGCTTAACGAGAATTTGGAATGAGAAAGAAGAAGAGAAATTGGGGAATAGAGGAGAAAATATCTCAAAATCTAAGTAAGTAAACATCTTGGCCCTTGATTATTATCAAACGGTCAATATTATGTTATGAGGCAATATTAGGAGAGGATCCGGATCCTTTCTAAAGGGTACGGGTACAGAGAACCCCTATTATCTAATTACGGGGATGAGAACGGGTACGGGTACGGGGATGGAAAATATAAAAGGGTATGAGTATGGTATTTTGATCCTTTTACCCTACTCTTCCCTACCTATTGCCATCCCTAAGTCTAATTAGAGTTATTTTATGTTTTTTTTTTTTTTGTGAGAATGAAATCCAATTGGAGTTGGACCCGAAACGGCGAGTAAAAGTTGTCGATGTTTAACAAACAAAACCCTTAACAAACACAACTAACAGTTATTGATGTGTTTCAAAACTTAAAAGCCCTCACTTCAGGATAGGGATTGAACCATCATTTTGTTTTTTTTAATGAGGTATTGCATTACATTGAATAATTAAGCGTCATGAACTGATAGACTTGGGTGGTGCATGAAACCTCACCTCAATCTGGTTTGATTCAGAGGCAATAACAACTAATCTATGTGCCACATTGTTACAACTATAAGAAAACCATGTTTAATCTCTACACCAGGAGTCTAGGATGTGCTCTCATCGTTGCTCATCAAGGTCATCATAAACCTTACTAGCGATCAGGTTTACTGCTTCCAGAAAATCAATTTAATAATATGATGAGTTTTTTTTTATGAAGATTAATATAGTGATAAGGCAGATCCATTGATCGAACTAGATTAAGACCCTCTCCGCATGCTAAGAGCTCTGACTGCTTTACCAAATCGAACTATATTGCTCACCTGGAATGACTCTTTTATAAAAGCAGTGCAGCCTTGGCAATCACAATTTAATTGGAAATAATGACATATCCACATTTACTCTAACTCATGGGCAAAGCACATTTCCTTGACCTGCCCTTTACTTTTTTTTTTCTTTTTTACTTTTTTCTTTTTCATAAATAACAACCTATCTATAATATTGTTAAAACTGTGACTTGCAAGTCATTTCAGTTATAACGAGAAAACTCGTAACTAACAACTCAAGGTTCTGAATCGATCATAATCTACTGATTAGTTAATTAAGTGTTCACGACTTTTGTTTCTTTTGAGCCTTTTAATTAATAAGCCCATATATAGAAATTATAAATACAGCATTATTTGCTGGCGTGAGGCGCACACAAACACAAGTAGAGCCAATTTTATAATTTATTAAAAGCTTATACTTAAAATTAAGAAGCGAACTCGGTCCCTCGTTTTTATTTTCTTAAGGGGGCAATTTAGTCCTTTCCCTAGAGAGGGAAAGTTTATATAAGGGGCCTATGAGACATTCGTCCAAACTCCAAACACACAACGCTCTCTGCTCTCTGCTCTTTGCTCTCGACAAAAACTCGATCCGATTTGTCTTTCTGAATTAGGGTTTGCTTTGTGATCCGGCTTGCTGTTCTTGTTCCTAATAATTTTCTTCTTCATCTCAAGTCTTCTTCTCTAGGTGTGTTGATCTCCATGTCGACCAATTCGATCCACACGGCCGCCGCCGATCCCGTCGCCGATCCAATCCTCGACCTCGGTTCTGATCCTGAGATGGAAATCCCTCTCAGCCTGGCCGATCTGTTGCCGGACGATCACGTTGAGGACGGATTTGAAATCGTTTGCTTCGAGGAGCAAGATGATTGTGATATGGATACCGGATCTTATGTTGAAGACGAAGGTCTATTGGATCTGGTCATTGATCTCATGCTTCTTGATGATGAGTGACTTAATTCCAGGAACAATTGGGGTTTGTAATGTCTTCTGTGATTAATTAGGGGTGGGTAATTGTTATTTGGTTAGGGTTTTTGGATTTGGGTGATTGGTGAATTAGAGATATTGGGTGATTGAAATAGGTGTTTCAGCAACAGTGTAAGATAAATAATATTTTTAACGAATAATAAACTTACACGTGGATAAAAAATAAAAGAAAAATATAAGTTTTTTTTTTAACAATTCTTATCTAGGTTGAAAAATTTGTTAATTTAGTTTAGTAGGATTTAACAATATTTTAAGTATTTTGGTGGAGTTTTTATTCATCCTAAAAATTGATAAATTTTAAAAAATAATTAATTTAGCAATACTACTTGAAGATGTTATTAAAATTTAGGAAGTTTTTGGAAGACAAAATCAAAATAAAAGAGAAAAGCAAAAAAAAAGAAAAAAAAAAAAAAAAAAGAAAAAAAAAAAAAAAAAAAAAAAAAGAAAAAAACAAAAACAAGATGATACATAAAATATGACTCATCATTTTGTTTTGGAAATGAAACAATCGAAAAATAGATTTTTTTTTTTTTACAAAAAACAAAAAATAAAAAGATTAGTTCGGGAGTGGTTAAAGATTCGGGTTTGGGAGTTCTCAAATCTGCAGTAGGGTGGTCTGTGATTAGATTAGTTTGGTTTTGAGCGACTCAGAGGGCTAGTTTGGTATTGTTGTGACTTTAAAGAAAAACTGTTGTTGTTGTACTGTGAAAATAATCAGATATGAATTAGAACAGTTTTATGTTTGGTAAATATTAATTTTAAAAGTGCTGTCAAGATAAAATTTATTAATTTCTAGTGTTTTTAGCGATAACTGTTTTTATAAGTAATTTTTTTTAAAAGCTACTGCTAGTGACTTGTAATTTTTTTTAAAAACTGTTTTTTTTTTCATTTACCAAACACTATAAAATCTAAAAATTCGGATAAAAGTTGATTTTTTTTAAAAGTAAAGCTGTACCAAACTAGGCCTGATCATCAATAGAAGGACAAAATCAAAAAAAAAAGAAAAAAAGAAAAGCAAAATGAAAAAAGAAATTGTATTCACACATATCACCAAATTTCTTAATACACACTCTTAATTGTGGACATATTTTTAATACAATTTTACCCTTTTTAAATTTGTATACATATTTACGACTCTAAAGCCTCGTTTGGTATAACTTCGTTTTAAAAAAAAATCAAGTTATATTTTTAGATTTTATAGTGTTTGGTAAATCAAAGAAAAACATTTTAAAAAAAAATTATATGTCACTGACAGCAGCTTTTAGAATCAATCTGAAGGTTATTTTTAGAAACAGCTGTCATGAAAACACTAGAAATTAAGGTGTCGTTCGGTATCATTTCGCAAAACCCTTTTTCTGTTTTACAAATATAAAAACTGTGTAATATGCATTCGGTGGAGGTGATTCGGAAAACAGCCAAAATGAATTCTAAGATACAACTCAAGGATTCTGAATAAAATGAGAAACGGTTTTTTATCGTTTTCCTTGTTTCCTCAAAACAACACCGCGGTCGAAACTCTTCTGCCTTTGTTTCGTCTTTCTCTCTGTGTCACAACTTCGATTGGGACTTTTCTTCTCTTCGCATCTATTTCATTAAGCTAGAGTTAATTAAAAGCTGCTCACCCTTTTCAATCAATTGATACTTGAAGAATCATAAAGTAGAGACGAATGCTTGAACGATCAGAATATAGTGATTACTTGGAGAATCTGGGGTGGAAGTTTCGGTATTTTCTGCATAAATACAATTGAATTCTCTTATGGGCTAGATGAATTAACAACTAAGTTGGGAAATCTGGAGACTACGTTGGGAGATCTTGATAGTTGGGGCTTGGGTAATCTGGAGATGAATTAGAGATTCAAGAGCTTGCAATTTTATATTGATATATTCTATAAACAAAACTGAGGGATGGTGTTCTTCTCGTTCAATCTCCATAATATTCTTTCTTTTCTCGTAAAAAACATCAACTTCTTGATAGTGTTCTGGAAAATGGCTAGAGTATTGATATGTGAATTATCAAATCTATTTGAGCATCAAGAACTTATGACCTGTGTGTCAATTCTATACAAGTACTTGAGCTAGATATCATGTATTAAAGTACTACTCATCAATATTTTTTTCTATATATTTTATAAATCATTCATGATCATATGGACTCACTAATACATAATTGTTTTGTTTTCGAAGAAAAAGAAACAGAAAGAGTTTGAGTGTTTGACTGTATATAAACTTATAAACTGAGTCATAGACATGTATCCACCGAACAAATACTCAGATCTTAAAAACTTGTAATTTAATCAGTCATTTGCATTTTGCAATTCAGTTTTACCAAAACAGTTTTACAAAACGATATAGGACACACCTGATATTAACCAAACAAAAAACCATTTTAATTCACATCTGATTATTTTCACAGTACAGCAAAATCATTTTTTTTTAAATCATAACAATACCAAACGAGCTCTAAGAAATATGCAGTCTGTAACTTCCTAGTGATGTCAAATTTCCGTAGTATTTCAATTGATGAGAAAATAAAGAAGATAAAAGAAAAGAGTGCGTTTATTGCCATCTCACAAACCATTTTCTTCACTCCACATTCTCTTCACACCCCACTTATATATTTTTAATTGTAAGTCTATTTTGTTCACCCATTTACAATACCTAAAATACCATTTTCTCATTTTTATTTTGTTCACCCTAAATTCTTTTTTCACTCTACATATATTTTTTTCAATTTTAGATTTGTTGTGTTCACCCTACATTTGATCTCTTCTCACCCTGCCTATATATTTTTTATTTTTTAATTTACTTTATTCACCGATTTACAATACACACAATATCTGCCTCTTCCAATAGTCTGAACTCTAAAAACAAAATGAAATTGAAGAAAACCATAAGATTAATATCATTTGGGTAAGTGGAATCACAAACTGAACAAGAAAAATCACATTAAAGTATAAATCTAAATTAAAGAACAAGAAAAAACTCTCAAACTTAACAACTCATTGGTATCCGTCAATATCAAGATGCACAATGTTTGTAAACTCTACTTGGAAAAAGCTTTGACGCCGATGAAAAAAAAAAATCAACTATATATATGTGAGCGACTAGACATAGAAATTTACATATAAAATCGATATGAGAAATAATTAGTAAATAGATAGACGAAACATTAATAATGAAAAAAAAATACAAACAGTTCATCTCATCTTAAGTTGAATGCTAGTGTCTTATTCAGACTTCATAGAAAGATCGAATATGATAAATTATATGTTAGGATTTATGAAGTACGTGTTTATCTAAAAAAATAAATAAATTGTAATTTGTAACAACTTATTGTCCCTTACTGTAATTTTATATTAATGTATATTAGTCATTCAATAAATCAACAACATGTGGGATGAGCAAAGTGGTATGTGGAGTGACAATAGACGCACACAATAATTAAAATATCGGTATCGGTGTATCTACCGGTCTTTGAAAAATGGAGATATCAGATATATTGGGGAAATCCAGGAAAAAATATCGGGATTTTGGGAAGAATTTTTTGTTTTTTGAAATATTTATTTTATTGGATTTACATATAAATATTACAAACATCAACTTCATCTACATCTAGAATGAGAATCTAGGTTGTTGATAAGACGCATGCTGGTCCACAAAAATACAATAATCAAATCAAGACATATGACTCATATAGTACGAATTGTTGTGTTGACTATGATAATTATATATGTCTTTGGAGCAGCCGACTGTTTCCCCTATAAATGGATAGCAAGGATGAATCCAACTGGATAACTGATCACTGACTTCCGTGCATTGATTATAGCCATAAACATTATAGTCATATTGATTGTTGCCTTCTTGGGATTCATTTGAGGTTCCAGTCTCATTACCTAAACTGATAGACTCAAAACTTCACGCAATTAAAGCAACATCTTGATCATCATTTGGACATCTAGTCCTTCTCTCATACATGATATCATTTTACGCTCTATACCTAGTACTTCTATAGTCATGATCATGGGAGGCATGATCGTAATTTTCTTCAGATGAAAATCCACCAACTGTAGAAGATTGTCCATATACAAACCCGGTATTTCCACCACCTTTTCTGCTTCCACCGTCTTCATCATCTTCTAGAGACCACCACTCTTCATTGGGATACACCCCGAAGGAATACTTCTATTCTAGATATCTGTCACACCCCAATTTTTAGAATTTTTTTTTTTTGAGGTGTAACTCATATTCTAACTATGAAATAGAATTTTCATAATTAGAATATGAAATAAATTGGAAAAGAACAACTCAACAATAAATTGAAATTTATTTTTTATTACAAGATACTCCAAAAAGTAACATTACAAAGGTAGACTAAAGTCTACGTCTTATTCTAAGGGAAACAACAACACACATATATTACAATATGATAACATCCTTACAAGAAACCAACTTCAAACTATTTATTCCTCACCTGCAAAATATTTAAAGAGGTGAGCATAACAAGCCCAGTAAGAGGTAAAAACCTCTTCAAACAAGAGAACATGAACGATTTTAATAAAATGGATGAATACATCTATTATCAACTCCATATAGTTCATATAGCCGAATAGACTAAGTCTACATGTGTCATACCATGTATTTTACCACAAGAGTGACTTAGGCTACTCAAATATATGAACTACCTCCACTCAAATCTCACATTCCCCTTATGCTAGTCATCTTGTCCATTCCTCTTTCGCCAATCCCGCATTTTTTACCTATACTAATTGCGCCATTCTTACGCATTCACACGAGCATCGTGGGATATGGTACCTCCGAGGACGAGGACTCAACTACACAAAAGTTTCAATCCTAACTTCTTTACCCAAAGTGCTTTATGTATAGCACTATCATTCCCCATATACCTTAGATGATAACATCACCTTTATAAATCAAAACAAACATATAAATAATTGGCAGCAAAGCAACAAGTATTTCACACAAGCAAATAATCCTAAAAAAACAACATATAAGCAAGCATAGAGGCTCCCCAATTTTCCCCTACCTTTGTCGATACTCCCAGCAAGTTTCTAATAAAAAGATACAATCATTAATTGAACAATCTTATACTAATCCATTTCATTTAGAATTTAAATTAGGAATAAGGTGACATGCTAAAACAAGAGCTAAAGTACCAAAACAGTTTCTTTCACAAACATGCTTTTCTGAACCAGTTACAAACAGACTGAAAACTGTACAAAACCGTTCATGTTTTGACTTCAAGGTCTTCTAATGACTTGTAGAAGACAAACAAAAGAAATTCTGAGACTTGGAATCACCTTAAAACGATTTTTCTTGAATTAGTTATGAATTTTCAAAGATCAGCTTCAGTTTCAGATTTTTCATGACAAATTTCTGCTATGTGCCTAAACTTTGTATTTGAAGCAAAACATGAACTCAAATGTATCAAAAACTACTGATTATTGAATATAGACACTACAATGTTTCAAAATGAAGAAACAACACAAATATTGCACTAAAAAGACTAGCTTAAATTACCACAAAGACAACAAATAGAAAGTAGCATGCAATAGTCTTAACTTCTATATTTTTAGCAACTTTATACAACTCTAGTCCTTAGTTTCTACTTTCAATTGTAGGAACTAATAACATGTATAAGAACCTCATATTCTAATCATTACATATGTACAATCTCATATTAAAACAACAAAGATTCAAAAGCAAAGAGTGCAATTAAAGACAGAAATCTGAAATCACAAAACAACTTCCTAACTTCCTGACCAGTAAACTTTATGGCTAAAAACGACATAGCTTGGCTGGGATTTTACAGTTGGTGTCTTCATAACAATTGTAATAGACATCCTAGAGATCAATCAGAAACTAGAAACGCAGCAAAAAGAATTTTCTACAAATACTTATGATTTTCGAAAGTAGAAGATCAGAATCAGAAAATTACAGCTTTTAACTCAAATCAAGTTTCCCTTTTCAAAGATGATTCCTTGTAGGTAACAACAAAGAAAAACCAATCCTAATGCTTTACCACGATGATCCTCTAAAACAAGAAACATATATACAGAAGTCACAACATGGTTCACAAAGGAATAACCAATTGATCAAGAACATAAAAAATACAAACCTGAATTCTTTTGCCAATTTTCTAGAACACCAATTCTCTTCTCTCTCTCTCTAAGTAGGAAAGACTACTGAAAACCCAAAAAAAATCTACAGAACTCTGTCCTGTTTATAGTGTCTAAAAAAGGGGATAAAACTTGGCATCTAAGAGAAGAACACAAAAGGCAAAATTGAATTTTGCAACTAAAATCTTACCCATTTTGGTGCTAGACTAGACCTCTAGGGTTCTAGCTTCTATGGTATAGCTTCAAAGATTCAGCAATTGGTCTCTAAGCAACTGACACGTCCTGCTTGTTCATGGCGGTAGCCGTGAAAATTGACTTTTCTTAAGAAGGTTCTGGGTTTCTTTGAGGCGGTTGAACGATGTTTTCAGACCGGAAAGAATTGAGGAAGAAGGAGGGGTCGATGAAGACGAAGACAGAAGAAGACGACTGTCGTTCTACAAATCTACGACAACAAGCTTTCTTTTGTTTTTCTTTTCCTATGTTGTTTTGGGCTCGGGTTTGGTTATCTGAGAATTGGGTATTGGGTCAAAATTTGGGCTTAACAACTCCCCCACTTAAACCAAATAAGATGAAACAAATACAAGTCTAAAAACAATTAAAACAATTTCAGCATATATATATATATATATATAAAACTTTATGTATATATATCCACACACAAACACTAAATACCAACAGTTTAAAAGAAAAAATATATATATATATATATTATTTTAGATATTAATATTATTTTCAAAAAAATCTAAAACGTCACAATATCACTCCAGTCGACCCACACTCTTCATTGAGATATATCTTGAGGGAATTACTTCTATTCTAGATATATCTCGAGGGAATTTTTTTTTCCGGAAATCACTCAAGAGACTCAAAACCCTCACTCTTCATTGGGATATACCTCGAGGGATTATTTCTATCCTAGATATCATTCGAGACCCACACTCTTTATTGAGATATACCTCGAGAGAATTACTTCTCTTCCGGATATCATTTCAATTTTTTCACAGATATTTTTTTAATATATCGGTGATATATCAGAAATATCATAAATATCAGAGATATTTCCTAAATATCGAAGATATTTAACGGTATCAAAGAAATATCAGGAAAATATTGTAGATACGATAAAAGATAACATATTAACCCTTATAAATCAGTCATTCAAAAAAAAAAATATTACATATATCACAGAGATTTTAATCAGTAGACGGACCCAAAAAAAATCTTCATTCACATTATTTACTTTACTGGTAAATAATGTGCCGATTACTTTTGGGTCTCCCTTTCCGTATTCATTTCCTTTCCCCTAAAACCCTGATCTCCTGAACCCATAAACCCCTCTTCCCCCAAAAAAAGCAAAACACCGCTCTCCTCCGCCGTTTTGCAATTTCGGAGAAGAAGAAGGACGAAACAAGGTCTAGGTGAGGATGCAGCAGCATAAGAGGAGAACCAGTGCCGGAGACTTGGCTCACCTGCGTGAGCTGTTCCGGCACCACATCGAGTCTTTCGATTACCTCATCACCGCCGGCCTCGGCGTGATGCTCCGTGACATCAAGCCCGTCCAAGTAGACAATCCTCTCACAGGAGAAACCCTTCGCAATATCCTTTTCTCTTTTCTTTTCAATTTATTGTTCAATTCTCATCGCATTACTGCTATTATATATATTGGATAATGAATTCCTTGACTTCGTATGTTACTCTGGTTCGCCGATGATCCTATCCTAGGCCGACCTCTCAAGGACCGGAGCAGCGAGCCTCTCTATCCTTTTGAAGTAAGCTCTTACCGTTTTGGCTTTTTTTTTATTTTTTTTTATAAAGAGGATAGTAATTGGGACTGTGTAATGTTTTGACTGCTGTGTTTGTGTATCAATATAGTGTCGACAGACTCGAATTTCCTACACAGGGAAATTGTTGGCAGACATTTATTTTCAGCGTGGGGATAAGGCTCCTGTTAGAGAGCAGTTCAATTTTGGCCAGTTTCCCATCATGCTCATGGTGACTACGTTTTCCTTTTTATATTAATGTAATTTTTATCAATTGACTAATTGTGCAAGTATTTGTACTCCTTTGACATTGATTGGTGTCCAATCGTTCTAGGTGATACTTTGAAAATGCTAATAATGTAGAGGGGTCGGGCAGGTGAAAGGAGGGAATAACATTAGGAGTTTATGACATCCTAATTTTTAACTGATGTGTTGTGTCGGAGTGTTCAGCTTAAATTTTTCTTTTGATGGGTGATAATGGATATATTGCTTGTCCAATGCAGTCAAAGTGTTGCAACTTAAGAGGTCATGATCCTCAGCAGCTAGTTTCTTGTAAAGAAGAGGCATCAGAAATGGGTGGGTAAGTAAATTCGTTTCTCTTGTCTATACTAGCTAGTCTATCATTTCTTTCGATACTCTTTTAGGTTTATTTTCTGCTATGTTAGTTCTAATTATTATTTTGTTGTTATTGTTATAGCTACTTCATTTTAAATGGGCTCGAGAGAGTTATTCGACCTGTTATATTGCCGAAGCGAACTATGTAAGTGAGCCTTTCCATGTTACGCAATGTAACAAATTTTGCGATACACCATGTGATCAAAGTGGTTTTTCTCTCTTGAAGGGTCCACCCTGGTCAGGAAGTGTGGGAGAACTAATCCCCATTTTCTCGTAAATACTTTTGCTCTGCTCTAAATTTGTCCTAAAAGATTTTCTGATTTTTGGTCAGCCAAATGACCCAAATAACAGCAACCAACAAGCATCCCAATAAAACTTTGGGCTTCTTCAACCCCTGAAGTTATATCTTAATGTGCTGACTGACCGACCTAGTTAGTTACCTAATATTTATAGTTAGAAGGGAAGCATATAGCCTGATCAGTTTAATACTTCTATGTGTATTTCAGCCAATGAGTACGGTGCGCAATTCATTTCGTGATCGAAAGGAAGGATATACAGATAAAGCAGTTGTGATAAGTTTTATCTCTAAATTATACACATGTGGTTTCTCTTTAATTGCTGTCATATTCTTCCCTGTCCTGGTGTTGGTAGTAAACAGTTTGAGGCATCGTATTTAAGATCCTATATTGATCAGATCTCTTCGCATACAATAAGTAGGCTTGCATCAAATCAGTATGCTAAATATTCAAGCCAATCCAGTCCAATGCAATCCAAGTAACCATTGGATTTGTAATAAAAAAAGAAAATCCGTTGACGTTTTGTAATGTCACAAAGTTTTCATGTTTTAGTGGTTTAGATATCCCATCCAACTCTTCACTCGCCAAAGGATATGTGTTTGGTTACACTGACAGATAGGAAAAGTTTATCAATTTGATTTGGTTGATAATTCAGTTGAGCTAGAATATCCCTATGCAATTTTTTTTTACCACGTAGTTATTATTTGGATAAACAGTTTAGAACAAATGGTTTTACCAGATATTTAATTAAATTTGGTTGGATCTGGATTGAAATTTGATCAAATGCCTTGGTTATAATGAATTGGAGTTTCAACTTATTTGTGGAAAATGTAATGTTGTTTATTTGGTTTGATTCTCCTTTTATTGTCATGTTAGATGTGCAAGAGATGATCAGTCCTCAGTAACTGTCAAATTGTACTACCTGCAAAATGGAAGCGCAAGACTTGGTGTTTGGTAAGCAGTTTTAGGTTTGACTCTACAACTGAACTTTGGTTTGCATTTTATTGACTTAACTGTTAAAATGTGTCTTACATGATTTGCAGGATACAGGGGAAGGAGTTCTTGCTTCCTGTGGGTCTTATTTTAAAGGTGTTTTTTGGGCTACGAGTTTAATACACACACACACACAAACACACATATGTATAATGTATATTTTGTACTTCTGCTGAATCACTGCTTGATCATATGTATTTCATTGTAATTTTCTTAGTGCATTATTAAATTTGCTATATCGAGTTTTATGTTACTGTGCACTAGACTAGAGTATTTTAATCATGATCAAATGTCTATGTTTAAATTTTCTGGTTGGCTCTCCTTCTCATATGCATATCCAAATAAAAATTTATCTTTCCTTAGCAATTCTATCATATTCATTATTATTTTTCCTTTTCTATCTGTGCAGTCTGAACTAGTTGTGTACTGCATACTTTGATACTCATGATCATGTTGTCCTTAAACAAAATTATAACTCCGATTTTTTGGTAATAGGCTCTTGTTGACACTCCTGATAAAGAACTTTATGCGAGTTTGACATGCTGTTATCCTGGGAAATTTGAGAAGGGAAAGGGTGCTGTTGGCACTCAGCTTGTGGGTGAGAGGGCGCAAATCATTATAAATGAAGTAGTGGACTTGGGTCTTTTCACTCGGGGTCAATGTCTAGAACACATTGGTAAAATACTATTGTCTTCTGGTGGTCTTCCAATGATTGGAATTAAAATGTTAGATGTGTTTAGTAATCCCTTTATTGTTATCAGGTGAGCACTTCCAACCTCTAATGGGTGGACTGGAGAATGAACCTTATTCAGTTGTAAGTCATGATCTGCAATCTTTTTACTCTCCCTTGAAACAGACAAGCGACTTGTGATTTGTTGATTTTTTTGGGTTCCCATAAAGTTTATTTCTGCTAATTTATTCTGTTTTGGTAGGTTGGAGATGCCGTTCTTAAGGACTACATATTTGTTCACCTAGATAAGAATGAAGACAAATTCAATCTCCTCATGTTAGCTACTCTCTCTCTCTCTCTCTCTCTCTCTCTCTTTATACACACACACACATGCCTACTATAAGAAAAACTACAAAATCTCTTATACAAATACAAACCATAACAATCCATTGATCTGCATTGTCCGTATGTTAGGCCCACACTGAAGTTTCATCCTTACAGGAGACAATGAAATAAAAAAATATTTTTGCATTCTTATGATGAACATACACTTATTTGGTTTCATTCACCTAGTAAACGTTACTGTATTTCTGATAATGATGATGATAATCATATGGTCAATCTTTATGGAAAAGATCCCTGTTAAACTAAGATCATCTTACCAAATGGGATTAATCTTGCTTTTCAAATAAATTGTTACGAGGGTAGTATATTTATGTATTTTCACTTTTTATTAAAGAGTGACAAAATTCCCTATGAAGAAAGAGATTTAGTTTTCTAATTTTCTGTAATTAGATCGTGTTTTCACTTTTCACTCTTCCTCACTATAAACCTATTTATTATTTTAGATCATTCCATCAGTTCACAGATTTCTACTTTCGCAGATTCATGTTGCAGAAACTTTTTTCGCTGATGGATCAGACTTCGGTGCTTGACAACCCAGATTCCCTGCAAAATCAAGAAGTCTTGCTTCCTGGGCACTTGATTACCATATATCTCAAGGTAGATAAAACAGCAGTGTTTTTATTTTTTTAATTTTTTTAAGGGATATTGTTTGTGTACTTTGGGGAAAATATAAAATTTATTTTTCTGGTGCATGACTCCAGATTGCCATAGTGCTATGCCAGTGTGGTGCAGAGCAGTAAATTTTTAAAGTATTCTATGGTCTAAAGCTTTCTATGGTACTGGATAAATATGTAGATCTAGAGGAGTAGCATATTTATTATTTGTATATTCTGAGGTTGTGTTTAGTTTTCTTCTGATATGAAAAATGTATTTTTCATTAACTTTTAAAAATGCCTTAATTTTTTTTTTGGATAGAAATCGTAATGGATGTCTCAATATTAACAAGAATAGGAAGTAAAGTCATTAAGATTTAAGTGCTCAATATGAATGTTATTTGCTTATTTGACCTGAATTTGTTCCTTCCAGTTTGTGAATAATAGAATAAGAGTTGAGTCAACTTCTAATGAAATCAGAAGTTTAAAGATTGAAATCAGAAAGTCGGATGAGAGATAAAATATGAATAAGAGAAGTTGAATTTAGTGAATAACTTCAATTCAAACATGTTTTTATATGCTCTGTAGCAGTAACTGATTTATTTTAATAAAAAAGATCACATGGTTTAATGTTGAGGTTCCAGTCAATATACACTTTTAGCTAAGAACAAAATCTATAGTGACTGAGAATAACCAAACAATGGTTCATTTGATATATGATGTTTGCAGAGCCCATGAAATTATCTCAACAATAAGTTCTCCTTTAGTGAACTTTTACTTCTATTTTTATTTTTTATTTTTCATTATTTGATTTTCTGTGTGACGGTGAGATTCATGCAAATGTCTGCCATTTCTTTTTCATTCAAAAATGCATGCCTTCTGGCTGTGCAATCTTTACAGATCTTGAGGTCTAGGCCATGCACATAACTCAAATGGACTATATAACTACCTGTAGTACTAGTTTAAATGAACATATGCTGCAAACTATGCACTGGTTTAAGCCAATTGTTATTGTTTGTTTTGTTTATAATTTTCTAGTGGGTAGATTTTCTATTTTCCATGATCCTAGAGATGTTCACTCAGTAGCAAATTAGGTTTCAAGGGCGTACATCTAATGAAACTGTCATTATTTTTTTGGTCTAGTACTAGTAATGTATAAAGCCAGTGTATTATAGTGTATGTGTTGTTTAATTTCATTATTGCCTTGACTTATATTTTTATCCTCGCTCTCAGGAAAAACTTGAGGATTGGTTGCAAAGGACCAAAAAACTTCTTCAAGATGAGATTAAAAAGGAAAGCAACAATATCAATTTTGGCAGCGGTATGGTTTTTGGTTAAAGTTTCCCATCTTTCTATGTATTACACAACTTACTAAAATTCTCGGTTCTCCACATTTTTCTACATTAGTTGCATTTTATCTTTTCTCATGAATTGACGATTCCTTTCTAATAATGCAGTCGATAGCTTAAAAAAGGTTCTGGATAAAAATCCTACAAGGCAAATCAGTTTAGCGGTTGAGAATATGTTGAAAACTGGAAGAATTAATACTCAAACAGGGCTAGATTTGCAGCAGGTATTGACTTCTGGCTTAGCTTATTTCAAGTATCATAGGTGTCTTACTAAATGCATTGCATTCTTCTTTTCTCGTCTCAGTTATAGATATTTGAGTGGTGTTTGGTTGGGGTTCTGGTTCTCAGTTATCTGCTTGAATGACCCAAGACTTCTAAGTGATTTGAAAATTGTACGAGGTCGAGCATAATATACTTTTTTAGTGGTTACCAAGTTACCAGTTTATCCTAGTTAGAACTTATATCTAGGTTCTTATTAGGGGGGATTCAATTTTTAGTATATATAAATGGGGATGGAACCTTGATTTGAAGTATTAAGTGTCAAACACATTGGACTATATTCCTGTGGGGAAAAATTAACAAAAGTATTTCAATTCTTTGCCAGAATTTGATTAATTGTTACTATATCAAAACTTTCCTACTACTGATATATTGCAAAATTCTACTCTATGTTCACCAAGAAGTTGTTCTTTGATTTCTTCTAACTTCCTGTTTTCAAAATTATATCTTAGAGAGCAGGCTTTTCAGTTCAGGCAGAAAGGCTTAACTTCTTACGTTTTCTATCCCATTTTCGTGCTGTTCATCGAGGTGCTTCATTGCTGGGCTTCGTACCACAAGTGTTCGGAAATTGCTTCCCGAGTAAGTGTTACTTTTTAGGCTCTTCAAAATTTACTTGTTGGTTATTATTCATTTTTTCTTTTACTTGCAGATCTTGGGGTTTCCTTTGCCCTGTACACACACCTGATGGAGAGCCATGTGGCTTGTTGAACCATATGACTCGCACTTGTAGTAAGTGATTTACATTTATAAAAATTAATTACCTTTAATGTGTCATATGTTTTTCATTTGTTCATATGATTTATGCTACATGTAAATGAACCAGAAAAACGTAAGTAACACACCCAAGTAAATAACATCAATTTCTGACCAAGCAAGTATTTGCCTTCTACTACTGAAATGAGTAGTTACCACACCTCCTTGTACTCCTTTTTCTTCATTCTCTTATAATTTAGATTGTTAATTTTATGGTTTGATGCCTGGAATGAGAAAGACACAGATCTTTAGTGATGGGGTAAACTTTAAAGTTAATAAACCAACTATAGCTGAAGCTTCATAGCCAGCCTTAGGAAGACCGATAAGCTTGTTTAAAGGGAATAGATGAATAAGGTCATGATAGGGGGGATATAGGATCTACTTTGTGGTTGCAATTAAATGGCTTCTCTTTGTATCATATCTGTGAAGTGTTTTAGAAATTCTTTTCATCTCGAACCAGCTCATGAGTGCATAACAACCATTAGGTTTCATATTTTCAATGTGCCCCTTAACTTCTGGCCAAACACCAGAGTAAGTCAAATGGGTGGATCGAATAAGAAATTTTGAATTGCCTGCTTTAAATTAGATACCAAATAAAGTTAAAGCATCCTACCCAAATTGGCAATGTGTGCAGACCCCATGATGTTATTGTGATTTGGTAGGCTTAAATTAGTCTTTTGTGTTTTTGGTGAGCTATATGGCCAAGTTTCTGGTGATTTAAAACAGCACTCTCATCTACCATGTTGGATTTGCTAATTTTTGTGAAGTGAAACTTGATATTTGAGGTTTGATTTTATGATTTAGAGCTTTTCGGTCTTTAGTCTATTTGAGTGAACTCTCTGCTTTTATTCCTGCTGTTGGTCATGGCTTTGTTATCAAGGCTTTCTACATTTATAAAATCTTATCTCTCAAAAAGAGAAAACTTTGATGATCCGTCCATGTAGCGGGCCAGACTGAGCCAAACACATGGATCACTTAGAATGGGTAGCATGGAGCATATGTAGCTACATTTGGCTGGCCTGTGAATGAATTGTTTCTTCTGATGCCATTTCAAAGTAGTTGATATATCTCTACTATTGTCTGTACTCTTTTCCAACTTAGTATTACTTCTTTTTGTGGCATGGGCATAGAATTCAAGACACAGCTTCTTTCAGACTAAGCAGACTCTTAAACTCTAATATAGCCAAGAGCAAAGAAATACCCCAAGCTGACTTTTTCTAAAGGTTCTTCATATCAACCTCTTATGATCTTCAAAACTTCTTTCCAACCACAGAAGTGATAGCATCATGTGATGCTACAGACTTCTTTACTTTCTGCAACTATCAACCTCCAAAAGTAATTTGTCTCACAAATTTTAAGAACGGAACGACAGTCTAACCCCCCCCTCCCCCCACCACCTTTTTTTTAAAAAAAGAAAAGAAATACATCAATGTGACAAAACACACAACCTTTGAAATAGATTATTGGTGTTACTTCTCCATCGTGCGTTAAATCCATGCCAACACCTTAGCTTTGGTGGGGATTTTGATCCTTCCTGAAAGATATGGAAAGAAAAGGTTTCTGTATTATCACAATTTTTATTTTATTTGATTCAAACCCAGCCACCCATCCCATAATGACAGTGAAATTTGAACCGCTTGACCTCCACAGTGTTTGGTTCTTCAATGACCCGCAGCCCACAGCTCAGCGGATGACAACTCCGCTGAAGGCTCCAGTAAGTTTTCCATGACTGCTCTCTAAGTTCAAGAAAAAGCTGGTATCAAAGCAAGTTGGAGATGATTTCCACCCTTTCTCAACCTTTCAATTAGTGATTGGGTTTCTGAATGTTTAGATTTCCTTTTCCCGAAATCGAAGTTGTTTTTCAATTGTGGTATGCGGTGGGCATATCTTCCAATCAAGCAAAGTATGTCAACTGTCATGGATACATTATTTCTTTATAGAGCCATTTCCAGAGAAATTGTGCATGTCATTGCTTAAATAAACACTGATGTGTGCATTCTAATTAGCTGCAAATTAATGTGGATTTATTTAGTATTGTTTACTGATGTATTGTTTAATGATATATATGACCACCAATAACTCAATTCCATCGTACTTTTATCAGGAATTACATCGTACTTTGATGCGCAAGGGAATATTAGAGATTTCACTAAGATGCGGATGTCTATTCTCAATGTTCTGATTGAAGTTGGAATGATACCTTCACTGCCAATGTTGGTTCATGCGGGTCTTCCTGCCGATCTTTCTGTTCTTTTAGATGGTTGTGTTGTTGGTTATATATCTTCCACTCAAGTTGAGAAAGTTGTTGCTCATTTAAGGAAGCTGAAAGTGTCAGCTGCTTCAGTGGTCGGTTATCTTTCTTTTTTCTGTTTCATTTTTTTTGTAATCCTTTTTAACCATGATGTTTGTTACATTTTCACTGATGATGGTGAAATGGTATATGCCTCAGATTCCAGATGACTTGGAAGTGGGATACGTTCCTCTCAGCATGGGTGGGGCATATCCTGGTCTCTACCTTTTCACTTCTCCTTCTAGATTTGTTCGGCCAGTTAAGAATATTTCGATCTCTGTTGTTGAAGGTCAAAACATTGAACTCATTGGGCCCTTTGAACAGGTTAATACTGTATTTCAGATTACAATTCCTACCTTAATTTGAATTAGTTATTTACTTGTTATTACTTGTCTGATTTGTTCACAAGGTCCTTGCTTTGATCACAAGGTCCTTGCAGGTAGGAAACTAATAATATGATTGGCTACCTCATTTCTTGCTAAACTAGGTGTTCATGGAAATAAGATGCCCTGATGGTCGAGATGGTGGAAGGAAAGATGCTTTCCCTGCAACTCATGAAGAAATTCATCCAACTGGGATGCTCAGTGTTGTTGCTAATCTTACTCCCTGGTCAGAACATAATCAGAGTCCACGAAATATGTACCAGTGTCAGGTTCTTATATGTTTTTCCCTTCAGTCTCTTTGGTATTAATCTATATAATGCTTTTGCTCTTTGTTGAATTTGGTTGCTGTGACATTTATTACATTCCTTTGTTTCAAATTATAGATGGCAAAACAAACAATGGGTTTCTCATTACAAGCACTTCGCAATCGTGCAGATCAGAAGTTGTATCATCTGAAGGTTGGTTATCTTCATTCACTTGCTATTAGTCTACTTTATAATTAAATATAAAAAAGGAATTCATGTCAATATGTCATACATTCATTTCTCTTAACTATGTCATCATAAAGTACCAAAATGACAAAGTGTGTGAGTCGGGCACTACTGTTATACAAGAGGGAGTCTAAGGATTATCCTAAAATTCAGGGAGAGGAAACAATTAATAATTATACATATTTTATGTAGAACATGGTTTACTAATGAGTGGTTAGCACTTTTCTTGGAAAGTAAGGCTCCATTGAGAGATTTTGGCATTTGGTCTTTGTTTTTATTTCTCTGCTGTAGCTTTCAATTGGTATGCAACTATGTCCGACAAAGCAACCAGTTATATTCTTTTTCAAGTTTTATTATTATCGACTCAGCATGTTTAGCCAATTATCTATCTTCAGCAGTTTCACTCTACTTGTTTAATGTTACTGCATGATTGCTCTTATTATCTGATGCGTGTACTATATGCTGTTTGTTTTAATCAACAATTCTGTTGTTTGTGCGCTACTTTATGATCGTTACAACGTAATCAGTGTTTTCTATGGTTCTTTAAAACTAACCCTAATTCTTTGTGATGTTAGACTCCTCAATCTCCCATCGTCCGCACAAAACATATACAAATTACTGTGTAGATGAATATCCAACGGGCACAAATGCAATAGTTGCTGTACTGTCATATACTGGGTAAGAATTTTGTCAGTAAGGAATGTTAGTTAATTTTTGGTAGCGTTTATGAATCCAGTTTTTATATGACATGTAGGTACGATATGGAGGATGCTATGATCTAAGCAAGTCATCCGTAGATCGTGGAATGTTTCACGGACTAGTGTATCAGGTTTGTCACAGTTGTACATGATCTTTTTTTTTTTTTTTTTAAACGGTTGTGCATGTACATGATCCTTTAATAGAGGGATTTGGGTATGTGTTATGATCCCCTAAACTATCTGAATAACTTAATTGGGCCTAAAGTTTTCCTGTAGGTAAATTGTTTTTATACCACCAAGCTATGTTCTAATGGAGTCCATCCAAACTCACTCTCTCTCTCATTCATTCATATCAGTAGATGTATGAACTGGTGATATGGTTTTCTCATGGTTAAACCTGTACTCTTACTGATCCAATCATGGGTTTTCGCAGACGGAATCCGTTGACTTGTCTGATCAAAAGGGTAGGTCAGGATCCCAAAGATCGTTCAGGAGAAGTGCCGCCGATAAGTCACATCATTCTCTAATCGATTCGGATGGTCTTCCTTATGTGGGTCAGGTTAGTATGTATAAAACCTGACAATTGCAATTTTTGCTCAATTTTAAGTTGGCCATTGAGTAATGTTGATTAACCTTAATCTTTGTTAAATCTCAGACAATAAACCCAGATGAACCCTATTATAGCACTTATGATGAGGTAAAAGGTGCCATAAGAACGACCAACGAAAAGGGTCAGAGCCTGCTATTGTTGACTATGTTGCTATTGATGGGAAGAAGCATCTTCAGAAGGTGAGCGGACATCATTTTTATACTGGAGATTGAGTTCCGTAAGTTGGTATTTGAATCTTTAGCACTACTGAAAGATAAAAAGACATCAAGTTTGTTTCTCAAGCATCAAAAGGCCTAGCTTTTGTCAACTTTTTTCCCCACATGTTTTTCTATACTAAAACTGTTCAAAGTGCTTTAAACATCTCACTATTGTGGATTATACTGAGACTGTCATGAATCTCATAGTTATTATGAGACCCATAGGTCAATCAAGTTGAAAAGAAGAGCATGGATTTTATGTTGCAGGCTTACCCCTTGTTGTCCTCTATTTTATATTTACCTCTTCCTTTTTTTTTTTGGAGCAGGTGAACATACGGTTTCGGCACCCTAGAAACCCTATAATTGGTGATAAATTTAGCAGCCGACATGGACAAAAAGGAGTTTGCTCCCAGTTGTGGCCTGACATTGATATGCCATTTTCTGGAGTTACGGGAATGCGCCCAGATCTTATTATCAATCCACATGCATTTCCTTCAAGAATGACAATAGCCATGCTTCTGGAGTCGGTTGCTGCAAAGGTACCCTGGACTTATAGATATTCTTTTTTACGTAAGCATATTTATTTTACATTTCCCATGGTACGTAGGATTTACATTTCCCCTTCGTCTTCATATGTATATGTATTTGTATAAGGAAAAATGCCCTAATGCCCAAATATTTGAAAACTAAAGCCCATTCCAATGATAATAAGATTCTTGACCCCAATTAAATGAAAGAGAGACTTATTTGTGCCCAAATACACAAATCTTTATTAAATTCATAATAAAATAACATTTTTGAGACATTTTTACCCTTGGTCCTTATATATATGCTTAGAGAGAGAAAATGTAAGAGAGAGAGAAAAGACTTTGTCGGCAGCTAACCGGATCTTCGAACACCGGCCTCCGGTCACCGGACAACGGCCGCAGGACTCCGGTTAACGGCTGCGTGGACTCCGGTCAACGGCCGCGTGACTCTGATCAACTTGGTTACTGACCTCCAGTAACTCGGTTACTCCGGCGACCGATCGCCGGAACTCAGTTACTGACCTCAAAATTCAGTTACTAACCCAATAAACTCAGTTACTGACCCCCAGTAACTGGGTTACTCCGGCGACCGATCGCCGGAACTCAGTTACTGACCCCCAGTAACTCGGTTACTCCGGCGACCGATCGTCAGAACTCAGTTACTGACTGACCCCCAGTAACTCGGTTACTGACTCCAAAAATTCATACTAACCCCAGAAATTCAGTTACTAACCCAATAAACTCAGTTTCTGACCCCCAGAAACTCAGTTACTGACTCCAGAAATTCAGTTACTGACCCAAAAAACTCAATTACTGACCCTCAGTAACTCGGTTACTTCGGCAACCTATCATCGGAACTCAGTTTCTGACCCTAGAAATTCAGTTACTGACCCAAAAAACTCAATTATTGACCCAAAACTTAGTTACTGACTCCCAGTAACTCGGTTACTGACCCCCAGTAATCGACTTATTGGCTCCAAATGTTGTAGAAACTCAGTTTCTAACCCTTAAAAACTAATTTTCTGACTCTATAAACCCCGTTACTGCCCCCTAAATGCATAAAAGCCCACCCACAAACATCATACTTCCATTATGCCAAATGTCACGTCTATGAACCACACCAACTTCCTATATGATAACAAACATACAACACCATCAACAATAAGAATTCCATGTGCACTGTGGCAACCACAAACAGATAACATGTCAGATTCTCATACCTTACCATTGATCTCTGCATAAATTGAGCAAACATCCAACCAAAATTCACAATAATGGAAAAGGCAAAAAAAAAGAGAAAGTGAAGAGAGAGAGAGAGAGAGAGAGGAGAGAGAGAGAGAGAGAGAGAGAGAGAGAGGAGACTTCAAAGCTGGAGCCGATCGTCATTGAACTGCGCCACCACCGCCAAGTCATTCCCGATCAACGACAAGACCTTCTCTTCGTACTCAAGCCCTAGGGTCGGCGTGGAAGCGGAGGTCGGAGATCCGAGGTCCAAGATCGGAGATCGGATATTCTCCTTTGTGAATCCGCTTGGAGATTAGAGCTCCGCCTCGTGGCTTGCCACAGGCGACGACTCGCTGCCCCGAGCAACGGTGGAGAAAGAAAGCAATCGACGATCAACAACGAACGACCGCCGCCATGTGTCTTCAGATCCTGATTTTCTTGAGAAAGAGGTTCTGCACACGAAGACGACGATGTCTCGTGGCTCGGTGCGACGAGAGAGGAGACGGCGTCGGCCGAAGCGGGAGTGGAGAGAGAGAGAGAGAGAGAGAGAGAGAGAGATTAGGTTAGGTTAGGTTAGGTTAGGTTAGGGGTAGAAAAGTAATTCTAGTAAGTTTAATTGAAATGGACATAGAAAAAAGTTTTTCATTGGAGTGGGCAACGAGCCCCTCTAATTAGTACTAAATGGGCATTTTCCCTTTGTATAATTATTGATACAAGTGCAATTTTATGATTGATAGGCATAAACTTTTCTTTATTGCTTCCTTTCTTGAAAACGATTGAATGATATAAATAGATCGTATATATGACAAAGCGCATCTTGGAAAATACTTTCACCAAAGATGCGAGTACTTTTGGAACTGTAAATTAATCACCTGTTGATACAATTGAGAACTTGAAGGACCAAAATTGTAATGTGACCCCCCTCAGGGGATATTTATCTCTTTGGTTCCTTTTGTTATATGTTGTCTATATGTTCCTTTGGTTATATGTTGTCCATATGTTCCTTTTGTCATATGTTGTCTATATGCTCTTCCGCTGTATATCCTTCACTGATTTTGTTAGAAAATGGAGTTAGATGCAGTTCAGTGATTATCTTTAGAACTGTTGAAGAAATTGTTATAGATGCTGAAATGCTTTTTGCCACAGGGTGGTAGCTTGCATGGAAAATATGTTGATGCGACACCATTTGCTAATTCAGAGAAGAAAGTTAATGAAGAAACTAATGGAGAGGAATCCAAAACCCTTGTTGATGAACTTGGTGAAATGTTAAAGGTTAAAGGGTTTAACTACTATGGTGCTGAGGTATTGTACAGTGGCGTCTATGGAACAGAACTCACGTGTGAGATCTTCATTGGTCCTGTTTATTATCAACGATTACGGCATATGGTTTCAGACAAATTTCAGGTTTAAGATTCTCAGGATAACTCTTTTCACTGCATTTGGTTTGTGCTGCTTTTGATTATCGGTTTCTTTGCTAATGCATTATGTTCCACATGCAGGTTCGTTCTACGGGAATGGTTGATCAAGTCACACGGCAGCCTATAAAAGGACGAAAACGAGGTGGTGGTATACGTTTTGGTGAAATGGAAAGAGACTCCTTGCTTGCACATGGGGCAGCATATCTGCTGCACGATAGACTTCATACATGTTCTGATTATCACATTGCTGATGTATGTTCCCTTTGTGGATCCATCCTAACAACCTCATCAGTCCAGCCACAAGTACCAGTTCGTGAAATCCCGGGCATGCCCCCCATGAGAGCTCCCAAGAAGGTGACTTGCCATGCATGTAAGACGAGTAAAGGGATGGAGACGGTTGCAATGCCTTACGTGTTTAGATACTTAGCTGCTGAGTTAGCAGCTATGAACATAAAACTGAACCTCCAGTTGAGCAATGCAAGCGGCGCTTGATATCGTGCAAAGAACCTAAAACCTCAAGCGAGGACTGGACAGCACTGTAAAATGTCACTCGAGTTGGATAGAGGGTGGACTGGAGTCTTTGCACCTTGAACAAGTATAGGAATAGAGCTAACGAGTTGTTTAGTAACATGCCTGTACACTAATGAGTAATACAACGTTGTTGTGGAGTAGAGGGTTGTTAGGAAAGGCCTAAGTTATCTATGAATGAGTGAAAGGGAGGGAGGGAGACTTGAGTTTTCATATGTTGTGCTAAGATGTTCATATAATATATTCTAGGGTTCTTAGTTTCAACTTTAGAGTTGTGGTTCATTGATCAGTTTTACCACATGATACCCCATAGAAAAATTGAAATCGTCCAAGTAATTTCACATATATTATCTCAGCACACTGAGAACAGTAAAGGTCTTGGGATCAGGACTTAGAGGCCTGAGTCTCCTTAAACTCGGATATTGTGTCTAGCTTCTATCCTCAGAGCTGTGACATGCAATTACAAGTTAGGTCGAACTAGGATTCTCAAACCAAGTACCAGTACTATAGCTAACATGCATTGTTTTATAAATGAGTATAAGACAGCATGCTGTATCTATCTGGATCGATTTTGATTCAACCATGTTCTCGTATGACAACATGACAAAAGAGAGAAGGGCAATAGGATCAAGGTGGTCTGAGCTCCCTACTGAACTACTAGAGCTGATCATGAAATGAAAAAGCTTGCTCCAGTACACATCCTTCGCTTTGAAGCCATCTGCTCTCGTTGGTATCATGCTGCAAAATCCTATACCTCAGCCCCATATTTCACACTCGACATGCCTCAAACCCCATGGCTTATGATTCCTGGTGGTGAAGGAAACCATGTCCACACTCGTCGCTTCTTCAACCTTGCAGAGTTCAAGTACTACACCATCCAAACGCATTTGGAGATATTCCTGATGCATGGTGTGTGGGTTCATCACAAGGGTGGCTGGTCCTTATGGAGGAGAACGGAACTGCTCGTCTTCTCAATCCGTTTTCCGGAGATAGAATTGAACTCCCATCAATAGGGTCGACAATCCCTCTAGGCATGAGGAGAGATAATGTCGTCAAAGTTGTCACCTCCTCCAAGCCACCATCGGTGTCGTCGTCTTCCGGTGAGGTCTTTGTTGTTGTAATAATACTATACTGTAACATCGGGTTAACACAACTTGCTTGCTATAGGCATGGAGACGACGAGGCATGGAATAACATCAGCCAGAAAAGTATGGTAGTAGCCGATGCCTATCACGACGTTATGTTCGACAGTACAAATGGTAACTTCTATGCATTGGCAACCAATGGCTCAGTTGAAAGTTTGGGACTTGAGGCAACGTATTCCCATAAAAACACTTCATCTGCAACCTTTGGCACACCAAGTAGACATTGATGCCAAATTATTCATACCATGTATGGATTGTATGATTCATTTGGTGGAGTCCTTGGGTGAACTTTTGTTTCTAGAATTCTGTTTCCAAATCATCAAGGTTCGAACAGTTGTATGTTGAAAAGATTGTGAAAAATGGAAGACAAAAGCAGGTTGTAGTTTATGTAGAGAGATATTTTCCAATATGCATGGTTGTTTTGGATTCTATAGCTTCATTGAGTTCATTCACAGATTGCACCAATGATATTATACGGTCCTATAATTATATATGCATGCATATATATGTATCATGTATGATATTTTTATTTTTTTGATGGAATATATGTATGATAGAATGTTTTGTTACATATTTCCAACTTCTCTTAATTGAGAAGTGAAGTAGATTCGATTTAGAAGTGCAAGTGCTTTACATTGCGATCCCATAATGACCTGAAGCTAGATTCAGTTTTATGGTTCTGTTTACATTGCAAGTCCTAATTAACCAAAAGTAGGAAGGGTCACGTTAGAATAAGTCGTGCAGGCAACTCTAAAGTAACATAGTGAAATCACCATGTGATGAAGACTAAAAAAATTACACATGAAAACATGTTAGAAATACTTGGCTTACTGTATTGAGACGCAACCCAGGAACACCGTAGTCAGAGGGCGCTACGTTAGATTCCTCGGTTTAGGTCTAAAATCCACATAGAATCTCGCCGTCGTCTGCACCACCACATCGGCTTGCTTTTTTTTCATTGTTCTTTTTTTTTTTTCGATTTTCGGCTTGCTTGTTTCAAGAGGCAACTAGTAAATCAGATTTCATCCCTAAACTTGGCTGTGTCTATTAATACTAGTGCTCCACCTTGACAAGCAGATGGCACAAATTGATTCACCATTTTAGTCACATAAACGCAAGCTTTAGCTTGACAAGCAGATAATACAACAATTGGTTCTTCATTTCACTCGCATAAAGCCACAAACGCATCCGGGGAAGAAAAAACGCTTTGGAATGCAAATAACATTGCCTTCCATGGAGTTCCAACATGTGTCAAAAACCAAAGCAATAGGAGTACTATTATTATTGGGTAGAGAGAGGACATACATACTCCTTTTGTGAGTACACTGCTTTTGAATGGGATTTGCTGCTAAACAATTTGCATGCATCCATCATTTTGCTATCTCACCCTAAACTAGATTCAGTAAACTTATCAATCCTCTATCATCTCATTCTCCATTAAAACAAAAATGGCCAGATTAAAACCCCAAGCACCACATCAAATCCCACAGTTGATTCTATCTCTTATACACATTTACTGACCACGAAATTAAACAAGATAACAACTATCTACCAAACCACTGTGCTCACTTGCTGTCAGTGAAATCTGCATCGATAACATCTCCTTCAGGTCCCTTGCCTGATGAGGATGATGATTCTGAAGGCCCATCTTCAGCACCGGTGGTGTTGGCCCTGCGCCCGCACCAGGTGCACCAGGCTGGTTGTAAAGGGACTGTCCAAGCTGCATAACTTCCTGGTTGAGGGCTGCCATCGCATCCTTAATAACCTGGGTTGAACCCCCAGAAATCGCCTCCTTGAGCTCTCCGAGTTTTGCCTCAACCTTCTCTTTACAGGGGCTGGAACCTTCTCTCCCAGCTCCTTGAGCTGCTTCTCAGTCTGGTAGACAACAGAATCTGCCTGGTTCTTTGTATCAATGGCATCTCTCTTCTCCTTGTCCTCCTTTGCAAACTTCTCTGCTTCATTAACCATTCTTTGTACCTGTATGTTTCAAGACATTTTCAAATATAAGTCCAGACTACAAACATAAATAGCTATGAACCATGAAGACATGTGTAGACATAGCTCCAAAAACCATATTTCAGCTCTCTAACAACTACATCATATACAGTACATACCTCATCATTAGGCAGGGTGCTGGCACCAGTAATGGTAATATCCTGCTGTTTGCCTGTGCCCTTGTCAATAGCAGCGACAGAGAGTATACCATTGGCATCAATGTCAAACTTCACTTCAATTTGAGGGACCCCACGTGGTGCTGGCGGGATACCATCCAGACGGAAGCTACCAAGAGATTTATTATCTCTAACAAACTCTCTCTCCCCTTGGAGAACATTGATCTCCACACTTGTCTGCCCATCTGCAGCCGTTGAGAATACCTCTGACTTAGAGGTAGGTAGAGTGGTGTTTCTGGGAATGATCTTTGTCATGACACCACCAAGGGTTTCCAAACCCAGTGACAGTGGTGTCACATCCAACAATACAATGTCGCTTACATCTCCAGCCAATACACCAGCCTAGAATCAAGGCAAATAAAAGCAGCACCAGTCAGGTAACCATAACAGTAGAAAGAAATCATACATCAGGTAACCAGAAACCAAAAACTATAATAGTAACAGCCTGAAGAGGATAATTATACATCAGTGTAATGTTATCAATTGTAGAAAGAAATCATGACTCACCTGAACTGCAGCACCAAGGGCAACAACTTCATCAGGGTTGACTGTAACATTTGGTTCCTTCCCAGTCAACTTCCTAACAAGCTCCTGAACAGCAGGTATACGTGTTGAACCACCAACAAGTATAACCTCATCTAGGTCTTTGAAGGAGAGCTTTGCATCCCTCAAGGAATTTTCAACAGGTGTTTTCACTCTGAGGCAAAATATAAAAGAAACATTCAGTACTTTGATCCATAATGTCCATAAATTAGACTGTTACAAAACAAGAAGGATCTGGTAAAGATAGCACTACAAACACATTACAACAATAGTTCATACCTGTCAAGGAGATCTGAGCACAACTCCTCAAACTTGGCCCTAGTAAGGGTGGTCTCAATATGCTTGGGGCCATCTTGCGTAGCAGTAATGAAAGGCAAACTGGGAACAAGCATTTATGATCCATAAAAGACTTTTTCAAGTATTAAAACCTACGACAAGCGCCAAAATTTGGATTATCCAGAATAATATTCAAAATTATCTCAGAAACAAACCTAATGTTTGCCTGCGTCAAAGATGACAACTCCATTTTGGCTTTCTCAGCCGTCTCTGTCAGCCGCTGAAGAGCTTGTTTATCCTTCAATAGATCAATTCCTTCATTTCTTTTGAAGTCTTCAGCAAGCCAATCAACAATCCTCTGGAAAATATAGCCACTACTATTAGTGTTTATCTCACTTCAACAAAAGGAAAGAATCTTAATAAAAAGGGAGAGTAGATACGAAAGTTTATCTGATGCAGTGTAGAGGATGAAAAAGAAATCAACTCCTGACCTTATCAAAATCATCACCACCCAAATGTGTATCTCCAGAAGTTGATAGCACTTCAAACACACCATCACCAACCTCCAGAACTGTAACAGAAGGAGAACAATTTGGTGTCTAGCAAAAGGTTCCAATCAACAAAGATGACTAAAGGCAACATATCCAAGTAACAAACACCATTACCTGAGACATCAAAGGTACCACCTCCAAGGTCAAAAACCAAGATAGTTTCATTGTTCTTCCTTTCAAATCCATACGCTAATGAAGCAGCAGTAGGTTCGTTTATGATCCTCAGCACTTCCAAACCAGCAATACGGCCAGCATCTTTCGTAGCAGTCCTCTGAGAATCATTGAAGTAAGCAGGCACAGTGACCACAGCTTTGGTGACCTTATCGTTTAAAAACTTTGAAGCATCATCCACCAGCTTTCTCAAAACCTAATTCAGAGCATAAACGAGATTAACAATAACAAAATCCAACACAAAACATCATTTTTCACAATAAACCAAATCCTATCAATGACCCTTAGCCCTAACACACATCATGCCATAATAAACCGAAACATTCTGAATTTCGTAATCATCAATCAATATCAACAACAACAATAACAACTACCAAATGCAGATAATACATCCCCTAACATAACACTACAAATCTAAATCTTTACCAACAATCTAACTCGCAACCGAAATTTGACAATTTTGCATAAACAAGTTCAAATATACTTAAACAGTACAAGGAAATGAAATCGGAAGTGAAATTCTACCTGAGCAGAGATTTCTTCGGCAGCGAACTGTTTCCCAATAGCAGGGCAATCAAGCTTAACATTCCCATTCTCATCCCTGATAACTCTATACGAAACCTGCTTCGACTCTTCGTCAACCTCAGACATCTTTCTCCCAATGAACCTCTTCACCGAGAAGAAAGTATTCTCCGGGTTCACAACCGCCTGCCGTTTCGCAATCTGGCCCACTAGCCTGTCCCCGTTCTTCGTATACGCCACCACGGACGGCGTCGTCCTCTGCCCCTCGGCGTTGGTCACTATGGTGGGCTTCCCACCCTCCATGGCGCCGACGGCCGAGTTCGTCGTCCCCAAGTCGATGCCGACGACTTTCTCGTTGACCACGCGGAGCGGCCCGGCGCGTCGCGCGGCGAGGTTGGGCCGGAGGGTGACGAAGCCCCGGAGCGGTGCCGTTTGGCCGAGTCTTTGGCGACCGAGGAACGGCGACGACTTTGGGGAAGCGAAGTTGGGGGAAGAGGTTCCCAGGGCGTTGATTTGAGCGGAGCAGGCCATTTCTGAGATTGGGAAATTAGGGTTTTGAGGAAAAGCGGAGAACAAAACCCTAACCCCTGAAAAAAGTGAGTGAAGAGAAGAAAGGAGGAGAAAAGAGATTGGGTTTTTGTGAGGAAACAAGTGAAGAGTAGATAAAGGGTTTTCCGAGGACGAGAGTCGAAGGGTTTTGATTCTCTACTAAAATGCGTAGGATTTCTCCTTCACTTGCCACCTCATCAACAATTATTAACACTGCAATATGGCTATGTAAAAAACCGGTGGTGCGATCTACTTAAATCTTGATTAATGAAAGTGTTGAATATAACCGAAGATATCAAGTTTTTGAGTTGAGCGATTTTAAGCTGTCGTATGTAGTATATTTTTTTATGAAATTAAATGGGAATGCATAAATATTTTGTTATTAAATTATTTTTATCCACTCACTCTAACGTTATTAAATGTCTTCCCATGGGCCCTTCGTTTTAAAATGCCCAGTCTGTAGGATTGCATAGTTGAGATCGGGCGTACATGAAGAAGAGGCATAGTCAATAGTATAGCTTCCGCTCTTTTCTATTTATTTATAGTTCATTTCCTCCCAAATAGAATTGCTCTGATTATGTGGTTGTCTTATATAATCTTTGTTAGATTAGCAAAAATCTATTTTTGGGAAATGTTGTGATTTGTGGGGAGCACGAAGGCTCCAGGAGTCTATAAGGTTGGAGTTGGAACCTTTAGGAGTGTTTGCAGATTTTGGTTTAGAAGGGTTGTCAATTTCTAAGGGAGGTTGTACCGAACTTTTTGTGGTAAATCTTTCCTTGAAGGTGGTCCCCGCACGATTTACTCCGAGTTCAGGGTGAAATTCGGGGTGAGTCGTGTGAGATAATCTCTATATCATCTCTCATATCTACTGCATTTTTCAATATTAAGCATCTTATTTGTTATTTCAACATCCCCTACCTTTGTTGTCAAAAGCTTGTTCTTATAATTATAAATCTTGTGAGAGCATCCGTCCGCCACAAAAGTCACCACATGTTGTCTGTGGTTTGAACATATGTCACATTAAGTCTTCAGCCGTTCTTTATGTCCTGAACATCCTTTATATATATTTTGAATGATATGAAAATATCTCAAAACTTTAACCGGAACTTTTTTTTTTATCTCATTGGTCTTCTTGTTTTTTCCCTATCTTGAGACACCACATTCGAGACAATTGTCCAAGTTTTTATATACTTTTTTCTGAATAGACTACAATCATTTTTACAAGCGTCAATTTTTTCGTACTCCATCCGAAATATTTTCAAGAACTTGTTGATCGAGTACAACGATTTGTGAAGCACGTTGTCTTTTGGGAGCATGTTTAGCAATATTTGAAGAAGATTATCAAATCTTTGATCAGACCATCCACTCTAAATTTTATGTCGATATGATTCTATAATGCTAATATTCTAATAACTTGTTGTAGCTGGAACAATGTAGAGAGGAATTTCTGCATCTTGTAGTTTGGCTATAAAATCATCATCATCTTCCTCATACTCTGGATCAGCTCTATAATAGAACAAGAAAAAGAAATAAGAAAAACTATTCTTTTGGCATCTAAGTGTAAAATTTTGTAGTGATTATCTAGGCACAATGGTTTCTACATGTGAAGACGCACCTATGCAACCATTTTTCAGCATATACTCATGTATTACTTTGGCAAGAAAATTCTAAAATTCAAACAAAAACTGTTTATCAGTTATGAAAGTGCATAAAATTAAAACAAGGAATTTCTGAAAAACAAGCAGACATGAAATCAAATAACTGAAGATAGTTAATCAGCAAAAAATTTAATTTCAGTAAATTAAAAACCCATGAAGGACTACCACTAGCTTTTAGTCTATATTCTTATACTTACAAACCCATGTATAACAAAGTATTGCAATCTAGTAATCCTCTTCTTGTTTTCAATGAAAATACACATACGGCTAAGCAAAGAGAGAGGATATCATAAGCTACGCAATGTTATCATGGAAGGCTACAATTAGAATAACTAAGTAATTTCACGTCCGATTGCGAGATTAAAAGGAAAAACATTGTGATTAGTATATAAAACTTCCCTGATAAAGGTTTTCTGCTCCAAAATTTGCTCAAGTAAGGTAAATCCGTCTCCAACATAAGTAGCTCTTAGACCAGTACTTTGCTAAATGACAACTTATTACATTTATGCAGTGGAATGTTAATTGAAATCTTATACATATATAAGACTGATGGCTAAAAAGGAATCTTGTGCACTCACATAAACATAATAAACACATGTGCACTTATTCCTAAGTTATTAAAAAACCCACAAATTAAACTCAAAACTGGCCCAAAACCTAAATGTACTGAGAAAAATCGCATGTCAATCTCACCGCCTAGCAACGCCTTCGCTCGCCCAAAGGTCACCACCACCTAGAAACACCCTGAATCTCTAAAGCATAAAAACCGATTTGAAACTGAAAGGGTTCCAATACCTCAACAGCGCCGCCTGCATCCCGACGATGATATTCTGCTACCACCCTAACCTTGAGCCAAACATCTGTGCGTTGTCGTCCCTTGAAACCAATCTCGACGATTGCTCAGTCATAGAGAAGCGGCGACCCAATCCACATCTAAACTTCAAGCCATAGATTTCGAAACCCGAAGACCATTAGAATAACCGTTGCCCATCCAGTCCGACAGCACGCCATGGGTGTCGGCGTGGCTAAGAGACCAGCCTAGACTGAGGTTGTCGTCACCAGACGAGGTCGTTTCCAGAGTTGGTGAAAGCCTTGAACACTCTTGTTCCCTTGGAGTTAAGTTTCATTAATCAAAATCGATCATCTTTTAAAAATAAATAAATAAAAAGATTTGGTGGTTCGACTGAAAGCCATTATATCACCAGGCCCGGTGTGAGCTCGGTATAAAGATCATTTTCAATAGCGATCATTGTATATATTAAATGATACGGTAAAAGATACGATCAAACATTATAAAATTAATTATATTAAATTAAGATAGTAAGAAACAATCTACCGTTAGACCAAGTTTAAGGTGACAGCATATGTCAAAACTCAATAAATATATTGATGCCCCTTAGAATCAGAGCTCTAGACATGGGCCTTGCTCGTCTTGGCCCAAGGCCGGCCCTGTATATCACATTAGCATATCAATTTTAAAAACTATCAGATTAACGTTACAATCCAAAATTCCCTCAAAAAAAAAAACCACACTGTTTAGGAGTTGGATATCAAGGCTGCTAGAGTTTACATGGGTATATACTAATGCAGTGTTGTTCAGGATCTGTCTTAATAGCCTATGTTAATGTTGCAAGGAACTCATCGTGGGGATAGATTTATCTTTCTGTTTAGGAGCACGTAGTTAGTGATTTGAATCATTCCTGTTATTAGTACCACGACTTAGAGTCATGCTAAGCCTAAGTTGTGAAGGCTATATATGCCAAAGTTGTCAATAATGAAAATGTGAAGATATTCTCCCAGCTCTGTTGTTTGTGTTTCTAGCTTTGAAATTCAACAAAGGCTTTTGTATGTGAGTTTAAATTGTACTTGGATGTCAGTAATCTCTGCTGTTACTGATAGTGAAGTTCAAGATTTAAATTCGGTGGCGCTCTATGAGAATTTCATTTACACCCGCCTGTATTCACAAGCATGCTAGCTAGCACTCATGTCCTACACTGGCTTTTTGTATATATAAAGTTCCATCTGCTACCTGCACAAGAATACAGTCACAAATAATGCATCTTTGTTTGTTCTTGGCTAACACAATAATTGTCGTACCCTCTTTTACAAATTTATTTTTGCATGTGCTAAAACCTATGTTACATGAAATTGGAAGAAGTGGAGACGTGAAAGCGAAACGTTTTTTTTTAAAATTTGTTGAAAGCAAAAAACGTTAGAAGCGTTGAATTAAAATAATATATATATATATATTTATATATATTAAATATTCTTTAGATTGAATTTCAGACTAGAAAACAAAAATTCTTCAAATGATAAAAAGGAGGCATATTTTTGATAAAAGAGGTGTAGTGAAATAAAATAGAAAAATGATAGAACTTCTCTCAGATAAAAAGAAAGAGAAATACAAAAGGAAAGTAAAAATACGAGTATGTTATTACCAAGATTCAAGAGTGTCCTCCTGAATCCCTTTCTCTTCAGACTCTTCTTCATATCTCTCATCACCTTGCACCCCACCTTCATAATCATACCCATTCTCTCAGTCTCTCATTTCGTCGCACCCCACCTTACAATCATACCCATTCTTCCTCACACACCCAGATTTATTTTTATTATCAGTGAGGGCGAAAATGAATTGGATCAAGAATTGAAATTGTGATCGAGAAGATTTATTATTATTGTCAGAGTTCTTTCTTCAAATCCAGTCAAGAATCAAAAACCCAGATCAAGAACTCGTCCAAAACTCAATCTTCTCGATCTCTCTGCCGCTTCCGAACTCACCCATCGCCGCGCTTCCTCAACGATTCCAAAACTACTTTTTCTGGAATCGCGCTTCCTCGACGCTTCCGTGCTTCCTAGGCTAAAACAAGGCTTCAGGTTGGTCTCTGTGTAAATTATTGAACTTAGATTGAATACTTTGTTTTTATCCAATGTTTAAATATCAGAAGTGAGAGTAAAGGAGCCCCTTCGTTCAATATCAATTAACCTTCAAGTTTGTCTATAGCAGATTTAGTTATCTCAGCTGATATCCTTTTAAAATTCGGGTGTCATACAAACTGCTAAGATTGGGCTAAGACACAATCGGGTCATATGGAGCTCATTTATTTTGTTACAACTTTGTGTTTTTTTTTTTTCCATTTGTGTTAATTGTTATCACTGTGAATCAAATCAAATTTACAGTGTAAAAACACTAGAAAAGATGACCAGTTAGGACTTAAAAAGTTTAGTAAAATTTTTGCTAGTAACAATCTTTAAAAATAAAAAGAATAGAAGATGTAGTGTCACAACTAACACGACGTGGTTTTCTTCTCCGTCTAAAAGTTTATAGAGTCAGATTGGGGCAGAGCTAGCTCTGAAGAAGAAGAAGAAAGTAGAACAAAAATGGCGACGACGGCGTGTTTCATTATCGTGAGCAGAAACGACATCCCCATTTACGAAGCTGAAGTGGGATCTACCGCTAAGGTAATCTTATCGTTTCAATTGAAATTTCGTGTTTGATTTCCCATATTCATCTACAATGTCAATGCCATTCTTTTTAAGTTTGTAGCCAATTCTTGAACTGGGTTTGTTCATTTCTTCAATTACCTGAAATGGGTTCCTCCATTTCTTGTAAAATATTGTCAAAGTTGGTTTCTTTATTTTATAAGTGAGATGCTGTACTGAGAGTTGATGACTGGTTGGCAGAGAGAAGATGCTGCTCAGCTTCACCAGTTCATATTACATGCAGCTCTGGATATTGTGCAGGACCTTGCTTGGACTACCAGTGCCATGTCAGTCACCTCAAGCTTTCTTGAATCTTTAACTTGTTAAGTTGTTTCTCCGGTTAGTAAGCATTTTGGTTCTTGGAAATGGTTGCAGGTACTTGAAAGCAGTGGACCGCTTTAATGATTTGGTGGTTTCCGCATATGTTACTGCTGGTCATATCCTTCATCTTTTCGAATCTACTACTTCAGAATTAGTATTCCTGATTCTGCCAAGTTGTTGAATATTTTGTCACTGTTGTCGTGTGGTTTACTAGAATGTCAGTGTGTAGGATGATATCGATAATGTTGTCCTCAGTTCCCCAGTTCATTGCTGCTGTTACACTTTAGACTCAAGAGGGATAGGTGTTTCCAGTTTGTATATGTGCTACATTGTTTCATGAACACATTCCAGTTTGGTATTTTCCTTGACTAGACACACATACACGACTTATGCTGCTTCATGACTCCCGTAACGATGACGGGATTAAGAGCTTTTTCCAAGAGGTTCATGAGCTTTATATAAAGGCAAGTAATTCCTTACCACCCTTTCTGTAGTTCCATGTTACTGTTCCATAATATGCTCTTAAAGTATGATAGACGTGTTCTTTATGAATTTCCACTCATTGTCCTAGTGTAATTTCTTATCTGTAGCCTTAGGATGGCATAATATGAGTATAGGCAGGTTATGTTCTTCCATGCCATTCTGTAATTAGAAAACTTTAAATGTCAGATTACCATAATTAAATTAGTACACTCTAATAAAATCATGTCATCTGAAGAAGCTGTGGGCTCGGATTCCTAAATCAATTTTTGTCATTCATAATGCATAGATGAACACCTTCCTGTGAAGACCACTTCAAGGTCAATGTTTACATGTTTACTAGAACTATAAAGTGCATAGGAGAATATTAAAAAACAGAAACACATGGATTCCAATAAGTAACTATCATCATGTGGTCATGTCAAGGGAAATACTAATTGGTGGTGTCTTGCTAAATCACACTTCAGTTCCTCCATTTCACATCCATCCCTTTTGTTAGCTCAGAATAGATCAGGACCCATATATTATGTCATCCATCAGGAGTTCTTGTTACCAGAAATGTAGTTAAACCAGCAACTGTTTGGTCAGTTCAATACTAGGAGCATTCTACAAAGATTAGATGACCAAACAATTTTTGAATTTAGCAGATAGTTATCAAAAAGAATCTAATAGATGTGTGGTTCCTTGATTGAATTGCGTTACAAGTTGGTTGGGGTGAAGCTATTCTAACTTTCTTAAACAGACCACGTCTCTTTTGATGAGGACTCTACATTGGCAAATAATTTTCTTTGTAAAAGTCTGCTAGTGCTCAGCTATGATAAGTGATAAACAAAGGTTACGGTTTATATTTTTTTTATGATAGACTCGCAGAGTTATTGATACACATAATAGGTAACACATAGGTTCATGTGTAAAGGGTCATTTTTAGATCCCTCATATTGCATTGTCTATTATGCATAACTTGTTTTTCTTTCTTTTTTCTCTGAAAGCTGTGCACATATACCTGCAAAATTTTATCTCTATATTATAATACAAATGTGGAAATATGGGGTATTCTCCGTTCTGTGTTCTAGCACAAATCTTTCCAAAAGCATTTTCTTGTTCCAAAGAGTGTGGTAATACCCAAAGGCATAGTGAGAATCCAAATTAGAAGCTGCCAACAAGAAGGGTGACGGAAAATAATAGTTGATTATTAGTGATTATGCATTAACCTGTGTCCTTAATTTCCACTATATGGAGACACTGATTATTGACCAGAGTGTTTGTGAATTTGCAGACTCTTCTTAATCCGACCTACTTGCCCGGTTCACGAATAACATCATCACATTTTGATACCAAAGTTCGTGCCCTTGCACGAAAGTATCTGTAGAACTCGTGCATTTTGCAAGGGGACGACCTCTTTATTTTATTTCAGAATGAGGTCAGAGTTACCAATTACAGGGTATTGAAAGTCTTTTCCCCCATATTTGTCCTTCTCAGGATTTTTCCGCATGGTTTGTCACTTGTAAACTATTGATGTTATAAAGATCTTCAGTTCCCCATATTTTGGGGTGCTCGTGTATTACAAACCTCTTATATATTGTATTCATACATATGTCCGCACGGATTGATGATTATTTTGAAGTGGTGTTGTTTTCTTTTTTGATGTAAATGTAAGTAATTCATTGACCCAAAGGGTCATTACAATCTGAAATTATCAACTCTACCACATCCGGAGGTAAACTGCACGGAAAAAGAAGCCAATTTGGCTTTGCAAGCTAGGGCGTGTGCAACCCCAATTGCGGTACGCTTGACATGGATCTACTAAGCTTGGGAGGCTGTTTGCAGCCCCTCTCACGCCAAGGATCCAAGCTCAGACTAATCAAGGGAATCAGTCGTCACCGCTTCGACCACATTAACAGTCAGTCTCTATGAGATCAAAGGAAGATGATGAGAGGGCAACCTGGACACCTAGTAGCTCAATAAGGTTAAATGCAAGAGGAGTTAATCAAAAATAATTACTAACTGAGAGTTAAATATCAATTGAAGAGGATAGGTCCTAGACACACAGCAGCACATTTGGTCCAACTTCAGAAGCTTCATCTTCTAGTTTTCCTTCTTTCTTTGTTTCTCACCAGACATCCTCAATTCCCCTGAGACAACTCAGTCCTTCAATTGTCTCCACCACCTTACGTACATAACCGAGGTCTCTTCACATCCCTTGCTACCTGCACTACGAGGACACTTACTGCCTTTGAACTTTGAAGAGAGTCAAGAGACTCATCCAATTCAGTTGGCTGTGTATATATACTTTTTGTTACTAGTCCATTGATGAACCTTTGAGCACCACTCTTCATTTGCATTCCTAACATTTCCAGTTGCTTCTTTTGGAGATCCAATGGCCTTGCTGTTTTCCTGTGATACATCTTCAATCAATGGCTTTAAGCGTGCACTTGAGATGTCCGATAATTGGTCGATTTGGTCCTAGGCTCCCATCAACCTTCACTTCTATGTAAAATGTGGTTTGGTCGTCAATGCAGTTTATGCGCCATATTGAGTTGCTTCATATAGTTTATCTATTCATGTTTATTTAATCTATTGCCTTGAAGCTCCATATTAGTTTTGCAATTTGTTATTTAGTAAATTAGTTAATGGTTTTACATCTAAATATCACTTAAATTATAAAACATGAGATGGACAAAACCGCGCGCGCACGAAGGCTAGTTACTAATATACAGAATCAGACCCTTAAGCTGAGAGGTCGACTGAGAGATGACTCTAGGTTTTCGGTTGTAACAAACTTGTTGGAGAGTGTGATTGAATGAGTTTGGTGTCGATTTTTCAGGCGAATGATGCTTCCAAGTTGCGAATTTCGGAGAATGAGGCTCCGATGAGAACGCTATATACACTGTGGCGTCCAAGACTATGAGTGTGAGGGTTCAGAGAGCTGCTGATCCGGAAGTGTCTGCATTGCTTGATGATAGTGATGCGGCGTCGCGGTTTGGTTCTGATGATGAGGATTTGGAGGAGGATTTTGTGATTAAGGCTAACCTTCCTGATGGAGATGAAGAGGAGAAGGAGGATGAGGAAGAGGAGGATGTTTGTGTAGGTGATGGGCCAAGTTTTGTTGAGCAGTCGGAGAGCAATGAAGTTGGTGTGGTTGGAAGGAATTGCGTGGAGAGGGGAAAGACTGAGTTTTTGGTGAATGATCCACGAGCTCGGAGGGATGTGGATGATGAATTTGTTTTGGTGAGTTGTTTTTTGTGTTATGTTTCAGTTATGTGGTCTATTTGAGTTCTACAGTCTGAGTTTTATGAAGATATGTTTGGGTTTATGTATGTACTATCTCACATTTTGTTTACATAAAAAAACAGGTTTTAAATCGGGAGTATGATAATGACGATGATGAGGATGACTATGATGGTGGTGATCATGACGATGGTTATTTTTATGGAGATGAAGAGGATAAATCCATTGAAGAGAAGCTCAAGAACGTCAAACTTAATGACTACGTGAAGGATGATTTGAACTTAATGAATATGAGGTGCCGCCGTGCCGGCAGATGGTGAGGAGATACAAAAAACAAAGCAGCTTGGGAAGATATATGAGAATGAAGATCAAGAGGATGAGGTGGTGATTGTAGAGGAATCTAGTGATGAATCAGAAAAATGGGACTGTGAGACTGTTGTTACTACATATTCAACTCTCGAGAACCATCCTGCAAAAATTGGAGCTCCAGAACTAAATAGAAAGAAGAAGCAACTTTCAGAAACCGTTTTTAAAGGGTTGGATGCCTCAAATACTTTGATAAAGCTTGGAGGTAAACAGAGGCTGCCTGTGGACTTCTTGCCTGGTAATAGAAAACCTGCTGCTGCTACAGAGAAGGTGGAAGATACAGGTAGCTTGAAAACTGAGCAACAGAAATGGAAGCAACATGGTCAGTAGTCAAAGGAGGAGAAGAAAGAGCGGAAGGTATGGTTCTGCTATTTGTTTTAGCTCATCTTGGACATGTCATTCCATTCATCTTGCCTTACCATTGAAAGATTAATGTGCCAGCTTATGATAATGAAAATCCAGAGACTGTCATTTTAAGAGTAAACTGGGAGCACATAACTTGCATTCAAGTGTCTCTTAACTACTGATCTTGGCATTTGATAATTTCAGGAATCATACCGCCTTTTTTTTTATTGTTGTGTTGGTAAAATGCGGTTGGTCCTTTGATGATAAATTGAATATATCTGTGCAGGCGGTTGTCAAGGAGGAAAGACGTGAAGCACGGCGTGCTAAAAAGGAATTGAAGGAACTTTACAAGGGTGAAGCGCAGCATGCTCAGAGAATAGCTGCTATATCCCTTCTTCCAAGCGTCTGATGTGATTGTGCTGATCATCAAATGGTAATTAGAACAGAATCACCATTGACTTACAATCAGATTGGTGATTGAATGTGCTTAGTGTTGAGCAAAAATGTACATAATATACTCGACATAATCTCATCTTATCTCATTTATGGGAGATATAACTTTTATTATGTTAAGTTCGACCCATTCAAGATAACATATCTCTTAATTACATCCTCTTATTTTAAGAGTAAAACCCTTTGATTCCAAAAGAAAATAACCAATGGGGGGTGTGTGTGTTTGTTTGTTTGTTTTTACGGCTGCACCCGGAAATTTGAATGGGTTGCCTACGTACCCTTGTGAAGGGATCAAGCCATTCGTAGTTCGAGAATTCCAACAAGTGAATGACTCATTGGAAAAACTTTGATTTTGGAATAAGATTAGTGATTGGAAATGTGTTTGGATTTGTGTCTGAAGGCATTTGAGCTTTGGAGCGAGACTTTTGGCTTCAGGCGATCCGGAAATTTATTTAGAGTGGTGGTTGCATCTAGATTTAAATCCAGACTGCCTACATACCCTGTGAAAGGATCAAACCAATGTAGTTCAAACGTTTGGGAGTGAATTTGACTATTGTGGTGGTTTAAGAATTTGACTGGAGTCACTTGGACTGGCTGAAGTTGACTGGTGGTGTCAAGGATTCTGTTTGGAATGGTGGTTGCATCTAGTGGGTCGCTAGATTTCCTACGTACCATTTGTGGGATCAAACCGATCGTAGTTCATTGTTTTTGAGTTTGCGGTTTTGTACCAACTTTTGAGTTTGACAGATATATTTTTGAATCCATCAACTGTATTTCTTGTGGACACTCAATTTGGTAGTGTGTGTGCTGATTTGATTTGGGAACCAGTCATGCTGGGCTTTTCAGTTGGGCCGTGAGACTTGGATTGGGCTTTACACTGCTTCATTTTGGCTTTGTAGTCGACGGGTAATTTGGCGAGGCCTATCAGTCTTCTTTCTTTTCCTTTCTAATCTTGACTGAGTTGACTCTTCTCTCTCGTTGCCCCAATTCAGAACCAGCAATGGGACACGAGCTCGGCGCTTCTGCCAAGTCGAAAAGAGATGGGTCTGAAGATGAATGTGACTTAGAGATGGGAGCACCCGCAAAGATGGAAACCGAGTGCGCAAATTTGATTTGGGGATGGAGTCTTGGACATGTTCATCTCCTTTTGTTTCACGCAATCCAAATTTGCATTGGGTAGGTTCTTCTTCCTCATTGGGCTTCTATATTCTCACTGATAATTAATCTTCATTGTGACTTGGTGCCAGTGCTTTCTGCCAACACTCGGAGTGATTTGGGATCGGTGTTCTTGGCAATTTATCTTACTGAGACTTCATTTTGGTGTTCGTGTCTGAGCCTCTTGGTAAGCATCAATTATTTTTTGATTCATGGCCACCATTTGATATAGACCTCACATGTTTAATTGAAGTGTTTGTCTCTTATGCACAAATCAAATCAAATTGTATGTGTCAATTGTCTTATGGCCATGCTTTGTTGTGATTAAGAAGAGAGCCATAAGCTCCTGGAAGTGGTCTTCTTTGTCTTCGTCACTTGATTAACCACATATATATTCATACAACTCCACCGTTTGCTTCATTTGTTCTTTTGCCTAAGTGCTTTACAGACGTGAATAGCCATTAAGTTGGTGGCAGTCTTGCTTTGCTTTGAGGCTTTGAACATAACTTCACATTTTAACAATTGCAGGTCTTGAATACAACAGGTCTTGGACCTTTCTCCACCGCAAATTCTAAGATACCATTTGAAGAGGTAGATTTGCAGTAGGCTTGTAGACACTTCCTTGTAGACCTTGTATTTGAGACTTGGGTGCGGCTTCTGTACTTCTGTACTTGTAAGACCTCTGACGATCATATCTTCATACTTCTGAAGCCTTTGTTATTCTGTGCAACTTTTGAATACTCCTCCGATACCAAACTGACGTGGCCTTTTGAGAAGTTATCTTGATATCAAAACGTGGCGGCACCAAATGTATTTGCAGATGCCTTGTCTTCTTTTCTTTATTGCGGCTTGTTGCCTTGCTGACTGCCACCACACAAGAAGCAGGAATTTTGATGCATCTTCCGTGGATTGTTGTGGCTTGCTGCGGCTGTCATGGCACTTGCACTGGTTGTAGACTTGTTGATGTGGCCTTGCAAATGCCAGTTACTAGAAGCTGGAACTTTGACGCATCTTTTGGGACTGCTGTGGCTTGTTCCTTTCTTCTTCAGCAAGTTGTATGCACGCTGGCATTTGCAGTGAGTACATCGGCGACATCTTCGTTGGGGTACTAGACCTCATCTTCGCTGCTATTGTTGAGGATGACTTGAGCCGCTTCTTTGGTGCATGACTATGATGTCCTTGCTGCAGTGAAGAGCCATTGGCGAGGTTTTCATGGAGCTTTGTCAGACAAGTTGTGTCGCAGCTTTACTCTTGTTGAATCAGGAGCATTGGCATTTGTTGTGAACACGGGGGCAGCTTTATTGAGGTATCAGACTTCGTCTTCACTGCTTTTATTTGTTGTAGACGACTTGAGGAGTCACTTCTTTGATGCATTACTGTGATGTTGTCTTTGACTCAGTGAAGAGCATTTGAGGCACCGGTTCGAAGACTGCTTGTGAAGCTTCACCAGGCGAGCTTTGTTGCAGCATTTACTCTCGTTGATACCAGATGTACCATAAACGAGGCTTCTGGCATTTGAGCATGTTGGTGTGGGATTTGATGAGAGGACAAACTCGAAAGTGAAGTGAAATGAGCTGACTGGAGTAGTTCTTTACCTTTCCTCTTGTGCTTTTCTTCTTCTTCTTCTTCTTCTTCTTCTTCTTCTTCTTCTTCTTTGTTGTTGTCGATCTCTTCCCTTTGCTTCTGCCTGCTTTTGCTCTCTCTTCTTCTTCTATGTTGCTTCTGCTTTCTTCTATGCCTTCTTCTTCTACTGCCCCCTTCGTTTACTTGTACCCTGCCTCTGCCTCCTTCTGTTGCTCTTCCTCTGTCTCGGTCTTCTTCTCTAGCCCCCCTCTTCTATGCATGCATGTACTCTCTTTATATAGAGAATACCAACCAGCTGGATAAGAATGAGTTTGAATTTAAACGTGCACAAAGATCACGGAGATGAACTGATCAACACTTGAATATTTGATCTTTTATTTGAATTTGAAAATCTCCTTCTCTTTGTTTCTATTATCTTTTCCTCTGTTTCGGTGGTTTGCTTCATGAGGAATTGGTCAATTGAGGACTCTGTATTTGAATAAGGATAATATGTAATTAAACCCCACTTTATATATTGCTGTCATTATCTCTTTCTTTTTTCTTCCGGATAATCATCTGCAGATTACGACATCAATTTTGTTTTATTATTTTATTGCTCAACACTTGGTATGTTTTATACTTATCGGTTTGCTTACATGTGTTCCTGTAGGTGAGACTTAAGAATGTTACGAATGTACTCGACTTTTGTCAAGAAGTATGGCATCCCCTCAGCTTTCATGGTCTGGAACGAGCACGTATATGTCAGCAGTTTTGAGAGAATGGATGCTTGGATTGGAGTTGGTTCAAAATAGCATATAGGGTATGAGTTGAGTAGTTCGATAGAGTGGATTATGTAACGTGGCTGGGGCTTGAAGTAAACCGTCTCTCTTCAACTTTCCAACACATGTCATTTCTTTGTCTGGAAATTTTAACGTATTCAACAGATTCTTTTTCTTTTTCCATTTTCACAATGATACTAGTTATCTGCTTGCTTTGCAAATGATAGTTGCACTTGTATATATTTACTCCTGCACTTCTATTCTCTTTTCATTACACTATATGTGCTCCATGATTGTATTTGCCTCCTTTGTCAAAGTAGGTTGGTGTTCCTCAGCTTGGATCTTGTCTTGGTATAAGAAACAGCTCCTACTGTTTCAATTTCTTTGCTACATGGGATATAAACCAAAACTGATATTCATTGATGATGTGAAACAACTGGGTTTATTTATTTGTTTCCAAGAAACGAAAAGTGCAACAACATTATGCCTCATGAGGAATTGGAGCCATATTGCCTCTTCCAAAACAGGGTGTGGGACTCCAGAGGCCATAGTCTTCCAGAGCTATTTTCCGACGGCTCTGCTTTGTACTCTTCCTTCCTTAACGATACCTGATTTTGCAGCTGGTGGGACGGCATATGCAAAAAATTACAAGTTCTAGGAATTTATTTTCATCAGCATCCACTTTACTTTAAGAAGTGATCTAACGCCTAACATGTTGAAGTTCCCTGAGTTTCACTAAGAATGAAACAAGATAATTGATACTAAAAGCACTGAGAAGAGAGCAAATATGTTAATGTATCCATAATAGAGGCAGCAATCAAACAGTTGAATGTGATTGGATTGATAATCAGATAGTTAGCACCAACGATTTCCAGCTTGTGTTAAAATAATGACAGACATGTGGATAATTCAGTGCTGAACTCTTGAATATGTTTATAAATAGAATGCATATATCTCAGAAACAAGATGCACGATAACACAGAAAAACGAGCAATTATGAAGAAGCTTTATGCAACTCTCAGGTGTGGAAATATGGGACTGACATGTTATGTACATTGTCAGCTGCATCCCCCAATTTCTTTCCTGCCCTTGAGGGGATAAAAGAGTAGGGTAAAATCAAAGCACTATGGTTGTTTTGATTCTTGCACTTGGCAAACCTATATGAACGCTAATCTACCTCTATTTATATAGATATATTTTGCTAGTATTAATGTAAATATCTTTCCAAACATAGCATTTGTAGGATGTAGTTACCTCTGGAGGAAGATGACCTCCTCAGGAGCACAGCGGAGGCTGGACTCCCGGTGGCCGAGGCCCTCACCGAATTCCGCAAAGGCGGTGTTGGGCAGGGAGCGGCAGTGCAGTGGCAGCAGGGGTGTCACTAGTCACTAAACACTTCTTTGTGACAATTAATCCGGACCCGGACAGGCCCAACCAAAAACTCCTCTATATAAACACACACCCTTATCCCCCCACACTCCAAAACCCTCGCTCATTTCTCACTCTCCAAAATGGTTCAAACCCTAGTCCGAACCATAGCCATGGCCGCCGCCACCACCGCTCGCACCGCCGCAATCTCCTCCCTCATCCCCAAGCGCCTTCTCTCCTCCACCTCCAGAATCACCCGTCCCCCCTCCATCCCCTCTCTCATCCTCGGCCGTCGATCTCTCGCGCCGCTCTCCCACGCCGTCCGTCCCTTCCCCGCCGCCGCCACGCGTTTCACCGCTATTCGCTGCCGCGTCAACCGCTCCGGCGGGTCGTACTCCCCCCTTAACTCCGGCTCGAACTTCAGCGAGCGTCCCCCGACGGAGATGGCTCCGCTCTTCCCCGGCTGCGACTACGAGCACTTCCTCATCGTCATGGATAAGCCCGGCGGCGAAGGCGCCACCAAGCAGGAGATGATCAACTGCTACATTCAGACCGCTGCTAAAGTCCTCGGCAGGTCTCTGATTTTATGAAATTAATAGCAGTCGGAATATAGATATAGATATAGAGATTCGGAGATTACATGTGTGATCTTTTGATTCGATTCGTATTTTAGGGTTTTTATTGTGTGAGAACTTATTGTTGATGTTATGGTGTGACAGTGAGGAAGAAGCGAAGAAGAAGATCTACAATGTGTCATGTGAGAGGTATTTTGGTTTCGGAGTGAACATTGATGAGGAGACCGCCAACAAGCTTGAAGGTTTGTGGTGTTAAGTTGCCGGAACGTCTTAAGTTCCTGTATCTGGTGTGGCATTTTGAGTGCTGCATATGTGTTACTGACTTTAATTTGTTATCAGGTTTGCCCGGAGTTCTTTTTGTGCTTCCGGATTCATATGTTGATGCTGAGAATCAAGACTATGGGGGTAAGTTCTTGACTATAAATGATTGACCTTAATATGATAGCAAGTTGCATGAAGAAATTTGGTGTGTTGTTGAGATTTTGTTCATTATCTGAAATATTATGTTGCAAATTATTCATCTATCTGTTGGTTGAGAAATTTAACTTGCCTGATTTGCATTCATGTGCATATTTTGATTTCCTGATGGTGCACCAAATATAGTGTACTATCAGGTTGGTCCAATTTAGTTTTAAGATTTGTAGTCCATCTTGGAGAAGTTGAACGGGCCTTACAGGCATTATTTAGCTTCTAATGCTAATGGACTTACATCAAATGTCTCTCTAGACTGTTCTGTGCTTCTTATACTTTGGAGATGCAGATCAGTGGAGATGAAACATTTTGTCAAATAATATATACAATTGAATCACAGGAGAATGATATGTTTTATGATAATAATGCACTCACTAGGATGTCAGAGCACTGTGCTCTTAATTGTTTTGGTTCCTCATCGATCTTGGAGAAGTTAAATAGGCCTCTACAAGTATCATACGACACAGGTCTCTGTTGACTGCCATGTGTTTCATATTAATGGAGATGCAGATTTGTGGAGATTAAATGTTTTGTTAAAACATAAAAGTGTGGTAAATGCACATTTGAGTTTAATTGTGGTTTGTTTTTTTGTTAAACCAACTTTCCATTGGTTGTTTTAATTTCTTTATTAAGATATGTTGTATATTGCATAGTGTCGGAAATTGGCGGTTGCATTTGCCTAAAAATCTCAGGTACCTGCACAATTAGAGGCACTCTCTTGTCTTATTGCTCAGTCCATCTTGGCAAAGCTAATAAGCCTCAAGTGGGCAATGCCTAGCTTTGAATGCTAATGGACTCACAATAATTCTCTCTATCCTTATTGGGTTTCTCCTTTATTGGGTGGAGACTCGGAATCATTGGAGTTGATACATCTTTTTGCAAGAGAATGCAGTTCACCTTTTTCATTTACAAAAACAACTTGCAGAAAGTTTTTGGAAATTTGACTCGATGGTATACTTGTCTTGTCAGTTCATCTACATTACGGCCATTCTTATTTGGTTGCTTGTATGGGTGGAGTTTAATGATTTGAGTTGATAAATGTCATTAGTTTCAAGGTTATGTAAATTGTTGTGGAACTCAAAAGCTGTAACTTTCTCATTGCAGCGGAGTTGTTTGTCAATGGAGAAATTGTTCAAAGGTCTCCTGAAAGGCAGAGGAGGGTGGAGCCACAGCCGTCAAGAGCTCAGGACAGACCCCGATACAATGACCGAACTCGATATGTGCGTAGGAGGGAAAATGTGCGGTGAAAATAATGGCGGGCTGGAAATGTAAATAACTATGGTGAGAGGCAGTGCTAGCTTTCTGAAAGCATATCCCCGTCGGAATGAGTCATGATTGTGCTATAGGTTGCTTGATAAGTACTTTCAAGTAAATTTGAAATTTGATCATGATTCTCCTCTGTGATGAGACTGAAAGTCTAGGAGCAATTTGATAATTTCTGATAACTTGAATTATTAAGATACTTGACGTGAAAATGTTTTTATTTTTTATTTTGTGTCAGTTGCTGTGTTACGTTAATTGCAAATCTTTCTGTATTTCATTTCTAGACCCTTTTAATGTCTGTTCTGAATCTGGCCATGGCATCTGTTGAGTGCTACCTTCCTTACTTACCCATCCCACGGTTTCAAGTACCCCCCATATATTCCATCTTAGCTTTGTGGAAGCCTTAACAAGGAATCCCATATTACATAAGATTTCTATTTCTAAACGGATTTACAGCTCTGGTACAATCTTACCTATTGATCTATTGATATCAATAAGCAATTCCATAAGAATAAAAAAAACAATCATTACAAAATAGCAACTACGAGTACACGATTATTTTACAGGTTGTTGCTGTGTTATAACGTTGCTATCATTTGTACTTCTCTTACTCGAAGCATTTCTATCATCTTGAATCCAAGATAGCAGCAACCGGTTATGAACTAAATCTCTTCCAATTTAGTTGGAAATGGAAGACCATCACTAGAGAAAACAAAATATAAAAAATTTCATTGTACGACTTTGATTTGGCAAGCATCAGCAGCACAGTTAGCTTCTCATGGAATCTATGAGCATGAAATCGAGCTTATTAAGAACCCCTTTTAACCGGAGGAATTCCAAAAGAAAATGGAGGTGTAAACAACATTGGGAAAATGAGTAAGGTTTAAACAACATTTTAGTTTTTCATAAAAGTGAATCAGAGGTCAATAAAAGTGAATTAGAGGTCCACTAAGCAAGGAGGTCCAAGTGCCATTTTTGGAGGTATGAATAGAACCTTCCGTTAAAGAAAGCTAGGAACGATCGCAATCGCAATTCATTGGATGACTCAACATAAATAACAAGTATGATTCACCATTCTTTTACTTTCGCTATAATAAAAATTGTTGATGTAGGCATATCCAAGAAATCTCAGAAAAAGAAGAGGAGGGATATGAACTCATCCAATTCTAACAAGTCATTGGTTTACCTTATCTCCTCCGAGGATGAGTGCTGGCTGTGCTGCAGCCTAAAAGGAATGAAAAGTATGATAAACTGATTCCAAAATACTTGTCGGGTTGTCATATGCGTATATGTTAATACCAACAAAAGTTTTTTTCTATACTAATGTGAAATGTCTGGACTCAGTTTTCATTCCACATTGTTAAACTTGAAGCAACAGAATGTTCTATTTTATACTTGTTTACTGAATTTTTAATCCACAGAATGGATTATGGAATACCAGCAAAATAACCTGGATTGAAGGTACTGCAACAACGAATTGATGAGTTCATTATTGCACATGAGGCAAAATTATTACTGGTAATTTACTCCAATGCAACCCTTGAACCTTGACCTCTAGCAACTATGTGTACATCTATGCATGTAATTATCACTGCTAGGTATATTGTTCCTGCAATTGATGCATAACGACATCTAAGATTGGAGCAAGTAATTAAGTTCAAGAGGAAGACCAGGTCGGCTTGATCATCAAGGATCTCTATATAATCAAGTCCGCCTGCAAATGGACAAAACTCCACCAAAGTACCGAAATAGGTTAACTTTCATTTCTGTTATAAAGCTACACCATGTATTCTTCTGGAGTTCTGGTCACTTAACCAGGCTTGCCTTGATTTGTTTTTGAAAATTGAAACAACCTGTCCAGAAACAAATCAAGCGTTCCATTTCAAAAAAAAAAAAAAAGAAAAAAAAAAGAAAAAGAAAAAGAAAAAGGAATTCAAGTGTTCAATATCATTAAGTATAGCAAACCAAGGTGATCATTATTTTGCAGAATATGATAACAACAACACCACTGCAAATTAATAGAGTGAACAAAAAAAGCATAAAGAGTTCAAGCATAATTGAAACAAGAATTGAAGACATGCAACTCCAACCAAATGGTCAAATTTTTTTGTCAAATTTGAAATTTGACTGCTGACTTGAAATTTGACATTTTAGAAGATTTTCGCTCCAACAAAGTTGTTAAAAAAATATATACATTTTATAGTTAAGATGAAGAAGAGAGGGTTGATTGGGTTATGGGCATGAAGAAACAAAATTTGGTGAAGAATGAGGAAGGAGAGAGAAAGCATTAAAGAAAGAAAAGACCATACGTTTTGGCTCTTAGAAATTGTCATCCATGTGGCAAATAACATGTCCATTGGAGATGAACTCTTGGTGTCAATTATAGTTGTTGAAGAGCCACGTAGGAGATAACAACTTGGTTGGAGTTGCTCTAAAGCGTTGTAGTCTCATGTCAAATCCTGCTCTGCGCATCAGTTCCCATTTGAGGAAGCTTAGAAGTTTTATCCATATAATCTGATTCAGGTCCAAGACGCTTGGCTATCGTCAGACTACAACACAGCATTTGGACACTGAGAAGTCTGGTGCTCACGAGAATAACATGTCCTACAGTACATGAGGGGAGGTAAAGGGCCTTTTCCCACAACATTTGGACACTGATCAGCCAGTGCTCACCATACTTATAACACATCCTACAGAACTTGAGGGAAGGACGTCCTAGACACCTATGGTCAAAGTGGCTGCACCGGCCATCATTGAGAAGATGACAAAATGGACAATACACTCTTGCTGTCATCAGTCTCGACTTAGCAGCTTGAAATACTGGGCAGTCATGTTCAAAGTTGCCACACTCATGCGACTCATCAGCCACATAATTATCCTCTAAATGCTTAGTAGCTGTGCCATGTGATTCCTGTGGGGGATTGGCAGACTGCAATGCAACATTTGGAGACAGAATTCTCAAGGCGCTTTCGACCTGTTTGCAGCCAAAAAAAAACAATCAAAGAAAAAAAAAACAGCCAAAAATCAAAAACAATGCAAACTAATAAAATTAAAAAGCATAGATCTGATACACGTTTCAAGATGACAGAATGAAGGAACAAGTCGCAGTGTCTGGTAATCAATTACCCAAAAACGACTCCAAAAATTCATGTGAAACTTTTCAATCAGTCACAGATAAACCCTAGCCCTAAATCATGTGAAACTTATGTATCAGTCATAGATAAACCCTAACCCTAAATCATGTGAACCCTAAACCCTAAATCCTCCAGAAAATCTCCACAAAACAATTTAGATAATTTCACTCACGAACCCTACAACAATGATTAAAAGCATACCGTCAGTCTCTAGAAAGATCGGATCGAGATTCCCTGGCTGGGTTGGGTTGTCACGAAGGTTAGGCATAATCACCGCTGCGAGGGAGAGAGAATTAGAGATTTTGGGGCTTTTTCGAGTTTAGAGGTTAGGCATAATCACCGCTGCGAGGGAGAGAGAATTAGAGATTTTAGGGCTTTTTCGAGATTCCCTAACTTTCTATCAACTCCATTCGCACCTCCTCCCTCTGATTTGACCGATTGAGCACTTCTAATCGCTCATCTTTGCACCCGAGTGCCTTATGCTACCATAAGCCCTAATCAATCGAACTCGAGCAGCAAAACTGCGTCATCGTTGGAAAACACCAAAAGTTACCGAAGGACAACAAGGATGATTATTGAAATAGATTGAATAATAAGGTCAAATTCATGCTTAGTATGAAAGCAAATTTAATGTATCAATAAACTAGAAGAGATGAAAATAGCTGGGAATCAGAGATCGGTACTCATGGGCTCTTGACTATTGAGTAAGACTCCAAACTCCAAAGAATCCAAATGATAGTTGATCAGTTGTGATAGACAATCTGAAAAAAAAATTGATTATGCCCTCAACACTTCCACAACTACATCTTCCATAATTTTTCTACCATGAGTGAAAATTAAAAACTCAAAATTCAGTTGTTGTACTGGTCTTGTTGTTGGGGTTTGGGGACCGGATATGAAATGTTGGCTACCAATCTCATTGTACATATCTTCTCTTCCCTTACATAATCAGATGATCGATACCAGATGTTTTTTTTCCTTCTTTTACAGTTTGAGACTTTTGGCCGAAGAGAACAGAGAGAAACGTAGAGAGAAGATGAGACATATAAGAGTGTTTTGGTAAAAGCAACATGAGGGGAGTGTGGATTGCAAAAATAGGAGTGTAATTTCAGCTTCCCTTCTTTGAATGTCTGCTTTTAAAGTGTTTTTTTCAACCAAAATGAAAAACAAATCAGAACAACCCTTAAGGCATTATTTTACAATCACCGAATAATCAGCATATGACTTCTTAAACGAGCATTATAATACTTTTGCCGCATCCCTTACCTTATGAGTTCATTATCTTGCCTTGATTTAATCTAGAGGTTCAATTTTGAGTATTTTGATAGATTATTTTAAGAATTCTGTCAAAATTTATGGTTTTTCTATCTTACTGGTATTCACATGTTTGGGAGTGAATTTTACAAATGGTAAATTCATTGATTTCACCACTTCACCTTATTTCCAACAATATAAGAGGAAGACACATTTCTAAGGCTTAAGAACCATGTCTAAGATATTCAGTTTATATGCAATTCTTTTGTTAATTTTAAGTACAGTTCAAAAAGTAAGCAAGACACAAAACTGATGATTGTTCTTGTTCAATTTAGTTCTAAACAAAATCTAGCTACATTTATCTTATTTTGGCTAGTGGATATATATCTTATTTTGGCTTGTGCGTACTCTATATCGCTGGTACATAACTCATTTGTAATAGCTGCTTCTCATATTCAGCCCTTGCTTATAATTTCTCTGCTCATAATATTGTCGTGTTCCGCTCTCTGTTAACCACTTTAACTATAGACCTGCTAACCATAATAGTCTTAGGGTGCGTTTGTTTGTGCTTTTAGGGTACCAAAATGTGTTTGGTAAGATAGATAATCGATCACAGGCTTTGCTTTGAAGCACCCGCTTTTTTTCTCAAAAAGCCAAAGTTGGCCAACCCCAGCTTTTAGAAGCCAAAAGCGGGCTTCCACACGCTCTTCACTGTAGCGAGCTTTAATAAATTTCTCAAAATACCAATTGATACCCTCCCTAATTTTAAAGAGTTACACAACCAACCTGCCTCTTCTCTTCTCTCTCAACTCTCTCTTCTCTAGCTATCGGTGCTCTAAGGCGATGTCGACCCTCTTTTGCGGAGGGAGTGAATTACTGATGAGTGAGAGTCGACCGATTCCGAGATGAGAGAGCCCATGATGCACGCCGGAGGATGACACATCGTCATCCCAAGACCCATCGATACAATAACCGAGCTGAGGTCGTCATCCAAGTAAACACCGCCAAATGTGTTAGGGTATAGATTAGATATTGGGTAGGAGATTTTGGTTCTTTCTTGGTGTAATTTTCAGTTTATGTGTGTTTATGGTTTTGGGTTTGAATTCGTTTTAGGTTTATGAGGAATTGATCTTATGAATTTATTTTAGGTGGTCATGCACTGATGTTGGGTCTCTGTGGAATGCCGAATGTAAAATTGTAAAAGTGGTATCTTCAGTCTTTTGATTACACTTGTGTTCAAATGATTGTGCTTTGTTTTTGTTTTGGCATAAGTGAAGATCAAATATTGCAAAATACTTGTTATAATTGGGCCAATAAGCTGTAAACATAGTCCCTTAGTTAATTATATAGCTTAATGGACAAGCCACATTCAACATTCCATTTGTTAGAAACAATTATGTAAACTAACTTGCTCTTTTATGTAATCCAAATACTGATAAGGATATTCTACATTCACCATTCAAAAACCAACTTCTAAACACTGTGGTGTAGAACACTCAAACTCCTCATCACCAAAATTCAAACAATATGAAGTTACCAACACTTCATATGATTACAATGTTGTTTACACCACACTAATTTTCACTAATCTATGAGCATGAAATCAAGCTTATCCAACTTGCTAGCTAGTTGGATATTGGTTGATTATATAACTTACTAAATAGTAACAATTGGGGTTGCATTTTTCCAAATTGAATTATTATTATTTTGTTGTAAGTATCAGTTGTAGAAGACCTTAAATCAAGTCAACAACAAAATCATAAAATGGTTACTTTTTTTTTTGTTACAACAAAATGGTTACTTCATCTTCTCATTTCTCAATAACGTTCATTATTCTAAAGTCTTTATAGAATCTATGAGCATGAAATCGAGCTTATTAAGAATCCATTTTAAGCAATGGAATTCCAAAAGAAAATGATAAATCTTCAATTTCCTTTTGCTATCATGTTATTCAGAGTAACAATCACTTTTGGGAATCACTTTCGAGACGTTGTGTAAAGAGGCATTGCGGTCCTTAATATTAACTCTAATGTCGTTGTTAAGGTCCCGAGCCCCATTGTAATACCCTAGATTTTCATATCAATTTTTCTTGTATTATTTTCGGAATTAATGAAGAATTATTTATGGAAATTCTTTAGTTTGTGTGAAGTTGAAATTTCGGGAGTTTATTTTAAGTGCCTTGACTTTTAAGAGGCCAAAAGTTGACTTTATTTTTCGTAAGTTATCTTCGAAAACTTCCTTCATAAAAATTGTAGAGTTTGTCGATACGAGTTCGTAGACATGCGACACGCATAAATTGGATGTCGTATGAGAAAGTTATGGTCAGAGAAAGTTAGTTTTCGGTTTTGGAAAGAGTATAAGTAGAAAAATGTGTGAGAGATATTTGCAGCAGCCAGCTCTCAGTCTCTCTCTCTCTCTCCCGACCCTTCCACACCCTCTTTCTTCTCCGGTCATTTTCTTCCTCATCCGGCCACCATTTTGGACGCCGCCGGTTCTGTTGGATCTGTACCGACGTCTTCTCCATTTCTGGAGCAGTCCCGCTCGCCATCTCGCCGCCTGGAAGCCGCCACAAAGCGGCGGAGCTGCTGCTGTTCCGCCGGAAAGTCGGCGTTTTCGACGGCGATTCCGGCCAAGGTTAGGTGAGTCTTGCTCTCCTCTCTCTTCTAGAGATGTTTATACCTCTTTGGTGACCTAAAGAGCTAGTTTGGGCGCCAGATTTGCAGGTTTGGGTTTTGATTTCGGGTTGCTGTTTTTCGGGGCAGTTTCCGGCTGGTTCCGGCCAAAATTGGTTGAAGCCTCAGGTATGAAAATTGTTCCCTTTGCTTCAAGCTTCAACTTTGCTGTTGAGAGTTTTCTCAAATTCGGAAGTTTGTGGTGACGCGTGGGGCCCACTCGTTGCCGCCTGTGGCGGCGTGTGGCAGCGTATCCGACAATGTTTGTGGCTTAAGTTGCTGTGTTTTAGCTAGCTCTTGTTGTTGTGAGCTTGTTGAGATGTAGAATTCCTAGGTTGTGAGCAAGGTTTGCATGTTAGAACTTTAAGTGTGATATTAGGCTTGGTGGAGGTTTGAGTTAGGATTTGAGGATTAGAGGCAGCCATTTTGGATCGCTAAGTTCGATGACTTGAAAAGTTGTCCTCCCTTGAACTAAGGGTTAGCCTTAGTTCAAGGGTATTGTGTTAACTTATAGTATTTTAGTTACTAAGGTTTTAATTGTGTGATTTTATGTGATTTGTGAAGTTGTGTTTTGGCTTGCGATTGTCTTCTTGTGGAAATTGCAGCGGGATATTTAGGTGAGTAAATTTCACTAAGGTTCACTTTTGAACCAAATGTTATTATGGTCATATGATGATGTTGGATTTAATAATATGCTTTTAATTATTTTTAAAAATATAAGAGCTTGATCGCCAACGGCTCATAGGTAAGATAAAACAAGTTTTCTTTATATGCTATTTTGAGATTCATGTGATCATAATTTTATTGATTATTGATAGATTATTCTTGTGGAATATCTATATTTTGTTCATATAAATATATCTATGTGGAATGATATAATTTATGATGTGATATTGTGTTGTTGAGGATAATGATGTGATATTGTGTTGTTGAGAATAATGATGTGATATTATGTTGTTGAGGATAATGTTGTGATAATTGTGAATTGTTGGATAAATAGCCAAACCAGGTTCCAAGCCTTTAATCGGGTGATTAGTTGCGGTTAAGATGTTATTGATCATTTTTGTGTTTGATATTAGACAGTCAAACTGGGTTCCAAGCCTTTAGCCGGGTGATTGGTTCCGGTTAGGAATAGAGCTCTAGTCCGTCTGACTAGGTCATGGGAGATACCGTATGGTATCTGGGATCTATGGGTACACATTTTGTTGTTGTAGGTCATGAGGGGTATTTATTAATACTTGAGACTCATGGGTACATGTTAATTGAAAAAGGTTGGATTTGTGGATTTAATTATTGATATAAATTGCTCTTGTGATATAATTGGTAGTTGGAGGTTTTGTGTTATTTTGAGAATCACTCATACGGGCTTTTTAGCTTACCGGGTTTGTTGTTTATAACCCGTGCACCAATTCTTGGTGTAGGGGTTAGACCTGCAGGTGAGGATCAGCAGGGTTGAGGCGGAGGCTTAGTGGCAGGGTTTTTTGTTGGGTTTTGCTGTACATTGTATATTATTATATTTGAGGTAGACAACATTAAACTCATGTGAGCGTTTTCATTTTCTTGACTTTCAAGTTTATGTAAACAAGGAAATGTAATATTTAACTCAGTGTTGAGTTGTGTAACATTTACATTTCTGCATTGAGTTTAGTTTTTTTTGAAATTTGGTTGAAACAAGTTTTGAGGCTATATTATTTTAAGTTATATCATGTCAAAATTTTTAAAAATTATCTTTCAAAAATTGGGGCGTGACACCCATCAATATGAATTTTCAACATAATGGCAAAGTTGCTAGAGCATACAAAACATTACCTTTCTTCTTTCTCATCAAACCCATTAACACATTAACACTAGAGAATTGCAAAACTTAAATGTGAAAACAATTACAGAAAAGTCAGTTCTTGTTTCTAGATGTCCAAATCCTAAATTTGAAATTTTTTCATATATAGACCATAAATTATGACGATTTTTTTTTTTTTGCAAGTATCAGCTAGAGAAGGCTCATATCAAGTCAACAACAAAATCACAAAATAGTTCTTTTTTTTTTGTTACAACAAAATGCTTACTCCATCTTCTCATTTATCAATAACGTCCATTTTTAAAGTCTTCATGGGTTTTGTCGACCTTGCTTGAAGAAGAGTGCTGCTAAATGTACCTAGTAAATTACTTAAGATACCTAGCAATACAAATTGTGGTGTTTATTTCCAATGTTACTCTTTAATCATCTATAATTTTGTATTATATTATCGCCAAGAAATTTAGGAAAGGAAATAAGTAACTGCAAATGTCCATGAACCAGCAACAACTCACCATCGTTTCATTTCTTCTTCCTTCTTTTTCTTCTTCGCTCTCAAGTTTGTTTCTTTCTCTAATCTCAAGGATGATAAAGGATATCAAGATGAAACATTAAACATTAAAGAATTTGGAACTAGCAACAACTTGGATTCGGAGTGTTGTATTTTCATCTGCTTTCATTTCATATAATATTATATTGATTAATACTTCTAATAGATAATCAATCATAGATATAGATAAAGGCCAATGATCAATAAAGGGATTGTTGAATTCTCAAAAACTTCTGTATTTAGCCTAAAAAATCAGTTTCAGATGTTTTGGTGTAGTCGCAAAACACGAACCTCTTTATAGGAACTTTGAGAATATCCAAATAGGTCCTCCTCTCCTAAGTGAGATAAGCCGATCAATCTGAGAAGATCAAAGAATTTCCCTATCAACGAAATGACTGAATCGGATAGAGGTGAATCAATGAGAAAAACAAATGGGTGAGGGGTTAGGGGAAGAACAACTTACAACGAATGATATATTATTTTCTTTTTCTTTTTGTTCTTTCTTAATTTATGTAAAATAAGGGGTAGAATTGGAAGGTTAGGAGCAAAAATGATGTTGTTGGGTACACTAAGTAATTTATTGGATACACTAAGTAATTTGCTGGGTATATTTAGCAGGAACCTGAAGAATGCTTAGACCTAGCCTTCGTTCCTGGCCATACAATATAGGCATTGTTGTTCTCAAGGAAGTCAAAGAGAAGGTTAGGACACTGAGATTGAAGGTTTGCAAAGAGAAGGCATTGTTGTTCCTGACCATACATTGTCGTTCCTAGCCTTCACCGAATTGATTGACACTGAGATTGAAGTTCTACCAAAAATAGAGTTCTGACAAACTTGCCCCTAGCTAGACCTGGAACTTTGCCCATGGAAGATGTTTCTATACAGGAATTAGGAACTATTTATTATTATTATTATTTTTTTAGAAGAAGGAATCTCACTCTTGCTACATCTATCTTGTTTTTTCTTTTCTTTTTTGAATAAAAGCATATTCTAGACTAGACTAGAATCAATTATATATATATATATATATAGGCTTTCTCGGCTGCGGACATCCGCACCGAAGGTTTCGGTGCGGATTTCAATTTTTGCACCACTTTCCGATCGAATTTCCTCAAACTTCCTTTTAGACATATCTAGATCATCGTGTGAAGATCATCTCTGCAAAATTTTAGCCAATTTGGTGATTGTTAAGGCTCTCAAAATCGAAAAACAAATGGAGATGATGAACGGGACAGAATTCTGTCAGTCGGTTTTGTAACGCAAGTTTGAGAGCGTTAACGATCACCAAATTGGCTGAAATTTTGCAGAGATGATCTACACAAGATGATCTAGATATGTCTAGAAAGAAGTTTGAGGAAATTCGATCGGGAAGTGGTGCAAAAATGGAAATCCGCACCAAAAAATTGGTGCGGACGTCCGCAGCTGAGAAAAATCCTATATATATATATATATCAGTTTTCATCCAGAGCGGGACACCGCTTTGAAATTAAAATGTGGTGCTCCTTATTTCGCTCACTTTCATGTCACTTTTCTACATCTCTACCGTTCAGTGTCTAAAACATAGTGTGTAGATCATTCTTGCAGAATTTCATCCAATTTAGAGATCATTTGAGCTTCCGTAATTGTGATTTACACGAACGGTTCTGTTTGGACAGATTTTGTTCGATTGATTCATTTAATATAATTCAGTACTCAAATGATCTCTAAATTGGATGAAACTTTGCAGGAATGATCTACACATTATGTTCTAGACACTGAACGGTAGAGATGTGAAAAAGTAACCTAAAAGTGAACGAAATGAAGAGCATCACACTTTAATTTCAAAGTGGTGTCCCGCTCTGGCAGGGGCGGAGGTACGTTAGAGAGGGTCCAGACCCCCCTCGAATTCCTAAAATATCTTATTAAGCTTCATTATTTACCTTAATAGTGGCTGATTTCTAGCTCAAATTCATTAACATACCCAGTGAGGATTAATTCTCTTTATTACCAATTAAGGTTAATAAAAGTGACTGCCTATGACAACCTAATTAGTGGTTTTGATCGAAGGAGATCTACAAGGAGGAATACCTTTTAACACATAGCCAGGGGCGGAGGTACGTTTAGGCTAGAGAGGGTCTAGACCCCCCTTGAATTCCTAAACTATCTTATTAAGCTTCATTATTTACCTTAATGGTGGCTGATTTCTAGCTCAAATTCATTAACATACCCCCCCCCCCCCCTAACTTAACCATAAACCAATATGTTTCAAAATTTAACAAGAAATTATCAATAAATTCCTTTTCTTGGTGTTATTTCGTGTTAATTATGTCAAAATTGAAATGTTCATTTCCTTCCTTTTGTATTCCTTATTTCCTTATATTATCAAATGATCTTTCATATACTACAACTTGTGTATGTTCTCTCCTTAGAGCTAAAATAAGTTAATTGTTGAACACAAAAAATAATCGGACCCCTTACCTTAGAATCCTAGTTCCGCCCCTGCGCTCTGGAAGAGAACTGTTATATATACTAAAGATTTGTACGTAGTAGTTACTATAGTTAGGGTCCCCTTTATTTTATTTTTTTATCGAATTAGGGTCTCTCATATTAATGCATTTTGCTTTTCTAAGTTTAGATATAGATACAGCGTAAAATGATTAAAATCGTTATCGAATCGTTGTAATGAAGTGCTCAAAAGGTGTAAGGTAATTAACAAAGATGAAAACAGTATGCATCATGCAGATCACTATCAGGCCACTTTTCACTTTTCAATACGACGCAAGATCACTGTCCGGCAGGCCACCGATCATCGTTGTTCTAGAAGTGCCATTTTTCTTATGGCCCTAGCTAGCTACCTATTCAGTCGGCAAGTTTATTTAAAATTTTGAATGCACTAGCTTTAGAGTTCTATATATTTTAAGGGTAAAATATTGTATAATTTTTGTGGTTTGAAGTCGATATTTGTTTAGTCCTTATGATTTTATTTTAATCTGAATAGTCCTTAAAGTCAGGATTTTTCATCCAAATAGTCCTTATGGTTTTATTTTAATCTGAATAGTCCTTAAAATATGATTTTTCATCCAAATCCCTAGCTAGCTACCAATTCAGTCGGCAAGTTTATTTAAAATTTTGAATACACTAGCTTTAGAGTTCTATATATTTTAAGGTAAAATATTGTATAGTCCTTGTGGTTTGAAGTCAATATCTGTTTAGTCCTTATGATTTTATTTTAATCTGAATAGTCTTTAAAGGCATGATTTTTCATCCAAATAGTTCTTATGACCTTTAACTGAGATTTAATTGAGAAAATTATTGGAATGACTATTTGGATGAAAAATCATGACTTTAAGGACTATTCAGATTAAAATAAAACCATAATGAATATTTTGATGAAAAATTGTGACTTTAAAGACTATTCAGATTAAAATAAAACCACAAGGATTAAACAGATGTCGACTTCAAACCACAAGAACAAAACAAATTTCAATTCATATTTTAATTTGCCAACCAACCGGAAAAATACTTATGGCTAATTGGCTATATAAACCCAAGAGATTAGGCTTTGAAATCATACAATCATATCAGTGTACTGCTCGACCAAAACTAGTGTTCATCTCATCATTTGCTCCATATTATTTATCACTTTTGCTTTTCTACTTGCATACATTCACTAATGGAGTTGCAGAGCATATTGGGATATCTATGTAACAAGACTATCTTGATTACCGGAGCCACTGGCTTGCTTGGAATGGGTACATATGCTCTCTCTCTCTCTCTCTCTCTCTCTCTCTCTCTCTCTCAAAACTGCTAGCTGCTAAGTGCTAAGTGCTAATGGATTATGGATGTGCAGTGTTTGTAGAGAAGATATTAAGGGTGCAACCAGATGTGAAAAAGCTTTATCTTCTTGTAAGACCTTCCCACGGCAAGTCAGCGACGCAGCGAGTGAATGAAGAGGTTTTCACATAAGTTGATTCCTATTTGCATGCTTAGTTGTTATACATCTGCTAAGTTATCATACACTATGTGAAAGTGCTAATGAACTTGTATAACTTGAATATTTAGATAATAGGGAAGGAACTGTTCAAGATTTTGAGGGAGAAATGGGGCACAGATTTCGATTATTTCGTATCTCAAAAGGTTGTTGCTCTTTCCGGAGACGTAAGTTCTGAAAACTTAGGACTGAACAAAGTCATACTGGAACAAGTGTGCAGTGAAACCCAAATCATAATAAACTCTGCGGCAAATACCAACTTTGATGAAAGGTAAGTAGGTAACTAGTTAGCTAGTACCATATATTACATAGGATCAAAGTACTTGATTTCATATTGTAGTAAATATTGTTGGTGAGCTGTGACTTGGTGGTTAAAATGTTTAACCGATAATTTTGAGGTCATTGATACAAACCTCACGAACATATATAGAGTGTGTTAGTTATTAATAAAAATAAGGAGTTATATCAACCATAACATGACATCAAGAAACAAATCAAACAATAATCATGCATCTGCACTTGAAATATGTGAGATTGATTAGTCCTCGATCTACTCCTTATCTATAATTTGTACCGTATTCTTATGATAATAATTCTATCATATAAAAGTGAAGTTTCGCTATATACACACACATACTAAATGCTTTTCAGATACGGAGGCCCGTATCTTGGAAAAATGCGGACAACATACGTGTCAGGTAGAGAATTAATCTTCATTTCCAAGTGGGTCCTACTCACACCTCCTCCTATCTCCATTGAAATCGGGCATTTGAACATACTGATTTTGTTTCAGATGCAAAAAGTTTGTCAAATACCCTATTGGGGAGTGAAATCACATCCTACTCACTCCCCAGTAGGGAATTTGACAAACTTTTCGATCACAAAATCACATCTCCACCGTTTATTTTGTAGATCTATATAAGGAGATTACCTTTACAAGTTTTCAGAAAATTTGGTGATCTTTAAGTCATCCAAAAGTTTGATTTATTTTTAATGATCTTGAACGGTCTAGGTTTGACATAAGTGTTAAGATTTTTTGTTTTAATCTCAGTCATTCAAACTCATTAAAAAATAGATCCAATAGTGTGGGTTTATCCGTAAAAGTGATCAAAAATATGGATCATTTATCCTTCGATGAAAGGGCCCATATATATATATATTGTATATACTTAAAAAATATTAAGCTATGGCAGAAGGAGTGGTGCGCCTTATGATGTTTATTGTTATATTTATAATCGAAGAAGAGCATATTTCGGATTTTTAGAATTCCCACATTAAAGGATTGTTTGTTTAATCAATATTGGTATGTATTTGTGTGTGCATGCACACAGGTATGATATTTCTTTGGGCATCAACACATTTGGAGTTTCCCATATGTTAAACGTTACAAACAAATGTTCAAAATTAGAGATGTTTCTCCATATCTCAACAGGTTAGTATATTTTTTCCGCAAACAGTACTTGTTGTTTTTTGTTTTTTTTGTTAATTCAATTTTTTAGTTATAAAGTTCATTAAGATTTCAGGGTTGTAATTGTAATAAAATTCAAGTCTAGAGAGCAAGCTCTCCTCTTTAAAGATTATAATAACTAGCCTTTTAGAGTGTGCTTCGCGCATGCCAATTTACTTTTATTTTTATTTAACTTTTTGGAAAAAAAAAAAAAAAGAAACAGTTTTTTTTTTTGCTTAAATAAAAATAATTTTAATATTAATTTTGTTGAAACCTTTTTTTCACCATTACATTATAAAAGTACGTAGCTTACTATCCCTATCCATGATTGTAGGACTCCACGTTTGATTTTTTATTTTTTTTTTCCTTCTATTTTCTGTTTTTATATTTATCAAATTACTAGTAAAACCTTTAGACATTAATTCAAAGTATTTGAAAATGTAATAATAAAAAGGTAATGGCTAAGCAAGTATGTTGGTGATGTTTGAACCGATTACCTCAATGTTGTCGGTTTGGCTACGCAGGCCACGGCTCACTCACGATAGATTAAAGCATAATAAAACTTACATATATACCTATGCTTTAGGGAATTAATTTGTACCGTAATCTTTCGATTAATGAATATTTTTCAGTCTATGTGTGCGGGGAAAGGACGGGAATCATACTAGAAGACTTCTCTTCAATGGAGGAGATGGTAAATGATTCGACTAAGTTCGATTTTGAGGTACTAGAAAGCAATTTGGTGAAGGAAAATTGAATGAGCTACGAACACAAAATGCTGTCGAAGAGGTCATTACAAATACGATGAAGAATTTCGGCATTGAAAGGTCTTAGGCATTTCTTATTGTTGCAGCACAAAATTAATGATCATATAAACTAATCATCTATCTCGTCATTGAACGTGTGTTACTCCAACTTGTGATCAGGGCTAAGTTTTACGGATGGCCAAACACCTATGTATTTACAAAGGCAATGGGAGAATTACTTTTAAAGCGTTACTCAAACAAGAATATACCTTTTGTTATCATACGTCCTCCTATAGTTACCAGCACTTACATGGAACCATTTCCAGGTTGGATTCAAGGGTACAGGTAATGAGAATGCATGCACTTCAAAAACATTTTTGGAAATATCACTAGTATGAGATAACTTAAATTATTTAAGAAACTGTTTGAATAAAAGTGTTTTTTTTTATCGGATTAAGGTCATGTTTGGTACAGCTTTACTTTTTAACGAAAATCAGGTTTTATCTTAACTATTAAAGTTAATAGTATTTGATAAACTAAAGAAAAACAACTTAAAAAAAATTACAGGTCACTAGAAGCAACCTCAAAGTTATTTTTACAAGCTGTTTTCATTAAAAACATTAAAATAATATATTTTGTTCTTGTTACACTACCAGGACAAGTACTTTAGCCGACGAAAAATTTTCGTCGGCCTGTTATCATAACTCGTCGGCTAAGGTCTTAGCCGACGAGGCTTCGTCGGCTATAGTGTCGTCGGGAAAGGGTCGTCGGCCATGACTTTAGCCGACGAGCCTAGAGACCGTCGTCGGCTATTGTCCAGACTTAAGCCGACGAACTTTTGTCGTCGGCTTTTTCTCATGAATTTAAGCCGACGAAACAGACTCTATCTTTCGTCAGCTATACTCCCAGACTTTAGCCGACGACGTCCTGTGTCGTCGACTATACTTCCAGACTTAAGCCGACGTAACAGAAATATTCGTCGGCTTTACTCCAAGCGTTTAGCCGACAGAACTGAGATATTCGTCGGCTAAAGTATATAATTAAAAAATTAAAAAATAATTATAGCCGACGAAATAGAGACTCTTTCGTCGGCTAAACTCTACTATAGCCGACGAAACATACCATAATTCGTTGGCTAAACTATATTGAAAAAAAAAAATACTATAGCCGACGAATTGTGGCATATTTCGTCAGCTATAACTCCATTCCAGTAATAAAAAAAATACACAAAATTCTTAATTACCATTCCAAGCAAGCTGCAAAATACACAAAACAATTCCATATATATAACCAACAAGAAACACATAAAACTATATAAGGTATCAACTACACAAAATCTAAATGGTCTAAATCAATATCCGAATCTGGGGCCTGCTGGTTAGGAGATTGCGGCGGCTGAGGTATCTCTATAGGCGCAGGCATGGGCGGAGGTGGAAGTCCCTGAAGCTGGGCAGCTGCCAAAGCCTGGAAGTACTGGAACATCTGCTGCTGCTGGGCCTGCTGGGCGGCATGTAGGGCTCTAGTATAGGCTCTATATTCGGCGAACTGGGCGGCATGAGCGGCAACCTGAGCAGCATGAACGTCAGCCTGAGCAGCCTGAGCGGCAGCCAAAGCGGCAGCAGATGAGCGGCTTGCTCTTTCCGTAGTCTCTCAACTTCCGACTCTAGCTGAGTCGTCCTGCTGCTGGTCGAGGCTGCCTTTCGTTGAAATCCTGGAGTGGTCTTCAAGACCCCCTGGCCCTTCTTTCCTAGACCCCGACAGTAGAAGTTGTTTTCTCGCGGTGGGAAGGCTGTGCCCATGATCCTCGCCCCAACCCTCGGATCAGAAGTGTCGATCCGGGAAATGGCTTCGGACATCTCTTCCTCCTGTGTGTCCGGCCATGTCTCCCTCACTATAGCACTCATCACCTCGTCACTAGCCTCCCTCACCCTTGCCTAATTGGATAGGAAAAAAATTATTAATTAACATTTTAACATATATATAAGTAAAATTAAAAATTCCATAAAAGGAAAGATTACTTACTATATCCTCCTAGGAGTCAGGATATGTCTTCTCGTACGTATAGACGTACTGGTTGACCTCTGGATGTTCCCTGGCCGCCTCGTCCATGAAGACAGCGAACGGTTTAGAACCGGTATGATGGTTCCTTGTGTTGCGTTGCCGGTTCTGAGCGTTCGCCCGGGAAACCGCCTTCAAAGAAAAAAGTAAACTATTAGTAAAATATTTTAAAACGCACGTACTTAATGATAAATTAACTAATTAATTTATTTAAATACCTGTTTACGAGGGTTGTTGAATTCTGATGTTAGAAGCCAATGCCACTCGTACTCTCTGTACTGAAACTCAGCAGGGGTAGCAGAACGTGCATTCCCGTGCGTAGTCCAATGGGTCCGCAACTCGTTCTTCCACTCCTTGTACCTACAGATACAACAAAAATATTAGAAATATTATTAGTATGACATACAGTTTTGTTTTTTCATTAATTTCCCAACGTACCTTCCCCCATGCATAAAGTCCGCCCAGCTGCTCTTCAAGAGCTCGGGAACCTCAAACCACACCTGCATTTAACCGTTTATTAGTTTAGTTTTTCCAGAAATCTACAATGTAATACATAATATTATTCAGGCATTTTGTAAACTCACCGACATCGTTGTGGACCATGTCTTTAACCTCCTGCGGGACCTCGCCCCAGTCTGACCACAACATAGGGACTCTATCCCTAATGAGCGCTCCCGCGGCCGGAGTACGTCCTCGACTTCCCGCCCGATACTACGTCGCCATCCACGTCAGTACCGATGACAATCCTCCTTGAGGTACCGACGATCTTCTCTAGAGCCTTCCCTGTGACGGGGCCCTCTCTTTTTTGCCGGCTTCGCTCCGACGTGCCTATCTTTCTCCTATCCGTAACAACACATATACATATACATCCATCCTTAACATATACCGACGGAAATTACATCATTCATCTTTCATTACCTGAGGGCGAGGACGCGGACGCGACGGACTCCGCCTCCGATGATGATACCCTCGCGGAAATAAGAGGCGTATCAAAAGGCACGAACCGGTACGCCGCTGATGGAGCCACTGGCGGGGGCAGTGGATAGATCGGCGTCCCTGAGTCATCGACTACAGGTATGGCCGGTATCATCCGCGGAAGGAATAGGTGAGGCGGCGGCATCTGTACCCCAGATGACCCACTATCCGAAGAAGTAGGAGCTGGAGTGGGCGCCCGGTGTATCTCAGGCATACGGGGTGCAGACACCTCCGTCTGAGGCTGAGCAAACAACTGCCTCGCAGAATAAAGGAAGCCCCGCTGCCTTGATGAAGGGGGCACCTCCGGTTGCCTCTGCGCCGTCTACAGAAGGCTCGCATGTCTAGCTGTCATAGGGCCCTGAAATGACGTCTGAGGGTTGCTAGAGGTTCCCTCAGACGATACGGACCTTTGGCCCTTCGAACCCTTCGTCGATCTAATATTACCGCTCATCCTATTTAAAATATTAATTTAAATCAAGGCCACAAAATCAAAAAATGCAAACTCATTTAAAAATGTAAAAAATTTATACACTTCCTAAATACTAATTTTCACTTCCTAAATTTTACACATATACACTTCCTAAATATACACTTTCTAAATAAATATACACTTCCTAACAACACCACAACATTGCAATTGACCGGAAAATCAAAGCAAACACAAAATACAAAACAAATATATACATTTCCTAAATACTAAATACAAATATACACTTATTAAATAACAATATACACTTCCTAAATACAAATATACACTTCCTAACAACACACAACATTATAATTAACCGGAAAATAAAAGCAAACACAAATATAACTAAAGCTCAAAAAACGTACTCGAGGAGGAGGAGGGGACCGGAGCAGCAGACAGGAGGCCGCCAGAGCAGGAGGAGCCGGAGGCCGAGCAGGAGGAGGACGAGGCCGGAGGAGGACGAGAGAGGAGGAGGAGGAGGGCGAGGAGGAGGAGGAGGCCGCAAGAGGAGGAGGAGGAGGCCTGCCGGAGAGGAGAGGGAGAGGAGGCGGAGACCGAGAGAGGAGAGGGGAGGGCGGCGACCGGGAGAGGGAGCGGAGGCGGAGGAGGCGAAATTCGGAGAGGGAGAGGAAAAGGAGGCTAGGGCATACAACCAGTCGAGCTGGGTTATACCCGAACACTTTAGCCGACGAAATAATAATGTCGTCGGCTAAAACTAATAATTTCGTCGGCTAACTGAATTCTTTAGCCGACGAAATAATAATTTCGTCGGCTTAAGATAATAATTTCGTCGGCTTAAGATAATAATCTCGTCGGCTAAACACAAATTTCGTCGGCTATAACCTTTTAAATTCGTCGGCTTAAGATAACTTTTTAAACATTCGTCAAACTGTGACTGCTGCTCGTGATGATCAAACTTGAGAACGAAAATCCGACCGTTAGATCTGACCATCATGATAAAATACATGTATGGGAAAAAATTCAACTTGATCCGACAAGGTTAAGGGCTCTATCCGGACGGTCAATCTGTTAAATCAAACCCCTAAACGCACGGAAAAGGTCATTGGACTGTCTAAATTACGTATTTTGGCCGGACCTTCAACTGAAAATAGTTTCAAACCGATGAGACGCAACAAGTCGTATAAAAAATTTTACGCAAAATAACCACCGAAGATAGGGCTACCCATAGGGAGAAAGAATGGAAAATTGTATTGACCGCAACAATCGGCACCGAGACATGACCGGAATACCGTGATTTTTCAACCGTAGACGTATTTCACCATTCTGGTCATGTCTTATTTCACGACTTTTTCACGTTTGAAGGTTCTACGTATAGTTTGTTTTTGAAACGGAACATTTACTTAACACTTGGTAAACAAGTTATACAACATTAGTAGGCATGTTCTGATTGTGATGATCAAACTTGAGAAAAGGAATCCGACGGTCAGATCTGACCATCATGATAAAATACATGTATGGGAAAAAATTCAACTTGATCGGACAAGGTTAAGTGCTCGATCCGGACGGTCAATCTCGTAAGTCAAACCCCTAAATGCACGGAAAAGGTCGTTGGACCATCTAAATTTTGTATTTTGGCCGGACCTTCAACTGAAAATATTTTCAAATCGATGAGACACAACAAGTCGTATAAAAATTTTACGTAAAATAACCACCGAAGATAGGGCTATAGTATGTAACAGAAAAAGTTTATGGTTTAGCCGACGAATACCCTAAATCATCGTCGGCTATACTATGTAATAAAAAAATATAAAAATTAATAAAGCCGACGAAATATTAGGGTATTCGTCGGCTAAGATGGTTTTAGCCGACGACTTTCATTTCAATTCGTCGGCTTTAATTTCTTTTAGCCGACGACTTCCTTTTCAATTCATCGGCTATAATTTCTTTTAGCCGACGACTTCCTTTTTAATTCGTCGGCTATAAGTTCTTTTAGCCGACGACTTCCTTTTCAATTCGTCGGCTATAAGTTTTTTTAGCCGACGACTTCTAGTATTCTACGTCGGTTAAGCCGGTTTTAGCCGACGACTTTTAATATAATTCGTCGGCTAAGATAGTTTAGGCCGACGACTTATGTTGTATTTCGTCGGCTTAAGTAAAAAAATACAAACCCTAAAACAGAAGGTTTAAACCATACTAATTTTCTGTTCATATATCACCAAAATTCATATAAAATAACAGAAATATGAATTCACCATATGTAAACTAGAAATGAAGGTAATACAATCTTTTTTATTACAAATTAATGTATTACATCCGAAGAAATTAAAACTAAGGCTCGTAATCGGAATCATCCGATGAGTCTTCTTCGGTGTCAGAATTAATTTCTGGTAATCTATGTCTTTCCTCATCGCCAGAGTCTTTGTCTGTTTCTTGATTTGGATCAACATCAATAAGCCTTGGCTCTTCATCACGAATTCGCACCGAACGACCCGCTTTAAAATTATTAAGGTGAACGGTAGAGGAGTTAGGAATACCTATTGCGTTGGGCTCTTGATACGCAACATCTTCTTCCTGGTCTTCGGCCTCTCCAAGTGTAGCCGCCCGATAAATGTTTCGAGGGTGCACAAGGTTGACTACTTTCCACGCGTCACCCTTAGCAAGGTCATCAAGATAAAACACTTGTTTTACCGATGTGGCAAAAACGAACGGGTCATCTTCGTAAGAACTTGTAGCAGTGTTCACCGATAATATTCCGTACTGATCGGTCTTCATGCTCTGCGGGCTAGTATCAAACCATCTACACTTGAAGAGGTGCACTGTCATGCCTTTACCGTAAACGAGTTCCACCACTGAATCAAGAACACCGTAATAGTCAACTTCATTCCGCCCACCATGCGCCATCACCCCAGAATTCTGTGTTATCCGTCTGCTGTCTCTCTGTTCACATATAAATTGCACGCCATTCACCTTGCACATCGGATAAACTCTTGACATTATCGGCTTCATCGCTAGAAGTCTTAGTTCGTGCGACCAATTTGGGTGACCATCAAATTGAATATGGTTCATCTGCAACCAACCATTCAACTGTAAATATGGATAATTATACAATAAACATAAATACGTACAGAAATATTGAATTACGTACCCAGCCGCCAAAATAGTTTGCGAACTCCATGTTGTGGTACTCGAGATACACATCCAACGTACTCAAAATTAATCAACTCAATCACAATCAAAATCAATAAACTTAATCACACTTAAAATCGATCAACTCAAATAAAACTCAATTAATCAACATATATATACATATACGTACCTATATATGGCTCCACAAACTAATTATGGACAGATTTCGACAACACCCAAACGTTTTCTCCCGTTTTTTCTTCTCCCGTTTTTTTTTTCCCAGATGAGCTGCTGCTGTCCAGATCCGCAAATATAAAGCACTTTAGCCGACGACATATTAATTTCGTCGGCCAAACTTTTAAATATTTCGTCGGCTAAAGTTCACAGACTATGGCCGACGAAATAAATTCTTTAGCCGACGAAATTTTTTTTCGTCGGCTAAAGTTTACTATAGCTGACGAAAATTTCACTTAGCCGAAGAAGGAAAATTTCGTCGGCTAAAGTGGACTTTAGCCGACAAAAAAAATCTTCGTCGTCCTGGTTTTTTTTTTTCGTCGGCTAAAGCCTTTCTTCTGGTAGTGTTAGCACTTGAAGAACTAATATTTACCTAACAGAAAACTATTTTAATTTACAGCTGATTATTTCCGAAGTACAGCAACAAAAGTTTCTTTTCAAAGTCACAATAGAACAAAATTTGTTCAAATTGAACCGTTCGTGTAAATCATGAATACAGAAAGGCAAATGATCTTCAAACTAGATGAAACTTTGTATAGATAATTTACACACTAGGTTCTAGGACTTGAACGATGAAGAGGTGAAAATGTAACCGCAAAGTGATCCAAAGAAGGAGTCCTACACATTAATTTCAAAGCAGGGCTTCGGTTTGGATATGATTTGATATATATATATATATATATATATATATATATATATATATATATATATATATAGTTCCTATCCAGAGCGAACCTTCACTTTGAAATTAAAATGTGAAGTTCCTTATTTGACTCACTTTTCGGTCATATTTTCACATCTCCACCGTTCAGTTTGTAAAACCTAATGCATAGATCACTTCTGCCAAGTTTCATTGAATTTGATGATTGTTTGGGTTTTCATAATCGTTATTTACACAAACAGTTCTGAATAGACAGATTTATAGTCCATTCGTTAATTTAATCTAATTCAGTACCTTAACGATTACCAATTTGGATGAAACTTGGCAAGAGTGATCTATGCATTAGGTTCTACAAACTGAACGGTAGAGATATGGAAATATGACCGAAAAGTGAGTCAAATAAGGAACTTCACACTTTAATTTCAAAGCGAAGCTTCGCTCTGGATAGGAACTCTATATATATATATATGTGCGTCTCATATCTAACTCATTAATTATCTATATTTGGTTCCTAATTATTAATAATTACATGCAGAACTGTTGATAGCGTAATTGCTAGTTATGCTAAAGGAAAGTTGACATTCCTACCTCTTGATCCTATGACAATATCAGACATGGTGAGTTTAGTTTATTAATTCATGCTTTATGTTCTTTAAATTAAAGATATTATGAGTAAGAACACTGTGAGAGCATCTTCAATAGCTTTCTCATGATTTCTCTATAATAGGGAACCAAAAGTTAATTCTTCAAGTAATTTTTCTTCTCCAACTCTAACAGATTCCCTATTTTAGAGATTTCATGATCATTCCTCAAATCCTTCCTAAAATTTGAGAGTTTGCTGTAAATATGAGAAATTTAATGTTATCTCTCATCACAATCTCCATTTTTGAGAATGTTTTAGAGAATCTGTTGGGACAAAACAACCAAAATCTTCCCCAAAGTTAAGAAAACCAAGAATATGGGAAAGTTGTTGGAGTTGCTCTGTGATGATGATAAGAGCACAAAGTGTTATGTTTATAATGTGTTTGCTGCCCAATTTAGCTATGTTATTCTTGTAATAATACCATTTCTAACATGTCTTGTAACTGTGAAGGCAAGGGAGCAGAAAAGCAGAAAAGTAAGCTAAAACCGGCAATTTAAGAGAAATCTTAATCGAAGGAGGATTCCTGTTGCAGCAAGGAGTCTCATTAAGTCGCAAAATCTGAGGATAAGTCATTTAGGAAATTTTCCTCTTTAAAAAAAGGAAACTTGCCTATTTCATTTTAAGAAACTTTCTTAGTTTGATTTAGGAAACTTGCTATTTCTGAATCTTTCCTATTCTGACTTTCCTAAAATAATTAGGAAACTTTCTTCTCTAATGAGACAGGGAAACCATTTGCAGTCAGAAAACCTAATCCAACTTGGAATAGGAATTGTTTGAACGTGTATAAAAGGAGGAGGACAATTCTGCAGAAATCAAGGGATTTTTGTGTTAATATAAATCAGGAATTAAGGGATTCTTTCCTTAATTTCGTCATTTAAATTCTGTCCATCCTACCATATCTATCTGACTTTATTTCCCTTGCAGGAACCCTAATTATGCACCAGGAAAAGAAGGAAAATCATAGATTTTCGTTAGAGGCCTGATTGATAGCAGAAGAGGAAAACTCTTAATTGGTGGGATTTCTTTTGGAGAACAAAGAGTGTACCTGGTCCGTATTCAAGCCAAATGCAATGAATTACTGCACAAGACACTCCAGAGAATTATGGGAAGGTCTAACTCAGAATTTAAAGCAATAATTCTGCACTGTTGGATCACAAATCAATCAAGGGCTAGGAGGACAGCTAGGGTTCGGCCAAGGCACTATATAAAGGAGCACAGAGGAACGTTTTCGGTATCACTTCTCACGCACAAACTTCTGCCCTAATTTCGCAATAGCCTTCTCTTCAGTATTTTCGTTTCAAGATAGCAGAGCCCTCCATCCATTGAAGCTTGCTCTACCTTGGTGCTCTTCAGAAAGTCAATTCGGAGAATAAAAAGTGTAACAATGCCTCAATCGATTCCTCTCTGTTCTGTAGTATTTTCTTTTGTTAGATTTTTAGAACTTCTGCGTTTTGGATTGAGATTGATGTTGAGAATATGGTTATATTAATTTTCAGAATTATAAAGTTATGTTCTTAAGTTGTTTATGAGATCTGCATAATTTATTTTCGTGTCATTCTTGTTATTGAAAACTTATGATCTGGTTATTTAGATTACTAACTTCTGCAGGGTTGGTATTGTCATTGGTCTGTGTTAAACCGCTGAGGCAAACACAGATTAACTAAGTGGCGAAAGCTTCGATTCATGGGAATGAGTCGGGTCTTGATCATAAGTTGCATGTAGACTGGTTTAAGCGCTGAGATAAACCTGTTTACATGTTCAAATTCTTCTTTGATCTTAATGATTCATGTTATATGTTGTATGGTTGCGCTAGTATTAACATGACATATTGCATGGAATTTTCTGTGTTAAACCGCTGAGGCAAACATAGGATGATAAGAAGATTATTATAGGTTACATGACCGCTGAGGCGTGTAATTCTGAATTCGTTTCATAATACTTGATTGGCATGAAACCTGTTTACATGATTTTTATATTTTTGTGTGTGTTTGAAGTCGATCACTTGTATATATAGTTTAGCTTTTATTTTCTGTTTTAGTAGGAACATAGAACAAACCTTCAAAACCCCCCCCTTATCTATTGTACCAAGTGTATACTTGTAAATACTTATAGTTACTAATTATTTAATGTAACCGTGACTGCAGGAGCGCCCTTTAGGACCCCGGATTGATCAACCCTATTTACCAATACTACATTCTGATTACAAAAGGGTTTTTAAATTACGCGCCCTGAAACGAGCACGTCAATTTTTGGCGCCGTTGCCGGGGACTTAATAAGTCTCTTTTGGTTTTCGGTTACTTTTATTTATACTACTTTAACACAGTTGACTAACTATTGTCTGTTTTATTTATTTTCAGGTACTTATCTTGTTTTGTAAACCATTGAAGGTTACTTTAGTTAATAGGATCCTAAACCCTTCATTAGTACCTTAGCAGAGGTCTTTTGGAGTTGAGGGCGGATTTTATTAACTCTTGTACGACTGTCAAACATACAAGTGTTTCCTAACTGAGTAAGGGACATTTTGGATGGTGTTTAGGCCCGAGTAAGCGCCTGGGATCAAAATTGGACTTCAAAGAGTTATAGACTGTGCGTAAGCACGATAGGGGTTTCGACCTCCGTAACCCACTAAAACGAAGTCCTACCAGCCCGTTTCACTTCGGCCTGACCATCCAAGTCTTCTGAAACCACGGAAACATTTGTATCAAGACGATCATACCTTATTACAATTGGTTTACCACTTAAGATATGAGCTCGAAAATTAATAAAACCTATAACTATTAACTTAAATAGATTGTTGTAATTTAGAACCTTTGTAAAATGTAAAGTGTTTACTTAGTTCTAAAGACCTTTTGTGTTTGAGCTCATTTTAAAATCTTAGTTACTTTGTTTTTGTTTAATTTTTATTTTGTTTCTTATTTCGTTATTTCGTTTCTGTAGGGGGTTATGAATGTCCGATAAGGAAATTCGTATTCCTGGATTAACCGACGCAGCTTTCACGAACTTGACGGAGCGGTTACAGCGTATTAAGCGAGGAGAACCTTCCCAGATTCTTGATCTTTCTGTTCAAACCCCCAACACATTCAGACAGCTAGAGTTTGAGAGTGAAGCAGAATTGGAAGCAGAGAAGAAGAACACACAAAGTCCATAGTCTCATCACAACCTTCAGATTCTGAAGAAGACATTCCACCAATGGAACAGCAGACTATTAGACAATTATCAAATTCAGTTGTACCAGGAGCCGGAGGTAATGCACCTTCATGTATAACTTATCCTGAACCGGCAGCCACTAAGGAAGGAGAATTCGAGTTGAAGAGTGGACTTCTGCATCAGATTCCAAAATTCCATGGGTTTAGCAATGAAGATCCCAACAAGCATCTGAAGTCTTTTCAGTTTGTTTGTGTGAGCATGTGCCCTCGAAATGCAGATATAAACATTCTGAAGCTGAAGGCATTTCCGTTCTCATTGGAGGACCGGGCCAAGTCATGGCTCATTGATCTACCAGCTGGACATATAGACTCATGGGAGAAGATGATGAGTGAGTTCCTGATCAAGTACTTTCCAGCGTCAAAGATCACGGTGATGAGAAAGCAAATCACTGGAATTCAGCAAGGACCTGAGGAAACATTCTGTGCTTACTATGAGCAATTCAAGGCCCTTGTTGCAGCTTGCCCCTCCCACGGATTCAAAGAGAACAACCTTCTGCAGTACTTTTACGAAGGACTATCATCTTTGGAGCGCCAGTTGCTGGACGCAGCATCTGGAGGGTCATTTTCTTGACAAAACACCAAGAGAAGCATGGTTGTTGCTAGATAATCGTGCCCTAAATGATCAGCAATATGCTGGTGCATTGGCTTCCTCTTGGAAGGTGAATGAAGTAAAAACAAGCTCCACTCTAGAAAGTAAGATTGATACATTATTATCTCATCTTGTGCTTGGAAAAAGCCAAGAAGTGAAAGCTTGTGGTGTGTGCTCAAATCAAGGGCATCATACTGATCAGTGCCCTCAATTGTCTGAAAATGGTGGATGGGAGACTCTAAATGCTATGGGACAGCAAAGGTACAATCCTTTCTCCAACACCTACAATCCTGGACTAAGGGATCATCCAAATTTCCGATGAAGCAATACGGAGAATGTGCAAAACCCACCCCAATATTCTGGAGGTCAATTTCCACGTCCACAAGGCTTCTTTCAGAAGCCCCAGGTTCCTCAAAATTTTGCTTCAAATTCTAATTCTAATAATGCTACTCCTTCATATGATAAGATGCTTGAAGCCCTTTTTCAAGGGCAGCAAAATTTAACAAATTCTACTCAAGCTCTTGTGCAGGGTCAAGCAAATAATACGAAGGATATAGCTGAGCTCAAGAATCAAGTAGGCAAAATAGTGGATTTCATGGGAAAAATTTCTGAAAGTGGAAAGCTTCCACCAAACACTGTTCCAAATCCAAATTTTGAGTCTGCAAAAATAGTGGCAACAAGGAGTGGACGTGAGTTCAATGAGGTCCCAAAGAAAGTCCAAAAGAAGGCCCAAGTTGCCCAAGAAGAGGAGGAGGAAGTCGAAATTTCCAAGAAAGATTTGGAGGCAGATCCTGCTACTTCCAAAATCGAAGCAAAACTTCCTCAACCAACTGAGCCGCACAAAGGTAATGGTACTAACTTTCAAAGTTCAGTTATTACTAATTCTCCCTATGCGCGTGTACCATTTCCAAGTAGGTTTCAAAAGTCGAAGAAACAAGAATCTGATGAAGCCATCTTGGAGGTTTCTAAGAAAGTGCAAGTGAATATCCCCTTGATTGATTGCATTACTCAAGTTCCCAAATATGCAAAGTTTTTGAAGGAGTTGTGCACCACAAGGAGGCAAACACGTGAGAAAGAAGTTGTGAAAATGAATGCGACTGTTTCTGCAGTCCTCCAAAGAAAGTTACCACCCAAGCTAAAGGATCCAGGGAGTTTTTCTATCCCCTGTGTAATTGGTGATACTACTTTTGAAAATGTCATGCTTGATTTAGGTGCATCCATTAATGTTATGCCATATAGGTTATATGCATCTATGGACTTAGGTGAACTTAAGAAAGACAATGTCATAATTCAATTGGCAGATAGGTCTAACAAATACCCTAAGGGGTATGTGGAGGATATTCTTGTGCAAGTTAATCACTTGATTTTCCCTGCAGATTTTTACATCATTGATATGGAAGACTCACCCTCAAGTTCAACTCCTATACTTTTAGGGCGTCCTTTCATGAGAACTGCAAGAACTAAGATTGATGTGTACGCTGGGGCATTAACCATGGAGATTGATGGAGATGTTATAGGCTTTAACATTTTTGAAGCCATGAGGTATCCTTTATTTGAGCTTAAACCATGTTATTCTATTGATATCGTTGACTCTCTTGCGCAGGAACTCCTAGATTCAATGATTGATGATAAGTTGGAGTACACCATTGCTCAAGGAGTGGGATACAACGCTGATGGTACGAATGCCTCGAAGGCTGAATTAGAAGAAATATGGGACGACGTTGTGCTTGAAACTGTCGCTGCTCTTGAAGGCCTACCAAGTAGTTCTAATCTCATACTGTCTCTTCCCATTTCCACTAACAGATTGTTACCATCTGTAGAGCAGGCACCCAAGTTGGAATTGAAAGCATTACCTAATCACTTGAAGTATGTGTACTTGGGAGAGAATGAGACTTTTCCAGCAATTATATCCTCAAGGCTAGATGAGGAACAAGAGAAGAGATTGGTGGAAGTATTGAAGAAATACAAGACTGCTATTGGATGGACTTTAGCAGACATCAAGGGAATAAGCCCAACCATATGTGTCCATCGAATTTTGCTGGAAATGGAGCAAAACCCACCAGAGAAGCCCAAAGACGTCTACACCAACCAATGATGAAGGTGGTTCAAGACGAAGTCATCAAGTTGCTGGATTGTGGAGTGATCTATCCCATATCCGACAGTAAGTGGGTCTCTCCTGTTCAAGTTGTTCCAAAGAAATCTGGAGTGACGGTTGTGAAGAATGCTGAGAATGAGCTGGTGCCCCAACGAGTTGTGACTGGACATAGAGTTTGCATCGACTATAGAAAGCTCAACGCCACCACAAGGAAAGACCACTTTCCCCTACCATTCATTGATCAAATGCTCGAGAGGTTGGCTGGTCACGAGTTCTACTGTTTCTTGGATGGATATAGCGGTTACAACCAGATCTGCATAGCCCAAGAAGACCAGGAAAAGACCACATTCACATGTCCCTTTGGCACTTTTGCCTATAGGCGCATGCCCTTCGGTTTGTGCAATGCACCAGGTACGTTTCAACGTTGCATGATGTCTATTTTCTCTGATTATATTGAAAATATAATTGAGGTCTTTATGGATGACTTTAGTGTCTTTGGTAAGGACTTTGATTCATGTTTGGGAAATTTAGAACTCATTTTGAAAAGGTGTGTTGAAACTAATCTGGTTTTGAATTGGGAAAAATGTCATTTCATGGTGACACAAGGAATTGTTTTGGACATATCATTTCTGCTAGGGGAATTGAAGTTGATAAGGCTAAGATTGATCTTATTCGTTACTTACCATACCCCACTACTGTGAGGGAGATACGTTCGTTTCTTGGCCATGCAGGTTTTTATCGCAGGTTTATCAAGGACTTTTCCAAGATAGCCAGACCCCTAACCCGCCTCCTTCAAAAGGAAGTAGCCTTTGAATTTGACGATGAATGCAAGGAAGCATTTGAGAAGTTGAAAGAATTGTTGACAACAGCACCGGTGATGCTACCCCCAAATTGGGATGAGCCCTTTGAATTGATGTGTGATGCATCTGATTACGCTGTTGGAGCTGTGCTAGGGCAGAGGAAGGACAAGAAGCCCTACGCCATTTACTATGCCTCAAGAACGCTCAATGATGCTCAATTGAACTACTCTACCACTGAAAAAGAGCTTCTTGCTGTTGTATTTGCTTTAGATAAATTTCGTTCTTATTTGCTTCAATCTAAAGTAATTGTTTATACTGATCATGCAGCATTGAGGTACTTGTTTACAAAGAAAGAGGCGAAGCCAAGGCTTATTCGATGGATGTTGTTACTCCAAGAATTCGACATTGAAATTAAAGACAAGAAGGGGAGTGACAACGTGGTTGCTGACCACTTGAGCAGATTAGTACGCGAAGAGGATGCTTTGCCCTTATGTGAGACGTTTCCGGATGAACAACTCTTTGGAATCGAGATAAGTGAACCATGGTATGCTGATATTGTGAATTATCTTGTGTCTAAGACTTTTCCAGACATTTTATCTCGTTCTCAAAAAGAAAAACTTAAGAAATTGGCTAGGCATTACATTTGGGATGACCCTTATTTGTGGAAACACTGTCAAGATCAAATAATTAGGAGGTGTGTCCCTGAAAATGAACATCAATCTATTCTTGCCTTTTGCCATTCTGAGGTTTGTGGAGGTCATTTTGGATCTCGAAGAACTGCCCTTAAAGTATTGGATGCAGGTTTCTTTTGGCCTACAATATTTAAGGATGCCTACTTGTTTTGCAAGACTTGTGATAGGTGTCAAAGATTAGGAAACCTAAGTTCTAGAGATCAAATGCCCTTAACTCCTGTTATTACTGTAGAAATTTTTGATGTTTGGGGAATTGATTTTATGGGACCTTTTCCTTCATCCAATGGTTATTTGTATATTCTTGTGGCAGTTGATTATGTTTCGAAATGGGTGGAAGCGATAGCCACAAAAACTAATGATTCCAAAGTTGTTGCAGATTTCCTTCGCTCTCACATATTTTGCAGGTTTGGAATGCCACGAGTTATCATAAGCGATGGAGGATCACATTTCTGCAACAAATCAATGAGGCTCTGCTGAAGAAGTACAATGTTACACACAAGGTTTCGACACCTTACCATCGTCAAACAAGTGGACAAGCAGAGATTTCAAACCGGGAGATAAAGAGAATCTTGGAGAAAACGGTGAGCCCAAACCGAAAGGATTGGAGTCAAAAGCTGAATGATGCACTATGGGCTTATCGCACAGCTTACAAGACCCCCATTGGAACTTCTCCATTTCGGCTGGTCTATGGGAAGGCATGTCACCTTCCAGTGGAGCTTGAACATAGAGCATGGTGGGCAGTGAAGACTTTCAACATGAACCTTGCTGATGCTGGCCTACACAGGAAGCTCCAATTGAATGAGCTTGAAGAGATCAGAAATGATGCTTATGACAATGCATGGATCTACAAACAGAAGACAAAGGCGTTCCATGATAAGATGATTCGTGGAAAGAGCTTTGTTGTGGGCCAAAAAGTTCTACTTTTCCACTCTCGGCTAAGACTTTTTCCCGGTAAACTTCGTTCTAAATGGGTTGGTCCTTTTATTGTTACTAATGTTTTTCACCATGGAGCTGTTCAGATACGAAGTGACACAACTGGGAGTGAATTCAAGGTGAATGGCCATAGATTGAAGCCATACTATGAGGCTTTCAAGGAATACAATGTGGAAGACGTACCCCTTCAAAAAGAACCGTTCACACAGAACTAATGTGTGGTACAATCGTCTGGCTCATGGACGTTAAACGAGGCGCTATTTGGGAGGCAACCCAACTCAACCGAAGATGTGGAGGAGCCATCAACGCAGATTTGTTTTTCCATCCCTTCTTCTCTTTTTACATCTTGTTTTTACTTGTTTGTTTGTTTTTGTTTGTTGTGTCGTAAGTGCCTATTCCTTGCTTTGATTCTACACATTATTTTGTGAACATTGAGGACAATGTAGAATTTAAGTGTGGGGGAGGGATTTACATGTCTGCTGAATTTTTAGTCAAAAAATTTGAAAAATCCAAAAACAATTTCGTTTGCTTTTTGAGTCTTTTGTTTTATTTTTGAGTCTTAGGAGCCCTTAACTGTCTGTGATGAGCATAATTCTCTAAATGTATAAAGGAAGAGCACAAGATTGAGATAATTTCCAACTGATATTCTGAAGTTAATTGCAATGAATGGAAATCTATGAAATGTAGTGGATGTGGTTTTGAAACTTTGGTACAGAAATGAGCATGTTAAGTCAAATTTTGATTCATATGAACCCTAATATGAGCTTTTGAAGCCTTTATATGTGCCATTCTTTCTGAGTGCTCATTGCAATATTCTGAATCGTTTTTTTTTGCTTTAAAATTGTTGAAAACCTCATTATTCTTTCAATTTGATTGATTGCTCATAATAGCTTTTAATGAACTAGAGATGACTAGAACTCACTCTTGTGAACTTTCGAAACTTTTAATCATAAAACGCTCTGATTTTTGAAAGGATAAATGGAACTTTTTAGGATGAACACCGTTACCAAATAAGCCTGTGTCCTTAATTGTGTGCGCTGCACACCCCTTAGTTGAACCCCTTTTGAGCCTACATTGAGCCTTTTCTTTCATCACCCTTGAAATTTTACATTGAGTTAGTACAGTGATTTTTCTACCCTTGTCCTTTGGGCCTAGTAGAGCATATTGTGAAGAATTTTGTGGAAGTGATCAGAAACAAGTGTGGGGGAAATGACTTGTCCCTATGTAAAAGAAAAGAAAATGCCGTAAACAGTAAAAGAAAGATAGAAAAGAATAAAATTTCGGCAGAAAAAGAAGAAATCTGGACATTGTCTTTATATTGTGAAATGGGAGTTTTTGTTGTAATTGGAAGGCCTAAAAAGGACACTATTTGGCCTTTGTTCTGTTTCATGATGCTGTAAAGTGGTTAGAATGACGAAGGGCCAACAAGATGGTATCTGGCCCTTGATTTGGCGACATAAGGCGTGTTTGATGCTCTGCTAGGTCCTTAGGAATTTTGCAACACTTGTTCTTAAATTCATACCCCTGGCCCAGCCCCATTAACACATTTTAAAGTTCCTTTTGATCTTAAAGATGAGTAAAACTTGATCTGTGGAGTTTGTTCCAAGAGTTGAGCCTATGGTATGGTTCATTTGTGTGAGTAATTGGTTCTTTCATGAGGTTTTACTTATGTTAACTTGTGCTTTTGTTCTTATAAATGCAAGCTTTCTGAATGCCTCAATATCATTTCTCTTGCATGCTTTTTGAGTGATTAAGCCAGAAAATCTGTGTGAAAAATGAATGCATACCTTGTGAGATTGAATCATATTTGTCTGAAACATGCTGAGCTTAACCATCACCACTGTTCTTCCATGTCCTACATGTAAATATGTGATCTATGCATGGCAATTCGCTTCCGAAACTTCATGGAATAATTCTTGATTGAGTGCTAAGTTGGATGCCATGAGATTGGAGAATCTGAGACAAAAGTTAAGGGCATTAGAGTTTGTTCGTCACCTGTTGTAATTTTGTGTGACGGTTTTATTGTCGTAATTGTTTTTGAGACTTGTTGTTTTGGTTTTGCTATGGGACTAGCAAAAGCTAAGTGTGGGGGAATTTGATAAGAGCACAAAGTGTTATGTTTATAATGTGTTTGCTGCCCAATTTAGCTATGTTATTCTTGTAATAATACCATTTCTAACATGTCTTGTAACTGTGAAGGCAAGGGAGCAGAAAAGCAGAAAAGTAAGCTAAAACCGGCAATTTAAGAGAAATCTTAATCGAAGGAGGATTCCTGTTGCAGCAAGAGTCTCATTAAGTCGCAAAATCTGAGGATAAGTCATTTAGGAAATTTTCCTCTTTAAAAAAAGGGAAACTTGCCTATTTCATTTTAAGAAACTTTCTTATTTTGATTTAGGAAACTTGCTATTTCTGAATCTTTCCTATTCTGACTTTCCTAAAATAATTAGGAAACTTTCTTCTCTAATGAGACAGGGAAACCATTTGCAGTCAGAAAACCTAATCCAACTTGGAATAGGAATTGTTTGAACGTGTATAAAAGGAGGAGGACAAATTCTGCAGAAATCAAGGGATTTTTGTGTTAATATAAATCAGGAATTAAGGGATTCTTTCCTTAATTTCGTCATTTAAATTCTGTCCATCCTACCATATCTATCTGACTTTATTTCCCTTGCAGGAACCCTAATTATGCACCAGGAAAAGAAGGAAAATCATAGATTTTCGTTAGAGGCCTGATTGATAGCAGAAGAGGGAAAACTCTTAATTGGTGGGATTTCTTTTGGAGAACAAAGAGTGTACCTGGTCCGTATTCAAGCCAAATGCAATGAATTACTGCACAAGACACTCCAGAGAATTATGGGAAGGTCTAACTCAGAATTTAAAGCAATAATTCTGCACTGTTGGATCACAAATCAATCAAGGGCTAGGAGGACAGCTAGGGTTCGGCCAAGGCACTATATAAAGGAGCACAGAGGAACGTTTTCGGTATCACTTCTCACGCACAAACTTCTGCCCTAATTTCGCAATAGCCTTCTCTTCAGTATTTTCGTTTCAAGATAGCAGAGCCCTCCATCCATTGAAGCTTGCTCTACCTTGGTGCTCTTCAGAAAGTCAATTCGGAGAATAAAAAGTGTAACAATGCCTCAATCGATTCCTCTCTGTTCTGTAGTATTTTCTTTTGTTAGATTTTTAGAACTTCTGCGTTTTGGATTGAGATTGATGTTGAGAATATGGTTATATTAATTTTCAGAATTATAAAGTTATGTTCTTAAGTTGTTTATGAGATCTGCATAATTTATTTTCGTGTCATTCTTGTTATTGAAAACTTATGATCTGGTTATTTAGATTACTAACTTCTGCAGGGTTGGTATTGTCATTGGTCTGTGTTAAACCGCTGAGGCAAACACAGATTAACTAAGTGGCGAAAGCTTCGATTCATGGGAATGAGTCGGGTCTTGATCATAAGTTGCATGTAGACTGGTTTAAGCGCTGAGATAAACCTGTTTACATGTTCAAATTCTTCTTTGATCTTAATGATTCATGTTATATGTTGTATGGTTGCGCTAAGTATTAACATGACATATTGCATGGAATTTTCTGTGTTAAACCGCTGAGGCAAACATAGGATGGATAAGAAGATTATTATAGGTTACATGACCGCTGAGGCGTGTAATTCTGAATTCGTTTCATAATACTTGATTGGCATGAAACCTGTTTACATGATTTTTATATGTTTGTGTGTGTTTGAAGTCGATCACTTGTATATATAGTTTAGCTTTTATTTTCTGTTTTAGTAGGAACATAGAACAAACCTTCAAAACCCCCCCTTTATCTATTGTACCAAGTGTATACTTGTAAATACTTATAGTTACTAATTATTTAATGTAACCGTGACTGCAGGAGCGCCTTTTAGGTCCCCGATTGATCGAACCCTATTTACCAATACTACATTCTGATTACAAAAGGGTTTTTAAATTACGCGCCCGGAAACGAGCACGTTAGATGACTAATTAAGTTGTAAGTAAATTAAGAGAGCATTTTGAGGAAATTTGAGTTAGGCCTTGGGTCAGAGGTTTCAGAGTGTCTAGAGATTTCGAGAGAAAGAGATAGTGATCATATTTTTTCTTTTCTCCAGAGCTCCGTACTCTCTTGATCAGATTTTTTCATTGCCTGGAATGTGCTTCCATAATTTACTATATACTGAAGTTTGAGTTGTTGTTTATTGCACAGTACCGGCACTATTGACGTGAACAATGTGTAGACGATTTACTCTTCGGTATTAAATAGCGTGATTTACTATAAAGGTTTTTTTGTTGTTACTCAAAGAGACATAAATAAGAAAAACAACAACAATAAGATACCGGTTTTATCAATTCTTCGGTATTTGGGGACTTGAGGTTTTGTGATTCCCGATTATACCGGTTTTATGGTTGGGGGGGGGGGGGGGGGGGGGGGGGGGGGTGGTGCTCTTTGAATGGTGTATTGTCTGCTAACCACGAAGAATTGATAGCATGCAACAAAGTAGTGGAGTTTGAATGGTGTATTTTGGAAATGGATGCAAAGGAAAGACAACCACTACGTTGTCTGATGCTAATTTTTGTGTTACAAACACTTCAGTGTTGGGGAGGCTCTACGAGGATTTGAGTGCAGTTTTAGTGCAGCAGGGAGGATGGAGAATTACTTGGTAATAGACGAGGGAATGGTGTTGCGCATACTATGAGAGCTTATGCATGCATGTACATTGGAACAAATGTTTTTTTCTTTTCCACACCTGTTTTCTTCATACTGCATTACTAGCAGATATATATCTGATTTGAGTTTTGCTCTTTATAAAATAGTTGTCGTAGTGATTCAAAAACAAAAAAAACATAAAAAGAAGAGTAAGATAATCTATTAAGTTTTCTTTAATTTTACGTATTGTTTTTAGTTTTCTTGTCTCGTAACATAATTATGTTTTCTTATATGTAAAACTAAAAAAATTTAATTTAACTGTAAACTCTTGCAGATGCCCGTAGACATGGTGGTAAATTCAATGATTGCGGCAATGGTGGTGAATGCAAAGAAAACTTCTGGTACCATTTATCATGTGGGAAGCTCTCTAAGAAATTCTATAAAATTTATGGATGTTCGTAATTTTGTGTTCCAATACTTCACCAAATATCCGTGGGTTTACAAGGATGGAAAGCCTATCAAAGTTAGGTTGCTTACAATATTCAAGACTACGGCTACTTTTCTGATATACATGAAAATCTTCTATATGCTACCCTTAAAGGTATGTAGAAGACTAAGACTCCCATGCAAGATTCTAATTTTCTATGTCCTATTATTTTTCATTATTATTATTTTTGTTATAAAGTTGTAAAATGTCCTTAAAGTAGTAATATTAGCTTTCAAAGTTACAATATGTGTCCTTAAAGTTGTAAAATTTTCTAGTTACAAACTTACAATAGTAGTCATCATGTGTCCTTAAAGTGGTAAAATGTATACTTAAAGTGGTAAAATGTATACTTAAAGTGGTAATTGAGTCGTTAAAGTGATAACATGCCAATTTAAGGACTCAATTACCACTTTAAGGACTAATATTACTAATTTAAGGATATATGAGGACTAATGCTGTAACTAATTTTTTTACAACTTTGAGGACTCATATTACAGCTTTGATTGAGGACTCATTTTACAAGTTTAAGACAAAGTTGATACATGATATACATTAACACACCATAGCATTTAATGTAGTTTTGACACCTTAAAAAAAAAAAAAAAAAGAATTAGACGATATCAGCTCCTTCGCTGCACTCACATATAGCGGCTCCATGTTAAATCTAGGATATAGAACTCTAGGTCATTCCGAAAGAGTCGGAGAGCTAACTTCTCTTCTATCTTATTTTCTTTTATTTGTTTGTATTTTGTTAGACAGATTTATGTGTACATTTAGTTCTTAGTCGATTCCTACTAATTTCAGTCGTTCCAATCTTCTTTCAGGGTTTAGAGGTGGTGAACAAATTATCTTATGAATATTTCCAAGATGTATACGATAAGAATCACCAAAAACTTGGATTGGTGATGCGCATGGCAGAGCTATACCGTCCTTATCTACTTTTCAAGGGCATGTATGTATGTTTAATTATTGTTAATAATGTAAGGTTGAAGTTTTATCATTGAGATCATGCGTTAGACACTAACACTGTTTGATAATGCAATGTAGCTTTGATGACACCAATACAGAGAAGTTGCGAATGTTAACAAAGGAGTGCTTCGTAGATGCAGAGTTTTAAATTCGATCCGACATGCATTGACTGGGAAGACTACTTCATGCACACTCATATTCCTGGCTTCCTAAAACATGTTATGATGAAATGATGGAATTGCCTAAAGATGCAACTATATGTACTACGTACAATTCTATATGTGTGTGTCTGCGGTTACCAGCATGTGTTAGCTTGCAATGTTTTCTATATTTGTGATCGACTAGTTGTCTTTAGTTTTCACTTTCGTAATAATGTTTTATGGTCAGCTTGATTTTATTCAAGGCCCTAAACCAAAAGATACTTCTCCCATATATGAATGAAAGATGCAAAGCTATCAAAATGTAAATCGTAGTGATTAATTCATCAACATTCATGTTTAGATGGATGAACCTCGAGTATGAATAGAGTTGAGAGGGAGCGGAGCATAATGGCACCAGACTAGTCCATTTTGAAGGTGACAGGGTCCTTGAGTTTCATCCATTTCCCGATGGGGGTGATATTTAAACAAGTTACAGAAGTACTATGAAACAAACATATAAGTTGTTTTTCTGTATTTTCCATCTTTTTTTTTTTTTGGGTGCTACTATGTGTTGCTCTTGTTGAAGTAGCTAGATGAGCCTCTATTTCTTGTAAATACAAATCAACCTGATCCATTAGAAATTGCAAAATGTAGCTTAATTCTTACTCAGCATGGGTTTACTACAGAGTTAAGATGACTATTTTGAGACTATGTACTGTAATTGACATTTAAAATGGCAGAAGCAGGGATTATATTGCATTAACAGAACTAGAAATATATTGCAGTATCGTCGATATAGTTGTATGATTTTGGCCAATGTCATCAATGTCCCTTGAGAGTAACTGTGAGTGACTTGGTTATATCGCTCTGATCTCGTGCAGTATTTGTCAAAGTGCACTGGCTATAACACTAGTGTTGCAACTACAATTGTCACAAGACTCATAACTTTGGAGTACGTCTTCATCAGGACTTCATAAACATTCCAAACATAGTTGCTGCTGTTAATTCTCTAATCAGTTATCTCAGCATAGCTGGTGTTGCCATGACCACAAGCTTGTGAAATGTGGGCACAACTGATGAACTGCTTAGTGTCTCGAAGTCTTATTGTTGCTTTCAGCACTACTTTTTTGACTGATACTTCTGATAACTAGAGCCATTTGAGATACCAGGGCCATCATTTTTCAATTTTGTTCTGGAATATGGTTGGTTATATTGCTATGATTACTCTTCTAGGAATTTTTAACACCAAACTATCTTGCCAAAGGAGACTAGGAGAGGAAAAGAAAAGATGGTTGAACTCTGGTTTCTCTCCTTCTATGGGTTTACAAGCAGAGAGGGGTTAGAATGAAGTTATACCACAGGCTCCTTACGAGCAATTTGTGTCCAGGAGTGCACTTCTCAAAGCAATGTGTGCACGCATGCAGTGTAGCCGCTGAATGCTATGGGGATTGAACAGTCTTTGAATTTGCAGCTTCAGGATCTGCTGCGGAGATGTTAAATGGCTTGGTATGAACTAGAAAGCAGCCTTCACATACATATAATGTGGATAATTGAATCTACCAAATTCCCAACCACCGACTCAAATTTGGTCAGGGCTCTTACTGCGGTTTGCACGTCTACAATATTTGCAACGTTGGGCATGTTCTTGACAATTCCCCTTCCTATGGTTGCTCACATGGTGATACGCAGCCGTCATTACGGTGCGATCTACACATTTGATTGCATTCAGGTATGTACCTTATAGCTTACGGCTATTAAATTGCTACTATAAACTATAATGCATATTACAGTAACTGGCTTTTATGGGACTCAAGTATTTGCAGGATTGGCCATGGAAAACCTTTCAAACAAGTTTTCTAACAAGGAGGTTGTAATATTCTGTATGAACAAAGCTCAGAATTTTACTTACCTTCTAATGTACTTCTGACACCGTGTAAGAGAAGTCTGAGAAAAAACTAGGCATCTGTCATTATTTGATCCCTACTCAAAATTATACACATCAAAAAAAAAAAAAAAACTCATGCGCCTGATATGGAATTTGTATTTCATTGATATTTAAAAAAAAATAAAAATACAACAATGTTTTGGATAGAAGAATAGGATTTCACCTGGTGAAAATATTGAAGGGAGGCATCACTTGTCTAAACATTTCATATTTCATTACAAGGACAAAGACTGAGACACAGGGCTCTCAGATTGAGAGGCTACTTCTTCCAACTCCTGCCTTGTAAGTAGTCTAGTTGAGGGCTCAAAGTTTGAGCTGATTTTGAATGGGTCTGTTTGTTCAGAATATACTGAAAATTCGGTACTAATTGCCTCGACAGTTTTGTCGATGAAAACTGATCTTGGCATATAGTCCTTCATGGGGCATATAAATTCCAAATGGTCCCTTGCCTGCAAAGGAATAAGATGGCATATAAATCAAAATACTCGTCTAAATAACTAGTAGTCATCTGACAGATTACCTAAGCTGTGAAACACAGGTTGAACAGACTTAAATCAGGATTGTGATTTAGGAAAACAGAACATTTATCATTTCATGAGGCCAACCAAGTGGTGATTTAAAAAATAAACATTAGATCAGTGACCTACCTGTTATGAAGAAAACAAGAGAAACACTAACCCATCTTGAGTTCATTTGGTAAGAGTCATCAACTTTTATTTTGTTTCATTGGCAAATTATAATTCTTGGATAGTTTGTTCATTAACACGAGTTTATCTTGTTTTTTAGCCATTCCTAATCCCTATACATTATGCATGTTCAATGTTTTAAAATAACAGTCAATTCTATTGCAGAAGTGTCCCGAAGTTTTAGCTTCAAAACTCAAAACACCAAGGTCAAGAGCAACACTAACCCATCTTGAGTTCATTTGGCGAGAATCATCAACTATTATTTTGTTTCATTGGCAAATTATAATTCTTGGATAGTTTGTTCATTAACATGAGTTTTTCTTGTATTTTAACCATTCCTAATCCCTATACATTATGCATGTTCAATGTTTCAGAATAACAGTACATTCTACTGCAGAAGTGTCCCGAAGTTTTAGCTTCAAAACTCAAAACACCAAGAAAAGAAATTAGAATACTAAACACTAATAAGATAGCACAAGTGACCAACTTACCAATCGATATTCAGGTGCCCGTTTTGGAAGCTTCAGGTATGCCATGTTCCTAACCTCATAGTCCCATAGAAAGGATGTGTGGTGGATCCACCGGTTTTTAGTAATCGATTGAGCATTACCACCAAACTTGCGGTTACCAAATACATAATCTACAATCAGAAAGACCAAGTATGCTGTCAGTATATGCTTCAATTCCTCAAGAACAACCAAAGAATATAATGGAAGTAGAAGTATCTTGGAGTGTCAGCAACACAACTACTCCATATAAAGTAATAGCCAACCATAAAACTAAACCTAGTACTACATAAAAAGATAAAACGAAGCAAGATCTCACGAAGATGGATGAATAAAGAAAAAGAAACAAGCTGTTGAACATGACGAATTGCCAAATAAACAGTCCTATATACCTAAACACCTTATTAGGAATAAAGAAAAACACGAGATTTTTAAGTACCATTTTCACGAAGGTGAAAATCGCCAAATCTTTGGAACACTCTGCTGTATAATTGGCTACTCCAGGACATTATAGGTCGCGGATACAGTTGCAAGCCAGGAACAGCATCCCTGTTGCATATGAAAGTGACAAATATCGTGCCATGATCAACTGTAACCGTGCCACCTCCAGTAAATCTTTTGATGACAGGAACCTGATCTCGTAACACCAGATCAATGTCAAGAAGCTCTGCAGGTTTTCTACACAGAACATGGAACCCTATATAAATTCCAATTGCGATTCAAACAAGCAGAATGTACCAACTTAAATCAAAAGTCTGAATGAATAAGAAGCTCATCTTACCCTGAAATACCCATGACAATGTTAGGAATATTGGTACCATCATTTATAATGCACCAATTATCAGACGAGGTTCGAAGCAGTTGCTCCTCTAAATGAAGCTGCTGCAGGATGGGTATTCCTTCTAGTCTGATCAGCCTCATCAATGGAAGCCCAACATTTCTTGTTTGAGGTATAGTCATCCCTATTCATCAAATACAACCAATGAGACAAGAGTCATCATCTAGAAACCAAACTTACATTTTACTGATTCATTCTCCTCAATATTCAAATTCAACCGCTAGTGCCACAAACGGAAGTAGCGCGCGTGAGGAACACGCGCGACCACCGGACCGACAATTTGAACCAAATCGTCCTCTGAACCAAACCCCTGTTCTAACTAACAACAACCAAAACGAAAGGAGATGTCGGAAATTACCATGAAGCAAAACGAGGTCCGATCAAGCTTTGCCGATTGGAGAAAATGATCACCGGAGGACGGGAGGCAATAGCGTCGTCTGAGGTGGCCGGAAAACGGAGTTCCGACAAAGTCTCGGGTCGGGTCTGACAGACGGGTCGCGGCAGGGAAAACTTGGGGATTAAAGGGTTTTGTGATTTTTTTGAAACAGTTTGAACTTTCAAGTGCTGGACTTGTCGCAGTGTCGCACATTATCCAAAAAAAACAAAACAGCAATAGTTTAACGGCGTTTTCTAAACGTCATAAACCCAAAATGTTTTCTCTCTGTGACGTTTCTAGAGAAACGCTAAGAAAACGCCCAAATTTATTTCATCTCTTCCTTACTCTTTCAACCTAGACCCCAAACACCCAAAATACCCTTCGTCATCTTCTCCATCCGCCGACGTTGCTCCGGTCACCGACTTGGTCCAAAGGAGCTTACTTTATTCAGGTTCTTATTTAATGCACACCCAATTTGATTTCTTTAAATGTTTTTCAAGCTTGTATCAATGGTTGCTTCTCAATGTTGTTAGAGAGTTACTGCCTCTATTGCTTGTGTTGAGTTTAGGAGATGCAGAGAGGCTTTCCCTTATTTGGGTTTTGGTGTTTGGTGTCAATCAAGTAGTCCCTTTTCTGTCAATGGTGCTCTGTTTCCAGCTATGGGTTGGGCATTGCGTCTAAATGATGAGTGGGTTTGTTGCTTATTTGGGTTAAGTTAATCAAGCAAGGCTTTGCCTCTTTGGGTTTTAGCAGATTAAGCAAGGCTTTCCCTCTTTTGTGGTTTTGATATATTTCTAGGTTTGAGTGATAAATATACCATCATTTACTGATGGCATTCCTGGTTTGATGCTCAACAGTTGCATAGAATGTACCATAATACAACCAAGTCCAGTTGTATTAACTATTAAGTACATTGATAGCAGGCAAACATAGATATATGCAATAGCCTAGACAAACTGTTCGAGCTGTTTATCAAGTTTCTGTTGAACATGATAGGTTTCGAGCACTAAAAACTTATGATCAATGGTAATGGGGTCTTTATCAGCTTTTAAATTTTCTTAAGACACTACAAACTATCCTTGCAAAAAAAAAAAAAAAAAAAGACACTACAAACTGACCTGAGCCGACAAATTGACTGGAAAAGGCCCAATTAACCTGACCCGACCCAATAGGCCGGGTCAAGTACATAAACCTACACACTGTCTCTTGTAGAGCTGATGCATTCACTCGTCCTCAGGTCCAGCGAAGAATTCAAATCCTCCATACAATCTCCAAATTCGAAATGAAGCAACCACGCAGCACAATCGGAAAGCCAGTGAAGACGAAGTTTGAAGACCCCGAATCATCATCCTATTCTTCCGAAGATGTAAGTAGTTATTAATGATAGCATCAGTTGACATGGTTTGTACGAAGCTGGGTATTTGAATTTTGAATGATTAAGTTTGTAATAATAGGAAGAGGAGATAGAGGAGGAGCTTGCAGATGTGACCTTTGGGGATTTGCAGAAGGCGCGATCCAACGGCTCGCATGTCTTGTTGCCTCAGCCTAAGCTTAAAGATGACAAGAAGAAGGCTGCCCGAGCTAACAAGAACCGGTATTGCTTTATACAATTATTTATTTATTTATTTTTGTAATGTGTTTGAAGCATTCAAGTATTGATTGTGTGTCTGTTTATGTGTTTGGAGGCCGATGGAGGTGAGTAGCAAGAAGCCTGTCAGTAGATTTAGGGAGGTCATCCAAGCTCCGAAAAAGGTGAGGTTATCATAGTGCAAGACTTAACTTTGTTTTGTTTGCAATTCGTATGCGTGTTGATTAGGATTCGGCGTTGTTTGTTGGACTAAACTTTTGGGGTTTCAAAAATATAATGAGTGGGTAGTATAAATATTTAACAGTGAAGAATGGCTTTGCAATACATAACTACAGCTTGTTGCTTGATTATCTCATTTCGGAGCTACCCTGCATGGTGGTCCCTGGTCCCCTAGTCTGTGTGGTCTAACTTACACATGCCTAGTTAAGATTTATGCTTCTAGTGTAGTTGAAAACAAAAACCACTAGATCGATCATGTAGAATGATACACTAAATGTGTACAAGAAGTTCATAGCAGAGGAAAGGTACAGAACAAACCAGAATACTAGAAAGGCAGTGGCTACTGCTACAAATAAACTGCCGAATCAATTCTGAGAACCCAAGACTAACAGGAAGAAAGAGTTGTCATTGAAGCCACCAAAGAATATGTCCATAAAGCTGACCAAAGTCTTTCTTTATACAAATCATATTTCAACAATTCCTTTTATTTCTATCTATAGCAACTAGCACGCTTTATTTGAGAATTATCATGCAAAAATATGAGCAAGTCGGAAATCATATGACAATTTGAGTATGTCACGATTCTTCAAGTACTTATTGGAAACAGTTAAATCTATTTCTTTGCTCATAGTTAGACTGACTAAATAATAACTTTAACCCTTGAATGGGAACCTTGGAAATATATGGTTTGGATCATTGAATTGCAGTGACAAGTAGGATTGCATGCTATCACTTTCCTATGGAAATCAGGAAACATTTTGTTAGACTCTTAAACTCATTATACTCTAATAATATAAGAAGAAAACAAATTGAATTAAAGTAAGAGGCCGAGAACATGTTTTATCTTTTTGGTTCCTCTTACTGTAAATGGAATGTTGAGGATCTTTTCCTAAAAAATTTGTCTCAGCCAATAGCATTTAGAGACTGCCAATATGAAGCTTTGCCTTTATAATTTTCACTGTCTTCAGCCTATCCCTCCGTTGCCAATTGATTTTGGATTGGAAGCTCTGAATAAAGCTTTGTAAAATCAATATTTAGTAGCTACTTTATTCTAATTCTTTGTTGGTATGTTCAGGTGGTACGTGATCCGCGTTTTGAATCTTTATGCGGAACACTGAATGTTGATGGGTAGGCTCTTTCTTTCAACCTCAGTCTCTCCATTCATCTATTTTGCCGTTGGAAAGCTGTATCCAGATTTCGAGTTTCTGATAATGCATTGGCTATGTTGTTTGTATGAACAGTTTTTTATACTTATTTTTTATCATAATTAAAAAATAACATTAACATTGCATTTTGTCCAGATTTAGGAAGAGATATGATTTTTTGTTTTCAAACGAGCTTCCTGCTGAAAAGGAGGTAAATTTCTTAAAATATGTGTATTTTCTTTTTATGTTCTCTTTTTTTACAAATCATTTTCTTCTTCACTATCTAAATTTCGTTTTGGATATCACAGGATCTAAAGAAACAATTGAAGACATCCAAGGATCCAGAAGTCATTGAAGATCTAAAGAAGCGCATATCTTGGATTGTAAGTGGGTTTTCCTTTTTTCTTTTTAGACACGTGACACTGAAACCTCATTTATCTCACCATCCTGACATTGTTACATTTGCATATTAGAAATTTTGGCTCAGTATATTCAGTTTTTTTCACTCATGTCTTTGCAGGATAAACAGCTAAAATCTGATTCGTCTAAGCATACTGAAGCTGAAATTCTAGCTAAGCACAAGAAAAAAGAGAGAAAAAGCAAAGCAAGGGAAACAACCCTTCTTTATCAAGAAATGTATTGTCCTCTCTCTCTCTCTCTCTCTCTCTCTCTCTCTGTGTGTGTGTTTCTGGTACTTTTATTCAATACCTCACAGATGCACGAAAAGCAAATTTCAGAGATCTCAACTTTAGAATCATCAATCATCATATAAGGAGCTACACCGTTAACAAAATAACTCCAACCTAATCATTTGGAGCCCAAGTGGAGCATCAGCCTTGCTACTTCTAATATGTGTGTCAGAATCAAAGAGTAGATTCTAATTTGTGTGTTAGAATCATCTTTCATCATATAAGGAGCTACACCGTTAACAAAATAACTCCAACCTAATCAATTTGGAGCCCAAGTGGAGCATCAGCCTTGCTGTTTCTAATTTGTGTGTCAGAATCAAAGAGTAGAGACTATGAAGCAGGACATAATTATTGCTGCGGCTGTTCTTTTCTGTCTTTTTTCTTTATTTTCTACTCCCAATATTTTGCAGTGCAGTGCATGATAATGCATTGGTAGTGATGCTAAAGATTCATTACATGTTTGATGGGTGGTGCTATTAGTTGTTCCTAGTTTTCTAGTAGTGTTTCCTTGCAACTATCAAGTTGCATTAATGTGAAGGGTTGTGTAGTATATTCTTTCAGCATATGTAAGCAAGCAGATATGATCAAGTACTGATGATTCAAATTTTCTTGATTGCAGCTGATATCCGGAAGAAACGACTTATTGACAAGTATAAAAATCTGGAGGTACCTACTTTCTTTTAATGTCCAAAATGTTCCTTTGGGAGGGTACTGCTTTGGTCCTGATGGTTTTGGAAACTAACCTTTTCGTGTGATCAGGGATCTGGCAAACTTGATAACTTCTTGGAGCAAAGGCGAAAGAAGAATGCTTCAAAGGACCACAGATACATGCCGTACCGTAGACCTGACAACATTGAGTAGCCAACTTAGTCTCACTTGGTTGAAGCAGCATCACTTCACTCTCATTTTAGGATTTATAGGTACTCAAGGGTTGTTTCCTTGAGCTGCAATTTGTTGATAATTTTGTTGAGTATACCAAAAAAAAAAAAGCTACTATGAGACTTTGATGGTGTGGATGTTGGTAATCAATTTTATTTTCACATAAGAGTATGTGGAATAGAGTTGCTTTAGTAGATACAAAAGAATTAACTAATCTAACAGTCAACGATAAAAGTCAAAGGTAGTCAAAGGTAAAATTATTTATATATATATATATAGAATCAAGTTCGTTGAAGCTCAGTTGGTGACCGACTGACAGTTCTCCTCCTCATCTATAAACCCATCCTTCCAAATAATCCGATCAGCGAGCAACCATGGCCGGAGAGATCTTCGTAATTTCAGCAGCCGGGCAAGGCCACCTCCAACCCTGTATGGAGCTCTGCAACCACCTCCTCTCTCTCCACTACCACACCACCATCGTCATTCCCTCCTCTCTCTCCTCCGCCATCCCCTCCTCCTTTTCCCAAAACCCGCTTTCCCAAATCGTCCCCGTCACCGCCTCTTCCGGCCCTCCCCGACCCGGACCCGACCCGCTCCGCCAGCAAGCCGCCCTCGACCTCGACCGCCACCTCGCCGCCCGCCCCGCCTCCGCTCCCCGCCCTCTCTGCGCCGTCATCGACTTCCAGATGGGCTGGACCAAGGAGCTCTTCTGGAAATTCCACATCCCCGTCGTCGGATTCTTCACCTTCGGCGCGTGCGCCGCCGCCATGGAGTGGGGAGCGTGGAAGGTCCAAGCCGCCGACCTCCGCCCCGACGAGATCCGCCCCATTCCCGGCCTACCGGACTCAATGTCTCTCACTTATTCCGATCTCAAACGCAAGTCCGGCGGTCCGCCACGTGGCGGTCCCGGCGGCCCGAAAGGTCCGCCGGGCGGAGGAGGCAAAGGAGGTGGAGGAGGAGGAGGTCCGCCGAAACCGGGGAACCGACCGCCGTGGGTCCGGAGGTGGAAGGCTCCGTAGCGCTGATGTTCAACACGTGTGACTATCTGGAGCGTCCGTTCATCGACTACATGAGCGATCAAATGGGCATTCCGACGTGGGGAGTGGGCCCGCTCTTACCGGAATCATACTGGCAGCCGTCGGATTCTACGATCTCCCACCGTCAGATCAGAGCCCAGCAGCGGCAATCGAACTACACCGAAAACGACGTCGTGGGATGGCTGGACGCAAAGCCCGGCGGGTCGGTGCTGTACGTGGCGTTCGGGAGTGAAGTGGGCCCGACAGCGGAAGAGTACCCGCAGCTGGCCAGCGCATTGGAGGAGACAACCGGGCCGTTTATCTGGGTCATCCAATCCGGGGCGGGTGGGTCCGAACCCGGGTACTACCCTGACGGGTTGGAGAGCAGAGTAGGAGAGAGGGGTTTGATAATAAAGGGGTGGGCGCCACAGCTGGTGATACTGGGCCACCCATCAACCGGTGGTTTCTTATCACATTGTGGCTGGAACTCAACCGCCGAGGCATTGGGCCGGGGCGTGCCCTTTTTGGGCTGGCCGGTGAGAGGTGATCAATACTTTAATGCTAAATTGGTGGTGAACTATCTCAAGGTCGGGTACAGAGTTGCGGAGGATTTGTCGGAGATGGTTAGGAAGGAGGACATTGTGAGAGGAATAGAGAGGCTGATGGGAGATGAGGAAATGAAGAAGAGGGCGGTGGCGATAAGGGAGAAGTTTGAGGATGGGTTTCCGGCCAGCTCCAAGGCCGCATTGGATGCTTTTGGTGATTTTATTACTAGCCAAAAAGCAACTTAGAAGTTATAGACATGAATGTTGTGATGTGTTTGTTGTGTGCTGCATGTAGTATGCTTGATTTGATGCTCTGTGGCTGCATTTAGTCCGACTCTTGTTCACTGACGCAGCATGCGTGAGTGTTTAAGAGGTTATGTATAGTTTGTGAGAGCTCAGTGGCTCAGTAATGTTATAAATAGTTTGGGTGTATTAACTTTTGTAATATGTTGGTATTGAATAATTCTACAGAAGATTGTTCCTCCATTGACTACACTACTGTGTGCTTTTTCTGATTGAGGTTTTTGTTGAAATTACCTGATTCTGATACATGGATCCATTCTTTTAGTTATACAGCGGTGTTTCCAGATTTGGTACGCTATTCATAGTGGGCCTGTACAATGGTTCATGGGCAGGTAAGTGTTCAAGCATTAGATATTTTATTATTATTATTTTTTGTTTATGCATGCCTAGCTTCCAAAGACAGTTCTGCACCATACTTGATGAATATGCAGCCATCTCAGCTTCTGTCTGTATTTCAGGGTCATAGAAATAGGCTTGTCCCTCAGTAAATGCTTTCTGTTTTCTTTTTGTTTCCTTTTATTTTTCTGATTTAAAATAGAATGACTTAAACAAAAAGTCACCTGTATTCTGATGTCATAAGACTGTAAGACTGCTAAGTCACTTAAAGTAAAAGCATAATTATATAAAACATAGAAAGAAAAAAAATTCTGACCCACAAATTTGGCTGAATCCTTAATCCTGTTAAAGTATTGTCTAATTATATAGAACCCACAAAAAATTCTCATTATTAATCCACTTCTGAACTATTTCTAAGGGAACAAGAGCACAAAGTTCTCCAGTTCAGTATAGGTGGCTCCTGATTACCCCATGGTCTCAGACTAATAGGGATTGGCTGGTGAAAATATTATGGGGTATTGTTTTCCTTTGCCTTGCAACATATATAGTTAGTAAATGAAGAGCTGGATGCATATCACCATTGTATTTGGCCTCTATATTAATATATCTTGCAAGCCGCTATTGATTGGTCCGCTGCTAACAAAGATGATACTCTGCATAATAGTAAACTGTAAAACAGAAGTTATGCTCTCTCAAGGATGGCTACAAATTGTTGACTGTAGATGCAGTTTCATAAGATAAGAGATGGCAACGGTGAGTGGCATGGTAGGTTCACTGGTTAATCAGGGAAAGATTTGACCTGGATGGGAACAACAGTTGTTTATTCTGAGACTATCAGATTTGGATGGATTTCCAGCTCGAAGTTGGGTTGCTAGAGAGAATGTTAAGTCTGCTACTTATTAAAGAAGACATTTTTTTGGCTCATATGCTTGTTACTGTGGTTGGTTATGTGCAAAGGAAATTGAATACATATTACAGATGCACTATATGTTTTCAGCAGTCCATCCATGGATCATGTTTCAATGGATACCAGATGTGCTATATGTTCTTACCCGAATGCTTTAGAATAAAAGGTGGCTCCTGATGTTCGCTGGTCTCAGAATAAGAAAATTTGCTGAAAATTTGAGATCTCAAAGAAAATACTGATAAGGTATATTGGGGTAGTGTTTTCCTTTGCCTTATGACAAATATGGAACTGTAAATGAAGAGCTGGATTGAACCATATCACCATTGAACTTGGCTCTATATTTATATATTTTGCAAGCTGCTACTGATTGGTCTGCTGTTAACAGAGATGATACTATGCTTAGAAGTAAGAACCATGGTATGCTCTAATGGTTCAAGCTAAAACCTACTAGTTGTAGATGTGGCCTGGTCATGATAGCAATGGTGGCTGGTTGGTAGTTTCACTGCTTAAGGTGCAGAGATTTGACATGGATAGGTTGTTATCCTGAGACTCAGATTCTAGATGGATTTCCACAGTTGAGGTCATGGGGCATGGATACTATAATTGGGCTGGTTAGCGGTAAATCATCTCATGGCTGGGTGCAGATTTGCTGAAGAATCCAGAATTAGCAGAGATAGACTAAACAAATGCCATGATATAAGCACAGAGCTGATGGGGAATTACGATATGCAGAGCATGCCATGGTGATATGACATAAGTTGATGACGGGTTTCTCGCATTGGTTGGTTTCTTTTCTGATTTCAGACATATTTTCCAAGGGCATGTGGACAATGTTTAATCTAATGCTTTGTGGCTGTATTCCTTCAGCAATTTGGGTGACACAATGAGGCTTAAAGAGATCACATACAGTTTCTGAAACCTAGGAAAATTTGATGGGGTCATGGTACTTCTTTGGTTCACTTGGCGAAAGTTGGAGCTTGGGACTTTGGTTTCATGAGATAGTGGAACATCTCGTAAGTATTACAATCTACTTAACAATAAACTCTCACATTTACCTTATCAGTTACTCTGAGAGTATAATTGACTTTATATTCTCTGAGAGTGTTGCATAAGATCATGGAAACACAGCAAAATTTACTCTTAATGGAAGCACTGAAGCAATGGTTATGTTTTTTGTATACTAGAAGTAGTGCCAACACTCAACAGTCTACCAGCTAGATCATCAGTTGACGAAGTCCTTGTGCCTGACGATCCCAGCTCTTGTTGTTTCCATGACTGGTTAGCTTTCTTGCTGTTAATTTTGGTTACCTTTTATCCAGTGGAAATACTGCAAAGGTATGGTTTGCAGTGCTTGTATGAAATCACATTCTTCTTTGTCATCAATCACTTTGTGTCATTTTAATATTAAATACTTTTGTTACTACTACTTTGCTACTTGATCATATTTCATTCATTGGTGTTTGGAACATCATTCAGTCTGCAGTTGTTTTTCTTGAAATTCGTTTCTCACCAAACTGGTTGCTTCATGATGAGTATCAGACACAATCTCTCTGTAATCCTTTCACTTAATTTAAAGGAAATAATAGATCAAAATACCCAGAGGCATTTTTACTTATATTTTTTATTTGGGAAACAAATATCTGAGAAGTGACTCTTCTCAGTGGTACATATGCTTTCGGTTGTCATTCTTTGTATCTATGATTGTCATTTTGGTAAATGCTAAAAGGGTGACTCTTTCTTTTTTTTTGTTTTTTTAAAATAATATTTTTGTTTTTTTTTTCTGTTTTTTTTTTCTTTTTCATTTTCTGTTTAGATAGGTTCAATAGCTACCTTCTGGTTAGGCACATGCATGGAATGGTATAATGTGGGCTTGTTGGGACATTGTTGAAGTGATTTAAAACTTAAGTCTGTTCTGTAGTAGTATCTTGGGGCTCAAACTGTGTTTTAGCTTGTGATTGTCTGAGAAGACAGTCTTTGGCTGTTTGCCAATAAAAGCAGAGAGTAATCAATATTTGGTATGACTAATTGCCAATAATGGTTGTTTGCCTGGTTGATTGCAGAATGAATTGATTTTCATGATGATTGTTTTTCCCAGTATTACTTATTCTGAGTTTTTTTTTTTTTTTCCCAACTCTCTCTCTGTTTTAGTTGCAGAAGTGAAAGGAGTCACTCCTGAATTCATTAATTAACCCATGTTGGTCGGTGAGTATTGATTCAGGCTAGTAATTCCTCGCCAGTTGCAGAAGTGAAAGGAGTCGCTCCTGAATTCATTAATTAACCCATGTTGGTCGGTGAGTATTGATTCTTTGAACTTGAGCAAAGCCAATAGTCAAATAGTCAATAGATAGATCAGTTCAATTAGTGCATTTGCAACAATGGTGTGTTGGAGAAAGGCACTAGGTAAAAATGCACATAAGTTATTAAGACCACAAAGCTCCATTGTTCAGTAAGCAGAAGCAAAAAAAAGGCTGGGGATTATATATCAGGTAAGGTTGAGTGAATTCTATTATCACAATGCTGTGCTTGATCGCCTTGTCAATGGATGGAGTTGAATCCAGGTCTGTGTTGTAGAGAAAACAAAACAGACGAGGAATGGCAATCTTCCATTTGTTGTAAGCTACAGTTCATTCACATATATGCATGAGGTGGTAATTGGCACAAGGGAAAGGGTAGTGTGATGAGAATATGGAGTTCCTTAAACGGGAAGCCCTGGTGGTCTAATGAGATATGACTATAGCTTTCTGGAAATTAAACTATGCTAACAAAGTTGCAATACATCAGGGTTGTTTCCTTCTCCCTGATCTAGAGCTTATTTGACTCCAAATACAATTGATATTTATGTCGTGACTTGCGAGGCTCGCTGATGACTATGATGGGCAAGAAGACGTAAATTTGGAGAAAGGGTCACGAACTATATTTCAGTTGAAAATTTTGAATTCCATAAAGTTTTTCGAAGTTTTTCTTACCACTAAAGCTGGCATGCAATGAATACAATTTAATTTCGATATTCATATGAAAGTACAATCAACATGCAATACAAATTATAAGTCACTCGTTCTGATCTCAAAAATCAATTCCAAACATGAAAATACTAAAAGGAATTCGACTTAGATACAACATTCTGAGCAATGATTTACACTCCTTGATCTTAAAAGTTGCTTCGAATCAGCCAGCTGCAAAGGAGAGGCATGGGCAGGCTTGGAGAAGTCCATATGCTTGGGTAGGGTTTGGTGTTTCAAAACTAATTTATACCCTTATTACTTATGAAGAGAATGAGCGAACTTTAGTTTTCCCCAACATCTCATTCTATAATTCTACTCAAGCAAACTATTATTTTCTCCCACATCTCATTCTATAAATCTACTCAACAAAATGATCAAAAACAGCATTATTTATAGAGTGAAGAGTCAAAATTCGTATGATTTTGTTGCTAGCTAGCTTTGTTGTTTAACAAGGCTGCCAAGGTATGCATGCAAATTATTTCTTAAAATAAGAACATGATTGTCGTGAGCTATTGTGTAAGCATACTATCACTCCGGAAAACATTTTGTGACATTTGATGATTGATTCCAGTTGGCTTGATACATCATTCCACCAACAATTAATTCACAATAGAAAAGTCTGGATACCAGTGCAAATTTAACATCATGTTCAAAAAACAAATTGATGATTCCAGCAGAATATCTAGACGATGATTCCAGCGTCTAGATTTGGATTCAACCGGTAACAAACCCGCCTCGGTATTTAGCTGCGTCGTCATTGTGCCCTAAGTACGTGCAAAGATTATAGTGACAAATGATGATTCCACTTAACTTGATAAATATGTACGTACTAACAAAATATATTATGCATGAGCTATATATTGATCGATAGAATACACATGATGGTTATAATAAATAAAATTCAATAAATAGTCACCGTGACGTAGCGACCCAAAAACTAAAATTGTGGGTGAAATAGCGACCCAGGTCACAACCATGACCCAGGCTCTCTCCAACGAAGACCCAATGTAGGGGTCATCATGGGCCGGGCTAGGGCCGGCCCTATCTTAAAATTTAGGGCTGAGTAGGGTAAGGTCGAGGTTTGAATATGCAAGCCTTTATCCGCCCTAGCGGCCCATTTTGTTAAGAGTCAAAAAGGCCGGGTGGGGCCGGCCCTTTAAATAGGGTCGAGATGGGCTAGTTCATTTTTTTCTTTTCTTTTTCTTACAACCTAGTTCAATCCTCATTGATTATATTACTTATATGTAATACTCCTTGTTTTGTAGTCATATTTAACATACATGCATATACAATTATACATTATACTTAACTTAGGACATCTATATATAAATATTAATCTTAGAGGTTATACTCATATAGCTCATAAACTATCTCTCTAAAATCTAAATCATCAAAATACAATCGTTATTCAACACAGTAAAAGAAAATGAAAGAAATAAAGCTACAAAAATCAATTACAAACAAAGAAGTTTAGTTGTATTATATCTAAAAAATAAGAGACATATTAAAACAATAGAAAAAATAAGAAATTTTTAGGACTTCAAAAACAAGCTTTTAGAGCCGGGCCGGGCTTGGCCCTAAATAGCTCAATAGGGTAGAACCGGGTTTCATTTGCTTGACTCTTGCCCTACCTTATTTAAGAAGGGCTAGAGCCGGCCCGCCTTACCTTAATGAAGGGTCGGGTAGGGCTTCGGCCCTAGAGGGTATGGCGGGCTAGGGCCAAAGGGCCAAATGATGAGGCCTACCAATGGTTGAACTTGCTCTTAGCTTCCACTAACTTAAGAAAAATTAATTCTTGGCTCCATTGAAGCAACGTACTCACATTTGAGGTTCCCGCCTCTTATTGATTATGGGAGTATTGTTCATGCATAATGCTACTAGCTAGCTGCCATGATTTTTTACGTCAATTCTTTCATTTGACAAGATTTTCAGGGCTGCTATATAAACACAACTACACCAGATTTTCGTGATTCAGGAAAAGAACCAAAGTAGCTTGTACGTTCAAAGTGCACATACGGTTAATTTTTTGGGGTAAATAAGCGCTGTGCAATATTATATAAGAAAGGTAGATTAATAAGCACTGTATGTGAAGATAGATCAATGAAATTTCTAACCTATGGATAGGAGTCTATCTTAATTAAGCTGTCACACAGTTGATAGATCACTTGCTCATGGTCATGTAGTGCGTCTCTGCACCTTGACCGACCTCCTTTGTTTGTAAATTGGAAGATGATGCAATTTCGTGATGTTGAACAACTAAACATCGTGTTTTGTTCAAGGTGTACATGGACGTCTTCTTTTAGCTAAGCACTGGTACCTACCAAAAAAAAAGAAAAAAAAAGAGCCATCGACTTTGGCCTAAACTTGAAAGATGAAAAGGCAAACACATATGGAGGCATGCTACCTACATCACTCTATCAGCTCCAGAACAAAATATATTCTGGGTAGATTGCCAGTGGAGATTAACTAATAACATCATATTCTAACAAAGATATAGTTTAGAGTAAACTCTACGAGTCCAATTTTATATATGTTTAATTTCCTGCTTTTATTGTTTCACGCAAAGATGTCAAAGAATGGGGTTATATATGCTCAACCTGCAATATCTATACTAAAACAACCTTAACAAAACATATTCTGGATTAGCTTGATCAAGCGTTGATAGAACAAGATGTGCATAAGCATGTCAAGGTTGTTAGTTTCCTCTGAAAAACATTTCTTGGCACCATTGAAGTAACTCAAATCTGAGGGTTGATTCCCCTCTCACTAATGGTATGGTTGTGGTGGTGGTGCGATAGAGGTGACCTGGTTTTGGAGCAACAAAAGATGCACATATGTGATGTCTTTGGGGCCAATAAGCACCGAGCGATAAGAATAATAAGCACTGCAGATATGTGAACAACCAAATTTCAAACCTACGGAGTTAATGTAATCTTAATTAAGCTGTTATACCTATACAATTGAAAAATCACTTGCTCAGGCCTGCACATTGAACTACCATGAGTGGCTCCTTTGTGTGTAGATTGGAAGATGATATGCACGTTCATGATGAAAAAATCTAAACATTTTTGTTTAGAAGAGAAAAAATCTAATGACTGTATTATTCAAGGTGGTTTATATCTACATGTACATATTCTCTTAGCTAAGCACTGCTACCCCAAAAAAAAAAAATGAAGTCCTTCACTTTGGCTTAAACATGAAAGATGAGGACGCAAACGTATGATGCTGCAACAATTATGACAGATCAATAGTAGCGTTGTACCAACGTATAAGAACAATAAGAACCAAGGAGCTTGATTAGAAAGGGAGAACAAAGGAGCTTGATTAGAAAGGGAGAACAAAGGAGCTTGATTAGAAAGGGTTAATAGCAATTCTATGCAATGACTAATATTAGTGCAGTTGAAATTTCATAAATGTTTAGTACTGTTACCACCACAGCTAGCAACTTGCTGCCTAGCTAGCTAGCTGAAGCCAGTGTTATCTAAATTCTTCACTTAATTAGAATATGGATCCTCAAATATTCAGAACAACATGGAGTCTTAACTAGCTAGCAAGTTCCTCTACAATCTAAGTACTCCAATCAAAAGATCAACCACAACCAGATTAGCAGCAGCTAGAATCGGTCTGCTATCAATCAAATGACAATTTGAAACGGTCCCTACATCTAATCCTCTGAACAAGAATACCAACAGACAAAAACCTGAGGCTAAAGAATTGCATTTTACAGAATCAATCAAATCCCCATTACACGGACAATGAATGACCATGCCCGAAGCCGAATTATGTCCTAATAAACCAGACTAGCTAAAGTTGCGAGCATACCAAAGCGAACATCAAATTCAACAAATACCGCATAAGTAACAACCAATGCAGTAACTTCATAAGATAAATCGATAAGTCGAAGTTCTATATTCTCATAGAGTGCCGAAACTGAATCGAAAACGAGTTCTAAATAGTCTAACACTGAACAAAATCAGAACCAACTCAAAAATAAAAAACGCGGACCTAGGTGTTGGTGGCCCTGGTGTAGATCTGCTGGCTGGCGTGAGCCGAGACCATCCTGATGGAACCCCTAACCATCAAGTCCTTGATTGCCCTCCTGGCCAGAGAGCCGTTGATCCTGAGACGATCAGAGAGAATGGACGGCGTGATGAGCTTGAACTTGGGAGCCTCAGAGAGCAGCTTATCGTAGGTAGCCTGGTCGAAAAGCACCATGTTGTTAACCTTCTCCTTCTGCTTGCCTTTGCTCCACTTCTTCTTCTTCTGCTTTCCTCCGCCGGACTTAGCCGGCTTCGACGACGGCGGCGGTGCCTTCTCCTTCTTCGGTGCCTGAAATTCAAACGAACCGGTTAGTTGTGCTTAGTCACAGAAACATGAGCAGGAGAAGAGTGAATGAGGCAATGAACCGGTCCGCACCATTGAACCGGATTACGAAGCGAGCGAGATGAGAGAGAGAGAGAGAGCTTTGGAGTCTGAAGCTAATAGTTACGACGGAGACGGATTTGAGAACCATTTATATCTAGGGTTTGGGTTTCTCTGCCTATTTTGGGCCCGGTCGGGTGGGTTCATTTGCAAACCCTTTTTTCTTTATTCTTTTTCGTGCAAAAATAGAGTATACTGATCAAAACCAGATAATTTACAATTGTCTAAATAGTAAACTTGAGCAGATTTATTTGTGCAATTCTTCATATTCCATTTTGCAAATGTAACTTTGTTGGTGTTGAGATATGCGTAAGTGCATCATGAGGTTGCATAATGTTTTGAAGATGGACTAAGGTGGTTTGTCGGTTATCTGGACTAACTTTTTGAATTTTCTATATTTCGTTGATTTATAACTAATCTCGCAATAAGATGTCATGTTTAAGTTGCTAGTATTAGTACTTATATTTTATGAACGTAACTAAATTGCTTAAAACTTTGTATTGTTAACTCAAACTTATCACGTAAATTCTCTCTAACTCTGTTAGGGTTGTTTGAACAACTAAACTTTTCAAAACTACACCTATAGATCTCGATCTATCGAGTTGGAGTTGGCATTGAAGGATCTGGTTCTTCAAAATTGTCGTCAAATTGTTTTTCTCTATGAAACGGAAATCAGCTGAGCGGATGACTTTGCGAAATTGAAGAAAGAATTAGGGTTTACCAACATGAAAACAGTGCTGAGCAATGGTAGATCGTAAAGGCTTGGTTTGTTTTGAACTGAGGATGTGAATCTCAAAATCGGTACGACCTCTGATCATCATACATGTTGAAAGCATATAGAAGGTGAAAGAATATATATATATGCAAAAACAAAAACAAAAAATCGATTATGAAAAACTAAAAGATGTGTCTATTGCCACCCTATTATCTTTTTTATTTACCCTACTTGCTCATTATACTCTACATTTTAATTTAATAATTCAATTTTCTTAGTTCACCCATTTCTTTTTCATAACTACCCTTTTATTACATATCCAATTAAAATTTATTTTCCATAATGAAAACCTCTCATTTAATTTGTAAAAATAAATAATAATAATAATAACAAAATCATAATCCGAGTTATTTTTTTAATTTTTTTATATTAGTTTCAATGTTCGCTAGCTATTTCGATTCATGCAAAAGATTCGTACGTTAACATCTATGAGCAACGAAGAAGAAAGTAAGATTCTTCAAAAAAAAAAAAAAGAAAAAAAAAAAGAAGAAAGTATTTTTAATGTTTAAAAGAGTATAATAAAGATTTTGATCAAGTAAACATTAGTGGTTTTTCAATTAAATACATGGATATATTGAGCAAAACAAATAAGAAGAAAACAGTTTGGAGAAAACTGTTGGCCTCTTGGGTTTAGCCATCCAGAAAACCCTACTCTACCTCAAGCCTTGAGTTTCATACAACAAATTTGCAGAGCCAACTCCGGCGGTGATGATGTCACTCTCTCTCCCTCACTCTCTTCCTCGCTGTCCTCCACCGCCAAGAATCGCACCCTCGTATCATCGCTTCACTGTTCTCCGATGCTCCTCCGCGAACCTCAGGCCTCTCTCAGTTCCCCAAATTCCAGACTGACCGTTCGACTCTCTGCTGCCGCTAATCAACCAGGTAACTATTTCTTATAAATTCTGCCAATTCAGTTTCACTATGCTTAGGTAATTGCTGGTTATGTATGTATCGCATTATGTGAAGTGAGATCTATAGGTTTCAAATGTGCGACTATAGACCCTAGGAGTAGACAATTCCCTAAACTTTAGCATTGTAGATCACTTTTTGATAAGCATAAATTAGGTGTATAGACAGAAGTGTGTTTATATTTATTGTTCGAATTGTGAATGAATTGCGGAGATAAAGCTCTTCAAGATTAGCTACAGTAGCTTTCTTTGTTTTCTTTTTGTTGCTTTCTTTTCATGAGAAGAAGCCGGGCGAAAAGAGTTAGGTACAGAAGATGGATAAGGAATCCAAAGGCTAACAGGAGAGAACTACAAAATGGTAGAGATTAACAAAGGATAGAACCCCAAAGACATGGCCAGGCTAGTATGACTTCATTGTGGCTTACATATTCAGCAGATCGAAGAAAGGGATTATAGTCTGTGAAGTCGGTAGTTAGCAATGCGCATAGAGCAGGCCGAAATAGCACCCAATCCCAAAACCCAAAACTCTTGCATTCACATCCTTCCATAAGTTATAATATTAGTTGATTGTGCTCTGTCAATGTAACCCATTAATCTGCTACCAATGAGTAGCCACACATGGTTTAGCTTTTCTGTCCTTTTCTTAAAGCCTGGACAGACAGAACATGCCGTGGTCAACCCTAACAAGCTTCACAGGTTGTAGATAAAGAATTTCATCTCCTCAGCTTTACATAGAATACACCAACAAAGTGAAAATCAAACAAATAGCCTCCTCTTTTGAACATGACCACAGGGTTTGACCATCCCACTAATCTGATGTTGGTATCCAATCCAAAATCTGATGTTGTGAAACCATCCAATCCAAAATCTGATGTTGTGAAATGTCTTTTAAGAAGAAGATTATTAAGAAGAAAAAGTTTCTATCACATGAGAAGCTGCTATGTGATTTTCTGAAAAAACATCCTTGCTCCTTTAAGCTTTAGCTAATGTTATCTACTTTTGAAGGAATAAAGACGGGCCTCCTCCAAAAATCATACTACTTCATGTCATTAAGTCCTATTTATAGAACCAAAATCTTGAAACTTCTAGTTTTAGACTTTAGTTAGTCTGAAGGGTTCACAGAATGATTTACTGTAATTTTTCAGTTAGTAATATGCTACTCACTTCGGAAAAGATATCCTTCACATTATCTTTGATGCTGAATGTGGCTGCATGATCATAACAAGAAATGATCTTAGCTTAATGTAGTTAATAACAAGATCACTATTTATTGACGTGGTGCTTTTGTTGTTTGTATTTAATACAGTTACATCAAAGTTACAAGCGGAACGGTTTGCAAGCATTTCTTCCACAAACAGTCAAGAAACATCTTCTGTTGGTATCAACCCACAATTCTCAGCACCTCCCCCACCGTCCACTATGTAATAATTTCTTCTTATGACTATTTATGTATTTTATAATAGGTTTCTGTTTTTTTTCCCATATGCCCAAATAGTCATAATCTAATAATCCTTTCATTTGTTTGTTTGTTTGTTTAGAGGATCACCTCTATTTTGGATTGGTGTTGGTGTTGCGTTTTCTGCGGTATTTTCATGGGTGAGGACACTGATTATTTGCATTTTTTCTGTTTGAAAAACTTATTTATTCATTGGACCAAGTCATCTGTACTGTATTTTTAACAAGTTGATTTGTAATAACAGGCGGCTGGAAAGTTACAGGTGCGTGTTTCTGCCTATTCTTTGATTTGTGCATTGGTGTCTAGTAAGACTTTGTTTTACTCTGGACATTTTTCTCCCAGTTGAATTATGTCACTTGCGTGTTAGAGTTAGAATGTCCCTCGTTACTTGGGAAAACATTTACTAGGTGAGGGACTTTTATTGACATTAAATGCTACTTAGGGCCCTTTAAATGGTTTCTAGATAGGCATGGCAGGTTAGTTCTTCAAATATTCCTTTTCATTCTTAAACCCAAGAGTGTAATTTTCAATAATTCAATTTTCAGAAATATGTAGTGCAACAAGCTTTCAAGAATGTGATGGGCCAGATGAATACACAAAATGACCAGTTTAGCAATGCTGCATTTTCTCCGGGTTCCCCCTTTCCATTTCCATCAGCTCCAGCATCGCCTTCTGCCTCTCCTTTTTCAGCACCCTCTCAACCATCTTTCACAGATGTATCTGCAACGGAAGTAGATTCACCAGCCTCATCAGCCACTCCTTCGACACCTGCTACTGATGTCAAAAGTGAAGAACAACAAATGAAAGAAAACAGATTTGGTATGAATTATTCCAACCAGTCTCCATTTTTTGTTGCATGAACAATTTTGTAGAGCACATTTCTTAATCCAAAATTGTTCTATTATAACTACATATCATTGTCTCTGCCACAAAAGGTTTTTAGTCTGATAAACAGTTCTTATGCCTTGTAATGTGTGTTTCATTACTTATTTGAACATAAACTATTGTAAAGAATTCATTTTATCTTGGTCTGTTAGTCCATCGTATAAAATACCCTTATCATTGCAACTATATTGGTGTAATCATTAGTTGATTGAATCTTATTGTAAGATGGTAATTTCAATATTAAAGTTTTCCGGACTGCCATAAAATAGTGTATTCTTATTGTAGAACTTTGTAGCTTTGTTCTGTTCTACATGCAAATCCTCATGAAGAAGTATATTACCAGCCTTTTGGGTTTTGGGAAAACCAGGATGATCGATATGATGCAAGAAAATGGAGAACATTGATTGACTTGATACTTTCTCTTCAAACTGGCTTTAACGATTTTGGTTACAGATGAGTTAGAGATTTGCATTATCTTTAGTCTATTCCAAGAAACATCTTCTAGTGAAGTTCCCTTAAATTTTTTATTCACTTTTTTTTCCTATTTCTTTTCTCATGCAAATACGTCAGGAAATAGTTTTGAAATTGAACGAAACAATGTGATTCAGTTCTCCAGATAGCTTTCTGATAGAGAGGTATCTCCGTTTGATGGCCTCTCACAATCTGCTGTCATTATCATAAATTTAAAGAAAAATTGGTATTTTTTAATGTTTTAACTGCACATCATTTATCATGATCAGTCATCTAGTAACCCATACGTGGATCTCATTCAATTTTATAAGGAGAACTCCTGAGTTATCTGAGTACCTGTGACCTGTGATGTGATGTTTGATTCAATTTTTTTTTGAAAATGATATCATGGGCTTTGCATTGGTATATCAGTTTTATGTGCCTTCTGGAGTTTCAAGCCTTGCTAAGCTTATTTTCCTGCTGGCATTCATTTGTGTTTGTGCATACATGTGGTTGTGGGTGTATTTGCCTTGGCTGCATCCTGCATGACAGCGTGATGGCTTATGATATCACTTCTTTATAGTGGAACATGCAGATTTTTTCCAATATCTTAATCTTATACTGCAGATAGTGGGTTGGATATTTCCATTACAAGTGATGGCCATATATTGCAATCAATTGTTCTAAATACCTTATCTGGAATTGAAATGGTCACTTTAAATAAATTTCTGAGAGAATTGCTTCTGCTTACAGCTTTCGTAGATGTTAATCCAGAAGAAACTGAGCTAAAGAGTCCTTTTGCAAGTAGCTTAAATGATACTGAACCAGGTTCGTCCAAGGAAATCAACAGTAATGTGGAAGTAAGTATCTCGTCGTGTCCTCAACATGATGTTGCAATTTTTTCAAATAATCTCCTGATTTAATAGTTGGCAAATGTCATAAAGGGTTCTCAAAATGGAGCTGCTTTTAAGCAAGAGAAAGATGCTTCGATGGGGTCTCAAACTACAGGTAAATAGATGCAAAGATTCCTGATTGCATAACTTGGTAATATTATTCAGTATCATTTGAGTGGCTAGTCACCTGATGTATCAGTCTGTTCCTTTCAACTTGTCAAATGTGCTATGGTTAAAATGCTGTTGTTCATAAATACCTTTGTCTATTTTTATCAAATTTGTATCTCTAAAGTCTCTATCAGGCAGTTTAATTGTGGTTTCATTTCTTACTGGATAGGAAACGCAAATTCTGTTTTGTCAGTGGAAGCATTGGAGAAAATGTTGGAAGATCCGACTGTACAGAAGATGGTTTATCCGTAATACACCTCCCGTTATTGTTCTAAAACAAATTATCTTCCGTCATTGTTATGCTATCTTATTGAAATGAATGATTTTGCTTAAAACTGTTATTACGGTTCAAGATGAAAAATTAGCTACATCATTGTTATGATTTACGACAGACACAAAGTTTGAACTATGTTTTGGAAAGTAGTTGATAATTAGACAGTAAAACTAATCTTAGCAGTTGCATGAAATTTCCTAATATATGTAACTTGCAGCAACTTGGTCTTGTATATAATTTTTGTGTAACATCTACATTGTGTGCAATATGTGGTGGTTTATATATGTGTATATAAAGAATCACACATCCATTGGAAAGAGGTTAATTGTATTCATATCTTTGTAGCTATTTACCTGAGGAGATGAGGAATCCCACTACGTTCAAATGTAAGTCTATTTACACAGCTTTATCTAAGAATATAGTCCCCATTCATTACTTCTACTTCAAAACCGTCTTTTGTTGTAATCACTTGTTGGGCAAGTGTGGAGCCAGGGGGATGGGGGTGGGTGTTTACTGTTATATCTTTAACTCCATAGCATTTGATTCCTTGAACTAATTGTATGCTGTTTTTAATAGGGATGCTGCAAAATCCACAATATCGCCAACAGCTAGAAGACATGTTGTAAGTGCTTTTGTTTATGTATCCCAACTCCTGTTCCCACTTAGTATCCGAATTGCAATATTTTGATCTCATGAGTTTGACCCAAATTATGACTGTTTTCCTCAATTATAATTATCAACCAAATCCCAAGTTTTTGTGGTGGGGGAAAATTACCCATCAATAGGGAACAAGTCAAAGAATATCTGGTATACTCAAGCTAAATGGTTTTGAAATGAACTCAACTAGAGAAATTTTAATCCTTTGATCCTTAAACTGTGAGGAGATAGTAGAGGGTTGTACTAATATGCATTCTGTGCTTTGTACCTCACATATTGCATGGTATCTTATATTAGTCAGCACCTTGGCTCACTTTCTGTATGGAAACCTTGACCATGGTTGACAATACAACATCCTTCCTGCGCCTCAAAAAAATAAAGCAGCTTGCTTTAGTTAGCGATCTTGCCCTTGTTGTTGCAAAGTTTTTAATATAGCAGTTCAGTTGTATATCTGAATGTGTTTGTAATTGAGCCACACATTTATTCATTCTGTATCTATTTCCTATATGTTAATTCATGTGGATTTACATGGATTTACTGGTACCTTAATTGTTGTACTGTCTCATCAAATCTTTAAATCTTGTATATGAATAGCCACAATAAATTTTGTTCAAGGCTCCAACACTGCCATGCCTGCAGAATGCAGAAATGATTTTTAAAATTTATGGGGTCTAAAGTATAGGACGATGAACATTTGGTTTCATTTCTAATGCGCTCTATCGGCAAGGTATTAATTTAATTTTTGTGTTTGACATCTCAGACGTAATATGACCGGAAGCAATGAATGGGACAATCGAATGATGGATTCTTTAAAAAACTTTGACCTTAGCAGTCCAGAGGTCAAGGAGCAGTTCGGTAAGTTTGAAGTAGGTTAATTTGTGTCGGGTTTTCAATTTATTCGGGATTAATAGCACTCATGAATATCATCCTTTCCAAACTTGGTATCTTACTCTGGGTAGTATTTATAAACTGAATAAGCGCATATCTGCAAGTTGGCTCAGTTCCATCTTGCCAGATTGGTGTGCTCTTAGAGCATTGTTGATTTGATTGTTTCAGTATAAACCATAATTCTAAAATTTGTTAATTGAATGATTTCGTCAATATTTGATATTTGTTAAAATTTGTCAATATATGCATGTTTTCCCATTTTGATGTTGGTGTTGGTCATGAAGCTGGCCAACAACTAAGAAGCAGCATGAATGGAAAATAGCCCATCAAACCCAATTACCCAGCCAAGAAATACAAGTACAGCCTCATTGGGTGGGTAAATGATCTAGTTTCATTTGGAAGGTTGAAATGTTGAATGGAAGGTTGTGGTCTTCAAATATTCTTGGCGACACTACATGCAAACACCTTTCACTTTTGAGCATATATTTTAAATTAGAACAGTCTACTGTGTAATGTATAAGTATGTCTTTATTGCAAATCTATTGGTTTTATGACGAACTTCAAACACATGAACATTAAATATCAAATGTCCTTCAGGTTCTATTATTAAGAGCTATCATTTGGCTCTTCCAATATTATCATCTGACTCTGGGAATTTTAAGATATGATACAGCTGATTTAAAGTCATGAAAATTGGTTCTTTAATTTATTTTTTATTTTTTCTTTTAAACTGAGGTTAGTGTGTATGAGACCTTGCAATTATTATAATTCAGGAATTTCAAGGGTATTTTTGATTTATTTGATATATGATTGGAATTCTATAGAATAGAATAATAGATCAAGTTATGCTGCCTGTATTTTGTTTAATTCGTTTTAGCTTATGTTATACAGATCAGATTGGGCTTACACCTGAACAAGTTATTTCAAAGATAATGGCGAATCCTGATGTTGCTATGGCATTTCAAAATCCAAGAGTTCAAGCTGCCATAATGGATGTATGTGTTTCTAGACTACTTGGAGTTAATTTAGAATGTCCTTTCTTTTAAAAAACACGCTTTACAAGTGTACATTTAAACAAACATATCAATCTGTAAAGTTTTATTCAAGGATGATGTTGACAAGACACAAACAACTAATTATGACGCGTGTTGCATAATACTAATTTTTCAAGTTATTCTGTTTCTTGTGCAGTGTTCACAGAATCCAATGAGTATTACAAAATATCAAAATGATAAGGAGGTATGTTAGTTTTGTTTTTTTTTTTTTCTTTCTTTCTTGTGCAATGTTGTTATAGTTATACAATTTAGAGCCGGAATTAGTTGCAAACTTTTGGATAATTAGAGGAAGTATTATATATGGAATTAGAAAGGTTATTGAGTCGCTACATGTATACAATTTCATTCTTGTGTTGTGTTTAAGGTACTTAAATAAGATGTCTTGGGACCAACGCCTCCCGCAACTAAACATATATGCAACCTTTATGACCTAGATTCCATATTGAACAATCAGATGTGACTTTTGGCTGTGTTCTAGTGCAGCACTGTATCTTTTCTGTTTTTATTTTGAAGATTGCACAAAAGGATTTGCTTGCAATTTGACTTTAAATTGATGCTTGAGGTTTTAAGCTTTGGGACAAGTCGATGTGCTATAAGATGGTGGTTGTTATATCAAAAATTAATGACCTTTTGTTTTTTTATTTTCATATCAGGTGATGGATGTCTTCAATAAGATATCGGAGCTTTTCCCCGGGGTGTCTGGCTCACCTTGAGCAGGAATTCATTTTGAGTTAGTAGTTAGATGTCCCTGGTGTGATCAATGGATGAATTGAAAGCAAAATGTCGCTGTGGGAGCAAGTGTATATTGAGTTTTGAAAATCTTTCTAGCATCCTTTAGTTTTGTGCGTTTTTCTAGTTGTATTCGAAAACGTTATGTAGCAAATTCTGAACAATTCTAGCCAATAAACTTGATAGGATTTACAGACTTGCCTATTGAAGAAATTTCAAGCACATGTAGACTGGGTCATGCCGTAGACAACGTGTGATACATATATCAAGTGATTGAATTTGAGTTGCATTCATAATTTCATATATAACTAATTTGTATCCGTGAATCATAGGTCATGCAAAATACATGAATAGGACCAAAATTCTAACCAGAGAAAGGAGAGAGTGAGAAACTGAGCTAGTTAACTTCTACAATCCGAATGTTTTATGGGTCATTGAGGTAAGTTGCTTTTTGGTGTTCAAGTGTGCATTGATGGAAGCTTCCAAAGGGTCTAGAGCTTCTTGGGGATGTGGTGCCCTTCTAGCAGGAAGGGATACCATGGCGGGCAGATCAGTAATGGGAGATTAGGATGAAGTAGATGTTTGCAGCGAAATGTATTCCAAAATGTCAGTTCACATGTTTATTAAGGCTCCATGAAGCCTTGAGCTTTGGCTCATGCATGTCCACAGAGGAAACCGATAATAGAACCACATAATAGCTCTAGGTGAATACTAGGAAACAGAAAAATAGCGATTCAAATATCTCGAAGTTCTTCTTTGGAGGGGGAAAGGAAGATCTATTGCTTTCTCATGTATAAGTAGTCAGAATCTGTTCTTCCAAAGTGGAAGGTCCTTTTGAGCAGGCATCAAGGCATATCAAAGCAGGGAAAACCAATTTTAGTATCATGAGCCAACGTCTATAAGTTTATCATATGATAAACTTGCTACCATAAAGCAAAAAACTTCCAGGGCAACTTTAGCATACACCAAGCATGCAACTTTGAAGAGCATACCAACCTTAGCTGACTTTGAATCAAGTGTTACATCAACTACAAATACAATCTTCAAATTATAGCCGACACAGGTAAGCTTGCAAGAAGTAAACAGCACAACTAAAAAGATGACCTTCATGCATTAAGTTCTCTTTTTTTTTTTTGAAAAGAAGTTCTCCTCTTTGAATGGTAAGGGATGTAATAGAATTATTTAGGGTCGACCATTCCCCGGTTATCATTAGCTGAGTGACCTCATAGCGACAAGGAATGCAAGTAAGCATTAAGCTTCCATCTCGTTAGCTTTCTTCCTCCGAAACAGGACCAATGACCAAGTTATTTCCGAGACATGACTAGGCACCACAAGCAAATAAATCACATGTTAGAGGTGCACAAAATGGTATTGTTAGAGCTGTTGTTTTACCCCATGTAACCAGTCTGAGATTACAAATGGTGAAAAGATTGTTATCAAAAACCCCATTAAGATCTTTTAAACTACGAAAACAAGTTGAATTTGGGTTGAAACTTTCCTAGTGAAATGTTGGATTAACTTTCTGATGGTAGGAATCAATGTAGCCATCTCGGACTCTGGTGATTTCTGGAGCAGGTGGGACGTTGATGCCTTGATCATCCCCAACAGACAAACAAGACATGTAGAGAAATGAACGGCAATGGAGAGTCGAGTGCGCCTAGGTTACCGTAGAACGTGACAAGATGAAACTTGCTCTCAAAAACTGTTATCATTTTGCGAAATTGCTTCATGTGTGAATATCTTGATGCTTTGTTATGTTTGATTTTACACACTGAAGTTGCTAGGATTGTATTCGATGATTGTCTTGCCATATAATAAAGTTCTATCTCCCAAAATACATGCCTTGTTGGTATCATTGAGAAATTGCGCAGTGAGTCAAAAAATGTACAAGTGTAGACCGTTTTCTAGGAAGAATAATGTAGGAATTAGGATTTGTTAGGGAAAAAGAGGTATGTCCCTGTTTATATATACCATCTCAAATCAAACACAGCTCAAGTAGGCAAACATATATGTACCCAATAATATCATTTCAGATTAGTAACACAAATACGGCAAACTTCATGTGATACGAATAGCTATGGAAACATCAACAAGTTCGAATTTCTTTTGTATGGTGGAGGTTAAGTAACCAAAAGATTACACTTACAAACATTCATAAAGGATGGTTATGCTAACCATTTAGCTCCATTCCATTGATTCAAGTAAAAGAATGATTGGTCAAGTATAAATCTTTGATCTGCACGTACTCAGACTTTGAAAACTCATTCACAGTAGTCATCCAATAATACCAACCTGAATTACAGAAAAGTAGTACATTCAATGTCACCATCGGAAAAATGCACCCGCAAGGCCGCAAACACGAGTACAATTTCTTGTCGTTCCAGTCTCTAATAAACGAGATGCCTTGTGTAGAATTTGAAGCACCTGTGTTTGGAACACCCTCAGAAAAATGAAAGTTATGAAACACCTGCAATGTATTAGTCTATGACCACTTTCTAAGTAGGGCATTTTCCCACTTTCAGCCGTAGTTGTTTCTTATTACTAACACCTCAGTCACTTCTTAGCAAATCCATACCTTCACCAACGGCTAGCATGAGTCGATCCACCTCCTTTAACTAGCAACGCCTTTACCTTCTCTACCTAGCATTCTTATAACTTGATCGGAATTCCTTCGTTACAATAGAAGCAGACGTGATGTGGATTAGAGTTATCCATGACCCAAATGAATACCATTTCAGGGAAAATGACCTGTCTTTGAAGTGTTAATTGATTTGAGCAAAGAGGTGCCAAAACTAGTACTAGATGGTCATTGACTATAAACTTCAAAATACAATCTAGGTGACCAATTCTCTAAATATCCCGGCAACCACAGTATTCCAGCACCATTCGCTCACTGATCATTCCCCAACAGAAGACCATTAAATCCAATATCGAACTGTAAAACAGCCTCAACCGTTCATATACTGCTTCATGAAAATTTGACCCAAAAAAAAAAAAAAAAACACCACCTAAATAACATATGAATAATGTGAAACAGGCCAAGAAACAGAAGTCGGAGGAGAGTAATCTGCTTACCATAAGTATGTGAATGTTATTGATCCAATATTATGGACCTTTGCCGCATCTTCTTCATACAAAATAGAAGATGAATATTGTGGTACACACCAAAAAGTGTATGCAAGGAATCTTTAACTCTACCATGCCATACCAACGTCAATGACAACATCCACACACTATCTTTAACAGTTGTGCATACAACACAAGCAACTAATCCTGCAATTTCATCCTCCAGATGAGAGGATTATCTTGTGTCTAACTATAATGACTCATACTCCAGGCATTGGGAATTGGGTGGTAAGAGCTTCAACTTTAGTCTGCAGATCTGAAACTCGATCAATCAGAGGGAATTCAGGGGTTGCAACATACTTTAAAAACTCTTGTAGCTTTGATGCTGGGGCTTTGTCTTTGGCATCAATTGCTATCCGCACACCTTCATGAATGTAGTCTGCTGTTGCTATGAAGTCTTTCTCAGTGAATCCTCGTGTTGTCATGGCAGGTGTTCCAATGCGAATACCTCCAGGCATTAGAGCACTTTTATCACCTATACAGAAGACAATACAAGTCAAATAAAACCACAATTATGCAAACAAAAAAGAATATGACCTCAGAGCTAGGTGAGTAGCCCTCCAAAAACAAGGCTGCGGAAGGTCAGGCTCTTAGACTCACCAGGTACTGAATTCTTGTTAAGGGTAATAGAAGCCATGTCGAGAATTTTCTCCACCCGAGCACCATCAATGCCCTATTAATAAAGGAGAAGATTTTCATACACCAAAAAGAAGACAAATTAGGAATTCTTTATATTAAAATAAACATCAACAAAAAAAATTTAAACTAGCCAGACAAAAGCACACAAGGAGAAATATGAAGCAAGGAAATCATAAGCCTCTTGGCACAAGCATGTCAAATTAGGTTTTATGTTTTTGCAGTAGAGTTGATTTGTCAGATTTTTTGTCTGACGTTTATCTAGAAGCTTTCTCTTTGGTGGATGAATTTCATTGGTTAGAAGCATTTTTTTTTCCACTTTCTTTATAATTCAAATAATAAACCCACTAAAACCTCCATGAACACTACAAAAACCTTAAGTACATAGCATGGTATGTTGAACACTTAGAGAGCAGAACAACCTTGACTTACACTTTTGCCTATGAATATACTGATGTATGTGCGATACTGCCTAAACGAAAACACTCATAAATGAAATATCTGTCAAATAATGCCCACATTCAGCACAATTTCTCATACAAGGAACAATCGATATGTCGCGAAGACTGCAAAACTATAACAAATATACTTACAAAGGGCCGCAGATCCACAAGAACCAGGTGATTATCACTTCCACCAGAAACCAGCTTGTATCCGAGTTCGACCAATCGGCTTGCAAGAGCCCTACAATTAGAGACCACCTACAAGAGAGAAGCCATAATACATTAGGAAAATGACTTGAACCAATTTTCACATCAATACAATATAATTGAAGTACCTGATTCTGGTAAGCCTTAAATTCTGGGGACTGAGCATGCTTCAAGCAAACTGCAAGGCCCCCAATAGTGTGGTTATGAGGACCACCCTACATCAAGAAGCCAAGCCTTTTATATCCACATTCAAATAATAAATGTTGCTTGCAGAAAAAATAACAAATGAGTGGAACAAACCTGTAAACCTGGGAAAACTGCGTTGTTGATCACAGTTTCTAAATCAACACCAAGAACTGGATCCTTCTTGAAGAATATCATTCCTCCTCTTGGACCCCTTAGAGACTGAAAACAATGTATGAAATTATTAGAACATCCAATCGTGGACAACAAAAAGTAAGTGGTTTTCTATTTATGTATGATTATTCATTGGGTCTATCGAATCTAGGAAAAAAATGATACATAAGCCTATAAACAAGTCCACTACCATAAACTTTCCAATCTTGGATTCAGTTGGTGAAATATAAATACATGAGATTGAACTAGACCTTGTGAGTTGTTGTAGTCACAATATCACAGTATTCAAAAGGATTGGCAACCACAGAAGCAGCAACAAGCCCACTTATGTGAGCCATATCCATCATAAGAAAAGCACCAGCAGCATCCGAAATCTTCCAATCCAAATCAGATATAACTCATCAGTTGACAAAGAAAATCAGAGTAAAATATTTAATGAAATTCATGTTATGCACTGTAAATGAAATCATTTATATGGAGTATAGACATCAGAATCATAACCTTCCTCATGCGAGGATAGTCAAAATCTCGAGGATAAGCACTTGCCCCGACAATAATGAGTTTTGGTCGAAATAGTGTTGCTGTTTTCTCAAGCATGTCATAGTCAATCAGACCTGGATATATTTTATTTTTTGGGGGGAAAGACCAAGAACCCAAGAGATTAAGTATTTTATCCTTAGTATATCATAAAGAAAACATATTCTAATGAGAAATATAATGCAGAACCTGTGGATTCATCAAGTCGGTATGGCATGGACTCAAAATAAATAGATGTTCCTGATACACGTCTTTTAGGAGTCATAAACCCATGAGACAGATGTCCACCATGTGGCAAGTCCAATCCCTAAGTCACAGTCACATATTGATAATTTAGCATAAAGACCAACCACACTCGTACAACGGGAAAAAAAAAAGGGAGACCTTACCATGATACGGTCATGAGGGTTGAGAACTGCAGTATAAACCTCAAAATTAGCAGGAGAACCGGATAATGGTTGAACATTGACGCCCCACTTCTTTCCGTCTAAGTGAAATGCATCGAGGGCCCTTTTTTGGCATAGTGTTTCAAGCTCATCGATGTGCTCATTTCCACCATAGTACCTGAAATGTGCAACTGACTTGTACATCAACAGTAAATATTGCAGCTAAAGATATCAATTGGAGTTCATTACTCAGACTCCTGAAGAAGAACATCACTCGAGCTGTGTACCTTTTCCCAGGTAATCCTTCTGAATACTTGTTTGTGAGACATGAACCAACTGTCTCCATTACTGCCCGAGAAGTGAAATTCTCTGAGGCAATAAGCTCGAGGCTTTTGAACTGCCGCTCTTTCTCCTTTTCTATAATGGCAAGCACCTCAGGGTCAGCCTCGCTTAAGGCATTGTCTACAAAACTACTTCCATTATCTGCATGGAAAATAACAAAATTGAACAAGTCAGACACAAGTCCTGCTAGCAGTAATAACATATTTGTCATGACTTGTACACAGCTCTCTAGATATCTTTACACAAATGCTGCTTTTGCTTCTTAAGTGTGCTAAACATGGTAAAATAAATACACACTGGCTATGCAGTGCATCAAAATCAAGCAAGGCAATGAGAGAGAAAGTGACCTGGCATTAAATCCTACTATATAAGAATTAAAAGTATTCTACCAAATCTCAATTAAATTTCAATAAGACCATACAAGAACAGATTATATTGATAGTAATTCAATCTTTTAAGCATAGTTACCTCCAAATTTAGGCACCTGCACTGAAGCAGGAGAGGACGGCATCCCAGTAACCAAGCTTCCTTGGATGTTAGAATAAGATCTAGCCGTTTTTGCAAAATTAAGGTTAACTTGATGTGGAAATCCACTAATGCGCCCTTCATTTGGAAAAGCTGCTCCTCTAAGCCATGTGGGCTGTTGAACGGAACCCATAACAGCAGATCCACTGCATGCCTGCATCTTGGCTATACGTCACAAGCTTCCTACAAGAAAATTTTAAACAGTTAGCAAAAGTATAACTGGCGCCAAATACTCACACATATATAGATACTCGCAAGCAAGAAATGTGTGCTTTTTTGTCTTGGCACTTTAGCTAGTTTTAAAAAAGAGCTTAAACGCACAATATGAGATTCTTTTCACTCTTGCAGTCCTACCAGAAGATCGATAAAAACACATGAATACATGACTTAAGCCACAATTCCTCCTTTCAAGTATAGCAGAAAAATTCAAAACCCCAATTCGAGACTGAAAGATTAATGAAGAACACTAACGACAAAAGACATAGAATCTAATAGATACACAGTAACAGAACCAAAAAACATTATCTGGTTTTTACTTGTGTTATTGACAAGATTGAGTTAAAGCCAAAGTAGCAAGAGAACCCAATACAAACAAAACCAAACCATAACAGAAGGAACAAATAAAACAACAGAGAAACAAGTAAAAACAGAGAACTGTGTACCCTATTCAAACAAGAGAAGAAACGAAGTGAGAACTTACACACTGAATTAGAGGAAGTTGGGTGGTGGTAAACAAGGGAGGCGGCGAGTGTTTTGCTTTCCTTTTATTCTGGGTTTGGTTTGGGGTTTTGAGGAGTTGTGACAGGTTAGTCCCGCCGAACCATTAACTTGTTTTTTATTCTATTTTTCATATTCTAGGGCTATTTCTGTCCGTCCAAACAAAAATTTCGCCAACAACAAAGATAACAAAGTTTAATAGTAGTCTACGTCTTATCGAAATCCAGTCATGTTCGAGAATAAAATAGGGCCCCGTTTGGAAATGAAATTTGGGTTCGTATCGAAAGGGTTTAAAAAGCTGGTGATGCGCTGATGTGAAAATAATCAACTCTTTTGAGCCTTTTTTAGGCTCCGTTTGTAACCAAACTCTCATCAAACCTTCGAGAAGAATAGTCCAGATTCTCAATTTCTCATCAACAATTCACAGTAAGTATTAAAAAAATTGAAAAAGAAAAGCAGAAAGTTGTCATAGCCTTCATACTTACAGTCACAGAGTTAGTGAGTTACTGTGAGTTGCCTGCTGTGGAACTGTGGAAGAGATGGCTGATGCGCGCCTGCGCTTGACGACTGTGGGCTGTGGCGTGTGGCCCCGCTGCGCCTGACGCCTAGAAATTTCAGAGAGTTAGAGAGGGAACCGAGAGGAGAGGAGAGGAGACGAGAGACGATCGAGAGAGATTCCTCAGACGAGAGACTGAGAGAGTCTGTTCTATATGTATCCGGTTTCTTTTCGTATCCGGTTAGGGCCCTCTGTTTTTATTTATCTCAGTGTGGTTTCCTTAGAGACTTTTCTAGTCATTTTTCTTTTCTTCTTTTTGTTTTTCCAAAAAATAATAATAATGGGTTATCCTAGATTCCCATGAGGGGATTACTCCTCACCCCTATATTCAGCTTCAGTGGATCTTCCTTCACCAAGACTCAACTTGAGGAAATTTTGCCTTGGCAGGATAATGAACGTTAATTTTAATTTTAAAAATTTTATTTTCATTAACAAAATCAGATTTTTAAATTTTTAAGCCAACTTAAACAGCAGAAAGACAATTATATTTTTAATAAATTAAATAAACTACAATAGACCATTATATGAGTATATTATAAAATAAAGCTTTTATGACCTGATTCTCATTACCAATGACGTTGACGGGGCTCCGGCGATTGTTGATCGGGCTCCGGGGGCCGTTGACCGGGCTCCGAGGGCTGTTGACCGAATTTCGACGACTGTTGACCGGGCTTCAGGGATCGTTGACCGGACACTGGCGATAAGGTGTCTATTAAGGGCAGTAGAGAGACTATTGGGAGCAGTAGGACGTCTATTGGGAGCAATATGAAGTCTGTCCGGAGGCCGTTGACCAGATTCCGACGATAGGGTGTATTAGGGAAAGTAAGGAGTCTATTCGGGGCAATAGGGAGTTTTTCATGAGGTTTATTGGGTGTAGTAGGGGGTGCGTCGGGGGTCTATTGAGGGCAGTATGACCACCTATTGGGAGCAATATGACCTCCTATTGGGTGCAGTATGACTTAACTATGTACTTCAGTCACTTATAGCAAGTCCCTATTGGAGGCAATATGACCACCTATTGGGGTCAGTAAGACCTCTTATTAGGCGCAGTAGGGGTCTGTCGGGGGTTCTATTGGGGGCAGTAGGGGGTCTTTTGGAGGCAATATGCACGGGGTCTGTCCAGGGGTCTACTAGGGGCAGTAGGACCACCTATTGAGGTCAGTAAGACCTCAGACCTCCTATTAGGGGAAGTAAGGATCTACTGGGGGCAGTAGGAGGATCTACTAGGGTCAGTAGGACCTCCTATTGAGGGCAGTATGAGTCTACTGGGGGTAGTAGGACCACCTATTAGGGTTAGTAGGACCACCTATTAGGGTTAGTAGGACCACCTATTGGGGGCAGTAGAGGTCTACTAGGGCCAGTAAGAAGGTCTACTAGGGCCAGTAAGAGGTCATGTTAGGGGTCTATTGAGGTAGTAGGAGGTCATGTTGGGGGTCTATTGAGGCAGTAGGGGGTTTGTCGGAGGTTCTATATATTAGGGGTAATAGGGGGTCATGTCAGGGGGTCTATTGGGGGCAGTAGGAGGTCATGTCGGGGTCTATTGGGGCAATAAGGGGTTCGTCGCGGAGTCTATTGGGGTCAGTAGGACCTCCTATTAGGGGCAGTATGACCCTTGAACTTAACTATGTGCTTCAGTCACTTATAACACGTCCCTATTGAGGGCAGTATGACCACCTATTGGGGTTTAGTAGAACTTTCTATTGAGGTCAGTAGGACCTCTTATTGGGGACAGTATGACCCTTGAACTTAACTGTGTTTTTCAGTCACTTATAACAGGTCCCTATTGAGGGCAGTATGGGCTCTGTTTTGGGATCTATTAGGGGCATATGGGTATGTCGAAAGGTATATTGAGAGTAGTAGGAGGTTTATTAGGCCCAGTAAGGAGTATGTCGCAGTTCATAAACTATTTCTAAAATTACCATCAAAACTAAGTACAACAACCGAGGATAGATGAACCTATAATTTCTAAATTCATGAACATTTCTCATCAAAAATGCTGAGTGGTGGTACATGATACTCTAGAATCGAAAACAAGCTTTTCACTGTAGAATCAAAAATCCTTTTATAAACAAAAGGAAACAACAAAAAGCATAAACAATGCTATAATTGTTTCATCCAAAACCCATAATCAACATAAACCAATGACTTGAATCATAAAACAAAGCTTATAGAACAAACTTTAAGAAGTCAGGGGATTACAATCAACTATCACCCATTCAGGTTCATTGAAACAAGAAGACAAACAAGCTATTCAAGATTGTTTGTGATGATTAATCACTTGACCGCATTAAAGTGACTTCAAATTTAAAAAAAAATCGAATACATGCCGAAGATGAGGAACAAGCAGGGTTGGATTTCAAATGAAAGTGTCTAAACCAGATGAAAATTAATCTTGCAAGAAACATGGCAAATGGAAACCGGTGCTGGTGCTCGGCAAACCCTTTATAGGTGACAGAGAACTGATGGAATCCATGTTCCGAGTGTCGAGTATTAGATCTAACCTCGTTGGCTTCGAGGCTTCGAGGCTTCGCAACCCAAAGGCATGGAGGGACCGACGGGATGCTTGGACGACGATGCCCGACGACTTGCAGGAGCGGAATGACGAGATTGAGATCAATGGGGTATGGGAGGAGAGAGAGAGAGAGAGAGAGGGGGGTCTGAATAAGACGGAGACATGAGAGTGAGAGGAGAGATTGGGGAGTGAGGGTATTATGGTCAGCAAAAATAGGTCAAATGCTAAAAATTTGGTTAGTGGGAAAACACTCTTAAAGTATATAGGGTTGATGGGAATTTTAGATTCTTGTTTTGTTAGTGGAAAAAAATCTCTAAAATTAGGGTGGAAGGGAATTTTCCCTTAACTTTATTCAGATTTACTTAGAGCAGATTTCGACTCATCCAAGCTCATCCAAGTCCGCTTTTGGGTTTCTCCTCACTTAGATTCCTCTTGAGAAAATTTTGATGATTTTCGTTGACAAGAAAATACAAACAATATGTGAACAGATGTGCAAACAATAAACGACAATTCATATAACTCATTGCCGAATCAATTTTGTATGAGAAAGTTCAAACTTGTCAAATGATCATTATTTTTGAAATAGTCGGTTACGACTTTTATAAATTTATGTAAAGTGAAGGCCTAAAATAGTCATTACATATTTTAACGCTATCATCTACAAATAAACAAGTAGTTGTGAGACAAGCCTCTCATAGTACATATGATAGGCTACCATTTAATCGTATTCACTCATAGAGCCCTCTAGGACCTAGTATCCTAAAGGGTGAACCCACAAGAAATTTAAACAAATTGAAGTAAAACTAGAAACAAAACAAGAATAAAATAGTTAATGGACTAGGGCCAAGAAACCTAAACCCAGAAGATAATGGCCCAAAGACAGTCTTAAGCAGACCCAATAACATAAGGCCCATGAAGCAAATCTGGACCAAGTCCACCAACCTTCTCCTCCATTGTATGATCTCTCTGACCGGCTCCGATGACTCCAACCTTCACCACCACAACCTGAAACAAGCCGCAACGCCACAAGTCCAAACCACCACGGAGATCACCTTTGTTGAAATCAAGCTCTTCCATCACGCAAGAATCTACATCCACAGGTGATTACCAGTCTCAAATCGAGCACCCACCATCTTCCTCTAACCCAGTCAAATATGATTTAAACCTTGTGCATAAAATCAAACCCGAAGAAGTCCACGGACAATTGCTTCTAGACCAAATTTGATCTAGACCTTGCTTCGATACTCCTTGTCTAACAGCAAACAAAGAGTAAGGCCGAAGGCCCGCTCCCATCGTCGCCGAAAGAGACACGAATGGACGAGGGATTAGCCACCGCCTCCTTATGGTTTTGAGAGAGAGGTGTGTCAAATGATCATTATTTCATTAAGCAATAGTCCTTATACTTAAGTTGTCCCTGATAAGTCTTTCGCAAGAAAATTAAAGTTGTCACATACATGTTGACCGAAAACTGTTAGAAGCCGTCGCGTAAATGATTTTTAGTGAGGAATTTCAAGTTGTCACATATACATTAAGCGACAAAGCGTGAAGATCCTAACCTAATTGATAATTCACGAGAAAAATTAAAGTTTTCACATAAAACATTAACCAATAACTTGTGGAAGTCGTCACCTAATTGAGAAAATTCAGTTTTACATAATTATCAAGTGACAACCGCTAGAAGTTGCACCTTTTGTTTTTGTTTTTGAGATACTGTAGAAGTTGCACTTAATTTGTCTTTTGCAGCCTAGTATAGTTTGATGTAGGAGCATAAGTCTCTCTTTGTAAGTGAGAGGTCGTGAGTTCGACTCACAATATTGTAACACATTATTTATGCATTTGAACAAAAAAAAAATTGTCTTTTGCAAGAAAATTAAAGTTGTCACATAAACTTTAACCGACAACTCATAAATTTTGTCGTCTAATTAGGTTTTAGTGAGCAAGTTCAGATTTTCTCATAAACATGAAGTGACAACCCGTTAAAGTTGTTGCCCAATTAATTTATTGCGAGGAAGTTAAGATTGTCTAATTAAAATATTAACCGACAACTTGTAGAATTTGTCTCTAAATCAATATTCAACAACTAAAACCTAGTTGTCACATAAAACATTAAGCGACTATCTGAGGATGTCGTCGCCTAATTAATCTTTTTCGAGGAAGTCTAAGTTGTCATGAAAATGTTAACAGATACTTCAAAAAATAAAAAATGTTGATAGAAAATTGGTAAAAGTTATCGCATAATTGATGAGGAATTGGATGTTATAGAATGTCGTATAAGTAACAACTGCTAATTTGCAGTAAAGACCTACTCTATGATGAAAAGCTTGTTGTTGCCAATGATATTATCCTTAACAGATGAAATTTCTCGCATTTGTCAGGATTTTGCGACGAATTTCGGATTGTCACAATGAACTACTCGCCTTTTAATATTTTTCTGTTGTAGTGATATATTAGTTCTCTTATGATCTTATCCATTAGATAACCTTATTTACCAAGCCAAATGTAATCTTGCCCAGAAAGGACAGGTTAATCGTGCCCAGAAAATACATAAACAGAGGTAGATGACGACAGAGAAGGAGAAGGTCAAGGTACATGTGGCCACATGAAAATATTTATATTTCTTAAAATCTACATCGTTCATGTAATCTAACGGTTTGTTTTTAAAAGTCCTCATTGAGTCCACAAATTTGCGGTCCGCAATAGAACGGCCTCCTACTGATATATATTCCATGAAAGAAATAATGTCATTTAGGTGAGAGGTTTTAATAAGCAATCAATGTTTTGACGAAAATATACAAAAGGACGAGACATAGAGAATATGAACTCTTACCCTTAACTTCTCGTTAAGAACTAACCATCGATTCATATCTGCAACCTGCAAACAACATTCACACACACAAGGCTAATTATATCATAGATCTGACTCCTTCGGACTAATTAGGAGTTTAGGACTACTTGATTTTGATTTAGCCAATAGGAACTACTTGATTGAACTAATGAAACTTGAGTTGGATTAGTAGGAATAGTAGGAATATGGCTGCACGTCCTGCCAAGCAAAGTGAGAATCATTCACGGGTCCTCCCCCAGTTGGTTACTTACCTTAGTAGTTCTAAGCACGACTTTCTCCTTAGCTACTCTCTTGCGCGTCCCAGCTAAGCTACAATCACACCTTAATACTCACTCTCTAATTTCTCTTTGTATTTTTGCAACAATAGATAGTCACACCACTCCACTAAATAGAGTTGAACTCATTAATCAATTAGTTTGTAATTTCAACTTTCAAACATTTTGTAAGGAGCTACGTACTTGCCCTCTTTTGAAACATGTATTAAATTAGGGAGGTCAAAAAATATGATAATGTCGTCGAGGAGCGTATATTTGAAGGGTGCGTCAAGCTATTTAAGGGCATCAAGAACCAAAGACAAGACATCCCATTCTAAGTTTCAATTTGTCAGTAACATAGATTGAGTAGTAACAGAGAAAAAGACGACGTTCTAACTCGAGTGATATAGTGAAGATGGCGATTCTGCAAGCTTTCTTGATAGGCTTGTGCACCATTGCTTTTTATCAAAGTTCAGTTAATGCAAAGTTTTCGAAGAGCATGTACATCACCTGGGGTCAGCAGCATGCTGCAATTCAAGGCAATGGCGAAGATGTCCAACTCGTGCTCGATCAAACTTCAGGTTAGAGCTACTTGTTCCTTTGATTTAGTGTGCAAATGCATAAAGGCATTATCGTATATGCAATTCTTTAGGGATTCAATGATGCATTTTAAATACACAGCATTTGGGATTTATGAGTAAAAATGTTAATTGAAAACATAAGGACGTGTGACACTAGGGCCAGCATCTGCCATGCACTAATCAAACTACACTACCATCTTTTGTTATGCAGGATCTGCTGTTCAATCAAAGAGAGGTTTCTTATTCGGAAGCATTGAGATGCTCATTAAGTTGGTACCTAATAATTCTGCAGGCACAGTAACAGCTTTCTATGTAAGTTAACTTGAGCAAGATGCAAATTCATTATAAAACACCACATTTCTGTCTCAAATTCATCGTTAAATTTCACATACTTTAGATATTGACGCAAACTTCCTTTCCTTCTACGATGATCATAAGTCAAATTTTAAGTCGATCACCTAGGACCAACATAATGACACTTGCTAATTTCCCATATATACTTTTTACAGCTCTCATCTACAGGAAGCAAACATGACGAGATAGATTTCGAATTCTTAGGAAACGTTTCTGGACAACCTTATATTATCCACACAAACATCTATACACAAGGAAATGGAAGCAGAGAGCAGCAGTTTTACCTCTGGTTTGATCCAACAGCTGATTTTCACAACTACACCATACATTGGAACCCAACAACAGTTGTGTAAGTATCTTATGCGGACTTTCTTTATGTAAACATGATCTTTCTGTGTTGTACCAGAGACCATTGACATGCTTATATGCTGCTTTGGTGCTACCACAACCTATAAAAACACTATGGTCTCACTACCATTCACTATATTCTTACTACTGGCAAAAATCATGGGACCAATTACCAACTTCCTAACCTTTAATTGAACTTCTATGATTTTAGGTGGTACATCGATGGACTGCCAATTCGTGTATTCAGAAACTACGAAAACGAGGGCATTGCTTACCCCAGCAAGCAAGGGATGAGGGTTTACTCCAGCTTATGGAACGCAGATAACTGGGCAACCAGAGGCGGACTAGTCAAAATCGACTGGACCAGCGCCCCATTCATAGCTAGATTGCGCAATTTCAGAGCGAGAGCTTGCAAGTGGGATGGACCGAGCAGTATCACGCAATGCGCCGCAGCAACTCCTGCGAACTGGTGGACATCTCCTATATACAAGCAGCTGAGCAATGCTAAGTTAGGCCAGCTGAAATGGGTTAGAGACAATCACATGATCTACGACTACTGCAAAGACACTAAACGATTCAACGGAAACATGCCTGTGGAATGCTCCAAACGACAATTCTAATCCCAACCTAAGTCGACAGACAACCAAGCCATCGCAACAAAGCTCAAGATCCTGCATCAGTTTTCTCAACTGCCAATTCACAACTCAAAAATAATAAATGTTCTTGTGGTTTCATATGTTTTTGGTTTCAACCTTGTCATTTATTCATTTGTTCCCATTTCTCTAATTTCCGTTTTTTCATTCTACTAATAAAAAAGTTCTCTTAACTTTTCCCTTTCATTTCTCATAGCCAAAGGCCCAAAGCTAGTACAAAAGATAAGGATAAATTTCAAAGGGAGCTGTATCCCAACAGATTGCAGTTACTTCCCACACCTTCTCTTTACGTGCCTCTATACGTGCAAAAAAAAAAAAAAAAGCATGTCTTCCCCAAAACTGCTTAAAACTGTTAAATGGTAATCACGCACCCTCTCAAAATCTCATACATTTTGATCGACAAAGCTCTAAAAGTTGTGATTGCACAGAAGAAATTCAAGGTCATGCTCTAGATAACTTTTCCTTAACAATTGATTTCATTCTACCTCCTTTGTGGTTAGTTGTAGGTGTTTGTCCCAGGTGTTGGTTCAAAGAAAAACGTACGTGGAGGGAGGAAGAGAAATTATTGAAAGCTATCTAAATCTGTTCAATTTGTTAATTGAGTAAGGTATCTTATTTCAGGTAGGTGGTTGTTCGTAAACACGTTGTCATTGTCCTTATTGCAACTGATATTCATTTCGATTTCAAGTATATTCATTCCTTATTATTGAAAGCTATCTAAATCTGTTCAATTTGTTAATTTGAGTAAGGTATCTTATTTCAGGTAGGTGGTTGTTCGTAAACACGTTGTCATTGTCCTTATTGCAACTGATATTCATTTCGATTTCAAGTATATTCATTCCTTATTATTGTATGCGTAATCCAAAATAGGTAGGTGCTGAGGGCAGGATCTGTGTTCTTTAGTCATCTCATTTAATTTTGTCTGAGCAACTTTTACAGTTTTTCGACCCAATCCTAATCAAGTATATATATTGTAGTTTTGAGTTTTAGCTTTCTGATGGCTTCGTTCAATCAAGTCCCACTATATTCGAGAACACACCATGAGTCACCATATCAACCAATAACTAATACAAAGATTAATTAAAGTACCTTCTCAAAAAAAAAGAAGAAGATTGAAGCATATAAACAAAAGATTTAAAAGGTCAAAAACTAAAAGTGAAAAGTTATTTCCTTTTGTTGTAGGATGGCTTTCGAATATATGTGACCGGAACAATACTCTCTCCTACAAACATGTTTAACACCTCATCGCCTTCTTTTGTGATGTGGAATAGCGAATTCACATCATCTAAGGTGATCTCAACTTCATTTTCGTCAAAGATGAACTTGTTGCTCTTAGTGTTGTAGTGCCTCATTATAAGTTCAAAATTCAACTCATGCTTATTTAATTGCATCTCACTCAGCTTTTGTTGTTTAAATGCATCAATCATATTAAAAGTTTGTTTAGCTCAGTAAATCTCATGCTTCTTGAGGGAGTTACTTATTGTATTTTTCCATCATTATTAAAAATGAATGCAATATACACTTCTGTTGCTTGACATCTATCAACATCTTCACCTTCTTCATCATCATCATCATCATCATCTTCTTCTTCTTCTTCTTCTTCTTCTTCTTCTTCTTCTTCTTCTTCTTCTTCTTCTTCTTCATGATGAACAGTCTTAGGCACAGTCTTTTACTTTGTCTTCTTCTCTCATTCTTTTTAGGCCCCCTCCTTTGTTTTTCTTTTCTTATATGTTGTTCGTTCCTCGATATAGTCTTGTTTAGTTGTTTTTTATTCATCTATGTATTCCTCATCATCAGTATTCGCAGTGGCGTAGCTAGAAATATTGATTAGCAGGGTCAAATTTTTAGTATTAATATTAATAGAAAAATAAGTTTTATCAAATAATATAGAAATTCAAATATGATTAATTTCAATTTACCCACCTGAAGTTTGATGTTGACATCATTTCACCCCCCGTACTCTCAATTTTGAATTTTTACCACCCAATCTCTCCAATTTTAGCCTTCCGTCTTCCATCTCTCATGTTTCATCAACTAGCCCGTTAAATCTGAAAGTTGAGGGTTAAAATGGTTATTTTCACACAGCAAAAGGCATAAACTTAACTTATTATACATACAAAGATTTGCCGCCAAAATTTGAACTACCACAAATCCATTAAGTACTAGAATATGAAAACAACAAATTGGCAGCATATTTAGGGAATTCGATAGCATATTTAGGGAATTCCAGTAAAAAAAACCTGCTGCATATATGTGAAAGAACAAATGACAATCACAACCATATATAGATTTTAAAGGAGTCTTCATATATTACATATAATAAATTAGTGCATACATGCATTGTCTTGAGCATTATAACCCTAATGGGTGACCATGAATTTACATCCATTAAACTAAAAAGGAAAACAGAAAGTTGGCTTAGGCTATAGCTCTAATCATTTTGTCAAAAAATTAGAGCTAGCAACTGATTGACATAACTCAAAGTTGCATAAAAGGCAGCAACATTAACAAACCTAATGTCACAAAGTTCAAGACATGCTAACAAGACAACATACAAGACTTACGTCTATTTTTTCCATCGTTGATCTGATTCTTGTAGATGACCTAGTAGATGTTGCTTGTCTAGATGATGAAGGTTTAGGATGTTGGTTTACCCTTGTTGGAGTAGGAGTTATAGCTCTTGATATTGCCGGAGTAGAAGTTGTTACCCTTGACATTGTTGTAGTAGTAGCAGCAGAAGGTCTTGAAGTTGTTGCAGATCTACTATTTGATCCTCTTGACACATTAGATTTTTTTGTTGCTGCTGTCTGTTCTACTTTCTTTAAATCTCTTTTTTCCTATATAAAGACACACCATTACACGTAACAAATACCCCAACCCCAATTGTTGGAGTAGGAGTTATAGCTCTTGATATTGCCGGAGTAGAAGTTGTTACACTTGACATTGTTGTAGTAGTAGCAGCAGAAGGTCTTGAAGCTGTTGCAGATCTACTATTTGATCCTCTCGACACATTAGATTTTCTTGTTGCTGCTGCTGCCTGTTCTGCTTTCTTTAAATCTCTTTTTTCCTATATAAAGACACACCATTACACGTAAACAAATACCCCAATAGTTAATAATGCATGCAACAACCACAAGTAAAGCAAGATTGTTACCTTCAGCCTTTGTGCCATTAGTTGTATCTTCTTCCTCAAATCATTTGTTCTCAATGGTCCCTATTTGCTAGTGTTGTTCTACAACACATACACACAAATGACAATAGACACACCAATAACCAAATTTCACGATTTAGAGAGGTATAAAGTTCATACCTGAGTTTGAGATGTAGATGCATCCAACTTTCTCTTCTTGGTACTGCTTGTTAAGGTCTTGTCCTTGGGTGGCAAGTGTCGATGACAAGTCTTCCTATTATGACCAATTTGATTGTAGTTGCAACACTTAAGAGACCTTTGAATTTTGCTAAGCTTGGTACCATCAGTGACTGCCTCCCTTTTGAATCTTTTCTTTTGTTTGTCCTTGGTCTCCCTGGTTGTTGGTTGTATAGTGGGAAAATGATTGAGGGTAATGGACTCTTGGACCACAACTCCATACCATTAACAGGCTTGATTGTTTAGCGTAAATTACCATATAGGTCTTCTTCAAGTAGCATGGATCAACATAATCTTTCAGTCTCATAAAATTAATGGCTGCCACAACATGTTTACATGGGATGCCAGTTAAATCCCATCTTCTGCATGCACAAGTGCGGGCTTGAAGGTCCACCACATACTTGCTGCCTCCTAGGCTTTGAACTTCAATCTGTGGCCTACCTGAGCTAATAGGTATGCAATCGGTTGCTGCCCTGACCTTGTTTTTCTCCAAGAGTTCCCTAAGTTTGGGGCAGATTGTATCTTCATGTTTCATCACATGAAGCTCTCAGGCAAATGAATCCTCCTCATCAACTTAACCCTTATTTCTTCAAAACAACTCACAATTGGCTTCTTTCTAGTTGGTACTATAAATACATTGAAGCTCTCAGGCAAATTATTCAACAAAAATTCACACTTCAAGTGTGTTCTGAAATGAGCCATACACCAGTACTTGGAAGGCCTATCAGAATCTACAACCATAAAAAAGAGAACACTTTATTAAAATAAACAAACTACATACGACGTATTAAGAACACGAGTTACTTACGCATTAACCAATCTCATACTTTAGGATTTAGTTGGCTCATAATGATCATTTCTTTGGTAAAAAAATGTTCTCATTTTGTTGCCTTTGCACATGCCCAAAGCTGATCCTTCATCACCTTGCCAGGAAATAATTTGTTGAAGTTTGTCCACAAGTGTCTAACACAGAATCTATGGTCTATAAGTGACATAACCGAGTCGAAAGCAGGCAACAACACTTTTTGTTTATCACTAATGAAGGTCCAACCAGCCCCCTCATCCCTTATATGTAAATCATTCGCCAACAAGTCTAAAAACCACTCACAGCTATCTTTACTCTCCATCTCCACCATAGCCCATGCTAATACCCATGTTGTGTTGTTAGCATCCAACCTTACAACTGTGAGTAACTGACCTCCATAACAGCTCTTCAAATGGCACCCATCTAGACCAAGTATAGACTTGCAGCCTGCTTTAAATCCCAACTTCAGTGCTCCTAAAAAGATATACATCCTCTTGAAAACAGGTAATCATGTGCTGAAGTCATACTTTATGTCAATAGTGGTATTTGGATCAGCTCTTCTAAGTTCTTCCCCGTAGTCTTTTATTCTTGCATATTGCTCCTTGACGTCAGCTTCTAAACGAGCCAAGGCCGCCTTTTTTTCTCTGTATGCTTGCTGGTTTGACACTTTTGCCTTCACACAGCTGACATGTGTTGTGCAAGGGGCTCTGTAAAGCAACCAAATTTATATCAGAAAAAAAAAAGTACATTGAATTAGAAACTAATGTTAGAGAGCATGGACTAAAAATATACATGTTTCCCAATTTAGGTTCAACTTAATAGCCTCCCCCAAACTTATCTACTAAATAGGGTACCATAATCGTAGGGTTCTCATTCACTCTATAACAAGTGTGTAGGCCTATAGGTCTTGATCTGCAAAGTGCTTGAATGTTGCATCTTACTTGCATACATCTCAAAGGGACAATTCTCAACTTTGCATATGACCCTAATCTTATCCTTGTCAGTCCTTGCAAACACTGGTATCCACCCTTTTTGAATTGCTCTTTCTCTAACAACAGCTCTAAAAACGTTGGGGTTGTAAATTTGAAGCCTAGGCAAAATGGAGGGTCCAACATATCAGTTTTGGGGTTGAACTCAGGGTAATTATCATTATATACTTCCCCATTAGATCCTAACTGACCTCCAATACACTCCTCGTCAGAGTTAATAGCACCAAACATTGCTTCATTATCCTCATCGTATGCCTCATTCTAACCACCAGCAATACTGGACTGTTTCCCAACTCCTCATATCCATTGTCCAAATGCATTAAACTTCACCTCCATATCACCTAACCAATCCTCATCTAAACCATACTCAACATAATCTTTGTTGTCAAACTTGGGGTCATAATCCTCATCTTTTGAACTACTCTCATAGCACAAATTCTCAGTATCACTAAGGTAACTTGGCTCATTGGGGACCCTTGGTCTTCAGTCTCTTTGGTGCAGAGCTTGACACATGAACATTGAAAAGGTTGTCTTCCTCATCAAATTCGAAAGCATGTTCTTCATGGATAATTGTTCCCTTCCCTTTGTCTTTAGATGCATTCACTTGAGCTGCACTAGCTTAAGTAGGAACTGATTCTGGCTCTCTAATGACAATTTCAGCTGCCCTATTTGGTGCCACATTGGGCTGCCTCCTCAATGAATCCGGTAACTCTTCAATCACAACTCCACTTGAAGCAACTTGACTGAAAGCAAAATCACAATACTCTTCCATGAAGTCATCTTCCTCCTTATCAATATCCACATAATCTGGTTTCAAACACCAATGATCTAAGTAAATAATCACTAGCCTATACTGTCGAACTCCACTGCACATGTTTATCACATCCAAATTTGTCTCAAATTTTTTCAAATCCCCACCCTTAGTTCCACACTTATACCAATAATCTATCATTTGGCTACCATACTGTTGATTCAATCCCCTCACCATTGAATCAACTTCAATTAGTGACATGTTATCCTTATCCACATTGTCATAAAAACTTGCCTTCCCACGTACATACTCATTGCCACTAAAATAACCTCCATGATACAACTTCACTGTAAAGTAATTTGGGTAACATGCATAACAAAATAATCTTAGTTTATTTAAAAGTTGAATACAGGAGTAAAACCAAGAAGAAGAAAGCCATTATTTAATAGTAGAAACCTAATCAAAACTAGGACAACAATTATTAAAAGTTTTTTGGACCACTTAAAGTATTTTAAGAGAAACACAACACTGTACTCACACATGATGGTGCTGCATCATTGACATTCCCAACTTTCAATTATGCAAAAGTTGTCAAAGCATCTCAGGAAAAAAAAAAAAACCACAACACTCACACCAACAAACTTGCTTTTATTCACCTACTTTATTCATAACCATAAACACAAGCAGACAACAAACCTAATAATTTATCATATCTCAATCCTTATTTCAGTTCAAAATCACTCATTATCAGCGACCTTGAAGCTATGAAGACCCCATTTAATCTCCTACAAGAAAACCTACAATTATCCCTACAACTGAAACAACATCTCAACCGAAAATCCTAATAATCTCCAAAACCAGAACCCGATTACAAAACCCTAATCCTTGAAACAAAAACCCCAATCGAAACTTTCAACCCATAATATAACACCCAAACTTGAACAAAAACAGTAACATGATTGAGATTGAAAGCTTACGGCTGTAATCCGGAAGCGCATCTCCTTCGAATTCATCTCACGGTCTCCATTCATCATCTGCCATCACGAGTTACGGGTCTCAATCCTCAATCTCATTTTCAATCTTCAATATTCGTTTTGGGTATTTCTGTGAAACTCTTAGAGAATGAGTTTCTTCTTGTTTCGTCTTTTGGACAAAGATATCGGGTTCTAGATCTAAAATGAGGAACTGTGCCTGTGTTAAGGTTAACTGAGAGGGAAAAAAACCGCGTTTTGAGATTAAACAGGGAAAAAAAATCTATTCAGGGTCAGTCTCGTAATTTTAACCCTCAAAGTTCAGATTTAATGGGCCAGGTGGACGGAACATGAGAGATGGGGGACGGAAGACTAAAATTGGAGATATTGGGTGGTAAAAATTTAAAATTAAGAGTACGGAGGGTGAAATGATGCCAATATCAAACTTCAGGTGAGTAAACTGAAATTTATTCTAGAAATTATCTAGGAAGCATGGAAGCGTGGCTCTGCCCACGATTCGCGCTTCCGAAACGGAAGCGAAGTGGAATCGCGCTTCCTGAAAAAAAAGTTGTTTGGGAGTGCGACGGAAGAGCGAGCTTCCAATTTGGAAGCGTGCAATTTTGATCCGGAAGCGCCCAAATTCCAAACCAAAAACCACCCAGCCCAAAATCTAAACCCAATACCACCACAAGCATCACCAACTTGTCTAGCTACAACCACCACCAATATTACCAATCACCATTCATCGCTCTTCTTGACACTGCTGACATTTTAGACGACCTCGAAACTGATTCCGGCGTCTATCTAGTGCTAGAAGTACGAAAAGAACAAATGGGTTTAGTGAGTACTGGTCCAAATTGATCGTTTGATGGAATTGTTGGTCAAAACTTTGCAGAAAGTTATGAACTAGCTACAAAATTTGACGCCGGGAGAGGAATTAGGAGGAAGGAGTGTACGAAAATGTGTTGGAGTAGATGGGTGAGGGGCTGAGGATGCGCGTGAGGAGGGTTTGTTATTGTGATTAGGTTTTTTGTATTTGTTTAAGTGGATATGTTTCCTGTAGCTTTATCTAGTTACTCAATTCTAGAATTTTTGTTTTCTTTGTTTTATCTGATGATTACTCTTAGGAGTTAGGATTAATTTATTCTTAGGGGTCTGTCAAATTATACATTGCTAGCTTAAGCTCATATTCATGTTCATGAGAATGAGGATGAGGATGATGTCTTTGGTGATTAAGTAGATAGTGTTTATTTTTATTTAAGTTATTTGATTGTAGAACAATAACTTTGAATTTGACAATGACTTTAAATTTGCTATTTATTTATTTTTGTATGATTAAATATATATATATATATTATTTTATTTCGACGCTTCCAAAACGTTTTCGCTTCTGGTTCCATGCAACGTAGGAAATTATAGATCATTTCAGGTTAGGACAGTGAGTTAGTCATATTCCCACTTACCAAAAAAAAAAATCATTACAATATTACAAAATAATAAATCTTTCTCAAACAATTATAATTGTCCGCAACAATTGCGGATACTTTGATCTTTTCATGTTAGTTTCAATTTATATAGTGTCATCTGATATGTTGTTTTTCTCTTATGATATATAAGGCGTAGCGATAAACCAGAATTAGAAGGGTCAAGAGTTTAAATAATAATATCACACAAAATAAAAATATAATCTTCATTGAATGGTATGATGGTAGGACCTTTCATCAAATAATGTCTTCGCACCCGATCTCGAACATTAGGATCAAGTCTAAAATTAGAGTCCGAAGTCCCGGACCTCCAGGAATGTCTTCTATATATGTTAAACTCGTTGACGTAATGGTTTAACGTACCAATATCTTCATATGCATTACTTGTCGGGTGAGCTCGATATGGTGCTGATGGATTTATCAAGTTTGCTTCTTCCATATGATGTTCTAATGCCTTCGTTAGATCTATTTCTTTTTGGAGGAGCTTCAGATTACCAATTGATCAGCTGCTTTTCTCTTGCTGTACTATTCGAATAAAGCTAAAGCTTTCATAATTAAGTCAACGACATGAAAAAATTTACTGAAGAACAACAAAAAAGAATACGAAAAGAAGCGATTAAAACTGTTTTAATTTATTAGGAAAATATATTAAAAAGACAAAATAAAAAGCTTAGAAATATGTTTTAATTGTAATATTAAAGGGAGAAGATTAAGATTAAGAGTTTATATTTAAAAAAAAACCCACGAATAGGAGTTAAACTTCTTTGTCTAAATTGGATTCTTTATGACAAACTCTCCTTTTTGTTTATGGTTCGTAGAGTCAAATTTACTGACAACATCATACTTTACTGACTAAATATAGCTTAGTCTGAAAATTGAGAGGTGTCAATTGAACCCTCTCGTCCCCATATAGCTACGTCTTTGTTGATGATGTGATAGTTAATATATGAGTAAAATAGTTAAAACTTAATGAGAATGCATGCACTTCAAAAACATTTTCGGAAATATCACTAGAATGAGATAACTTAAATTATTTAGGAAATTGTTTCGATAAAACTGTTTTTTTTTATCGGATTAAGGCCCTGTTTGGTACATCTTAGATTTTTAATGAAAATCAGTTTTTATCTGAACTATTAAAGTTAATAGTGTTTGATAAACTAAAGAAAAACAATTTTTTTTTAAATTACAGGCCACTGGTAGCAAATGATTTAAAACAAAACCAAATAATTTAGAACTAAAATGGAAATAAATTACGTTAATATTTTATTAAGATTTTTTTTATTGCTATAGATTATATTGAAAATTATAATGTAGGGTGAAATGAGTCTGTAGAGTGAACAAAGAAGATGGGTAGGGTGAAAATAGCCGCACCCTAAATATTTTGCTAGCTATGAAGTCAACATGTGTCTTGCCGATGCAATAGATATTGTTGTATGTTGTTTACTCGTAACTGGGTTTTTTGACCCATAAACTGGAGGACCCATAAAGGGTAATACATCTCAATAATTGTTTTTCGTTCTTAAATTACATCTCTCTATTTAATCTCTCAACGTAACTATATAATGTAACTCAGTAACTATAATATCATATATTTTTTTCAACGCTATTTATATGGGGAATACCATATTTCCAAAGCTCTTATTTACAGTTGTTTCTTTGTGTTTTCATGCAGTTTTTCATGTTGTAAAAGATGAATACCGACGGGTATACAACAAAGATGCGTTAACTGCTTATTAAAAATATTATGATTTTATCGGTCACTTGACAGTCCTCTTTATGTTTGTTCCAAGGGATGGTTACGAACCTTTTTTGTAAAAAAGTATCAAGATTTTTCTGGTACGTCTAATCAACCTCTGTCCTTTTATTAACGAAAACCATGTTGCTGATGTGATAGTTATATGAGTAAAATCGTCAAAACTTCATAGATTTTGTGCAACTATTGACTTTCACAGGACCATCAATCATACAATGGGGATCGAGGAGAGCGACTACAAATGTGGAAATAAGTATTATTAGGTCAGGGGATAGAAGTAAATATGCTAATGAACACTTGGTGAACATGTTAAATATGAGACCTCCCCAAACAATTGAAGAATGTATCAGTTTGATGAAAGAGAGTGTTGTGGTAACTGGGTTATCTAAACATTTTACTTGTGGGTTTGTCACATAAATGTTTTGACCATAGAGGGTGCACATGTTGTGGAGAGAATATACACATCACACAATATGTCGCTGACAACTACAATCGCTTCATATCCATTTTGACCCTCAGATTTGAAAAGATTAGTGGCAATTGGTCCCTGTGATGTGATCTCGATTAGTCTCTTGGGTATGATGAAGAAGAAACCAGTAAGAATCTGACTGAGACTTACGTGAAATCTCATGTCAAAATATTGGTGCTCCCTCTTTTATTGAGGTTGAGGAACCATTTTTGACTAGGGTTTCATGCTGTCCTGCCTCGAATTCTGAGGGGTTTCTTCTTTCATCAATCCCTAAATTATTGTTACATGGTAACAATTACTTGTGATATGGCTGCCATTTGATCCCATCGAAATGAGGGTATATGAAAGATTTGAAACTTTGTTATGTGTTACCATTAAGTTGGCATATATTGCAACGTCTGAGCTTGCAGTATAGAAAGAACTGAAGGAGAAAGTGTTTGGTATTGACAAAGCTTGGGCTCTTGGAGTTCATGGAGAATTGATCGGCAGAATTTTGCATTTTCATACAGAGCGTCAAGCTACCGAGGCTTTGGAACTCGAAGCTCTAAAAGATCATTCCACGAGGTTGAAACTTAAATAAAAGGAAACCAAGTGAGGAAGAATTCAAAACTCATGATGCAAGACTATATACATTATTTGGTTCATCATTTCTATTTGCTTGATCTGTCATAAGAGGCAAGACTTCATTTAAAGGCATGATGTAATATATATGTTTTGTTAGATGTTTTGTTCGGTTTTTTTAGAGCTGTTTAGAGCTATCCATTTTTTGTTAGGCAAGATGTGTTGAAAGTTTAGAGCTGTCCATTTTTTGATCAAGAACATATGAAGCCTAGTTAGTTGTAAAACAAAGAGTGCATTGAGCTTACTAAGAAATTCATGACGATGGTGTAAGGCTATGGTGTGTTGATGCATGACATGCATCAACTTGGTCTTAAAGTTGTAAAATGAGTCCTCAAAGTAGTAATATCAGTCCTCAAAGTTGTAATTGAGTCATTAAAATTGTAAAAACTCATATTTGCAACATTAGTCCTCTAAGTGGTAAAATGTGTCATTAAAGTGGTAATTGAGCCCTCAAGTTGCATCAACTTTTCTTTTATCACTTTGAGGACTCAATTACCACTTTAATGACACATTTTGCCACTTAAAGGACTAATGCTGTAAATATGAGATTTTACAACTTTATGGTCTCAGTTATAACTTTGTAGACTAGTATTACTACTTTAACAACCAAATTTAGAACTTTAGGACCAAGTTGATGTATGACATGTATAAACACATTGTAGAATTTTCTGAAAATTCAAAAGCAAACCAACTAAATAAATAGAATAGACATACTACGAGATTCATCTCAGCCCTAACTTAGAAGTTTAGAAAGCCATAATAAGAGAAATCATCAAAACATATAATGTAAGAGTAGTGGAAGCTTTAGTCGATGATGAGCTTCTCTTCTCCACGAAAATAAGTTGCCTCCTCTCATATATGTATATATGTAGGGTCCTTCCACTAAAGGGTTCCTTTTTTAGACATATATGAGGGATACGGTATTGCACCAACTTTTTGATTGAATTTTTGCATATTAATTGTTCAGTTTGTAAGTGCTAATATATAGATCAGTGATGTAAATTTTCAGCAAATTTGTTGAACGTTAAAGTGTCGAAAAAGATTAAGTCAATTGACGGACTAAATCTGTCAAACCTAAACCGTTCATGCTTATAATTTTGAATCAAAGTTTTGAATGCTCTAACGATAACCAATTTGTTATGCTAGAAGAATGAACTATCTGACGAACTATTGTTTCAAAAGCAAAACAAATTGATGAACTATTTTCGAAACAAAACAAATAGTTTCAAATATGTTCATTCTTGTCGCATATGCTAGCAAATAAACTATTTTCGTTTGGTTGTTGGTGATCTTCCTGTAGGGTAATATCATGTGTTAGAGCATCTCCAACAGCTTCCCCATTTTCTTGATTTTCTCCATTTTGGAGAAGATTTTGGGTGTTTTGCTCTAACAGATTCGCTAAAACTTTCTCTAAAATAGGGAATGTGATGAGAGAGAAACTCAAATTTCTTATATTTGTAGCAAACTCTAAAATTTTATAGAAAGATTTGGGGAATGATCATGAAATCTCCAAAATAGGGAATGTGTTGGAGTTGGAGAAGAAAATTACTTGAATCATTGACTTTTGCTTCCCCATTATAGAGAAATTTTGAAAAAGCTATTGGAGATACTCTTAGTCTTGCCCTAAATAAAAAAATAATAATAAGAAAAAAAATAAAAAGTAAAAACAAAAAAAAATGTTGCTTACACCAAGGTCCGAACTAAGGAGGAAAGGAAGACATAATAAAAAACATGCCTACAACCACTACACCAAGTTGAAATATATAGAACTTATATTAGATTTGTGGTAATCTTACTGGGTAGTGGCTCCGTCCCTGGTTAGAATGAGAGTCCTCCTCACGCCATAACCATTAACAAAACTTGAGAATACAGGAGAGGGAACACATACATGTTCTTGGAATATATCATTCCAAAAAAAATATAAAAAATAGAGGTTCTTGGATTTCCCATAAACAAATCAAATGTATTAAGTATTAACAATAGCATGTATTCCTCTACAGATAAATTTGTGTGCAGTGATTAGTGACATCCCATAATCGGAGTTACTTTGCCACAGGTTTAACTCCTTTAGTGAAATCCCATAATGTAACATTATCAAATGTTTCATTTAAAAAAAAAAAAAGAGTGCAGCTATTGAGACTTTTAAATTTGCTCACTATACCTCTCACTCTCTCTCTTTACACCTCCCTTTTACTTTTCAATATTAATATTTGCTCACTAGACCTCATTTCAAATTCTTATTATAACCTTAGTTATTTATTGACATATATTTCAATCAATTAATTACCTCTTATTCAATCAATAGACTTCTCATTTTTTTTCCTTTTTGTTTGTCAACATCTATTATCCCTACCTTCATTTTTTGATTATTTTTGTCATGCAAGAAAATGTTCTATCATGAACTACTCTATATATCTTTATAATTGTTTTTGTCTTTTGTACGTGTTATTTTTTCTCTATTTTTTTCTTTTGAATAATTTGATCTCTATTTTGTACCTCATAATAAATTATTTCAATAAATATATATTTTCTATAATCGATAGATATTAATTTTTTTTTTTACAAAAATATTTATGCATCTTGCAAGTATATGCGTTCAACATGTATAATAATACAAAATTGTATGTCACATGATCGATATTGATTATTTTTTTTAGCTCTTATAAACTATAGCTTTAATAAAAAGAAATTGAAAAACAAAAATATATAAGGAAAATAATAAAAATGGAATCAATTATTATTGAATTAGAAAATCTAAAGAGAATAAATACAATATTTCATTTTGTATAATTATTGTCCTTAATAGTCATTGTGTATGAAGATATATATGTTATTTAATAATTCAAAATAGAGTAAAGTCTATGTGCAAATTTGAAGGTCCCAATAGCCGCACTAAAAAAAAACATTGTCAAATACTTCTCGACTCCCTGAGTATTTTGGAAGATTGGAAAGGTGGAAGTGGGAATGTCAGTCACTTGAATTCTCTCTTATCCTGGCTAATTGTACTAGGCTTGAGGTGTCTGAGTTTTATCAACAGTCGTTTTGGATGAGAATAACCAGAATCCATCAGAAACCTTTCCACCAAACTGAAAGAGTTTAGTCTGTCGGTACATGGAAGCATCCCCTATCATCATTGGAAATCTTGTAAACTTGACCAAACAGGAACTGGGAGACAACAATTTGGGTGGTAGTCTCCTTGAAGAAAGTTGGAAGCTTCAGAAGTTGAGAGGGACTGCTTTTGAACCTAAACAAATTTTCTTGGCCAAACAGCTTTCTACAATTCAAATCATATTAAGAATCCAAGCCGATATATGCCTCGCTGCACATCAAATAGACACTAGACAATACTATTCAGTTCCTATACATGGAATTGGCATAATATGTCACGAAATCTGGATTCAAAATTACCTTGCAAGTTCTATAAACAAAACGGTGAACAACACAATAAGGGCTAATTCGTATCACCCAACCAGAAAAAAACTCACTTAATGCAATTGAAGAAAGCTTCATAGCCTGGGAAAGTAAATTTTGATACACACCAAATAAGCCAATTGATGAAATGAGCCCACAAACCTAAGGAAGGACGGACCATAACACACATCGGCAAAATCAATAGTCTTTTGAGCACTTGTTTGCCCAACTAGACATGAGTCTGCAAATGTTTGAACTTTATTAGAGTACTAAGCCAATTAACATGAGTCTGCAAATGTTTCAACTTCTAGGTTATGCAAATGTTTCAACCATTTCCAAATGAGCTACTAGATTTTTGCAAAACGTGAAAACGATGATGCAGATTACTATTTCCCATTAACATGTATAAATATTGCATATCAAAAATAAATAAGCACAACTAAGCCAATATCTAATCAAAATACTCAATATTATTCCAGACTCGGAAATCATTATAGTAAAACAAAGTAGACAAGAAACCAACCATACATTCCACCGCAATTCAGAACATGCTCAATAAGTTCATCATTTCAAATGCAATCCCTATATAACATGACTCCTATTACAACATCAAAGTCTCACCATTCAGATTTGGCTTGCCGTGCATCAAGTGGCAGACGTTGACCGAGCAATTACCAGATGACGAGCGCCTCTGATATGCTTTTATCGGCCAATCTCAAGCATCTAAAGCATATATATCCTGACGTCCGCACCGCCTAATACAGAATGAACACCTCTGAACAATAATCCCAAACAGAAACATGTTCAATTTTGAAACAAAACAGACTATAGTATTCTTCATCTACCAAATAAACGCTATACAGTACTAAAGTATCAATCCCTTCACACTAACTACGTATTACACTTTTGTCTGAGACCAAGTATTCTTCATATTCAGCAATTAAAAGCCATAATGAAAAGGGAACTCTGTCATAGTGCTTTTAACAAATTTAAACCAGAGATGAGTTAAAGAAACCACATATACTAAGTTTATGAGAAACATATAATAAATACTAGCCAGACTATTTACCTCAATGTCAAAATCATGTATCTGAGTATATTACAACAACAAAAGCTGTGTCGACCTTTTTTTGTTTTTTGTTTTGTTTTTTCAGAAGAGTTACTGCAATTAGAAATTAACAAGTACCCTGCGTTTAGAATGACATCCCTTAGAATTTGAGCAATAAAAAGACCTTGTTGTGCTAATGTGTGTGCTATTTTATTTGCTTCTCGAGGAGCAAAGAGTACTTTGAACTCCTCATAGTTGTGCATGAGAGCTTTAATATCTTCAAGAATGGAACTGAGCACGGACATGTCTTCTTTTTCTTGGTGTACAGCTGTTGCCAACACTGTAAAATCAGTTTCGGATACCACCTTATTATTATTCATTCCCACTGCCATCTTCCAAGTGAAGCTAATGCTTCTGGATGTAGAGGGGAGGTTACTAATAGCAATGGTCTACAAGCTGCAGCCTTTGCTCGTCCATCTACATAAGATTATATTGTTGTCTGAGAAAAATCACAAAATGTACAGAAAGATGCTGCCCAAATCAAAAGATTGAAATGATTTAAACAAGAAAGTAAAAGGAAAATTTGAAACCTTTGCCAAATGAGACACTCAATGCAAAAACCCTCCTAGCATATCCTCTTGGTTATACCATTAAATTCATTTCTCAATGAACTGCTTCACTTGAGGATCCTTCACATTACTCAGTGCAGCCGGCGTCACACCAGATATAACCTTCTTGTATATCTGCGCCGGACTTCGGCACTCCTTATAAGGGTACTCACAAGTCACCATTTCCAGCAAGCACAGCCCGAAAGAATAGATATCCACCAGCTCATTATAAATCCTCTTCATACATCTCCAGCACTATAAACTCCGGTGTGCCAATCACTCCATACTCAGAACTACTACTCTGCTCATGCATCACCAATGTAAACCCGAAATCCCCAATCTTCACCTCTCATTGAAACCATTAATAAACACATTGTCATACTTCAAATCCCTATGAACAATGGTAGGGTCATGAGAATGCAGATAGATTAAGCCCTTGAGAATCTGCCGTGCTCATTTCTTTATGGCCTTGACTTCAACATGGGTGTGCTTCTTTCGATACTGCTTCAAGCTCCCGGAAGTGAACAACTCCATGATCATATTCACAGTCCTCCTCCTCTACTTCTTACCATTATCACCATCTTCCGAGACCCACCAGCTGAAAAGCTTGATGATCTTACCATGTTTTAGAGACTTGAGCCAATTAATCTCCGAAAAAAACAAGCGCTGAAGCTCAGCATCGTCCGCAGGCTTGACTTTGCTCCAGGCCACTTCAATCCCTTCTTCCTCATCAAAAGCCTCTAAAACTGACTTTATGGCAAACATCACCAAAGCTTAACCTGTTAAACGTCTAACTGCAATCTCAGCTTCTGCAGCGGTCAGCATCTGTAGAGATATGGTGTTAGCTTAATTTGAGGTCTTTAACTTCACTCATCAAAGGTTTGTCAAGAAAGAGACTACCTCCAAGAATCAACAGAAGCACTTCCTGATCTCAACCTTTCAAAACCTCGCATGCAGATATATAAACCGCACCTAATCAGTTATCTGCAGCCACAATCCACAAGTAATTCATGCAATCAGATAAATATATGAGAAGTAAATGAGCTGACTAGGCAGACCTGTTTTGATTGACGGAAACCACTGGTAAATCTATAGCCAGAATTCTGCAGCTTGCAATTTAAAGATTATCAAAACTATTAACTTACCATTGCAACTTCTTAAGACAAAACTAAAAGGCAGACTTTAATTGAAACTAGACAAGCAATAATAAGAAGACGTAAGATTTAGCAGCTTGAGGTTCTATTCTATCTTTATTCGTTTGTCTTTTACTTATTACCCTTTTTATGTGCCTCAAACAAGAGGCAAGAGTGAATAATTGTTTGCTCATCAAGCACATTATAAGCTCTAACCTCAAATCAGTCTGGTATATGTATAAGGTTAATAGGCCCTCAGACCTTCTTTTAAATCTCCATCCAGCTAAATCCAGGATCTTTTGTGAGCCCTTTAGCTTTCATGTATTTCCTCATCATTCTCACTTTATCCCACTTCCGTAAATCTGCGTATACATTCAATACCTAAACATGATACCCCGTATCATAAGAAATAAATTCAACTATCTGCTCTCAGACACGTCCAGCTATCTTTCTTCACCAGTTCCTCAGCAAGCACTAAGTAAAGATCCCCAATACTTGTATCTGCATTACATGTTTGATAAAAGAAGATGGTCAGATAGATTATTTACTGCCATGCCAAATTCATGTATCCGAGTATATTGCAGCAACATAAGTTGTGTCGAGCCTACATATGATGATTAAATTGTTGTCTAAGATAACTCATAAATTTTACACAAAGCAGCTGCCCAAATCCAAAAAATTATAATGAATTTAAACAAGACGTACTTTAAATCAGTCTGGTAAATCTACTTCAAACACAGGACCTATCTTATTATACCATGAGTTCATGACTGATAACCTTTTGCACAGCATGTACTGAAAATACCACGAAAGTGTGTATAAATATTGAACTTTTATGTGTGTGTGCGCGCATGTGCACCCTTTTTTTTTGAAGAATAGGGTAAAAATCAGAATCAAGAAATAAATAAAAAAGTACAATCATCTTTAATGTGTTCGATTTGAGACATCTAAGCAGAAGATTTCTTTTAGAATTTGGCAGATTTTCAATATAAAAGGAAACTCTAACCAGATAAGATTTCACACTAACTGTCCACAAAACATCAATAACTACCTGATATGGCCAGCGTATACTTGATCTTATAATGTCAGTTCTTCTCATATCCTTCTCAGAAGTCATACTATGAATTGGAAATCATCATACCCTTCCTTGCCAGAAATCCAGCAACTACCACAGACAACTTATCAACATCTAATGTATAAGGTTAAGAGGACCTCAGATCTTCTATTAAATCTCCATCCAGCTAAATGCAGGATCTTTTTTGAGCCCTTTAACTTTCATGTATTTCCTCATCAATCTCACTTTATCCCACTTACCTTGAGCTGCGTATACATTCGATACCAAAACATGATACCCCGTGTCATAAGAATTAAATTCAACTATCTGCTCTGAGATACGTCCGGCCATCTCTTCTTCACCAGCTTCACGGCAAGCACTAAGTAAAGATCCCCAGATACTTGCATCTGCCTTTATTGGCATTGAATGGATAAAGTCCTCGGCTTGAGCTAATAGCCCAGAGCGGATAGGAGGTCAACTACACATGCATAGTGCTCCATCTGAGGCTCAAGATTGTAGTGTTTCTTCATCCGATCGAAGTGAGCCAGACCCTGTTCTACCAAACCTGAATGGCTACATGCATATATGATGGCCAGAAAAGCTAGATGATCAGGAAGAACACCAGTGGCTTCCATTTCTTGAAAAGCTATCAATGCTTTCTCACCTTCTCCGTATGTCCCATATGCAGAGATCAACGAAGTCCATGTCACCACATCCTTTATACACATTTGCTCAAATACTCGTATGGAAGTTTCCAATCTACCACAACTAGAGTACATTTCTATAGTGCATTCCCAACCGGAACATCTGAATGATACCCTAACCTGAAAATGCAGCCATGGATCTCTTGTCCTTTTCGCTTGGCAGCAAGTAAGGAACACACTGGTAAAATACCTAACATTGTGGCCACATCAAGCATCAGTCCCTCATTTCTCATTCTAAGAACCATTCTTAAACCTAAACTACAGTCTTCATTGTGAAAGCATGCATAAATTATACTATTCCATGTTACAATATCACGAGCTGTCATGCCGTCAAATACTTTTAGTGCATCTTGTAGTTTACCACATTTAGCATACAAATCAACAAGAACATTGTTGACAACAATATCTGAATCAAATCCCAGTTTCACTATATTACAGTGGATCATTTTCCCCTGGTCCACCTGTCCAAGTTGAGTATACATAGACAGGATCATCACGCAACTCACAGAATCAGGTTTCTCGTTACTTCGCATCATCTTAAAGAGATTAAACCTTCATCAAAACAGCCATTAAGAAAATAACCATTGATCATAGAATTCCACGACACTGAATCTCTGCATTCCATATAGTCAAATACTTCCCGTGAAGCTAACAGACTTCCGCATTTTGCATACATATCAATAACTATATTATTTGCCATTGTATCAAACTCAAAACCACTTCTTTTCATGTAGCCATGAACATATTTTGCCAGTCCCAAGTCCCGTAAATGTGAACAAGCACGGAGCACGGATGTAATCGTTAGCAAATCAGGCGTGAATTCCTTTATCATTTCCCTGAACAAACTGATCGCCTCATCAAATAAACCCAATTGCAAATACCCACAAACCACAGTATTCCAACTAACACAGTCCCTAACTACCATCCCCTCAAAAAAAATTCGAGCATCTCTACACCAACCAAATTTAAGTACATTGCAAGAATCCCATTACTTACTAAAAATCTGCATTCACCCCAATCTTCTCAACCAGACCATGAACTAGCCTACCCTCTTTCACATCCACCAAGCCTCCACACGCAGGCAGGACACTAGATATCGAAAAACAATCCAGTACCAACCCCTCCATTCTCAATCTCCAAAACATTTCCAAAGCTTCCTCCCAATATCCATTCGAACTGTATCCCGATATCAAACTATTCCACGACACAACATCTCTCTCACGCATTTCATCAAACACCTGGCGTGCATGACCAAGCTCACCAAGTCTCGCGTACATGTCAATTAAAGCATTGCATACATACAAGTCTGTACCAAACCCGGTCTCCGAAACACGGCGGTGGATAACCAACCCCATTTCCAGATCACACAGCGCGGCGCAGGCGTTGATCACTGAAGGGAAGGTGTGGCTATCGGGCCGGACATTGGTGTGAAGCATTGCGTTGTAGTGGCGGAGAGCTTCGGAGTGGAGGCCATTATGGGTGAGGGCTCTGATGATTGAGTTCCAGAGATAGGGGCTGTGTTTGGGGCGGAAATGGCGGAAAATTGAGAGGGAAGAAGAGGGGTGTTTGAGATTGGAGTATTTGGATATGAGTTTGCCGGAGAAGAAGAGGGAGTGGTGTAATCCTAGGGTGATTAGGAGTGAGTGGAGCTTGTGTAGTTGGGTCTTGGTTTTAGTTGAAGACAGGGTTTTGAGAACAAGGAATAGAGAGCCTGTTTGGTAAGACCATAGAAGCTGCTTACGTTTGTTGTTCCCATTTCAAAGTACCAAAACCAATCTGCCCTGATTGTGCCCTGATTCTAATATAGGTTTCCCTCTCTTTTTTCTCTTCCGAAAACGATGTCGTTTATAGGAATGCGAAAGCTGACATCGGTTTGTAAATGTGAAGTCCAGTAATTTGTGGTTTAGCCAACATCTTGCATAGTAAGGGCAAGCAATGACCAAAGTAAAAATGAGGAACATCATCAGAAAGTAAAAATTTTAGTGGACTTGAAGTTGTATTTCAATTAACAAAGTAAATGCAATGACCAAAGTAAAGGCACCAGAGACCATTTCCTTTGTAGCCATCAACACATAGTTCCCAGAGTCTTTTTATATGTGTACCACTTGGAAATTAACATAAAACCTCCTAGGTTCAGAACACTCAGCACTGCCAAAAAACAGAAGAAATAATCGAGGTGACCATAGTTCAAATTGTCCGGAAGCCATCCCGCCTTATTGTTCTTTGTGGTCACGTTGGCAACAACGGTGACAAGCAGAGAGTTGAAGTAGTTTCCTAATGCGACAGTGGAGAGTGCGAGAGCCGAACTCAAGCTTCTCATGGCATCGGGTGCTTGATCGTAGAAAAAGTCAACCTGTCCAATGACTGTGAAGACTTCTGCAGCACCTATTAGGAAATACTGAGGCACTTGCCAAAAAACAGACATGGGCATATGGTCAAGGTCATAATAGTTGTGCTCTCGAACCTTTTGGAGTCTGATATGTTCTAGAATCGCAGCACATATCATGGAGAATATGGAAATGAAGAGACCAATGCCCATCCTCTGGAGTGAAGTTATCCCATTCTTGTGACCTGTGAATTTTCTGCTAAATGGGACAATGAGTCGATCATAGATGGGGATCCAAATAATGACACTAAGGGTGTCGAATACAGAGAGGAGGCTGCTGGAATTTCAAAGCTAGAGGACCCAACATGAAGATCCATAAGGCTGCCTTGCAACACAAAGAAGTTACCCATCTGACTAAAGACCGCAGCAAAGATAATACCAGTGGCCCAAACAGGAAGCAGCCTTATGATTGATTTTAGCTCCTCTACTTGGGTAACTGTACATAGTCTCCAAGGGTTTTTGAAGCCCTTTATATTATCTGTTGGTAGCTCCACAACTGCTTTGTCAAAAAACCTGAACAGCAAAAATACAAATCAATACAGCACCAAAGTAAATAGCCTGATTGCTGATCTCAACTAACCCTTCATCTCAATTGTGAGTTTCTTAAAAAAAAAACATTGATCATGCATATCATCCAACAATGAAAGATTTACAATTTAGAAACAAACCTAAACTCATTTGTGTGTTCAAGCTTGCGGCTTCCTTTGATAGCAGACTCTGCATCTGCAGTCTCATAGAAAACGGACTTGTCTTCAGGTACTTTCACCTTGTATTTTCTCACAGATGCTACCACCACCTGAACTATTCGAGTTATCGGGCTACCTCCTGGCTTCTGGTTCCTGTATAACCTAGTACCCGAAAAGAAACTCACTACAGCAATTGCCATGGCAACTGCTGGTATGCCGAAACCCCATTCCCAACCCTTGTTGGTTTGTATCCACACCAGCAATGAACTAGCAATCAAAGCCCAATGTTGACGACAAAATAGAACCAGTTGAAAAAAGAACTCTTGTGCTTCTTTTCAACCTCATCATCCTCGTCAAACTGGTCTGCTCCATAAGCTGAGACACAAGGCTTAATCCCACCAGTTGCCAAAGCTATTAGGTAAAGCGCCACGTAGCAGGCTGCAGATTGTCCAGGAGTCACATAGCAGTCATCTTCCAAAACACAGGTAGGTTTCAGGCCTGGAACTGATGTTGACATTGTCAAGAGAGCCATCCCCTATGCAGATAATAGCAGAACTCATGAGTTTTATAAGAGGGAGAATACCAACAAAAAGGAACTCCATAAACCATATAGTTTCCAATTTCCAAACTAGCATCATTTGCAACATTCAAGACTATTAACCCAATTTTGGCAGTCTTAAGGATGTAACCATCATGTTGAGCTCTCACATAATTTGAATAGCGCTCAATATGTATCAAGCAGTGGTCAAACCGCATCGAGTGTTGCTCAAATACCTATTGTGCAGGACTCCCAACTCTGGTTCAAAATCTACATGTCTAAAATAGAACTATAATTCTTTGAAGGATGTTTTGCTATTTTCAACAATAAGGGTCACATTCCAGAATTTTGGTACAAGCTAATCAAGCACAAGGTGGAATTGGGAATCAATTCATAAGCAAACTAGAAATTTCCAGAACAACGTCCCCACTAATAAGTGTTCATTGCAAGTCAAACATGTTGCTTCATCAAGTATATGAAATACGTAGTAAAGGCAAAGAATTAGAAACTTACAATGACATAGATGATTGTGAAAGAGGCAATGGTCTTGTATCTTCCCAAATAGGCATCAGCTAGAAATGCACCAATCAAAGGGGTGAGGTAGCATGTTCCAGTCCAATTGGAGATACTTTTAGCTGCAGCAGCACTGCTCTGGTGTAGATGATTCTTGAAATAAAGCACCAGATTTGCACTCAGCCCATAGAATGCCAATCTTTCACAGAACTCATTACCTATTGAAATATCAATCAAACCAAGAAAAATTGAAGTATCTTGAACACTAGGGCAGGGCCTAGAATATAAAGGATCAGTCTTAAATTAGTACCTAGAATAAAAGGGCAGGCCTTCCAGGTTCCTGTGACATTTTTGTTAGCTGGGTTGCCTCTGTAGTCCACTGTCCCATCTTTGGTGTATAAATCATCTTCTGCAACTCCCCCACCTTGCAAGTATACATAATCTTCTGCCATGGCTTTTAGACTCCTTCAAGCACTAAAACTCTAAAACCCTTCTCAAACTCCCAGAAACTGAAATTAAAGAGAGAATAGAGAGTGAGATGCAGCCAATTAGTTTTGTCAGTCTCTAAAGCCGGCGGAAACTCAAAATGAGAAGACATCCATTCCTCAATGATCTGTTATTCGCTTGTCACCAAGAAATAACGGAGAAGCGTCCAAGTTCTACAACTATTGTACACTTTGTATATTAGAAACTGCATCTGCACGTGCGCGATTAATGATTTAATTAACTTAATTTTATTTAAAAAATATAAATAAATAAAACTAAAAAATTCGAAAAGGGAAAATTACAAACAAAATCCTCTAACAACAAAAAAGATAAGCGTGAGAAACAATATGAGAAATGTTTTAGGATATTCTGCATCTTTTTAGATATTTTTTATGTGTGTTTTGGTCTTATGTCAATAGGATATGTAGTTTGACAACATCTATGTATTCATTATACTTACCATATTGGTATTGTGTAAATCCCTATATAAAAAGCTCCTATCAATGAATAAGATAATGATTCTCTTGCTATCTGTTTGTCTCTACATTTATCATTCATCACGTTATCATGCACTTTGTTCTAACCTTAGAGCCTACCCACCATTTGTTTTCCAAAACCTTAAAATCGGGCAGCCTTGTTTTTCCCGATTTCCGACCAAAATTCTGACTGCCTCTGCCGGAATTTTACATCCCCAAAAAGCTCTCTCCGTCCCGGATCCAACGCCACCGGCCTCAACCTGAGAACCGCCGAAAAGTCTCCGAACTGGCCACCGAAATATTCCAGACCGCCGCCGCTACCGACCACCGGTTCACCACCTTCCCTTGCTCTGATCAACCTGAATTTTTGACAATAGCTTCCCCATCCAAAACTGCTCCTCCTGTCAAATTTTTAGCCCCAAATTCGAAGTGGAAGTAGGCGAAACGTTGTTTCTTCTCGTCAGCCTCTAGAAACCAAAGATTTCAAGATTGCTCATCTTCCAAGGAAAGCCAAAAAGGTTCCCAACCCTCGGTCGAAGCCTGCAATCGACTCAAACTCATCAGAGGTTCCATGAACGCAGTTTATTTGGCAAACTAGGAAGTAAGCTTTAATATTACAGTTATTTACTTTGGAATAACTCGGGGGATAAAATCTTTCTCCCTTCTCCACCTCCATTATATGCTTGGGATTTTGTGTGTGCAGGTACTAAAAATCCTGGAATTTTATCCGCGGGTCAAGAGTGTGTTTGATCGCTCTTGTTTTTCTGTCCGGGTTGTGTTTGATCAACCCCGACCTATCATCGGATCGTGTTTGATCAATCCGAGGCCTTTTTCGAATTGTGTTTTATCAATTCGCGACTTTTCCGGATTGTGTGTGATCAATCCGAATAACAAACCATTAAAAGTATTATGAACTCAATGTACTCACATTAGCAATAATGGATGCCTTGAGAATTTTTCGAAGTTATGAAACTATCTCCTCTTATGGTTCGTATTGATTTACAAACAAGATGTACATTTTTACATCGTCCTTAGAAGCATGGTATATTTACAATCTACATGGTTAGATTGTGCCGTTTTGGTCTCTTCCAAGTGAAGATGACGCACGGCCTTGCATCCTCAAAAAGGATCGCCAACGTATTTCCGGTTAAGTCTTCTATCCTATAGCGGATTTTTCATCATTAATTGTTCAACTAGGCTCATCCAAGCTCAGTGTGATGTCTTAGAATTGTCCGAAACCAAGGAGATAGTGGTTTTAAGTGTGCCTCGCACTACCGACCCTCCACGGACATGTCTGGTCATACTGACTTGGAGTTACCGAAAGCTTTGATTTTGGATCCCCCTACGCTATTAAACAAATTTCCGTCTTGCAAAAGACAATGAAGACTTATCAAAACCGAAAAAATTATCATCATGATCGGATCCTCTAGGTCTTCTGAGTTAGTTTATGTTCATGTCAGGGAGCTTTTGCTAACTAGTCATGGAGTTTACGACCTTAGAATGACCGAAAGGACTTGGTTGTGATCGGACACACGTCATTTTTGGCTAAGGCAAAAGCCTACACGCCACCTGCAAGCTTCATAGCTTCGCACATGTCAATTCTGCGAAAAACAACAATCTGTCTCTTCTAAACAGTCAACTTCGTTTGAGATTTTTGAACAGCTCCGGACGAACCAGATAGTGAGCTTTATCATTGGAAAGCTCTACGAGTCTAGTTTTCTGAACATTTCGCGGTTTGTCCATATCTATTTTAACGAAGAAGTTATGACTGTTTTAGTACGCAAAGGTCATTCTGCGCGGAAATTTTTATGCACTCTCGGGATTACAGCTTTTCGTAGCTTCTTTTAATCATTTTAAATAGTTCAAGTGGAACTATTAACTCGCCTATCTACTCCTTCTTGTAGATATGTCTCATCGAGACATTGAGTGCTTTGCAGATAGTGGAACTATCCACAACATTCTAAGGAACCGGCAACTATCTCTGGATTTTGTGCCTTGTAAATCTTATGTGACTACAATGATTGAATCATACCGGTCATTCAGGGACACGGTTTAGCTTAAATCTTGATGTCTCATGACACCATGATCAACGTCACAGATGCCCTCTATGCATTGAGAGGTAACCGAACTATGTTGAGTTTTAAAAACATTCATGCTAATGGTTTTCATTTGAAAACACATTGTGAGAATGAACAAGAATTCTTTTGTGTATACCTCTCATGAATGCGAACTGAAGCGCATCTTGGAGAAATTCATGAGTCAATTTAGTTGACTGTATGTCACTATGATTCGAATATCGAATCACATGTTGTCGCCAAATATGATATTTGGGACACGACTCATATATGCTTTGGTTTGACCAATTCAGGTCATTCTAGAAGACATATAATAGTTCAAATTTTGAGAAATTCTCATGGACATCCATTCTTCCGCTCAAAACGAAGACTTTCGGGATCTAGCTTCATCATGAAGCATGATGGTGATGTCATGGTTGTAAATGGCGGCACCTGGGGGACATTGACGTCACCCGAGCACGGCTCTAACTTTCCGGAGGCCGTCCGGTCAATCTCTCAAGCAATTGAGGTGCACCGGCCTTCCCTCGATGTCGCATTGGCCTCCTGTAATGCTCATTGGTCTTTTGAAAGCCTATTCTTTAGCTAAATTAGGAGTGAGACCCTCCTACGCTAAATGACACAAAAGTGAACATTCCATTCTTACATCAAATTATGTAGATAGATACAACAACTTGCGGACACCTTTTTATGTTTTATGGTGTTGGTTGAAGTGTTAATACACTGGTCACGTGTTACACTATTATCTACTGCTTATGCTGCTTATACTTTTACGGGCTCGCTACCCATTCTTAAAGAACTTATCTAGATATAAGTTGAAGTGTCATGTACCCCATGTTCACACGCAATACGGTCTCACCGAGGCTACGACTAAGCAACTTTAGCTTGTCGCTCGAACATTATTGATGCGCATCAATCTTTCTATTGCGTCTTGTCTTGGGGCTATGCAATATTTGCATGCAGTTTTACTATTCATCTACGACCCACCATCATTGAATATTGTTGTACTACAACTCGTGACTGTGTACCAGGATTGACACGAAATTGCAATCCTTGAGCTCAAACAAGATTGAAACGGATCTCTAATCCTTGAGTTCGGCTATATGTTATTACTAGGTGCCAAATCGCATTGCCACTGCGTACAATGATGGGTCATTTGAGATGAATAAGTTTAGGTTGGATATGAACCTCCACCTATAATCCGCATATATAGAAACCTTGTCAGGCGATCTCATTCACCGCTAAATTACGGATTGTCACTTTGATGAGACAATATTCCCGCCGTTAGGGGGAGATAAGAACACAAGTGTTCAAGTGGAACGACGTGAATTGTCGTGGTTTGTCCCCACTAAGTCTCATTTTGATCCCAAATGCTTAAAGTGTTAAAGTGACGAGATCACATGCTGCAAATATGTCTGCAAGGATTGATATCCTACAAAAGGACATGGCGTGCCATCACCATGGATGGTGATATGGTGACGCCATATAGTGGCAAAATTGGTGTCACAAGGCCGTGTGGCTCCTTAAAAGGAGGAGACCCTTTGGTTCGTTACTTTCTCGCACTAGGAAGAAAGCGAGCGTGGCATAACCTAATCCATTGATCAGTGATACTCAAATCCGTCTCATAAAGTCTGAATTGTGATTATCATTGGGGGACGCCTCAATGTCAAATCCAATCCATATAGAGATCTCTGCAAGTATTACACTAGTGTACATGAGGACGTGGGATAATGAGTCTACTATCAAACCACCTTTCGTTGATGGATATCAACTTAGTTGATTGGCCTAATGGAAAGATGCGATCCAGCATTAACAAAGAGATAGGTCCTTGGGCAGGTGATGCTAACACCGCAAGCTAAACCCTATCAACTATACTTTGTTAGATAGTGTAGTGAGAACAAGAGCTTAGACTCACCTTATGGCGCAAGGTCTCTCACTAACACGCACTGAGATCGACTACGATGAGATATGCTCTCGTAATGGATGTCATTGAACTCCACTACTTTGTCAGTTTGGTAGTTTCGAATAACTGAACATGCAGCCTATGAATGTGGACATAATAGCATCTCTATGGGCTCAGAGATATACATGAAGGTCTTAAACGGACTTCATTCATCTGAATCAAGTGGCTCCAAACCACAGGAGCATGCGTTTGCTAAATGTATTGAAACACACATGGACTCTACTTGATTTGGAAGGGATATGGTGAATTATGCCTTTGCGTGTTCATTCCGGATTTACATAGACTTTTGATGGATCAAGAGATGCCAATATTTATCAACATCTGAAGAAAAAGATCTTGGGAAGACACGGTCTCGATAAGACACTCGATGACTGTATTGATGATGATTTTCCATCAATCGGCTTAAGCGCTCTATAACTAGGGAGGCCTACATATACTCCCATGATTAGTCAATGTCTTTGCTCTAAAGAGAGATCTGTTGTTTTATCTAAAACAAGATGACAAATATGTGTTAAGAGATGAAATTCTCATCTAAGTACAATGAGACGCATCAATGTGTTTGCTAAATGTATTGAAACACCCATGGACTCTACTTGATTTGGAAGGGATATGGTGAATTATGCCTTTGCGTGTTCATTCCGGATTTACATGGACTCTTGATGGATCAAGAGATGCCAATATTTATCAACATCTGAAGAAAAAGATCTTGGGAAGACACGGTCTCGATAAGACACTCGATGACTGTATTGATGATGATTTTCCATCAATCGGCTTAAGCGCTCTATAACTAGGGAGGCCTACATATACTCCTATGATTAGTCAATGTCTTTGCTCTAAAGAGAGATCTGTTATTTTATCTAAAACAAGATGACAAATATGTGTTAAGAGATGGAATTCACATCTAAGTACAATGAGACGCATCAATGTGTTTGCTAAATGTATTGAAACACACATGGACTCTACTTGATTTGGAAGGGATATGGTGAATTATGCCTTTGCGTGTTCATTCCGGATTTACATGGACTCTTGATGGATCAAGAGATGTCAATATTTATCAACATCTGAAGAAAAAGATCTTGGGAAGACACGGTCTCGATAAGACACTCGATGACTGTATTGATGATGATTTTCTATCAATCGGCTTAAGCGCTCTATAACTAGGGAGGCCTACATATACTCTCATGATTAGTCAACATCTTTTCTCTAAAGAGAGATCTGTTGTTTTATCTAAAGCAAGATGACAAATATGTGTTAAGAGATGGAATTCCCATCTAAGTACAATGAGACGTATCAATGTACTCAACACAATACGAAAGACTTGACATCTCATTCACTATGAAAAGTTGTAAAGCTAAGTGTAGCTATGAGCCCACACAACGGCAATGTAATGGCAGTAACTCCTTTTTCAATACTTAATGGTATGAAAGATTAAGACTTATTCTATCCCTACATAAGAAAGACACATCAATAGCGAAATCAGAATCTGCCAATTTTTGTAGGTCAACTTCCACGGGATCTATAGGAAATATTACTCACTTGAAAATGGTGAAATTAGTACCATTGGAAAGTTCTATGTGTCTACTTTCCAGGAAAATCAACCATTTAATCATACCTATCATATTGAGTGAGTTATGGCCATTTTCGTAAAGTATGATGGATCTGTCCGAGAATCTGATTTTGGCAAAACAGTTAAATTTGACGGGACTTTGTGAACAGCTCCTGATGAACCAGAATGTGTGTAATATACGGTTGGAAAGCTAAATGAGTCTAGTTTCTAAAACCGTTTACGGTTCATTCATACGTATTTTCTAGAGGAAGTTACAGCTGTTCTAGTAACTGAATGTCATACTGCACGAAAATTTGATTTCTTGTATGAACTTATGTTTTGAGTTCACAAGCGGCCTTCTCCTCAAGATCTAAGTGAAAAAGACCATGTTTGAGGACAATACGGCATGATCTGGATAATCATTGTCCAATGTCACATTTAAAGACATGTTAAAGAGCATTGACATGCTAAGTTATTAAAATTTCAGTGATTAGTAAGAATCAGGAAGAGCCATATGATTGATGTAAAGATCAGGGGAGGTGCGAACTTTAGGGGGAGTCTAGCACATGCATACATGTCACTATCAAATGTGAAGGGTGCGTTGTACTCTTTTTCTCCTACGATCAAGGTTTAGTTTTTCTCCCACATTGTTTTTGTTACTTGACGAGGTTTTTGACGAGACAACATATCAGCACCACCGGCATACCGGCGCGCGGCATAAGGGGAAGTGTTCTAGGATATTCCTTATGTGTGTCTTGGCTTTATGCCATCAGGATATGTAGTTGAAATATGACTATGTATTTCTTATCATTATCATATTAGTACTTTGTAATTTCCTATATAAATGGCTCATATCAATGAATAAGATGATAATTCTCTATTCTTTTGCTATCTCTCATTCTCTCATTCTCTACAGTTTATACTTCATCAGTTTTCACTTTTTAACACTTTTTCCTCGTTATTTTCAGTCATCTATCTGGTTGCTTTGTCTTCTCCATGAATTAGTAAAGGGTGCACCTAAGAGATTTGTGTTGTTGTTTTGACCTTTCGAACAAGAAATTAGGTAAGCAATATTTTAGTATTCCATCTGGAAAAAAAAAAAAAAAAAACCCCAACATTTTAGCTGCATGAAGACATGCATGTCACACAATTGTTTTATTGGGAAGTACAATCAGTTGGCTTGAAGGACAAAATCTTGTTTTCGAGGTCATATCCTACCAAGAAGTTCGTCACTGCCACATTCGTCACTGCCACATTCCCATATATTCCCACATCACTAGTTGGCCCAAATGCTAAACAAACAATATCTTCACTAACCCTAAGAAATGTGTTATCGGGTTTCAGCTTCACATCTGCACCACGGAAATGGACAGTCACGGTGACACTGGTAATGTCATACTTTGTTTTGTAGCAGAGACTAAGTGAATATGTCGTTGGGTCTCTGACCGCCTTTAGATGAACCTTCTTTCGAATTCTGCTTCAAAACTAGTATAGAGATCTGTGGGCAAGAATGTTACGGTAGTCCCAGAATCGATGATAACATTACCCTTGAAAGCTTGCTGAGAACTGTTGGCATTAGCGGTAAAACGGTTGCCTCCAACACTGATGCCTTGTAGCTCAAGGTAGTAGTAGGTTTGGGAACCATTTGAGAGCAAAGGTGTTGAGACCACACCAGGACCTGAAACTCTTCGACCGAAATACATCTTGCTTGAAATATTAGGATCCATTTGGGTAGACATGGTAGGAACCAAGCAATGAGCGAAATATTTACCCCCAACTGATTTGCCGATTTGGGATACAAGTGACACAGCTCCACTTCCAAGTCCAACTATTCCCGACTCAACACCACTGAAGATTCCTCCATTTTGGTGTCCGCAGCCAAAATATAGTATCAGGAACAGAAACTGAATTCAACGTGATAGTGTCGAGCGACAGATTTCCGGTGGTATAAGAACCGTCTCCATAGGTGTAATTATAGTGACAAAACTGCTTGCTAGAACAAGAGGCTTCGGTAAGCAAGTGACACTGTTTGGATGCACAAGAGAGGGCTTTATAAGTCGGGGAAGAAGCCGGATCAAAGAGTGGGATCTTTTGCTTAAAGCAGTCCTTACATGGAACACACTGCGTCCATATGAGATCGCCTCCGGTGTCGACAATTCCGATGAAAGGTCTCGGCGGTGTACCTATTGATATGTTCACCAGGTACTCTCCTCCGCTAAGGATTAGAGGAGTTTCCTGAGCTTCCCCAGACCCGTAACGGTGACGTGAGCGTCTTAGGGCATTATTTAGTCGTTGCCAATGAGATTCCGATGCATTGTAGAGGGGAGACGCCGGCGAGTCACGGTGGATCATATCGAGGGTAAAAACAACGGCATGGTCTTGATTATGGCCGTTTTGTGTAAGGGAAAGGACTGAGAGAAAGAACGAAGAATGCAAAGAGGAAAAAAGAAGGACATCGGAATAGGGTGCCATTGGATCGATAAGAACTAGTAGTACGGTATGTGAGGGAAGATTACAAAGAATGTGAATTATATTGGAGATGGAGTACGTAGTCTATATATAAGGAAACTAATTTGTATTTAATTCGAGCCTGCTGCAATTCTGCAAAGGAAATAACTTGGTGACTAGCTATGGTCATTTATGAGTGACAAACACCAATGAGAAATGGACAAATGTCAATAATAATCATAAACAAACATGTAAAATACCTAAAAAACCCTATTATGTCCTTAAATTGCAGTCAAGCCTTATAAAATGGACATGTGTCACATGTTCATTAGCTGTGGTCACTTTAAAGTGACAAGCCCTTGTCACCCAAGTCGAGTTCTTCTGCAAAAGGAAGTTTCAACAATTACTAGCTAGATTCAATGAACAGAGAGATTATATTGTGCCGGTTTTGTTCCTAGTTTTATGATTTGACCAAAAAGATTCATTTAAGATTCGAGTCAAAACAGCAGCATGGTAAGAGTATATTTGTTGCCTGAAAAGGAAGTAAATCAAAGAGTGTTATCATTATAAAATAAAATAAAAAATAGATGCACGAGTTTAATACAGTATTTGTTGACCAAATTTTCGACGGATCCAGTGACCAATGCACTCCTTAGTTAGACTCTTATTTATTTTTTAGGTCAACTGATTATTCATTAAACAAGCCCAAGTAAAGAATACAAAGCAGGTTATGTGTAAGTAACGATGAAACATTTTCTATGTAGTTATTATGTATTAGGCATAATAGCAGTAGCTCTCTTCTTTGTACTGTGTATAGGCTTAGCCGAACTTTTTATTAGAATTATCAAAGCTCATCGAGCCCAACAATAGGTAGTTATCGTAGTAATTATCGTATTTATATATATATATATATATATATATATATATATAATATATATATATATAAACTTATCTGATCAGTTAGGGAATGGATATGAATGTTGTTTAAGTTATCTTCCTTTAGTTTCTTAGCAATTTACTTGTTTTATTATCTTTTATAGATTCCCCCAAACACACAATTCACTAAGTCCAACTGTCCAACCAATTTTATGACAGGTAAAGCCATATGGCAATTTCATTGATACTCAAGCTAGAATGACACGGATACATGCCTTCCCTTGCCAAACATTTGGGCAAGTTAAAGACTTGGCATGCTAGCACCATTCATTACAAAGATTCCGTTCACTTATTTCTAACAGAAAAGCAAGAAATACTAGACACACAAATGCTTAGGTTTCTAACAAAAGGAAATACTGTAAATAGACTAGCTAAATACTTAGACTTAGACTAAAGTAAAAAACCTTAGTCCAAATTTAGGCCTAAGCACCCTTAAATGGACTCAGCCCAATGCCAAAAAACACAGGGTAGCCCTGCCTGCATCCACCAAAACCCTCTACCTTCAGCACCGCCGCAACACCGTCGAGCACGTCGCCGCCACGACCACCGCGAAGCCATAGAATCCTCCATCCACGTCGTTACGCACCGAATAAGACATATCCAACATCTTCCTCGCCATGACTGCACGCCACGACTCCTTTCATCAATCTGCTCCAATCCGACTTGCTTTGCCGTTGACGCCCGGAGGACCCAAGAACTTCAGGATCGTGCCACCGTTGTGACTTAAAGGTTGGAAGAGACAACCACCTTCCCTACATAAGTCTGCAAGCCGAGATCCCTTTGCTTCAAACCTCAAGCCAAAAACCATAGAAGAAAACTTACTTGGCAATTTGTAGATCCCGTCCGGCAGCCACAACTCGACGTCGCCAAGGCCCAGAGGCCGACCATTGGCCACCGGACGAGATGGGTTCAAGAGTGGAAGCCGCCGCTCTTAGGGTTCGGGAGGAGAACTTTTTTCAAAACGGTTAGCCAATGTCCAACCAATTGAACGGCAGACAAAAAATTTTATTTAATTTTATTTTTTTAAATTTTCTAATTAAGGGCCGGTGCAGCTGCTGTTGGAGAGGAGAGATCCCACATTGGAAAAGTGATAAAGAAAATATAACTTATAAGTGAGTGGGTCATTCCTAATTGTACCGAGGCCTTTTGTGATTAACATCCAACACCTTAATGGTGTGTTTAGATGCGGGTGAATTCCTGAGAATTTAATCAAAAATAAGAAATTCCCAATTTCTTATGAATGTTTCCCCCGTTTGGATTATTATCCCGTGAAATTAGTGAAATTAGCAATTTTCATGGGAAAATAATCGTGGAATTTGGAAGCTTAAATTCCCGACTTGAATTCTTTACAAAATAAGTGTCATTTGTCAATTCTCTTGACTGAGGTTAGTCTAAATACAAATTCTTGTCATTTTAAAACTCTACATCATAAAATCCAAACAACGAAATTTTCGGTTAATGAAATTTAAAGTCATGAATTGTAATTCCCATGATTTTAAAATTTCTATGGAAATTAAAATTATTTTATCCAAATACAACGTAAAAGTGGTTAAGTTGAGACAATATCGATACAAGGATGATCCACGAGCCACGTTTGTTGTTGTTTAACACCCTCAAACTTTTATTAACAAAACTGTTGAAACAAAGGAGGGGACATAAAGCCTAAACCCCGAACAATTAGCAAAATGAGAACATCCTGAATATTAACAAGAGCTCCCACTTATCCTTCAAACATGCACCAACTAGCAAGGGTTGACATACCAGATATCTAGCTAGGCAACTCCATTTGCTTTATAACAGTGACATACTTGAAAGATAAAGCTCACACAAAGCCATAGAACAATAATCTTGCTTTTCTAGTATGTTGTCAATTAGAATTAGGTCCACCAACACTTTGTTTCATCTTACCACGAGGAGGTTGCACCCATTTAATAAGGATACGTTCTCTCACTAGGACAAACCAAGCACGTACTTTGAGCTTTAGTGCGCGCATTGCCACACCGGCATTCAGCCTGAACGTCTGTAATTATGACTAACAATAAAATAAAACTTAAATATAAACAAAATAAACCATAAAACTGAAAACTATAGGCAGCCCAATAATGCCAAAAAGATGTGGCCCAAGACCACCGCCAAGCCCAATAAAGGGGATCACATCCCCCCGCCCCCCCGACCTACAAGCCGCAACCCAAGTGCCACCGGCCTTTCGACTCCCACACACCACTGCCATCTCGTGGACAACTAACGACGGGTAACCACCAAAACATTGAAGACCAAGGAACTCAGACAAATCTCGATTTGGGACGCTCCAACACCGAATCTACAATTGCATTCCTCTCCATCGTTGCACACGCATACATAGGCCATGAACGCCGTCACTTACTGTCAATAATAGCTTCCGCTATTTGACTCCAAACCGCCGGACACCACCGCCTTCCTAGTCGCCCATCATCTTCCAGTCTAGACCGAATTCAATCTGACTTTGATCCTCAAACCATCATCCCACCAAACCGCTCATGGTTTACTCCACGACCGCTGAACCTGTTGCTCAGCCATCGAGCAACCCCTTTGCACGATTCTCGTCCAGCCACATTTATCACACGTCGTCGAGGCCAATAGCCATCGCTGGTGTGGTGCCACAGCCGGACGAGAGAGTATTTATTTTAGGGTTTTTCTCTATCGCTCTTGCTTCTTTGTTTTTAGTACAAGTTCAAAAAGAATAAATGGTAGACAAAGAAACTAAATCACAATTGGTAGGATTCAAAGTCAAGTGGTGATCCTCTCAACTTCATAGAAAAGGAAATTAACTTCCATTTTGGTTACTTTCGAGTCACCTAGCATGACTTCTTCTATCGTTGCTCTTAAGGGCAATTCATGTGTGAAAATGTGTTTGGTGAGACATTTCTGAAAACATTGAAAATGAGAAATGAAAATATTTTTAACTTTTACAAAAAAAAACTGAAAACATCAAATTGACGTTTTCACTTTTTTATTTTCTTAGTTTAGAAAATATGAAAAATATTTTTCACAATAATTAAATTACCGAATACATTTCTAAAGTAGAAAATACAATATCATTTTCACATTTTATTTTTTAAAATAATTTTTGAAAATCATTTTTCCAAAACGTTATCGGACATGCCTATGTTTTCGCTTGTTCTTTGTAAAATTTGAAATATTTTCGACGTTTTGAGAAATAAACTCACCGAGCACATTTTTATCTTATTTCTATTTTTAAAAATAAAAATACAAACATGAAAATGTTACCAAATGCTATCTTTAATATGCTAGTTCGTCGCTTTGATTGTATTGGTCATACTAATAACAAACGCTGTGATGCTAGCCCAGCACCACCCTCACCAGAGTTTAGGATAATAGATATGAGTTATTTAGATCTATTCTATAACTACATTAGTGTTCACCCGATCAGTTATTGATAAATAGATTCATAGTCAATCAAGGTTATGTATTTCGGTTTGGTCGAATAAAAATATATTTATCATTGTAAAAAAAATAAAATAAAATAAAAAAGAACAAAAAATGGAAGGGATGCAAATCATGCAATCATAATCCTAATAGACCGCCACGGCAACCAACAAATATTAATATGCATCAGAGAGTAGTCACTGCTCACTATCACATCAGCACTCATGACGTCTAGACTCTAGAGTAGTGGGTTCACATTTTAAGAGCAAATAGTTGGCAAGGACTCCAAAATCCAAGAAATTTTGGTCACTTGATTTCATTGAGGCTTGAGAGCATTCCTACAACAGCTATGGAGTCAAAGACTCACCGCCGGTCAGATGTTCCGGCAAGAGTACCGTTTCATTTCGTCAGGATAATACTTCAGCCAGACCAGCAGAGACAGAAACTGGTAAAGTTCATGTAATCATGTTCTTTATATATATGACGTCACTGTTTAATTTTCTTGCTAAACTCTGATTATCAGGACTGTAAAAGCTTTGCATATGTGTGATCTATTTTACTCGCTAGTATTTGAGGACTTGCTGAGCTTATTGACACACAACTTTGAGTTCATGCCAAACAAAGATCAATGTGTGATCGTTTTATTGCTTACTTCTGGATAGATCTTAATTGTTAGTGTTGTAAGTGCTTCATGTTCGAAATTGTGAATAATTTACTATATGATTGAAGTTTGCATTTGGGCCAAAAAAGAAATCCAAAAATAAAAAGATAAGAACTTTGAGTTCAAATAAAGTGTTCACTGTGAAATTTTTCTTGTATGTATTGTTTGATTTCTTCCCATTTTCGTTTTATGTTTAGAGAAATTCATTGTCATCTTCCTCTTGATATAAATGAGCTACTTGTTGTGGATTTCTTCTATTTTTGTTTTTACCTTTGGGGATATACTTGCATTGCCTGTGAGTACAAGGTTCCCACAACATTGTCATTTTGTCTGTGGAATTTAATTTGTGTCAACGTATTGTGGTGCTGCAGAATCTTCCAACAGAGTTTGTGAAGAAATTTGGGAAAGAATTGTCTGATGTTGCGACAATGAGTGTTCCCACAGGCCATGTTTGGCGAGTGGGTTTGGAGAGAGTTAACAAAAGAGTTTGGTTAGTTAAGAATTGGCAGGCTTTTGCAGAATACTATTCCCTCCGTTGTGGGGACTTCTTAGAATTTAGATATGAAAGGAATTCGAATTTCCACGTTTCAATATTTGATAGGACTTGTACTGAGATTTCTTACCCTTGTCAAGAGCAAAGTTCTGATTTGCATCATGTTGTTCTTCATCAAGAGGATATAAGAAATGATGATGTTAGTGACACTTTAGATGCCATACCATCCCTTTCTCATGCCTCGCGATCGGTGAACGGAAAACGAAAATGTGTAGATGAACGTGTTGTTGAAAAAAGACATGTTTTGCACACAGGCTCAAGTAACAAATGTATCCAAAGAGGTGCTACTAGCAAGGAGAATATGGGATATCAGTCTGATGATGTGACAAGGAGAAAGAAGACTAGATATGTAGATCAAGGAGACACAATATACTCAAGTATCGTGACTAAATCAGCGCCAGCTAGTTTGAAGAAAAATAGAATGGCAAGCTCTCTGGAGTTGTTAACAAAACAGAATGATGATCAGAAAGTAATCCAGGCTACTAGCATGTTCAAGCCAAAAAATCCTTTTTTCTCAATTATCTTGCAACCATACAACTTCACCAAGTGCTATCTGGTGAGATTTACATGTTATTTGGCTTCAAAATTATTTAGTGTAATTTGTTTAGTTGTAAATTTTTTTCTTCACTTTTGCAGCACATGCCTACTGAATTTGCTGAGAAATATTTGAGTGGGTGTTCAGAAGCCGTCAAACTTCAGGGCTCTCATGGAAAGCAGTGGGATGTTCGGTTTGCGTCTACGAATCCTTCACTTCCGATAACATGCAGGGGATGCATTAAGTTTTTAACAGACAATAATTTGGCAGAGGGAGATGTCTGTCTTTTTGAGCTGATGAAAAGCAAGGCTGACATGGTTCTAAAAGTTTCAATACTTCGTGCTGCTGAACATGAAGACACAATACACTCAAGTAATGTGAAGAAATCAAAGCGAGCCAATCTGAATAAAAGTATAATGCATGACAAAGAGGATTTCTCCACAAGAAAGAGTGAAGATGATGGAAAGTTTGCTTTTGACATTTTTTCTCACACTTACCCTAAATCGAAACTTAAGTTTCCCACAGAGACTGAGAAGGTGATCTATGCTACCAGAATGTTCAAGCTGAAAAATCCATTTTTTGTTGTGATCTTGCAGTACAATAACTACCATCTGGTAAGGCTTACAAATTATTTCAGTTTGGAATCATTCCGTATCACAGAGAAATGTTAACATATATGGATGCTTGTTGCTTGACTTTTGCAGTGTATTCCTGTGGACTTTGCTAGGAAATACTTCAGTACCTGCGCAGAATCTATCGAACTACATGATTCCAATGGTGGCCACTGGGATGTACAACGCACTTCTACAAATGCTTCAAGTTCAGGTCATAGGTTCAGCAGCGGATACAATGTATTTTTGAGAGACAAGAAATTGGAGCAAGGAGATGTATGTCTCTTTGAGCTGATAAAAAGGAATGATGTTTTGCTAAAAGTGTCAGTACTCCGTGCTTCTGAATATGATGACATGGTCCATGATAAAGAGATGAAAGTTAATGAGACGAAGAACAGAAGATATCGAAAGGCAGATGAGGGAGATCTACTAGACCTAGCTGGCAGACTTGATGACAAGGGAAAGTCTACCTCACACAAGTTGTCTATAGAAGATGAAGGAAATACAGAAATTTGCAATAGCGGAACTTTGTATTATTCTTCTATGATCAAAAAGCTAGTGATGTCCAAAGAAAGCAGGAGGGCGTTCAATGATGCCAAAAAGTTCCATACAGAAAATCCTGCCTTCCTTGTTATGTTGCGACACTATCACAAGCACAAGTCTTGTGTGGTAATGACACACACAAACACAAACGCACAGAATGCTTTGAAGTTTTTCGGTTCCAACTTAAATTATGCTTAGTTGCAAATTTTATCTCTTTTGCAGGTAGTGCCTGCTAAATTTGATACTAAGCATCTGGGGGATGAATGCCCAATTTTCATTACACTTGAGGCACCTAATGGAAAGCAGCATCATGTTCAGTGCGTTTATGATACTGACAGGAAAAAAATGTCTGGTGGATGGAGTGCATTCTCTTCAGAAAATAATTGGAAGAAGGTGATGTTTGTGTGTTTGAGCTGATTGCTGGTAAAGATGTTGTGCTAAGGCTTCAATATTTCGTGCAGCTGAATATGCGGACCGTTAAATTAGTGTAGTACTGTTGTCTAAGCTTGCATCTCCTGAGTTTTTGGATGTGTAAAAACACTGTCGAGAAGCACTGCCCTTTTGCTATTTTGTATAAGGTTGGCTTCTTCACTTTACACATGCTATATTTTGGAATTGTATAGTATTGACTATTGCCAATATGTAAATCTTTTGCATGAGCGAGTAATACAAAGGGCTTCGGGTAATATGTTTATTCGCAATGATTAACGAGAATCCCTTGGTTAAGAGACACTGCTGATTTTGGTTTCAATTGAGATGGTACCAAATCACAAACTCCAGCTCATAATCATCAAATTCCTTTCGTCATACAGACACATTCATACACCAATGCATGCCATGACGCATATATTTAGTGACAATTAAGGAATAATGAGCTCAATAAGATTATTCTCTGATTCATGAATGATCCTATATCTACTATTATTTTGTTACGATCATTAAATTGACCTCTGCATTTCTCAGTCGGCTAACCATTACCTTTGATTAGAATATAATTAGCTTTTCATGTAATCTCCATTATTCCATTTCGTTGTAGAAATCAAATCCCATATATACCTTTCCATGCCATTCAATCATTGACCTGTTCATACGTCTGAGAAAGGTTCATGAAAAATTACGATTACTTAGTCACCACGTAACCACGAGAATACCAAATGGGGTTGATTGCAATCATCATGACGCAAACCATCCATGAATTTATTTGCCTTCTTCATTTTCGCATATAGACACAACTAAATTAAAATCTAGTAATTATTGTTAATTTTCATATCTGTTCTAAACCTCATCCCACAATATAGATCCCCACATTATCGGTAGACAATTAAGCCTAATCATTTTTGGGACAAAATCGTCAGCTACTTGACTATAGTCCTCTTTTACTGATGAGATTCATACCATCCAAACAAAAATAGAATGTAATCAATCAAATCTGGGCAATAAAATCAGAATAATATCTGATATACATGCATGCTTTGCAAATCATATCAACAAATTCCATTCGTCTTCTTAGCTCTTTCATGCACTATATAAACAAGCCCACGTAACACAAATCACACTAAACTAACTCTCTAATTAGCCATGGCAGCACTAGCAACAACAGCATTTGCCCTCATCCTTCTCTATGTGTCTGCTTTCTCTTCAGTCTCGGCTAAAGGAGGCTTCTCCATTGACCTAATACACCGCGACTCGCCTCGGTCTCCCTTCTACAACCCTTTAGAAACTCAATCCCAACGTTTGAGGAATGCCTTTCGCCGTTCCTTCGGCCACTCCAACCGGTTTAATCCAAAAGTTTCCTCCACTGTACCTCAGACTGACGAGGCCGAAGCCACTATAATCAACAATCGCGGCGAGTACCTCATGGAGTTGTCTATCGGAACACCACCGGTTCCGATCAAGGCCATCGCCGACACTGGCAGTGACCTCATCTGGACACAGTGCAAGCCTTGCGTTGATTGCTACACGCAAACTGATCCTCTTTTCGACCCCTCAAAATCATCTACTTACAAAACCATTCCTTGCACTTCGAACCAATGCAGTGCGCTAAAGGGCAATTGCTTATCCAAGGGCAGTGGTTCTGGTTCGCCTTGCCAATACGAAGTGAACTATGGTGATCGGTCACACACAATCGGAGACCTTGCCGTGGACACTCTAACCCTAGCTTCCACTACGGGAGAAACGTCTCGTTCCCGAAAACCATTATCGGGTGTGGTCACGACAATGCCGGAACCTTTGACAAGAAGGGATCTGGCATGGTTGGCCTTGGAGGTGGTGACGAGTCACTCATTTCCCAATTGAGTACTTCTATAGATGGAAAGTTTTCGTATTGCTTGGTCCCTTTTGCCTCAGAAGGTGACTTAACAAGCAAGTTGAACTTTGGTGACAATGCTTTGGTTTCCGGCTCTGGGGTTCTGTTCACTCCCATTATCGATATCGAAGATCCAACTAAAAAACTTTCTTCTTCTTGACATTGGAGGCCATAAGCGTCGGCAAAACGAAAATTCCCTTCACATCATCATCATCATCTTCAGCTTCTGGTGGGGGGAACATTATAATCGACTCCGGCACAACGCTAACCCTGCTAGAGCAGTCCTTCTACTCGGAGCTGGAAGAAGCAGTCGACCAGGTTGTGGGTGGGGAGCGTGTGAGTGATCCTCAGAGTCCAATACCTCTTTGTTATAAGGTAAGTCTGTCTGAGGATTTGAAGGTCCCAATATTACTGTGCATTTCAGCGGCGCGGATGTGAAGTTAGACGCGAAGAACACGTTTATTAGGGTGAGCGACGAGGCTGTTTGCTTTTCCTTTGCTCCGTCGGAGAGTCTTTCAATCTATGGGAACCTGGCGCAGGCGGGTTTCTTGGTGGGATATGACCTTAAGGAGAAGACTGTGTCTTTCAAGCCAACTGACTGCACCAAGGTCTAATTTATGTGTTTATTTGTTGCAATTCCATTCTCTTCTTAGATGAAATAAGTAGTGATGCAGATTCTCAATGCACAATTAAGAAGATTAGTTCTTCATATTTCAATTGTTATCTTCATTCATTTTAGAATCAATCAGAAGTTTTATTGTACGTCCTGATTCAATATAACAAAATTCATTTCGATATTTATGTTTTGTCGATATATATCCCTAAATAACAATTAATACGTCTCCATGTTTTTAATTTCTTTGTTATATATAGGGTAGTGCTACAGGGAGGCCTGAGATTTATGACCTTAATCCTAGGTGACATGTTATATCATTTAAACACTTCATCAATTTTAAAAATGATCACGTCAAGTTATTTTTGAGTAAAGAGACAATTTTAACCCTAATAATTAATGGTTGATATAAACTAATATGGAATATTTTCTTAATAATGATTTAGTTAGTAAACATACCAAATGAAGCCTATATATCATAAATTTATTAATTTATTAAAATTTCTTTCCTACCAAATAAAATAAAACATAAAAACAACTTTATATATATATCCGGCAAAGCAAGTCGAATTGGAGCAGATTGATGAAAGGAGTCGTGGCGTACAGTCATGGCGAGGAAGATGTTGGATCTGTCTTATTCGGTGCGTAACGATGTGGATGGAGGATTCTATGGCTTCGCGGTGGTCGTGGCGGCGACGTGCTCAACGGTGTTGCGGCGGTGCTGAAGGTAGAGGGTTTTGGTGGATGCAGGCAGGGCTACCCTATGTTTTTGGGCATTGGGCTGAGTCCATTTAAGGGTGCTTAGGCCTAAACTTGGACTAAGGTTTTTTACTTTAGTCTAAGTCTAAGTATTTAGCTAGTCTATTTACAGTATTTTCTTTTGTTAGGAACCTAAGCATTTGTGTGTCTAGTATTTCTTACTTTTCTGCTAGAAATAAGTGAACGAAATTTTTGTAATGAATGGTGCTAGCATGCCAAGTCCTTAAGTTGCCTAAATGTTTGGCAAGGGAAGGCATGTATCCGTGTCATTCTTGCTTGAGTATCAATGAAATTGCCGTATGGCTTTACTTGTCAAAAAAAAAAAATATATATATATAAACTTTATCTCGGACGAATTATTATATATATGTAAATTTTTATGTTGGTTGAAATTGTTTTTTCTTGGACAAAAGAGAGAAAAGACTAGAAATATATAATTTTTATAGAAAAGAAAAGACATAATAATCATTTCTTTATTAATAAAAAACCACGCACCTTGTAATTCACATTCGTCCAATTGAAATGAACCATCGCAAACCACGTATGAATGCTCGATCTCGAAACTATCCTGAACTGCTTTCTTCATGTATGGCTAAAACCCTAATTCGACTATTTACCGGTTTCAATGTTTTTGACTCGTCGAGGCTCCGGCGAACTCTTTTACCATAATTCGAAAGAGTTAATATATCTTGCCTGGATAGTAGCTTCTGCTTCAGATATGCGCTGCGGACAGTGAGGAGTAAGTGACAAGGGATGCCCTTCAAGTAGGGCATAGAACTTGTATGTTATATTTTGACCACCATTGATGCCCTTCCCTCACTTAATCTTATACTTTGACTACTAATTTGATGCTTAATTGTAACTTACGTGCAATAATAGCACGGTCATCAAAGAAGTGAGAAATAATTAAGTCTAAATTATTGTACAACGGGGATTGGCTAATCACAATCATTAGGTCATCGGCAATAAGTCACTAATGCAAACAAAAGAAAAATAAAAAATAAAATAATGAAAATGCTACTCTAACGCACAAAGCATTAGCAATGCTCGGCTTTGGTTCGCACCAAAACTTAATCAATACTAAATGCTTAGTGATGACAATTTACAATGAGTAGAAAGCGTCACCGGAATTGTAATTTAGATTTCTTATAACTAAATGCAAGAATTTAAAAGAAAACTTTTAACTACCAAACTAAATTAAATAAAGGAAACTCCTCAATCTTAACTACCAACTAATCCAGACAGCTATAGTCCAGAAAAATTATAGAATTCTTAAATGGAAACCCTCTCACTACCAGGACAAGCACTTTAACTGACGAAAAGTTTCGTCAGCCTGTTAGCTTAATTCGTCGGCGATGACTTTAGCCGACGAAACTAGAAGACTTCGTCGGCTATTGTCCCAACATTAAGCCGACGAATATCTTAAATGTTTCGTCGACCATAGTCTGAGACTTTAGTCGACGAAACATTTTAAGATATTTGTCGGCTAAAGTATGTAAAATAAAATTAAAAAAATAACTATAGCCGACGAAATATAGTCTGTTTTGTTGGCGTTAGAAGGGTTTAGCCGACGAAACATGTCATAATTCGTCGGCTAAACCTTATAAAAAAAATTAAAAAAACTATAGCCGACGAATATCTTACATGTTTCGTCGGCTATAAATCTATTCCAGCAACAACAAAAAATCTGAAATTTCTAAATTACCATTCCAAGAAACCTACAAAATACACCAAAACAATTTCATATAACCAACAACAAGCACATAAAACTATATAATTGATCAACTACATAAAATCTAGATCGTCTAAATCAATATCCGATTCTGGGGGCTGCTGCGGAGGAGGTTGTGGCGGCTGAGGTAGAGGTATAGGCGTAGGCATGGGCGGAGCCGGAAGTCCCTGAAGCTGGGCAGCTGTAAACTCCTGCAAGTACTGGAACATCTGCTGCTGCTGCTGGGCTTGCTGGGTGGTGTATACCGCGGCAATATAGGCTATCTGGGCGGCGCTCTGGGCGGCATGAGCGGCAGCCTGAGCAGCTTGTTGTTCCCGTAGTCTCTCAACTTCTGACTCTAACTGAGTCATCCTGCTGCTGGTTGAGGTTGCCTTTCGTTGAAATCCTGGAGTGGTCTTCAGGACCCCCTCGCCCTTCTTTCCTAGACCCCGACAGTAGAAGTTGTTTCCTCACGGTGGGAAGGCTGTGCCCATGATCCTCGCCCCAACCCTCAGATCCGAAGTGTCGATCCGGGACATGGCTTCGGACATCTCTTCCTCCTGCGTGTCCGCCATGCCTCCCTCACTATAGCACTCATCACCTCGTCACTAGCCTCCCTCACCTTCGCCTAATTGGATAAGAAAAAAATGATTAATTAACATTTTGACATATATATAAGTAAAATTAAAAATTTAAAAACGTAAGATGACTACAATATCCTCATGGGCGTCAGGATATGCCTTCTCGTACGTATAGACGTACTGGTTGACTTCTGGATGTTCCCTAGCCGCCTCGTCCATGAAGACAGCGAACGGTCTAGAACCGGCATGATGGTTCCTTGTGTTGTGTTGCCGGTTCTGAGTGTTCGTCTGAAAAACGGCATTCAAAGAAAAAAAAAAAAACTATTAGTAAAATATTTAAAAACGGACGTACTTAATGATAAATTAATTAATTAATTTTTTAAATACTTGTTTATGAGGGTTGTTGAATTCTGATGTCAGAAGCCAACGCCACTCGTACTCCCTGTACTGAAACTCAACAGGGGTACCAGAACATGCGTTCCCGTGCGTAGTCCAGTAGGTCTGCAACTCGTTCTTCCACTCCTTATACCTACATATACAACAAAAATATTATTAATATCACCTACAATTTTGTTTTTCATTAACTTCCCAACGTACCTTCCCCCATGCACAACGTCCGCCCACCTGTTCTTCAGGTACTCGGGAACGTCAAACCACACCTGCATTTAACCATTTATTAGTTTAGTTTTTCGAGAAATCAACAATGTAATACATAAATATTGATGCATTTTTTTTGTAAACTCACCGACATCGCGTTGTGAACCATGTCCTTAACCTCATGCGGGACCTTGCCCTAGTCTGACCACAACATAGGGACTCTATCCCTAATGAGCGCTCCACGCGGCCGGAGTACGTCCTCGACTTCCCGCCAGATACTATGTGGCCATCCCCGTCAGTATCGATGACGATCCTCCTGAGGTATTGACGTTCTTCTCGAGAGCCTTCCATGTGACGGGGCCTCTCTTCTTCTTTGTCGGCTTCGCTCTGACGGTGCCTATCACATGATAAACCAAATTGATTATTAAAATCAGAGACCCTTTATTATTAATTATAAGAAAATAAATCATTCATCTTTCATTACCTGAGGGCGATGCAGCGGACGCGACGGATTCCGTCTCTATCGCCGATGATGATACCCTCGCGGAAATAAGAGGCTTATCAAAAGACACGAACCGATACGCCGCTGATGGAGCCACTGGCGGGGGCAGTGGATAAATCGTCGTCCATGAGCCATCGACTGCAGGTAAGGCCGGTATCATCCGCGGAAGGAACAGATGAGGCGGCGGCATCTGTACCCCAGATGACCCACCATCCGAAATAGTAGGACCCGGAGTGGCGCCCGGTGTATCACAGGCATACGGGGTACAGACACCTCCGTCTGGGTCTGAGGCCACAGCTTCCTCGATGAAGGGGGCACCTCCGGCTGCCTCGAGTAATGGGAAACGCTCGGCTGCCTCTGCGTCGTCTCCAGAAGGGTCGCACGTCTGGCTGTCATGAGGCCCCAAAATGACGTTTGAGGGTTGCTAGAGGTTCCCTCAGACGATTCGGACCTTTGCCCTTCGAACCCTTCATGGATTTAAAATTACCACTCATCCTGGAAGTGAAAACGAAGATGAGGAAGATAGTGAGGACCAGTGACGGATCCATGATGAAAATCTCACATGGGCTAAATGCAACGCACAAAAAAATTTAACCAACAGTGAGAGAAATTTTGGTTCATTAAAAAAGAACACACATATATAAGGGGACGTAGCAAGTCTTACCCTCAAACGCATTTACATGAACACAAATTAGACACAATAAAATACAAGAAACACAATTAAAAACTAACTAAACTGTACTCTTTTGATCTAGGCCTTTTGACACAATTAATTTGTTCATCTGACATTCTGTAATTCCAATTAAAATTTCCAGCAATTCAGTAATTCATTACTTAACAATACAACAATTCAATTGAATAAGCATACTAGTAGCCTAGTTCATTCAATTGACTTCAAATTCTATTTTATTTTATTTTTTCGATTTCATACCTCAAATTCAAATTCAATACCCAGAAGGAACACAATACAATGGTCTCAGTGAACACAAATACCCAAAATTCACAACAAGTATAAGAAATAAGAATACACACCTGCACTACCAGGACAAGCACTTTAGCCGACGAAAATTTTCGTCGGCCTGTTAGCTTAATTCGTCGGCTAATATCTTAGCCGACGAGACCTCGTCGGCTATAATTCGTCGGTAAAGGGTCGTCGGTACTTACTTTAGCCGACGAAATCATGTCCCGTCGTCGGCTATTGTCCCATAGCTAGCTGACCACAGTCGACGTCGTCGGCTAGTCTCTCAGATTTTAGCCGACGAAACAACTCGTCGGCTTAAACTAAGAACTAGCCGACGAAATAACTCGTCGGCTTAAACTAATAAATAGCCGACGAAATCACTCGTCGGCTTAAGCTAAGGGAAAGCCGACGAGTTTTTTTCGTCTACTTTAGTAGGGGACTAGCCGACGAGTTATCTCGTCGGCTAGTTCTTAGTTTAAGCCGACGAAACAACTCGTCGGCTTTTCCATTCAGCCGACGAAACTCTTAATATATTCGTCGGTTATAGTATGTAATAAAAAAAATAAAAATAATAAAGCCGACGAAAAAGACCGTATTTCGTCGGCTTTTAATGGTTTAGCCGACGAAACATTCCATAATTCGTCGGCTTAACCCTATTAAAAAAATAATTAAAAATACTATAGCCGACGAATTATGGCGTATTTTGTCGGCTATAAGTCCATTTCAGTATAAAAAAAAACTCGAATTTCTAAATTACCATTCTAAGCAAGCTGCAAAAAACACAAAAACAATTCCATATAACCAACAACAAGCACATAAAAGAATATAATTCATCAACTACACAAAATCTAGATCGTCTAAATTAATATCTAGTTCTGGGGGATGTTGCGGAGCTTGCGGCTGCTGGGGTAGCGGTATGGGCGGAGGCATGGCGGAGCCGGAAGTCCCTGGAGCTGGGCAGCTGTAAAGTCCTGCATGTACTGGAACATCTACCGCTGCTGGGCCTGCTGGATGGCATGTACCTCGGCATAATGGGCTGCCTGCGCAGCATTATAGGTTGCCTGCGCGGCATTATAGGCAACATGAGCAGCTTGCTGTTCCCGTAGTCTCTGAAGTCCCGACTGTAGCATCTGAGTCGTCCTGGTGGTGTGGTCCTGCTGCTGGTCGAGGCTGCATTTCGTTGAAATCTTGGAGTGGTCTTCAGGACCCCCTCGCCCTTCTTTCCTAGACCCCGGCAGTAGAAGTTGTTTGCTCGCGTGGGAAGGCTGTGCCCATGATCCTCGTCCCAACCGTCGGATCCGAAGTGTCGATCCGGGACATGGCTTCGGACATCTCTTCCTCCTGCGTCCGGCCATGTCTCCCTCACTATAGCACTCATCACCTCGTCACTAGCCTCCCTCACCTTCGCCTAATTGGATAGGAAAAAAATTATTAATTAACATTTTGACATATATATAAGTAAAATTAAAAATTTAAAAACGTAAGATGACTTACAATATCCTCTTGGGCGTCAGGATATGTTTTCTTGTACGTATAGACGTACGGGTTGACCTTTGGATTTTCCCTGGCCGCCTCGTCCATGAAGACAGCGAACGGTCTAGAACCGGCATGATGGTTCCTTGTGTTGCGTTCCGGTTCTGAGCGTTCGCCCGGAAACCGCCTTAAAGAAAAAACTAAACTATTAATAAAATATTTAAAAACGCACGTACTTAATGACAAATTAACTAATTAATTTATTTAAATACCTGTTTATGAAGGTTGTTAAATTCTGATGTCAGAAGCCAACGTCACTCGTACTCTCTGTACTGGAACTCAGCAGGGGTACCAGAACGTGCGTTCCCGTGCGTAGTCCAATGGGTCCGCAACTCGTTCTTCCACTCCTTGTACCTACATATACAACAAAAATATTAGAAATATTTTTAATATCACATATAAGTCTTTTTTTTCATTAACTTCCCAACGTACATTCCCCCATGCACAACGTCCGCCCAGCTGCTCTTTAAGGGCTCATGAACCTCAAACCACACCTGCATTTACCGTTTATTAGTTTAGTTTTTCGAGAAATCTACAATGTAATACATAATATTATTGAGGCATTTTGTAAACTCACCGACATCGCGTTGTGGACCACATCCTTGACCTCCTGCGGGACCTCGCCCCAGTCTGACCACAACATAGGGACTCTATCCCTAATAAGCGCTCCCCGCGGCCGGAGTAAGTCCTCGACTTCCCGGCCGATACTATGTCGCCATCCCCGTCAGTACCGATGACAATCCTCCCTGAGGTACCGACGATCTTCTCGAGAGCCTTCCCTGTGACGGGGCCTCTCTTCTTTTTTGCCGGCTTCGCTCCGACGGTGCCTATCACATGATAAACCAATTAATTATTAAAATCAGAGAATTATAATGTAGTAAATCATTCATCTTTCATTACCTGAGGGCAATGCGGCGGACACGACGGATTTCATCTCCGATGATGATACCCTCGCGGAAATAAGAGGCGTATCAAAAGGCACGAACCGGTACGTCGCTAATGGAGCCACTGGCGGGGGCAGTGGATAAATCGGCGTCCCTGAGTTATCGACTACAGGTATGGCCGGTATCATCCGCGGAAGGAATAGGTGAGGCGGCGGCATCTGTACCCCAGATGACCCACTATCCGAAGATGCATGTACTGGAGTGGGCACCCGGTGTATCTCAGGCATACGGGGTGCAGACACCTCCGTCTGGGGCTGAGCAAACAACTGCCTCGAGGATTGAGGGAAGCCCCCGCCTCGATGAATGGGGCACCTCCGGCTGCCTCTGCGTCGTCTGCATAAGGCTCGCATGTCTAACTGTCATGCGGCCCTGAACAACGTCTGAGGGTGCTAGAGGTTCCCTCAGACGATTCAGACCTTTGGCCCTTCGAACCCTTCGTCGATCTAATATTACCGCTCATCCTGTTTAAAATATTAATTTGAATCAGGCCACAAAATCAAAAATGTAAACTCATTCAATAAGTCAACAAAAAAAAATATATACACTTCCTAAATATAAATTTTCACTTCCTAATACAAATATACACTTCCTAACAACTCACAACATTACAATTCACCGGAAAATCAAAGCAAACCCAAAATACAAAACAAATATATATATATTTCCTAAATACTAAATACAAATATACACTTATTAAATAAAAATATACACTTCCTAATACAAATATATACTTCCTAACAACACCACAATATTGCAATTGACCGGAAATAAAAGAAACACAAAATAAAACTAAAGCTCAGAAATGTACTCGAGGAGGAGGAGGGAGGACCGGAGCAGCAGCAGGAGGAGGCCGGCCGGCCGGAGCAGGAGGCCGGCCGGCCAGAGCAGGAGGAGTAGGAGGCTGGAGCAGGAGGAGGAGGCCGGCCGGACAGGAGAGGAGCGGAGGTGGAGACCGGGAGAGGAGAGGAGGCGGAGACCGGAGAGGGAGAGGGAAGGAGGCGGAGACCGGGAGAGGGAGAAGGAGAGGAGGCGGAGACCGGGAGAGGAGGGGAGAGCGGAGGCTAGGGCTTTCAACCAGACGAGCGCTGGGTTATACCCGAAAACTTTAGCCGACGAAATAATAATTTCGTCGGCTAAAGATAATAATTTGTCGGCTAAAATAATAATCTCGTCGGCTAAACATTTGAAATTCGTCGGCTTAACTTATGAAATTCGTCGGGTAAACAATAAATTCGTCGGCTAACCTTTGAAATTCGTCGGCTATATAACTTTTTATACATTCGTCAAACTATGATTGTGATTGTGATGATCAACTTGAGAAACGGAAATCTGACGGTCAGATCTGACAATCATGATAAAATACATGTATGGGAAAAAATTCAACTTGATCCAACAAGTTAAGTGCTCGATCCGAACGGTCAATCCGTTAAGTCAAACCCCTAAACGCACGGAAAAGGTCGTTGGACCGTCTAATTTCGTATTTTGGCCGGACCTTCAACTGAAAATATTTTCAAACCGATGAGACGCAACAAGTCGTATAAAAGTTATACGCAAAATAACCACCGAAGATACGGCTACTCATAGGGAGAAAGAATGAAAATTTCCATTGACCGCAACTATCGGCACCGACACTTTACCGGAATACTGTGATTTTTCAACCGTGGACTTATTTACCATTCTGGTCATATCTTATTTCACGACTTTTTAACGTTTGAAGGATTTACATATAGTTAGTTTTTGAAACGCAACATTTACTTAACACTTAGTAAATAAGTTATACAACATTAGTAGGCATTTGTGGGTGACCATCAAATTGATATGGTTCATCTGCAACCACCATTCAACTGTAAATATGGATAATTATGCAATAAACATAAACATACAAAATATTGAATTACGTACCCAGCCGTCAAAATAGTTTGCGAACTCCTGTTGTGGTACTTGAGATCACCTTGAATGTCTGGACGATATAGATGGATGTCTTTCCAGTATTCAACTTCGGATAGTTAATCAATACCCACCAGTGGGCATACTGATCATGTGGTTGCAACTTGTAAGATTCTGGCAAAATTCCATAAACTTCAACATCACTTGAGAGTATGGAAAGATTGAACTTCGGTACATCTACCGGCATGGCTTCGTCTGTTTTCTTCAACGCTCCTAATACACTTCATGTAAGTGCGCACTCGTGCGCAATATTGCTTCAGCTATACATCCTTCAGGCGCGGATTTATTAGCCACATAATCTTTGTAGTCTCCAAGTTGCCTATAAATCAAGTTGCAAAGTGTTATGATTATTGAACATGTATGTATATTGAGGATTCAGGTGTAAAACGTACATTTCCATGGGATACATCCAAGTGTAGTGTACTGGACCATTAGTAACAATGCTCGGGAAGATGGATCATTAGGTGAGGCATGATGTCAAAAAATTTTGTAGGAAATATCCTCTCAAATTTACACATGATATAAATGATGTCCTCTTGCATTTCCCGAGGTTAGATTTTTTTCATTTCCCGTGTGCATAACTTCTGGAAGAATCTTGCCAACGGTACTAACGGCTCCACAACCTGACGGGGAAGGAACGGTCGATGAAAACAAGAAGAGACGTTGTAGCAGATATGACAGTCATGACTCTTCAACCACATCTTATTGTCCCGGAAGTTCACACACCGGGCTATATTTCCTGCATAACTGAAGATACTTCACACAACTCATTCACCTGAAAATTACGTTCTTCTGGTCAGGCTTCACGGTGTAGGAGCTTGAGGCATTTTTTTCTTCCCTTCTTTCAACCACATAGTCTTCTTAATTGCATTTTTTTTTAGATCAATGCGTGCCTTAGGACCGTCATCCGTCTTCCCCTCCAATTCACATTGTGCCCACCACACTGTCGCAAACATTCTTTTCTATGTGCATCACATCTAGGTAGTGTCTGATCAACAACTTACTCCAGTATGGGAGTTCCCAGAATATGCTCTTATGTGTCCAGAATTTGTACCTGTCTGGTCTTTCAGGTATTGCTGCAACAATATTGGGATGATTGCTGCGCTGCCCAAAATCGTACTCATTAAGCACTGCTAAAATTTCTTCTCCCGTCCACCAAAACCGTGTTCTACGGTCCCATCAAATGCCTTGTCATCGAACCGCCAATCGTGATTATATGGAAGGAAAACACGGTGACCCAATCTGCATATCTTGTTGCAATGATGCTGCTCCCCTCATCGCTAAGGCACTCTGGACAAGCCTTGTATCCCCTAACAACGTTGCCCGACAACATCCCACGGGCAGGAAAATCACTAATGGTACCAACAACCATGACATGCATCTGGAACATCTCGTGCATGTACTTGTCATAAGTGGGATGACCAACTTCCCACAAAAACTGAAGCTCTTCAATCAAAGGTCTCAAATACACATCGAGACACTTCCTGGATAACCGGGCCCCGGAATCAACAAACTCAACATATTGTATTCCTTCTTCATGCACATCCATGGAGGAAGGTTGTACGGTACCAAAATCACCGGCCATACACTGTATTGAAGACTCATGTTGCCAAAAGGGTTGAACCCGTCGGATGAGAGCCCTAGCCTCAATTTCGGACCTCTGACGCAAAATGAGGAAACTCACTGTCTATATGCTTCCAAGCCTCTCCGTCAGCAGGTGTATAAGGGTATCTTCGTCATGCAATTCTCTATCAGCGTGCCATCTCATAGCTTTGGCCGTGTGTGAAGACATGTACAACCGCTCCAGCCTATCTCCTCAACGGGAAATACCGAAGTACCTTCACAGGTTTCTATTGCCTGCAGGAGTCAGCTTATACCTGTCAGTGTGACATACCGGACATGCGTCAAGCCCACCAAGGTCATTCCCTTCTGGATCTTTACCCAGAAGAGAACGCAGTCATATCTGCATGCATGGATCTTGATGTAGGAAAACCCAAGATCTTTCAGGATACATCGGACCTTACGATGAGTGGTAGGAAGACGATGACCGGGGGCAGCATCGAAGCAGTGTACTGTAGATAATTATCAACAGCTTTCACGGTCGATTTTGTCTCAACCTTAATCTTCATTACGTCTATCACACTTTCAATAACGGTCTTCTGACAACCGGGTACAGAAGGGTCTGTTGGAAAGCAAGCAGTTGTTGTATTTTTCAATACCAGCAGTGTTGACAGCTCTAGGGAAGGGCTGCACCGGGTCGGCATATACTGTCCTTGAGCGCATACACCGCTCTCATAAGGAAACGTGTCATTGATGAATGTCGTTGTTGGATCGTTGGATGTACTGCCGTCTCATAAAATTGGCCATGATCATGCGGACCCCCTGATGATGTTTCACCGTGATATAACCAACATGTGTACTTCTCCCAAAACCCGTTACTCTGGTATGCCATACTTTGTCAATGGGAAATCGATACATATCGCTGCGACACTGACATTTCGTGCACGGGCAATAGAAAATTGTATTCCGTTAGCATTAGACAGCGCATATTCCATAAAACTCATAACTCCTGCACCATATCTTTTGTCCCATTTTGGAAGCGAAATCCAACTCTTAGCCAGAGCGGAAAAAGAGAACAAAAGAGAGGGAGAACGGGAGCGAAGGAGGAAGGAAAGGCCAGGGCAGAGAGAAAAGCGCAAGGCAGGGAGGAGAGAGGGGACGGACGACAACGAAGGAAGAACAAGGAAGGAACACACACACAGAGAGAGAGAGAGACGGAAGAAGGACAGAAGGAACAAGAGGGAGAGGAGAGAGAAGAGAGCGACAGCAGCACAAAAGCAGCAGGGACAGAGAGACCAGCAACACAAGAGGAGAAAGGAAGGAACAGAGAGAGAGAGAGAGAGAGAGAAGAGAAGAGCGACGACGGAGAAAGAACGGGGCAGAGAGAGGAGAGCAAAGCAGCAACCAAAGCGAGCGAGCAACAGAGATAGAGAGAGAGACAGCCAACAGACTCAAAATCAATAACTCAGAACAATAGGATATAGCAACAGCATCACAAAATCAGCATCAACTCAAACAAATGCATCAACAACTTCATACCATATATATCAACATAAGATATAATGAAGTAAACATAGAGAGATAATATATATCTACTATATTAACAACAAAGTAATTCATATAATTATCAATTCAAATCATCAACCAAATCGATCAACATAATATATATAATATATATATAAGATATATATATATATATATATTATATATATATATATACATCCAACGTACTGAAAATCAATCAACTCAACAATCAAATTAATCAACTAAATCACACTCAAAATATCGATCAACTCAAATAAAACTGAATTAATCAACATATATATACATATACGTACCTATATATAGCTCCACAAGCTAATTATGGACAGATTTCGACAACACCCAAACTTTTCTCCCGTTTTTTCTTTTTCTTCTCCGTTTTTTTTCCAGATGAGCTGCTGCTGTCCAGATCTGCAAATATAAAGAACTTTAGCCGACGAAATTAATATGTCGTCGGCTACTAAACTTTTAAATATTTCGTCGGCCATAGTCTGTGAACTTTAGCCGACGAAATAAATTCTTTAACCGACGACATTTTCATTTCGTCGGCTAAAGTTACCATAGCCGACGAAAATTTAAATAGCCGACGAAGAAAAATTTTGTCGGCTAAAGTCCACTTTAGCCACGAAAAAATGATTCGTCGGCCTGGTTTTTTAATTTTCGTCGGCTAAAGCCTTTCTTCTGGTAGTGCTGGACCTAGTCTCAGTGGTCTGCAACCGCAGCAGCAGCAGGCGACGGCGTCACGGTGAGCAGACTGCAGAGTGCAGACGAGAGAGTCGTATGGTTGTTTGGCGAGCAAGCGACGGCGACTCGACTTTGGACGCTCGTATTTTGACTTTGGAAGTTTGGATCTAAGAGACTGAGACTGAAGCCGAGTCATACGTATCACTCGTATGGTTAGAGGCTGGACTGGGAGGAGTGGGAGCGTAGACGTAGGGCTTTTTTTTTTAGGGTTTTTTGGAGCATTGTGGAGGCTGTCGAGTGCTAGGTTTAATTATATACCCTATACCTTTAGCCGACGAAATTTTTATTTCGTCAGCTAAATCTATGAAATTCGTCGGCTAAACATGTGAATCTCGTCGGCTAAAGTAATGAAATTCATCGGCTTTAGTACTTTTTATTTAATATTTTTAATTTATTTGTTTTATTATATTTTATTAACTATAGCCGACGAATTTTCAGTAATGTCGTCGGCTATAGTACTTTTTATACATTCGGCACATTGTGATTGTGATGAGCAAACTTGAGAAACGAAAATCCGACCGTCAGATCTGACTATCATGATAAAATACATGTATGGGAAAAAATTCAACTTGATCCGGGCGGTCAATCCCGTAAGCAAACCCCTAAACGCACAAAAAAGGTCATTGGACCGTCTAAATTACGTATTTTGGCCGGACCTTCAACTGAAAATAGTTTCAAATCGATGAGACGCAACAAGTCGTATATTAGGGTATTCGTCGGCTAAGGTTTAGGCTTTAGGCTTTAGCCAACGAAATATTAGGATATTCGTCGACTAACCGCATTTTAGCCGACGAATTATGACTTACTTCATTCAAATAAGATGGTTTTAGCCGACGAAATATACTATACATATTTCGTCGGCTAAACTTTTATATAGACGTCGGCTAAAGTTGACAGACTAAAGCTGACGAAAAAATTTCAAAAGCCGACGAAATTAAAATTTCGTCGGTTATAGTTGACCATAGCCGACGAAAATTTAAATTAGCCAACAAAAGAAAATTTCGTCGGCTTAAGTCCACGTTAGCCGACGAAAAAATAATTCGTCGGCCTGATTTTTTTATTTTCGTCGGCTAAAATTTTCTTCTGATAGTACCTCCTCAAAACACTCTCAAGCTTAACTTTGACGGTTCAGTTATGAACCACTATGGAGCTTCTAGCTTCATTTTTCGAGATGAGCAAAGTCATCCAGTCTTAGCCTCAACTAAGCAGATTGGTGTTCCAGATGTCCTTACCATTGAGACGACGGTGCTTAGAGCTTGTTTGACTGTAGCCTGCTACCATGGTTTTACGTAGTTCCTTGTTGAAGGAGACTCCCAGATTCTTATAGACAACATCAACAAAAAGATAGATTGTCCTTAGCGTATTGCTACACTAGTTGAAGACATCAAAAAGCTAGCCAAATTATTAGACATCCAATCCTTCAAACATACCAAGAGAGAACAAACCTTCCTAGCGGATACACTGGCAAAAGCTGGACATGTGCAACAAACTCAAGCGTGGCATAATTCTCTACCACTCTCTGCTGGAATGCTTATTACTTTGATATATTGGGTGTAGGTTGTTTTAGGGGCTTTCAGTTGTAGTTTTCTTTTGTACTCTTCGAAATAAAAAGTTGATTTAATTAATTGTTAAGCTGCCATAATCTCCAATAAGCTTAAATATGCTGCGCCATTTTCTTTTTGGTCTCATTTGCTTTTGAGTGATCAAGTTCTACCCTTTTCAATGTACTGACTCGATGTTGACTTTCGTGCCTTTTACGTCGGCATCTCCAATTTGCTCCACTTTCGAATCAATTTATTATGTTTATGCGACTCTCTTAATTATTTTTTACAAATAAATAAAAACAGACCCAGTACCATTTGATCTAGCTGCATAGTCTTCTTTAATAAATGAGAGGTTGTGAGTTCGACTCACGAAGTTGTAATATGTGATAAAAAATAAATAAAAACAGATTAGTTACATATTAATTAGTTTAAAGAGTAACTAAATTCTAATGTTTAAGTAATAATTACATGTATAAAAATGCATGTAATTAACCACCATGTTGTATACTTATCATCAATGTGTGTGTATATATATATATATATATATATATTCATCAACCCAATTTTCTCAATCCGTGAACGAGGTTCTTGTTACAGTGACAATATTGTAATTTACCATATCTAACAATTAGTAAGGTTCTGGACAAAATATAAAGGGAGCTGAAATTTAGACTCTAAATTTTACATTCCACACACATTAATTTTCTCATGCTTTTACCAAATTACCCTTTTATTTATTCGTACGACCTACGTGGCAGACCAATGAACAGGTCCATTAGTAACCGCGGCCGTTAATAATTAAATATTGTGACTCATCATGTTGAGCAGCAGTGCACAACGCGACTTATTAAATAATTGCGGTTATTAACAGAGATGATAATTGCGGCTATTAGTGTTTTGAGCCGCGGCCGTTAAGTCGCGGAAACCTTATATTGAGCCGCGGTCACCCTATGTTGAGCCGCGGAAACCCTATGTTGAGCCGTGAATAACTTATGATGAGCCACAGCCGCCTTTATTGAGCCGCAAACACCCTATGTTGAGCCGCATACATCTTATGTTAAGCCGCGGACGCCTTATGTTGAGTTGCGGTCACCCTATGTTGAGCCGCATACAACTTATGATGAGCCACATACGCCTTTATTGAGCTGCGGACAAGCGGTCACCCTATGTTGAGCTGCGGACACCAAACACCTTATGTTGAGCGCAAACACCTTATGTTGAGCCGTGATCACTTTTTGTTGAGTCGCAGACATCTTATTTAGCTGGGATTACGTTTTCTTTATTTTACTTCACTATAAAAAAGACCTTAGAATTCTTTGTTAGAGGTCTTCGACCAAACGCTCTACGCGATTACACATTTTTATCTCAATACAATTCAGCTTCTCAGCATTGCACATATCAATTCTTCCGTGTTTATCTTATCGTTTTTGTTTACTGGTACTTGTCTATCTCTGCCGCGATTTACATTATCGTTCTTTACATACTTGCAATTTATTTTACTGTTCGTTACTTTTCTGCACTATCTTTCCTGCAATTTACATTTGTGTTCTTTACGTTATCTTTAAGTTTCCTGCATTTTATTTGCTGCACTTTACATTCCTGCATTCGCATCATTTGCACCATCACAACATTCACCTAATTACACAGCACCAAGATCGGCTAGTAAGCTGATCCGTATTAAAGTCCTTGCACTCAAGGCATAGAGAACCCCACGGCCGAGATCGATCCTTCCTCGGCTCACAGTCGACTGATCAGAAGTCAGGGCAGCGCATCAACATCAAAGAACAAAACCTCGCTTGTCTTCTCGGCCACGAGTTGGCACGCCATGACACACGTCACCAAGCCAGACGGACACGTGTAGCCAAAGAAGCCCCCGGCCCATGAACACGTGGCTGGGACGATTTTTGGCCAACAGATCCACACAACTACGGCAAGTTCTCCATCAAGCAATGACTCAAATTAAAAGGCCCCTCCATAGCCCTTAACAAGTTCCTCCACCACACCAAACACCGAAGCCAACGCTTCAACTTGGAGGCCAGCTCAAAGCGGTTGAGCTGCTCACTGGAGAACTAGAGAGCCACATTTCACAGCTAGCTAGTGGAGAGAATTGCCAGAAATTCAGCAACGAGAAGAGGCCAAAAGCAGAAATTCTAATTAACAGCACATATATAGAAAAGCACATTGCTCATAAAAGCTACTGAGCCTCCTTATCTTGATATTCCAAATGCAACATTAGTAGGAGCTCCACCGATCAACTTGAAAGAGAGTACGACCTGAATTGTAGGTAACCCAATTACCAAAAATAATAAATTTGTAGATAGCCCACTATTGAGATCTAAACCGGTCAAATTGAAGAGCTTTTTGTAAGTTTTAGCCATTGAATTTATCTAATTCTTTATGATACATGCTAATAACCTATGCGTGTAGAACTAGGATTGCTGTAGTGTCTGCTATCCTAAAACTGGTGCAGATCATATATATAGAAATACCTGGAGCATTTGAGTTAGTCATTTTGTGTCTTTTCTTTATTAACCTTTAGTATTCTCTCTGTTGATCGTTGATGGGACTATTGTGAGAAAAGTGTGTGTATAAGCAGGGACCAAAATCTAGTATATACAGCAGTTTGTTTGTGACAGTTACTTCCAACAAGCAACTGTCATCCTCAACTGTCCTATAACTTCCTCTATTAGATTTGTCTGAATAACTGTATTTTTTTTTTCAAATTTCAAATTTTAACATGTTAATGAAATTATCTTTTATGATTCTGCATAGTCTTTAACCTCATGACGATACTTGAACTCAATACCAGTCACATGCATAAACTATGTTCTACTTAATACAATGTCTTGTTCTATAGGATATCTTACACTTTTTAGATAAAGAAAGGAATAAAGACAAGGGAGTGATCGAAGAAGGACCGACCTAGAGGTCTTGGATTCGTTCATCTGTGATGATATTACTTGCTATCTATTTTGATGATTTCTGGAGAACTGCAAACTCCAATTCGATCAACATTACTTTTGATTATTAAAATTCAGTATAATTAGAGCAAGCACTTAGAGGATTGAGGAAGGGATACAAGAGTAGAGAGATAGAGTGAGGGATTGGTGGAGGTGTGGAGCGGTGAGCCGGTGACTGGCTGAACAATGTTGACTGTCGAGCACGACGTGAAATTGAAGAAGTTCAAACTTTGACGTGAAAAAGAGAAAGAAGGGGTGGGTCAGGACACAATTAAGTAAAAGGGTAATTTGGTAAAAACATGATAAAATGAGTGTGGTATGTAAAAATTAGAGTGAAAATTTCAGTGCTCAATATAAATTATAAATTACCTATCATAAAAAAAGATTATGAATTACCTAGCACAAGAAATCTATCCAGCTAATTCTTTTTCTCCTTAATTTCACTATATGTAGTCCGGTTATGTCATGAATGAATTTCATACAATCTCCTCAAACGGCAGAGGTTGTCATAAAATTCATACAATTCATGTATTTTCTCCCCATTGCAATGCGCATTAGCTTCTGCTATATTTATTCCCTCTTCTACGTACGAGCTACCTAGCTTACCAGAATGGAAACTTCAACAAGGAGCCTCTTCGGGGTCTCTGGCTATAATCCCTTCTGAGAAACAACTTCTCAATGCGTAACATATACTTTGAAATGCTCCATCAACCTTGACACAAGTAAATGAAGTAATTGCCTATCTAAACTTGGTGAGCAATATTTCTACAATATCGTACTAATTGGCTATTTCAGTGGTAACATGTATAAGGGCATGATTTTAGTGTACTTCAGAATGAAATAAAATGACAGCATGATTTTAGTGTACTTCAGTGACAGTAAATCATCAATCCTCTGAAAGAAAGGCCATAGCACTTGAGCAATTACATCATTTATAGATAACAAACTTCTTCATGGGGTGCCTACATTTTCCACAAACTACCATTCCTTGGAGTACTGGTTCTTCACTAGAGAGAGTGACATCATAGTCATGACCACAAGGTCCAGAAAGAAAAGGTGGTTCAAGGGAATTTCTAAGTGCATTCAAGAACTCCAACTCTGCAACACTTCTACCCCATATGGGAAACATGTCAAGGCATTCCATAATCTTTGGCCCTTCAAGTCTTACCATATCCATAGAATTAGATCCTCTCCCTATCACTGCCCAGTTCTTGCCATTGTCATCCATATCTAGCAGTACTGACACCTCATGTAGAACATGGTCAGTAGTTTCCGTCTTTCCTAGTAGGCGTTTTGATCTTCTTATACTTTCCAGCCTAAGCCAGAAGAACTGAGATTTTATAAAGGGCAATACACTACTTAGTTGTTTATAATCAACCATAGTTAAAATGTTCCTCATTTGTTGACTTGAGCTCCTTTTGCCAACATACACCATCTCAAGATTTACTCTTGCACTTTTTATAATCTCCATCTTTCCAGTGAATTCTAGGATCCAATCAATGTTGTTGCTTCCGTAGATGCAAATATTTTTGTCTTCTTCTACCTGAAACCAGTGCAATCTTAGCTTAAAAGGATAAGAAGATATTAACCGAGCATATATATGAAAGAACAATGAGGCTTCATAGTATAGAATTCATACCCTTTTGGTCAAAATTGGGTCAATTGCATCAACCATAAATTGCAAGGACCAGTTCTGTTCTTGCCAAAGTTCTTTCTCTCTTGAAGCAGAAAAAGGGTATGCAGTAACACCCCAGATAATTAGCATGTCAAGTACATTTTTGTTTGTGACATTCCCTTGTGAATCCAACACGACCATGACCGGCTCGTTTTTGTAGTTCCATGCTTCTTTTATAAATGTCACCACTGCTGAGTTGAGAAGCCAGGGTTTCCTTATTGAGTACCAAGGAAAAATACTTGATAAGAAATCAAAAATTGTCGCATCAGCAGTGGTCCATTGACTGGAAACTGGAATGGGGATCCATATGATCTTGTAACTTCCTTCTACATTCTTGTAGTGGGGATGATTATGTGTTTGCTGAACTAGCAAGAGTGTTTCGTTTATAGAAAGGAACTCTGGCCTTGAAAACAAGAGTATGACTATCTTGCCCTTTAGATCAGATACACCAAACTGTTAACAAATCCGAGTGAGATGGTAAACCAGTTGAACTTATATTGCGAAGGGTCAAAATTAGTTTCCATTTTGGCAGCCTATATTCAGTTCTGTTGAAGAGAGTAGAGTATGAATTATCAGGAATATTAACAGTAAATAAGGCTCTTTTGATGTTTTAAGCATCTCGATTTGCTAATAGTCTTATGTTTGGATGGTATCTTGAACTTGAGTAGGCTTTTATAAAACATACCTTTGCTTGTGAGGAGCAATCCTTGAGTGGCAAGTCATCCCTCATAGCGAATAAGAGGCTAAGCACCACTTGGTTGTCCACTTGGGTTTCCTTGAAGACATTCATCAACTTCCAATATAGCTTTGTCTCTACAAGTTTTGCAAAATTGGCATGGTAAGTACCAAGTTTAGTCAAGGATTAATGTGCTTCATCTCGTAAACATTGACCAGTAATTACCTATTTGCTGATGACAGATTTCCACCTGCTGTCTGAGACGACTGTAAATGCTGCGCAGCCGATACACCAAACTTAAGATCTCCCATGTTGCAATTATTGTTGAATCTGAATACTTCAAGACATAATTCCTTTCATAAGTATAAACCAAACCATGTAGTGAATAGGAAAAACAAATTAACTAAAGCGCGCAGCGCGTAGTTATAAATAACTTATAAAGGCTAACAAAGGGAAGGAACATGAACTTGCTCAGATTTCATGGATGTTGAGTCTGTGATTTGCGAAGAGCATCTCAAGATGCCTCTAACGATCCAGTAGGCAGCTATGTAGATGATAGATTTTGTAGCATTCTTTGCCTCATGATCCAACTCTACATGTGAAAGGGGTAGCTTTTCAAACTTGATGATATACTTTGTCACATCCACAATTGTATTGACTAACAAACTCAGAGCCTTAAACCGAGGCTTCAAAGGACTCAAGTCAGCAGGCAATTGCTTAAGCATCGTGACTGACAATGCTAAGGAGTTATTTGAGCATAGCAGCATTAGGAGCCTAAATTCACCGTAACTTGCTACAAAAGATGCAAGTACTAATACCACTTTTGCATCCCAGTTATAACTTCCAAGCAAATCAAATAATAGCATTGTCCTAGTGTGTAGAGCTTCTTCATCAGGCCATTTGCAAAGTATCTGCCATTGTAACATATTGAATGATCAAAACTAATTGTATCTGAACTAAATAACAGGAGAAAGAGAGGTTGAACTGCATACCTCATGTGAAATCTTACCAAATGTATTTCCAAGCGGTTCATCTAATTCAACCACTTCCATGTTATTTACTAAATTTACATCATCCAAAACCTGAAAGCAAGTGTTTGATGGGATCAAAAGCTTGGAATAGCTTAAAAAACTATATCATTGAGACATAAACTAGACTCCATGTACTTATGCATCCGTACATATGTACTACATATATCTGCAGTGTATTTCTCTACATCATTTCTATTTGTGTTGAAACTTGAAAGCAAGCAATATGCTAAGAGTCACAATCTTGTTCTAAGGGAACCAAAAAATAGAAAATAATATTGTTAAGAATGTACTGCAGATGTGCAACAAATGGGAAATTACTTCTTCTGCTGTAGTACATAGCACGATGTTCTCCACAGCACAAAGAAATAGCTCAGAATCAAAAGGACGACCATCCGGGTCATGGCTAAGCAACAGCTTCTTAATCAGGACTTCTTCTGCTAAAGATGATATGGATTGTGGCAAGAAGGGATCAGTTCCAAGCATGTTCATGATGGCCAATAGGTGGTATATTGGTGAACCTAAGGACAAGTAATACATGAGTAAGCTACTATGAGCTAGCTTTTAATAGTTTTATGCAAATAAGTAAAGAAGAAAAAAGGCCAGTGAATGCTCCAACTTGATCTGCCTGGTAAAATCTAGCTATCTCACTGTTTACAATTCCTAAAACTAATTTCACGAGACCGTCTTTTGAGAAATGTTGATATTCAAGATGTTTGAGTACACCAGAAAATAACATAAAATCGGTTGATGGTCTCCTGAAGGTGGCTGTGTATATTTTCGAGCTTATGGGACAAGGATGACACAGTTCCCATGCTTCAGTTACGTGGCTGAGAGAATCAAACACAAACTATATTTCAGTCTTTCTTTCGTATTTCTCGTTGACAAGGCATACGAATCAAAAGATATGAGCTCGGCTAACACAAGCATCTAATTTGTTTCTAGATAAACGTCAGGGTACGATGATTTCAAAGAGTAGAAACTTCACTGATTAGGGTTTAGGAAGAAGGGACTTACTCTGGACTCATGCCTGTGATCCCCAAAAGCTGTGATGCAGCAATGACAACACTCCGAATTGTCCAGTAAACAGCTGTGGGGATATGATCAGTGGAGGCGGTAGATTCTAGTTCAGTGGTCAAGTGCGGATCACGGCGAACCTCCTGTAACTGAACAATGCACTTGGTCACTTTGAGCACGGTGTTAACCAAATTGTTGTAGGCATCAAACTTTGATTTCAGAACAGTGCATGCTGCAAGTGAGGATCTGGGAGAAGAGCTCAATGTCTTGTGTTGCCTGCCAATGGTTTTGGCTCTAGATAGAGAGCTAGACCTTATATATATATAGGTCATTTGAAATTTAAAAAAAAAAGGGGATTGAAATCCATGTTCTGCTACCTTGCTTCCATTAGGGGTTAGATATTGATTTTATTTAGACAAGGGCTTGGACACAAGATCTAAGGCAACTGTTTGGTCGCATTCAAAATCTTTTTTCACCTTCACAAAAGGTCATCCCCGATATTCTTACTCTAGGAATATAATATAACGTATACTGCTGCTCAGAGTCAGGACACGTACAGCTGGATTCTTCAAGTTGTTACTCTCTAGTTGTAGTTGGGAAGAGTGTTTGTTCTCTAATTTTGTTCTCTAATGTCAAGTAGACGGACGAGAGAGTTCATGTTTTCTGATCAGCTACATTAGAGGGAATAACATTATTTGAAAGATTGCAGGCAGGAGCTGTCCAACTCTACCCTTTGAAACAGCCTCTGTGTATTCTGATCCTCTGTCCAGCTCATACTTGCAATTGCATATCTGATGCTGAAGGCAAAGCTTATCTAGCTGCATCTTTTTCTTGTAATATGTCAGTCTATCATTCTTTTATAAGATCTTTGTATATTTGTATTACTAATTAGTTAGAACAACAGTATGAAACTAGTCTACCGCTTCATGAAAAATTTGAAATTATGAATTGGCATTTGACACGACAATATATCTTATTCATACTTCCATCGTTGGCTGATGGATGTGATTCTTCTGATAAAAAAATTCAATGTCTCTAGGCCGGCTATCCGATTAATTACATTATTCTGTCTAGTGTAGATTTGCAAGATCATATTAGTGTGTGTGTGTGTGTATATATATATACAGCTCCACTAAAAGAATGCTCTAATAGACTCTTCTGTAATAGAAAGAGAGTTTTAGTTCGGTGGCTTTGCACTCAAAGCATAAGCTATATATGCTTTCCATTTACAAGAAAAGCATATAAACGTAATCTACTGATTAAGCTGATTTTCTTTACTTAATTCGACGTTTCCGAAACCTTATTTTCTTTACTGATTAAACTTCCAAAGCTTTAGTCATGCTCTCATGATCTCATTCTGGGGGACCATATATACATGCTATCTGCTTTGACTATTCAAAGCATAACCTAATAAGAATAAGCTGACACAAGATGGGAAAGCTTTATGCATGACAAGAAAAAAAGGTTAAATATGCGAGTGCAAGTAGGAAAAGGAATGTAAGATATGAAGCAAACAGAGAAGGAAAATTCTATATCCACAATTATTATAAAAAAAATTTAAAAAAATTGTAGATGTTCCCAAAACATAAAAACCTTCAGAAACGAAGTTACGAATATCCACAATTTCATCTTCATATTCAAGTTTTAATGATGATCACCAGCGACTCCACTGTGAAGATCAAGTTCATGTTGCGCATATGTTTTGATAAAACAAAACTTGCAGGATAATTAAGAAGACAAAATTAACCCTTGATGATCAAAGCTTGCAGTAGTACACCAATTTTCAGATGTACGATGTGGCATGTTAATTAATTAAGCTCATTTCCGAGACCACTTCTTTTCACTCACTCGGAACTGGCCAACTGCAAAAACTTTAACACTCTCCTTGTGAATTGACAACAGAATATACAGATGTATGTTTTCATCTATAGAAATTATATACGAGTTTCATAGTTGAAGGCACTAGCACTTTTTCTTCAAGCTTCATCCTAGCACGTCTCTTAATGTCTTCAATATGCTCAGGAGTGTGAGAATAAAGGACCCGGATCCTCTCTTAACCTATTTTGCCCAACCTTGCCTAAGCTTCTCACCAGATGATAACATGTGGATTAAGGCACATCCAACGGCTCAAATTGAATTTCGTCTTATTTTCACTCTTTTTTACTATTTTTGTTATTGAAAAGCATGTTGAGAGTTGGGACTGTGACACAATTCACTGAAGACTATACAAAGAGCCTCTCTTGATAGTGATAAGTGGTTTACTCTTAAGGACCCATTCTTCTTTTTCTTCTTCAAATCTTGTTGTTTCTCATTCCTATGCTTCTAGGTTTTTGTTGTTTTCTCTATCAAGCAAAACTCATTTTTAAAAAAGTGATTTTTCAAGATCCTATCTCCGAGTTTGGAGTTGCAGATTAGTTTCAAGGTTCAAGAACACCCATTTTTTTTTTGGGTGGAAAATGGGGCTGAAGCTCCAGTACCAAATGTTTACCAGGAGACTTTAACTATAAGCCATAACTACTATCAACAGCCTTCACTATCCACATCACCAAAAATTGAAAGGTTGAAGCTAGCTTTATGGGATTCTTTTTCCTGGTGAATGGGATTGCAAAATTTTAATTTGAGAAAAAAAAAAGTGGTGATAAGGAGAGAACATAAAGAAAAGAACAGATGAGAGAGAATGAGGAGGAGATACGGCGAAGGAAAAGTAGAGCAGAGAGAAACGAAAGAAACAAAGTGGATGTGAGGAAGAAAGGTAAGCCCTTAGATCTATGAAAAACATGTGTCGTCATTTGGTGAGAAGCTTAGGCAAGGTTAGGCAAAATATAGGTTAGGAGAGGATCTAGGTCCGAGAATAAACTGTTGAGTCTTTGAGAACAAGTTTTTTGAGATCAATAGCATTCTTTATCAAACATATGACAAGTTCAAAATCACTTGTACGACCAAAATACACTCTTCCACTTCAACTATCTTGAGGTAATGTTGAGAGTATTTTTCAGCTTGCTTGATTTTTATTCCTTTTTGAGAAAATAAACGATATCATTAACTTGTCCACGGTTAGAAGGCGCTTACATCAATTTGCCTACTCACAACCAAAAAGTCTAGTTTGCAACAAGCAATAACAAGGTGACATGTAACTCTCATTACAAATGCGCTTAGTTAAGCATATCACACCTAACTTCCAACAATTCCTATAAAAATTTCATATAGCAATAATACCCGTCGTCTGCGAATCTCAATTGGTGTACAACAAAGTAGAACCAAAATTTAAACAAGAATAGTCTTCTATCAGATGTCTAGGTAAGAAACAAGAAAATTAAGCTACCTCCTTGCCCTTATTGTTAGGGCTAGCCTCTCCCTTGCTGAACTTTGGGGTGAGATACGTAGAGGCGGAGTAACCAATTTCTTTACAGGCTTTGATACTTTGTTCTGGCTACCAAGAGGTCTACCAATCTTCTTCTTCAGTGAGACCAGGGTTGAGTTAAGATCAGACTCTGACAATCCTATAGATTCAGCATGCAGCACATGAACCTTTCCACCAAAAATGGTTTTGAGTTTCTTAAGAGAAGAAGTATAATGCCCTTGCCTCTCTCGCTTCCTGGAAACAGTAGATCTTACCAGGTTATTAGGGGAAGCCAAAGCAGAGGTAGTTGTAACCAATGGCTCTTCACCGCCATCACCAGTAGACAAACTTCCTTGCAAAATCAAACCTAGCAACCCATATCAACACATTCATTCTCAGGAACCAAATCTTATGTCCCTGCTCTCTCTGAGAGCCGAATTACCAACTTCTTCTTCTCATTCTTCTTTGGCTGCGGAGCAGCAGCCTCTGCCAAGGTGCCTGAGATTTTGGCTATAAAAGCATAATTAGGTGGAGGGACTGAATGATGGAAATTCAGAGACCTAGCCACCGGATTAATAGTCAGGCTCTCATCACACCTCACTCCAGAATGACTGACGAGTCAACAAATTGAGCAACTCCCTTGAAGGTGCTCATACTCAAATTTCAGCATTGGTTCCACTCTTTTGGATAGGAAGACACTACGTTCAAGCAAAATAGGCTTCGATATGTCATGAGTAAACATAAAACGCATCTTACCCTGCAAGAACTCCTTGTCATAGTCGACATATCCACCAAGAAGGTTGCCAACCAATTTGAGGTTTTCTGGTTCTTCGAATAGAGGCGGAATACCCAAAATCTAGTCTAAATTTGTATGTGACGCATTGAGACCTCAGAAATGAGAATGATACCATCTAGGGATGGGCATATGGGGGCAGGGGCGGGGAACCCGCGGGTTTTCCCCGCATTTTGCATGCGGGAGCGGGGATGGGACTCCCTATCAATGATGTGGGGGCAGGGCAATCAATTTCCCCGCTGGGGGTATTGGGTGGGTGCGAGGCTCACAATTCCTTAGTCAGGAACCCTATTTTGGGTTTATTTATTTTTTATTTTATTTCTTGACTCTCTAAAACAAAACAAAAGTTTTAGGGAAAATGAAACCCAACGAAAACCAGCAAAGGAGCCACCATGATATTGTTAAATTGAAACCCAAACGCTCTCACCAGTGTTGTTCTTGTCTTGGGTTCTTTATGGTTGCTAGAAACTAGAGAGGCCTTCTCTTAAGAATTGATAGTGACATAGTGTTCTTGCTCACTCTTTAATTGCTTTGCTTGGATTTAATTGCTAATCCATGATCTGATCCAGCCATTTGTTTCTGGTAAATTTTTGGTCTGATTTTCAATGTAAAGTTTAGAATCTTTGGCTTTGCTGCTTTGGTATGGTTTCTGGATTTTCTGATTCGGGTGCATGGATTTTCTGTAGATTCTATTGAATAGTTTAGTTGGTGATGTTAGAAATAGGGATTGGATTTTGGGTGATTCAAATGGATGATTGAGGTAGATGCTTGAGGCATATGAGCTCTGGTAAATGCATGGTGGAGCCTCAACTGTGAATAATTGAAATACTACTATAGGGGGGTGTGGCGGGGGCAGGGAACCCATTTCCCCGCGGGGTGGGGAGGGGTGGGGAGCTTCCCCTAGATGGGAAATGAGGTGCAGGGAATAACCAAAGTGGGGGTGTGGGCGCGGAATAGCAGGATCCACTGCACGCCGAGTCAGAGGTCAGGCTAAGAGAAACGATTGAGAAGACCGGCGACCCGGGCCACCCCCAATCTTGTCGAGGTCTGGAGCAACCCCACCGGCAGCCAAAGCCAAAGAGGCCGCGAAGCTTGCTGTGACAACATCAATGGAGACCATAATGATTGTGATATAGTGAGTTGAGATAAAAGGATCAAATATAAGAAGGATTGGCGTGAAATTGTGGTTGCGGTGCTAGTGTTTTGAGGAAAAAGTAGGGTGAGCAAAAGCTTCTAGTTTCTTGGAGCAAAGCCGACTCTGTATACAAGATCTTCTCTTGGTAAAGTAGACATGATTTCTATTCCATCTCTTCTATTGGATACATAATAATATTGCAACTTCAACACGAGTTTGTGCACGCAAGGAGATGCCTGAATGAACGAGGCAAATTGAAGAACACAACAAACATTGTCTACTTCAAAGCTTAATTCTAAATTCTTGATATTTACTAACATAGGAAGTACAAAATTCTTCTTCTCAAGCTTGTGTGGACGTATTTTAAGAATCTCTACTTGAGGAACACATCACGAAAGTTGCGCCAACGCAATCATTGTATGATCTACAGTGAAAGAGTACGAAATGGATACCTCAACTAGTAGCGGGACATTTCTGAGAACCAATTTGATTATCTCATATCCAGCATAACTAAATGAGACAAGGTTTAAATTAGAAATCTCAACTATATATGTATGTCTAAGTACTTCAATACAATTGATGGGCCAACATACTCTTAGCTTCTGCAACTTCCTAGAATAACGCACTGATAATCGTTCAAGAAGTGGACAGTTGGACATGAAGCCTTGTTGGTCTTGCCTCAAGGTCAGCAGTGATTAACAAAAAAGAGGTTGTTGACAGGCTTTGCTGAAAATAAACAAAGCAGGAAAGTTTTCGGTTAAATCTACTTACTGGTATTTGTTTACACACTTTATCTACTGATCATTCTCTAATGTTGAATAATGTGGAGATGATTTTTTGTAGGAAAGCTGTGGAAGACTAAAAATACCAGGCAAAGTTAAAATTCGTACATATTTGGAGAGTTTGCTTAGATATTCTTCCCTCCCTTTGTAGACTAGTTGCAAAAAGAGTGGTGATGGAATCACAGTTATGTGTGTTGTGTGAAAGCAGTTAGACTACTTTACATTTATGCATGGATTGTGATTATACCAAACAGGTATTTGATATGAATCTCATTTTGAGGCATACTTTTCATTGGTGGGGAGCTATCCATATTGATGCTCTAATTAGGCTGAATCAATGTGCTCAGGATCTTTAGTTAAAGCATTTTGGTGTTAAATTTTCTTTGTGGTGCATATGGAAAGAACGCAACGACAAAGGTTGAGAGATTAGACTTTTGTGAGATGGAAACACTACTAGAAAAAAAAGCTTAAGCGATGAGTATATTTCGTCGCCTAAGCTCTAAAATTTATCGTCTAAGAGCTTAAGCGACGACAAATATTTTTATTTGTCGCATATGACACATCTCATAGGTTCTTAAGCAACAAAAATTACTAATTCGTCACTTAAATATATATGAAGCGACGAATTATATTTGTTCACTTATGTTCTGATGGGACAAATAAAAATCACTTAGGCGACAAAATATTTCGTTGCTTAAGAGTTGTGATATGTGAAAAAAAAAATTTCGTTAATTTTTATTTCATTTAATATTATTATTTTAACAATTATATTAAATTCTGAAATTTTCAATTTCTCTTTTTTTCTTTTCTTTTATTAAATTTTCTCCTCTTCTCATCCAAAAGACCACCACGAGCCACCACCTATACCACACTCCTCTAACCTCTCCTCACCAAAAAAATCACCGCCATTGTCATCCTCATACTCGCTAATCCTTTGACAACGATAAAAAAAATTCTGGAGTGATCCAAGGGAGAGTGGAGGACCCAGCTGATCCGTTGAGGGAGAAGAAAGGAGGACCCAGATCTGAGGGGGAAGTGGAACCGAAGCTTACTTTGTTGCGGGATTGCTCGAGGGAGAGGAGAGGAGAGGAGGACCCAGATCAATGTTGACGAAGACCATATTGCTTCGCGGGGCGGAGGACGGAGCCGTTAAAGATTTGTGGAGTAGTCGAGGAGGATGAGGTCATTCTTGACGACAGTGAGGGAGTGCTTGGTGCGGTGAGGGAGGATTGAGTGCTTGGTACGGCGACAGAGGTGGTGTTCTGTATTTGTGGTTGTCAAATGAATGGGGTTTGAGAAAGAACTGGATTTGGGGAAGAATGGGGTTTGAAGAACTTTAAGTAGAGGGATATATATATATATATATATATATAACTGTAAGTAGATGGTGTTTTGGGTTTGGAAATTTTTGAAACATTTCGTTTGAAATTGCACCGAAAATTTGATCACTAGGCGACGAAAATTTGTGTTTGTCTCCTACGTTGCACGGAAGCTTGCCTTCCATCACGTTTCACGCTTCCAAAGCGGAAGCGAAGCGGAAGCGAAGCGGAAGCGCGCTGGAAGCTCTCGGAAGCGCTCGGAAGCGCGATTCCAAAAAAAGGTATTTTGGAAGCGTTATGGAAGCACGTGCTTGACGTGCTCGTTTTCGGACGCGTAATTTAAAAAAACCCTTTTTTATCAGAATGTAGTATTGGCAAATAATGTTCGATCAATCCGGGGACCTAAAGGGCGCTCCTGCAGTCACGGTTACATTAAATAATCAGTAACTATAAGTATTTACAAGTATTTAGTCACAAATATACACATGATACAATAGATAAAGGGGGGGTTTGAAGGTTTGTTCTACACTCCTACTAAACAGAAAATAAAAGTATTATATACAAGTGATCGGTTCATTCAACATTTCAAACAGAGATAGATTCAAATTATAACCACACATCAATGTCAAGTTTCATTCCCAATAATCTGAAATCACGCTAATTCTAATTCAAAAAAACAATCTCGAAACACAAGCTTGAAGAAGTCATTGTATCCCATTAATTCTACTTTAATTGTCTAAGCACAGACAAGTCTAGAACTTAGAACATTTCATGCAAATGCTGCGATCGATACCTAGCGTCGACTCTAAGTACCCGTCCACACTAAACATGAGTCATTACGATTTATTAGAATGAGATTGAACAACAAACACATATCTGAGAAGTCGTAACATGCAAACGTTGTAGTTTACGTTTTCAACCATTATTACATAGTTTCCACCACTTTAGATCTATACTTACTTGAAGAAGCTTAGCACAAATCATGGCAATCAGCTAGCATGCATTCTAGCTTTAGTAATTTAAACAAAAACGCAAACTTTCAATGAACAAAAATTTGCAAGAACAGATCATAGGAAAATCATAAACGAAATACTAACATGCTTTATAAAATTGTGAATCCAAAGAACACAAAAGAAAACAAAACATGCTCCCAAAACTCAAACTTAACATCCGAAACATGCTATTAAAATTGCTAGAGAAGTCTAGACAAAAGTAAAGGCAGGTTTACACTTTGATCGATCTCCAAGAAAGCTTGATGACGCCAAAGGGATGCTCGGCTTCAATGCTTCAAGTCACCAACGTTGTTGCCTTCATGGAGAAGTCATTCAAGGCTTGGCAAGGGAGGATGAACTCGGCAAAGGTGGAGAAGAGGAGGCTCGGCTACTACTAGGGTTTTCTCTAGTTTTTATGTGAATGAACGACCCTTTTTCTGGTGTAAAAGCCTCTTTTTATAGTGGTTATGTCGACATAGGGTTTTGCTCCACATCATTGATTAAAATCCGATCCAAGGGCCACAAATAATAGCACAATATTTTCAGAGAATATTCCTTGGAATTCTCTAGAATATCTTGCACATTACGACTTCGAATTCGGTTGAAATTGTGGCTGAGTACATTGCTTGTTTTCCAAACTGAAATCGGCTTGAATCTCTCCTCATTTATTGCCGATTTGGTGCTGATAATTCCTCCCATATTTTCGTCATTTAATGTTCCTAGAAAAGGAATATAAACTCTTGAAATATTAGGAATTTATATAGAGAAATAAAAGGTAAGAATTTCCCTTAATTTCCTTGATGTCAATCAGCCATTATCATCGAAATTTGCTCTATTATCTCCATATAGATTCGGCTGAAAACCCTAAAAAGATGGCGCCATTCTCCTCCTTTTATGCGACAGAATTTGGGCCTAATCCATATAGGATTTGGTTTCCTTGCTTCATGTGGAATCCCTGTCTCAAGAGGGTAGAAAGTTTCGAAAATAATTTAGGAAAGTCAAAATAGGAAAGATTCAAAGTTAGTAAGTTTCCCATTTTGAAACAGGAAAGTTTCCTAAACGACTTATCCTTTTGATTTACTCATTCCAGCGACTTAGAGAGATTCCTTGCTCGAGTCGGACTTGTTTCCTAGTTTGACTAGGATTTCTCTTAAATTGCTAGTTTTAGCTTCCTTTTCTGCTTTTCTGCTCTTTTGCCTTCACACTCACAAAACATGTTAGAGATAGTATTATTAAGGAAATAACATAACTAAATAGGGTAGGAAATACATTAATATCATAACACTTTGTGCGCTTATCAGTGCTTCCAGATTTGGAAGCGCCATTAAGGAAAAAGGAAGCGCGGGCAAATTAGTCATTTTGATTAAAACCTAATTAAATTGATACCTAAACCCACTTTGCCTCTAACTTCAGTCTCATTCTGCTCAGCCAACATCTTGTTCTGCATATCCTCTTAGACCAAAATCTCCCATAGTCGGGATTAGTCGCACTTTCACCTTCCTTCCTTCAAATTCCTCTCCACCTCGACCTCTCCACCAAGTCAACTTCATTTATAGGTTTGTGTTTCTCTCTTTAATTCTTCTTCGATTTCATGTATTGCAGATTTTTGTAAGGTAATTTAATCGAACAAATAGATAGATAAAGCAAAGGGTTTGTGTTTCATGTATTGCAGATTTGCAGTAGTAAGAATGGCTGGGTTGTGGGAATGCTAGAACTTCCTATGTATAGTTGCAAATTACTATGCTCCTAGTATTTTTTTTCTTGTCCATAGTTTCATTTTTCCGAAATCTGAGTGATAGTTCATCTTCCGGGTACATGAGAGAGGGAATTTTGAAGTATTAAGCTGTAGATTAAGTATAGTACCTTTTTGGGTGCATCTTAGCCTTAACTGTCCCTCGTCTAGAAACGAAATCTTAGAGCACTTGGTATCTTACTTTGTATGTAATACATGATGTATCAAATCCTTTATCTGGGAATCAATGAGATAGAAATAGATTATTGTGAGATGTTACATTTTTCTTTTTCTTTTTAATGAGGTACTACAATTCTATCATTTGCTTGCAATGATGAATACTTGAATTGCAGATACACACAATTCAATATAGTTTTGCATACACTGTCAAACTTTTTTTTCACGGTAATTTTCTAGTTTTACAACTAGAAAGTAGAAACTTTGCAACTAGAAAGTAGAAACTTCTTAAGACTTTCATTTAAAAGACATAGCTTCAGCCGGATATTATGAACTTCCAAAGTGTTTCTCTGTCTCACTTTTTGTAATTATACATTGCTAGCTTAAGCTCAAGGTCTGTTGATCAAATTATTGATGTTAATTTTTTTTCTTTAGGAATATGAGTCAGGCACCAAGTAGTATTGGTTCTGGTTCTGCTGCAAGTGTTAATGTCGAGTCACTTCCTGTTGAACCCGGTGATGTGGATGACAAAGCTCCTTTGTGGATTTATACAAATAAGATTGAAAAGATTCCCGGAGGAGGATCTTGGAGGTTTGAATGTAAGTTTTGCAACACCAAATATGTTGGAGCTCATAATAGAGTTGTTTCACATTTGTTGAAGGATGGTGGAAAATGTGTCAAAGCTTGCCCGAAGGTCACTCCTTAACAACTAGCTAATATGAGCAAGTTACTGAATGATTATAAAGAAAGAGTCAAAAATGCAGCCCCAAAATCAGTTACATTGCCTTCATCATTGAGGAATGCAACAACTTCTTCACTTGATTATGATATGAGTTTTACTTGTAGTAATCCAACATCAAGTGAAGTGGGCCCAAAGAAGAGGAAGGGAATGGGTACGGCCTTGGAAAAAGCATTTCAAAATAATTCTAGGGAGCAATGTGATGGTGAGATAGCTAGAATAGTTTATACAAGTGGCTTGTCTTTCAACCTTGCAAGAAATCCTCATTACCGTAGGTCGTATGTGCGTGCTTCCAACATTCCAGGATATGTTCCACCCGGTTACAATGCATTGAGGACTACACTTCTTCAAAAGGAAAGGAAGAACATTGAACTTCATTTACAGCCGATCAAGGACTCATGGAAAGCTAAAGGGGTGAGTATATGTAGTGACAGTTGGTCTGATCCACATAGGTGACCTATCATTAACTTGATTGCTGCAAATACGAATGGTTCGATGATGTTGAGGGCAGTAAATAGTCAAGGTGAAGTGAAAAGTGGTGAGATGATTGCTGAGTTGATTATAGAATGCATAAAGGAGGTTGGTCATGAAAATGTGGTTCAAATAATCACCGACAATGCTTCTAATTGTGTGAAGGCCGGTGCACTTATTTCAGCCAAGCATCCTAGTATCTTCTGGACACCATGTGTAGTACATACCTTGAACCTTGTTGTGAAGAATATATGTTCACCTTCGCTGCAGACAAGAAACAATGATGATGTGTATGATGCTTGTAAATGGATAGGGCCTCTTGCGGATGATGTTTCGTTCATCAAGAATTTCATAATGAACCATGGGATGAGGTTGGTGATGTTTACTGAGCACTGCTACCTTAAGCTCCTTACGGTTGCTTCAACCAGGTTTGCCTCCACACTTGTGATGTTCAAGAGATCACTTGTGATGTTCAAGAGATTTAAGAAAATAAAATCTGGTTTGCAAAAAATGGTAATCAGTAATAAATGGGATGATTACAAAGAAGATGATATGAGAAGGGCTGCTGTAGTGAAACAGAAGATATTGGATGAGATGTTTTGGGATGAGCTTGATTATGTTTTATCTTTCTCTGAGCCCATATATAGTATGATTAGACGTTCAGACACCGATAAGCCATCTCTTCATTTAGTATATGAATGGTGGGAAGATATGATTCAGAATGTGAAGAAAGCTATATATAGGAAAGAAAGGAAGCAACTACATGAGGATTCAAGCTTTTGGAATGTCGTGCATAAGGTATTGATGTCTCGTTGGAGCAAGAGTAGCACACCCCTGCATTGTATGGCGCATTCATTAAATCGCAAGTAAGTTTTCCTATGTGAATTGATTATAGTTTTCCCATGTGAATGTTATAAGTTATTTTACTAGACATGTGAATGTGTTGAGTATTGAGCTGATATGTGGATTGAAATAATTAGTAATATAAAGTTACTACATTAGTAATATGGAATGCCTAGTGGTATGTGAATGTTCATCAATTTCATATTACATATATTAACTGGACATGCGAATTCATTAGAATATATATGGAATTGATAACTTATATTTGAGCATTGAAAGCAAATGAATATTTACAGCAAACTTATATTTTCGTTACTTTTCAATATGGTATGGATTATCAATGATTTTGTCATGTTATTTATTTAGGTATTACAGTCCGGAATGGCTTGCAGAAGATAGTACCCGAAAAGCTCCTCATCAAGATATTGATATTATTAGAGAAAGAAAAAATTGCATTTTGAAGTATTATGGTGATGCAGATCAGCGGAGAGACGTTAATATGGAGTACTCCAATTTTTCCTTGTGTATGGATGATTTTTGTAATGTTGATGCAATGCATGATAGGTCCATCCTACATCCTTTGAAATGGTGAGCAGTTCATGGAGCTTCAGCACCAAGGCTTCAAGCCTTAGCATTTAAGTTGCTTGGGCAACCATCTTCATCCTCATGTTGCGAAAAGAATTGGAGTACTTATAAGTTCATACATTTCGCAACAAGAAACAAGATTACTCCACAAAGAGCGGAAGATTTTTATTTGTACATACCAATCTTCGCCTTTTATCTAGAAGTAGCGACTCTTACAAACAAGGTCCGACTCAAATGTGGGATATTGGAGGTGATCAATTTGATTCATTAGATGAAACTAATCTTGGGAGGCTTGAGTTTGAGGATCTTTCTCTTGATGAACCATCATTGGAGGCTATTTTGTTTGATCATGTTCATGAGAATGAGGATGATGTCCTTGTTGATTAAGTAGACTAGTGTTTATTTTTATTTGAGTTATTTGATTGTAGAACAATAACTTTGAATTTGCTATGAATTTGACAATGACTTTGAATTTGCTATTTATTTATTTTTGTATAATCAAATATATATATATATATTATTTTATTCCGACGCTTCCAACAAATTTTGAAAAAAAACGCTTCCGCGCTTCCAAACGCTTCACTTCCACGTTTCCGCTTCTGATTCCATGCAACGTAGTTTGTCTCTCAAGTGACAACTTAAACGACAAATTTTATTTTCGTCTCTTAAGTGATCACTTAAGCGATGGAATTATTTTGTTTTGATAAAATTTGTCGCTTAAGCATTTTTTTCTAGTAGTGAAAGTTCCTCTTTATGGTGTTTGAAAAATCAATACTTATGGGGATTTCAAATACTCTACAAGAAATGGAGGTGTGAGTTTTGGCTGCTCATGCCAGTTCTCTGGCACAGGAGGAACTTTTTTTTCTCTCCACCTATTATTTTACAAACCCCAATTGCAACTGAAATTTGTAATAATGTTTAGTTTGTTTTCTCATCTTCAATAAAGAATTGGCAATTTCGATTAAAAAAAAGAGTATTCTAATATGCAAAAGCAGACAACCTATTCTACCAAAAACTTATGAATCCAATCATATTATTGACTAACCAAAAAGATAAAGCCAAAAGAAACTACATGAAATAAAAACAAAATTTTAAAACCATTATGTTGAACCTCTAGTCGTCTACGACCTCAATTGGTGTAAGTGTCGAAAAAGCAATACAATATGACGGTTACATTCAAGAGACAAAATATGGCAGGGATAGAAGTAGAATGCCCCAACAAGACCTACCCATCCAAGCTAGATGAAAGGATACAGGAGAATTCGGCCAAAAATAGGCCTAATATATTATTTTATTGAAACAATCCACCTATGCAACGACCCTAACCGAAAATCTTTAGGAGCAACCCCGCCCTTCAACGTTTCCAACGGCCTCCAACGACCCTTAACCATCACTAAACCTCCAAAAGGCCGACCGAAACGCCTGGTTTGAAGAGAACTGTCATTGCCTAACTAGACGCATAAACTCCTACCCTCTGATATCGCCAAACTTCGATATGGATTCAATAAACCGTCGTAGCCTAACTAGACGCACAGACTCCCAGCCTTTGGCCTTATTACATCACATCGCCAAACTTTGGTATGGGCTCGATACACCACCTTCACTACTTTAGGAACGTACCCAACTAGAATTAGTCAAGCCCAATCACCCTTAGTCCATAATCGTCTCTTGAACCACCATAGATGCTAATTATCGACCTTGATCAAGAGTTATAGATCACCTTGACCTGACCCATTCAAGCTAGCCAAACATGACAAGCAACCTAAACACCTCTCTGTCATGGCCACAAACTCGATTCTAATCCTTCACTCCCAACATCGATCATATCGAAGCACCTAATCCACCTTCATCGGAAGTGACATCGATACCAAACAAAACCAGTCACTAAACCCACAAACAAAAAGCAGATGCATATGTTGAAACGCCGGATCGCCTCCACGTTGATGTCGTGCCCATCTTTCATATCACCATGATCGAGTGTCCCACCTCACACAATCACTCAGTCACAAGTCCTCAATAAGACGGTCGCCGTCACCAACAGAAACCCTAGGATTTCAATTTTAGATCACTCTGAATGATCGAATCAAAGGTCTCCTCTCTATTTTTTGTGATCACATCTTATTTCAAAATCTTAAGACAATTTTAATCCACATATCGACTTTGGTAATTAAAGTAAGGGTAACACTGAAACTCTCTTAATAAAAGATGGAAAAAAAAACATGGTATACATAAGAAAAAACCCTAAAGCCGGCGGTAGCGCTAGGCTGCAAAATCAACTCGTCCGGCGGCGTTCGAGTCAATATGCTGTCGGACGGGTATCCAAATAAGGGTACTGGAGTTCAAGGATGAGGCTAAATCAAGTTTTCTTGGCGGCTTGACAAGGCTCTTCTACATGATTTAATCTATTCTCATCGACGCGATTCATGGCTCTTCTGATCTGGCAATAAAGGTCTGGTGCAACGTTTTTTCCTGATGGTACTACGCTCGGATCGATGATGAGGCTATGCTTCTTGGGTGAAGTTGTTTTCTAATCTGTGTGGTGTGCTATGGTGGTGCAATTGCATAGTTTTGGGTCGGCGGTTGATCGATGCGAGCAAGGCCGGAGCAGCACAGGTCGGGCAATCAGAGTTGGGTGAGATTGGCGTGGCGGCGCGTCGAAGAGGCAAGGGGGATCGTGATCGGGTCAGCCAAGTGGGCCTGATGTTTGGACTCATCTTCTGGCCCAGTACACCTAATTTGGGCTAGGGTTTTACTTTAGTCCAAAACTAAGTATTTAGCTAGTCTATTTACAGTAATTCATTTTTTTAGGAACCTAAGCATTTATGTGTCTAGTTTTTCCTGTTTTTCTGCTAGAAATAAGTGAACGGAATCTTTGTAATGAATGGTGCTAGCATGTCACGTCTTTATCTTGTCTAAATGTTTGGCAATGGAAGACATGTATCCGTGTCATTCTAGCTTGAGTATCAATAAAATTGTCGTATATCTTTACCTGTCAAAAAATGGTATACATAAGAAAGAGTTAAGAGTTGATCAAATGATAAGTTATTAGTCAACTAATTAAATTCATTTTTATTCCTTCTTTCTTTTTTATCAATAAATTCATTGTATTCCTCATCTTGATATTCGTCACCTAGCTAAATTTGTTAATGTCATGAATTCACCCCTTGAAATTTAAAATGGTAAAATCAGTATTTTGGAATTATGTAGAATTGAAAATAAAAAATTTGTATTTTCTTACTTGGCGTGACAATAAGGGCCCTTTTATTGTCCTTCTACAATCGTGGTTACAAATCTTAGACCTCCTTAAGGGCCCTTTTATTGTCCTTCTATGATAGGGTGCGTAGCAGCTTAGGCCATTTATTCCTCCTCGCTGGAGTCCATCTTTTGGGAAAAATTCATGCAACGGTTACTTTGAGTCAATTTGTAATCTTCATGCACATGGAAACAATGTATTTACAGCATAAATCTGATAATCAGAATCATCAAATCCACACACAAAAAGAAATTAATCTAATCTGGACAATCAAAATTATAGTAATTTGATTAATTTTGATATTCATGCATATGCATCGCAAAATCCTGTCAGCAAAATCTATTTGCCATCTTAACTCTTTCAAATGCTATATAAACAAGGGTACCACAAATGTCACAAAACCAGCTCTCTATCTAATTAGCCATGGCAGCAACAACGGCATTTGTACTCTTCCTTCTTTGTGTCTCTCATTTCTCTTGGGTCTCAGCTAAAGGGGGATTCACCATTGACCTAATTCACCGTGACTCACCTCGCTCTCCCTTCTACAACCCTTCAGAAACTCCATCCCAACGCTTGAAGAATGCCTTCCACCGTTCCTTCGGTCGACTCAGCCATTTCAACCCAACAGCTTCCTCTTCAGTAGCTCAGCCTAACCAGGCCGAGTCCACTATAATCAACAACCGCGGCGAGTACCTCATGGAGTTGTCTATCGGAACACCACCAGTTCCGATCAAGGCCATCGCCGACACTGGAAGTGACCTCATCTGGACTCAGTGCAAGCCTTGCGTTGATTGCTACACGCAAACCGATCCTATTTTCGACCCCTCAAAATCGTCTACTTACAAAACCATTCCTTGCGCTTCAAACCAATGCACTGAGTTGAAGGGCAAGTGCCCCACCGCGGGGAACGGTTCAAGTTCAGCTTGCCCGTACGAAGTGAACTATGGTGATCAGTCACACACAATCGGAGATATTGCCGTGGATACCCTAACCCTAGCTTCCACTACCGGGAGAGACGTTTCCTTCCCAAAAATCATTATCGGTTGTGGCCACGATAATGCTGGAACATTTGACAAAAATGGGTCTGGAATAGTTGGACTCGGAGGGGGTGACGAGTCATGATTACCCAACTGAGCACTTCTATAGATGGAAAATTTTCGTATTGCTTGGTCCCTTTTGCCTCAGAAGGTGACCAAACAAGCAAGTTGAACTTTGGTGACACTGCTGTGGTTTCCGGCACTGGCGTTGTGTCCACTCCCATCGTCCAAGATCAAACCAAAAAAACCTTCTTCTTCTTGACATTGAACGCTATAAGCGTCGGCAACACGAAAATTCCCTTCTCATCATCATCATCTTCACCCTCTGGTGACGGCAACATTATAATCGACTCTGGCACCACGCTAACCATACTAGAACAGTCCTTCTACTCAAACCTAGAAGATGCAGTTGACAAGGTTGTCGGTAGGGAGCGTACATTCATCCCAGGGATTCCAATGTCTCTTTGCTACACCATGAGTCTGTCCGAAGAATTGAAAGTGCCAAATATTACTGTAAATTTCAGTGGTGCGGAAGTGGAGTTGGAGCCAAAGAACACCTTTGTTAGAGTGAGTGACGAGGCAGTGTGTTTTGCTTTTGCACCGTCGCAGAGTCTTTCGATCTATGGGAACCTGGCTCAGGCAGGTTTCGTGGTAGGATATGACCTTAAGAAGAAGACTGTGTCCTTCAAGCGAACTGATTGCACCAAGGTCTAATTTGTATTTAGTTGTTGCATTTTTTTTCCCTTTCATTAATATATAATAATAGTGCTCTGTGTCCAGAACAATCAAGATTCAGTGTTTTCATTTCAGATCTTATGATGGTCCATGTTACTGATGTTGGAAGAATTTCCATTGTAAAGTACTTGTTCAATTGAATCAAAAGAGGTGGATTCGATATCCTGTTCTTCGTAATTTATTTTTTCTTGAGTTTGTCTGCTTTTTATTTTGTTTTTTGGGTCCTTTAGTCCTTATACAATACTTCTCGATCTCTGTCTAGTTTTGCTACGTTAAATAGGTGGGAAACAAAACAGTTTGGTAGCCATGGATTTCACGTACATCCAATTGAAATGAACACTGATTCAAAAGCATAGCATTCTGATAATTGAGGTGATGATCCAGTTGAGCCATCAGAATCGAAGTTTCAATCTTTTCGGTTAGAATCGAAGCTGACTAATTAACCCTGGCCTGACGGCTTGACCTCTTCATTTTTCCAGAAATAAAATACTTACCATGCCATCAACCCTATTTCTTTGATCCTTGAACGCTATACAGTAACTTAAAACAACAACGTGCATGTTACAATGATATTTTAACCAGAGATCAGCGTTTCGGTTTCAACGCATGTGGTTGGATAATCCGAATTTCCTTTCCTTGGTGTCAAACATCTGGCAGAGTGCTCAACTTTATGGTAATCCAATGTTTGTCTTGGCTTCTAAGTTTCGGACTCTTAAGCAGCGAATTCAGGTATGGAATAAAACTGAGTTTGGGGATGTCAACAAAATGGTAGAAGATTCGTTTGTTGATTTGGATAGAATTCAGCAGGAAATTGCTAGCTTGGGTCCCTCTGAGGACAGACTCTCCAAGGAAAATGTTGCTAGTGCTCAAGTCCATGTGGCCCTAGCTCTTCAAGAAAAGTTCTTTTGTGATAAATCGAGGGTTAAATGGCTTACCAAAGGCGATCATAATATCTCTTTCTTTCATGCGATGGTTAAGGTTCGTCAACTTAAACAGTCTTTATCAATCATGAGAGATGGAGGCTGTATCATTGATGACCCGAAAGACATTAGTAATCATGTAGTGAATTATTTCAAAGACTTATTCACAGTAGATTCGGCAGTAAGGGACACTGGTTTAGTTGCTCAGGTAATTCCCAAACTGGTGACTAGTGAGGAAAATGCTTTACTAATAGCCATTCCAACGTCAGCGGAAATATTTCAAACTATGTGTTGAATGGATCATAATAGCTCACCAGGGCCTGATGGTTTCGGAGGAGTTTTCTTTATGAACTGTTGGTCAATTGTTGGGGTGGAGGTAGTCCAGGCGGTTCGGAGTTTTTTCATAAATGGCTACATTCTTCCACACTTTAATTCCAATTTAATGATCTTGATTCCTAAGGTTCCCGGAGCAGACTCAGTAACACAGCTACGTCCAATTGCTCTGGCAAATTTTGTGTTCAAACTCATTACAAAAATAATTGCTGACAGATTAGGATCTATTGCTGCTCGGATCATATCCCCGAACAAGAGTGCTTTTCTTAGAGGCCGCACTATCGCAAATCCGCATCAACTTCCTGGATCGTGAATGCAAGGCAGGCAACATAGCAATAAAGTTTGATGTACAAAAAGCTTTTGATACTCTTGATTGGGGTTTCTTACTTCGTGTTTTGGAAGCTTTTGGGTTTTCAAATCTTTTTCAGGATTGGATTAAAGCTATTTTGGGGTTTGCACACTTATCAATTCTGATTAATGGTGCAACAGAAGGGTTCTTTACATATTCACGTGGTGTGCGTCAAGGCGATCCCTTATCACCTATTCTCTTTTGTCTGGCTGAAGAGGTATTGAGTAGAGGTATCTCCAAGTTGGTTGAGGAAGGACATATTGATTTATTATCAGCTCCTCTTGGCATCACCCCACCCTCTCATGTTCTTTTTGCAAACGATATTATGGTCTTCATGCGAGGAACCAAGCACTCATTGAAAACTCTAATGCATTTTATGGAGGATTATGGGTTGAATTCGGGGCAGCAAATTAATAAAGCAAAATCATTAGTTTTCTTGGGGAAGTATGCTTATCGTCGACGTGCTATTATCCGGAAAATTCTTGGTGTCAGGCCAGGGTCTCTTCCTTTCACTTATCTAGGCGTTCCAATTTTCCAGGGTCGTCCGAGAAGAATATATTTTCAGGCCATTGCAAACAGAGTACGTTGTAAATTGTCATCATGGAAAGGTTCTTTGGTTTCGCAAGCAGGAAGGTTGCAGCTCATTCAATCGGTGATTCAAGGAATCTTGGTGTACAATTTTCAGATTTATGAGTGGCCGAAAGGCTTACTTCTTGATTTGCATTCTTGGATCAGGAACTTTTTCTGGATAGGGGATCCTTTAAAAAGAGGCATGCCTCTTGTAGCTTGGCGTCAATGTTGTAAACCCAAGGAGGAAGGAGGTTTGGGATTACGTGATCTATTTGAGGCTAATCGTGCTCTTCTAATTAAGAGGTGTTGGGATGTGCTCTCTTCTTCCTCTCCAGCTTTTGTTTTACTTAGAGCTCGGTTCTTGAAGGAAGATTTTCAACCTCTAAAGTCTTATAAGAGATCTTCAGTCTGGTTTGGTCTAAAAAAGGTTTGGCCTTCTTTCTTTAATTCATTGCAGTGGTGTGTGGGAGATGGTAGGAAAATTTCATTTTGGCTTGATAATTGGCTGGGGAAGCCTCTGGCTTCTAGTATTGGAGTAATTGGCTTCATCCCTCTTCATGTCAAGGTGAATGAGTTTATTGTGGATTCCATTGGGCTCTACCAGCTGTTTTTACAAATTTATTCCCTCACGTTGCAGATAAAATAAACAGGATGACTCTACCTATAGTGGGCACACCTGACTCACTTATATGGCCAGAATCCTCCTCAGGAGCTCTAACAGCAAAAGAAGCATTTGTCTTTTTTTCAAGTCATATTGATCGCCGAAACTGGGGAAAAGTTATATGGAGTAAAACAATCCAACCACGCAAAAGTCTTGTTGTTTGGAAGGCTCTTCATGGGCGATTGTTAACTGATGATGCATTGTAGAGGCGTGGTTTTTCCCTTCCATCTTGTTGTTCTTTCTGTGGTAGTCATGCCGAGACGGGAGTACATCTTCTTCTACACTGCCCTCGAATTGTGGTTTTATGGAAATGGGTATGCCTTCTTTTTAATCATTCTTTTTCCCCATGGAGTAGTCTTGAAGATGTATTTTTGGGAGCTTGGGTGTCAGCCTTCTCCAAGCAGAAACGGAAGCTTTGGATTTTTATAGCTTGCACTCTAATCTGGTATATTTGGATCACTAGAAATCTGCTGCGTTTTGAAGGTAAGGTTTTTGATGCTTTAGATGCCCAACGTCATCTTCTGGATTTGTTCAAGGAATCGGTTAGGCAATATTTTCATACCTACACAAACCATATAGTTGTTTCTGTTTACTCTATGCTTGGTATCTCACAATTATTGGTCAATGCTCCTAGTTTCATTCCTCAGTATGGGCAATGACATGAAGCTACTGACTGATGTTTTTATATGGTCCACATTTGTGAGACTGTATGCATATGCAAGATTAAGCATTTGTTTATCATCTCTAGTTAGAGAATTGCATGATACAGGAGGTCAGGTTTTTGTCCCCCTCCTTCTTTGTATTACATTTATATTTTTTAATAAAATAAAAGGCTGATTACCCTCTTAAAAAATGATATTTTATTTAATAAAATAAAAGGATATTTCAATTTATTCAAAAAAAAAAATTCAATGATATTTCAATTTACTTTCCATTAAATAGTAAGGGTGTGGGAAATCAATGAAAGCACTCATGAAATATTGCCATCATCAAAGATGTGCCAAAAGAAAGCTCTTGAGAAAGATTGTCTTTTCTTTTTTTTCGCTTTAAATTTACTTGAGCTAGATTCATCTTCGTGTATTTTTCATGACAATCTTCTCAACCACCATGGTTGCGATTTTGGTTAAACCATGCTAATGCCATTGCAATGGCATTAGCATTATCTGTTACATACTTGTTGTATTTTTCTCTAGTACAAGCTGACCGTGATGGCGGCTTCAGCGTGAAGCTAATTCACCGCAACTCCCCATTGTCTCCTCTCCAAAATCCTTCAGAAACAGCCTCGCAACGCGTGACAAATGCTTTGCAACGTTCCATCAACCGTGCCAATCTCTTCGGATCAACTAGTTTGTTACCTTCATCAAACGATCCTGAATCCACAATAATATCAGACAAGGGCGAGTACCTCATGAAAATATCGATTGGCACTCCTCCTGTAGAAATCTCAGGATTTGCGGATACAGCTAGCGATCTTACATGGATTCAATGCATGCCTTGCAGCAACTGCTACAAGCAAAAAGCTCCGCTCTTTGATCCGAAGAATTCCAATACATACAAAGTGGTTTCTTGCCCCTCAAGTCAATGTCAATCTGTAAGTGGAACCTCTTGCTCTGAAGATATCTGTTACTACAAACGGTTCTATAGGGATGGATCCTACAGCAATGGAGTTGTATCAACAGAGACAATCACTTTCAACTCCACTAGCTTAGGTCAAACAGTTTCACTCCCACAGATTATAATTGGTTGTGGGCAGAATAACAGTGGACTCTTTAATGAAGATGGATCAGGCATGATTGGACTTAGTCATGATTGGACTTAGTCGTGGAAAATTCTCCTACTGCCTTGTTCCAGCTTTTTCACAACTCAACTCTTCAAGCAAAATGAGCTTTGGCAATAATGCTGTGGTTTCTGGTGCCACGGTAGTTTCTACCCCACTACATTCAGGTATGGTATAAATGTTCACATTAATTTCTAAGTTTCTTTACTGCAATGTACTGATATTTGTTACAGTGTTTCGATATGTTTTCGTTAAGGATACTAATTAAACTTTGACATGTACATTTCGATATTTGTCAGCATTTCTGTTAACATCCTTAACTCCTTGGTTTCAGGAGACCTAAAATCTTACTATTTCATAAAGCTGGAAGCAATGTGTGGGACGAAAGAGATTGCAATACAACAGTACACTGATGACAATAGCTCCAGGAAGGGGAAATTTCATAGTTGATTCTGGGACTACACTAACAATGTTACCGAAGGACTTTTATGATAGGCTGGAATTGACAGTGACAAAGGCCATAAGATTGAAACGAGTAAAAGACGCTAGTCGCTACTTAAGCCTTTGCTACAAGACCAAATCGACTATAAGAGCTCCCATAATCACTGCACATTTCACCGGTGCCGATGTCAAGTTGAAAGCTTCGAACACTTTCGTAAGAGTGCCAATGGACGTTGTTTGCTTTGCTTTCAGACCCATTACTCAAGGTAATGCCATCTTTGGCAATATGGCACAAACGAATTTCTTGATAGGCTATGACCTCAAGAAAGAGTTTCTCTCTTTTAAGCCAACTGATTGCACTAAACCTTAATTCTAGTCGCGTATTAGTGTATTACATAATGTAATAAAACGCATGGTGCTTTCTTCTCTGAAAGAATATATGCATAGTTTTCTTTAAGAACAACATTTAGCTTCTTTTTTCTTTTTTTTTCTTTTTTTTTTTTTGGAAATGATCGAACTACATTTTCAATATCGACCAGAAAAGCATAAACATTCCTCAATTTGTCCCTTATTTATCTCATCACCTGATTAGGTTAGTCCAGTAGACCAATTCAGACCCCTTGTCAAAGACTTATCTTTGAGTATAGAAGGTCGCTCCACGATTTTGATCGACAACAGTAACTAGAAAATTTATAGTTTTTTGCTAATTGGATTCTTAGTACAAGATATTAAGAAAATTGCTACCTGTTTTCAAGCATATATGTTTGGATTATATGGATATATCTGGCTAGTCGAATGGATTGCCTCAGAAAACTCATGTGTCATTGTCTTTGATAATTAGGCGTTGGTTGTTTTAGGGTTGCTCTCTGTAGCCTTGTTTCTGCCTTTTTCTATAATCAGAAAGGGAAAAAAAAAATAATACTCTATTAAAAAAAACAAAAAAACAAACAACAACAATACCAGGAGCATCAATGGGTATAGTCTCCACCACTAGCTTAAGCTCTAGGTTTCTATGAATATTAAAAATGTTGACAGAATTCTGTTATTTCATGTTTTCCATTCAATGTCAAAATAACTGGTGCCGTTTTCTTTCACCTTTTGAAGTGCCACTAGAGGAAACGGGTGGTATATATAATGAATTAAACGAGTAGTTTGGTATGTATGCCACTCTTTTTTGAAAATGCTCAGATTTTCATAAACATGTGGGGAAAAATGCTTTAGTTTAACATTTTCTTTTTCGGTTTATGCATTTTTGAAGTATGATGGAAGTGTATTTTTACTGATACCAATCAATAACTCCAGGAAAGGTATATAGTTGATTCTGGGACTCACTAACAATGTTACCAAAGGAGTTTTGAAGATAGGCTGGAATTGACAGTGACTATGACCATAAGTATAGAACAAGAGATGACTATCAGAGCTCCCGTAATCACCGCACTTTTCACCGGTGCAGATGAAAGTTTCGAACACTTTCATAAGACTGTTGTTTGCTTTGCTATCAGACCCATTACTCAAGGTAAATATGGCACAAAAGAATGTCTTGATAGGCTATGACCTCAAGAAAGTGTCTCTCTCTTTAAAGCTAACTGATTGCACTAAACATCGATTCTAGTATGTATTAAGAAGCATGGTGCTTTGTCCTGCCCTGAAAGAAGAGGAATAGTTTTCTTTCAGAATAAGATCATTGACCAGAAATACAATCCCAGTTTTTCACAAACCAAAACTGAATTTCATCCTCCAAACTCCAAAGTGGAAAACTCATCTTATCGCCTAAGAGAAATGATGACGAAAATTGATACGGAATGCTTAAACAAGCAACAACCAAATTTCATTCATGAATCGGGCACATGTTATAATTACACTTTTCACAAGGATCGCCTCGGAGTAGATGAATATGGTATTGAATTGAGGTCACCCCAAAAATTTGGGAAAATAGAATACATGAGTCAATGTTACAACTGAAGTCAATTGCATGCTAGAGGAAGAAACTAAATCTTCCTAGCATCTTCCCTACAGTCACAGAGACCAAACAGATAGCAGACTTCTTGAAACAAGAACAGTGTCATCATAACTTCACATGTTCACCTTGCTCTCGAGCAATGGAAGCCGAGAGAATTCCAAGGTCACGATTTAAGAATGTCAAAGCAGATTCACACTCTGAGATTATTCTTGTGACAGACGAGGGCTCAGCAGCAACTGAGTCGGATGATCCAACAGCAAGAGCAGCATGTGAGTCTCTAAGATTCCTCAAGTTCCCTAGGAACTGCAATAAATGCAAACCAAAAAAGAAAACAGACAGATGCCTTGTTACAAATTCATGGTCATTCCTTGTAAAATTGCAGCATCATGGTGCACACTGTAGTGTATGATAATAAGAATTCAAATTTCTCTCACCTACTTGGTCACAAGCTGCATTTATTATGTTATGTATCATCTGTGTGGGTTGTTTTATTCATTACTTCAAATAAGTTTTAGTATCTAGAAAAAGAACTAGTGGTAGGCAAAAGGATAATGTATAAAGTTTTAAATGACTAAGTTGATCAGTTTATAAATGATATTACTCCACGACTCTATAAACAAGTACTCCTATCTCACCTGCCTAAGACCTCTGTACCCCCTGTCCCACACATTCACAGAGAAAAGGTCATCAGGAAGTGATGACATGTTGGGGAGCAAGAAAGAGGAAGGGGGATAGAGGATTTTGGTTTTGGGTCTACCATTGTGCAGTTGAGGACCAAGGATGGATTTGACGGGAGAGTAGATACCCATTGTCTAATGAAAAGATATGGTTAGGAAAGACATCCAGAAACGGTCCACACACACACACACACCCCACACCACCACCCACCCCCCCCTCTTCTCTCTTCCCCAAACTTTACCTGTGTGCTGGCATATCAAATGCTTTTGCAATGAAATGTTGCAACTCTCCTTTCTGTTGTTCACTTTTCTCTCCTCCTATACACAGAGTAGTAGATGTGAAGCAAACTCAGTTTTCTATTTTATACTGCTTACTCTAAGAAACACCAGTGAGGTTAACCCAAGTCAAGTCTATGCTATTGGGCGGATTGAACACCACAGCAAGAAGAAGAGACAGGAGATTGGACAGCATAGATAATGTTCATGTTGACATAAATTGGCCCCCAGAAACAGGAAGAAATAGGGACTCTCTCCAAGAGCTGCATCCTCAAGCAAAAAGTGACAAGTGCAAACAACTTTCAACTAGTTTCACCACTGACCCCTTCCAAATACAGTACCTGATGCCTAGAGCCTACCCAACACCAACCAGGAAACATTAATCAACATGCCTATGCTCATTACAATAAATGCCCGAATCAGTCCATCCGAAACTCAGTTCTACAACTATGGTAATACACTCATACAGATATACTTCACTCATAGAGTAAAGAGGTTTAGAAAGATAGAAGCACAAAACGATATTTTGATAAAGAGTTAGTGCTGGGGGAGAGTTGGGAATTGAAGTAGGACTAGGCAAGGTCACGGGTTCAACTGTTCAATTCCCCTCCTAATATAGCCAAAAAAGTGGCATAAGAACTAGTAAATTATCTCCAGTCAAATAATCCTCAAAATGTGCTATGAGGAAATGAATCCGCATATAATGTGATAATCAATAAGGTACCTTCAAAAGCATTTTGTACGCCTCCAACAAGCGATTAGCAGCTGGCCCAAAACCATGGAGCTGGGGTACCTCCATCATGTGTGTCCAGGGACGTATTTCCTGTCAATGGACATTTCAAGGTTGCAGATTATATTATGTCCCTCATATGCGCACGGCAAAAATTAATAATAAAAGATAGTACGGATCCATGTGATAAAATTAATGACAGCATTCTATCGGAGTAGGTAAAACGCGAAATTTTCAAATAGCATGGAGCAGAGACAGAAGCAAAAACAATTTTAACATAAGCCTACTATGTGAATATGGAATCCACTAAAAAGTACAAAGTTGACCATCATGAAGCAATATATACAGTTCTAAGTATGCCAAAATACTTCAGTTATAGTACATAGTACGTAAGAGATAACATGAAAAACAAAAACAGCTAGATGTCACGACTCACGACGAAATATATCAAGGAAAAGCATGTCTAACCTTGGTGTAAATCATATTAAATGATCTTGCAGTTTCTAGAAAAGATTCCAAGTGCGAACGCAATCTGGATTCTACCTCTGCATACTCCTCATCTGGGTTGTAAGCATGCTATATGCCAGTTGGAGAAATTATAATCACAATGAGAAAAAGAAGAATACCAACAGAGCAACTAAGTGAAAAGAAAATAACCATAATACATCAGGTTACAGTAAACCATCCAAAATTATAGGAGCATTTGTCACCAAGTATATAATCAACACGAGGCATTGGGGAAATAAAGAAGTTGAAATAAATATAAGTAGCAATCAAAGAATGTTAAAACTAATAATAAGAAATTTGAATGATTAATCTTTAAGCACACTAAGTAATTTGTTAGGGCATTTCTAACAATAACTTCCTGTAACTGCAGCATAGGTCAAGTGAAGGTCAAAAAGGAATGGACAGTAACAAGTTGGTGATCTAGGTGTCAGAGGGAGATGGAGAGATCGACTACTCTTGGAAACAGTCAGAATCTATGGTTGAGGGTAGTGACAGTAGAGTGGCTCATGTTACACAAGAAAAGAAGAGTATGGTATCGTTGTAAAATCAAGATGAATTTATCATCTGCTTTAAGTTGAATCGTTTAGTTACAGATCTCTGATATTGACTGGCAAAGCTAGAGCATAAACCAGACCTTTTCTTATCTCTGTGAAGGAAAATAAAATTCTCGTCTGGAAACTAAAGTAGCACTAACTAAAGAGCAATGGGAAAGATGTCCACTGGATTAATGAACAATGAAAGCTATTTACAGCAACAATGTATATAAGCAACAACCTCAACTACGACAATGATTACAGAATAACACTAACAGTCAGCAGAACTACGACTTGAAACTAAGCAAATAGTTTAACTTTCAAAAGAAAGAAGATATATGAAAGGAAAAAGAAACAAACCTTTGACGCCAAATCATCAACCTTTTGTTGAAGACTTGAGAGTATCTTTGCTTGTTCTGTAAGCTTTTGTTCCAGCTCAGAAACATCATGCCTGCAAATGAACTTTGATTAAACAATCAGAAACTGTATCCCAAATAAGTATGTTATCCTAACCATGTTTGTTCGGGTAATACTTTAGATTATTGTATCAGAAGAGATTATATGATAATGATGTGCAGGAGTGGTTTCGTTTTTTCTGATGCTACAAAAACAATGACTGGTTCAAGTCATCCTGGGATCATTGCCAATTGACTACAAGCATTGACTAATTTAAAGTATGCCTACGTGTCATCTACACAGTTGAGAATTAGCATTGGACCGTCCTAACTTTCCAGAATATATGGTTGACAGCATCATGTAATAGTCAATACCTCCAACTGGCTAGCAGACCTCCTTACTATTTCGACGGTTGAAAAGTAACCAAGTTAATTTGAGTGTTACTCTAGGATTCCTTGAACTTGGAGATCTAAAGATATAATTAATTTACCATAGAAGATAAAGCATTTCATGTATATTTCTATGGTCATAAACACTTGAAGCGAAGCAATTAATGTTTTGACTCTCTGGGGACAAATTGAAACATAATTGAAAGTAAAACCTCTTACAGCGGATATATGGACTGAATCTGAACATCAGCGGGAAACAACTTGCATTCTTCGGAAAATATTTGAGATTGTTTCACCGCAATGGAATCAATTAGTTGTATGTCCTTTGCTACCTGCTCATCGATACTGCGGAAATCACAGTGCACTCAAGATCTCAGACAAGATTTGTTATTAGAAATCAGAAAACAAATCACTTGCTGATTTTGCCAGAAGAATGGTACTTGAAACTGAAAAGCCCTAGTATTTTTTTTTCTTAAAGAATAACTTGCCAAAAAATTGTAATACTCAGTATTATCATAACCTCCATTCTTGATTATCCGCAAAAATGCTAGCCTCCACGAGATCCACAATTAAACGAAGCATTTCAGTGCGATCTTCATAGCTCCCTCGTCCCTACAATTTAAAAGGCACTGCGTTTAGTGAAAGTTGAGAAACTCACACTGTACAAAGTTACCAGATTTAGTTAAATGCATATATCATTCAATTCAACATTTTCTCCCTAATTCTTTATCTTAGTCACAATGATAAATAGATACAAAATGTGCAGCTTACAAACAAAAAACAAAATCATTTTCACTATAAGCTGTCTAGAGTACCTTTTATTACATAACATGTCAGTCCTGATGTGCCAGGAAAAATTTATTCAAATCAGTTGTTTTCATGGATGTTTCTTCTATGGAGAATGATATTTGACTAGCATATTTGACCGATTATAAGATTTCATTATAAAGGTGACATACAGAGAGAGCCACTCAAAGTAGAGTACAGTTCATTTGGAAAGCAACACTATGGAGATATAAAGTTCATCCATACGCCATCTGTCATTCAAAATAAGTAAATTTAACATCAACATGAATCCACTAACTTGAATGGCTTCCGTGTCCATTGTATTTGTAATACCCAAAAACTTTGCAATCTCTGCCAAATCTGCAGACAGATGAACAATTAAAGAGATTTGATTAAATATCTGCATCTATTACACATGCTGGACATCATATGCTTAAAATTTTGGAATTTGAAAAAGTAAACGGCCAAGATATAGCAGCCAACTATAAGAGATGATATGTAGTTTAACACAAAGAGAGTAGCAAATGAAACATGCTCCAAAACTTTTTACAGAAAGATCCCTCGAGAGTATTTAGGTGTTTACGGTTTTAAATGCAACAACCCATAAGAGAAGGAAATTGGAGAATAATTGAATAAGAATGAATGCTTTCATTTCTTAGTGATATATTACAATTTTCTCTGAGAAACAAGCTTTCATTTACAAACGATAGAAGACACAAAGCAGAGGACAAGGCGTGTGCATAACTAACGAGCCAACTGATTTACAGCTAACACAATAACATTCAACAGAAAAACATAAAACCAATAACTAAGTCACACCTGCATTATGATCATAAAGAACACCTGTATTTCTCTCTACACTCCTTGAAACCAACGGCCAAAGAGACTGTTAGCCTAGAATCCTATCTCAAGACCGATTAACATCCTTACCCTCAGCTACTTCAAGATCCTTTTGTTCCTCTCCATCATATCACCCAAAAATCACTAAAACAGAAAATCTCCTATATATATGTCCCTTTTCCTGCCTCCAATGATAAATATTTCTCATACAAATAGCATTACATGATCCCCGAGAAACACATGTGATACCTGACTAGCTAAATAATTTTTTTCTGTATTAAAAAGTGATGGGACCAATAAGCAAGCATAATTGGAACTATCAGCTGCCTTTTTACACAGATAGTAACCAAGGATACCATGACTGCCATCTTCTTTGAGCCATATTACAAGTATCCAGCCTCCCATGATCAATAATCAAAGCCCAAGCGTGTACTTTAGGTAGCGCTTCATATGTTAGAGAGGAGTAGTACACCAAAACAATTTTCTTAGAAGAGGTGCAGCAAAACATTTAAAAAGGACTTACATAAAAAGTTCTTCACCACTAAACCTTCCATTCTTGTACCTTGTCTTTTGGAACCAGACAAGACTTCTAATCAGGCCAATACCATAACTAACTACTAGAAGACAAAGGACGTCTCCAATACATCAACTCACTAACACTAGCTTAGCTCACTCTAACAGACTACGTACCATTCTAAACTGTTTCTTGCTGAGCTGGCACTGACATGATGCTGACTCAGTCCTATTAAACCATCGCAAGCACAAGCAATATGCTGTGATTGCTTCCTTTTACATTGGCACTGAAATGAGCATGAATGTAGCTTTGGCATGTATTATATTCGGTCCCATTTGAATTTTTGTTTGCTATCTTAATCAAGGCCTAGGACATATCTTTACTAATGACAGTCTTCGCAACACTCTCCTTATTAATCACATCAGCAAGGCCCAAAATTTAAGCAAGACTCCTTTATCAAAAATCGTGCCGCATAAACTTGCTATAAAATCAAAACTAACACAGAGAAGTATGCTTCGTAACTCCAATTGACAGATTGCAACAATCAAATGCAGTAATCAATACTCAATAGAAACAAAAGCCGATACAAGTGTGCATAGAAGCAGCCAATATGTATGATCCAAGTTATTTTTCATCACAATCGAAGCGAAATTCAGCATCGAAATTCTACTACAACAACAAACCCTTACATTGAATGCGGGCAGTCTCTTCGTCACGATCCATGGCATCGCCTTGAAGACTTTGTTGAGAGAAAGGTGACTTGTCCCCCAGCAATCTGAAAAGCGCAACTATTGAAATGAAATGAATAGATCAATGTAAAACAGAGAAAACCGAATCGGAGAGTACGAAACGGCATGTCGTACCGGAAGAAGAGCCACTCGAGAAGAGCGTAGCGCTCCATGCCGGCGAAGAGGAGAGACTGAGCAGGCGCATTGGCTCTGGGGTAGTTCAGAGTCGATAGCTTCTTCTGTATCTCCTCCATTTGCCTCGCTGCCATTTCCGACTGGTTGGTTCAGATCAGAGTTGATTTCGATGGCCGGCAGTTGGTGGTGGGTTAGATTTGGAATTGAAGAAATCAAAGAGAGGGAGAGGGTTTTAAAGTTTTGACCTTTTATTTCAAATATTATCTTCTTCAAGTTTTTAAATTTTTTACTTTTCTATTATATTTTAACTCAAGATACGATCCAACGTGTCTTAACTCTTGAATATATCACTAATGTTTTAATTTAAACCTATTATGATACGTTTACTTACATGAAATATAATTAAAAAGTAAATAAATAATTTCAGCAAAGGAGAATTCTAGCGTTTACTTACACATAATGGAATCAGAATGAGTATGGATCTCACCTCCTAATAAGGAATCGATTCCTTAACAACCATGAATTGTAATACTAAGGCAGGAGATGGGATTATGAATGATATCATCAGGAATGAACTTTTATTCTGAAAATACCTTCTTTAATTTTATTATCATGAACTATGTTGCACGGACACGGACACGGATATGGACATGGCGACACGTGTTAGAAACTCAGTTTTTGAGTTATACCGTGTCGCCGTGTCCGTGTCCGTGCAACATAGTTCATGAACTTCTGTACTTTATACAAAATGCATTTTAATCAATGTTGATTTTTTCTCTCACCCGTACGTGGGTTGCAAAAGCTACTAATGGCCAATGGTGTATTATAATTTCTAGATGTCTCTAATTTTTTATGCAGCCAACACATGGCTCACCACAAATTCTGATAATGATCGGAAAATGGACATTATTTTGTAGGGAAATGTTTGTGGAGGGAAAAGATTTGGGGAGAGAAAACATGAAAAGACACTTTTGCCCATAGATAAAGTCCAACTTAACGGTGTCAATTACGGAGGGAACTAATGTTAGATTGGGTTTAATTGTTGAGGTACCATTATTATAGTTTTCAAAATTAAGATGTCAAAATAATGAATGGGCTTAACTTGGGGCACCATTTGAAAATTTTCTTCTATCTTTAAAAACAAACAACATATTCTACCAACAATTGTCGAATGTGTCATAGATTGTAAAGGTGAACTGGCATGGACGCCAAAATATCTGAGATAGTTTCAAAGAGCTAAGCCTAGTATTGTGAAGAACGGCAACATCCAGCAAAATAGTTATGCCCCTAGCTAAGTTGGTCGACGCAAAATTAATGTTGATGAATCGTATCAACATATGGGTGTTTCTGGTGAGTAGGCGTGATCATCATGAAAGATATCAGGCTACTCTAGCACGTCTAATGTATATATGCAACGTCGGTTATGCATGTGAAGGCGGAAGTTTGCCGTGCTAGCTCCTCCTAGCTATTCATCAAGGATAGGAGCATATTGATTTTGAGATTGATAGTAATGTGTTGGTTACCACTCTTACCACTACCATTAAAGATTGCTCTAGTGTGGGTCGTGTGGTGGACGACTACAGAAGCTACTTAGCAGCATTACGTCGATGATCTTTGGATAGAGGAGACACCTCTTATAATTGAGAATGTTCTCTTCGAAGACCTATGTAAGAGTACTCGAGGTAATGGTTTAAGAACCCCTCATAATACTAGTATCATCGATTAATAAAAGTGTTATATTTCGGGAAAAAAAAAACAATTGTCAAATGCGTCATACATTGTAAAGGTGATCACAGGGTTTGGAAAAAGCAGCTCCAAGTTTTTCGAAACCTCAAGCTGACTGCGATTTCAGAAAATGTTGATTAAAGTGATTGTTTCCTCAAGTTTATTCATAAATTAACAATTGAATAACTAACGATCAAACTAAATATTATGATGAAAGTAAAAAAAAAAAATTGAAACTATTTTCAATGTTAGTTCAATATGACCCGAACCTCAAGTTGATTGCAATTTAGGGAGTAACAATATTTAAATTTATTATAAGTTGCAAAAAAATCGACTGAGCACTCTCCAACATAAAGTGTATATTGATAGGGTGGTGCTATTAATACACTCATTTTTACTATTAACACACTTTTATATGGTAAGAACCGATCATCAATCAAATTCAAGTGGTAAATTTATAAATAAAATAAAAATGTGTGGATAGAAAAATATATAGGTTGTGTTAATAGCAAAAATAGGTGTGTTAATAGCAATAGCCTATTGATATTGTATTTCTTTTAGGCTAACATGAGGGTACAAATATCATTCAAGTAGATCTCAAAAATTATGCAGAATATGATGATTCTTAGTCTCTATCCTTCTACAGAATTGATATGAATGTGGCCCTCTCACCACTATCGAGCACAAAGCGATGGACGCAAAATTTTGGTATCTTATGTTTGCTACCTGAACAACAACTTTTAAATGAAGGTACAGAATTGATGAATATCCTCCAAATGGATTGGCAAGTTTCCCTTGGGAGAAAACACAATAAGCGTACTTCCATTCCAGTCACAATACTTGTACAATTGGATGTGTACATCCAACGGTTCGTACGTATGCACCTTCATGCAACCTTTTTCATTCACAAGATAGACGTGAAAAATTCCACCACTTCCTTTATCAAAGCATGTTAAGTCAAATAGAATCCTTACGATGAACCTAACACCATCATCAATAGACATGATAATGCAATCAAATCTTTTCATCCTAACCATAAAAATTGTAGTACAAGTACCTTGTGTTGCAATGTCTTTTTCTATTTTTCTTTCCAAAGTATTGTTGTTAAGAGAAACCATATGAATTTCATAACCTGTTACAGTAAATATGACAATAGGAACTTGTCTACTCTTTCTCATTAGATAACTCCCTTATATAGGGGATGAATACAACAGTTATAAATGGTAATTACAAGGTAATGAAACCTAATAATGTCTGATTGCTCAATTACATATAATCACATGATTCCCTCTTCTCAGTTACTTTGACGAAGGCACATCAATGCATTTTTCCTTCAACACTCCCCCTTGTGCCAAGTCAAAGTTAAAGTGGTGCATGTGGTGGTGCCTCATTAAAAACCTTGCCAAGTGACAAAACCCAGTGGGACAAACTAAATCTTGGTTGAATGGAAAAAGAGCACAACGCACCTATATGTGTTAAACTCCCCCTGAAGTCTACACTCCCCATGATCCTTACATCAATCAAGGGAGCTAGGAACGTCTTTGCATTCCTATGTTTCTCACATGCTTCTGGGATACAACCTTAGGCTGTGATTTGAGAAACGTGTTTGTCATATTGTCTTCAGACCTTGCTTGCTTTACTTGAATCTTGAGGAGAGACTAATGTTTCTCACAAGGTATCGTCGTGTTCCCAATTATGATTACATAACCAGTTTGGAAACGACTAATTGATCATAGATACCTAACAATAAAAAAATCATCCAAAGCATCGTTTGAAGTCTTGATGTGGGGGATTACAGTTATTATTTGCATTCCATTTCGTCTTTCTATAGGGATAGGATGAACCCAAGTCAATGGTTCATTTAGGTATTAGGATACGTTCTTTATACCTTCCAATGATGTTGTTTTGGCGCTGAGTTAAGTCTATCTACAAGTTCTTTTGAGAATGTTATATCCGGTCGAGTTCATCGGGCTAAGTATAATATTGCGCCTATTGCACTTTAGAGAATGAATTTCGATTCTCAACCCTTCTTCGTCATCTTTCTTTAGATGAAATGAATTTTTCTTTACATCCAATCATCGACCGATCATTGGGAGTGCTAACAGTATGCAATTCGTCCATGTAAGTTTCCCAAGATTATTCATCTTAATTTTGATTTCATGTAGCTCGCGGTTTCTCTTATTTCATCAAGAGTACCTGCTATGTTCCTATCATCGACATATGAGCTATGATTGTAAATCCGGAACTTATTTCCTTTATGAGTGCGCAAGTGCATAGTTCACCATCTTGTATCCCTTCCCAACCAAGTAGTCACTTCTATAAAGTGAGCATTTCAATTCTAATTACAAACGCACTCCGTGGTTTAGAGTTACTTGAGTTGGATAGTTTAAGGCCATTAGGCACTTTTATGAATATCTCTCAATTAAGATCCCTATGGAGATATGTAGTAACCACATCTATGATCTACATTTTCATTATGGGAGAATATGTCTCCTTGTAATCAATCCAGAGCATTGTGAGAAAACTTGGCGCCACAAGGTAAGTCTTGTCCTTTAGGGCTTCATTCGTCTCATTACGCTATTCAACAAAGGCTTATTTATGTCATACAGGCTTTACACTTAGTAAGGTTAGCACTACCAAACCAAAAACTTGTCTCTTTGTTAGAGAATCTAGCTCTTCATGGATCGCACTTTTGTGTAGGTCAATATGCTCTTTGTTGACATTCTTCAACAAAGCTTGGTTCGATACCTTCGTGCTCTATAATTCCTCGAGCAACAGTGTGAATCATCAATGTTTATGTACTCTCGTAATCTGTTGAGATTTTATCTCTGGAATCATTTTAAACATCGGAGCGTCCTCTAGTATTGATTCATGGACATAACTGTAATCAGAGACGATCTCATGAGAGAGATTCTTTACATTGATGAGGTTGTGCCTAACTCGCCCAATTCCTTTAGACAAGTATCGATCGAACCAAGTGGCCTCCCCTTATTCCTTTAGGGAGCCACGGCCTCAACCACACCTCCACTAAGTATGGTTGCATCGCCTCTATCTGCGGCAACGTGCCCCTTATTGGGGACTTTTAACCTTGCAGGCGTTTGCAGCTAGTATGTATGATCTTGTTACTTTGGCAATATCTTTAAACGCATCAGGCATCGAAACTGTTACGTTCTAGATATTGATTATGTGGGGATCTAGATGAGACAGAGTAGGGACAACCACGACAATTCCTGTCGTTCCCATAGAAAATTCTTTTTCTTATCTCCCCCTAACGACGGGAAGACTGTCTCATCAAAGTAACAATCCGCAAATCGAGCGGTGAGATCACCTGTAAAGGTTCCGAATAGCAGATAGTTGTTAGAGATTTTTATCCAACAGATATACATATTCGTTCTTGGTGACCCATTTGGATGCGTTGTGGGAGCGCAATAGGCACATATGTTGCATAACCAAATGTGTAAATCTCAAGCTCATGTCTAGTTTCCAACTGATACGCATGAAATGGTTGGCAAGCAGTGGGCCTAAAACGAATAAGTAAAGTTACGTGCAATATTGCATAACCCCAAGCAGATATAGGCAGATTGGTGCGCATAACCAGTGCCCTAGCCACCCTTTATCGTGGCTTCTGCGAGACCATTGTGAGTATGCATATGGGGTGTCAAGATATTTTACATTGATCTTGATCGTCATGCAATAAGCATCAAGTCCTTTTGATGTGAACTCTCAGCATTGTCAAGTCTCATAGGCTTGATGATCAGAGTTTGCAAATGCAACATTTCTAGTGGATAATTATTCGACTTGTGACCAATGTGTCGAAACGTCCTCTAGAACCATAAAGTACTGTAATGGTCCGCAATTCTGGATGGCTAAGTCCACATATCACATTATATTCTTGGTAAGAATGGAATATTTTGGTTATCTTTAGCATAGGAAGGTCTCGATCCTGTTTTTGCTATAAAATAGGCTTTGCATAATCAGTGATGTGCCTTTGAACTGATCAATAAGGTATAATGGAAGGCAGGTTGCACATCATGTGCTTTTGAGTGCAATGACTGCATTAGAGTAACATTAGCTAGGATCGGCCAGTGTTTGGCGGTCTGGGATAGCGTCACCTTGCAGTGTGACTAAGTTTTGTCCCATTTTATTATTCACTCAAAAGATAGGATGTCCGTGTGAGTTCTTTAAAGTACAGATCCCATGTCATAACCACGATGTTCTAGGTGGTCATATCGAATCCTTTGTGAGTCAATATCCTACATTTCATTGTAGGTGACTTGTTAAGTTCTTTAAAATGTGTTTCCATTCACATTTATTTGAGGTAGTTCCATTCCATTCTCATATTGGGTTTTCATATGATAATCGTTGGCATGAATTTCTTTAAAACTTTAACGAGGTTCGATTAGCTCGTGAGGAACATAGCGCTTCTATGACTTTAATTTTTATGTCATTAGGCAACAGATTCAGACAGTGCCTCGTCTTTTATTAGTTGTGATGATCAAGTCATCATAGTCACAGTAGAAATATAAAGCATAGTCTCACTAAACACCTTTTACTCCTCCATATATACCTTACTCCTCGATACATTCTTACAAGTATATGGGAGTGTATAGGATTTGAGAAATATATATACCCCATATTCCTTTAGGGCATTTCTATTTAAGTAGAATGATATGTTTTTCATTCTAATAATGTCTCTATTTATTTGGTGGATGCATTGTTTTGCATTTCTAGTGCTATATCGAACCATGTATATTGCAGTAAATAAAAAATTGAATAAATGCAATGCTTTTGAATATAATTCGGAACATAATGGGCCAACGATAATCAAATCAAGGTCTCATCTAATTCATCAAACAATATCCATATAAACTGTAAGACTAAAATAACAGTCTAATTAAACAAGAATATCTCAGAAAATTAATAACAGATTAACCAAAGTCTGAAACTTTCTTGGATTGACATCCGCGTCATCTCTATCTTCTGTATGGTAAGCCTCTAGGGATTGAAAATCCTTTTTCAATTTTGGTGTTGAAAATACTTTTTCAATTCTTCATGCTTCCATGATTCTCTATACTTTCTATAAGTCGCAGCTAATTCTTTGCTAGCTTGCAATGTTTATATAAATATTTTTGTTGATTAACAATGGTGGTAGGGTACTTGACTACAATCGTCTCTTCTCATAGAGACCCTCTTTCACGTAGTGCTTTCACGTTAACATTGTTCCCACATGCTTTTGAATGATTGTATAAATCTACACGTACATGGTAATTACCCTTTGCTTTGGGATTTCTTTTACTGTGCATATTTTTAGGAAATGTCTTTATCCTGACATACCTTACATTGTCGTTTAAGAAATGCTAATTAAACTACTTATGGAAAACTGTTTTCATAATTTTACCATGCTCGAGCCTTGATTGGCTTAATAGAGGAACAAATTGGTACTCAAGTTCTGCAGAGTCCAGTGAATTAAAGTCCAGTTATGATGGTTTCACAATCTGTAAAATAGAGTAAGTAGAAGATATATGAGTGTCGCAGTCTTAATAGACATCCACGAGTACTATAATATTCCAAGATGCAAGATCTTCGTTTCGAATGTGAAATTTCATTATCACAATAAAATTTACTGTTTAATAATTTATTTACCGTATAAGCTCATGAAATTTCATTATCATTTCTTTGATGCTAATAATGTACTGTTTAATAATTTGTGATGAAATTTCTTCATCACAAATTTGTCATTTTGATGCTATCAATTTGCTTTATTATAGCAGCACAATTTATATGATATGCTAATAAATAATCATTTTATTAAACTACATATGCATAACATATAACATTGTAACATGTCACAATAATAACAAATTAATTTTGTCATGTAACATGCATAATATCATGAACAAAATTTAACGAAAACGGAAACTTTAATTTAAATCATACTTGTTAGTTTGCCAAAATAAACTGCGTATTAAAACGGTTGTTCTCGTAATGGTTACGCTCGCAAGTAACGTTTTGATCAGGATGCCACCACAATTGACATTTTGATCGTCACATGGCAATAGGTATGTCACATGCAAAAACAATAAGATTTATATGATTAGTCACATTTAACCACATATGCTTATTATAATTCATCATAAATAATAAATAATTAATTGTGTAATTGCAAAATCCACAAGATATTAAATTGAGAATCTAAATTTAGCATTTACCATATAAAACAGTAAATAATTAGTAAATCAGACTTCTGTCTTTACTATTTAATACATCAAATAGTGAAATGGTAAATAGTAATATTTTATACCACAGGGTAATTTGTTAATTTTAACAAATTACCTTCATAAATTACTTGATTTACCAAGGGGGTAAAGTTATTTTTACCTTCCGGTGTGGACGAAACCCGGTTGACCCAACCGTATCCAGATGATCCGACTCGGTCGGATTTCACACCTCCGGCGACCGTCGACGACGAAACCGGTCCAGATGTCGTGCTCTCCTCTTTGCACTCCTCCTCATGACCGTGGTTCCCCTCGGTTCGAGCCCACGACAACAAATCCAAGCGGCGAGTGCGGCGGCTCTCCTGGTTTTCCAGTTTCCGGTGAGATTCGGCAAACCCAGGGGACCCAAACGTCGAACTGAAGGCTGGGATGCGGAGGCGTGCGAAGCGGCACCGAGAGCGGTGGTAGAGGACGCGAGCGCGGGCAAGCAGCAAGGCAAGAGGTCGTCGAAGCGCGCAGCGAAGCCGTTCTGGCGTCGGGGCTGGGCAGCGAAGCCGTTATTGGCGGCGACGCTAGGCTACGAAGCTGGGTTGGCTTCGGGCTACACCGGCCAAAAGTGTTAAATGTGTTGCAGCCTTTTCAATTTAAATCGGTTATAAGAATGTAATTGTAATACTCATGCTTCATCAAGGTCATGTTGGATTTCACTAAGCTGATGAAATATGTAAGTTACTAAAATCAGCCAATTTGCTACCCTATGTTTTATTCTAGGCATTTTGCTAACCTTATGTCAAATTTATTACTCTACACTTTCAATATCAACCAATATGCTTCCATGAAAACGGATAATTGTAATACTCATGCTTCATCAAGGTCATGTTGGATTTCACTAAGCTGATGAAATATGTAAGTTCTAAAATCAGCCAATTTGCTACCCTATGTTTCATTCTAGGCATTTTGCTAACCTTATGTCAAATTTATTACTCTACACTTTTAATATCAACCAATATGCTTCCATGAAAACGGATTGCATTCACCGATAGAGAACTTTCATCGACTATTATTTTAATAAAACAACTCTTGTTCAAAAAAAATAATCATCAGCTTTTGCCCAGTAAAACAAAGAGCAATCTCGTGAATCTGTCCATAAGAAATCTCTGCCAATAATTCATTCAATTCAACATGGCAGTGGAAAATAAACAAAACACACAACCAAACCAAGCTAATGAAAGCGCCAATAACCAAAAAGTGAAGCAAACCAATGAGAGCCACAAGCTAAAGATGGGTTTTGCAAGGAATCTAAGTGATCAATCATTCAAGAATTAAGTTCGATGAATGTGGGATTCAGAATGGGCAAGAGAATAAAGATATTGGATATGATCCAACATGTTGGCCGATAGCGGTAGAAGTCCGGGCTACTGCGAAAAGCTATCGGTTTGGAAGGGATCGGTCGTTGGGCACGGCGGCCGAAGATGGAGTTGAGATGAGATTTGGTTGGGGCTGGAACAAGGACAAGTTAACATCATTTGTTAGTGACTATTAACTTAGGTGAACTGAATACGCTCTATGCTTCCATACATTCTCAAATTCAGTCCTTTATTACCTTACATTTTCAAAAGACATTAATGTTTGGACGAATGAATGGATCAATTAATATGACGAAAGGTAGCAAATTGACAAAAATAAAATCTAAGGTAGCAAATTGGCTAATTTTGAAGACTTAGGGTAACAAATTGGTAGAAACAAAAGCTAGCGTAGCAAATTGACATTTAGTGAATCCTAGGGTTTAGGCCAAATTGGTAATTTTTGGGAAACTTTTCTTCTTTTCCATTTAATTAAAGAAAATTAAAAACAAAAATGTGAATGGAAATGCTCCTCTTTTTTTTTTTTTTTTTGAAATAGTCAGTTACGGCTTTCATAAATTTAGGTAAAATGAAAACCTAAAGTAACCATTATATATTCTACCGCTATTATCTACGGATAGACAAGTAGTTGTGAGACAAATCTCACCTAATACATTGGATAAACTATTTTTTAATCGTATTCATAGATCCCTCTAGGACCTAGTATCCTAAAGGGTGAACCCACAGGAAATAGAACAAACTGAAGCAAAACTAGAAACAAAACAAGACTAAAATAGTTAATGGACTAGGGCCAAGAAACCCAAACCTAGAAGATAAAGGCCTAATGAGGCAGCAACCAAGCGATATCCCCTTATGCGCCAACCTAGTTGAATCTGATCCAGTCCACCCTTCTACCCGCATGCCATCATACTCGGTAGAGCGTCGTTGCCGTTGCCACGATCCACACGCCATGATGAAATGATCTGCTCTCCTCGGTCTTGTCGTCGAACCAGATCGCCTCCAAACGTCATTGTAGCCCGTACCAAAGCAAATCCTAATCCAGCCCCTGCAACAAGAATCACCACCGATCTAGACCGCTAACCTCGCTGTCTAAGACCTTTCCTTAGGGATCGACGCCGCATCTGCATAGCACACCCACCGCCGAACACATCCCAGCCAAAATCAACTGACAAAAACTAAAACAAAATCTCATTCAAACCAACCCATTGAGTGATAGTACTCGACAAAACCTCAAATGATAATATTTCATTCTCGTCCGGTAGCAAACCCTTCAATGACAGCAAGCCTAAGACCCACCGCCGTGTCTAGGCACCGTCGGATGAGGGCATAACTAGTGAAAGAGATGAGCCAACGGCTAGGGTTTTTGTTTTGTCTTTTTTTTTGTTGGTCTTGAAACAAATATCATAGAAGCCAAAAAGCATAAGGAGCCCAAACAAAGCCAAGGGCAAGCAAACAAGCCTCTCAAAGTCATCTCTAAGAAGATTAAGACATGAGAAGGACATTACAAAAACAAAGAAACTAAAGACCTAAAAGCCCAAAACATTCAAACCCTAAACAAAATTTCTTCTTCATCTTTAACTTGCAGCCACCATGGAATGTCGTCACTGAAGCTCCGATGAAAATCGTGAGCAAAGATTGGTACCCAGATGTGGTCTGCAGATGTGAGGAGGAGAGAATCTCTGTACATTCTCCCGTTGACCAATTACGAGAAAAACTCGTATAAAAGAGTGACAACAACCAAGCCAAAATAGATCTCAATAACCAAGCTTGAGATCTAAAGAGGTGGTTGCAAATGATGACAGAATCTTCCATAGCAGGACAAGGTAGAGAAGAAGAAGAATGAGCCGTAATCACCGTTTGAAAATCTTGAGGAGCAGAAGAAGAACAAGATCTGAGAGTTAACATGAGAATAAATATGAGAATAGGCCTTAGGGATTTAGATCTAAGGACTAGAAACATATTTGATCTATGGGGACCAAAATCATATGCAAAAGAAGAGAAAAAGCAAAGAAAAATCACCACTTAGGGTGAGGAATAAACACAAACGATGAGGGATCACCACCATGAGTGAGGGGAAACAGAGAAACAAAAGAGAGAAGGTAAGAGAAAGATGCTGGTGAGATCTGAAAAATTAGAGAGTTAAAGAGAGAAGACGACTCTCATTACTCATTAGAGCCTTCAGATTTCAGGCTTTAAGAGAAAACGACTTTTCTTTAAGCCTTCAAAGTTTTTGTTTTGTCTTTAAAATTGAATTTAATAGCTCCCACTTAAAAAAAAAAAAATTTAAATGCTTCCTTTTTAAGACTAAACGGAGGACCAGAAAATATCCTATCAGCCACCTGAAAGGGACACAGGACCTATTTAAACCAAGAGATTCTACCTCGTCCTCCACCTCCATTAAAGCTTCTGCCTTTCTAGTTGCAGAATCTCATTCCCTCACTATCTCTGTCCCTCTCTGACTAATATCTCTACAAGTACAAATATGCTCACCCTGAATCTCAACACCACTGTCCCTTTCTCCAAATCCACCCATCACTTTTCCAACTACACAAGACTCCACACCTCATCATCTGCTCTGCTCCACATCCCCACCAAACCTTCATTCTTCACCAGAATCCATGTCCCCCCATACCCATTTGGCTTATCTTCAAAACCCACTTCTCAGATCCACTGTTTGAACCCAAAGCTCCCATCTTTGTTCTCCTCCAAACCCAGATCCCAAACCCCCAAAGCCAAAGCTGCTTCCTCTGATGCATCAGAACCCAACCCCACAGTTCCAAAGCCTAAGGCCACAACTCGCCAGCTTGCCCTCATTTTCGGGCTGTGGTACTTCCAGAACATTGTCTTCAACATCTTCAACAAGAAGGCACTCAATGTTTTCCCATTCCCATGGCTTCTGGCTTCGTTTCAGCTCTTTGCCGGGTCTGTCTGGATGTTGATTCTCTGGTCCCTCAAGCTCCAGCCGTGCCCGAAAATCTCGAAACCCTTCATTGTTGCTCTCCTTGGCCCTGCATTGTTCCACACCATAGGCCACATTTCGGCCTGCGTCTCATTCTCTAAGGTGGCTGTGTCCTTCACCCATGTCATCAAGTCCTCGGAGCCTGTCTTCTCGGTGGTGTTTTCGTCTTTCCTAGGGGATACTTACCCTGTGCAGGTCTGGCTTTCGATTCTCCCTATTGTTATGGGTTGTTCTTTAGCTGCTGTTACTGAGGTGTCATTCAATTTGCAAGGCCTGTGGGGCGCTTTGATTAGCAATGTGGGGTTTGTGTTGAGGAACATTTACTCAAAACGGAGCTTGCAGAGCTTTAAGGAGGTGGATGGGTTGAATTTGTATGGTTGGATCAGTATAATTTCGCTCTTTTATCTGTTTCCTGTGGCGGTTTTCGTTGAAGGGCCGCAATGGGTTCAAGGGTATCATAGAGCTATTGCATCTGTTGGGAAACCATCCACATTTTACTTATGGGTGTTGTTGTCTGGAGTGTTTTACCATCTGTATAACCAGTCAAGTTATCAGGCTCTTGATGAGATTAGCCCTTTGACATTCTCAGTTGGGAATACAATGAAGAGGGTGGTGGTGATTGTGTCAACTGTGTTGGTTTTCAGAAATCCAGTTAGACCTCTTAACGCACTTGGTTCTGCTGTGGCGATACTTGGGACTTTCTTGTATTCTCAGGCAACAGCTAAGAAGAAAAAGGAAGCTGAAAAGAAGAATTAGAAATAGGGCTCAGTTTGTTTGTTGTAGGTGCTTAGTGTTTGACCTAGTCAAATTTGTGAACTTGCTCCGGTTTATTCGTCAGTTACCAAGTTTTAATATTATCTCCAGGAGTCCAGGTTCTTTCGGGATCTCTCTTTGATTTTATTAAAATGAGTGTACGCTGATGTGAAATTTCTGTTAAGATTGCTGAGTCTTTCTTCTCTGTTTTCGCTTCTTGTTGATAGCCAAGTTTTAGTTTTGATTGCATGCTTTTCTGAGGTTGCCCTTTGGTTATACATGTATGGAGAAAGTCATTTGTAGCAATGTCAATTTAATTTGATATTCTCGGTAATTTTCAATTTCAAGTTCTTGTATGCCCATAACATCTGAGTTGGGAAGGTGGAAATTTTTTATACACTCTACGTGTTCCTACATCCAGAGATGTATCAAGTACATCATTCATGTCTTAGACCATATAATTGTTAAAATATGAAACCTTACTGGCCCCTTCCCTGGAATTGTTAAATCAGTGCAGGAGATGACGCAATGACCTTGGCCCGTATTTTCCATAAAAATCTCAGTGGATGGAACTGAGATTGAGATCTTTGGAAATCTCAGAGATGTGAGATGGGCTCAACAGAATTGGCAATATCTGTCTGCAGGGATGGGGAAAACCACCTTGAGCTCATTTTGGGCGCCTAGAACCTTTATTTCTAGTTTTTACTGATCTGTTTTATAGGTATGTTGATTGGTGTTTTGGTTGAGCCTTTGATAAGGAATTTTTGACATACCTATACATACTGCCACTACATCAATGGGAAGATTAAGGATATTGCAACCTATGTTTTGATTTATAGTTATCATGTTTTATGAACCGAGAAATATATGGACCCTCAAATTCATCTTTCACTTCAAGTGAGTGTCATTGTTTCTGACTACCAAATGGCAGTTGGCTTTTCATCAACCACATTCTCATTTGAACAAGTTGAGGAAAGTCAGGAAACTCTATTTGTCATATGCAGGCTCTAAAATAGTCACACCCTTTTCATTTGCATGCTTCAATCTGTACATGTCCAAATTACAGACTTTCTATGTGCTACTTGACTTAAGTAAATTATTAATATATGCATGTGTGAGTGTGGAATCTTGTTGTTCTGAAGCAGCCATTTGATGTCAATCTTATTCACGTCATAATCCTTGCTTTCTTTCTTTGTATCTCGACCTTATAAATTGGTATGATTGCATCCTGTATTGATTCTGTTGGATCTTGATCAACTGTATTTCGGGTTTATATAGATGTGAGAATCGACTTTTACTCTAGTTACATTTTCGAGGGATTAACATAAACTCTCATCTGAAAGGTTTGCTCTTTGAAGAAGCAACTCCATTCTTTGAGTTGGCTTCAAAATAATCTTTGAAAAGATTAACCGAAACCTATGCACAAGTTCATCTATAACAAACTCAATGACTGATTCCTTTTTTCTGTTCCTTATGAAAGATATCGAAGTACAGAACATAGGTCCGCAAACTCAATGACTCATCCCTCTTCAATTTCTTTATCAGAAGTCGAGGTCTTGGAGAAATAGATGTTCCTTCTTCTTTTCTCTGGGATCATGTCGAAGAAATCTTTGTCATGAACTTATCACCCCAACATTCAATTCAGGTTCTCTCGAAGGAAAAAAAAAAAAGAGAACGAAATAAATCAATTTAAGTTGGGATAAACCAAAGCCATGATATCTTGTAACCTTTTTGATCAGAATTGATCACGAAATCCTTCAGAAAACAAAATGGAGCTAGAACAGTATCACCGACTTTGAGATGATTGGTAGTCCCTCCAAAATATACATCTACTCTGGTTTTAGTGGTGGTCTGATAGGGTCGGGTCTAAAATATCACCGAGAGTGACCCGACCCGACCCGAATTTGATATAAACGCAGAAACAGAGTGATGTGAGGAGCTTAGAAGAGGAAGCAAAAAAGCTGAGAAGGGCGGGAAGAGAGAAAATGGCAGCCTTAGCCCCAAAGGAGGAGATGAAGGCAGTTGGAGTAGAAGAAGAAGAAGACGACGAGTACGGCGCAAAGGAGGCAGTGCTGCAAAAGTACTTCCTTCAAGAATGGAAGCTCGTCAAGTCCCTCCTGGACGACATCGTTTCGCACAGCCGCGTCTCCGATCCCTCCGCTCCCCACAAGATCCGATCCATCGTAAGTTGATTTCCCCACTTACCCATTTCAATTTACCCTCCAAGTTTTTTACTTTTTTGAGTTTGGTGAAAGAATCATCATTTGTTCTGCATTTTCTATCAACTCTGCTGTTAAAGTTTGCTCCTTTTAGGTTACCCATTTTGTGATAGTGTGAAATGTATTGCTTTACTTTATGGGTTTTTGGGGTAGATCCAATTTCTGTGAGTTTAGGATGTTTTGGGGTTTAGGAGTAGGGTTTTGAGGTTGGCCCATTTGCATTTGCTTTGCCAACAACTAAGTATACAATTTTCTATGCAGATGGACAAGTATCAAGAACAGGGTCAATTGGTGGAGCCTTACCTGGAGAGCATTGTTACCCCACTCATGTTTATCGTCCGCTCTAAAACAGTTGAACTAGGAGTGGGTTCGGATGAGATTCTTCAAGTGATTAAGCCTATATGCATCATTATTTACTCTCTGGTCACCGTTTGTGGGTACAAGGCCGTCGTCAGGTTCTTCCCCCATCAAGTTTCGGACTTGGAACTTGCTGTGTCTCTCCTGGAGAAGTGCCACCACACTACTTCAGTGTCGTCGTTGCGGCAGGAAAGTACTGGAGAAATGGAGGCCAAATGTGTGATACTTTTGTGGCTCTCTATACTTGTGTTGGTTCCTTTTGATATCTCCACTGTTGATACTAGTATTGCAAATAATAGTGATGTCGGTAAACTTGAGCCAGCTCCGCTGGTATTGAGAATCACAGGGATATCTAAGGATTACCTTTCAAATGCTGGTCCTATGCGCACTATATCTGCTTTGCTGCTATCAAAGCTTCTAACACGTCCGGACATGCCAAGGGCCTTCTCCAGGTATCTATTATCATGCTTAATAAACTGCCAAATTATTTTAATATTATTCATCAATCTTTCAGCTGAATGCTGAATGCTGTACTTACCTACCTATGAAATAAATTCGGTTTCAGCTTCGTTGAATGGACACATGAAGTCCTATCTTCTCTCACAGATGATGTCATGAACCACTTCCGCTTACTTGGAGCTTTAGAATCCCTGGCTGCTATATTCAAGGTCTGCTTTTTTATCTTTGTATTTACTTTTTACTCTTTTATTATGTTTTATATTACTTTGTAGTTCCCGCATTTCAAAAAAAGATGATTTCTTAAGAACCAACAAAAACTATTGTGCCACACCAACCATTGTTTTCTTCATTAATCAGGCTTAGAACTATATAGGGAATCTCCTCGGCAATGAATTTATTAGAGTTCAGGCTTATGCTCAATATAACAAAAAATCATCTACAATTTTATGTATCTGTTTGTCATGTCTTGATTTGCAATTAATATTTATCCTCTGCTATATTATATGCCTAGCTCAGATCTATAGTTTTGTAGTTGAGATCACTGGATATGATTAGATGTATAACCATGAGGCTTGAAGCTCCCTTTGACTTCGGATAAATCAGTTCACACATTTCAGCATACAAGTTTAACTTTACATTATTAAGTTATGAAAGATGTTTATGATGCTACTATTTTACTTATAATAGAGTTCTCATTTACTAATATGGCTTCCATTCAGACTACCTTGGTTAATTTCAATTTCTCATGTATCTTTCGTAGACAGGCTGGTGGGCGGAATCTCTTGCTTGATGTGATTCCGGTTGTCTGGAATGACATTTCATTGTTGATCAAGTCTAGCTATGCAGCTCGGAGTCCATTGCTTCGCAAGTATTTGATGAAATTAACTCAGAGGATAGGGCTTACTTGTCTCCCTCATCGTTCACCTTCCTGGCGCTATTTGGTAAGAAATGCTGTATTATCTTTTCAATTACAAACTTTTGATTTGATTTTCAGAAGTTTCCACGTACCAACTTTTAAGCTACTTATATCCATCTCAACTTGTAATTTATAAATATGCATTTTGTTTGTCAAGTACCTCCACTGGGATTCCAGTCATGTTGTATCCTCTGGTATTTTTCTTTCAATTTTGTTTGTTGCTCTTTTAGAATGTGGCGGTGCTCACTGCTCATAAGTAAAATTTTTGTAGTTCTTAAGAGTTCAATTAATTGTTGTCATTTTGCAGTTAGAAGTACGCATATTTCTAATGGAGCTGAACATAAAGAAATTTGTTATTTTTTGAGAAATAAACAATGTTTTACTTTCCGTTCCCCTACATTGATTAAGATTCAGGAATATGATCTTTGGAAAGCCCAGATATGTTCTGATTAATGTGTCTTTTCTCTGTTGGCTTTCTTGCTTTTGACCATATTCCTTGATGCAGGGAAAAACAAACTCGCTGGGGGAGAACATGTCTTTGTCTGCATCAGGGAAAGCTATTGAATGCAATGATGTTATAAATGCCAAGGATTTAAACTCAGAACCAAGTTCGAGCTGCGTGGAAGATGAAGAAATGGATGTCCCAGAAATTGTAGAAGAGATTATTGAGATGTTACTCACTGGATTGAGAGATACGGTATGTCTCAAAGAGTGACGTTCTATAAAAGCTTGGTGACATTAAATTAATTGCTGGGTTCTCTCAGTTTAGTTGGTCTACATAGAGATCAGTTGCTTTATTATTCACTATAATTTCATTGATGGAAACCATATATTTTTTTTTTCTACTATGGTACTTTCCATTTGGATATGCTTTCAATATTAAAAAGGAACCATATACCTCTTTTAACCAACTGTTGTTTTGCAATTAAAAAACAATGGTCATCTGGATGCAGTTTTAAAATGGTTTTCCATGTAAGTGTAAGTTGATTCTTAGTAGTTACAGTACATAACAAGTTAATTTGTTGTAGATGTACATCTGAGATAGAGGGAACCAAGTACGAGGTCTGATTGCTCATTTTTTAAAGAACTTTTCATATAGAAACTGAGGAATCATTATTTAGTTTATTTTGTTGGTTTCTCCATGAGGTACAGTGCATAAAATAGTTGGATGTTCTCAAGAAATGAAATACTCATGGTCCCATCCAAGAGAGACCACTGTTTTGTGTATGATTTCTAATAAGTCTCTTATTAAGCTTAAGTTTTGGCCTTCTGTCAAAGCACAAAGGAGAATTACCATGTGCATGGATCTGAGTCGTACGAGAGCATTAAGTTGTTAATATTTCATCCGTATTTTAGTTTCCTATTGTTAAAGATATCTATCATATATGTTGTATGATATTTACTTGTCACTGATAGCATGTTCATGCAGGATACTGTTGTACGTTGGTCTGCTGCGAAAGGTATTGGTCGCACTGCTTCACGTCTTACAGCTGCTCTTTCAGAGGAGGTCCTATCATCTGTTTTGGACCTGTTCTCGCCAGGCGAGGTATCATGTGGTTGCTTTCCTTAGTTTATTGTTCTGCACTTTTACTATTGAACTGGGTAAGATGTCCATGGTAGACCTCTTATAGTCATATTTACATGCATTACTCGTAAAAGTATGTTCACACGGGTTATGATGACCTTTAGGGCCCAACACATTTCATTTTCATGTCCTTTCATTTGTTTTAATTGTATATTTTTGATATGAAAATTATCTTTTTTCCAGGGTGACGGGTCATGGCATGGAGGTTGCTTAGCATTGGCGGAATTGGCACGTAGAGGATTGCTCTTACCTGTCAGCCTTCCTAAAGTTGTACCTGTTGTTGTGAAGGTTGTTTCTACCATTTGTTATCAAATTATAAATCTGCAGCATATAGGTTGTTCCAGTACAAACTAATGATCAATTATAAATAGGCTCTACATTACGATATTCGAAGAGGTCCACACAGTGTTGGATCTCATGTGCGAGACGCTGCAGCTTATGTTTGTTGGGCTTTTGGCCGTGCATACTATCATACGGATATGAGAAACATATTGGATCAGCTTGCACCACACCTTCTAACAGTGGCCTGCTATGACCGTGAGGTACTAAACTTTACGATTAATATAATTCTAACCATTATTTCCTACCACCTCTGCTTTAGGTTTTTCATTTGATATTTATTTATTTATTTTGATGCTTAGGTTAATTGTAGAAGAGCAGCAGCAGCAGCTTTTCAGGAAAATGTTGGGAGACAGGGTAGTTACCCTCACGGAATTGACATAGTGAACACTGCGGACTATTTTTCTCTCTCTTCACGAGCAAACTCTTATGTTCATGTTGCTGTCTCTATTGCTCAATATGAGGGATATCTTTATCCCTTTGTGGATGAGCTGCTGTATAACAAAATTTGTCACTGGGTATGCTCTTACTTCAGTTCCTTTGACGTCCCTTTAACTAACTGTATATGATATATCATTTGTTTTACAGAAGTCATATTTTTCCCTCCGAACTCTTAACTACCATTTTCACTAGAAAGTATATGATATATTACCATACAACTTGTTGCCTTGTTGGTGACCCTTCTAGTACTTGATTTGTAAGGAACAAGCTTAGGGTGAATAAGATATGAGCCTATAAAATTCTTAGTTTCATCTGTCCATTATGAGACTGTGGCCCTTTCAGCCATTACAGAACTGTTAAGTTATAGCACATTGGATCTCAAACATTATCTTTCTCTTGTTATTTTAGATTGCTACTAGTAGACTGGGTCAACTGGTACTTCAGAACTCAAATAGTTCACGCTAAATAAGTTTTGATGTTTTTGTTGTGGAAGTTGAAAGTTTTATTCATTCAAAAGAAAAATTGATCTGAACTTCTAACCCTTCTGTGAATCTTGCAATTATATTAATTCCAAGGACCTCTAGATAGTGGTAGTTGTGCTGCAGGTCTAAAGACCCCCGCCACTATAAGAAAAAAAAATTCCAAAAGTTTGGAAATGGCAAAGTTTGTCTATATACATGATTTACATCGAGTAGCAGAGCAAAGATCTATACTGTTGTTGTTGTTGTTGTTACTTTTAATATTATTTATTTTAAAGTTTTGCCAGTCTAATGTATTTCCTTATTCACCATCAATATAGTTACTATAGTGTCGCTATATTCAACATGCTGCCAAATTTAGACAAGTAATTGCTGCATGTTGATGTCATCAGGAAAAAGGCTTAAGAGAACTTGCTGCCGAGGCTCTTTCTTCTCTTGTTAAATATGATCCTGAATATTTTGCGAACTATACTCTGGAGAAAATAATTCCTTGTACTCTCTCTTCTGATCTGTGCATGCGGCATGGAGCGACACTGGCAACTGGAGAACTGGTTTTAGCACTACATCAATGTGGTTATGCTCTCTCCACTGGTTAGTATTTTAACTCTTAGATATATAAGCAAAGGCTCACAATGAGTAGGAGGAATTTTGAAGTTTTGGGCTGCTGTAGAATATTAGTGTTTATACGCTCCTCCATTCCCCAGAGATTTCCATTCATTGATTATGGCATAGCTGGGTAGTAGAAAGTGCCAGACACATTTGAAGAGGTGAAGCGATTTTGACACCCCCTTTTTGACAAATGATCCAACCTTTTATGCTATTTTTTTTCTCTGTGTTGCTAATGTTCCTATCCCACACCTCCTCTAGATGGGAATAACATATTCTGGAAAAGTTGCAAGGGTTAATTTTAGAAATAAGTTCAACAGAATACTAAATTAGAAGAGCGATGAACATTGAAAAGTGTGCAAGTGTTAATAGAGGACTGATAATACTCCCATCTAAATTGTGAACAGGACAGTGTACGAACTACACTAATTTGCCTAAATGAAAGAGCTACTCTTGACGGCCTGTTGTGGAATGATTCAAAAAGGGGACTGGAAGGTACCAAGGGATAATGAGAGAAGCCTTGTAGAGATTGTGCATTTTTTTTTCTATTTTGTTAGATTTTTTAATAAAGTGATCTAAATGTGGCTGGAAGAAGAGGATCATCATTGGTTAATTACTTGAAGCCGTGGTTACTTCAGGAAAAAGATTGGGAGATGAAATAAAATGTCTAGGAGCTAAATTAAGTTTGGGACACTGGAAAGTGTTTCATACCAATATCGCCTTTATCATCTGGGTTTTCAATTCTCGTTGTTTTTCTTATCTTTATAATTATTCTTGATTGTGCCAGTGTTTTGCCGGTGGGGGTGATTTGATTTGATATTATAATTGTATAAATCATCGTAAGTTAGTTAATCTTGTTGGTTACAGATAAACAAAAACGTGTTGCTGGTGTTGTACCTGCTATTGAAAAAGCACGGCTTTATCGTGGAAAAGGTGGAGAAATTATGCGGTCAGCTGTATCCCGCTTCATAGAATGTATGTCTGTATCTTCTGTATCATTACCAGAAAAGATAAAGCTCAGTTTGCTTGATACTGTCAATGAGAACTTGAGACATCCTAATTCTCAGATTCAGGTGGATATCTCTTCATGTTAGGATTCCAACGTAGCTGCTTCTTTATTTCTTTGTGATATCTGAATTTGTAATTAAGTTTTCCACCATGCAGAATGCAGCAGTTAAAGCTCTGAGGCACTTTGTGCAAGCATATCTAATTGCTGCAGATGTTCGAGGTGCTAGTATAACATCTAAGTACCTGGAACTCTTGACTGATCCTAATGTGGCTGTAAGAAGAGGATCAGCATTGGCAATAGGTGTTTTGCCCTGCAAACTTCTTTCTAATAGGTGGAAGGATGTGCTTCTGAAACTTTGTAATGCTTGTGCAATTGAGGTGCAACTCTTTGTGATTAATCTTTTTCAGCAAAGAATATCTATAATGATCTCCTAATTTGAGAATTACCATTTGCAGGACAACCCTGATGACAGAGATGCGGAAGCACGAGTAAATGCAGTCAAAGGGCTTGTTTCAGTTTGTGAAGCATTAACTCAGGAAAAGGAGCATTCCGGTGTCCAATCGATGGAGGATGACATGTCTTTGTTCCTGCTCATCAAGGATAGAATAATGACAGCTTTATTGAAAGCTCTCGATGACTATTCTGTGGATAACAGAGGTGATGTGGGTTCTTGGGTACGCGAGGCTGCTATGGATGGCCTTGAGAGATGTACATATATCCTGTGCAAGAGAGATTCCATTGGTGGAAGATCAGGTCGAATCGATTCTTCACTTGAGGTGGAGCCCAACCACTTACATTTGTTGTTTGATGAAAATCTTGCTACTAGTATAATTGGGGGAATATGTAAGCAAGCTGTAGAGAAGATGGATAAGCTGAGAGAAGCAGCTGCAAAGGTGCTACAGAGGATATTGTACAATGATGTAGCTTATATCCAACATATACCGCACAGGAAAAAGCTGGAAGAAATTGTTCCTAATGAAGCTGATCTGAAGTGGGCGGTAAGTAATACATACAACTTTTGTAGTATTGTTGACAAGTTATTGGAGTTCTTTGACGGAGAGCACATCATGTACTTGCTTGTAGGTACCAACTGTTTCATATCCTCGTTTTGTGCAATTGCTGCAATTTGGCTGCTATAGCAAATCTGTGCTATCAGGGTTAGTTATCTCTGTTGGTGGGTTGCAAGATTCATTGAGAAAGTCTTCACTCACAGCATTGTTAGAGTATCTTCAAGTGGTAGAAACTGAAGACCAGAATAAAAAGTCCAGAGAGTATATGCTGTCTACTGACATGCTTTGGGTTCTCCAACACTATAGGAAATGTGACAGAGTCATTGTACCTGCACTGAAGGTAGTCACACTATAGGAATCTTTTTGCTAAAAATTATGAGTTCTTGTCTTTGTATGAAGGCCCTTCTTTTGTTCACTTCTATTTATTCATTCCGGTGAAATTGCAAGTTTGTGATTTGACTTGCTGTTTTATGTTTGCCTATGGATAATGACTTGATAGGTGTTCTCCGTGAAACATTAGCTGGCTTAGGAGAGAATGCCACAACTGAGTATAACCTTTCTTAGCTTGGCTTACAATAAGCTAGTTGTCCATGATCACAGTTGAACATTAACAAACTTTTCCATGCACAATCACTAGATAAGCTCCACCATAGTTTCTGTTTTCTTCAGTTTTTCGTGTAACCTAATCACTGTGCATATCCATGATTGGCAGAAATCCACTAGCTTATATTTTTAGTACAATATTTAGTCAAGTTAATTTTTGATGAATTCACTTTGTTTTTCAGACCATCGAGATTCTTTTCAGCAAAAAGATATTCTTGACTATGGAGGTTAGCCCTTTGTCACATTGAACCTTTTATTATGCGACTGATTTATGTTCCATATATGGCTGTCAGCCCTCTGTTATAAACCTCGTGTACATTGTTCTGATCTGTTTGGATTTCTATTTCATTTTACAGATTCAAACAGTGGTTTTCTGTGCTGGTGCTTTGGATTCTCTGGAAGTTGAATTAAAAGGATCGAAGGACTTCTCCAAGCTATATGCAGGCATTGCAATACTTGGATACATAGCTTCAGTTTCGGATTCCATAAATAGTCGGGCTTTCTCTCAGCTTCTCCGTTTTCTAGGTCATCGTTACCCTAAGGTTTGTGGTTCCCATAAAATTCAGCATTTATGTATAAAAGTTGCATTTGTAGTTGCATTGCTTTCTTTTCAGGATCCATCATTGCTTCATCATTCTTTTGCTCCATCTATTGAAGGGCTTGTAGTTTTATTTCCTTAAGGGTTGTTTCTGCTTTCCCTGATCCAGATACGGAAAGCTTCTGCTGAACAAGTTTACCTTGTTCTCTTGCAAAATGGGGGTCTTGTGGCTGAAAACAAGATTGACAAAGCGCTTGAAATTATATCAGAGACCTGTTGGGAAGGTGATACTGAAGCAGCAAAGCTCGAACGGTTCGAGTTGTATGATATGGCTGGTCTTGACACAGATCTGATTCGTAAGACTAGTAACAGAGTCCCAACCGGTAACAGAAATGCAACAGTCACTGATGAAAATGCATCTTATTCCTCATTAGTCGACTCAAGTGGGTTCTAAAAGTGAAACCAATCCCTTGTTTTCTGCTAGTTGAACCTCTAGCAATCCCCTCCTTGCATATTGTGTGCTTGTAGTTCGTTCGCTTGTGGTTAAAGTTACTTGCTGAATTTTTGTTCGGGAACCTCCAGATACCATACATTTGTGTTAGAGAGAGAGAGAGAGAGATGTTGTCTTTGTATATAGACGTACTGGAAGTGAGCTTAAATTAAAGGATATGTCTAGTTTTGGGCAATGCTCCCTAATTGGATGCATGTGCGAGTATGGCATCTTGTTACAGAGACTGGCAGGAGTGGCAGCTACCAATGCTGTCAATTTCGACGATGTCAAAATTGTTGCTTTCTTTCTTTCTTGCTCCTACTCTTAATTTTTATGCATGAATTTGTATCCTGAAGGTATGAAGTGGCATAACTGCATCCTATTTTGATTTTGTTGATCATGATGGGGTTCATAGAGATGTGATATTCAAGTGTCAGACCAGTTCATTTTGAGAGGGATTAACGAAATGTGTCAACACATTAAGTAAACTAGTTCATACGAAGGGGTGTACTATGGAGATGGTGACCTCTTCAGGTATATGATGTATTGCTGTAATGTATCATAATCGTTCCATAGCTAAGAAATAATAACCGTCTGGAGGCAGCAATAGGCTAATAATGTGTCAGTAAATTTTGGGTGGAATGATGAAGAGGAACGAAAGGATCTGTGAGGAAGCCAAAAAAGGGAGAGGAGGTTAATCATCTATGAGATGGGCTTCGAGGTTGAGAGTCTCTTCGGCTGTTTTAACTGTTTGCAGGAGTGTAGAGATTGCTGTTAACTTCAGGTCGTTCTCTAGATAATCTTCTCTATTGTAAATGCAAGTTGTTTATAAGATGTCACTACTCACTAAGCAGTGAAATCATTCATTATTCTTCAGTTCACTCTCTTTTGGTTTTTAGGATGACCTGTTGTGTTTGGAACCTTAAGCACCTGCATGCTCGCCTGGATGGGTCTTTGAGTTAAACTACATTTCCTCTCTATGAATCTCCCTTTCTGTATATTATTCCAAATTCATTGATGTACAATATCACCTTGTACACTGTATAGAGTTCCCTCTATCAATTTTCTGATAACAGTTCCTCAAATATGGTAGTCAAATATCAATATCCAATGAACGCAATTATCCATCCATTTTGAGAAACCTTTATGAAAGCAGGTGATGAGAAACCCCAACTACATTTTATTCTTGCACAGACATATACTCAGACGATTTTTTTAATTTTTGTTTGTTTGCAAGCTGCATATTTATGACTGCCAATATCAATTCTCAGTAGCTTATATCATCCTTTCTATAAGCCAATTTATCTCACCATCTCATTATGCATCTGCTAGCTTGGAGCATAATTTAAGTACAATTGTTCTTGTTTACGAAAATTACGAGTTTTTTTTCACTTTGCTCATGCTTTCCGATCTGCAAAGTAAGAGTAATTTTGACCGTGTTAATCTTTATGCGCAGTAAATTATAGCAGAAACAATGTAATTTTGTGACTCATGGCCAGCTAGCTCATTTTATGAACGACTGTAACTTCCTTTGTTTAAAGCCTGGCCCTGGCTCGTGCATTGTGACTTGATTTGTGAAAACTATCTCACTTGGGAAATGAAAGGTTTCTGAGCTGTTAAAAAACAAAGTGGATGTGATCCTTGCATCTCTTGGTCTCGTGAACTTGTTGCAGAATCAGAATCATGTAGCAAAAGTATTCGAGTGCAATTGCATGCAGCAAAAATGTCATGTACGTACTTCCTTTAAGGGATACTGAAGGGTCTCCATCTCCAAAACACCTAGGCATCACAGCTACTTTGTCATATTGCTAGTGACTTCACTCTTAAATGAGCATAACTTACACCATGACTATCAATTTATTCAAACAACATCCACTCTACCATCCTGTGAAGTCGCCCCTATGGTTCTCAATGCAGCACACAAGACTCACAAGATGTTGATAAACCATCCGTGGAAAGCATTTATCGACGACAACAATCTGAAGGTCGGAGATGGGTGTGTGTTCGAACTCATAAAGTGTAGCAGCACAAAGCTGGTATTTAGAGTCCAGATTCTCAGGGGTGACGTCCACATTCAAGGACTGAGGTCAAAGGCAGAGGCCACAGAATGAATTGCATGTGGCTAATATGGCTACCGTAGCCAGGACATGAGGAAAATCAAGATCAAACTTATTGCACGAAAAGAGCCAAGTTAGTAAAATATGCACCATTTCCTACAATCCTATGCCAATGCAGACGGCAAGGAATTCTCAAGTCATAAAACTACATCTTCTACTTCCAGGTTTCAATTAAAGATGGAAACCACTGGATTGCAAAAACTATCATGCAGAACACTGAGAACAGTACCCATAGAAATAAGGAATAGGATTTTCAACTTTCATCCCTGGTCTCAGACCTGAAGAAGTCTAATGGATTTTGTTTCCAAATATCCAAAAGATCAAGTTTCAGAAAACATTGACTACAATGTTCTTGCTGAAGATTAACTAAAGATTCTTGCTGTTTCATATTTTCAATCATGATGGCTCCAATTAAACATTGACTACAATGTTCTTATATATGAATGAGCAACTCAAGTATTGTTGCAATTTTGATTTCTAATTTTATTTTACAGTAATCAATAATTGCACAAAAATCCAGTCTTTAAAGCCGATTCCACTCTTTTTCAATATTTTTTAGCCAACAATAGTACTAAAGCAGAACAGGATTGGCGTTTACATTTCCAATCCAATCGAGTATCCAAATTGAAAGCAATAATGGTTGTCAATATGGCACTGCATTATACGCAAAAGCTTGAAGCTTGAACCTTAGTGACCCCGTCAGGCATTGAATGTACAATAATTAGCATAATATAATTGATTGGATGAAAAAAATCACGATATAAATGACCTCAAAACCTTACTTGAAGCCGCCATAGAAATAATGAAGAACCATAGCTGTTAATCTGGGGGCAGCTTCCACCGAGTCTTTGGAGCCGAGACGTTTATTGGCTTTGGGTCTTCCTACTTCAAACACTGACACTCTTATAGAATAAGAGGGATTGGTGCACCGCGAATTGGTATTGGGTGTGCTGTGCGAAAAAACTATATCAATATTGATGGACAGACATAACAAACTGTCATTAAATTCTACACTGTTGACAGAATAAGGGATTGGTGCACTATGATAGTGGAATTACCGGCATGACCACCAAGCAGCCACCTTGAATAAGTGCTCACAATATGCAGACTGGTCACGCCTTTTCCCGCGAGTCATAAAAAATAATCATAACAACACCTTCTCTGAGTTCTCACGATTTACAGACTGGTCATGCCTTTTCCTGCAAGTCATAAAAAGGCCAGCAGTAGTACCATATGCCATACATTCAAACAGAAAATGGAACTAACACAGATAATGTTCAAGTTATCACACTTATTTTATATGGTATCTGTCTTCTGGTTTTATTATTGATCAAGGAAGCATAAAAAGGCCAGCAGTAGTAGTACCATATGCCATACATTCAAACAGAAAATGGAACTAACACAGATAATTTTCAAGTTATCACACTTATTTTATATGGTATCTGTCTTCTGGTTTTATTATTGATCAAGGAGATTATTTAAGCAGGTACTTGAATACTGAAAATAGTAAACAATGGCTATTTCCGGCCACTATAAACAACACCTCTAACCTTCTCTGTTCAACTTTAACTGACCCCTTAACAAGATTAGTTACAACTAGAATCATTGGCAGCAATATTATCTTCACTGGATGATAATATTGAGAAAATATCGAAGAAATTGATCAAAACATTTTTAAGGTGCAAATTGGTAATATTATGCCAACAGCTAACAATTAAAACAGCATACTCTTGTGTAAGGACTGACTAGCGCACAACAAAAGACAGGTAGAACTAAGGACTGACTAGAGCACATGCCAGAGTTGAGAGTACTTGGACTATACTAAATGCACTGGTTTAGTAAGAAGTACTACAGGAACCTACTTGTGATACTGTTTGATGCGTGACAATGGCCTCTCATAACTACCTTCTTTCTGTTGAGGCTTTGATACCTGCCTTGATTCTGGCTTCCAATTAGCATTGGTCAGGGACTGACCCAACAATTCTGCAATATCTGTTGCCATTGCCTCAGCCTTCTTCACATATGGAAAATTTTCTTCCTTGAAGTGGTGTGACAGCCACATATACATAGACAACACTTGATGCTTAGTCTCAAGATCCAAGAGTTCCTTATCACTACGAGCAGAATCTGTTGGAATTCCCATAGCAATATTGACAGGGAGATTCTGGCTATATGATTGAGCAAACTTTAGAAGATGGAACATAGGTTTTGGGTCTCTGATATTTACTGGGGCAAAACATAAGTTAAAACGATCCTCCAGAGATAACGTCTGAATCTTCTGTAACATATTTGCAACCTTCTTATATGATCATGTCGACACAAGAAGTATGACCCATCCAGGCGACAATTTTCACTAAATTTTTCAAGTAGCTGGGAGAACGTAATGTTAGGAAGTTGCCCTGCAAATAGCTCAACCTGCTCATAGAAAGGAAACAAACCCACTTTCTTAACTTCTTCAAAAGGCTGCTTCAGACACTCGATCAAGTAATCCAGATCATCTAAATTCAATGTGGTAGTAAGTCCATCTGGATAGACACTTCCTCTCCGACCAGCTCTTCCAGCAATTTGCTTCACCTGAGATGCTGGAACTGAGAGAACTTTGTCACCATTGTATTTTGCAAGACTATAGAATACAACCCTCCTAATATTAAGATTCAGGCCCATTCCCACCGCATCAGTAGAAACAAGAACATCATATTCATTATCTTGCTCATTAAACAAATTTGCCTGCTGTCTACGAGTTTCTGGTGGCAAGGCACCATAAATAACACAACACCGGTGGTTGGTGTGTTTTTCAATTGCCATTTTAACCTCAAATACCTCTCTTCTTGAAAAAGCAACCACACAATCTCCAGACCTAACATTTTAAGATCTCCCAATAGCATTTTTGCTTCAACCACCAATGGCTTAAACCTCCCATAATGCTGCTCATACAACTCATCACCAGTCTCTGAACAGATCTTTTTAACAATATTCAGAACGCTTGGATCTCCACATAGATGTATCTCATCAGCCTTTAACCCAAGTAATGCTCGTGTCCATGCAAAACCTCTATATGGGTCTGCCATCATCTGAATTTCATCAATAATAGCAACATCATACATTTCGTCAGTCGACACCATTTCCACTGTGCAAGCAGCATGGTTTGAGAAGGGGACAAATTTCTTCTCTTGTCCCGTGTGAAGACTACAATACACCCCACGTGCATTTACTTTGTCAAAGACTTCCATAGCCAATAATCTCAGAGGACTGCAGTATATACCCTTCTTTGCTTCCATAAACCGTTGCAAAGCATTGAAAGTTTTCCCACTATTGGTTGGACCACAGTGATAAATCACCTTACGCTTCATAGCCCAAGCAAATGGGAACCAAGTATGTGGCTTAGTGAGATCGGCAGATGCAACCATACCACGAAAGCGCTTGATCTCCTCAGGAAACTCTTCCAAACAGAACTCAACAAACACAGGAAACAAAAACTTAACTGCATCATCAGACGGACCCAGGGACACCACATACTTGCCAACATCAGCAGTACACTTCTTGAAGAAGAAGTCCCGAAACTTATACACGGCGGTAGGAAAAAATGACCTGCCAATGTATATTCCAAGAGCCTGATCAGTTGCCCACCTCGAATTTCCAAAATAACGAAAAACCTCTTGAAGAGTCTCCCAATCACTCTGCTTGTGCTTTACAACCTTCTCATTATCACAAAGCTCCTATACAATTCAACAACATTGTGTGACGCAACATGCTGAAAGCTCACTGAACACACATTCTCATCATCATCATCATCATCATCTTACGACTCCACCACCATCGAATCACAAATAAAACCCTCATTATCTCCATCACCATTTCCCCAATTCGCTGAAGCACAAGCTTTATCCCCACTTAAGTAGTCAAGCTCAGAACTTTTCCCCACATCAGCATCAAAATCATCAACCACTGTTCTACTATCACTCCCATCCTCACCTCCATCTTCTACGTCAGTCGAAAATGGTTTCGCAATGCCCGGGTTCTGTGTGGGTATTCTAAGATGAACTGGGCCAACTAAATTCGTCGAAATTGAGCGGTTTAAGACATTGCAATTGGGTAAAGATGGGAGAATTGGCGATACAGAGCAGTCAGAGACAGTGGGATACTGATTCGACAGCAAAACCCTAACCCTAGATAAGCTTTTCTTACAACCATAAATTCGAAACAAGAAATTTACATGGCCTCTAACCATTTCTATAACTGCATCATAGAAACTACAAATCAATAATAAAGAGCGAATCAAAGTTGAACAGGAATTTCGAGCAAATAAGAGATTGGGGGTTATAGGGAGCTCACCTGAGACTTGAGAAGATGATTGATCTGCGACTCTGAGAGCAAAGAGCTCAAATGGTGGTGGCGTACTGCTAAAACCCCAATAAACCCTGCAACGACGTCGTTTAAGATAGTCAAAACTCACTTCTCTCTCTTTTCTTTATTTTTAAAAAGCATGTGTATTTTACATGAATAATCAGGATTATAAGAAATAATATAGAAACATGTTAATCAAATATATGAATTGTTACGAACGATTTTTCTTTTTATTTACTGTTATGAACCGTTAAGATTGCGTCATGTAAATACATGTCGTGCATATAAGAATTTTTATTTTTAAAAAGCATTTCAGTACACCGAGACACATATTTTTAAAAAGAATTTTTATATTGATATAAGTCTGTGAGTAGTTACACTGGGACACATATTGCTTAAATCTGGTGCGAGCCATTCTAATGAGAACTAATAAAGACTTTTTAATTAATGGTTATAACACTTATTTTTTGATTATATTTTAACATCTCATGACATATTAAATCTATCTTCTAAAAGCATCTTAGACTATCCTGGAAAGAATCTGACCAAAATTCATTTCACAAGGCAACTCGAGCAAGGTGGGAAAGTCTAGTGGCCCCACAGTTTTGTTTCACGATAGACATGTCTAAGTAAAACAAGATCAAATGCAGTTAAGTAACCTCAGACAAGTCATCACCTTCTCTAGCAACCGTACCACATTGAGCAATAAGGCTCAATCACTTACGATTTCTGCTTCAGAGTTCAGACTATTGTTGATGAATTGGAATCAGTAAGCCGGCTTTCAACGCCTCAGCTGCAAAGCAGATTGTGCAAAGGGGATGTGTCTAGATAGGGCTGCAACACAACTCGATCCCCTCACTGTCTCTAGCTATCACTCCTACACCACCCTTTCCAGAAGTACTACAATACCCGCCATCCACATTTATCTTCTCTTTTCTGCTTTGACAAACAAAACAAAAAGAAAAAAAGAGAGGGCTTTCCCTCTCAATTGAGACCTGTCTTTTAAGGTAATTTGTCCATCCACGTAATGTGTAACTTTATGTAATTTGTCCATCACATAATTTGGCGTCAGAAGTTTTGTCTTGGTGCTAGTGTAACTTTCCTGAAAATGGCAAAGATGCCTTTGTCTGTGTAGTGGTAGCTATGCCTCCATTAATGAAACACAAAAACTCATGGCATAATGAGACCACCTAACTCTTCTCTTTCATTGAACTTAACCCTGGCTAAATTAAGCTACTCCACTCCTTTAAGTACCTACTGCTACAATGCACTTCTCCACTCTAAGCCTACTCTCAACAACAGACCATCTCCAGAGGTATTTTCTCAAAGCTTTGTTCTTATTTCTTCACCATTTTAGTTCTTACTCTTAGTGAAAACCTGTGTAGTGGCTTATGGGTGGTCTTAGCTTTTTGTTCTTTACATACATAATTGGACCCTCATTGATGTCCACCAGTTGCTTAGGGAAGGTTTTTGGTGTTCTGAAGGTCTTCCTGAGATTTGCATGAAGACTTTTAACAGCCAGCTTAATTTGGAAGCACTGAGATTTTGAGGTGGATCTTGAGTATTAGGTAAGGTTTTGACCAGGAAAGCTTTGATCTTTAAGAGATCCATATTAGAAAAGAAAGATTAAGAGATGGATTAGGCTTAGTAGGTCTACTTAGCTAGTGACATAGGCTATCTGGCTAAGCAAAGTGGATCATGGTGTTAACACTTTGATTTATTTTATTACGCTTAAATGAGAGAGCAGTAAACTAAACTAATAATCTAACTGTAGGTTAGCTGTTGAGCCAAGTAGGAAGAACTGAGGTCCGGCTGCTCTTTTTGATTTGCAAAGTTTTTGGTTTATGCTCTCAGTCTCTGATATCTCTCTCCATGCAAAAGGGTTATGTCATGAGCTACTTGTAGTTGTATTTACTTGTATCCTTGTGCTACACCTTGTTGGATTCTCATTCAAATTTAATTCTATGAAGGAGAACAAAAGTTTGTCTATTTTTGTATCTGGTTTCAATGTTTCATACATATAGCTAGATTGCATATGCATTCTTGCTTGATGATTTTTGTTTCTGAGGTACTATTTTAAATTATTTGCATCTTGTCATTAATGAGTAAGATGACTAAAAATCGATGATTTCTTTTCCATCATATAAATTCTTCTTTCTTATGTGCGGTTGCTGTTGGTTTTATTTACATCTAAATCATGACAGCCTGACAGGACTCATCTTTGTTGCAGATAAGTTATTAGTCTCAGTTTGCCCGAGCAGAACATACTGAAATGGAAGACACGGCGCAATCCTCAGCAACTCCTACGATTGAATTGCATGGCGATGAATTTTGGCCACTTTCAGGGAGACCTTACTTTGACATCATACTCACAAAATCCCATGTCAAGCCCATTTACCAAATGGTAAGTATGATGGTTTCGAGTACAGTATATATTAGATGAACTGCATAAGTACATATATATGACACTATCATTCTCCTTACACTAACATCCAAATAGCACTTATTTTCATGTAAACAGTTTGGATATCAGCTTATAATTAGAAAGAACTGGGTGTAGGGACTTAATACTCTGATTTAGAATCATCATTCTATTAGCTTTAGTCTAGTACACTGAAATCGTTTGTTGCTTTTTATAGGAGATCCCAGCCACACTTGATCCAAACTTACCTGCGGGTACCTCAGTCCCTATTGTTCTCAGCTTTGGGGAAAATAGCTGGGAGATGACCTATAATGAAACAAAACGTCTTAAATTAGTGGATCGACACTCATGGAAAGCATTTGTCGATGACAACAGTCTAAAGGCTGGAGATGGATGTATTTTCGAACTCATGGGGAGTGACAGTACAGTATTGTTCAAGGTCCAAATCCTCAGAGGTGACATCCCAGCTGAGCTAATAGAGAAGTACTCTGGTGAGACAGAGAAACCCATTACTATATAATGATGTTTCTTTTCCGTGGATGTACCAATATCCTGACTCACAGAACTGCTCAGGAGCACATATAAATGAGGAGATCAGGAGAGCCTAGCTACTAAGTGTACTGCTGATTTTAGATATGTTTAGAGCTATACAAGTTCATCAGTCCATCTAGGAGGCAGAGATGGAGTGAATTTGTTGTCATGTAATGAGAAACTTGGGGATGAAGAGTCGATTTCAAGTTCTATTTAACTTTTAATTAGTTACACACTTGCACTTTGTTAGTCTCTACTGTCATTTACACAACTATGTGGAATGATAACCTCTACTATTCTTTAGGAAGAAAAATTCATTGAAATGTGGCCTTTAAAAATGATCAGATGAAAAAGAAAACTGCTCATTGCTCAACTACTACTCCATTGATCTTAGGATACTCTGCTTGGTCTAAATCATTTTCTTTCAAGTAGTTGGAAACTGTGATTACCCTTTCTTGAATAGAATCTTGGATTAGTTATTGTCCCTAACAAAATGGACAAAACTAAGCAATGATCACCCTGGTGTAGTAAACTACACATCTTAAGCCTTCAAATATTTACAGTTTGGTCTTTACTCTTTAGCTATACAAAAGAATAAGTAAATAAAAATCTGACCACTATGGACTAACCATGGTTAAATCTTTTCACCATGGTCCAGATATTTGTATTTATTGGAGACCACCTATCTCTTTTCTTCTTCATTCAGCCTTTTACCACCTATCTCTTTTCACAGCATACTTGAGAACTCTTGGGGGCAAATCTCAGTTTCTCACCAGAGATCATATTCAAAGGTATTTTCTTAAAACACAAAACTTTAACTATGTCTCTTTTGTTATTACAATGAGAATAGGATTCTGTGATGGAATTGGAAAAGTGAGTGTCATAAACCATTAATTAAAAAGACCTCAATATGTGTCCTGGTGTAACTAGTCATGGACTTGCATCTAATAATAATGCTTTTTTGGGAGCGTTACTTTCCTGTAAAAATAAAGAAAAGAGAGGGAAGATATTGTTGTGCTTTTGACTATCTTAAACGACGTTGTTACATGGTTTATAGCGTTTTTGCAGTACGCCTGGGTTTAGACTCAAATCTAAGACTGGTCAAGATTGGGCTTGGGTTGATGGTCTTGGGCTCCAAGCTAAGAAGGCTGATTTTGCAACAATTGAGGATGTGATGGCTCGCTCTAATGCCAAGGGCAGGGGCATGACCTAGGCCTCGGCGTCCTGCCCGAACATCAGATGTAATTTTATTGCTTAATTCTTAAGTTTGTTAGGTGTATACCAATTGAGGTTTTAGGCAGCTAATATTCTGTTCCAGAGAATTAGGTAGTAAAATTTTTATCTTTTGCTTCGGGTTCTTATGAGTCTATGTGTAATCAGTAAAAATACATATCTTGGTGCTTGTAAGCCTCTCTTAACATACTCTGTGGAGGAAGATATTTTGATGTATGCGTCTTTTGGTCATTGATTAAGCAATATAAGTTATCATTTTCAGAAAAAAAAAAAAAAAAAACATAAACCTCATGTCTCACACCCAATTAAAGAAGTACAACAAAAATAGTAAGGCTAGTGTCTTTTACAAAGTCCACACCAGTGAAATATTCCGGCAAACCCTATATACGTATATTCCAAACTTCTAGTTTAGGAGATTGTTATGACGTTCTCACGTTCAACAAAAAGAAAACTAAAACATCATGAATGAATCCAATTAATCAAGATGACAATACAAGATGATACAAGAACACCAAACGTTGTGTTAAACATGTAAAACAAATCAAAACCCAAAAACGGAAATGGTGCTCTCAAGCCTGACGAAACGAATTGAAAGAGTCTACAAATTAAGTTTTGGTTTATACCAACAAAAGTTACATAACAAAGAAAGAAACAAGTTTGCACAAAACTGCAGGTCTCTGCAACACATCCATTCTATCCTTCCAAACCCAAATCATAAACAAGCGGCCACTACCGCAGCCACAATTACTATAATTATCAGATCTTGGCGATCGAGTCCCATCCAAGACTTCTTCTTTTCCGCTTGTTGCTGCACCGGCGGCGACGCCTGAACTGGGTAAGACTTTACCGGCTGAACCTTCTTGGCCGGCGCTTCGAGCAACTTGTCCCCGAACTTGTAAGAAAAGCTGAGCTCGCCCTTGGCCTTACGGGAGAAGACTCGCCAGACCTGACAGGAGGTGATGAACTTCATGTCCTTGGGGTTGGCGGAGTCGAAAAGCTCCTTGAGGGGGACGTGGAAGGCGGGGATGAGATAGTTCCCGTAGTTACGTTTGGTGCAGACGAGCTGGATTTTAAGGGAGGAGAGGTGGTTGTGTAGTAAAGAGTCGTCGAGGGTGAAGCGCATGGTGTAGTTGAAGGTGGGTTTGGTGCCGCACTTTTGGACCAATGTGGTTGTCGCCGTCTGCTTGACGTTGTGGGCGCCGTCGTCAATGGAGACGACGGCGTAGACGTCCATCTTGGTGAAGAGGGTCTCGTTCTTGAGGCCCTTGGCGGAGATCAGCTGCAGCTCTAGAGTCGTCGTCCCATGTTGCTCCATTGAAGTTTCTTGCTTTGAGAAAGATGGAGAGAAACTGAGAGAATTGTGTTGCACGTCTTCAAGGTACATTGTGCATGTGTGTGTATATGTGAACATTAATCCATTTCATTGTTGTAGATGGTTTCCATTTTGGAGAGGGTTTATCTATTGTTCATATGAAGAAAGAAGTCGAAAAGGAATTAAATTCCTTGAACAAGTGGGAAACGTAAAATTTATCACTCCAATTTTTTTAACAGCCTGTACCCAAGGACAAAATAATGTGCAATACAGCGAAAAAAAAAAAAAAAAACATGGGTCTGCAATACACAAACGAGTAAAGTAATCTTGATTTCCCATCATACTTGTTCAAAAATCCAATGGCTCGTCTTTTCAACTTTTCTTTCTTTTGCCGGCCATCCACCTCGTTTAGCTTACTGTGCAACTTTTCACCTGCAGTTGACATTCTCAACTTGTGTGGCTTGCTCGTTTGTCTGTCGAAGTCACAGGTTTGGTTGCTTGAGAATTTGATTTTGGCGGAACCCTTTTTGAGCATATAGCACATTATTTTGTCCTTGGGTACAGGCTGCAAAAGTAAATAAAAATCTGACCACGTACTATGAACTAACCATGGTTAAATCTTTTCACCATGGTCCAGATATTTGTATTTATTGGAGACCACCTATCGCCTTTCTTCTTCATTCAGCCTTTTACCACCTCTCTCTTTTCATAGCATACCTGAGAACTCTTGGGGCAAATCTCAGTTTCTCACCAGAGATCATATTCAAAGGTATTTTCTTAAAGCACCAAACTTTAATTATGTCTCTTTTGTTATTACAACGAGAATAGGATTCTGTGATGGAATTCGATATTAAGTAAGCAAAGTTTGATTGTAAGGAAGGAGAGAAAGAGAGATTGTAGTGTTTTGATCCGAAAAATGAAAATAGATATGGAGAAGAGATAATGGGCTAAGGGTTAGGGATAGTTCTGATTCTTCATAGATATGAAGAAAGGCTCACCACCAAATTAGGTAGGTTTGCTGTTGACAATAGCTAGAAGACTAGTAAAGGATACCAGTTAAGCTCACAAGTTTAGTTTAAGATGATTGTTGATCTCAAGCTACCTTTTTTGGGTTTACTAATCTATGATCTATTACTATGATCGATTTGATTGATGCAATAGGGATTATGTATGCTTAATCATAATGTTTTATTTTCATTTTCATACAGTGTTAAATGTTTTGATCAAAAGCATGATAGTACCTCTTGTATGCAGGTGGTACATTATTAAGTCTCAGTTGACGAGGTAGAAGATTCTGAAATGGGAGACTCATCCGAATCATTATCAACTGCCATGATGGAATTGCTTCCCTGAAAGTGGCCAAAATTCATCCTCGTGCAATTGAATCACGAAGATGGATTTTGGCCATTTCAGGGAAGCCTATCTTTCTTAACATTCAGGCAAAATCACATTTGAAATCATTTGCGTACTCACCCATATGTAAAATCCTTTTATTTAATTTTCATTACTTTTAATTAGGGTTAGCATATTACTTTTAACTACTGATGACATATTTTTTCTTCATAAGTAACGCATGTGATACTGCCAAGCTCTTTGATGCATGTGATATTGTCCTGCTGTTTGCTTAGGGTCTAAGGAAATGCCATATATTAATCTGCAATAGAATTATAGAAATTGATGTGAATAACAAGGTTAAGATCCCACATTTGTGAAAAAGCGAACACGGAAGACTATGGAGCCTCAAATTTATCCAGGTTTCAGTTTATATGGTGTACAAGGATTAAGGTAGGTTCTACCATTCTAGGTTTGATTACCCTCTTCATAGTCATGTGATGCATTATGACAGCAATGCCAATAACATCTGCTGTGAGATGGTATAACATCTAATGTCAATAGTAGCAGGTAGAAAAACTTTAAGTGAAAGTTTGCCTCTAACAGCAATGCCAGTTCCTGGATGATGCATACGATGGTAAAGATGGGATTCACGGTTTGACAGTTTAGAGATTAATTGAAGGTGTTGCTCAGTATATTATCATTGAGGTTGACTTTAGCAAGGTTCATCCGTGGATGAGATAAGGTCACTTCTTCAACATTCTGCATTCTACTTTATGGTGTTTTTCGCTTAGGTGTTACATCAAGGTAGCATACCAGTGCACTACATTGGCATTGCTCTTCATTTCTGTGCATGTTTTCTGTGTTTTGAAGTGTGTCTCAAAGGCTTCAGTTGAATGTTAGCAAGAATTTTGAAAATAAGATAGGCGTGGGCTGCATATCAGTTTGGCACGACTCAAACTCAGTGCAAAAGTTGAGGGATTGAGACATTGAGTTCAGAAGTCCTTAGTACTTATCCTTTACAAACTCAAATATGAGATGATCTGCTATTATGGAAATAAATAATTCAGCATTGTAAGTTTGTAACAAATAATTTCATTTTTGCATATTCTTGGGGTTTTAAATCTGCTAGAAGTCCCTTTTCTAAAGAGTCCAACATTATTGGAGTGCATTTTGAAAGATGATTCACAAGATTTTTTCTGTAGCTGGTGTGAGTTTCCTGAAAACGACAATACATTTTTGTATGTGCAGCTTTGAATCCGGCAATGTAAGTTTCTGTTCTGATACAGTAATCCAGCTTTGCAATGTCAGTGATGCTCCCTGGTGTTTGGAAAAAAGAAAAATAGTTTTATTGGTATTGATGGCCTTTCTGAAGACCTTCAACTGTAGGATTTGAATGCCTCGAGACTCCTTAGTTGATCTTGAGTGATATTAATTTCTAGTTTTGCCTCTTTTTTTTATTTTGTATTGGGAAATGATAATCTCTGAGTTCATAGAGACAAAGAAAGTAGATATGATTCTTAACTTAGCTGACCAGTGACGAGAGAGTAGGAAATTTCATCTATTGGTCTCGTGAACTTGTTGCAGAATCAGGTTCATGGTCCAAAGTTTGAGTGGGAGGTTCATGCAGCAAAAGTATCAAGTACATGGACTCCCTTTAAGGCTTTTGATACTGAAGAGTCTCCATCTGTGAAACTCCAAGGCATGGCAGCTACTTTGTCATTTTTCTACTGACTTCTCATATAGGAGCACGGAATCAATGGAACTCTTATTTTTCCTTTGAACCCTTTGATCACAGAAAAATAAGGCTCGGCTAGTAGGGAACTCTAATTTAGCATAATTTGGGACTATCAGTTTAATGCCTTCATTATAGTTCCTTGAAATAATCATTTATTTGATATAGGATCCCATCCAATTCTACCATCCCATTCGGTCCCTGCAATCTCACCTTTGCAGGCAGGAGCTGGGGAGATGAAATGGAATGGTACTCTCAAAACTAGTAAAAGCTTGGAGAATATTTACTGACTAACAACAATTTGAAGGTTGAGATGGATGTGCATTCAAACTCACTGAATGCAGCGCTACAAGACTAGTAAAATTATGTTAGATTAGGGCTATGAAGAGTCTACGTCCTCAAAGTTGACATCCCAGCTCGTCATCGGTGAGGAGGGAGAAAGCCATTGTTCTGTAAAATGTATAAAATTAGTAGTGCATATATCAAGAGCACTTAGTAGTAACTTCACTAAGATGTATGTTTTGCCTTGGTTGTGTGGTTGAATTTGACAACATCTTGTTTGGAAAGGTTAATTACTATGCTTGTGTTTATGCATATGTTGTATGCAAAGAAGCATAGAGCTTGGTTGGGAAGAGTGGTTGTTCTCTAATTTTGTTGTTTAGAACTATAATGTCAAGTAGACGGATGAAAGAGTTCATGTTTTTTGATCAGCTACATTTGAGGGAATCACATTATTTGAAAGATTGCAGGCAGGAGCTGTCCAACTCTACCCTTCGAAACAGCCTCTGTGTGTTTTGATCCTCTGTCCAGCTCATACTTGCAATTGCATGTCTGATGCTGAATGCAAAGCTTATCTGCATCTTTTTCTTATAATATGGGGAAATCAGTCTATCATTCTTCCATAAGATCTTTCTTTCAATTTTATTCGTGTTTTGGATTCAATGTTGTGGTATAAGTTGAATGAGGAGAAACGAAAGGATGAGAGGATGGGTGATCTAGCTAATTAAGCAGTCTGGTTATGGGGTATTTACCTTAACAACTGGCCCTGGCTCTTGGATTAAAACTTGGTTTGTGAAAGATATGCCAGTTTTGGCATCATAATTTCTTCATAATTCGTATGAGTCTCTCTCTCTCTCTCTCTCTCTCTCTCTCTCTCTCTCAGAAATGAAAGGTTTCTGAGTTGTTCAAAGAAAGTATGACATTGCTTCTGTTGGTCTCGTGATTCTGATTCTGAGAATCATGACTACTTACACAGACAAAGGGATACTGAAGGGTCTCCATCTCCAAGACACCTAGGCATCAGAGCTACTTTGTCATTTTCCTAGTGACTTCTCTCTTATATGAGAGCATAACCTTTGCTTGCTTCTAATGTTGAAGTTAAAGAAACCAATGCAACTCCTCTTTCCCTTTTAAGCCTTTGATCACATTCACTTCTCAGTCCAACCTTACCTGGCTTTCTGCAACCAGATCTTGAAAGGTATAATCTTAGTTTCTTCAGAGTAATGGTTGTTGTTCCAATTTTATATCTGGGTGATCTGGTTTTTCGATCAGCCTCTATACGAACGTTTTTGTTGAATTTTCATAGTGTACTTCTGCATTTGTTTGCAAATTATTAGAAATTACTAGAAGTAAAATTTTCTATCAATTATTTCATAAACATTGTTGTGCATGTTGAAATGTGATTCTGATGAGCATCCAATTGGTAACAGCTAGCTCATGAAATGGCTTAGATAGTCTAGTGATAAGTTTGATGGTATTGTCCATGATATATATATGTCTATATCACTATATGCATCTTAAGCTTCTATCTTTAATTTTCATCAGGTACTTTCTTGGCTGAATATCCTGAAATGGGAGACCCTGCAGGCCAATCCTCATCAAATCCTGCGACTGAATTGCGTGGGGATGAATTCTGGCCACTTTCAGGGAAACCTTTCTTTGACATCATACTCACAAAATCACATGTGAACCCCAAATGTCAAATGGTACTAAACCGAACTCCCATACATATGTACTTGGAAGCTTTTTTTAGTCTCGTTTATTGAACATTTGAACTGATCATTTACACAACTGTAACTATGTAGTCAATCCCATCCAAGATACATCCACTACTACCATCCTGTTCAGTCCCTATAGTTCTCACATTTGCGGGCAGGACTTGGGAAATGACATGCAATGCAGCCAAAAAGACCTCACAAGTACGTGTGGATTCACTGTCATGGAAAGCATTCGTCGACGACAACAATCTGAAGGTCGGAGATGGGTGTGTGTTTGAACTCATGGAGTGCAGCAGCACGAAGCTGATGTTTAGAGTCCAAATTCTCAGAGGTGACATCCCAGCTGAACTTGTAGACAAGTACAGCGGTGAGGATGCAGCGAACCCCTTTGTGATTTAAATTTGAGGGCATTGCCAGTAAAATTTGAATTGCGGATTGTGATTCAATAAACTATCTTCTTGAACTCTGTTAGAGCCTTTTATTGTGCTACCCTTGAAACTTGACAAATGACAACTGTGTTCATGTGTGGGCATATTATTTCTCTTGTATGACTCTACCAACATTAACTTTCAATAACTCATCTCATCCTTTCTCGTAATCAGTTTACTCTCACCATCTCATAACTTCTCCCAAACGTCATGATCTTACACAAATGAGACATTGTATTTAGGGACAGCTAAAGCAATATGAGACCAAAAGGGCTGGATGATCAGGCTGAACACATTTGATCCAAAAACCAACACAATCAATTCAATAGCGTCCGCTAAAGTAACGTAGCCAGTATGCAGATTTATTGCATATGTTCAGTTCTGTTCTGTTCTGTTTTAGCATGATTCTTTTGTTACATGAGCGTCTATTGCATACTGGTGTACCCTTTAGCAGAACATGATTCAATTACTATGTTCATGCAACAGATAAACAAATGATGTTTAAGAAAATACAAAGCATGAGTAAAATTTTCTGAAACTTTTCTACAGAATTCTGGCCTTTTCTCTGTGTTATCTTAACATGTACAATGTTACATGGAAATCACTTCATATTTTCTGTCAAAAAAAAAGATATACTTGTGTATGATTTCTCTGTGTCAAACTGTTGAATGTGTTTGAGATACACACATCTATAAGCATTTAGCAAAATTCTACCACCAAAATGTGAATCTAAAGCTAAGAGGAGGACTCTGTTTGACATCTGTTCCTCTCAAAACGGTTGTAAGCAGCTCTGGTCCGTAGGAATAGCAAGATGCTTGATGCTAACCCTACAACTGAAATACAACCCCACCACATGAATGTCTGCCTGTAGCATGACCTACCCATGCACAATGTTGCTTCTTTTAACAAGTTCACTTGGATCACTGAGCTTCCTTCGTTTGCATCATACACCAAAGCTGCAAGAAGGCCGTACAGCAGTGAACCAATAGGGATGTTGGTGATGAGGATATTGTGGTTTACACCGGCGCTGTTTGGCCCAAAGAGCTCCGATGTTACAGACACCGCTGCAGAAAACACAAAGCCAGAGCTTATCCCTATCAAGCCTGTTCCGGCACGCAACATTGCTTCACTGCCTGATAGAGTAAGCAGGAGGAAGCCGATTGGTGTTGGCACCAGCGCAACTGCAAGCCATCCAGTCCTCGCAAAGTATATCTTACTGCATTACCAGGACTCAAGGTTAGCTTTTATGGCATATTGTGTTTCTGCTTCCACAATAATCGTTTGTGGAAGCATTGTAGTTTTCTAATGGTAGAAGATACTTACTCTCGCAGGAAATCCGGGGCGGCTGCTAGTAATCGACCAAAGAAGGAGCATGAAGAATATAGTGTGACAAGAGAACTGGTCATGCTACTATACCCAAGTGATTCTGAAATCTGCCCAAGATTGTTGCTATAGACCAATCCAATAGTTCCCCCACAAAAATATGCAGCATAGTATAACCAAAAATCCCAGCGGCGTACAAGCAACCGAGCAGAGTGTTCCTCCCCAAGCACTGTCAACCTGTCCTTCTCCATCACCTTCCCAAAACACCATAAACAACCTTCTTTGTCTATTAGCCCATAAGAAGTAGCATTCACCACATTACCATTTTCATTTTCACCAATCAGTTCCTTATGGAGTTCAAGATCATCAGGGTTGACCAGATTGAAGTCTGGTGAGTTTTCATTCTGGAAGCTGAAGGGCATGTTGCGACAAGCCCATTCCCTAGCATATGCAATGCCAGGCAGACAAAGAGGTAGGATCAAGAGAAAAATAGCACCAACCAAGAGAATTCGAGCATTTGATATATTAGAGGACAGTGAGTTGAGGAGGAGGAGATATAGGCCAGTTACTACTGCTAGGATGTACAGGCAAAGAAAAACCATGGAGTCACGATGAGTAGCCTCAGAAGAAAGTGGCTGAATCGGAGGGGGTTGACGAAGCAGAGGGACTAGCGCAACACCAGATATGAAGAGAGGGACTAGTGCATTCAAGAAGAGGTAGAGGTTGTCATCAGAAGGGTTTATGGCATTGGCAATGAGGCTGTAGAGGGCTGCACTTACGCCATTGAAACTGATTGTTAGGGACAATGCAAGTGCCCTGTTGGCTTGGAAGTGCCGAATACATAATACATAGCAGACTGTGTTGAACCAACAGATGCTACATCCTGCCAACAAGCACAAAAAGAATACCTGCCAAAACAAAGATTAACACATCAACTCAGCTACTTCTTTCTTGCTTTTGGTTTAAATGCTGGTTGTATTATGTTAACCATTTTGGATGATCAAAAGAGAAAGAACAAGAAACTTGCATTTCAAATTGTTGAAGGGCTTTGTGTATCCAAGTACAGTATGGTTTTTGTTCATAGAAGGGATAGATCATAGTTGAGTAATTACAAAAGTCATCATAATTCCTTTTCTAATAAACAACTAAAGAAACTTTATTTATTATATGAAATATCCATGTACTCTTTCATTATGTGATCTTTGAAGCTACCAACCATATTCCTTGACTTACAGTTAGGATCCCAGTGCAAATCTAGTATTCTTTTTTCAATCCTGTCTTCATAGAAAACCGATAAACTTAACCTAGTGTTCTCTGATGCAAATCTCGAGAAGACATTAAGACAAAGAAATGATGGTTTTTCTATTGAAGATCTTTAAAAGAAGAAACATAATACATGATCCAAAAATGATCACGGTCAGTAAAATTATTTATCCAAGGAAATAATACTATGCTGCTTGTCTATATTATGCTCAACATAAAATTGGTCCAAAGAAAAAAATATGATTGCACTGCAGAAGCAATCAGTATGTCCCACATCCTTGAAGGTTTTTCTTTTAAAACTGGAAGTGATCGATCCATGATGGATGATGTATTTGAGTCCAAAGAAAAAGAAAAGAAGAAAAAAGGGGATGATGTGTTTGTCTCACTCACCATTTGTGCTAAAATTGTCCCTTTCTAAGTTTTCAGCTAACCCACACAGGAAGGTAAAGTAGGACGGAAAACCAATCTTGGACATTACTTGTGGTTTAGGTTGGTCTCTTGGTGGCCGTTAGAGGTTCACCAATTTTGGGTCAAAATTGAGTTCACCAATGACATAATGTATCAAGAAACGACATTAACCATGAACGCAAAAACCCAGAAAATGTAGGAGATAGAAGACAAACCAGAACATAGGGCAGGGTGATCATTCTTTCGATGACAAACCATTGGAGGCCATAACCAAACAAACCCATCAAGGCAGCCATGAACATGACAACCCACAAAGGCAAATACATGAGGGAAACACCAGAACACCACCCTAAGGCCTTGCCCATGTCTGAGGCCACAGAAAGGTAGTTGAGTTGCACCTGAGATATCCCAAGAACCGTCTTCAAGTCGGAAGAGTAGGACGAGAAGTCGAAGTTGGTACCTGTAAATGCCTGAATCCATGTTGTTACCACAAGTATCATCCATTTTCTTGATTCTCCCACCATTGTTCTTGAATCTTGTTAGACCCTATAAAAATAAAAATTAATCGATCAATCAATGTGATTAATCGTGTTCTGGTCAGGGTTTGATAAAACGAGATAGAAATGGAGGGTTTAGTGGGTTTTGGTGTTGGGTTTGCCTGAAGAATAGAATGCTAGCTTTTCATGACTTTCTTTGCTGCTGCTGAGATGCAAACTTCGGCTGTTTTTGTGGGTGCAGAGGTGTGCATAGGAGAAGTTAGAAATGGGAAGAGGAGGAGAGGAAGAGGGAGAGGGAGGGGAGTTGGGAATGGGAATAGTGATGGGGTGTCATGGCTTCTGTATAAAACTTATGATGATGATTTGTTGGGGTTCTCTATGTAAAGGTTGTTGGGACAAAGTAGATAAAACCTTGAAAGGCAGTTACAAGCATAATTTGTAGCAGATGGAACATCATAACGACTTTTTACGCTACGTTGGAAAATTTATTAAGAAAACTAAAGGAAAAAAGGAAAATTTGCTTGCCATAATAAGGGGGAAGGTACAATTTTATAAATGGATTACTTAATTTAAAGTTAAAATGAAAAACTAATTATAACTGTATCATGAATAATTCTAATCATTTATAACAATTCATATATATGATCGCCGAATTAAACATGTTAGTGTATGTGTTATACAAAAAAATTTGTTTTTACTTGAATACCTGTGATGGATGACCCAAAATAGAAAGAGATTGTGAGAGGGCCTCAAGTCACCTCGACTGCTTCTCTGACAATTTTAATAAAACTTGATACTGGACTTAGAGAGGGGGAAATGTAAAGTTGCAAACCGTTTTATAGAATGAAATATCAAATGGAGGTAACTTTTCCTTGCATAAATATAGAAGTTTTCAGACCATGAAATGTAACGGTACAACCATGAAATGTAACGGTACAAACAAGGTAACACCCCCAATAGCCTATTATGGGCAGATTTAGGTATCTGTTGTCAAGGGTTGTTTAATTGGCCGGTATGTCAAGCTTGATCGGTTCCCTTTTGGTTGGATCCGAGTCATTTGAATCAGTCTGCTTGTGTCACATCCCGACCTGTAAAATTTTATCTTATTTACTAGCTTGATTATAATAAGAAATTTTACCGTCTTCGACATTGAGTTATAGTTTAATTGGTCCCTAGAGGGGTTTTGAGGGACGATTATTTCGGAGAGTTATTCGTAGGAGAAAAAAATGTAACGACAGTAAAAATAGTAAATTTTAGCTAGTAAAAGATAATTTTTATTAGAGTATTATTTTTTAGGGGTGTTAAATTTTGGATTTGGGTTGTATATAGAAGAGTTGGGCCGGATGGGTGAGGCCCAAAACTCTTTTCTCTCTCTCTCTCTCCCAATTTTTCCTCCCGAGCCTCCCGCTGCCTGGACTTCCGGCCGCCCGTCCGCCGCCGTCCGGCCACCGTTCGCCGCCAAACCGGTCCCAAAAGGTCGGTCATCAACCCAGCTTCCATTCTAGACCGGTGACAGCCCCCCTAGCGCCGCCGTGAAGGAGTAGTGCCGCCCGAAAGCGGCGACTGCCGCGGTGGTTCCTTTGTCGGAACTCCCTCCTCCGGCCACCAATCCGGGCAAGCTTGGTACGGTTTTGTAGCTCTCCTCCCGTGCAACAACCCCTCCAAAAGGCTACTCCCCCTTGAGCTCGGTAAGGAGAAATTCGAAGTTGAAATTCTAGGGCTTTTAGGATGTTTTCGTTTGATTGACCTAGTTAGGCTTGAAATTAGACTTAGTGATAGTTATGAAAGTTGTTTGGGATGTTGAGAGGAAGCTAATGTTAAAATTTGGTAGAATTTGGACGTCGCCGGAATCGGTCTCCGGCCGCCGCTGCCGCCGCCGCCGTTTTGGGGTTTTGTATAATTTTAAATATGTAATAATTAGAGGCATTTAATGGAGTGAATTGTGGAATTTTCGGACGAGTTTTGAATAGGTTTGTGAATTTCCGAAGTTTGGTATTTTGGCGGTTAAATAATGTAAAATCCGATCGTAGGATTTAAATCAATTTCTGGGAAAGGTTGTATTTACGACTACCGAGTATGATATAAAAGTTTGGATCGTTTCGATTTAAGAATATCGAAATTAGGCAATGATGAGCGTATTTATGGCTCTCGATTAATTTTGCCTATTTTATCAATACTGGAATTAAGTTGGTAAATTAATTATATATTTGGAACAAGACGTGAGGAGGCTCGTGCAGAAGAAGCCTCGGAGCGTCATCAGGTTTAGGCCTAATTTGTGAGTGGATCTTTGTTTTAAATAAAAAGCATGCGATGAATGATTTTATTAATCATTTATTTCTTCTGATGAGATTTATTGATTTATCGCCTATTTGACAATTTTTCCTTCTTTGGAGAGATCCCAAAAATGAGATTTTCGGTGGATATATATATTTTGGATATTATGAATTTAATATGTATATAAATACTAGCTAGCCATACGTGCTTGGTCCGTCATAATAAGGTAAAATACCATTATGGCGTGTCGTGAGTGTTAGACACAAGCGTCATAGCCCTATACGAAAACTACTTTCTTTTTCGGTTTATTTAGGTTTTCATATAGGGAGTCCACACGTATATATACACTGTTCTTTTCAGTCATAATGAGGAAAAATACCATTATGGCGCAACGTGAGCGTTAGACGCCAGCGTTGTAGCCTTGTATGAATTTCTATTTTTCTAAATTGTTTCTAGGATTCATACAAGGAGTCTGACGAGTGTAGATACATACGAATATATGTTTATATATAGTTCAGCCAGAGAGGCTCCATTTTATTTGAGTTTGTGACTAGCCAGTGCTAGTCGTGAAATTGTCAGTTTATGAGTTGAGCACTTTTAAGCTGCCGCATGCAGTATATTTTTCTATGAAATTAAAATGGGAATACATAAATATTTTGTTATTAAATTATTTTTGTCCACTCACTCTAATGTTATTAAATGTCTTCCCCTAGGTCCTTCGTTTTACAATGCCCAGTCTGTAGAGTTCGGATTAGATCTAGTAGGAGACGAGGCATAGTCACCCGTATTTCCACCACCTTTCACCAGTAGGTTACCTGTTTAGCCTACCTGTGTTTTCTTACTTCCGCTAGTGTCTAGTAGCTCTGAATACTTGGGTTTAATGTATATATTTTTGGTTGTGGGTGAAGGCTTGTTGATATTTTAGAATATTTTCGGATGATGTATATTATCTTAGATAATGTTTATTATCCTGTTGGTGGTGATTGTTTTTGGGGAGCACGAAGGCTCCAGAAGTTAAGGTTGGATTTGGAACTTTTAGACGTGTTTGCAGGTTTCTATTGGAAGGGTTGTCCATTTTCAAGGGAGGTTGTACCGAATTTTGCGGTAAATCTTTCCTTAGAGGTGGTCCCCGCACGATTTACTCCGGGTTCAGGGTGAAATTCGGGGCGGGTCGTGTCAGCTTGAGTCGAGTATTTTCCTCCCAGTAAGGTTTTTGTCATGGCATGCCTTCATTGCCTTGTGCTAAAACGATATCCTATTGCAACATTATTATTGCCCCTAATAGTCTTTCGCGCTTAGTTCTTAACACCTTTAATGGTGGGGATTTTCTGTTGTGTAGCGTTGCATGACATATATAAACTAATAAGAATAATTGCACGTGTTTTGCTCGGGATGGTGTGTTGCCGAGTGATTTTTACGGAATTTTGCACATCATCAATTTTCGGTAGGTATTCACCCCGGATATATATCATGTTGTTAAGTAACACATGCATCCCAAGCTCATCAAAACACATGATAATAAGGTCAATAACTAAAGCATTATCTATGATCATCTTGGATCAATTTTCCATTTTTGGTTAAGTCAACGTTTTAAATTACTTGCTTAATTAAGATTTGATATCCTCATTAAAATCATTACCAACTAAACCTAATTAAATTGATTCATTATATCCTTATAAACTGATAAAGTAGTATGAGGTTCACATCCAAAACCAATTAGCAATGGGTGAAGTGGCCCAAACCCTTATAAACCCACAGGAAAGTCTCATATATATTCCCGATATAGGATTTATATCTTAACACGCCCCCGCACTTGTGGCAAATTTTCAAGCCATACACATGGACAACATTTAGGTGACGTGGAGTTTGTGTGGCCATTGGGCTTCACACGTGGACGTGGGTAACTCGCTCTGATACCATGATAAAGTAGTTTGAGGTTTACATCCAAAACCAATTGAAAATGGGTGGAGTGGCTCAAACCCTTATAAACCCACAAGCAAAGTCCATATTCCTAATATGAGATTTATATCTCAACAATAAACTTCTATATATTTTAGTTTTAGTGCTAACCAGCACCAGAATTACAGCTCTACTATTCCATTTTTGTTTCTTAATTCTGTTGAAATGATCGACGAGTATAACTCACGATTAACAAGCCTAATTCCCGGCCAGATCAACAAATGTCATCTCTGTAGCTATATATATACGTATACGTACAAGTTTACATCTTTCTTAGTACGTACTGTACGTGCGCCTAGCTGGAATTGTCATCGATCGTTAAAGTTCCAAGTTCGGCCAGAACTTGTTAATTAGTTTCAAGCTAGCCATACATGCATATATCCATGCATGGGAGCTCTGCAGCTAGCTAACCATGTATTCTGAATGACACCGTTCTGCTTCTGGGCACCACATACAATACGTACGTGCAGTTGCTTTCGTTCCTGGGTAGTCAGATCGACTTGGATATTTATCAAGCACTTCAAAATACTGATAAGATCGAGAGGTCCCAGGAATCGAAATGCATATGCCCCAGATGCCAGTAATATTGTATCATATTCTTTTCTTCTTTTTTTTGGATACAATATTGTATTTTATTCTTTACCTGCGTATATATGTCACGTTTCTGATTTACTATTGTCATCAGCGAGCTTGTGAGTGGAAGCTGGCTTTCAGAATTCTGAGTGTACCAAACTTTCTCATCAATCGATCAGTGTCCCTGTTGGGAGCAACACTTCAATCATTTCTGACTATGTGTTAAAGAAACTTAGGTCGTTACAGGGTTTTGGCATTACTAGTCGATCGCCCCACAATTCATTTTTTGTTGGCCAGATTCTATAAGACTATAACCTTCTTGATGAGGTATATATCTATTTAGGGAAGGTAGGTCCGTTGTTCCTTCTTTGTGTTAAAAGGAGCAAGTCTCCTAGCTCTTCATGGTTTTTTTTTTTTTTTTTTTTCCATACAATCCCTGTGCATGATTATTGCAAGAAACTACATTTGTTTCTTTTTTTATTTTTTTATTTTTTGACAGACATTTCTTCGTATTGGAAGAAGATGTATTGATAATTTTTTTTTTTAAGAAGAAGACGGCCGCTCTTAAACCTTGATCAATGAAACTATAAAATACAAAGGAGGGAAAATAAAGCCTAAACCTTAATTAAATTATAATAAGTAACATATTCTAACATGTATCAGTTAGCAAATAATGGTTTATTGGCTACTCTATTTGATTTGATAAAACGGTGACATACGAAAATATAATTGTACTAAGAACAAAAAAGAATAACAATGTATTGATTCTTAATAAAAATAAATAAGTGAAACCTGACCTTTAGAAAATCTCGATCATAAAATAAAAACGAGTAGAGAAACCCTTGAGAACAAAGAACCAAAACACACTCCGTCCATTCTATCCGGGCGACGAGCTCTTTCGTCGTAGCCGAACGCACAAAGGTCTATGAATAACTAGTCTTATTACACGCGCATACGCGCGTACAAAAAGGCGGCGCTCACGTATGTGAATTATCATCTTTAAAGTTTGAACACTGGTATGTCTTCTATTCTGATATGTGATTATTTTTCTTTTCAGTTTTCATTGATAGAGACAATAAGTGTGTTTAGCCTAGAGTTTGGTTATTTGCTTGTGCGTGCAAAATGACCGCACACACGCATGTGAATTATCGTTTCCGAATTTTGAAGACCGACATCTCTCTTAAAAGGCAAATTAACGCATGTGAATTATCGTTTCCGAATTTTAAAGACCGATATCTCTCTTAAAAGGCAAATTATTCTACTTTGGCATGTGACCATGTTCTTTAGGTTTTTTTTTTTTTTTTTTCTGAAATAGTGAAGTTCACTTAGTCTAGCCTAACTTTCAAAGAACTTTGATAAAACAATATAGAGAAGTTTTAGTATGGAGAGCATTGATGCAAAACATGACATTGGACCGTAAAAGCATAAAGTCAAGCTCCAAATACAGAAAATAGAAATAAATTTTGTAATCGTATATAGTCACAGATCTTTCTTTCAAACAACATGAGATCCAAGCGTATTTGGAATTTCATATTTGGTCAAACTATGAATTAGCCTTATTTGCAACTCCATGCCAAGTATGGTTGGGCTCGGGTCGGGCTAGTTCGGGCTTTTGGAAAACCCAACCCGGAACCTAAAACTCTTGGGTCATGTTGGGTTTCGGGTTTTTCAAGATTTTGAACCTGACTGGCCCCAGCCTGATCATCTTTTTTTTCGAGTTTTCAGGATTCTTTTCAAGCCTAAACATAATTATTTAGGCCTGGCAACGGGCCGGGTTCGTGCGGTCACGGGGCGGGTTTTTAACGGGTTAAACCTGTTAAAACCCGTTAGCTAACGGGTCAAACCGGGCCAAGCCCGACGGGTTTACGGGTTTCCGTTGGAACCCGCTAAGCGAATTTTTATTTTTTCTTTCCTAAACCCCTTAAACTTGTGAAGATTTTTTATTTTATTTTTAAATGAGATAAAAAAATTTACACCCTGCAACACCATCACATCAATTCTCCCAAACCAAATACTAACATCTTCTTCAAAATGAAAATACACAAGTATGAACAAAAATTCAAACCCTTGAGAGATAAAATGATAATTCAACAAATATTCAGTAAACAAAATACATAATTCAAATTTTTCTTCTTAAGAGAAGCTTTCTTGTTCCTCCAATGCATCATGACGGTCAAACAATGTCATATGAAAAATATCCTCAGTAAGATCATCCACGCTAACACTCTCATTCTCTAAAAGAATAAAAAAGTTCTTATTAATATTATGATGAAACAAAACTAAAGTGATATTTATTTTACCTTTCTTGCCGAAAATCCAATCACGAGTACACAACAAAGCTTGAACAATATCAGGCAGTAACGAACTCCGATACTGGTCCAGAACTTGACCGCCAATGCTGAAAGCCGACTCAGATGCAACAATAGATATAGAGATCGTCAGCACATTACGAGCCATATGAAAAAGGATAGGATATCGATGTTGCTCCATCTTCCACCAAGCAAGTATATCCAACTCCATCGATCTATCCAGCCTTACTTCGTCCAAATATTTGCTCAATTCACTCCTCAAGCTTGAACTAGGACCACTTTTATAACGAACATCAAAATCCTGCAAATATAGACATAGCTTAAGAGTATGCAAACAAGTACACAACAACATACTACAAGACAAATATAGACATAGCTTAATATATAACACTTTTATTTACCTCCAATATACTATGCTTGTCTTGTGCTTGAGACGAGCTCTGATGAGTCGGATAGCTTGAACTATGGAGATTAAAGCTCTCCACATAAGCACCATATAGCGATGACAATGTGTCACTAAAATCCTGCAACTGTGAAGAATCCCGACCATAAAGTATGTCATAAGCCCACTCCACAAACTCCATCTTAAACCGTGGATCCAACACAACTGCAATCCCTAAGATAGTGCAATAATCCGACCAATACTTCTTGAACTTCAAATTCATCTCCTCCCCCATTCGTTTCATAAAGGAATCATCATCTTTCATGGCTTGCTCTATACTGTGCTGAATAATAAGCACCTTTGGGAAGAATAAGTTTGATGTAGGATATTTTGTTCCAGAAAACAACTATGCATTTGGCTCAATTACTATTGCCTCAATCACTAACTCAACAAATCTTACATGACTAAACGTACCAGAGCGTGTGGCAGACCGTGGTGAGACTACAGTAGTGTCACTAGATGAGCATTTACTTTGGTGCCGCAATAAGTTGCATGTTTCTAATGACAAACCACATTTGAGTACGACTCCACACTTTCTGCATTTGGCGAGCTGTACTGAATCAGGACCTCGAGGAAGCTCCTCAAATGATCTCCAACATGCAGACGTCGTCCTTCTCTCATTAATTGTCACACCTCCCGCCTGACTTCTGCGAGGTAAAGAACCTCTTTCTACATTTTCTTCTTCACCCAAAGATAAACCCTGAGACTCATCATGCAAACTCATCTGCAAAAACAAATGAGTGAATCAACCATAAGTGCTTTGGCAGATGTAATCAGCCATAAAGAATGATCAATCTATTTGCACACAACACAAAAGCAGACTAGTATAACTAGTAATCCTAATCCACAACTAACAATAAGACATGTGCAGGACATCAGAAACATTCCAATTTGATCTTAATTAAGCTTCAATTGTAAATAAACAAGCCAAGCCAACCTGGATTGGGCACACTAAATTTACACAGATGCAGACTAGTAAAATCTTCAAATTAAAATGAGCTCGAGTGTTGTAGGTTGAAATGGATAGTTCAATATATCATACACAAATTATACACATAAATTATACGAAAGACAAAGGAAGCTATACATACAATAAACCCAGAATGTGAAAACACAACAGAAAAACAAGAGCCTTAGCCAGATTCCAGTATCTAATCTCGATTCTAACCAAATACCCAACTCGAATTCACAGAAAAAAGTAAAACAAAGAAGAGAGTGGTTTTACCTTATCAAAGTTAAAGTATTGAATCCAGTTTCTTCGATCTCAAAGACTTTCGAGGAGGAGATCGATCAGTTTCTGATTGTGAAGAAGAGAACCACCCATTTTTATCTCTTGTTTTTCTATAGAAAGTTAGAAACACCAGAGCGACCAGACTGAGTCGAACACCATTACACCAACACGGCAAACACAAACCTATTAACCAGACTGAATTTTTTTTTTTGCTTAAGGGGTCCCAACGGGTTCCAGCGGGTTCAGCACACACGGCCGTTAACTAATGAGTTTCTAACGTGCGGGCTTTTTTCAGCCCGTTTCATAAACTGGCGGGTTTTTAACGGGTTTTAACAGGTGGTTTTCGGGCGGGTTGACAGTCCGTGGGCTAAATTGCCAGGCCTAGAATTATTACTGTTTTACTATAGCAAATTAACCAAAGTTAATGCATCAACATTGCATATCAAATTCAAAGCATCAATATTACAGATCAAATTCAAAGAATCAACATTCAAGAGAACCTAAGTTAGTGAAGTTACATAAAACAAGTCCAGAAAAGGCAACAACATACAACAAAACCCAAGTTACATCAACATTCAACAAAACCCAGATCAAAGGGATGGGACAACTCCTTTTTAAGTTAAAAATCTTATAGAGAAAATGTTAGCCAAAAAGCCACCTTCAAGTATAAGAGGTACAAGTAACAGTAAAGAGATTAAGAAAGATTGTTGAACCCATGAGGATTAGATTCCTTTCACTAGCTAAGGTGTTAACCGTAAGAGAGCTAGAATGTGCAAATGTACAAATGTACAATCACAAACCTAAACACACAAGAAAATCTAGGCTCATGGTGAGTATGTGCAAATGGGGTAGTGATTTAAGCTGTGTTTGGTATTGTTTTTCAAAATAGTTTTTTGTTTTACAAAACCAAAAACACGTGTAAAACGCATTCGGCTGTCGTATCTTAAAAACTCAGAATACGGTACGCAAAATCCAACTCTTAATTCTAGAGTAAATTTAGAAAACGTTGATACGACATTCTCACTGTTTTTGAAGAATACGGGATATAACATGGAAAACACAAAAAGATATTCGACGGCTCTCATCGCAGCAACTACATCTCTCTCTCTGTCTCTGTAATAATTGATACGCCAACTATTCAATATTTTGGAGATCAATTGATTTCATCCATGAAATTGATTGTTCTGCTGAAAATTGGAGAAAATCGTTCATACTCAGATGATCATACCCAATCTGAAAGGATTCTAGCTCGCGATAGGCGTGGGTTCGGTTTGATTCGGTTCGGTTTTTAGCCTAAACTAAAAACCCAACCGAAATTAAAGTTCGGCCCGGTTTGGCTTGGTTTTTCATTTTTAGACATGTCAAACCGAAAACCGAGCCAAACCAAACTGACGGTCTGGTTCGGTTTCATTTTTTTCAGTTTTTTTTTTTTTTTTTTTACAAAACTTTGTATAAACTGTAAAATTTTCTGACTATGACTTAACTGTAACAAAAAAATTAACAGCTCCTCCGCCTTTCTTGCTTTTAACATTTCAAAACTATGTATCAATATAACCACTAACCAAATGTATACAAAAACAATCAAAACACTAAAAATAGTTTGAATGTCTATAGTTAAAGTCCATACATCTTAAACACAAATTATAAAAATAGTTTGTGATCCACCCATACTAGGAACCGGTGTCGGAGTTACTGATTCATCAACACCAACACTATCAACTTGCATCTGTAATAAACCAATTTAAACAAGTTAAGTATTACAGACCAAATCAAGCAAGAATCATTTAGCAAACATTGAGACTAAGAGCAAGGAACAAAATCAGAAAATGTATGCCTAACTTCCTGACCAGCAGACTTTTTGGCTAAAAACAGTATAGCTCGGCTAAGAATTTCAGGTTGGTCTCTTCATAACAATTATAACAGACAACCTAAACATTATTAAAGAACTAGAATCGCAGCAAAAAGGATTATTCTACAAATACTTATGATTTTCCAAAGTTCGTTGACAATAAAGAAAAACTGCTAACTTCCTGAGTTCCTGACCAGCTGACATTTTTGGCTAAACACAATATAGCTCGGCTAAGAATTTCAGGTTGGTCTCTTCATAACAATTGTAACAGACAACCTAAAGATTATTTGAGAACTAGAATCGCAGCAAAATGTGTCACATCCCGACCCTTAAATTTTTACCTTATTTACCAGCTTGTGTATAATAAGAATTTTACCGTCTCCGGCATTGAGTCTATAGTTTATAGTCCCTAGAGGGGTTTTGAGGGACGATTATTTTAGATGAATTATTCGTAGGAGAAAATGTGACGACGGTAAAAATGGTAAATTTTACATGGTAAAAATGTAAGTTTTATTAGGGTATTATTTTTGGAGGTGCTAATTTTTGGTTTTGGGTTATATAGAGGAGTTGGACCGGTTTGGACACAAAGGCCCAAACCATTTCTCTCTCTCTTCTCTCTCTCTCTCCCTCCCGAGCATCTCGCAGCCGAAACTTCCGCCGCCCGTCCGCCGCCGTCCAGCCACCATCCGCCGCCGCACCGGTCCAGTTCGGTCTGTCTCCAACCCATCTTCCATTCTAGGCAGGTGGTAGCCACCCTAGCGCCGCGATGAAGGAGTTCTTCCCCCGAAAACGGCGATTGCCGTGGTGGTTCCTTCGTCGGAACTCCCTCCTCTGGCCACCACAGCATGCGATCATTGGCTCGTTTTGTAACTCTCCTCCCGTGCAGCAACCCCTCCAAAGGGCTCACTCCCTCTTGAGCTAGGTAAGGAGAAATTCGAGAAATTCGAGGAGAAAGATCTAGGGCTTTTAGGATGTTTTTGCTCGATTGACCTAGTTAGGCTTGAAATTTGTGATTGTGCTAGTTAAGAAAGTTGTAGAGCATGATGAGAGGATTATGCTGTCAAAATTTCATAGTAATTGGAGGTTGCCAGAATCGGTCTCCGGCCGCTGCCAGCGTCGCCGCTGTTTGGGAGTTTTGTATGGTTTAAAATGTGTAATAATTAGAGGAGTATATTGATATGAATTTTGAAATTTTTGGATGAGATTTGGATAGGTTTGGAAATTTCCGAAGTTTGGTATTTTTGACGGTTGAATAATGTAGAATCCGGTCGTAGGATTTAAGTCAATTTCTGGGGGAAGGTTGTATTTACGGCTGCCGAGTATGGTATTAAAGTTTGGGTTGTTCGATTTAAGAATATCAAAGTTAGGCAATGATGAGCGTGTTTATGGCTCTTAGTTAATTTTGCTTATTTTGTATAAATATTGGATTTTTAGTTGAGGAATTAATTATATATTTGGAACAGGACGTGAGGAGGCCCGAGTAGAAGAAGCCTCGGAGCGACATTAGACTTAGGCCTAATTTGTGAGTGGACCTTTGGTTTAATTGAAAAGCATGCGATGAATTATTTTGTTGACCATTTATTTCTTTTGATGAGACTTATTGATTTCTCGGTTATTTGGTAATTTTTTTTCCTTTAGAGAAATCCCGAAAATGAGATTTTCGGTGGATATGTGTTTTGGATGTTTATGAGTATAATATGTATATAAATGCTAGCTAGCCATACGTGTTTGGTCCGTCATAATGAGGTAAAATACCATTATGGCGTGACGTGAGTGTTAGACACAAGCGTCATAGCCCTATATGAAAACTACTTTCTTTTCTGGTTTATTTAGGTTTTCATATAGGGAGTCCACACGTAAATACACCGTCCTCTTCGGTCATAATGAGGAAAAATACCATTATGGTGCAACGTGAGCGTTAGACGCCAGCGTTGTAGCCTTGTATGAATTTCTATTTTTCTAAATTGTTCTTAGGATTCATATAAGGAGTCTGACGAGTGTAAATACATACGCATATATGTTTATATATAGTTTAGCCTGAGAGGCTCCATTTTATTTGAGTTGGTGACTAGCCGGTGCTAGTCGTGAAATTGCCAGTTTATGAGTTGAGCGCATTTGAGTTGCCGCATGCAGTATATTTTCTATGAAATTAAAATGGGAATGCGTAAATATTTTTATTAAATTATTTTTGTCCACTCACTCTAACGTTATTAAATGTCTTCCCCTAGGCCCTTCGTTTTAAAATGCCCAGTCTGCAGAGTTCGGATTGGATCTAGTAGGAGACAAGGCATAGTCACCCGCATTTTCACCACCTTTCACCAGTAGGTTATCTGTTTAACCTACTTGTGTTTTTTTACTTCCGCTAGTGTCTAGTAGCTCTGAATACTTGGGTTTAATGTATATTATTTCGGTTGTGGGCGAAGGCATGTTGACATTTTAGAATATTTGACGGAGGATGTATATTATCTTAGTTGATGTTTATTATCTTGTTAGTGGTGATTGTATTTGGGGAGCACGAAGGCTCCAGAAGTTAAGGGTGGATTGAGAATTTTAGGAGTGTTTGCAGGTTTTCGTTAGGAAAGGTTGTCAATTTCCAGGGGAGGTTATACCGAATTTTGCTGTAAATCTTTCATTGGAGGTGGTCCCCGCACGATTTACTCCGGGTTCAGGGTAAATTCGGGGTGGGTCGTGTCAAAAGGATTTTTCTACAAATACTTATGATTTTCCAAAATTCCTATACAGTAGAGAAAAACTGCTAACTTCCTGAGTTCCTGTTTTCCAGACCAGCAGACTTTTTTTTGGTTAAAAACAGTATATCTCGGCTAAGAATTTCAAGTTAGTCTCTTCATAACAATTATAATAGACAACCTAAATATTATTTGAGAACTAGAATCGCAACAAAATAATTTTTCTACAAATACTTATGATTTTCCAAAGTTCATATACAGTAGAGAAGATGAGGACATTCTGAAAAGAAAAAAATACCTGAGAAGATGAGGACGATTTGTCCATCGCACTAATCGCAGCACCACGACCAGTTGAGCCTCGCTTCGATGGGTTCAATTTACCCCTCTTCATTGTGATGGTCAAGCCGAGAGGAGAGGAGAGGAGAGGTTGGAGACTTGGAGGACTGGAGTCCGGTGGCAGAGCGCGGAGATGAGATCAAATTAGGGAGGAGAGGAGGGCAGGAGGCGACAAAGAAAAAAAGGAGGACCGGAGGAGCTGAGAAGAGGTCGAGAGGGATGAGAGGAGGCAAAGACTGAGAGTCACTGTCAAAGACTCTCTCTGTCTCTCATTACTCATTAGGGATTTAGGGTTTCAAAAAAAAAAAAAAAAACGACGTTGTTTTGAAAGGTTGATCGGGTTGACTTCGGTTTCCAGTCCGGTTCGGTTTTTATAAAGCTGAAACCGGAAACCAAACCTAATAGATCTGGTTCGGCCGGTTTTTTTTTTTTTTCGGTCCGGTTTTTACGGTTTTGGCTCGATTTTTTTCGGTTTTCAGCTCAGAAGTGCCACCCCTAGCTCGCGACGTTTCTCTTTAATGATATGGGGGACATCACTGTGGAGAAAGGAGACTCAATTTTCCCATTTTCAATCCTTCAACCAACACAATTAAGTACTGAAGAAGTGATTTCATGAGAGAGTTGAAAATGATGAGAAGAACAAAAGCAATGAGTATTTAATAGAGATAACAAAATGTGTGGTGATATCTAGATAATCTTCAACAAAAAGTTGTTGGATAAACTTCAACAAAAAGTTGTTGGATAAACTTTAACAAAAAGTTGTTTGATAAACTTCAACTGGACTTGTTCTACTTCTACCCTTTCAATTTTCGTAAACTTTTTTTTACAACCGGACGGTTATCTAAACTATAAAAATGTGATATTTAACTATCTATTTTAATTTCACAAAACAGTTTAAAAAAAATGATTTTATAATAAAATGGTACTGAACAACCCCTTAATTTTGGGTTTTTGAAGTTGTGAACTAAACTAAATTAAATACTCAAATGTAAACTAAATTACTCTAAACTAAACTAGTGGGATAATTGATGAATGAAATTGGGATTCGAATTGTCTACCATTAACCTCCTATTGTGAAATTTTATTTAAAATTCGCAAGTGCACGAATCGGTTGTAGTATAGCTTATGCAAGTACGAGGTCGTTCCAACTAGAGATTGATAATCAATTTAAATCCTAACTTAATTAATCTAAACCAAGAACACAAAAACAATCAAGATAAGAAAAGTATGGCTTTTTAGGTTTTCAGATAGTAAAAGAAACAAACAACAAACTAAGTCAAAAATTAAAGAGATGAAACCTAAGGTGTTAGAATCAACCACTAACAATCCTATTTATGTATCGATGCAACTAATGGATTCTTTCGTTTCTCTAGATGACAATTCTCGTATCTAAGTCCAGATACGGCACTTAGACTATAATTTTCCTTAAGTGTATGATTCTCTCCAGGTACGGCAAATGTCGTATATCCTAGCATGCACTCTATCAAGGTACGGCATAAATTTAACATATAAGACTCATTACGTTACGTTCAAGAAAACAAGAGAATCATGCAAACCATTACTTCAGTTACGACAATAATGTATTTCACAACTCTTAATCACAAGAAGCTAATATGAATTATATTGCAGGTACACCTCAAATTCATCTTCTAATTTACTAGATGCAAAAGCCTTAAGGTGATCAATCAAATAACTTAAACATATAGCATCGATTAAAATAGTAACTAAGAATTCATCATAAAGAAACTATAAATTCATTAATCAATCATCAAAAACATAAACAGTCATGCTAAGGTATCATCCTAACCCTAGAAAAGGTTTAGCAAAACATGACTAAGGAAAACATAACGAAAACATAATAAGAACGAAAAAGGAACAAAGGTGAAGATGATGGATGGTCTTTGCTCCTTTAGGCGTCTTCGATATGCTTCCGAGACCTCCCTTTCATGTGAAATTCGTGCTCCCTTAAACAGAGAAGTTTCATGCTCATCTTTGACTTTAAGTTTCCTTTTAAGACTTGGATTCAGACTCCTTTCTTGATATGGAATGGGAAAACCTTGTGATATCTCTTGTAGAACTGGGAATACATGTACACTGTCCTTCAATCCTCATCTTCATCGTTGTTCTTGAAGCATTAAGGTTAACGATCTTGTAACACGGAACTTGAGCTCTCCATAAATGTCTGCAAATCCGAACATATTTCTGATCTGACATTTCTCCATTCAAACGATCATAACTCAGTCTAGAAGTATCAAAATTGAGATCCGTAAAATCCTACCGAAAGTAGACATATGTGGCTTTCCAATGATATAAGTCCCATTGTCTGATTCGATCTGAGTAATTCCCGGTAATTCGGTGAAGTTGGATATTCTACACAGACAGATTCTGACACTTGGGATTGCAGTCGCCTTTCAATCCTAGTTTGCACATTTTAGCTTATTTTCTTCTCTCTACGACACAAACCTACAAAAACACTAAATTAATATAAATCAATCACAAATACGAGAATTAAGCACAAATAAGAAGATTAGGAGGCATATAATGTAAAGAACCTAGATTTGAAATATAAACTAGATGAGTGTGATCTAGGAAAGGAAATAACAGTAAAGGGAAAATAAAGCTTCAATTCATGTCTACCCGAACTAGGGTTTCTACAGTACATAAATACCCATACTGATGAGTGTGATCTTGCCATATGGCACACATCTACGTCTACTGAGAACTAGTTCTAAACAGCTGGAATGCAATCACGTGTAAGGCATGATTAGGGTTTAAGGAATGCAATCACGTGTAAGGCATGATTACAACTGACACAACACAATGTAAAACGACACCGTCTCCTACCTTTCCTAGACCAACTAGACCATTATTAACAGACTCATAAATATAGGATAATGCTCACATCACCTCTCATGCAAGTATTTATGCAAATCAATATGAATGATGCTAAGCTAATCAACCAATTTCTCTCTTTGGATTCCTCTCGGGTATGACAAGAGACATGCTCTTTTTATGGTATCAAGCAACCCCTCTCGGATGTAGTACTTAACTACTCATGCATTTTAATCCGATTAGGCATCTAATGCATTACCCTAAGTGCATAAAGTTTGGAGATGAAGAAACTATGCAAACCAACTAAGCTTATCTCTAAGTGATTGTAATTCATAACCCCTACATGCACACCTAGTGTGTTTTCATGCTTTTACATTCAAAGGTTACCAAGCTCTAAGCATTATCATGTCATGGCGAACACACATACGCAAAGTGGTAAATTCTAAGCATATGTATTCAACTCTTGAACTAGCATGTAAGAATGTTAATTAAATTGCATCACATCACATTATAGCATCAATTCATACAAGATTGGTAGGGCTTTCAACCCTAACCCCAACAAGGTACTACTCACTCTAGAGTAAAAGGATAGAGTTGGCTTAGTGGTGTGTCGATTTGTCCCCAAGCTCACATCTTGGTGGTGGTGGTGGTGTTGGTGGTGATGGTGTGATTCCCTCTTCTATTTGCTCTTGAAGATTTGATAATGAAATGTAGTGAAGCTAGAGCTATGTTTTGTGTGAATATGTGGAGTGGATGGAGAAAATGAAAGAGAAAAGAGAATGGAGAAATGATGTAGTAGTGGTGGTGTTAATAGAGGTTTGAGATAAGATGGTGGTGGTGATGGAGGAGATGAAGTTTTGTGGGTGAGGTAGAGGAAGAAGATGAGTTTGGATATTTTGGGAGATGAAAATTCTTTCATTCACTGGGTGAAAACTCACCAAGTGACGTGGCAGCATTACAATCACTTATTTCAGTGTGGACCCAAATCTGACTTAACAGCATTCCCCTCCGTTAACGTTTTTTTTTTTTAAACTTAAGAATTGGTGGGTGGAAGGTAAAAACAAGGGGGTAAATCCTTCTGCCCTTTCAGACCAAAAAATAAAAAATAAAAAAAATCCTTCTGCCCCAAAAGAGGTCTTGATATCTAGTTGATGAAGTTGTCGTGGTCAGCGGTGGTGATGCCAAGAACGTAGATCAAGATGACGAGGCGGTAGACAACGCGGAAGCGGCTCTCGACGCCGACAATGGGCTGGCCGCTAAAGGCGGGGAGTGGATCATCGCCGAGGGGGGCAATGAAGTCAGCGGAGGAGTCAGAGATGGTTTAGGTTTGGTTTGGTGGAGAACACGAAGGGGATAGGCGGCAGGGGTTTGGGTTTGGAAAAAGGGAAACAGAGATGAGATTTGGGTTTTTTTTTTTTTTGCTGAGATGAGATTAGACAAGGCACTGGTCATGGTGATGGAGAGAACATGGCGATGAAGAGAAGGGAAGGAATAGTCGAATAGATATGAGTGGGTTTTAATTTTAGGGTGAGATGAGGTTTGGGTTTGGGTTTGGGGTTGGGTTTGGGTTTGGGTTGCATGAATGCAATTTTTTTCATTTTTCTTTTAAATTTCTTTATATACAATATTTCCAACAAAAATTAGGAAAATTTGATTTCAAATATGAAATATTGATGTTATATTAAATTATATGAGTGGCCTTTAGAAATTAAGATTTAATAAATTAAATAAATAAACGACCATGTTGCCTATATAGATTATATTTTTACATTAAAATAATTTTTAAAAGTTTTGAATCTTTGGAAATCACAATATAGCTCAGTTGCTCACATTATCGAAAACTGTTATGCTCTAGTGAGGAAGTGTTCTATCCACATATTTTAAATTTTTTAGAAATTCATCTCTAGACACGGCTACCTTTATTATGTAGGTAAAATGATACATATAATTCACCACGCGGATCAAAATTCAAACATTATCGAAAATATATGTCAAAAATTGGCGTTACATGGTGGCAATACATGGACTACAAGACAACCGTTAGATTGCTTCAATGTATAACAAGCGGGACAGATGGGCAGAAGCCTATTTTAGGAACCACTTCAATGGTGGTATATGCAGTACTCAAAGATGTGAGGGCATGCATAAGATTATGAAAAAGGGTCTGCTCAATTCCATGAGACTATGTGAGTTTTTACCTAAGGTTGACAACTCAGTTGAACGTCTGCGATATAACCTTTTGCATGATGATTTCAAATCTCTGAACTCTAACTCGGTTATTGGGGACCATATGAGGCCTATTCAAGAGCTGGTTGGGGCAAAGTTCACACATGACATTTTCTCCTTATTAAGGATCATTTATTGTTTGAATCCAAGTTTGTTGTGGTTGATCATTTGGAGTTTGAGAACAGAGCATCTACATTATTTGTGGTGACATAATATGGGAAACCTAAAAGAACATGGCATGTTACGTATCTTCACAACATGCCAATAATTTCATTCATATGTTCATGTCAACTCTTTGAATCAGATGGTATACCTTGTTGCCATATCTCCTCTGTCATGAAAGCAAAACTGATCAACAGTTTTCATGAATCTTTGGTGGCCAAGAGATGGACCAAAGAGGCATCTTCTAAGAAGACAAACCTGATAAGAAGAAGTGGTAACATTCCAGAGGTTGATCTGCAGCATGCAAGATATAGTTAGATGATGTCTAATCACGTGTATGTCGCAAGGCGTCTTTCACTGATGAAGCATATGAAGAAACATGTGAAGCCTTTGACAGATTGGTAATTAGATCTCAGAATTGGAAGGAGGCTGACAACAACACAAATGTTTCAAATGTTGGGTGTCTCCATCCAAATATAATCAGAGATCTTGAACCATGTCGAACAAAAAAGGCTAAAAAAAGTGCTCCGAACATTCTTAGTGAGAAAAGGCAGCCAACAGGTTGGAGATGCAGATTTTATAGTAGACCAGGATATAATGTTAGGACATGTCTGATTCGTTTGAATGATGGCAACACCAATGATGTAAACATTGATCCACAAGGTGTTATGAACGAAGGAGATCAGAGTTTAGTGTTTGCTCACTGAGCGTCTAGCCAATCATTTAGCGCACACACTTCTACTGCCGTTTTTCCACCAAATAACCAATATGATGAGGATTCAGTTTTTCTTGCTCAGACAAACAGCCAACATATAATCCATCATATTGAAGAGGCAAGAACTTTTGATTTCTTTTCAAGGCATCAGAACATATTATCTTCTGTGGTTGGTGAAATTGGAGCATATGAGGAGAGGTACTAATTGTGAATTCGCACCGTAACAATAAATAAGGACCTCCTCAGCCAAGAAAGTCTGTATATATATATAAGTATGTATATATGTATGTATGTATATATAAATTTATATTATATTATTGCTCACAAATTATGTAATCAGTATGCTCAATACCCTAACCATATTCTACTATATTATGCTTTAGGATGTCAGTTGGTGGGTGACTCCATATTAAAGATGAAGCTTGGCAAAAGCAGAGGGAGCTTGCAGCCTGGAATCCATTTCAGTAGAGGAAGCTTGTCTTTTGAGTATAGACTACTACCTAACATTTGTGGTAGTGTCCATTTTGTTATGACAAATTTGTGTTATTTGCTTATTATGGATGTAACATGATCTGTGTTTTTCAAGTTTGGTATTGAACTTTTGAATTTGGAATAATGGTTGATTGTTCACTCATGTATGTGGTATTTGAAAATATGTATGTGCAATCAATGTTCCAACATTGGGGGAACTAGGACTAGTATGCTAGTCAATGTTAGAGTTTAACAATTTCCAGTTTCTTTCACAAAGTTTACATATTCGTTGGATTACTTGGAAATCAATATGTTACCAGACATCTTTACCCATTGCACTAGATATTCTTGTTTTTTCCTCCAATTGTCATACTTTAGGATTCCTGTGAGAAGGTAAAACTATAAAAGTACATGCGAAACATGCATCGGAAAAATTCAAAATCACCATACATATGCTTAATAAAAATCATAATTTTCAAATTCTAAGGTCAATGAACATTATACATCACCCGACCAATTAGAGTTTAACAATAGCATTAACTCTTTAATACTTCAAAAAAAGAAAACAATTTTTCCCACACTCTGGTTCATAGGCCTATAAGCCAAAAACTCGGATGATATCCACAAAAAGTTTTGAATGTTCATCGACCTAATTCTCACCCCCAAGTCATTTAAGTGTAGTCTGAAGACACCAAGTAGACCATAGGAACACTGGTTAACCCCAAACATTCTTGTACCATTTTCTTGATATCTTAGAGCTAATTTCGATGATGGCGGACACACTCAACCACCACACTCGCTCTATGGTTCTTCTGATACATATTGCAAGTGTAATGGAAGGTATTATGTTAACTTCTTGACTTAACAAAGTAAAATCTATAATGATCGAAATGAGAACGTTACCTCTACATCCCATTTTCTTGGATAATGTTGCATGTTTCTTATGACATAAAGTCCGCAATCAAAGTCATTCTTTTGAATCGGGAAGGTATAATCTTTTGTCGCCTAAGGTAAATGATTTGATGTTAATTGCAACTTATGCACAATAAGAGCACGATCATCAAATAAGTGAGAAATATTTAGACCCAAGTTATCGTACCACGAGGATCACGAGCTAGCTAGCAATCCTATAGTCTAGGTCATCAATCACTTATGCAAATATGTACAAAGAGGCTCACACAATGAATTTACAAAGAAATGGTAGAGAATGTGTCATAATGTTTTTGGGGTTTTCAACTAACAAACAAACTAAATAACTAGACATAAAAATAAAATAGATAGATGGATGGGATGCATCACACCAAGGGTCACCAAAGAAATCAATGTTCTCTATCAAAATAAGAATCATATGGCATAATGATGATAAACTCAAAAGATGCTTCAATGTTTTGCCGGATTTTCATTTAGCATTAAGAGACCGAAAATAAAGCTAAATCGATTGTTACACAATAGAAGTTAAACCACAAGTGAAATATGAGGAAGAAAGAACACTTAGGTTTTGACTATCCTATTCTAGCAACCATTACCACAAATAATAAGATCGAAAAGAATACTTGTGATAACGATTACCCTACCCACAATCCCAAATACTATTCCAACAATCAAGGGTAATAATACTCAAAATGGGTGATTGGAAAACCACAATCTTTAGAAATCCAAATGAAAATAGATATATGCAATGGGCAAATTCCACCATACTCATGCCATAACATAAATTGAAATACAAATTCCGCAATTCAATATTCTAATTCCAACACACCAAACATACATTAAGGAGGGGAGATACCTAAATCATACATCTAGAGTGAGGAAATTATAGCAAGAGTACACAAAGCATGTGAATAAACATCAATTTTATTAATTCCTCATCAACACCATACAAATCCAAACTTGAGTTTCAAAACCCTAAAAACCATAAGAGTCACACACAAATACATATCCATACTCATCAACAATACCATAAGAAAGAGATAATAATAGAGAGAAAGAAATGGAGAAAGAAGAGGAAAGAGAGGAGATGTCCATGGAATCAAGGCAAAACTTGTCAATTGCAAATGCTTAAACTTCATGGGTTCTCTTGCTACCCTTATGGAGCCATGGTGGAGAGATGGTGGTCTAGAAACCGGAGCTCCTCCTTGTGCAAGCCTACATGTGAAGAATGGGGGAAGGAGAAGAGAAGAGGAGGAGAGGAGTAGAGAACTCTCCAAATTCGGTCAAAATGAAAGAGAGGAAGACAACTAGGTCTAGAATATGAGAAAAGTGTGTTCAAGTGTGCTTAAATAGCCCCTTGGGTTCAAGGGTCAAGATTAGACTTGAAAACTAGATCCAAGACCTCAAAAACAAGGAGGAAATGGGTAAAATGAAATGACTAAATTTAAATGTAAAACAATTGGGCTTGGGTCTTCATTTGTGAGCTTTTTTGGTCTTGTGCTTTGAACTTTTTGCTCTTGGGTCGAATTGACTCCGTTGACCAAAGGTCAACTCGTTGATTTTTGTCCTCTTGTCAGAAATCACACTTTTGCTCTCAATTGCCTCTTTCTAATGCCTTTTTCCTCTCATGACCATAATTTCCTACAAATGAAGAAAACAAAGTAATACTACAAATAGTGCTTGAGTACTTGCTAATTTCAAAGTAATTAGGTATAGATCGATGCACATGTAAATTGCGTGTGCATTAGTAAAGTAGCAAACTGAAAACCTTCACGCATGTCCAACTTAATTTCATCTTCAAATACCAAGTCCAGCAACTTGAGCTGCAATAAGTCATTTACGTTTCATTCATTTAACGTAACTTCATCATATATGAATGAACTGAATGAATATCACTAATATTTTCTGTCCTATAGCAACTTCATAAATATATTTACTTTTAGAATCTAAGAGAAAGATTTTACCACTCTTCTTGCATGCTCTATACGAATAGCCTCTCTTGTAGTATTCGGAAAATTGTCAGCTATGATAACATCACCACTTTGCGACGGACCAGCAACAAAAACCAGTGGCTAAGATTGGCAGTAATCTTGTCATGCATAGGAATGAATATATGCTATCATTATTTTAAACATGGTTATGTTATCAGATAGAAAATACAGATTTTAGCCAATATACATTATTGATTTGAAGGACATTACAATACCTGACTTGCTTCTTTGATCCTTCAGCTAAATTTGTCTAGTTTGCTTAGTGAAAATGTATTCTTAATCCAAAGTTCATTACTCATCATTGTGTGAGGAACTGTTACACTGACTTGTAACATATTTTTCAACCACAGTCATTTGCGTATTTACTAGCTATTTCTTCACACACACACATATATGAACTTAACTAAAGTTGTTCATACAGCAAAGAACGTAGGGAAAAATCATTTGATTGAATTGTGCTCATTTAGATAGCTTACAAACATGTTTATTACTTAGGTTTTATGCAAAATAGTTAAAACATAATGTTAATATCATAAATCTCATAACACAATGTCACGACCATGTTCGTTCCTCGGATCGTGTACTATTTCCAACACAATGCGATTACGGTGCTCCTCATATATGAACTGTCATAAATTGAAAACGTATATCATACATTTGCATAATGTAGTAGAAGGAAATAGAAATAACTTGAAAGTTACTAACCCCTATTGACCATGTCTCAAGATAGTGTTGCATGTGCCTAATGACAAATAGCCCACTATCATATTTTGTGCATTTGTGGGGTTTGTTTCGGCCAAGGTAACTGAGAAGGACGAAAAAAAGCAGTACGCATTGCTGAACATGGTCATTTCTAATGAAAACATTTTCTGTACCAGTGTCATCACTACAACATACATAATCATTTCCAAGGGCGAGATTTGGTCGGAAAAGCCGTTTGTCGTCAGAAATAACATTTTCCGACGAACAGGGGCCATCGAAAAAAGTCCGGTTGGAAAAAGTCTTTTACCGACGAACCCTCGGAAAATGTCATTATTTCTGACAAAGTTTTGCGGTCACAAATAGGTTTCATTGGTCGGAAATTGTGCTCCACTGACGACGCCAAATATTATTTCTGATGAAGAATGTTGTCGGAAATAATTTTTGCTCGTCAGCAATGAGTACTTTTCGATGGCCATGTTTTCCTCAGAAATGAATATTTCTTTGTCGGAAATGGTGATCTATTATTTCCGTGAGTGAAACGGTCAGAAAAGATTTGTCGGAATTTTTTCCAAACCAGCTTATTTATTCGTTGAAAATTTGTGAGGAAATATTTGTTTTCCCTCCCATTCAATGGAACCTATAAACTTAATTGTAAGAACTGGTTGGATGATGATAATTATTTTATTAAACATCAAAGAAGAAAAGTATAATTTCAGCAATATATCAAACTGTATTACAAGAAACATAACTAAGATATTTCAAAACCAGTATATCCTTAAGCAAGAAAGACAAATAAGTTAAACTACTAAAACATGATCTTCATCAGCAAGCAAGAAGACAATTTTTTAAGTGCGGCTGTAAAACACCTCATGAAAGTTGGCATAACAATTCGCACCATCTTCATCAGCATCATCTCCATCAGTCTCATCTTCATCAGCGCCATATCTATCAATATCATCATCTTCATCAACACCATCTCCATAAGTATCATCTCCATTAGTATCATCTCCATCAATACCATCTTCATCATGGAGTGCACCTGAATTCGTTGCAATAATATTATCTTTTTGAAGAAAAAAGAAATAATTAAACACAGAATTTAGAATGAAAAATAAGAGCTAAATCATGCTATAAATAGCATAAACACAACAACATTCAAATATTCAATAAGGTAGAGATCATACCACATAATGCGAGTCTTGCACTTTTAGAATTGTCAGAGCTATGAGGCAGCAAATTTTGAACAACTTGAGTCAATTTCTCTAATTTATCTTTCAGAGTTTCTACTTCGCCTTTCACTGTCTCATAATTTTCTTTTAGTTCCAAAAACATGCAAGCTTATTACAAGTTTGGTTATATGAATTGATATCTTTGAGTTTGGCCCCAGCACCTAACCCAAGTACACGGCCATGACTATACGTCTATACTCACGAATGACTTTCTCATATATCTCCCAAAGTTCATCAACTTCACCAAACACCTCTTCCATTCGATCCCTCCTCTCAATAAGATCCTCCTGCAAACAATAGTTTGTAAATTTACTCTATGTAAAAATAATCACAATTTAATATGAATAGAGTATCAGGTATGGAAACATACATAAATTTCCTTAGCCTTCTCACTTTTCCAATGTTCTTCTTTACTGTCCTTTGCTTTACTTATATGGAACTTTCTCCAACACACTATTGGGCTAGGTTCAACTCCATTCCGATCAAGCTATCAGATCGAAGAAAATGTGTTTTAGAAAGATTAATATATAAGTAATTTATTTTCAAGTTAAATAAGTTCTACGTTAAACAATAGATTATTCAAATTGAATCAGTAACTTATATAGAATAACCAACTCCAAATTTATATTTCTTACCTCCTCTTTACGCCATTTGCCATTAGGACCGAACCTGCTGTGTGAACAATTGTTGATTGATCCCGATTACTTTTGTTCTTTCACTAATCTTCTACAAAATATATCAATCAATAAGAAAAGGTTCAAAGGATTTTAAAACTGGAAAAATGGAGTATACTTAGTTGCCTGCCATTCAGGATCGAACCATGCTTCAACAATTTAGGCCACACGATTCTATTTATACTTTTCGGACAATGAGAATAACGAGCTACAAGAGTTTTATATGTTCTAAAAACGTTGTTCCTTATTACGCTCATCCAGTCGGATATCGGATTTCGACATGCTTTTCAAATGCTTTCCTTACATCTTCTTCAGAGCATAAGAATTTAAAGTTACATTCTTTTCAGCGGTCATATAGCCTATTCAAGCACCCCCCCCCCTTTTCTTTTTTGTATTCGGGCCATGTTACAAGTGTCTTCTTCAGCTCTTGCTTGAAGAGTGGTAATATTACACATGTTACAAAAGGGGTTATGATCTTGGAAACAACACCGTCATTTATTTTGAACAAGTATTAATGTCTTTGTGCCGTATTTATATATAAAAAGAAAAACCATTAAGTTTGGATAATAAGAACATATATGTAATTATTGATTACCTTCCATCATGTATATGAGCTGGCATGCCATGTCCCTTTTCACCCTTAGCTTCCCCTCTACCTTTCTTCTTAGGAGGACTTGAAGCTGACAAAAAGATGATTATAATATATAACTTGGAGTAAAATAGAAAGGCCAAGCAAAATTATTAATACCATTTGAAGCACACACATTACAAGTTGCATTTGAAGGTTGAGACTCAGACCTGGCCTCTTCAGTTTCATGTTCTTCCTTATTATTAGGTGTAATATTTTTTGTGCTTAATTGCCTTATGTGACTCTTTGCTTGCTTTGCATTGACTAGATATTTATTGAAAGACATGAGTTATTATATGAAAGAACATATAAGACTGTCTTTCCTATCAACTTGACAAAAAAAGAAACAAAAAAGTGTAGTCAAAACATGACATACCAGTCTCTTGTGTTCCACTAACATTGAGTGATGTAGAGCCATCTTGTGCTTTGCTAAATGCATTTTAGTGAACTGTAGTTTTTTTTTACCATAACTAGCACATAGTTCATTACAAATACAAATATTGTTATAGAATATTATCAGGAGTAGTTTTAGTACTAAAGGAAACAGAGTACCGGTTTGTTCTCTTGCTTTATTTGTAGAGATATCTTCGGTTCTAGTGATTGTCATCTTGCGACTTGTTGCTTTCTTTGTCGACATAGCTATAAGACACATTCATTACTAAAATAGATAAAAAGAACCTTAAATAATTTTTCATAAAACTAACGGTAGAAAATAAAAATATGACACACTTGAGTGCAACTGGAATTGAAAATAAAAAATTCATAACATCAATCAATCATAGCAAAATCACATGAACGTTTTTTAAAACTCTATTCCAAATCTTCATTTGGTTATCATGTGTAACCATGTTGAGCTTCTTCTTCTTGAGAACATCCCCTTCATTTGTAGGCATCTCAAAAACCTAGGTTTTGTTTCCACCTAAGGAGGGGCGCTAACCATGTGTTACAGGCCGCAGAAGTGAAATGCCATTATTATCAATGATTATTGAGTTGATCCCCCGTTCCCATCTTTCAAAGAATAAAAAGTGTGACTCCATGTACTATTTTTGATTTCCTAAATATAATACACTTGAGTGGCATGGTCAGCTAGCACAAATGGTTTATCAGAATTCAGCGTGGCTCGCATATTGACACTTATTATCCCATAACTATTCACCTTATAACCAATCTGTTCTGTTGTCGTGTCATACCAATGACAATTGAACAAGACAACCCTATTCTCTTTTGTATACTGTAACTCAATGATGTCTTTCATCTTTCCATACCAAAGCACACATCCTTCAGTTTGGTCCTCTCCCTTCACCATAACTCTATCATTTTATGTTTGTTTTGCCTCATCACGTGACGATGTGTGGAACCTAAATCCATGCACGTTGTAGATAGGATAATGTTTGGCTCGGAGTTCAGGACTATTAGCCACAGACATCATATGCTCATTGACTTCCCCATCCTCGTGCAATTGCTCACTCTACAATAAATTTAAATAAAGACTTATTAATCAAATAAAGAAAATATAAATTGTTGCTAACAAATCATCTTTACTCTCCTAGAGAACCAATCGAAAAAATCCTTTTTATGCAACTTCTCCACATCATCATCACTATGCTGCATGCGAAGAATGTCCTTATGCTCTCTGCACAGACAATAATGTTTAAAAGCTAACATAGTTACTATATGTATTTTGAAAGCATTTAGTTGAAGTGTAAAGTGGTTACTTTACAAAGGTTTCAGCCTCCTGACAGTTCGTTAACACAAAATGGTGGGCAACCTTTGAATACTCCTTTTTCCAAAGCTTGACTAGGTAGTGAGAAAATCGATAACCGAGATGAATCAGTTACCTCTTGACCCCATCATGGTTGTTTTCTTCTCTATTGAATTTAGTTTCGATTTGGTTCAGATAACATGAGCAAAATGTTAGACATTCATCTGCCAAGTAGTCTTCCGCAATAGACCCGTCTAGACGAACCTTATTATAACATAAGTCTTCAACTTATATAAATACCTGTAATACAAACATTATAGGGGAATGAAAAATCAATGAAACTAAAATTAAAAACAAAAACATATAGATAAACATTTAGTACATTTCTATGGGATACATCCACCTATATTGCACTGGACCAGCGATTCTTGCCTCCCAAGCCATGTGAATAGGTAAATGAACCATGATGTCAAAAAATACATATGGGAATACTTTCTCTAACTTGCAAAGAGTTATGATAACATTTTTCTCAACAAGTTCTAAATCTTCTACTCTCAGTTCTTTAGCACATAACTCTTTAAAAAATTTAAAAAGCTCGATTATAGCTTCTCGAGGCTCTTTAGGCAATAACTCTCGCACCACAAGAGGAAGCAATGTCTCTAAGAAAACATGACAATCATGAGTTTTTAACCCAGACTACAGCCTAATGTAGTCACGCACCTAGATATATTGGAGGAGTATCCATCTGGGACTTTAAGTTTCAGCAACTATTGACATAAGGCTCTGATAACTTCAACAGACAATGTTTAAGGGGTTGCATCATAAACTAGCTTTCCATCCTCTTCTCTCGGATGTAAGTTTGGCCTTATACCCATTTCTTGCATATCTAGACGCGCATTTAGAGAATTCTTAGTTCTACCATCAATATCCATGATTGTACCAATGATACTGTCAAAAATATTTTTCTCAATGTGTATAACATCCAAATTGTGCCACAGTAACAGCGTTTTCCTGTAAGGCAACTGAAAAAATATGCTATATTTTTAATTTCCAATTATGAGGCTTTCCAAACCTGGGTATAATTTGAATCTTCAAATGCTTATCGAGTTTTATTTTTCTTAATTTTTGAAGCTCCTTGGCAACAATGTTCATCACCTGAGGGTCTCTTAGGTGCAACCATTTTCTCCACTGTATTATCAAAATCTCTTTTTTTCTCACGCTATGGATGGTTTCAAAAGAAATGTCGACATAAATAAATAAAGCACTAAAGATATCAAGTAACTAAACAACGATTATATAGCTCGTTTAAAATGCTACTACCACATCTCTTGCATGATGCATTCTTCGAGCCACCGAGTTTGCATCAGGTAAGCTGTCCACAATAACACGGTCTGATTGTCGAGGTTAATGACCAACAAAAACCAATGAACATCAATATTATCACGCAGTGGGTTGAATATCTGCATCATTTAGCAATAAGGTGACTATTACGTTATGAATCAACTATGGTAATATACAACTAAGTTAGTGCCAACTTTGTTTTTTTTAATTTATTTTTATTATTACCTTAGAACACATGGAGACAGCGATGAAACCTCTTTAGGCCACACATGCTAATGGTATATTCAAGCCATAGATATTGGCTAGATGACTCTTCGTTACACCTAGCCCGTTCATGTCATACAACAAGGTAAGTGACAACTACAAACTGTTGCAAACCATACCATATTTGATCAAAGCACACACATAAATGACAGTAATATACCTCGAAAAAGGTAGGCATAACCAGCAATCAGAGTCCTCCTCATTAAATACGCCGCACGTATGTTTATAAATTGAATTACAAACTAGTCTCCAATTTGTACCTCATAACTATCTCTCACCTTACAATTCAACGGTGTTGCCGGCGATAGACACTGAAAATCAACTCTTGTGACGGCAAATTCACCATATCAGACAATTTCTTCATGGCGTGCAAAAACAATGATGGGCATAAACTTTGTTTAATGGTTTAAAATATATATATATATATATATAGTATTTCTCGATCTATAATAATTTGCTGTATTTTTTTCTCCAACATGTATAAGAAAATAAATTTCTATTACCTCCATCTGCCTTCTCCTACACTAAATTTACGAAATCGGAACTTGAATAGATCAACATTCTTCCTCGAAATCAAACCGGTAATTGCAAATCGACCAGATTTTCGCTTGTTGTTTTGTTGTTTCTATTTACAACCTTTATTCTTTAACTGTTTCATCTCTATATCATCCACCACATGTTTAACATGCTGTAGTCATAATACTGTAAAACTTGTTACAAAATTTTTCAAACTATCTCACAACTAAACCACCTCGACAAAAAAAAATCATGATAATTATTGTAAAGCTGTGCATTTCTACATACCTCCTCAAGTTGTGTGCTTCTAAGTTTCCCTCCCTAAGACGAGTTACCTCAGCAACCCTTAACTCAATACCTTGGGACTCAGAAATATCTTCATTCGATAAGAGTCGCCTTGTAATGCATCTGAAGATGAAATATCTGCCACTTCATGTTTCGGCTGCATCCTCACCGTTTTCTTAGGTAAATCTTACACAATTATAACAATTCATATGCTCATACAGTTATAACAATAGAGAATGTAATGAAACATAAGCTTCTGGGTCTAGTGAAGTGTCAACCCAGTTACACATTGAAATTCCTTTTTCTTTTTTTTTTAATTTTCTACTTACAAAAGAAAGACAACCCACTTGTTAAGTAATACCTTTTTTCTGAAACCTAATATCAAATTCTATTGATTCACTGAACTTTCCAAGACCATATTATATATTCACTTTTTCGCTCTCCAATCTATGAATTAGTAAGCACAGTACGCATTAGCAGGCTAAAATATAGATCAATGGGCATCCTTTGCTTCTACAAAGCATTAAATATAATCACCCATCAAATACAGATTTGTGATATAAGCCTACATATTACTTACATGTAGTTGACATGGACAACATCCCCTCCTTTTGATTCCGGTGACCTCAATTTGGGATTCATCTCAGATACGTTTCATTTTGAAAGTATTGTGATTATGACTGCTCACTTCGAGTGATTCCAACTTTCGAAATGACTGAAATCAACAAAAATCCACCTTACCCATTAGAATTTCATGACTAGATTCCAACTTTCGGGTGATTCACCTAGAATTGAAACCCAAAATCTCAACATTTGAAAATTGACTCTAGAGAGGATGAATTTCGGACGACCCTCGACAATTGCCGACCCCCTCTAACTTCGATATGTTGCCCAAATTCGATAGGTTGCCCTGAAGGTTCCTCTGCTATGCTTTTTTCTGTTTGTTTTCTATCGTGAGAATCTACCCCCCCCCCCCCATGTTGGTTTCGCTATTGAACTGAAGACCTCTTAGTTATTGTTTATGCGTAGTCTTGGGTGCCGTTAAGCTTAAACTTATTTCTTAGTTCACGATCCTCTTGATACCTACACAAGCGCACACGTTAGAGGCCACGACTAGAGTTGCCAATCCATGACTCTCTAAGCAAATGCATCGCACATGTAAATGACAAAGGGAAAATGAGATGTTTTACCTCCTAATTATGCCCTATCGCCTTTGGCTTTCACTTTTCTCCTGCATCTGTAAAAGGCAAGACTCTGATTTCTATCTTATTCAAGTCCTTCTCTTTTGAAACATAAGTAGTCTCATATCAAGAAAATAAAAACTTCAATCTTTCTCTGATCCCAATCACAATTGGTCAAAAAACTTCAAGTTTCCAATTTACCTTGATCACAGCTCAATCTTAACCACAATGCTAATAACAAACCATAAAATTCCAATACGATTTGATAATATACCTTTGATGATTTCAACAGTTTTTGGAACCAATCGAAGCTTGAAAAACTATTACGTCAGCAACCTTCTAAGGTTAGTAAGCTTTAGTAAACCTCTATTCATGCTTGAAGATGCCGAAAACGAACCTAGAAGAGCTAGAATGTCACCGGTGATGACAACTTCAACGAGGACGAAATCAACCCAAAAATACACTTCGGCAAAACTTAATCAACCCAGAAAGGTCGGTATCAGCAAAAAACTCATAAAACTACTCGTACATTGTCGTATCGTCGCTAGAGAATTTCTAGCCAAGTCATTGTTGCAATGGCAGGTTAGAGAGAACCCAAAGCTCCTCTTGGTTTCTAGAGAGAGAAGCGAAGTTACAAGGTTTGATGCAGCCTGCATTGCAGACAACTATCTATTTCGTCTGGATGGTCGAAAGAGCAAGGGTCGTAACTGATATGTTAAATGCATTTAATGTTTTGTCTTAATTAGCTGAGTCTTTTATTTTCCTCTAAATCAGTTGTGGTTTACTGGAAGCTTTAAAGCTTCTGTAACTGATTTAGATTTCTGTTTAAAAGCTATGGTATAGCTTTTGGTATGTAGTTTTTTTGGGAGATTAAAATAAACAGAGAAACTTTCTCTTCTATCAACTTGGTATTCCTTAGGAATCAACAAGGCATAGTTCTCTTATTCTTGGCTATTCTTTTCTGTGAGAATCAACAAGAGTAAGAATCAACTCTATTTCATAGAGTTGTCATCTTTCCTATCACGCACGCTGTCAGTTGGTATCCAGAGCTCAGGCCATTATGCCTCCAAGGAGGGGACGTGGAGGAGCGACTCAGGGACGTGGCAACGATGAAGAGATTGAGCGTTTGGCTCAGCAAGTTGAGCGCCTCACCCAACAGGTGGAGGCCTTAGTTGTTCAGCAACAACATGATGAAGATGAATTTGATGACGAAATCAATCCTTTCAGTGAAGAAGGTGAGAGAGGAGAGCGGAGGCTGGTTCAGAATGTTGATACAAGGCGATGGGAGACGGGCATGAGGATTGACATTCCTGAATTCCACGGCAGTCTTCAGCCTGAGGAATTCGTGGATTGGCTAAATTCTGTGGAGGAGGTTTTGGAGTCAAGGGGGTTCCTGAAGACAGAATAGTGTCACTTGTAGCTACCAGATTTCGTGGGCGTGCCTCAGCTTGGTGGCGACAATTGAAAGCAACTCGTTCGCGACAAGGCAAAAATAAGATCACAGTGTGGGAGAAAATGAAGAAGCACATGCGCAGCTCTTTCCTACCACCCAACTACTCTAGGTTGATCTATCAGCAGCTGCAAAATCTGAAGCAAGGAAACCGAACAGTGACGGAGTATACCACCGAATTCTATCATTTGATAGCTCGTTGCGACCTTGGGGAAACAGATGAGCAGCTGGTGTCAAGGTATATTGGAGGTCTCCGTACCGAGTTTCAAGATACATTAAATTTGCTAGATCCATTTACTGTGGCAGAAGCACAACAACGAGCCCTACAGTTGGAGAAGCAAATCGCTCGAAAAACAGGCAGAGGTGGGACCTGGTCCCCTAGCAGTCCAAGTAATCGAGGTGCTGTCAGCAACTCAGCCCCTAGCCGCACTTCCGCTTCACAAGTTCAGAATGTGAAACCGCACATGAGCGAACCTCCAGCCAAAATACAAGATGTGGGGGTTGGACGTACTGGAACTCGCTGTTTCAAATGTGGTGAGTCTGGACACCGGATGGCTGATTGCAAGAAAGAAGGAAGGGCTGGTAAGGGCTTGTTCATTGAGAATGAAGAAAATTCACTACAAGAGTATACTGATTTCGCACAGGCTCCTATTTATGATGACTATGGTGGGGATGATGATGTTTATGAGGAGTTTGTGAAGGGTGATGAAGGGCCGATGCTTGTTGTACAAAGGGCATGTTTTACCCCTCGAGAAGTAGAAGGTAGTGATGGGTGGCTTCGCAATAATATTTTTCAGTCCACTTGTACAATTGGTGGAAAGGTGTGTAGGTTGGTAATAGACCCAGGCAGCTGCGAAAATGTTATCTCTGAGGAAGCAGTTACCAAGCTATGCTTGGAGACACAACAACACCCTCATCCATATAAGCTTTCATGGCTGCAGAAGGCTAATGATGTGAAAGTTTCAAAGAGGGCTCTTGTTCCTTTCTCTATTGGTACAAGCTACAAAGATAAGGTGTGGTGTGATGTCGTGCCGATGGATGCTTGCCATATTCTTTTGGGACGACCGTGGGAGTATGATAGACATGTGACACATGATGGACGGAAGAACACATACAGCTTCATGTTCAATAATACTAAAATCACTCTCCTTCCAACTCGGGAACAAGTCCCAAAGCCAACCCATGGAAAGTCTTCGATGATTTTATTATCAATGAAGAAATTCGTGGGAGAAATTCATGAAACCGGGGTGGTCTACTTGTTGGTTGGTAAAGAGAAATCCAGTGATTTGTCTCCTGTCCCTGTCCCTGTACAAGCTTTACTAGAGGAGTTTCAAGATGTCTTTCCTGAAGAAATGCCGGCAGGACTGCCACCTTCTCGTAACATCCAACACAGAATTGATTTGGTCCCTAGAGCAGCCTTACCAAATAAGGCGCATTATCGGATGAGCCCCAAAGAACATGAAGAACTGAGACGACAAGTAGAGGAGTTATTGGCAAGAGGATACATCAGGGAAAGCATGAGTCCTTGTTCAGTTCCGGCCTTAATTACGCCAAAAAAAGATGGGACATGGCGCATGTGTATAGACAGCAGAGCCATTAATAAAATCACGGTACGTTACCGTTTTCCCATTCCTCGTTTGGATGACTTGCTAGATCAATTGTCAGGTGCTACTATTTTCAGCAAGTTAGACCTTAAAAGTGGGTATCACCAAATTCGGATCAAAGATGGGGACGAGTGGAAAACAGCCTTTAAAACTCGTGAAGGCTTATACGAATGGTTGGTCATGCCTTTTGGCCTCTCTAATGCTCCTAGTACTTTTATGCGGGCGATGAATGAGTTGCTTCGACGGTTTATTGGAAAGTGTGTGGTGGTTTACTTTGATGACATCCTTATTTACAGCCCTAGCATTGAATTGCACCTACAACATCTAAGAGAAGTCCTAGAAGTCTTGAGAAAGGAGAAGTTTTATGCAGCAGTGAAGAAGTGTTCTTTTATGACTGACAAGGTGTTGTTCCTTGGCTATGTGGTGTCAAAAGATGGGATTCTTGTAGACCAGTCCAAAGTGGAAGCAATCAAGAGTTGGCCGATGCCGAGAAGTCTACAAGAAGTCAGAAGTTTTCATGGGTTAGTATCTTTCTATAGACGCTTTATACAAAACTTCAGTTCTATTATGGCGCCTATAACCGATTGTATGAAGAGTGGGAAATTCAGTTGGACTGAGGAGGCCACTGTAGCTTTTCAAGCCATTAAGGAGAAGCTTGTTACTGCCCCTGTTTTGACACTGCCGGACTTTAACAAACCATTTGAATTGCATTGTGATGCATCCAAAGTCGGCATTGGGGCTGTTTTAAGCCAAGAGGGGCGACCAGTAGCTTTTTACAGTGAAAAGCTAAATGGCTCCAAGGTGAACTATAGCACATATGATGTGGAGTTTTATGCTGTTGTTCAAGCCCTCAAGTATTGGCGTTCTTATTTAGCTCATAATGAGTTTATCTTATATTCTGATCATGAGGCTTTAAAACATCTCCATGCACAAGATAAGCTCTCTGCTAGGCATGCTAAATGGGCATCATATTTGCAGCAGTTTACATTTGTGATTAAGCACAAATCTGGTGCCTTGAATAAAGTGGCGGATGCTCTTAGTAGGCGAGCGAATTTTCTCACCACCATGAATACTCAGGTGCTTGGGTTTGATTCATTGCGTGACTTATTATCTACAGATTCCTATTTTGGACCTATATTGAAGGATGTGGAATCAGGCCTACGATCTGACTTTATCCTTCATGATGGCTTTTTATTCAAAGAAAATCGATTGTGCATTCCAATGTCCAGTTTGCGTTTGAAGATCATTAGTGAGTTGCATAATGAAGGTCATATGGGGAGAGATAAGACATTGCAGCTGGTGATGAATTCATATCATTGGCCAACCCTACGACGTGAAGTCACTAAATTTGTTGAAGGTTGTAGGGTGTGTCAATTATCCAAAGGTGTAGCAACTAATGCTGGCTTGTACATGCCATTACCAGTTCCTGAACGACCCTGGGAGCATGTCAGCATGGACTTTGTGTTGGGACTTCCTCGCACTCAGCGAGGTAAGGACTCCATTTGTGTGGTGGTTGATCGGTTTTCAAAAATGGCACACTTTATTCCATGTAAGAAGACCACAGATGCTGTTAATGTGGCACTGCTTTTCTTTCAAGAGGTATATCGACTTCATGGATTGCCAAAATCCATTATTTCTGACAGAGACACTAAATTTCTTAGCCATTTTTGGCGGTGCTTGTGGAAGCTTGTCAACACAAAACTTAATTACAGCAGTGCCTATCACCCTCAAACCGATGGACAAACTGAAGTTGTCAACCGGTCGCTTGGTAATCTGCTGCGGAGTTTGGTAGGAGACAATCTCAAGTCTTGGGATCAGAAGTTAAGTCAGGCTGAATTTGCTTTCAACCATTCTGTCAACCGGAGCACTGGATTCAGCCCATTCTTCATCACTTATGGCTATAACCCAAGGTCGCCTCTAGACCTTGCTCCTACTCCGAACCTGCAGCATGCTCATGTGAAGGCTGAAGATTTTGTGGCTAACCTCCAACAAATCCATACCACAACAAGGCAGCGACTTGAGGACGCCAATACAAAGTATAAGCAAGCAGCTGATTTGAAACGGCGACATGTGGAATTTGAGGTTGGTGATTTTGTATGGGCAGTGTTGACAAAAGATCGGTTTTCAGTTGGGAGTACAACAAGTTGGCTGCCAGAAAGGTTGGACCTGTGCAAGTTATAGAGAAGATAAATCCAAATGCATATCGTTTGAAGCTTCCCAGTCACATCCGCACTGCTGATGTGTTCAATGTTAAGCATCTATCACCTTACCGTGGTGACAATAGTGAGGAAGAAGAAGTCAATTCGAGGGCGAATTTTTCGCACCCTGGGGAGGATGATGCAGCCTGCATTGCAGACAACTATCTATTTCGTCTGGATGGTCGAAAGAGCAAGGGTCGTAACTGATATGTTAAATGCATTTAATGTTTTGTCTTAATTAGCTGAGTCTTTTATTTTCCTCTAAATCAGTTGTGGTTTACTGGAAGCTTTAAAGCTTCTGTAACTGATTTAGATTTCTGTTAAAAGCTATGGTATAGCTTTTGGTATGTAGTTTTTTTGGGAGATTAAAATAAACAGAGAAACTTTCTCTTCTATCAACTTGGTATTCCTTAGGAATCAACAAGGCATAGTTCTCTTATTCTTGGCTATTCTTTTCTGTGAGAATCAACAAGAGTAAGAATCAACTCTATTTCATAGAGTTGTCATCTTTCCTATCACGCACGCTGTCAAGGTTGAAAATGGGAAGAACAAAAATGTAGTGGATACGACAAAAGGATTAAGCTACTTTAATTACATGGATTGCACCAAATTGATCGATATGCGCAAGAGATAAAAGCTGTCATTAGGCTTTGTCGACCAGGCTTTAGTCTAGAAATAAGAGATGGGGTGCATCAATTTCAGGCTGACGAAAATGCATCTTCTAGTGCACTTGCTCTAAGTAGGCATCTTCGGGTGCACTTCCAAAAGACATCTTCTTGATTACCTTCACAATAAAGAATCCAATGAAAACATCTCCATCAAAAGTTCAAAACAATTTAACTTTGTATGAACAACCAACTCTCATATTTTTTTTTCATATGTGAGTAATTATTCTTTGTACCCGGAACACCACGTGACACTGTCATGTGGAGTACTGGCCAATTGTATAACTCAGCAGAGATGAAAAAAAAGTAATTAAATACATCAATAAGAGATAATGATATTGTCTCTCTATCATCTCTCTCATATTCTTAGTTTATAACAAATTAAAAGGGAATATAATACATGTGGTATTCCGGACACAAATAATAATTTTCCTTATCCACCGTAAAACTTGAAGAACCTTTATCACCTACCACCTCCACGTGGATAAATTTGAAAGGAGTGAGTCGTCCAAAACTTACTTTACTTCTAAATTTTCTTAAATTTTTTTAATTTTGTTAATTACCAAAATACCTTTACATTCTGAAATTTATTTACAAGAGAACTTCTGATTAAAAGGATGTTTATGTCTTTTCCAAACCTATTCTGCCAAGAATACCCAAACATCACAAAGAAAACCAAGACAAAACCCAGTTGTCCTCCACCGTCTGCAAAACAAAGGGTTTCAGAGATGGAGGTGGAGTTCGAAGCTCGAGTGAAGCCTCTGGAGTACAAAGTGAAGGCAATGTCACGTGAGTCCCCGTCGCAGAAAGCCGGTCACGTGCTCGACGCCGACCTCCGCTCTCACTGGTCCACCGCCACCAACACCAAGGAGTGGATCCTCCTCGAACTCAACGTAACTCTAAATCCCTAACCCCTCTTCTAAACCCTAAATCAACTCAATTTTCTGATTTCAATTTCTTTCTCTGTAGGAGCCTTGCTTGTTATCTCACATCAGAATCTACAACAAGTCCGTCCTCGAATGGGAAATCTCCGTCGGCTTGCGTTACAAGGTCACTCAATCTCTTCCAATTTCATTTGCTTTCCACAATTCTAACCTAGCATCACTGATTGCCTATGTTTTCGGTTTCGTTCTGTTCGAATTTGTGTGCTTAAAAATCATTATATTGTGATGCTTTTGGTTTTCAAAACAGCCAGAGACATTTGTGAAGGTTCGGCCACGCTGTGAAGCGCCGCGGCGGGATATGGTGTATCCTACAAACTACACCCCGTGCCGCTATGTTCGGATATCTTGCTTGAGGGGGAATCCCATTGCCATTTTCTTCATACAGGTAATTGAACTGTTTCTGTTACTTTGCTCACTCCGTCGGTCGGTCTTGGCATGTAATGTGAATGAACTGGGCAAGAATTGATTTTATGTAGACAAGAGTATTGCTCTCCATTCCACATGCTGTTGGGACCTCAAAATTGAACATAAGTCCCTATATATTTTATGGCTCTTTGGTTGGTTTTGCTGAGAAATATCATTAATAACATCTTTTATATTTAGTGGCACTAAAGTATTCTTTTTGGCCTTGCAGCTTATTGGGGTTTCAGTAACTGGACTGGAACCAGAATTTCAACCAGTTGTTAATCACTTATTGCCATCAATTATATCTCACAAACAAGATGCCAATGATATGCATCTTCAGGTGGATGACCATTCTATCTATCCTGTTTTCTTTACCCTGTTCTTATTTTCATATCACTATCTCCTTTTTCTGATGCCTACTAGTTTGTAGTTGCTTAAAGACATGGCAAGTCGATTGCTTGTGTTCCTTCCCCAACTTGAGGTATATATATATTTTTTTTAACGATCAGTATTTTATTTCTCTTTTGTCAGCTTTAGTCACTGTTTATTCTGTTTGGGTTTCCCCCTTATCTTTATTCATCTTCTTTCCTATCAGTTGTTGGCCTTGTTTATGTACCTTTTGTTTGGAACTGTGCAGGCCGATCTCAATAGTTTCGCGGATGCTGCTGAACCGAACTTGCACTTTCTTGCTATGCTTGCTGGCCCATTTTATCCAATACTGGATCTTGGGAAAGAAAGGCATGTACTTGCTTTATATCTTCCTCACTGCGCTTTCCCAAATTCAGCTTTCAATGATTGCATGGTTGTTATTGATGATGTCTAGGATTGTATGCACTAGTTTATAGTGCTTTTACAACTCAATTGCTTGATTATTTTGAGCAGAAGTGATTATATATGATATTTTACATTAAGATTTTCTTTTATGCATCCTATCTAAGAGTAGTTCATAAGTTTACTACAATTTCAAAGTATTCTAGACTGTCTTGGCTTTATTCAATTCTGCTTCTTATAAGAGCTAATTATTTGATTTATTGGACTAGACAAATGCTCAGTCCTTAAATGGGAAACTTCTTTTAGTATCAAATCTTGTAATTTTCTTCCTATCTTTTCCAGCTTATTGATCTGCCATTGCTCCCTTATCATCGTGTGAAGGATATAGATTAGGTCAATCCTGCACCTTTACTAAATTACTTTGCTGCAAAATCAAGGAAATAGAGACTCGTGCAGAAGTTCTGAAGGGGCTAAATAGTGGTTTACATGCTTAAGAGTTGGTTTATAAGAAGTCGGGTTTATGTGGGACATATGATAAAAGGTTATTCTAGGCACTTTATAGGGTTACAGGGAAAGTGGTGTTAGGCCCTTTAGGGTTATAAGGAAATTAATTGCTATCACAAATGGAATCTATTCTGTCTGGTATTCGAATTATATGATGTTATAGAAGTGTTGCATTTTCTTAGGTAGGATCCACCTGTTTATTAAGGGAAAAAATGTACAGGTCAGCGGCGGAGAAGAACATGATACTTAGAAATTATCCTAAAAAAATCTGTGAAACCCCTGAAACTAGTGCTAGTAGCCTAGTGCTACAAGTTTTCTCATCTGTGTTCTACAAAACAAGGGTTATTTGCTTGCTAAATGTCAGTCTACCGATACCAGAAGCTTCCTTCAGTTCTGTCAATCTTTTCAAGTAGATGTCATGAGACGAGTTCTTCTAAGTTCATGCAGTCCTCTCAAATAACTAATGACAGACTATAATGAAGCGTATTATAAATCATTTTTGGCATTTTATCTTCTTCCATGAGTAGAGTGCCATTAAATAATTATCTCCAATGGCACAACAATTTGCTAGCAGAAATAGTAAGGCCTATGGTTTTCTTCCTTGTGGTATTTAGTTTGAATCCCCTTTGCAGTATCTCCTAGCTATTTGCTAGTGTTTCCTTCCTCCTGGAGGCCCCAGTTTTGAGCCCGGGTCCACGGAGCAGGTTGGGGTATTTCTAGCTATTAAAGAATGAATGGCACTATGAATGAAGTCATACCTTAACGAATTACTTAACATCACATGTGCCTATATTGACTGCGATCATCTTGTTTTGAGGATTAATCATTTGAAGCATTCCACTGTTTTCCTGTTAGTTTTAAGTTTGAGTTTGTTTCATACTTTTGGCATTTCAGTTATTATGCTTATGAATCTTTTCGCAATAATTTGGACATATGTCTCTCAGCTAGATCAATGTATATCTAATGGTACATCTAATTGATGCTGTAGGTCAACTACAAAGTCTTCAGGCAACATCTCAGACTTTGAAGTTTCTAAAAATAGTCAGCCATCATCATCCTTAACCGTGTCCTCTAACTTTGAGGTCTCTTTATTGCTTCTTTATTTTTATTTTTATCTACATATTATGTATGTATGTGTGTGTGTGTGTATATTATCCTTGTCTCCTTTACTTTTTCTTCTTACCTGACATCCATATGCCATGGCAGTTTGTTAAATTATCTTAATTACTACTTATTTATGGTCTTAAATGACTCGTGGTCTTTCTCCTCTTGTTGTGTACAGCCGCGTAGATCACGAAGCGCAGCACCTTTTGTTATGTCTACATCAAGTTCTGTAGTATTCCATGCAGATGCAATCTTTGTGCTGTTGAGAAAGGCCTATAAAGATTCTGATCTGGGAATTGTTTGCAGAAAGGTAATCTATCTCTTTCTAACCATTTGCATAATAGTGTTGGAAACTTTTTGACTATAGTACATACTTGGCTGTTTCTATGCTCCTTAACTCAGGCTGCTAGGATTCTGCATAGGCTTATAGAGCCTGTTACAGTACATGAAGGATCAGCATCTCCTGATGAAGTGACATCTGGAGATGAAGCATCAAAATTAGAAATAACAAATCCGGCTCCTTTAGTCGATTACTCAAACTTGTTTGGGGAAGAATTCCAGTTGCCTGATGATCACTGGGATTCAAGCTACCTTAACATCTTGGATATAGGAGTAGTGGAGGAAGGAATATTACATGTTCTTTATGCTTGTGCATCACAGGTTAGTTGAAGCCTAAAAAGCTCCATGATCATTCTCTCCTGCAATTCCAGTTTTATTTTGCTGTTATTCTGATGTATTCACTGTTAACCTTTGATTTTCTCAGCCACTTCTTTGCAGCAAATTAGCAGATAGGACTTCTGACCTTTGGTCTGCATTGCCTCTAATTCAATCATTGCTACCAGGTGAGTTTCACACCTAATATATCCTTCTACTACATATCATGTCATAAAGATGTCATAAAAAAGATTCAGATTCCAAACTATTACAATTTAGAAAACCATAATATATACTTTTCATTGAGCCAATGGGAAAAAAGACAGAGTAGAGTATGCACTGTTGCTCTGGAACAAATTAGGAATATAGTTAAGTTAGGCTGTTATTTACACCCTTAGAAGTCAACCTAGATGCCCCCTATTTTTTTAACTGGACTTTATTATGTAAAGTTATCCATAATACTATGGTATATTTAAGCCAAAGGGTATGTTGAAGAGTTCATATTTAATAGTGACATTTAGAAATAGGAAAGGTTTGTAGATTGACGTCTATGGTGTGCAAATGAAAAAAATTCCCTAATATTAGGGATTATGTTTAGTTTTTTCTATTGTTGGGTGTTGTTTAACTTCTGTAGCTTGAAAAGTTTGGAAAATACAGAAATTATAGGGCCATTCCTTATAGAGAAATACAACAGGGGAGACTCAATTCACCAACATATTTTATTTTTATTTTTTAATAATTAATGAAGATAATAAAAACTTTAGAATTAAGAGAAACTGTTGAACTTTTCTATAGGAATTCACGAAAAATATGGTAACAGAAGTTAATTTATACATACAACTTATAGGAAATTCTGGAGCAGAAAGTTAGAAATTTTAGAATCATATATAGGGAGCTTCAGAACCAGACTTTTCTTGTTGCCTTTATCGTTTATAGGCTATAGCCAAAGGTTCATTTAACTAGCAATATGTCATTGGTATTATTGACTCAAGTATCTTGGAGTGGCCAAAATAGATTGCTTTCTCATGGTCCTCTTTGGGTATTGTAGCTCTTCGTCCCTTGTCAAGCCGTCCTTCTGACATTGTTGATGATAGTTTCAGTCAATGGAGACAACCAATTGTGCAACAAGCCCTATCTCAGGTTATACTGAATGTTGCAAGTTGATTCAATTTGGCCTGGAAAATCTGATTATGTGGTTGACTTTTAGATTATATTCTGATCATGGTGTTGTGATTGCAGATTGTGGCAACATCATCTTCATCATTATACCGTCAACTGCTCCATGCCTGTGCTGGCTATTTATCATCATTTTCCCCTTCACATGTTAGTCACTGTTCACTTCTATATTCTATTATATCATTGTGTCCTCTGTTTCTATTACTTTTGTTTTTCTTATGTAAAAATATGTCTTTCAATGTTTAGTGACCTCCTATACATTCCAAAACCTTGTCGAGTGAGTTGTGCAGTCTCACATTTCCGTTAAGAGTGGCCTACTAATTCAGGAATTGTGCTGTTCTTTAGTTAATTGGCTGAAAGTGACTGAAAGTAGAAAGTAGAGAGAGAGGTTTAACAAAAGGAAAGTAATTCCAGGAAAAGTTACTGTTGGAACAGTGGGCAGACCTAAGCATTATTGCCCAGTGTTCTCTCTGACTGGATAGTTTTTCAGGATTTCAAAGCTCTCTGTTGTTTTACTCTGTTGTTATGGCAGGAAGAGCATTCACTAACTGTCCTGTGATTAGATAACTTTAACCATACATGGTGCAATTTGACTGATCATGTACATCAATTTGACTGATCATGTACATTACATTTGTCTCCTAAAGCTATAGCTTAGTTATTGTCCATTTTTGGGCAAATACTGGGATGGTCATATCTTCTTCTCCCTCTTACCTCTGCTAAGTGCATCATTCAGCTGTTGCATGAGTGTGGTAATGTCAGGGATGTGCATGCTACTTTGATGGTATATGGCTGTCCAGCAAGTTGGTCTCAGAGACTGACAGTTTTGAGGGGCAAGAATGCTGACCAATTTATCATGTTGCGCATTGCAGAACAAGTTCCACTATTGTTAGCTATTCTGATGTTTTAAGGAATAGTTATGAGCCTTTGTGATTTGAAACGATAATTCATGCCTTCGGAGATTATAGTGGGCCTAGTGGCTCTCCTCATGCGAAACCCAGATCTTATACCTTCTTACTGGTTTTACACGTTGATGGTAGACCTGATGTAAACCAAACCTCTGTCTGCAACACTACTCACTTATGTTAGTTTTGTGGTACTGCTGAAAAAAGAATAAGAAATGAGAAATTGATCTCCCTTCACTTTTGCCAACCCTTCTGCCCATGTACTGCATGCACACGAGATTGCGATTTCTTTTTCTTTCATAATTCTTTTTGAATAAAGGAATAGAGTTATACTGAAAAAAAGGAGAACGTATGAATCATTTAAAAATAGAGTTATACAGATAGTTACCTCTTGAAAATTGTGTTTGCATTCAAGAATATAAGCTTTTGATTGATTTCATTAAATACAGTTGCATTGTTCGACCACTGTAGCTCTCTGAAATAAAGTGTGCAGGGAGTGAAGAGAGCTGGGTCTCACCAACTCTTTATCTAACATAATTCTGTGAAGGGTTCAAGTTTTTTTATTTTTTATTTGATGTAAACAGAAGTGATTGGTTCTGGGGAAATGTGCCATTGTGGCAGTGCTTTAGGTTATCTGGATGAGAGGAACAAAAGAATTTTTGGGAATGTGGAACTGATCGTGACATCTAATGGGGTAGAGTTTGTTTTTGGTTTTCTCTATGGCCAATTATGTTTTCAGCTTTTAGAAATACTCGCCTTTTTGGACATATATTTAAATTGACTTGCTGCACTGAGTTAATTTAGTTAATAATTGTTTTGTTGTTCGGCTTAAGGATGCTCTTTTTAGTGGAAATCTTGTCACCTCTTTGTGATTGTTCTTTCTTTTCAATAGAACTGATTTCTTATAAAGAAAAAGTAGCTGTCTGACATGGAAAAAGATAACTTCGGTTGATTCAGGGTGTAAGTTTGTAATTTAGATTGTTTTGTGAGATTGTTAATGCCTTGATGATAATCATAGTGTACTTCTCAAAATTTGCTACAGGTAATATTTTATTCTTCTTAAAAAAGAAAAAAGAAACATAAATTGTAATAGGATATATTGAACATTTATCGATAGAAGCTGTACTTTTCAAGAAATTATTTGGCATTGGTTTGTTTTGCAGGCTAAGGCGGCATGTGTTTTGATTGATCTGTGTTGTAGTGCACTAACACCCTGGCTTACTCAAGTGATTGCAAAGGTTTGTTTTTGACAGAATCCTTGTTTGTAACTTCTGGATAATATTTTTTTGGGGTTCTCGTTTATTTATTTTAGTTTTAATTCTAAGTACTCAGGGTGAAATAATATAGGTTGATCTGGCTGTAGAGCTTCTAGAGGACCTGTTGGGCGTAATTCAGGTATGGTTTTACATGAACTAAATGTTGTGATATCGGCCAATTATGTATGTCAAGGAACCCCAAAAGAACACAGCAAACCAAGAGAAACAACCACAGAGATAAGACACAAAGAACACAGATTTAAGGTGGTTCAGCAAAACTTTTGCCTACGTCCACCGGCAGAAAACACTCTCCACTATATTAATAATGGGTACACCAGAAAGTATAAGAAAACAAGGACTCTCTCTTCTCTTCCTATCTCTCTCCTCTCTGCCCTCTCTCACCCTCTAACCGAGAATGGAACACACTTCGTTGTTTGTCTCTGCGATAGAACCTAGAACTGAACCTCTCCTTATATAGCCATAAGGATATCAGATCTCTTCACCAAACAGGAAATCCTATTCCTATTAGTGGTAGGCAATAATGCCTCCTTCCTTCTCTGTAATCAAAAGATTACAGGTACACCATCATCAATAAGGATTTACTTTCCTTATTGGAACACTATACTCTAAGACGAAACATCTTAGGAAAAACACATGGGCTGGAAACCCAACACTAAAGACCTAACAAATGGTATAATGTTCATATGTTTCAACTCTTATTCCAAAGGTGAGGAGAGGCATACTTACATGCATAAGATAATACTTTATAGAGATGCCAACTGGGTCAAGTCTCTTTCTTTATAGAAATGCCAACTGGGTCAAGTCTCTTTCTTTTGTAAATTTTATTTTGTCCTTGCTCTCTCATAAATTATTGGAATCATCATGTGAGTACTTCGTGTTACATTTTTTCACACATAAAAATTCTGTTCTGCTGAGGTTCACAGTAGATCTATTTTTCCCTTTGATGTCTGCATCACTATAGACCTTATTGGTCATTCTGAATGAAAGTGAATAGGTTATTACTTGTCCAAAGAAATCAAATCAATTTTCTGTTCCCAACTGGCTCTTACAATCTAGTATTCTATCTCGTAGTTCAGGTTTCAAAGTCAGCTAATAGATGTTTCATCTCCCCTTGATCTGTTTCTTGTTATAAAATTCTTGTAATATCCCTTCTTTTGATTATGTAACAAGAATGTTGTTTCTCTTGTGTTAGGGTGCTCGATATTACCTGGCTCGTGCTCGTGCTGCAATAAAATATATCATTCTGGCTATCTCTGGTCATATGGATGATATCCTGGGAAAGTACAAGGTATTCAATACTGTTCTCAGTTTTTCATTGTAATTGCATCGCTTCATTTTTCTCATTCATATATGCGTTGAATATGAAACACCGTCTTGGCTTAGTAGAGGCTATGTTGTCTCTGCTTATATCAATTCTTAAGTGATGTGCTTACAGTGTTAGCATTATGTAATGTAATATTCGATATACTCTTGGTATTGTTGAGACGGAAAGCATTATTTGTGTGAAGTTGATGAAATCACGCCATTTAGCTTCTCTACTTTTCACTGTTTTCAGGAAGTTAAACACAGGATACTGTTTCTTTTAGAGATGCTAGAGCCATTCCTTGATCCTGCTGTTGGCAGATTAAAGGGTAAAATAGCCTTTGGAGACCTATCTTCTGCATATCCAGAAAAGCAGGAACAGAATTGTGCTATTGCTATTAATGTGGTCCGTACAGCAGTGCAGAAACCAGCAGTTCTTCCTTCATTGGAATCTGAATGGAGGCGTGGATCAGTTGCTCCTAGGTAATTCATGGTTGTATTACTCCAAATCTTTTCTTGTGACTTAATGCTCAGATGTAGATCTTTCGGTAGTGGCGTTGCATTTTTTGGAGATACTTGGTTGAGATAAATCGAGTGCCATGATATTAAGACTTGTTTGCCTTTTCTATTTAGTTCTCTTTTTAATTAAATCCATCTTTCTGAAACGTATAGGATTTTTCCCTACAGCTCTTAGGAAAGAAAAAAAAAAGGATATTTCACTACTGGCTTCAGAATTCACACATCTCAATACACAAGTGAATGCTATCCTGCTGTTTCTTAAAAACCACTGTTTCTTGGTTTCCATTTCTAGTGGCATTTCTTGTCCAAAATGATTATAACCCCCAACCTGTCAAGATAAAAAATGGACGTTATCTTGTTCTCCCAGAAGGTCGTGTTTTACGAATTTATGATGTTATCTATATTATATGTGATTGATGATGGATGTTCTAATCTTGATGCAGTGTACTACTCTCGATATTGGAACCTCACATGCAGTTACCTCCTGAAATTGATCTTCGCATATCTCCTGTCTCCAGACCACCGGAGCATGAACCTTCATCTGGTTTATCTCCTGCCGCTTCTCATCATGGGATAGCTTCTTCAAAGTCAAACAGTCCGGATGAATCTGATGGGAAAACAGATGAAACATCGGTAAAAATGGACACTACAGAAGATGCCAGTCTTCTTTTTGCTCCTCCAGAATTGCATAATATAGTACTGACAAATATATCTAGTGGTCCAAATGAGCATAGTTCTGTTGCTAACCTTGGAGATGTTGGGTCTGAACAAAAACATGGGGTTGGGAAAAGTTTTCCATATCAATTTCCTAGTGACTTAAAACTAGATTCTGGATTTTCTGTGGAATACTTCAACTTGCAAGCAGATTATTTCCAACTTATAAGTTATCAAGATTGTGAGCTCAGGGCTTCTGAATTTCGACGTTTGGCGTTAGATTTACATTCACAGAATGAAATCACTGTTGAGAGTCATGATGCTGCTATTGATGCTTTGCTCTTGGCTGCAGAGTGTTATGTAAATCCATTTTTTATGATGTCTTTCAGAGGCAGTCCAAAGTTGATGAACGATAGAAACACTGGTGGGATTAGGAGTCCACCAAATCATGGAAATTTGGAGATGAAAATGGTCTCTGGAAAGTCTAAGAGTGACCTAGAAACAATAGCTGCTCTTGAAAGGAAAAGAGACAAAGTTGTTCTTCAAACATTGCTTGAGGCTGCAGAGATAGATAAGAAGTACCAATATAAGATTTCAGATGGACATTGCAGTCCATACGACTCTGTAGGATGTGATGAAGAACTGCTTAAGTTGTCTCCCTTTGATGTACAATCTGCAGATGCCATCACCTTGGTTCGGCAAAATCAAGCTTTGTTGTGCAGCTTTCTGATTCAAAGATTGCAAAAGGAGCAACACTCGATGCACGAAATTCTTATGCAGTGTTTGATATTTTTGTTGAACTCTGCTACTAAGCTCTACTGTGTTCCAGAACATGTGATTGACATTGCATTAGGATCTGCTGAGTACTTAAATGGGATGCTAACATCCCTTTATTATCAGTTCAAAGAAAGCAATATGCAGTTGGAGCCGGAGACAGTACATGGTATCCAACGTCGGTGGATACTGCTTCAAAGACTGGTAATATCCACAAGCTCTGGTGATGAGGGGATGGATTTTGCAATAAATAAAAGTGGCTTCCGTTACGGAAATTTGATTCCACCTTCAGCCTGGACGCATAGAATAGCAACATTTTCTAGATCCACATCCCCTCTTGTTCGGTTTCTTGGTTGGATGGCAGTATCTCGTAATGCAAGACAATATATAACTGACAGGCTTCTTCTTGCTTTGGATCTGCCACAGCTGACGTGTCTTTTATCTATATTTGCAGATGAGCTTTCTGTTGTGGACAATGTTGTCAATCGAAAATATGAAGAATCCGGCGGTGGAACTGTTGCTTCTGTCAGTAAAGGATTTGAAGCTTCTGATCAGGACCAATCTTTTCGTGTCATCTACCCTGATCTCTACAAGTTCTTTCCTAACATGAAAAAGCAATTTGAAGCCTTCGGAGAAACCGTTTTGGAGGCTGTTGGGTTGCAGTTGAGGTTCATTTCTTCCAGTATGATACCTGATATTTTATGTTGGTTTTCTGAGTTGTGTTCATGGCCATTTCTCTATATGGAGCAGAATTCTTCTCGAAATTGTTCTGATCATTTGAAAGGTTATGCTTTAAAGAATGCCAAAGCAATCATCCTTTATATACTTGAGGCCATTGTTACTGAGCACATGGAAGCAATGGTTCCTGAGATACCTAGAGTGGTGCAACTTCTGGCATCCCTTTGTAGAGCATCTTACTGTGATGTATCATTTCTGGATTCTGTATTGCGTTTGTTGAAACCAATCATATCTTATTCTTTGTGTAAGGTGTCCGACGAGGAAAGATTATTGGTGGATGATTCATGTGTGAATTTTGAGTCCTTATGCTTTGATGAGCTTTTCAATAACATCAGACCAGTTATGAATCAAGATGATTCTATGGCAAAAGAATACAACAGAGGACTGACAATTTTCATTTTGGCTTCTGTCTTTCCTCATATATCTGCTCAACGTAGGAAGGAGATATTGCAGTCCTTAATGCTTTGGGCTGATTTTACTGCATTTGAGCCTACTTCCTCTTTCCACAATTACCTTTGTGCATTTCAGAGTGTCATGGATAGCTGCAAGCTTCTGTTAGTTCAGACTTTACAATTCTTTGGTGCCATCCCACTTCAGCTTCCCACTGATGGACCACATGACAGTAGTTTGGAGTCAGACTCATGGTTCCTCAGAGATTTGTTCCACACTTCACTTCCGGATAAGGTCTCCGAAAAGTTGGAAGGTTCTGATGGTAATATTGAGGATAAGAAGGTTTATGTTTTATCTCACGAGGAGATAGAAGAATTCTCTAAACACTTGGGAGCTCTCATTGTTAAGCTTTACTCTACACTTGAGCTTTGTTGGAATTTTCACCATCAACTAGCTAAGAAGATAACTATTACATCTACAGAGTGTTTTATGTACTTAAGATGCTTGGCATCAATATCAGAAAGAGTTACTGTCGCTCAAGAAAATGAGTCAGAATTACTTGTTCCTTGGAGCATTGGTCTAGAAGTAATTTCTGAAACCATTTTGACCCTTCAAGAAAACAGATGCTGGGAAGTTGCATCTGTTATGCTCGACTGTGTACTTGCAGCGCCTCATAAATTTGGCCTTGCCAATGTAATTGGCCTCGTTTGTTCTGCAATAAAAAATAGTTGTTTCAATGCACCAAAACTTGCTTGGCGTCTGCAGAGTCAGAAATGGTTGTCGATGTTGCTCTCCAGAGGCCTTCATTCTCTCAAGGAATGTGAGGTTCCTCTCGTTAATTTGTTCTGTACAATGCTGGGTCATCCTGAACCTGAGCAACGGACTATAGCATTACATATTTTGGGAAAAGTTGTTGGCCAAGATTTGAGTGGAGGAGCAGACCTACAGTCTTCCTTGTTGTACAAACAATTAGTTTCACCTGACTTAGTTATATCTGTTTCTGAGTCGACTGTAACTAATTTGGTTTCAAGTACATGGGATCTGGTTGTTGTGCTGGCGTCATCTGATGTATCACTACTTGTAAAGACTCGTGCAATGGCACTTCTTGTTGATTATATCCCATTTGCTGAACGACGTCTTTTACAGTCTCTTCTTGGGGCAGCAGATAGTGTTCATGGATTAGGAGTGCTTGCCCATCCAAACTGTGAAGGATCCTTGTTGAGGCTTTCATTAGCACTGATAGCTGGTGCTTGCCTCTACTGTCCAGAAGAAGATATCTCCCTGATTCCTGAAAATGTTTGGAAGAATATTGAGAATCTAGCCATGTCGAAAACTGGTATTCACTTGTTATAGTTCTCTAAATTGTATAACATTATCCTGGAAATGTTGGGAGCATTATCTTTCAATATTTTGAATTCCTGTTGTTCATGTTTTTAGATGGCAGGCTCGGAGATGTTGAGAAAAGAGCTTGCCAAGTCTTATGTAGGTTGAGAGCTGAAGGTGATGAAGCTAGACAGGTATACGATTGGAAAAAAATGGTTTTCTGTTTGAACATAAAATTCAAAGATATTGGTCCATAAATCAATTCTTTTCCTCGGTGTTCTTCTTTTCCTAATTGGTAAGTTTGAAATAAGTTACATATTAAGTGAATTTTCACTTTATGTGTAGGTCCTGAGGGAAGTGCTCTCATCAAGTTCTTCGAAACAAGTTGACCCAGATTTTGAAAGTACTCGCGAATCTGTTCTTCAGGTGAGGACTGTAGAGATGATGTGATAAAATTTAACTGTTGATACTGATGGTATGGTAAATGATGCTACTATTAGTTATTTTTCATCATAACGCCTCCATATACATAAAATCTTGTATGGGCATAAACTCAATACTGTTTCAAGGCTGCAGAAATCCAGATTAATCTACATATAGTACTAAGTTTTACTAAGACTCAGTTGGACTGAAATGAAGCACAAGGATGTTGTCCTATCAAAAAGACTTGCAACCAGATGCATTTTTGCATAATTGAGTATTAATTGATCTTAGAATCTCTTGGGTGATCAATTCTTTCTCAATTCCTGCTGTATATGTATATTGCTTTGTCATTAATTAAGGTATGACAATCTATATTTTGACAATTGAATGTTTGCCCATCTTACTGTGACTTTCTTACTTTTACAATTGAGACATATTTCCATTTTTTGTTTGCAAATCAAGAAAACTAGGATAACCATGTCTGTTACGAATACATGTTAAAAGTTGGATTGGAGTGACAAATGAATTTGATACTTTTAAGTTTTGTTGATATCCCATTTCATCCACTCAATAATGATTTTTGCCTTTCATTTCTTATGGGTATCCTATGGTCTTAACCTACTGTCTTTCCATGTGTTTGTTAATTTGTAACAGGTCCTTGCTAGCTTAACTTCTGCAAAGTCCTACTTCGATGTTTTCGTGAATAGAATTGACCAAGAGGTTATGGTAAGCCCGAATTACTAATGTTCCTGGGGGGCACATGTGTTGAATTTATAGATGAATTTAAAATAAATGAATCTGTTGCAGGAAGTGGAGGAGGCTGAATTAGAGTTGAATATTCTTCAGAAAGAAGATGCATTGCATGCATCACATAAAGATACCGAAGCTGAACACAAGATTCCTTCCCTAAGCTGTAATACTTTTCTTCTATTGATTGTTTAAGTAGAGTGCTTTTTATGTTAAAAACGTCTTCTTTTTCTACCATTTTTCATTTTCTTGTTCTGTTGTTGTTGTTTTTTTTTTTTTTTTTTTTTTCCAGCTCCTCTGAAAGATACTGCGCGGCTGCAGCAAATCAAGGATCGCATTCATTCCCTGTAAGTGCTAAATATATATTTTTTTAATATGTTAGTAATATATAAAAATCAATGTGATGAGCAAGGTTCAAATCGGTCTATTTGACCAAACGCCATATTTCATATCTGCATGATTTTGCGATGTTGGTCCGAATGTAGCATCAAATGATGGATATGCATAGATATGTGACAGTCTCCTTTATGTGTTGCCAATATTGTTATTTTTCAAACACTGGTATTTTTTTCTTTGCAGAATCCCAAATACAAGTGTCATCAGCCAAAATCTCTTCACACCCAACTATCAGCATTTTAGCTATGAAATGTTAGACGCTTAGACCTAACAAACAGGGACCAAGCAAACCACCTTATCACCTACCATTGATATGCTGACACATATTTCACCTCTGAAAATACCTTCGTAAATATATTTTTGAAGTTTAAATTCTAACAAGCCATAACTTTAAAGTGGGTATAGGCTCAAAGGACTTGGTCAGCTGATGAAGCTTAACATAATTTATATCATTATCATGACTAGAGCCATATATTATTATAATATATCATATTCAATGTACCAACTTCTGTCCAGTTGGTGGGATTGAATTTCTGGTCTATTCCTTGTCATCAGAGAAATGTCCAAGCTCCGTGAAGACATTGTTACTCGCAGGCAGAGAAAACTTCTTATGAGACGTGACCGTCATAAATATTTGGAAGAGGCAGCTTTACGAGAAGCTCAACTACTTCAAGAACTTGATAGGTATAGCTGCCTTAGTGGCGCTCATGTATCCCTTGTAATGTGATGAACATAAATGCCTGGGTACGTCCCTAACAAATGGACTGATGTATCAGGGAGAGAGCAGCTGAAGTTGAAAAGGATATTGAGAGGCAACGATTGGTAGAACTTGAGCGAGCAAAAACGAGGGAGCTCCGACAAAACCTTGAAATAGAAAAGGAAAGACAAGCACAGGTAAAGTGTATTTCGTATTATCTTGATATGCAAATTTCTAATCGACTCTTACTTTTGGGTATGCTGTTTGCTACATAATTTGCATCGTGAGTCATGTCGCTCTTTACAAGTCAGTCACATAATTGGTGAATTATGTCAATTGCTACCACATGAGCTGGACCATTTTTTGACTATACTGGCCAAGTTAAGTATTTAAATTTTTCATAGAAAATGCACCTTCCTCACACTAATTTGAGTAAAGGATCATAAGGGCCAGCAGGGGCTGGGACTTGACATTTTTTTTACTCGTGTCAATTGTTATATTCCAAGTAAATCATGCTCTCTAGTATTTGTAATATGTGGGTTTATCTATTTATGCTTGAATTCCTTTTCTCCCTCCCTACGTATCTATGCATGTGGATTATGAATTTCTGGGAATACAGTCATGGATTTGATTTTATCATATTTCTGGCGCTCCAAACTTAGATGGAACTATGCATGTGGATCTATGAATTTGGGTAGAATAGAGAATCATTTGGGTTTATCATATTTACTGACCGACCAAAACCCAGAAGGAACTATGATTGATAGGACTCATGGTCTTTTGAATTCTAATTTCTATACTAATACTTGAGCAAAAAAAATTCTTACACGCTAATATCTCGAAACTTTCCCTGTCATAGAGAGATCTTCAGCGTGAATTGGAGCAAGCTGAAGCAGGTGTGCGACCATCACGACGCGACTTTTCTTCAACTTACAGCAGGTAAGCAATTCACATCATTAGTTGAACGGCTTAATCAGTCCGATACTAAATTTTAGTTCATCTGAATTTTAAGGGATAGGGTGAAGCACCAACAAGTGTAAATAGAACATGTTTTCTTTGCTTTACTGTACTGTAGCCCCTTAAGAGTCGGAATATTGTGCACTCTCCATCTTGGTTAATGTCTTGTTTATATGATGACCTGATACCATATGTTTTGAAACGGGACATGTTGTGGGTGAATGTTTTGAATGGATATTGTGGTGGTTGTGTATTTATGTTTAGGTGTTAATTTGGGCTTGGAGTTACAGGGTTGCGTACTTATGTTTCGCTGTTAATTTTGGCTTGGAGTTATAATGGTATATTAACTTGCAGTCGACCCCGAGATCGGTATCGCGAAAGAGAAAATGGAAGAGCAGGTAATGATGGTAGCACAAGAGCAAGTAATGTGCAGCTTGAAAGTTCCTCCACCAATTCATCCATGGGGACAACACCAACTGTGGTTCTGTCCGGTACCCGGACATTTTCTGGGCAGCTGCCTACCATTTTACAATCACGTGACCGTCTCGATGATGCCGGCAGTGGTTATGAAGAAAATCTGGATGGAAGCAAAGACTCTGGTGATACAGGTAGTGTTGGAGATCCCGACTCTTTATCAGCATTTGATGGACAGCCTGGTGGATTTGGCTCAGGCCAGAGGCATGGTTCTAGAGGGAGCAAATCCAGGCAGGTGGTGGAACGGAGGGAAAGGGATGGTAGACGAGAAGGGAAGTGGGAAAGAAAACACTTATGACCTAGGGACGTCTGATTTGTAGGTTAGGACATTCGGGTACTCGATCAGGTGTATGTTGTACATGCATGAAAGACTTAGAAGTGGTCGTTCATTGCTCTAGGGTACATCCTAGTCCTCAGGGACAATACCAATTCAAGCATATTGTGAAGTAATACACCTTTAGAAATGAGACTTATCAGAATTGGAGGCTTTGAGATGTTGGCTTGGTCAGAACGGTGAAACTCTAATTAGGTCTGGTCGTGTAACATTCTTGTTGTACCACAAACGTTATGTGTATCTAATGACGTGGGTTGATTTGATTTTCGACTGCGAGACCTTGAACACAAAATCCAGTATTTTCTTTTGGAAACCCTCCAATATTTATCCCGAACCCATCCTTACTATTGCAAACAAGGAGATCTCTGTAAGAAAATTTTCATTTTGGATCAAAACAAGGTAGATTAATCCTCTTTACCCAACAAATGAGAATGAGGAAGACAAATGAACCTGAGATTTTACAACCTAGAGGGTTATAGAAATGGATGATCCTTTCATAACCTTAGTTGTATCTTGCTAGGGTTACACCACAGATGAGAAGCTAACGTAGTCAGCAGCACATAGGCTAAACCCTAGACTTCCATTCGGTGCCCTAACTCTACTCCATGCTTCTAGTCTCCAGCAGGCATCAAGAGGTTCAGCTAAAGAATAGAACTCAATTGTGTGTGAGCTATATAGCATTGAGTACCCCCTTATCTGTTGTTTTGGAGCGCTTGGAGTTGTTCAAAGCTGATATGTCAGTCCTCACTCCCCTCTTTCATACTTGCCCTTTTTTGAAAATAATAGTATTTGTTGCGTGAGTTGTGTCATAATCGACATGCTTTACAATGTTAATTGTAATCAACGTTGGAGCAAAACCCGCTAAACATATGCTTCTATATAGTATGTTAATGATGTCTTGGAGCATCTCTAGCAATAGGGTTAAATTTATTGTTAAATTTGTCAATGTCTAGATTTAAAATAGCAATATTTGAACTTTTTTGCTCCAGTATTGCTAAACTGTATACTACTATATATTAGCTAAGTTTAAGTTCAGACCAAAAAAAAAAAAAAAAAAGCTTTCTCTGTTCAAGATTGATAAATTTATCAATTTTATCTATTAATCCTAAATTTATCAACTATTTAGGCATTTTACTAAAACACGTTTTTAGCTTAAAAATTGATAAATTTCTATATATATATATATATATATATATTTTTTTTTTTAATTTTTAATTTTTTTAATAGCAACTCTGCTGGAGGGTCACTAACTATCTAACTTTGACTCTTGATCTCCTATTCTTCTATGTATTCTTGGAATCGAAGGCAAAAAATAAAGGAGGGAAAGAAAAGGACGTGATGGGTGAGTATCCCAGTGATTGGCTACCTAATTCACATAACAGAATTACTACCGCAACTCTGAGTTAAGCTATATGTTTAAGTAAGTTCTAACAGAATAGTCGTTAGAGATGCTGGTGTTGGTGGACAAATCCAACCTTTGATTTTACATTGAGATGACTTAAACCAACCATCTAACAAATACTTGTCTAACCGACTATACTATCATTTCGATCGTGACTATTGTAGACTATTAATTTACTGTGTATTCACGGTAAATTAGGTAGTTAAATTGACCATTAATGTTTTATTTTCTAATTTATGATATGAATCATGTATACTCAAAATTTACAAATCCTTATACTAATGTTTTTTTTTTCGAGTTAACGAAACACTAGTCGTGTTCTTATCGTGATGACCCTAAATGAAACCACGCACATTGCCAAATTTGGTCGTGTGTTATTTTTCCCTGTCTAATACTACATGATTCAAGTAACACATTATGATTGCAAATGGGTTCATCACTTCTAGCGGATTGCAATGTTGGGTTTACATTAAAAAGTAGGAACTGTCATGTTTTAGAAATTGATTACGCGGTCGATATAGGTTCATTTATATATTTTCAAGACAAAAAAAATGAATCTGATTTGTGTGTGTAAACATTAATTCAATCAGAAAGAAGACTTGTAAAGCAAACCATCATTATTGATCTTAATTGGTTGTATAGGCGAGTGGGTGCAACCGTGCAACAACTGCTCTTATAGAGTTGAACTAATTAAGTTCATCAAGCAAAACGTAATCTGCATTCCAACCTCAGAGAACAAACCCCTTCCATATATAAAAGCCTCCCCTATCTATCACTTTGTCACTCACTAATCCAGTATCTCAATATTCAAACTAAAGCTTAGCTAAAGCACACGAAGCTAGCTTTCAATGGAGGCACCTAGTAGCATTCTTCTCCTAGGCCTTTGCCTCCTCTTTGCTTCTTCAGCAATGTCGACCTTGGCCGAACCCAAAGCTCACCACCATGAATTTGTTGTAAGTTCTTTAATTGCGTAGCATTTTGTCCATCTTCTTATATGTAGATATTAACTTAATTATCTGCTCATCAATGGAACTACTATAGGTCCAAGCAACACCAGTGAAGAGGCTGTGCAAAACTCACAACAGCATCACAGTGAATGGACAGTTCCCTGGACCAACCTTGGAAGCAAACAATGGCGACACTCTTGTCATCAAAGTCACTAACAAAGCTCGATACAACGTCACCATTCACTGGTAACTATATCTGATCAGCCCAGAATTACAGTAACAATTCCATTATACAGCATATGAATTAAGATAGTTGCACTGACATTCATTAAATATCAGTTATTTACGTATATACATGCATACATTTCAGGCATGGCATTCGGCAAATGAGAACTGGATGGGCGGATGGCCCCGAGTTTGTTACTCAATGTCCTATTAGGCCAGGAGGGAGTTACACCTACCGGTTTACAGTGCAAGGCCAAGAAGGCACTCTGTGGTGGCACGCACACAGCTCATGGCTCAGGGCCACCGTGTATGGAGCTCTTATTATTCATCCCAAACAAGGAGACTCGTATCCATTCCCTAAACCAAATCGTCAAGAAACCCTTCTTCTCGGTGAGTGGTGGGACGCTAACCCTATTGGCGTGGTCAGGCAGGCAACTCGCACCGGAGCAGCTCCCAATATTTCCGACGCATACACCATCAATGGCCAACCTGGTGATCTTTACAATTGCTCCAGCAAAGGTTTGGTTCAACTCCATATTGAATATATAGTTATATACACGTACTAATAAATCATGATAGCGCTCGGAACAAATGAAATGCAACTTATAACACATCTATGGAATAAATTTGCTTAAACAGATTCTGCAAATACAGCAACTCATATTAAATTTGTGTGATTATTACGCAGGCACTGTCATTGTTCCCATAGACTCCGGTGAGACCAACCTTTTGAGAGTGGTAAATGCCGCCCTCAACCAACCTCTTTTCTTTTCCGTCGCCAACCATAAACTGACTGTGGTTGGTGCTGATGCTTCCTACACCAAGCCTTTCACCACCAAAGTTCTCATGCTTGGACCTGGCCAGACCACCGATGTTTTAATCTCCGGAGACCAGCAGCCATCTCGATACTACATGGCAGCGCATGCTTATTTCAGTGCACAAAACGCTCCATTTGACAACACCAGCACCACAGCCATTCTTGAATACAAGTCCGTCCGTTGCAATAACACTACTAGCTGCAAAAAGAGTAAGCCCATAATGCCACAGCTGCCAGCTTTCAATGACACAAACACTGCAGATGTCTTCACTAGGAGCTTCAGAAGCCCTAGAAAAGTTGAGGTCCCTACAGAAATCGACGAGAACCTCTTCTTCACAATAGGACTTGGACTCAACAAATGCCCTAAGCACTTTCGATCTAGAAGATGCCAAGGCCCCAATGGCACACGCTTCGCTGCTAGCATGAACAATGTCTCATTTGTACTGCCAAACAACATGTCAATTCTTCAAGCTTACCAGCAAAACATTCCTGGAGTTTATACTAGTGATTTTCCAGCCAACCCGCCAAGGATATTCGATTACACTGGGAATGTCAGCCGCTCGCTTTGGCAACCCAGTTTTGGAACAAAGGGATACAATTTGAAGTATGGGTCTAGAGTGCAGGTGGTGTTACAAGACACAAGTATTGTCACACCAGAGAACCATCCAATTCATCTGCACGGATACGATTTCTATATCCTTGCACAGGGTTTTGGAAACTTCAATGCCAAGACTGATACTAAGAAGTTTAACCTTGTTGATCCACCTCTGAGGAACACTGTGTCGGTGCCTGCAAATGGTTGGGCAGTCATCAGATTTGTAGCTGACAATCCAGGTAACAATCTTTCCTAGCAATTAGGGTTACATACTTATTTACATACATATATACAATTCAATGACTTAATACTCATGCATGCCTATTTGACATTAATATATATACATAGGTGCTTGGTTGATGCACTGTCACTTGGATGTTCATATCAACTGGGGTTTGGGCATGGTTTTCTTGGTGGACAATGGAGTTGGGGAGCTGCAAACAATAGAGCCTCCTCCTGCAGATTTACCTCGGTGTTAGTATGATCATCGATCATCTTCAATTAAATTTGAGAATTCAAGATTTCATTGTTTTGTATCCCTGAATTCAGGGTGTAGTTCGTGCTTTTTGTTCAATGTTCTTTTTGATACTGTAGCTCATTTAAGAAGATGGTTATGGGTTGCAGAACTCTGTAATACATTACTTTAGAGCAAAGATGTGAGTTTTGATTAAGAGATGTTTCCCTTAAAGGGCAGTGATAATGAAGATCAGGGTCGAGTTCAGTGGTATTATGACTTGAAAATTAGTACTATAAAATGCATGTCGACGTCGTATATATAGATGCCCTGACTGCATGTAGCTCGTAGTTAAACAACAAGCTTACGTATCCACTATCCACAGGGCTTACCTAATTAGCTAGCTAGGGTTTCAGTTAGTGGGAGAAAAAATGGCCAACAAGCAACAACTCCAAGTCACTCGACCAAAATTCAATACCCTATAATTTATGTTCGACAAAGTAATAAGAAAAAAAAGTCGCATTACTTGATTGATCTATATTGCACATTTTAAGAAACTTAGGCGATCTTCTAAAATAAGATATACCGCGCGTCTTGTCTCATTAGGAAAAGTTTAGATTGTGCTAGCCATCGTTTTGTTGAAATCTAGCGAAATTACATATAATGATTGGGTGAGTCAGGCTACTATTAGACAAACTGACAAAGTGATTATGTGAAGTGATTCAACATTGTTACGGAAATGACTGGAATAAGATAATTATCTTATTGTGGGTATTTGTGGGTATTTCTTAGTTCAAGTTCCGTCTTACCAACTGTAATAAGATAATTATCTCTATTCCGCCATGTTATGAATTTATAGTGAGACTTATATAATGATAAAGGCAAATAGAGATTCAGTAAATCTTTCATTAATCCAAGCAAGGGTCAATACTTCACTCCAGGTTCCTTGTGGCACTACCTCATGCTTGTGCTTGATTGAATACTAGTACGCGACATGGATTCAGTTAGCTGCTGCACTGTCAGAAGAGTGTATTTTTTTTATATTTTTTTTTCAAAAATAGAAGAAGCTAGATTGATCTCTATCAATAAGCTTTGCTAAAGATGCGACACCCTCGATAATATTTCTCAATCCTTAAGTCAGACCAACCTTTTCCCTATATATCCTAAAAGAGAACAAGTAGTTCATACAATAAGTAGAATACCTCAAAATAAAAACATCAAATACTAAATTGGGCCAAAAACCCAATTTCCTCTAGACCAAAAGGCCACCATTAGGTTAAATCCGTCAATGTCGTCGCTGTTGTCATATTGTCGTTTCGATAGATGATCATGCCTTCTGCTCACCTAGGCCTGACAATTTAACCCGCAGGCCATGAACCCGCACGATAACCGCCTGCTAAGGGCCCGCACGAACCCGCCCGTTTAATAAATGGGTTGAGAAAACCCGGCACGGAAAAAACACGGTAAGTAACGGGTCGTGCCGTGCTTACCCAACGGACCCGCTGGTTAACTAATAAACTAAAAAAAAAACTGAAAGACTTTTTAAGATCTTACCTGTCTAGCTGAGGACTTGGCGTTTTCATGAAAGCCAAATTTTCCTCCATGTTTTAGCATCTGGCTATGGGGTCTTTCACTCTTTCTGCTTCTCTAAGAGTCTAAGACTCTCAGAAAACCCAGACCAAAAAAAAGTTCTCAGAAACCCATCACAGATCTCACTATTCTCTCTCAAAGATTGGGTCTTTCTGTGATTTGGGTTCTGGGTTTTCAAAGCAACCAATGCATCTTTGATGGAGATAGTTATCGAATGTGATTGTGGTATGTATGTTCCTACTCTACATTGTTGGAATGTGTATGAACCTCTTAGTTAGAATGGAAATACTGAATGCTTTGAGTTAGGTTTGTTATGTGTTTGCCTCAAGTTTTAATATTTTTTTGGGATTGTGATGCTTCTTTCTTGCATTATCTGATTGATGTATGTTCTGTACATTGCTTGAGCTTTGATTGTTCTCCCCTATATTTATTTGATGTTACAAAGCCTCTTTTTACAAAACACATACATGTTGATTAGGAAAAGGTTGTTCTCCCCTATATTTATTTGATGTTACAAAGCCTCTTTTTACAAAACACATACATGTTGATTAGGAAAAGGCATTTGTTTGATCTGTGTCTTATGTTTGCTACATGTTGATTACAGATGAAGCATATACATAATATCTAGAATCTCATGTCCTGTAACAAAAGCACTAATACCAAACTGATTTGTTGTTGACATTATTGTCTCAGTATCTGGATTGTGTTGTTGTCCTATACATAATACCAAATTGATTTGTTGTTGACATTATTGTATACATGCATATCTAGTTCTAATAAGCAGAAGAGGTACCAATTTTGTTTTAAAATTTTGTTTTTATTTGCTTATTTTGCTGGTCTATATATTTGTTTTTGCAGATGAGTTTGCATGATGAGTCTCAGGGTTTATCTTTGGGTGAAGAAGAAAATGTAGAATGAGGTTCTTTACCTAGCAGAAGTCAGGCGGGAGGTGTGACAATATAAGAGAAGGAAGACGTTTGCATGTTGGAGATCATTTGAGGAGCTTCCTTGAGGTCCTAATTCAGTACAGCGCGCCAAATGCAGAAAGTGTGGAGTCGTACTCAAATGTGGTTCGTCATTAGGAATAGGCAGCTTATTGCGGCACCAAAGTAATTGCTCATCTAGTGACACTACTGTAATCTCACCACGGTCTGCCACACACTCTGGTACGTTTAGTCATGCAACATTTGTTGAGTTAGTGATTGAGGCAATAGTTAGACATGATCTACCTTTTGCCTTTGTTGAGTATGAAGGAGCCGTGTTTTCTTATATTTGTTCTTCACTTAGACTCCCTTGTAGAAATACTGTTAAGGCTCGTGTCTTAGATATATTTGAGAGTAAAAAGGTGAAGCTTCAGACTTTGTTGAGTTCAGTTAAGGGTAGAATAAGTTTGACTGCTGATTTGTGGCAATATGTAGCCACTGATGGATACTTGACTGTTACTGCACATTTTGTTGATTAAGAATGGATATTGCAGAAAAAGATAATAAGTTTTTATCATATGTCTCCTCCTCATAATGGTGTTGCATTAGCTGATAAGGTCTTTACCTTGATAGGAGAGTGGGGAATTGAAAACAAGTTGTTTTCAATTACATTAGATAATGCATCAGCCATGGATTGTTTTGTTGAGAAATTGAAGATAAAGTTGAATTCTAGAGGCTTGCTATTAATGGATGGTAGATTCTTTCATGTTAGATGTTGTGCACACATCTTGAACTTGATAGTTCAAGATGGACTAAAAGAGATTGATCCATCTGTTGCAAAGATACGAGAATGTATCAAGTATATAAAGGGTTCAGAAGCAAGAAGAGATAAATTTTTGGCGTGTGTTTCAGAAGTTGGATTGGGTGGTAGTAGAAAAGGATTGAGGCAGGATGTGCCTACAAGATGGAATTCAACTTATTTGATGCTTGACAGTGCACTCTTCTACCGACATGCCTTGGAGAACTTGGGGGTGAGTGGCACTAACTTCAAGTTGTGTCTTAAAGCTGAAGAGTGGGATAAGATGGAGACGATAAACAAGTTCCTGGTGGAGTTTTTTGATGTAACAGGGTTGTTTTCTGAAACAAAATATCTTACATCAAACTTGTTCTTCCCAAATGTGCTTATTATTCAGCACAGTATAGAGCAAACCATGAAAGATGATGATTATTTTATGAAATGAATGGGGGAGGAGATGGATTTGAAGTTCAAGAAGTATTTGTCGGATTATTGCACTATCTTAGGGATTGCAGTTGTGTTGGATCCACGGTTTAAGATGGAGTTTGTGGAGTGGGCTTATGACATACTTTATGGTCGAGATTCTTCACAGTTGAAGGATTTTAGTGACACATTGTCATCGCTATATGGTGCTTATGTGGAGAGCTTTAATCTCCATAGTTCAAGCTATCCAACTCATCAAAGCTCGTCTCAAGCACAAGGCAAGCATAGTATATTGGAGGTAAATAAAAGTGTTATATATTTGTATTGTAGTATGTTGTTGTGTACTTGTTTGCATACTCTTAAGCTATTTTTATATTTGCAGGACTTTGATGTTCGTTATAGAAGTGGTCCTAGTTCAAGCTTGAGGAGTGAATTGAGCAAATATCTTGACGAAGCAACGCTGGATAGATCGATGGAGTTGGATATACTTGCTTGGTAGAAGATGGAGCAACATCGATATCCTATCATTTTCCATTTGGCTCGTGATGTGCTGACGATCTCTATCTCTACTGTTGCATCTGAGTCGGCTTTCATCATTGGCGGTCAAGTTCTGGACCAGTATCGGAGTTCGTTATTGCCTGATACTGTTCAAATTTTATAAACAGTATCAGAGGTTTTTTAAACTTTGTTCTAATCAATGGTGCATTAATCCTAAATCTATAGGTAGCAAGAGATGTTTAGTCCAGTCAAGTTGTCAAAAGTTTCCTCGACTAAGTAGAAAAGATCATAACAGTCAACCTCTTATTAAGCAAAAGAATAATGTTTTAAAAAGAAAAGCAAACAAGAATAATCAAGAAACAATTAAAATCAAAATATCCATATATATATGATGCTTCTTTTTATTATTCAGACTAGTCTACCTATTTAATTCATTCAATTCATGACATCAATTCAATCCTAAACAATCAAATTTTTCATTTTTCTCGATAAAGCAATCTCTTTTTTATCGAATGACATTTGATTTTGATTTGCACAAAATTTTATATATTAATCATATATTCCGGAGTCTTTATCGAATGATATGTTAGCCCAGTCTATTTCAAAATCTTGGCTCCGTCTCTGGGTTGACAGATTGATATAGAGGTCAATCTCTCTATTTTTATTCTATTAATCTATTAGTAGTAGTAGTATAACTTTTTAGTTAATGATAATGATATTTATATTATTTTGAGTAATATGGATATGTTAACGTTTTATGTAATGTGTTTGACTCAGACACTATTGATCTTCTACCGAAATACAGTTGATGAAATTGTTGTATTTGATTTGAGGCTTCAGGTAAATCTTGGGGGAGGTTTATACAACCTCAACACCCTCTGGCAACAATTGACCTACACTACAAAGTGGCTTCCTTTGGTTCCAGGGCATATCAATTGATATGATCAAAACTTTCCAATTCTTATATCTTTAGCCTGCAACTCAACCACTGTAGAAATCATTCATCTTGTCATGCTAGAATTACCCGCTCACTGCCCTTTTTGTGACCGGTCATTTTTTTTTGTTTAAAATAGGTTCTTTAAGTATGATTCTAGCTATTATTATTTGCTTTTTAATAATATGCTATGGTGCAAACTATTTGCAATTGAGTTATCTGATGTAATGAGTACTCTATGGTTGTTCTGATTTTGGATGTATAAATAAGGGTTGTGAAATTCACACACCCCAAATTAAAATCCACACACCCTTTTTCCTTTTTTGATAACTTGAATTTTGTCTTTTAGTAACTTAAATTTTGTCTTTTTGTGAATGTGTTAACCAAAAAAGAAAAAATAGTGTGTGGATTTTAATTTGGGGTGTGTAGATTTTACATCTTGTCATCATTCCATGGTTGTTGGTGGTGAACGAATACTTACAACATTCACCTCCTTCTCCTTCTCTAAAGTCTAAGATACGCAAAATATCATTAAAAAAGTAAAGATAAAAACTACAAAAGACTTGATGTTATTTAAGAATTACTTTTGTGCTATATTTGCATTTACTTTTCACTAATTGAGTTACCTTTTCAAGAAGATAAATTCAATTCATGTCAGTCATATTTTTAGTTAAAGCATGTTCTTCGGCTAATTAGTACTTCTCCTTTGAAGGCTACACACTCTTAAAGGTGCATATGACATTTAACAAAAAATTCATTAGATAGAAGTGGGTAAATGGCATGATATGTGCCATGCATGCTACATAAGTGAGAGGTACAATTGAGGTTTTAGGAGCTTATTCAAAGTTATTTATATGATTGTGTGAGAAGTTTGAATGTTAGATTCAAATCTACAGCCTTTAGTTGCTCAATTGTTTCATGAGGCTTCTATTATCCGGATAACAGTTTCTAGAATGTCAATACTAATATACGTAATGTCTTAAGTTGCAAAGAGCTTAATTTGGTGTGCCAACAAACTTTGCATATGGTGAAAGAACTTAATGTCCCTCCTATTATTGGGATGAGTATCCAATACATGCAAATTATTTTTGTTTATGTGGAGGCAAAAGCTATACTTTCAATTTCTCTAAGCACTAGCAGTCGAAATGATACACAGATTGACAAGCTCTAAGCATATGCAATTGTAAACGTAGAGGGATAGTTGGTTAGATTTCGATTACTTATTCTATATTTGCGGCCATGTCTCTAAACAACCTAGAGGGATAAAATTAGGGAAAAATTTCAGTTTACTTCTTTGAACTTTATGTTTAAAATCAGTCTGATACCTCATCTTTTTTTTAATCATTTTCATCCCTAAACTTTTAAAATGACATCAATCTCGACCAAAATAACTAAAATAGCCCTTGTTACTTAATTCTGTTACTCTCTCTCTCTCTCTCTCTCTCTCTCTCTCTCTCTCTCTCTCTCTCTCTCTCTCTCTCCTCTCTCTCTCTCTCTCTCTCTCTCCGTGAAAGCCTCCGCCACCGATTCTGATCAAACCCCCTTCGTCCTCGTCTCAGCCAACGACACCTCCTCCGACGTCGTCTTCTCCCTTTCTCTCGACTACTCCTCCTCCACCTCCATAGAGGTCGATGCTATCACCAAGGCCAAGCTCAGGGAGAATGGATTCCGCACCAAGCTAATCTACACCATCGACCCCGCCTCCGTAGGGTCCGACCAGCTCGAGGCGCTCGCTGACGGCGGCATGAACTTCGCGAGGCTCAACATGTGCCACGGCACGCGCGACTGGCATCACGTCGTCATCCATTACTGGTGGTAAGGGTGGATGAAGACCGGTAATGAAGATGGTGCGGACCTTGTCGTTGGCGGGCCGGTTGGGGTTGTCGACGAGGTGGTGAGGAGGAGGGGGAAGTGCGGCGACGACGATGGCCGTGGGAGGAGGAGGGGTTGCCGTCAGGGCCCATTGCTGGTGGTAGGGGTGAATCCCGGCATCGGCCATGTGGTGGATTTGGAGGCAAAGCCCTAGGGGCGGTAATGAGAGAGAGAGAGAGAGAGGGTAAAAGGATTAAGTAACAAGGGCTATTTTAGTCATTTTGGTCGAAATTGATGTCATTTTGAAAGTTTAGGGGGGATGTAACTGATTAAAAAAAAGATGAGGTATCAGACTGATTTTAAACCTAAAGTTCAAGGGAGTAAACTGAAATTTTTTCTAAAATTTATTAGATTATTTCGATCTACACTTACCCTCCTAGACAAAATTTCAAAAGTCCTCATGAACTCAAGAACATGAGCCCATAACTTCAAGAAAAACGCAAAACCCACATTCTGTTGTCATGCTTAAATAAAATTTTGATTCGTAACAAACCTAAATATTAAAAATTTTCATAAGAAAAGAACATTTTTGACAACACAAATATCATTCATAATGCAATGGCATGGGCAGGAGAAGCAGAAATCTTAAGCATACAAAATCCATAAAATGCAAAACTTCTGGTAATCCAACAAAGCTTAGGCAAAGAATGAAAGGATAGTGAAAACTTACCCATAAGCTTAAACTTGGTCATGTGCTAAACCCACGGTTATCTAAACCTCAACGCTTCATATGCTAAGCGGCGTCGTGCGTTAGCACACGACATTTATCTGCACACGTTCTACCAATCAAATGGTAACATGTGGCTCATGCTTCTCAGCAAGCTATCATTACGCTTTCAATGAAGTTATGGTTCTAGATCATATGGTGGTGTTACATGGTGGCGGTAGTTGTCTCTTGTCATTTTCTGTTACAGCGTCGTTTAAGTGATTATTTTTTTTCATATTTTGATCTATTTCTTCATCTTCCTCTTATGTTTTCAGATTGATGGAAATCTTGAGAGAGAATGTTTAGTGTAATCTAATGATCGAGATTATTAGAGGAGCTAGCTAAGCTTAATTACTTTTATGTAATATGTGAATTTCTAGTTCTATGAAACAATCGGAGTTTAATTTTCTACGAATGGCTTTTTTCCATGAAGCTAACTCTGTGATCTGTAATACAACTTCTTCCTCCTTTGTAGCTGTAGATCATATGGCAATGCTGCATAATTACGGTAGTTGTCTCTTGTCATTTTCCGCTATGATGTCATTTATGTGTTACTCATTTTCATATTTTGATCTATTTCTCCATCTTCCTCTTGTGTTTTCGGATCGATCGACAACTTAAGAGAGAAGGTATAGTGTAATCTAATGATCGATATTATTAGAGAAGTTGGCTTATCTTAGTTTATGTATATGTGAATTTCTAGTTTTAGAAACAATCGGAGTTTAATTTTGGAAGCTGAAATTTACACTTTTTTTTTTTTGCAATCTACACACCCTTTGTACTTTTTAATACTTTTAAAATAAATAGTTACTAACTGCATATGCTCTTATTTGTTAAAGATTCATTTTCGATTCGCTAGCACTCAATAATTTTTGACCATAATTTGCCTAAAGAACATATTATTGCACGCAAAAGCTCCTAATGTCTTGTCAATCCCTAAGTCATCTAAGTCAAGATTCCGACATGTTTTAACCCAACGAGACACAAGACTATGAGCTAATATTGATTGTAACAAGCTTCGCAACCTAATGTAAAAATAACAAATTACTTTAACCTTATAGTCTTATTGACATGTTTTAACCCAACGAGACACACAAGACTATGAGCTAATATTGATTGTAACAAGCTTCGCAACCTAATATAAAAATAACAAATTACTTTAACCTTATAGTCTTATTAACCCTAACAAGTAAATCATCAAAATTGCTAAGGGTTTTCTATGTTTTAACATTGTCTCAACCTCTTTGGTTTGATATCATTGAGACAAAGAAGATGAAGATTCACAAAACAAAGAAAAAAACACAGGGTCGTTCGCCTAAAAAATCTATGGGCAACACAAATAGTCATAGAGCTAGCTTCATAGAAATTCACATATACATAAACTAAGCTAAGCTAGCTCCTCTAACAATCTTGATCATTAGATTACACTACACCTTCTCTTTCAAGTTCTCGATCGATCCGAAAACACAAGAGGAAGATGAAAAAATAGATCAAATGAAAATAAGGAACACTTAAAAAATGTTGTAGCAGAAAATGACAAGAGACAACTACCGCAACCATGCAGCACCGTCATACAAGGAAGATGAGATTCTCTTGTTACCCAAGCACCGAATGCACACAAAACTAGAGTACCCAACGACCACAACAATCTAAGTAACGTTCACTATTGGACCAAAGGACACCTACTAGACCTAATCGTCATCCCAAACGCGAACATATTGGCGCAACAATTTAAAGACGCTAAAGGGAACAAATGGCACCCGCAAGGTATAAGTGTCAGGCCTGCTCACCTGCGGACCAACTTTTAAGGGACAAAAAGGGATGAAACTGTGATGACTGTTAGATCTTAAGTGAGTTGATCCAATGGACAACGTACCAAATCAATTAAAGCAAGTATCCTGCTATTCTTTACCTAATCTTGTCTCCGTCTTCTTTCTCCTCCTCCATCTCATCTCATACCAAATTGATCAAAACACAGTAGAGTATCCCTATCTTCTTCCTCCTCCTCCTCCATCTCATCTCATACTCATATGCTACTAAAGTAGCTATAGCTAGCTAACTATGTCATGGATATCTTCTCAATCATATTGGTGTGCTGGGTCTCTTCTCAATCATATGGCGTTGTCCATATGATTGAGTGAGAGTGACACCATGCTTCTCCAGCTCGAGCAAGAGTGTCTCGACATCTACCGCAAGAAGGTCGAGATGACCAGAAAGTACCAGGCCGAGTTGCACAGGTCCCTTGCCGACAGCCAAGCTCAAATCGCCGTCATTGCCTCCGCTCTCGGCGAAGCCACTTCCTTTTCCCAGGCAAGAGGGACTCTCCGGGACCAGATTTCTGATGTCAAGCCTGTTTTGGAGGAATTGAGCTTGAAGAAACAAGAGAGGGTCAAGGACTTTTCGGTCATTCAGTCACAGATTGCCAGGATCTCGTCGGAGATAGCCGGCAACGGTGTGGCTGGGAATGCCAGTGAGTATGCCGGAGTGGATGAGACGGATTTGACTCTGAAGAGGTTGGGAGAGCTTAAGTCTCACCTTGAGGAGCTTCACAAAGAAAAGGTACTAAAGTCGGTAATTGGGTTAGATTAGTTTGTTGTTGGTTATAGCATGGGTCTGATGTAGTGTGGAATGCTTTAGGACTTGATCAAGTTGAAGATGTTCATCCGGTGACTTGGTTCATGGCATAGTTAGCTAGCTATAGCTACTTTAGTAGCATGTGAGTATGAGATGAGATGGAGGAGGAGAAGAAGATAGGGATACTCTACTGGGTTTTGATCGATTTGGTATGAGATGAGATGGAGGAGGAGGAGGAAGAAGACGGAGACAAGATTGGGTAAAGAATAGCATGATACTTGCTATAATTGATTTGGTACGCTGTCCATTGGATCAACTCACTTAAGATCTAACGGTCATCACAGTTTCATCCCTTTTTGTCCCTTAAAAGTTGGTCCACAGGTGAGCAGGCCTGGTATAAGTGTTATCCCGAATGCGTAGGGCTCAGTTAGGGTTGTTCATTCACACCCACTGCCTCCACATAGGCTCTCCTCATAATCCAAACGGGCCAAACTCCCATGTAAGGACACGTTTTTACCTGGTGAGTAGTTAGGGAACTCCTCGAGTGGCCTAATGAGAGGCCCGTCGACAAGGACGAAACCAAAGTTTGGAAGACAGGTTCTCATTCACACGAACGCTCTACATTTAGCACTTCCCATTTGAGGAAGAATGAAATCCCCAACAAAGAAGTTCTCCTTACTTCAAGACTTAGGAGACTTGTTGGTGGAACCACTACCAAGCGTGTGACATATGTGCCTCTGTACGTGTTTCACCGCATTCTACAACCCTCGCGCTCCCCGACCATACTCGTGGATGCACGAATACTGGTCTTTGGGCAGATATTCTCCAGCTGTTATCAGCACTGCTCTCAAGTGATGCTAAGGTACACATCGAAAAATAGAGCTCCGTAGCTGACACTTAGTTACGACTAGCCTTTTAACTCTTTCCTCTTCCATCTGCTTCTGCAATGGTTTCTGACTTGAGCGTTGGAGAGGGAACGACCGGATGTAACCACGTTCGTTCTCTTTTTACAAGTCTAGGGAACGGAATCTGGTTCTAATATTTATAATGGCTCACCTTAACAAATGTGGTTCGTTTCTTTTACTCATAGTTTTCAGTTATGGATTCCGTCTATCCTCAGTCAGTGATTTCAATTTCAGTCTCCATGGTTTAGCTTGTATTAGGTGGTTTCCATTGTAATTTTGTTTCTTTCTTCTTTTGCATTGTTTTCTCTTTATGGAACGCAGATAATTTACTTGTAAAACAGGTCGGTATTTTTTTCCCATATCGATTTTGATGCATGTAAAAACACTGGCTTGATCAACAAGACAAAAGAACTAGATCCTCAAATTTAAATAGCTTCGACGAAGGACCTCCTTCCCTAAGACCCTAACATCTACTCATCCCCAACCTGCGACGATTTGCAAAGCCTCTTCTGCCTTCTGGTTACTTTTCCGCTCTAGAGCTTTGAATCCCTGTCGGGTTAAACCCATCTGAAAAGCCCAACAAGCCCGCGTCTCAATCCGACCCGACCCAGAAAGCTCCCCAAAACCCCTAAACCTTAGGTTTTAGAGCAGCCATGGGTGCTTCCAACTCCATTAACAGACCAGACTCAGACTCAGCAGAGACGTCCTCATCGATTCCTTCGGACTCCAACTCCATCCCCATGTCCGATTCAGCTTCCAAAACCCAGCCGGAAGAGCCCCAAGCGGTTACAAAACCCTCATCGGAAGCGGCGGCGGAGAAGCCCGATGCGGCCGAACCGGAGCTCGGAGAGGAGGAAGAGGAGGAGGAGAAAGGGGAGTGTGGGTTCTGCTTGTTCATGAAAGGCGGCGGGTGCAAAGAGAGCTTCGTGGCGTGGGAGAATTGCATAGAGGAGGCGGAGAAGTCGAACGAGGACATTGCTCAGAAGTGCTTCGACCTCACCTCCGCTCTCCGGAGTGCATGGTGGCCCACCCCGATTACTACGAGCCCATTCTCCGCGCCGAGAAGGCCGCCGAGGAGGAGGCCATCAAGGAGCTCGACAAGGAGAAGGAGAAGGACAAAGAGAATGAGGCGCTTATTGAAGTGGGGAATGAAAAGGCGGTGGCGTCAGAGAGCACGAAAGCAGCTTCGTCTAAGCAATAGTCGGAAATATAGTAATGTTGTTATTTATTGTCTTCACATCTAATTGTTAGCAAGCAATCTTGCTGATTGGGAATTTTGGTGTAGTTTTAAGCTGCGGATATAAAATCATCTTTAGTGGGAGCTATTGAGAGACATGGAAATCAAATGTGTGATGCTGATAATAATTTATACAAGCTTAGAATTGTATGATGTTCTGTTTGTGGGTGGTTGCTTGTTAGCTATTTGCTTTGAGTTACCATTAGTTGGCTTGATTGCATTACCACATTGTTTCCTTGCTGATTTGTGTGTCTCTACTTTCTAGGGTGACTCTGTTTCTTTCACTAATTACTTGCAATCAATTAAATAGGTGGAGAAAGCTATTTTACATGAAACTGGACCTAGTAACAGCCCCTGCTGTATACTGATTAGGTTAGCCATTAGAGATTACAATGAGAGGATTAGTATGGAGAGTAGTTTGTTTGTGTTTGGTTTGTGTCCAATTTGGGGCAGCACAGAGCTCTTCTTTGAGGGGATTCATAGCTTCAGTGGGATAATATGTATCTTTTAGGCAGCAAGAGTTTGGTTCTCTCCTTTTCTCCTCTCCTGTCATATATACATTGTACAGGTTTGGTTCTATTTCTTGCCCAAACAAGTAGTAGATGAGTTTCGAAAATGAAAACATATTTTTGGTTTGGCTCTCTGTTTACAATTTGCTTTGTTATTTATGTTTACTGCTTCTGAGGAATTAGGTCAGTATTGTCTTTTTTCTACTAAAACAGGATGTAAAATGCATCACATCTGAATAAACCTACTGAATTTACCATTTTCTATTTTGGATGTCCCATTCCTACCTGTAACTTATGGCCATTTGCTTGTGCATAAGTTATGTATCACTGACTGGTTCATACAATATTCTTGCTATTTCTCATAGTCAAGTTTTGGGAATTTGAACGAATAGGCGTTGCCGATGCAGATTCTATAGAAAAGGTTGGGAGAACTGCGTATGATTTCTGAAGGAAGATATTTCTTGCACTTGATATTTGCAACTGGTCTGCTAGTTGTGTAGGTCACGTTATGTGCAGGTGGGCAGTTTAAACCCTTTTATATGCACAACATTGTATGCACAACATGCAGAACCTGGAGGTTTACCATTGATTTTAGAGCTCCATTTTTTCTGTTCGGGCATGTTTGTCTGACTTTGTTATAACTTATAAGTAGTATGTTACTCTGGCTCCAGCTTGTATTTTTTTTTTTGTCCGTTTTGTAATACTACCATTAGAAAAAAAATAATAAGTTGTATATTAGTCAAAAACTCAGCAACCACAAAATCTGGGCAACGTCTGGTTTTTTAGTCTTGCACTGTGCTACCAACTTCTTTCCTGGTCAGGCCTTAAGACTGTTTATACCGATGTAAATTTACCACTGGTGTTACTACAGAATTCGACTGCCTGTTTTACAGGAAGAATCTACTGCTGCCTGGTACAAATAAACTGTAAATCCTCTTGTCAAGCGTAATCTTGTAGGAGCATTTTCGTCGTTTACTTGTCCATGGGTTTTCACTCTCAACCTCGTAGTCTTATTCACCTAGCTTTGGTAATTTTTGCTGTCTAAATTCGGGAGGCGTATAAATTTCATATTAATATTTAGATGCCTTAATTTTCTACCTGACCAAAAAAAATAAAAAAATAAAAAATTATTTAGATGCCAGAACATTTTTGCAAAACAAGGCATTGACCTTTTATCTTCATTCTAATTACGCCAACATGGCTTGGTCAACCTTTCAAAGTACCTTCCTCGAATGATCATATAGATTTAATTAAGCAAGAGGATATGTATATATCCGAAGCTGCTATTACACTAAGTTGGTAATCAATATGGAGTTTCAGGGGTTGAGGCAAACAGTCATCCTGGCATTTGTAACCTTCTGTTGCCTCCGTGGTCACTTGTGTGCTGATATTGAGAAAACAAATAATGAAACTAATCCTGTTGTTGTTGAAGATCAGGTAAAGGTCAATGTCGGAGTGATTCTCGACATGGGATCAAGGGAAGGAAAGATTATTCTCAGCTGTATATCAATGGCCCTCTCTGATTTTTACCATCTGCATGATAACTACAGCACAAGAGTAGTTCTCCACAGTAAGGATTCCAAAGGTGAACCTCTGCCTGCACTGTCAGCTGGTGAGCCATTCATTCTCTATAACAGTTTACTGTATTTCAAGGCCTCTGGAATTTATTCAATCATTTATGTTGTTGTGACATTCTAATTAGTTAATTAGTACCACCTATAGAACTGCATGTCTTTCTACATTAGTAGGAGTGAAATGCTAAACATATCTTTAGGTACAAGGTGCTACTGATGATATATATCTTCCCATTTCTGGTTTCTAATCAATCTTTACTTGTTACTCGATTCAGCCATTGGTCTTTTGGAAACCATCAGAGTGGAATCAATAATTGGTGCACAAACAAGAGAGGAGGCAAACCTTTTGGCAGAATTAGGAGAAGCGGCTAAAGTTCCTGTGATGTCTCTTTCTCCTCCTCTGACTGACAATAAATACCGTTTCTTTGTTGAGATCATGCGCAGTGATCAAGCCGCTGAAGTTAGGGGAATCAGTGCGCTTATTGAAGTTTTCACATGGAGGGATGTTATACTTTTATATGATAATAAAGCATATGAGGAAGATTTCATTCCATCATTAGTCAACTCTTTCCAGGAGATCACACATGGGACTGTTTCATTCAAGAGTTCCAATATTGCTTCCTGCTCGTCAAATGAAGAAATCATTGAAGAGCTCCAAAAGCTGACGAGATTGAAGATTAAGGTATTTGTGGTGCATGTGTCACATTTGTTTGCGCCACGCCTTTTCTTAAATGCAAATAAGTTAGGGATGATGAGTGAAGGGTATGTCTGGATCGTGACTTCGAATAGCATGAACTTATTGCAATCCATGAATTATCTGTTATTGAGTCGATGCAAGGAGTGGTTGGTTTCAAGTCTTCTATTCCAGCATCGATGAGCCTTCACAGTCTTACTTCAAGATTAAGGAGGAAGTTTTACTTGGAGGATCCCAATATGGACGCGATAAGGGAGTTGAATGCAGAAGCAGTCTGGGCATATGATGCAACTTGGGCTCTAGCGGAAGCTGCTGAAAAAGCAAGGCTTACATATTCTACCACCAGATCCTCCAAAAATGGAGTTTTGCTTCTTAGTGGGATATTGCAGACTAGATTTAGAGGTTTAAGCAGTGATATTCATTATCTAAATGGAAAATTGATTCCATCAGAACCATTTGAGATAGTTAATGTTATTGGAAAAGGTGAGATCAAAAGGATTGGTTTTTGGCCTTGCAAAGAAGAAGTAAAATCCGGAAAAGGGTCACCCCATCAGCAGCTTATTCATAGGAGGAGTAATTCAGTTTCTACAATTGATCTTGAAAGAATCATATGGCCTGGAGGATCCATGAGGGAATTGAGTAGTAGTGAAACAATTAAACTAAGAATTGGTGTTCCAGTGAGATTTGGGTTCAAGGAACTTGTCCGTGTCGAGCATGATCTTGAAACCAATACGACTCATGTCACTGGCTTCTCTATAGACGTATTCAAAGCTGCAATAGAAGCTTTGCCGTATGAAGTGGTTTATGAGTTTATTCCATTTGAGGATGCCAATGGAAATGCTGCTGGGACTTATAATGATCTTGTCTACCAGGTTTATCTCAAGGTACACATATGCTTTATTTAACTTGGTATTACTACATCGTTCATCTGTTAATATGGACTTTTAGCATAACTGTGCGATCTAACTATTGAGCAAGGGGTACAATCCATCGACCAAACTTAACATTGCTAATACTTTTTTCAAAAATACATCGTATATTTGTAGTATATTATACATGCATACAAAGAAATTTAGATGCTTTATTCAAATCAAGGTTTGATTATCTCTATCCATTACTTCATTGTATAGAAATTTCTAATTTAAAGATCTTTCTTGCCATATGTATATTGGGCGTACTTGTGGATAAACACACTAGAACTTCGATGCTGTTGTTGGAGATGTTACGATTACAGAGAACAGATCTCAATATGTTGATTTTACAATACCATATACGGACTTAGGTGTGGGAATGTTGGTACCAAATGCCAAAGATAACTTGTGGATTTTCTTTAAACCACTATCAAAATATCTTTGGATAACAAGCGCAGGCTTCTTCATCCTAACCGGTTTTGTTATCTGGATAATTGAGCATCCTAATAACGAAGACTTCCAAGGCACAGCAGGGAAACAAATTGGGACTGTATTCTGGTTCTCCTTCTCCACTCTTGTGTTCGCATATAGTAAGTGTGTTCTCAGTTATTTCAATTATATACAAGTCTTCCTGCCAAGTTCCAAGCTAGTGATTGCTCAACTCTATATATATGTTCACAGATTAAAATCTTGTTTGCAATTTCATTTTGTTGACTCTTTGTTGTTCTCGCGGTGCTCACTATAAGCAGATTCCATGATTTCTTCTTTTCTAACAGTTGTAATATTATATATGCTAACAAAGAACATGACACGGAACAGTTTCTTGTTCATTCTGCAGCGGAGAAGTTGTCAAATAATTTGGCAAAGTTTGTAGTGATCATATGGGTGTTTGTAGTGCTTATATTGACGTCGACTTACACTGCAACTTTAGCATCAATGATGACTGTCAAACAGATACAGTTAAACTCAAGAGGAAACTCTATAGGTTACCAATCGGGTTCCTTAGGAGTTATATTGAACTTGAATTTCAAAGGCCTTAAGCCATATCGTTCAAGTGAGGAGTATCTTGAAGCTTTATCAAAAGGAAGCAAGCATAATGGTGTTTCTGGGATAATTGACGAGGTTCCATACATCAAAATCTTCCTCGCAAACAATTCTGCTGACTACTCGATGATTAAAACCAAGTCCATCACCAATGGTTTTGCCTTTGTGAGTAACCTCTCTTCTACTAGTCACTTGACATATATTAATCCTAGTTTGTGGATGCATTTGATAATATATACGAAGAGGGATCGGAGCTTTTGTAAGGCTAACCACGAATTTGATAATGTAAAGCCTTGTGTACGTACAGCAATACCTCCTAGACTTCCTCTCCTATTGTTTTTTGTTGCACAAAGTTTCTCATGGTATTAGAGAGCAGGCTTCCACAGGTTACTGGAAAACTTGTTTGTCTCATGTATTCATCAGCCTACTAATTTGTTGTCAACTTTTGGCATTTCAGGTTTTCCCTAAAGGTTCGAAATTGGTTCAGGATGTGTCAAGGCAAATCGAATGTCTGAGACAAGAAGAGAAGCTTATAGAGATGGAGAAGACCTGGTTTCTTAGAAAAACAACTCTTATGTCTGATGAGGATATTGAAGAATCCAATACGATTGACCTCCACGACTTTCGCGGTCTATTCCTTATTAGTGGTGCTTCTTTAGCTCTTGCTCTTTTCTTGTTCATAGTTGTATCTGATACATTTAGAAATCTGATTAGAGGACTAGTGCAGCTGATTCGAAGACAACTGCAGCGTTTAAGGGTGTTTGTCTCGAACACAGTATGCAGTAGAACTGAACAGAACTGCTGTATGTCACTTCCAATGCAGCTGTACATATATACTGTCCGTTAGTCACTAAAGCAAAATATAGGTCGCTGCATTTCATAGATTCTGTTGCAGCAGTGCCCTAAAAGCGTTGCAAGTCAAAACTCTTGGTTAGCTGCAGATAAAGATTATGAAACAGAAACTAGAATGATAACCCACATTCACATTTTCATTTATGAACTAAACAGTAGTTTCTGCATCTATTCAAGTTTTGAATACAAATCCAAATACAGTTCCTCTACGCAGTAACATTAGTGGTATCCACAAATGGCACAATATACATATACAGCAACAATCTAAGAAACGTATTCCATCAACTGCTGGAATCACTTTTCAACCATTATAGCGAACAGAGAAGCGAAAGATAATGAACAAATTCATTTATCTGCGTCATTTGACAACCGTGTAAACTAAAATTCATGAACTCATGCCAATTTGAGATGATATTGACAACAGTTTATACTCTTAATGTTAAACAGCACACCAACAGCAGAAGTCAAAAATTAAGACCTCCAAAATTTCTTCATCGAAAAAAAAAAAAAAAAAAGACCTCCAAAATTTCAAGATAATAATTGCTACTTGAGCTTTCATACTTTTCAACATCATTTACCAAATTGGGTACTACTAGTTCAACCACTATGCCCAAGAAAGTATTGTGGTTCTCTTTAATGTAAACCTAGGCATATATCTACATATATCCAAGGTTTGGAACATAGGTTAGTAGTTGTATCTATATTTACATCTTATCTATAAAGTGGAAACAAATTCAGAACTGTGCTACAAAGCTTTCAATCATCTTCACAGCTTGGTTAAAGAAAGAACTGTATTTGCAGAGAAAGGTGACTACAACAATAAAAGATCCTATCCAAATATTCTGAACTTAGCAACTAATATGCTTATGTCTATTAATTAGCACAATGATCCAAGTTACTTGTTTCCGACGAACAACGATATTTGGAATTCTCTAAACATCTAAAGAAAACAAAGAAACAGCATGCAATTAATGCTTCAGACCAGAAAAAAAAAACATGCAATTAATGCCAAAGGACTTGCTCAATCCAAGTATTAGAATAAAAGCCGTGTTGCCCTAACCAATGGCAGCAAGAACTCCAATTGCATCAAGGCTTCTCTCTATGTTTTACCTCATATGATCACAAGGTTCAAGAAACCCCTAATCCAGACCACATGATCTGGCTCTTGCCTCTATCTAGACCAACTAAAAAGGCTATTACGATTAGAAAGGTTATCTGATGGCCAACAATATGAGAAAATAGTTCAAAAAGAGGTATTGTTTCAGATACTAAAGGAAAATCAAGATTGAAGTACAACACCGCATTAGATATTAAATCCAAATGTGAACCAACATTTTCAACAAATTAATTCAAATCGATAAAAAGAGACCTCAATAACAAACGAGAAGCAATTCCAGAAGCTGAAACCATTACCTATGGCATGCATGGCAGAAACACTGTCCTGAGTAAAATGCTACTAAGAGACCGATTCAACCTGCAACAACTATTGGACCCTACCCACCACTGCCAGAACCTCCTGAGGGTATTTTTTCAGTTGGTAGTAAAGGAGCCTTTTCATCAGATACTCCCTCTGTTTCACCCTGATCAGTATGTGACTGCACAAGAATTTGAGCAAGCACCTCAGCTTGCAAAGATGGAGCAATTTTATTTACATGTAGCCATGTCTGCTCCCACAAGCCATCCTCATCTGAACCACTCTTTTGAACAAGTACTCCCCTTAAATTCATTACAAGCAAGGTGTTCTTAAGTAGCTCGGGTACTTCGTCCTGAAGCTTCTCACTTTTCCTCCCTCCAACTTTCACCTTCATATAGTTCCCCATTCGACTTATAACACCCAGCCATACTTTGCAAAAGGTTGTTAAATGTGATAGGTCAGGAAGTAGCTGCAGAAACACTTTGGACAAGAGCTTCATGGCAAGGATTAAAGTACCTTCCATGTTGCGGTACTCCTTTTGGGAGTGAACCTGTGCAATTTCAAGTAAATCATCAAGCACTGTAAAAATCACAAGATCAAAGCACTGCAACCACAGACCATATGGAAGAGGGATCCCATCAACTCCTGTCAAGCAGTTTCGTAACAACAATAAAGCATGGTTCCTAACCACTTCTCTTTGGTCTAAACAAACTTTTCTCAATCCCTGAACAAGCCTCAACCACATTTCCCCAATATCCTGAGACATTTTCACAGTATCCTCTTCATTCATAGATAGCTTAGCCTCACGGGCCCATCTTGCTAAACAATCAACAGAACCTGCCATAAGATCTAGTGCGCAGACAGAACGATCTACCTGCCCAACACGAGACTCAGCAAATTCCCTTGATGCATCAACACATAGAATATAATTGGTGGGCAACAGGTGGGTTCCATCAGACACAATGAAGGACAGTGTGTCAAACCCAGCCTCAGAAGCTTCAGGGTGGCGGGCCGTGATGGAGATCAGGGATGTAATTGTGCGCCACCCTAACTGGGATCTGATGTGAGAGGCGTTTGCTTTCACAAGGCGACTGACTTCCAGAGTAATTTGTTCACAGTAGGCATCTGCAACCCGAGCATCAAGCTTTAAGACAAACTGCAGGGACCTCAGCAGTTCATCAGCAAGGTTTTCTTTATAGGGAAGCAGCCGCTGGCATATTCGAAGAAGTCCAAAAACAGCCTTTTCAACCAGGGCACAAGGCATCACGGTTGACTGAACAATGTTTGATATGTGCTCATACACACCCTGCCAAAGAAGCACAATCCTATCCCTATTATTTAGGGTAATAGAAATCAGCAATTCCAAACAGAAAACAGCAGTATCTTCGTCCTCCGGAGAGCTGTTGCCTTTCTGTGGTCGCCCTGCGGCCCAAATCAATGCCCTTGCAAGCTGTAACAAGGAATCAGGCTGCAGAAATTTGCTTTCAGTGAAAATGCCGTCAATGTGGCACTTTTGAATTGTCTGAAGGGTACGTTGATGAGCAGCAAGTTGTTGTTCAGTGGGTTGTGATCTCGGCTCCTCTGTGTCAAGAGATAAGAGCTGACTAAACCTACCCATCAATCCAGAAGATCTCCTAGGAGTACCCATAGTAGCCATCTGAACTGAAGATAGAGCATTTGTTATCGGCTTTCCAGGACCTGCGTCAGCAGAAAACTCGGACTCATCAGCTGCGTTGCTAGCTACACGAGCTGGAAGAAGACCAAGCTTGTGTAATCTTAAGATGCAGTCCAGAATATTTCTCCAACCAGTGCGAATATAATCACCGTACCTATTGGCAATGGTGAAAACTGTCATAGTTGACATTCTAGCTTTTGTGTCATCACCAAAGGCTAGCACAGGTTCCTCAACTGATGATGGGTTTAACAGAGTTGTGAACTTACAGAGAGACACAACCAGATCATCTAGTACATCTTCAAGATGATGGCATGCTGAAATCTTTGCTATAGCTAAAAATCCATCAATGCATGTTTGATAAACCTCTTCGTGTTCTGCATGATCAAATACCACAGAGATTGCAGCAATTGTAGGGCCCGAGATTATAGCAAACATATCATGATCTAGGTAAGCTCTAGAATCAGATACAATGAATGGAGCATTCTTCTTGGATTTGTGCATCAAATCAATCCACCGGCTTGGGGTCATTTCAGGATAACCAGCACCTTGTTCTGGAGTAGTGCGGATCTCATTCTTGCATATTGAGTGATAAAGCTCTGCCAGAAAATCTCGAGGAAGATCACTGCCTCCATTGATGTGTCTATTATTCCGAATGAAATCCTCCTCTGTCATCTTCTTCTTCACCTGAACATTGTGCTGATCTGTATTAAGCATTATTATTGAATATGATAACAGAAGGGCAGCATCCTTGTTAGCAAGAATTAGAGGTGATTGCTCATAATATCTCTCTGAGAATGCTTCAAGAACCCTTTGTATCTTTTGTGATTCTCCAGGCAAACGAAACGTTTCCAAGAAAAGGCGGAGTGCAGTATCCAAATTCATATCTTGGAAATCAAAGGTACCAGCAAATTTGTGAAGAACCTGAACACAAAACTCGTCATGATTTCCCAAGAAATCCCCCACAAGATTCTTATCTAGCCCAGCTGTATACCTGAAAAAGCAGGCCACACTTTGAGGATCAAGTTTATCAGGCAACAGATGAGTTCCTTGGAGGAACTCCAGCCCTTTCTTCGGGTCATGGTTAAAATGATCAGCTCCAATCATCAATCTTCTCTTTATATACTTCCTCCGGCGAACAAATGGAACCCAATGATTTGGATCACTGTAGTTGTCACATTTCACCATCCAGAAGGGAGTATACTCCTCCAGATTTACTGGAGTATGCGCAGAACTAACTGATCCATTCCCTACCCTTTCCGCAATTCCCTGAATGACGGCAATAAGACCATCCAAGGCAAGAATGTGAAATGAAGACAGAGGGCAATTAACAGGGAATGCACTCTTTGACAACAAATTAGCAAGTTCTTCAAATACATTACTGCAAGTTATGTCACAATCCAAGTTAGCATACATCTCCGCCATGAAATTTTTCTGCCTGCAGAAGTCAACAAGAGCCTCCATAGCAACCTCCTGCTGTTGATAAGAAGCTCCATACCTACTTTGTGCAAGCCTCAATATCACACAAGAAAAGAAAGCCTCGAGCTGAAGTTAAGTTCAGTGCGCAGATGGCGATACAAATTAAGAACAATGCTGCAAGCCATTGAAAGAATAAGCGGGCTAGTTGATAGGCCAAATTGCATCAGATTCCGAAACAATTCATCCTGAACCAAATTCAATAACTTGGGGTGATGCTGAATGGACGCCCCTCCCAACTCTATAGCTGAATTGATTAAAACCAAGGAAAAAAGAGGCACATCTTCGTCAAATGCTATGGTATTAGATCTGGGACCCATTCCCATATGCTCCGAGACATTTAACAACGAACAGAGAAAGTGAAATATTTCCACCATGCAAGGGACCCCATAGGGCTCAGTCATTAGATGTAAATCATACTGAACAGCCTCCTTCCCGCCAGAAGCCCCAATTGTAGTTTCATCGATCCCAGATGCTGCCAGAACAGAGGAATCATTTGAGGCAGGAATTGTGGATAATTGTTGAAGATCATACTCAGAATTTAAGCTTCCATTCTCTAATTGTCTACTCCCAAAAGCATACTCATTATTAACTCCTGCAATCTGCACAGGAAAGACAGCCACATATTTGTTAAGAAAGGATTAAGATTTGCAATACTTAATATATTGTTTAGCATCCATAACCAACAAGTCACCATGGGATAAGACCTATAAAACTTGTCATTATTAGTACCTCTCGCTTGACAGTATTGTTTCCATTTACCAATGCACTTTCGGTCCTATGAACGTCTGGAAGGTGTGAGAAAATACATCTGACAAGTTCATGCATGGTGTGGCGAGCTATTCTTTGCAATAATTCACCTTTAGTTCCAGCTTGATGAACTATCTGGAAACATGTGTTCACTATAGTGCAAACATGTTGATTACTCAACATAACAGATGCTTTACTCCTCATGCAGGCCAGAAGAACCTGTAGTATCTTCATCAGTACCACTTCTTCTGATGCAGGATCAGTCACCTCAAATCGACAGCTAGTGATGGCGTCAACTAACATGTGCATGGCATCGTCAACATTGACAGTATTCTGATCGATCACATCAAGTGTTAAGATATTGTAAACAGATGACAAAGCGACACCGGTGATTGGTGCACCAGTTTCATCCAATCTAATCACATCCAGAAATGGCTGGAGATACACAGCAGGATTGATGGTATGCCACTGATGCTGCCATGAAAAGATTTGTCTGCGTAGCGCCTTTAACGACTGGATTAAAGAATGTTCAAGCTGATCATCACCTGCCATATACCGGCCTCCCCATCTCACATTCCTCCTCATAACCGCTAAAACAGAACCTATTTCTGAATTAATGATGCATGCTATGGTAGATTTATGAGAATTGGTGGCGTTTTCTTCCTCAATCGCCTTGATTCCAGTCTGCAGCTTGAGACGCCCCATCTTTGAACAATATGCTATTAACAGAGCCCACTCTTGTCACCAACTTCTATGTAGAGAAGGCAAAGAAGTATAGGCAAGGCATTCCTTCACAGTTGATAGTCTATGGAGGTAGTAATACTGATACCTATCAGCAGACCAGCATATCAAATCAGACTAAATTGTATATTTCTACATAAACCATCTAGACACACTATAAATGACACAGAAAAATCTATTTTACCTTCCACATTTATAAGCAATTTTATGGTCAATTTCAACCTAGCATTGTCTCCTAAACCTAAGGATTGTAATCTGAACCACAAATTGAAGTTCCAAGCTCCAAAACTCCTCAATTAACCCTATCTATTTCATGAATTCTGATTCAGATTCCAAATACAACTAGAACTCAAAATCCAAAGTCTCGTTCTGCTACTCACCCGGTACTCCTCCGGATATCGACGCCTGCAGCTCCTCAGAAATTGCGAGCTTCAGGTTCGACCTGTGATCGGGGGTGGACCTTGGGATCAATCAGGATCAGAAAGAAGAGACGAGAGCGATGAAATCGAAATGCGAGTTGAGAGAAGAGAAAGTGTACCTGGCGAAATTGAAAGTGGAGGAGCGAGGTCGAATACCTAGCGCCCGGCCTAGGATCTAGAGGAGGAGGAGGAGGAGGAGGAGGAGGATTCATTTTCCTATAGTTTGTTCATTTTTCCCTCCGTAATTTTGTTTCCAACTTATATTCAATAATTTCTGCATTGTAAAAGTAAAATGAGAGGAGAATCGGAATGGTTCATTAAGAATCATAAAGTGATATTCAGTACTACTAACCTACGCAATGATTAATTAAGTTATTACATTCATTGATCAGTAACTTTTTAATTTATTCTTATTAATTAATAACTTTTTAATTTACTCTTGTTAGTTATTTTTATGAAGGCACACTTAAAGTATTTTTTCTTTAACATTCTCGCTTGTATCAAGTCAAAGTTAAAACGGTGCATATGGTGTTGTTTCATTAAAAACTTTGTCGAGTAACAAAATCCAATGAGACAAAATAAATCTTGGTATAAAAGAAAAATAGCACAACACACCTATGATAATGTGTGTGTGTGTGTGTTAGACCCCCTCCTGAAATCGACACTTCTCATGATCCTTACATCAATTAAGAGAGCTAAGAACGTCTTCGCATTCCTATGTTTCTCACATGCTTTTCAGATATAGCCTTGTGATGTGATATGAGAAACAGGTCTATACTATTCTCCTCAGACCTTACTTGATTGACTTGAATCTTGATGTTTCTCACAAGGTATCATCGTGTTCCTAATGGTGAACACTTACATAACCAGTTTGAGAACGACCTGTAGATACCTGACATTAGTAAAAACCAACCAAAGCATCGTTTGAGGTTTTGATGCAGGGGATTGCAGTTTCATCTGCATTCCCTTTCGTCTTTCTACAGGGATATGATGAGCCCAAGTCAATGGTTTAGGTATCAGGATACGTTCATTATACGTTCTAATGACATTGCGTTGGCGCTGAGTTAAGTCTAACTACAAGTTCTTTGACAATGCTATATCCGGTCGAGTTTATCGGGCTAAATACAATATTGCGCCTCTATTGCACTTTAGAGAATGAATTCGATTCTCATTCTTTCTTCGTCATATTCCTTTGGACGAAATGAGTTATTTCTCTATATCCAAATATTGACCTATGATAAGCCTAAAATAGACTTATAAATAACCCTGCAATCCAATCAAGTTATCGATGGTAGTATAGAAAAGTAGGGTGTCTCCCGCAGAGGATTGTGACTTAACAATTGCAAATATGACTCTGAAAAACTGAACAGACACCAGACAAAGACGAAAATAAAACCTATAGCTAGACCCACGAAAATTACGAAATTAAATCTGGAGAAACTAGACACACTGACGAAGACACACACAAAATTGGGGGAAAACTGTGTAGTTTTGCTATGCTAACAAAATTCAGAAATATGACGGACAGAATGCTCAAAAACAGAAAACTAAATTTGGGGATTTTGGTTTTGGAAATCAAATAACAAAAACTAGTTAGGAACTACTCCTCACCACTAGACAATGATTACACCTATGATGTGTTTACTAACATGTTCAATTCATTCGGATATCCTTACTCAAGCTAAGCCAATGATGTGTTGAACTTAACTTATCAATCTTTCTTACTTGGTATGTTAAGAGAATGATGTTTTCAACTTAACTTAGCATCTAGAATGGAGCCTAGAGTGATGTTCTCGCACAGCTCTCACCTAGAAGTCATTAAGGTCTAAAAGATTATGAATAAGGCTAGACAATGTCGGTACTGATGTTGTCCTAATCTACCTAGACATTGATTTATGTGAATGGGCTCAAGTCACTCACTCGCTACTCTAGAATGCAAGTAGACATGATGATCATACAAAACATTCATAGCTTTACAACCTAGCATGCATACTAATGTTGGCCACCATCAATAAACATACAAAGTTGATCAATGATATAACGATAAACCAATGAATATCCGAAATCCATGGAACAAATTAAATAAACGCCAACTTCATAGTTACACCATGTCTAGGGCTGGAAGCAGCCCCTAACTAAGGGAAAATAGTTACTCATCATCTTTGAAAGCACACCAGAGAATTTCATAAGATTCGGGAAGAAAAGAAAATACGAAAGATGAAAAACAAGGAAAAGATCGATTTTCTGAGTCGAGAGATCGATCTCTTCTGGGCTCTGAACTTTACTTCTTCTCCTTTAGTTCTTGATGGCTCCCTCTTCCAGTATGATGGCTTCTCCAACATTATGGAATTAGGGTTTTGCCTTAAATAGTCTCCAAGTCTTCAAAGCTTCCTTTTCAAACTATGTTTCCTTCTTTGATTAGAATCATGTTTGGGCTATCTTTTGAATGTCTTCCATATAATCTGGGCTTGGCTTTTGGGAAAATTATATTAATGATGTCACTCTTCAAAATCGTGTAAAAGCCCCCAAGAAATCTTCTCAGAATCCAGCCCAAACACTGCCTCGAACTTGACTGCTGCACAGCTTTTCCGGAACTGCTGATTTGTCCAACTTTGGAGCTTCATAACTCCCGATGACATAACCGATTTGGATGATTCTTGAGTCCAAATTGATCTACAAATGCTCCTCTACAAATCTGCAGTAATCTCAGTGAAAACATTCTCAGAACCGCATGGAAACAAGCCTTGAAAACCGGAGAAAATAAGCAGAAACCAGTTTTCAGCTTTTTGTGTTTGCAGCTTCTATTTTGGTGAAGTGGTTCCATCGCCTTTCCTTGATATTTTTGACCATGTGAGTGATCAATCTCCATCCTTGACATCTCTACTTTGTAGTGGAAGCCTTGTTCGCATCACTTGAACACATATTTGCATTATCTTACTCCACGAAGTACCTAAGAAAATAACAAAGTTAAAACAATCTTTTTAAAGGAAAATAGCCAAGTTAAATGCAAAGGTTAAACTATAAAATCGTCGCATTTTATGCTCCTATCAAATTCCCCCACACTTAGCTTTTGCTAGTCCCTTAGCAAAATCAAAGACTCAAACCTAACTAGACTCGGAAACCAACTCTAATGCCTTAACAAATTGTCTCAGAAATCCCCTACTTTCATAGCACCAAGAATAACACGCAACTGAGAATTAAGCTCACATTCGAGAGTTAATAAAGACTCATGTTCAACATAGCACAAGTAAGACTTGGAAGAGAACAATGGTGATGGTTAGAGCTCAACATGCATAAGACAAATCATGATTTCACCTCACAAGGATTGCACTCTTTCTTCTCTCAAGATTCAAGGTATGCTTAAAAGCTTTCACTCAAGTGTATGCGAGAAATCAACAAATAGCTCACATACGTAAGAAAGAAAGAAAAACTCAACGAAAAACATGATTTATAATCCCATGAAGGAAATCAAATACTTGCCAAATGGACCACAATATGCTCAACTTTTGCACCTAACTCCACAGATCATAGTTTGCCCATCTCAAGGATCAAGTAGGTCTTTTTCAAGGTTGTAATGGGGCTAAGCTTAGGGTTACAGAAACAAAGGGATAGGAATTCAAACAAGTATCCTGAAACCTAGCAGAGCTTTCATTGATGTAGAGAGATTCCTCTTGTGCTCTTACAACCATCAAGGTCTCCTTGTAACTTCATTGTGTCATTAAATGCGGCCGAATGTCATTGAGTTGGGCCGTTGCTTCATTCTAAACACTTCAAGAAATTAAGCTCGATGTTCTTCACAGATTCTTTTTCTTTAGTTCTTCTCTTCCTGGCCGTGCAATAATTTATTTATTTATTTTCAATTTTTTTTATATTTTTATACTGCCAGGGATTGCAATCCAGCTTGAGTCCTCCCCCACACTTATTCTTCTTCATCATCTTCGTATTGCCTTGATTTTGCATAAATTCATGTATAGCTCTACTAGATTTCAGAACAAAGGTAAGGATATAGCTATAGTACTAAAGCTCAAGGTCAAGATAATAAGGGTGATGACAAAAGGTCTAAAACACAGGCTCAATGGGGTTAATCTAGGGGGTGTACATCTTGTGTACACAAATGGGGACACATGCTGATTTGGCTTTGGTGGCGATCCTAAGTGCCTCAATCCCTTCCCCAATTGGGGCATGTCATGACTAAAAGTTTTGAAAGGTGGCAAAAGCGAGTTCTAGTAAACTCTCTAGTCCATTAAACTTAATCTGCGGCAAGCATTCAATCATGAAAGAATAATGGGATTTAGCAACAAGCATATCATTGAAAATCGAGTAATGAATTTCAAAATCTCTCCAAAGAAAGGCATTAAGATCAATAATCTCACAAGGGTTATTTTGAAATCACAATCCGAAATAGCATGTTCAAAAATTCTGTACCAAAGTCTCAAGCCATATCTACTACAAGTACGCATGCATCACATAAGACTCGATTAACCAAAGAATTATGCTCATCATCTCAATTAAATGATCATCTTTTAGCCATGATTTCAGAAGATTAATATCATCCTAGACTTATTAAGGGCTTCTACGACTCAAAAACCAAAAACAAAAAACAAATTTTTTTTGTTTTTTATTTTTAACAAAAACAAAACACAAAATGTGTGCAATCCCTTCCCCCACACTAGAACTATGCAGCGTCCTCGATGCAAGAACAATATAGATCATGCAATGATAACAGATGTACGGAGGAAAGTGAGCAAAACAAGAGACTAAGAAGATAAAGTTAAGAAAAGCTCCCCCATTTTGTGCTCTGAAGCCAAGTTCCAGCTCATATAACATCTTGTTGCAGCATCCAATGTCTGAGATTCCAATTGGAGATGAAATATGGCATTGCTAGCTGTATGTGGATATGTGGCACTTTTCCTAACTCCAAATGAATTGAAAATGGCAGCCCTGCAAAGTTAGAAGAAAAACAGAATTCGCACAGAAAAGCTGAAGCAAGGACTTTACCCATTCAAACCTGATTTCCAATGAGTTCTGGTGCCGGAATGTAAAAGTGCCTCAAAGCAAAGTTGAAGCTAACTCAACAAGTGTTTAGGCATATATGGCTTTCCTCTACAACTTGCCGGAAGTATCCCCTGTTTTGACCTTTTTTCAGCTGTAGTGCACAACTTTTGTTTTCCTGACAGTGACCTTTCTTCCTTCAAGGTTGAACTGGGAATGACTCAGATCTCCAAATTCACTTCTGTAAAATCCTACAGAAACTAGACTCAAAGACCTTTCTTTTAATATAAAGCACATATTCCAGGTTTGTGAGCTGCAAACCGTGGCCCTCCAAAGTTGGCAGACTGCTTTTTGCAAGATCACTGTTTTTGCATAACTTGGAGTTTTCTTCAACTTTTCTCAACTCTAATCTGCACACTATAAAACACATCAAAACGAACAAAGACAAAACAAATAAAACACAAGAGATAAAGACGGTTGGGTTGCCTCCCAACAACGCTGATTTAGCGTCTTCAGCCAGACGGAGTTTCTTCTTTAGTCCATAGGGGGTGATGCATTGCAGAGGTTCTGCTCCTCTACATTGTGCTCTTGAAAGGCCTCATAATATGGTTTGAGGCGGTGTCCATTGACCTTGAATGTTTCATTGGTCCTCAAGTTTTGGATGTCCACTGCACCGTGAGAATAAACATTAGTGACAATAAAAGGACCAAACCATCTAGAGCGTAATTTTCCAGGAAAAAGTTTGAGACGAGAGTTGAAGAGAAGGACTTTCTGTCCAACAGAAAAATCTTTACGAGAGATCATTCGATCATGGAATGCCTTGGTCTTCTCTTTATAAACTCGAGAACTCTCATATGCATCATTACGGATTTCCTCCAATTCATTCAACTGAAGCTTTCTATGCACGCCAGCTGCGTCTATATCCATGTTGAATTGCTTAACTGCCCACCATGCACGATGCTCAAGCTCCACGGGTAAATGACAAGGCTTACCATACACCAACCGAAAAGGGGACATTCCAATTGGTGTCTTGTAAGCAGTCCTATATGCCCACAAAGCATCATCAAGTCTTGAGCTCCAATCTTTCCTACTAGGGCCAACGGTCTTCTCCAAGATTTGCTTAATTTCACGGTTAGACACTTCGGCTTGACCACTAGTTTGAGGATGATAAGGTGTTGCCACCTTATGAGTGATGTTGTATTTCCGAAGGAGAGCCTCAAATGTTCTATTGCAAAAGTGGGATCCTCCATCGCTGATTATCGCTCTCGGTGTCCCAAATCTTGAAAAGATATGAGACTTAAGAAAATCTGAAACCACTTTAGAATCATTAGTTCGGGTGGCTTTAGCCTCCACCCACTTAGACACATAATCAACAGCGAGAAGAATGTAAAGATTACCATAAGATGAAGGGAATGGTCCCATGAAATCAATGCCCCAAAGGTCAAAAAGTTCAACGGTCAAAATGGGGGTTTGTGGCATTTGATTTCTAGGGCCCAAGTTACCTGTTCGTTGACAACGATCACATGATTGGCAAAAGATATAGGCATCTTTGAACAAGGTAGGCCAATAGAATCCACTCTCAAGAACTTTATGAGCTGTTCTTTTTGCTCCAAAATGTCCACCACATGCATATGAATGACAAAAGGTAAGAATAGAATGAATTCAGAATCATTAGGACATCTTCTTACCAATTGGTCTGCACAATACTTCCATAAATATGGGTCATCCCACACATATTGCTTGGAAGTTTTGATGAGTTTATCCTTCTGTGCTCGAGTGAAGTCTTCCGGAATCAACTTGGAAGCTTTGTAGTTCACATATCGGCATACCAAGGACTTGCACTTTTCTGCCCATGTGCTGCTGAAGATCGATCGCCAGAACCGAGAGATCTTTTCCTGAATTTGTCTTCGTGTTCAACATGAAAAGTTGCTCGTCTGGAAAACTATCCTTCAATGGCAGGATGTCTTCCTCCTCTTTTGAACCATGAACGAGCCTACTTAAATGGTCAGCAACCACGTTCTCACTTCCTTTCTTGTCCTTGATGTCAAGATCAAATTCTTGGAGCAAAAGCATCCACCTAATCAAGCGCGGTTTCGCTTCTTTCTTGGTAAGTAGGTACTTCAATGCTGCATGATCAGTAAATACAGTAACTTTAGTACCAATTAAATAAGAACGAAACTTTTCTAAAGCAAAAACCACAGCAAGAAGTTCTTTCTCCGTTGTGGAGTAATTCAATTGGGCATCATTGAGAGTCCTGGATGCATAGTATATGACATGGGGAGTCTTTCCAACACGCTGCCCTAACACAGCTCCTACTGCATGATCAGATGCGTCACACATGAGTTCAAATGGAAGGCTCCAATCCGGTGGTTGAATAATGGGTGCGGTAAGAAAGCAGCTCCTTCAATTTGTTGAATGCTACCACACACTCTTCATCAAACTCGAAGACGACATCCTTTTGAAGCAAGCGACACAATGGCCTAGCAATCTTTGAGAAGTCAAGGATAAACCTGCGATAAAAACCTGCATGTCCAAGAAAAGAACGGACCTCCCTAAAGATGTAGGAAGGGGTAAAGAGCTAACAAGTTCTACCTTAGATTTATCAACTTCTATTCCCTTTTCAGAAATTACATGCCCTAGAACCAACCCTTGTCGTACCATAAAATGACATTTCTCCCAATTTAAAACCAAGTTAGTTTCTTGACAACGTTTTAAAACAAGGGTAAGATTGTCTAAACATGCATCAAAAGAATCTCCATAAACCGAGAAGTCATCCATGAAAACTTCAATTATTTTCTCAACCATATCAGAGAAGATACTTACCATGCATCTTGGAATGTAGCAGGGGCATTACAAAGCCCAAATGGCATACGACGATATGCAAAAGTGCCGAACGGGCAAGTAAAGGTTGTCTTTTCTTGATCTTCAGGTGCTATAGCAATTTGATTATATCCAGAATAACCATCAAGAAAACAATAATGAGAATGACCAGCTAACCTTTCAAGCATTTGATCGATGAACGGAAGAGGAAAGTGATCCTTTCGTGTGGTGGCATTAAGCTTGCGGTAATCAATACATACCCTCCAACGGTTTGCACACACGTGTAGGAATCAACTCATTAGCTTCGTTCTTCACAACTGTTACTCCAGATCGTTTGGGAACTACTTGCACCGGGCTCACCCACTTGCTATCTGAGATAGGATATATGATACCCACATCAAGGAGTTTAAGGACCTCCTTTTTCACTACCTCCATCATGGGCGTGTTCAATCGACGTTGTGACTCTCTAGTAGGCTTTGCATCCGCCTCCAATAAGATCCTATGCATGCATGTGGCCGGGTTTATTCCTTTGATGTCAGCTATGCTCCAACCAATGGCTGTTTTGTACTCTCTAAGCACACGGATCAGCTTATCTTCTTCAATTGCTGTGAGATTAGAGGCTATGATAACGGGCAAGGTTTCATTCTCTCCAAGATACGCGTATTTCAAGTGCTCAGGTAATGGTTTTAACTCCAATTTGGGTGCCTGAATCACAGAAGGAAGTACCTTTTCATTAGAGATTGGAAGAAATATAAGAAGTATTATACTTACTTGGAACTTGAGGTAATGACTCCAAAGATGCTGCTGCCTCATTGATGTGGTCCATGAAATTCACGGCCCTCTTAGGGTTATTTGGGAGTTCATGTTCAATTGCGTTAGCAATGACAGTTTCTAATGCATCCTCCTTCATAACTTCAAAGAATTGCTGCGACAAAGTATCAATAATGTCAATGGAAAAACATGAATGAACATCACATGGATACCTCATTGCATCAAAGACATTGAAGCTTATAATTTCTCCATCAAACTCCATGGTGAGTGTTCCTGCATACACATCAATTTTGGTGCGAGCAGTTCTCATGAAAGGCCGGCCTAGAAGTATAGGTGTAGATGAAGGAGATGATTTATCATCTTCCATTTGAAGCACATAAAAATCTGCGGGAAGACAAGACCGTCAACCTGCACTAAAACATCTTCTACAACTCCTTCCGGATAAGCATTAGAACGGTCAGCTAATTGAATAATAACACCTGTATCTTCAAGCTCACCTAGATCTAGCGATGCATAAATGGAATATGGCATTACATTGATTGATGCACCTAAATCTAACATGGCACGTTCAAATTTAGTGTTACCGATTGTACAAGGGATGGTGAAACTCCCGGGATCCTTACACTTTGGTGGCAGCTTTCTTTGAAGAACCGCTGAGACATTCTCACTTACCGCAACGGTTTCATTCCCCTTTAGCCTCCTCTTGTTAGTGCAAAGCTCTTTCAAGAACTTGGCATATTTTGGAACTTGTTTGATCGCATCTAGCAAGGGTATATTCACTTGTACTTTTCGGAATGTGTCTAAGATGTTTTTCTCAAGCTCCTCCTTCTTTGACTTAGCAAACCTATGGGGGAAGGGAACAGAAGAAGAATTAGTAGAAACCGGAACCTCACGAGTTACCTTGGGATCTTCTGATTCTGGGAATCGATCTTCTCCGACAGCTGGTACTTGTTTCTTCTCTTCTTTTCCATCATCAGCCTTCCTAGCCCTTTTGCTCACCCTCGGGACCACTGGAATCTCTTTGCCACTTCTCAAGTTGATAGCATTTGCATTCTCAAACCCTCCTTGGGATTTATAATGGTTTGGCTTGGTAGTTTGCCGGGTTGATGTTGTTGGCTCATCATGTTTGCAAGTTGACTCACTTGACGCTCAAGATTTTCAATGGACTTATCTGTTTTCTGTTGAAAAGATTGTTGAGAGTTAGCCAAAGAAGCAATTAAATCCTCAAGAGACTTACTTGGTGCTTGTTGTTGGGGAGGAGATTGGTAAGGCATTTGTTGCCTTGCTTGTTGAAACCCAGGTGGAGGACGATTGAAGTTGTTCCCTGGGGGCTGCAAAACATTATCATTGTTGCTCCATCGAAAGTTAGGATGATCCCTCCATCCCTGATTATAGGTGTTGGAGAAAGGATCATACTTCTGCCTTTGTTGCCCTTGGAATCCTCCAACTGCATTAGCATGCTCCAAGCTGCCTTGATCCATCAATGATGGGCATTGATCAGAATAATGTCCCACCATACAACATACTCCGCATACTTGTTTAGGTAGCACCACCTGTTTCATAAGATCAGTGAGGTTAGCAATCTGAGTTTCCAAATTAGAAGTAGAACTTACCTCATTGACACTTTTCTGTGGCACCACATCTCTCCCTCCATAATTCTTAGTATTGGCAGCTACGGTCTTACACAATTCATGAGCTTGTGCAAGTGTTTTGTTCACAAAAGCTCCTCCACTTGCGGCATCAATCATAAGACGATCAGACTTACATAGACCTTCATAGAACGAAACTATGAGAAGATGTTCAGCTATTAGATGATTGGGACATGAAGCTAACAACCGCTTGAATCTCTCATAGTACTCTGCAAAAGATTCTCCTTGCATTGTTTTATTGAACATATTTCTCTTCTAATGCTCGCTGCCTTAGTTGCTGGAAAATACTCCTCCAAGAAAGCTTGTTGAACTTGATCCCATGTTGTCATAGATCCTGCAGGTTGTTGATAGTATAGCCACTCTCTTGCCCTTCCTTCCAAAGAGAATGGAAAGGCACGCATTTTAGCATGATCCTCTCGCACATTGTCAGGCTTCATCCCCGTAATGATCATGTGAAAATCATGGAGATGAAGATTAGGATCCTCAGTTCCAAAACCATTGAACTTAGGCAGGTGATGAAGGATGCCTGACTTGAGCTCAAAGCTTTGAGCTTCACCAGGATAGGTGATGCAAAGTGTTGTTGTACCGCAGTTGGTGCTGTCAACTCCTTCAAGGTGCGATTCGCGTTTGCCATGTCTGTTTGCTGCTCTTCCTCCTCGCTTTCACTAGATTTGAAGGACTCTTCCGAGTCTGAATGCAGAGGCACAAGAGGAAGGGGTGTGTTCACTGCTTGTTGTAGCTCAACAGGTAAGGTGGTGGAATAGGTGATTGTGTGGTGGAAACGGTGGAAAAGGCAAGGACTCCGTCTTATTTTCCTCTCACAACGCTGCGACACACGTTTCCGATGTGACCTAGCTGTGCGTTCAATCTCACGATCAAAGGAACAAGGTTAGTGCTCCCACAGCTCCGAGTTTGCATACACAATGATTAAGAGTACCTAAAGACACAAAAACAAAAGAAGATTAGTAACAAGAATAAACTAAACAAAATCAACGAAAGATTTGCAATTATCAAGGGAAAACAATCCCCGGCAACGGCGCCAATTTGATAAGCCTAAAATAGACTTATAAATAACCCTGCAATCACAATCAAGTTATCGATGGTAGTATAGAAAAGTAGGGTGTCTCCCGCAGAGGATTGTGACTTAACAATTGCAAATATGACTCTGAAAAACTGAACAGACACCAGACAAAGACGAAAATAAAACCTATAGCTAGACCCAACGAAAAATTACGAAATTAAATCTGGAGAACTAGAAACTAGACACACTGACGAAGACACACACAAAATTTGGGGAAAACTGTGTAGTTTTGCTATGCTAACAAAATTCAGAAATATGACGGACAGAATGCTCAAAAACAGAAAACTAAATTTGGGGATTTTGGTTTTGGAAATCAAATAACAAAAACTAGTTAGGAACTACTCCTCACCACTAGACAATGATTACACCTATGATGTGTTTACTAGCATGTTCAATTCATTCGGATATCCTTACTCAAGCTAAGCCAATGATGTGTTGAACTTAACTTATCAATTTCTTACTTGGTATGTTAAGAGAATGATGTTTTCAACTTAACTTAGCATCTAGAATGGAGCCTAGAGTGATGTTCTCGCACAGCTCTCACCTAGAAGTCATTAAGGTCTAAAAGATTATGAATAAGGCTAGACAATGTCGGTACTGATGTTGTCCTAATCTACCTAGACATTGATTTATGTGAATGGGCTCAAGTCACTCACTCGCTACTCTAGAATGCAAGTAGACATGATGATCATACAAAACATTCATAGCTTTACAACCTAGCATGCATACTAATGTTGGCCACCATCAATAAACATACAAAGTTGATCAATGATATAACGATAAACCAATGAATATCCGAAATCCATGGAACAAATTAAATAAACGCCAACTTCATAGTTACACCATGTCTAGGGCTTGAAAGCAGCCCCTAACTAAGGGAAAATTAGTTACTCATCATCTTTGAAAGCACACTAGAGAATTTCATAAGATTCGGGAAGAAAAGAAAATACGAAAGATGAAAAAAAAAGGAAAAGATCGATTTTCTGAGTCGAGAGATCGATCTCTTCTGGGCTCTGAACTTTACTTCTTCTCTTTAGTTCTTGATGGCTCCCTCTTCCAGTATGATGGCTTCTCCAACGTATGGAATTAGGGTTTTGCCTTAAATAGTCTCCAAGTCTTCAAAGCTTCCTTTTCAAACTATGTTTCCTTCTTTGATTAGAATCATGTTTGGGCTATCTTTTGAATGTCTTCCATATATAATCTGGGCTTGGCTTTTGGGAAAATTATATTAATGATGTCACTCTTCAAAATCGTGTAAAAGCCCCCAAGAAATCTTCTCAGAATCCAGCCCAAACACTGCCTCGAACTTGACTGCTGCACAGCTTTTCCGGAACTGCTGATTTTCTGTCCAACTTTGAGCTTCATAACTCCCAGATGACATAACCGATTTGGATGATTCTTGAGTCCAAATTGATCTACAAATACTCCTCTACAAATCTGGGCAGTCATCTTGGTGAAAACATTCTCAGAACCGCATGGAAACAAGCCTTAAAACCGGAGAAAATAAGCAGAAACCAGTTTTCAGTTTTTTGTGTTTGCAGCTTCTGTTTTGGTGAAGTGGTTCCATCGCCTTTCCTTGATATTTTTGACCATGTGAGTGATCAATCTCCATCCTTGACATCTCTACTTGTAGTGGAAGCCTTGTTCGCATCACTTGAATACATATTTGCATTATCTTACTCCACGAAGTACCTAAGAAAATAACAAAGTTAAAACAATCTTTTTAAAAGAAAATAGCCAAGTTAAATGCAAAGGTTAAACTATAAAATCGTCGCATTTTATGCTCCTATCAACTATCTTGGGAGTGCTAACAATATGCACTGCGTCCATGTAAATCGCCTCTAAGAATCTTTTGGACACATGCATACCGGTTGATTAGTATTCCACAAACTCGTTGTTAACCGAGTTTCCCAAGATTAAATTATTCATCTCAATTCAGATTTCATGTAGCTCGCGGTTCTCTTACTTCATCAAATAGTACATATTATGTTCCTATCATCAACATAGATAGAAAACTATAATTGCAAATCTGAACTTTTTCCTTTATGAGTACGTAGAGACATAGTTCATCATTTTGTATCTCTTTCCAACCAAGTAGTCACTTTTATAAAGTGAGAGTTTCAATTATAATTGCAAACACACTCTGGGTTTAGAGTTACTTGAGTTGGGTAGTGGAACACCATCATGCACTTTCATAAATATCTCTCAATAAGATCTCCAAAGAGATATGTAGTAACCACATCTATGAGCTGCATTTTCATTATAAGAGAACATGTCTCCTTGTAGTCAATCTAGAGCGTTGCGAGAAACCTTGGCGCCACAAGGCGAGCCTTGTTCTTAGGACTTCATTCTTCTCATTACGTTTTTTGACAGACTTATTTATGTCCTACAGGCTTTACATTTGGTATGGTTAGCACTACCAAACCAAATACTTGTCTATTTGTCAGAGAATCTAGCTTTTCCGGGATTACACTTTTATGTAGGCAATATGCTCTTTGTTGACATCTTCAACAAAGCGTGGTTCGATACCTTCGTGTTCTATGATTCCTTAAGCAACAATGTGAATCATCAATGTGTATATACTTTCATAATCCGTTGATATTTTGTCTTTGAAATCATTTTAAACATCGAAGCGTCCTCTAGTATTGATTCATAGACAAACTTTACTCAGAGACAATCTCATGAGAGAGATTCACTACATTGATGATTATTGGGTTGTGTCTTACACTCCTTGTTCCTTTAGGAGAGTAGTAATCAAACAAGTTGCCTCCCCCTCTTCCCTCAGGGAGCCACATCCTTAACCACACCTCCACTAAGTGTGGTTGCATCATCTCTATCTGCGGCGACGTGCCTCTTATTGAAGACTTTTAATGTTGCAGACGTTTGCAGCTAGTATATATGTGTGATCTCGTTACTTTGACAATATCTTTAAAAGCATCAGGCATCGAAATTGGTACGTTTTAATTATCAATTATGTGGGGATCAGAGATGTGACAGAGTGAGGATAACCACGACAATGGTTGGCCAAATTGTAGGTCATAGAGTGGGAACACTTTGTCGGTGCTCGCAAATGGTCGGGCATTCATCAAATTTGTAGCTAACAATCTTGGCATAGTAACATAATTCCTGGCAATCAAGATTACATACTTATTTACATACAATTAATGTTAATTAATTCGTTGAATTATATAATACTCATGCATGCAAGCCACTTTGACACTAATATATATATATATCTATATAATATATATATATATATATATATATATATATATATATTGCTTCATAGCGAAGCTTCGTTTTGAAATTAACGTGTGAAGTTCCTTATTTGACTCATTTTTCGGTCATATTTTCACATCTTCATCGTTCAGTTATTGATATTAATGAATAGATCATTGCTGTAAAATTTCATCCAACTTGATGATTGTAAGGTACCGATTAGATTAAATCAATGAACGGATCATAAATCTGTCTAAATAGAACTGGTTGTGTAAATAACGATTATGAAAACTCAAACGATCATCAAATTCAATGAAACTTTGCAGAAGTGATCTATGCATTGGGTTATACCAATTGAACGTGGAGATGTGAAAATATATCCAAAAAATGAGTCAAATAAGGAACTTCACATGTTAATTTCAAAGCGAAGCTTTGCTCTGGACAAGAACTATATATATGAAGATAGTCAAGATCCATATGCAGAATACGAGTAACTTCAGTCAAACTACCCCAATCAGTATCTCCACCAAAAGCAACACAGTTTTTAAGTGGCGGACAAGCTCCTATTCATCAACAGTAAACCCCAGTCAGTATTCCCACCGAAAGCATCAGCAGTTTTTCAGTGGCAGACATCTTACTATTCACCAACAGTAACCCGTGGCCGACAAGTTACTATTCACTATTCACTTTTTACTATTCATCACTTTTGTAATCTCTATTATAGTCGCCTCTGGTCTAATTCCGTGTTGGTTTAGGTTTAGGGTTTTTTGATTAATGTTTAATCTGTAAAAGGTCTCTTTGTTAGGAATAGGATACCTAATCCATTCTAGACTGTGTTAAGAGGTTTATAATTAATAACTAGGCGAGGAGTCCCTCTTTCGAGTTAGCGTTTTCTGATGAACATAGAAAGCTGGGCAAGACCAAGGGGATTTACTAGGGCGAATAAATAATATTTTTTGTGTAAGAAGTAAATCATTAATTTCGTTTTTACAAAAATCCATAATCTCGTGACTCAATTTGGATGGGCGACTTTAGTAGGGATCTTTTTCTCATTGAATTCTTTGATGTAAAAGAGTAAACAATATGTTTTTTCCTGTGCCAAAAAAAACATTGGCTACATTTGATTAATGTTGTAATAAAAGAGTTACAAACTTACAAATTAAAATTGATGCATGAATGAGAGGCAGAGCTCTCTTGATATTTAGGCTAACTGGTGGAGAGAGGAGAGAGAAGAGGAGAAGAAGAGAAGAAGAGAGGAAAAAATGAAGCCCCCTGCTTCTGAAGCCAGAGGCGACTATAAATAGAGATTACAAAAGTGATGAATAGTAAAAAGTGAATAGTGAATAGTAACTTGTCGGCCACGGGTTTACTGTTGGTGAATAGTAAGATGTCTGCCACTAAAAAACTGCTGATGCTTTCGGTGGGAATACTGACTGGGGTTTACTGTTGATGAATAGGAGCTTGTCCGCCACTTAAAAACTGTGTTGCTTTTGGTGGAGATACTGATTGGGGTAGTTTGACTGAAGTTACTCGTATTCTGCATATGGATCTTGACTATCTTCATAATCGGCCCATCTTTTTGGTGGTTGACTGGGGGAACTTTGATGACTGTGGTTTGATGATGACTCTGAGGAAGAGTGTTCTTCATCATCTGTGGATAGTCTGGCTGCCTGTTGTAGTAATTGTTTGGCTAACTCCTTTAGTTCTTCTGCTTTGGAAGATAATGATGGACTGGGTGCTTTCTTCTTTTTAGAGGAAGATGGTGTCTCAATTTTCTTCGCAGAAGAAGATGGTGACTGGGGAATTTGAGCTGCCTGAGGAATCTGGGGTGACTGAGGAACTGGCTGAATGGAAGCCGGAATTTTTGAACTCAAAGGAGTAACTGAAAATTCTTCACTGAATTGGGTAAGGACTCTTTCAGTATTGAATTTGTCCCACCATTTGACTAAGAGTTGTCTTAGAACCATGTGATTTTCAAGTTTATACTGCCATTTGAAAATCCAAGGGATTTTATATTTGGCCATGAACTGGAGAGTAACTGGAAATCTTGTCTCATATTGTGAGAAAGTCATGACTGAATCAAATTTGTTGACTGCATTTTGGAGATCAGTAGGGAGAAGGTCATAAGGGCAACCATGGTTTTCCCACCAATCACCAAACCACATAGGAAATTGGCGATTGAATCTTCTGTCAAAATTTAGGAACCATGAATGACTGAAATCTTCTGACTGGTGGAGGAGAATTCTACTCCATGCTGCAATGTAATCATGATAAGTGAATGTGATGGTGTCTAATTTGTGGGGAGTGAAGGGGGAGTCCCCATTGGGATAATGAAATAATACGGATTATGTAGAGGGAATGGTATAATATTTTGGTTGGGTCTTTTGGGTCGTAGATTGGTTTAATAGATAATGATTCTGATTTGAATATAAATATCTTTATAAAATGCTAAAGTTTTACCTGGAAGGTAATGAGAATTTGGACCAAAGTAATATTTGACTAAAGAAATGGGATTTGTTATATGACTCATGGAAGGTTCGACATGAAATAGGAAATGCTCATCCCTGTGAAAATAGGGGATGATTTTTTGTAATTGACTAGAGGTTTGAATGATGGGTCTGTTTTGTAAGGGTCATATTGGTTTACTAGGACTGACTGATAATTAGGTTTTATTTGACTGAGGGTGCTTCCGAGAGAAGAATTCGGAGCGAGGGGGTTGCTACTAAGAGCACTATAGTGGTTGACTAAATTAATAGGAGAATGAACTGTATAAGGAATTATGTTTGATTTTGACTCTGGTGATTCTGGCTTGACTGGAGAGGATGATTTCCTAATTGATTTTCCGGGATTTCTCCCTTGGATGAGCTGGGCTTCATGGTTTGGTGCCCTGTAGAAATTCACGAGTTAGGAAATCAGGGATGTGATTGTCACTGCCTTTAATGAATGCAATTTCGAAATCAAAAATACTTAAAATTGCTTGCCAACGGGCAAAGATTTGTTTACTGGCAATGTTTTGAACATCCTTTTCTAAAACATCTTTGGCACTTTTACAATCAACACGGACTAAAAATTTTTGATTTAATAAATCATCTTGAAATTTACTGATACATAAAACAATTGATAAAATTTCTTTTTTAATAGTACTGTAATTTGACTGAGCGGGGTTCCAGATTCCAGAATGGAAACGAACAATTTGTTCTGGATGATTGGGAGAAAGTTGTTGTTTGAGAATACCTCCATAACCTATGTCAGAGGCATCAGTTTCTACTATTTTATAGGAATCGGGAAGAGGGATTCCTAGACATGGTAATGTTTTGACATGACTCTTAATTTCTTTGACTAATGACGTATGTACTGATGTCCAAGGGGGAGGATTTTTTTGTAATCTATCAAATAAGGGTTTACAGTGTTTTCTAAGGTTTTTGTAAAATTCTGCTACATAGTTTAAGGATCCTAGGAACCTTTGTAATTGATTTTTATCTAAAATGACATCCGGGAATTTGTCAGCGAATTGTATCGCTCTATCAATGGGTTTAATTTGGAGTTGGTGAATGTTAAATCCAAGAAATCGAATATTAGTTTGGAATAATTTGATTTAGGAGAGCAGAAACAACTAGACCATTATTCTTTATTATGGAAAAGAATTGGTGAAGATGTTTCCAGTGTTGATCAATTGATTGTGAAAAGATCAAAACATCGTCAATGTAGACAATGGAGAAATGGCTATATGATGATTGATATGTCGTTCATTATGTTTTGGAATTCGCTAGGGGCATTCTTTAATCCGAATGGCATAACATTCCATTCATAATGACCGAATGGTGTGACAAATGCAGTTTTGTATTTGTCAGGTTCACTGATTTGAATTTGCCAAAATCCTGACTTCATATCAAATTTACTAAAGATAACAGATTTGTTTAATCTGTTAATAAGGTCTCTTTGTTAGGAATAGGATACCTAATCCATTCTAAGACTGTGTTAAGAGGTTTATAATTAATAATAGGCGAGGAGTTCCTCTTTCGAGTTCAGCGTTTTTCTGAACATAGAAAGCTGGCAAGACCAAGGGGATTTACTAGGGCGAATAATATTTTTGTGGAGTAAATCATTAATTTCGTTTTTACAAAAATCCATAATCTCGTGACTCATTTGGATTGGGCGAGCTTTAGTAGGGATATTTTTCTCATTGAATTCTTTGATGTAAGGAAGTGAAACAATATGTTTTTTCCTGTGCCAAAAGGCTGTAGGAAATCAGAACATATTTCTGTGATTATTTTTGCTTCAAAAGTTTTGATTTTTTGTTGAAGGGAAGGGTTTTGAAGTTGATTTTCTATTCTTTTAAAATTAATTTCTTCTTGGAGAAAGATTATCTGTTTATTTTTTGCTTGAATGTAATTGAGAGTTTTTGAAATATTATTTTCTTGAAAAACTCTTAGGGTATGGATTTCGGGGTTTGAAAGAAAAGTAAATTTTACTGGTTCATCAAAAGGGTAGGTAATTATACCATCATACTCAGTTTTAAAGGGGTAAATTAGGGTAATGAACGGTAGTCCTAAAATTACTTTATCAGTTAAATTTTTAACCAAGACAAACGAAGTTTTGAAACAAACATTGTTTTGGCATATATGGGCTTTCGGGATTTCGTATTTAATATCCATTTTTGTTCCATTGGCTGATCGTAAAGATTCTTTTGTTTTTTCAAAGTATTTTGAAGGTATTAAGCCTTCTTGGATGCAGTTAAGGTCTGCTCCAGAATCAATAAGTGCTGTTATTGTTATTTGGAAATCTTTTATTTTAAGTTGGATGGTAGTGTACCATTTTTTAAGTTGAATTTGGCGTATGGTACTAATAGTATTGTTTTCAGATGTTTCGGCTTCAATATTTTCTTGAAAAGGATTTGGAAAGGGATTTTCGGGGGAATCCTGTAATTTAAGAAATTGATTTATTATTTTAGTAAGTTTAATTCTTGTTTAATTTCTTTATTGTCATTCATAAGTTCTGAATGTGTTTGTTGTAAAGCATGTATCTGACTCTTGATTGTTTTTACTTCATGCTGTAGATCTTGGATTGTTATTTCTTTTTACTAGTGGAGAATTTGTCAAAAGTCGTAGTGAGGCTAATTTTTTGTGAGGGAGGATTAATGATATTTTCTTGGGTAATTAGTTTTTTTAATTTTTTGAGATATTCTGTCTTAAGTTCAGGGTTGTCTATTTTACTTATTAAATCAATTAATAGTTCTTCTTGTTCTTCTTGTTTGGAAAGGACATTTATTGTTTTACAATTGCATGCATCCTTACACCCAAAAGTAATGTCTGGGGAAGAATGTTCATTGGATTCAGATGAAGAAGATTCCATCGATGAGATGTCATCTTCACTTACTTCATCTTCTGAATCAGTGTTTCGTAATTCTAAAGTTTGTATGAGTTTTTCTTTTTCTTCCTCACTGATTTTTAGTTGATTGATAGTACTTTTAACTGGACAGTTATTTGCAAAATGACCAGTTTTATGACATTTAAAACATTTAGTTTTACTTTTATCAAAAGGTTTACTCTTTCGTTGGTGGTTTGGTTTTTTAGACCAATTTTTTCTAAATTTATTTTTTGAATAAAATTTGTTTGATTCAAAGTTATTTTTATGCGGTGTAAATTTTCTTTTTGAATGATAAGGAATAAACTTATTACTTGCCTTTTTTTCCTTGAAGGAGGTAAAGGGGGTAAGCCATATTGTTCACAAAAATTTCCTAATTCATATTTAGCTGTTTTCTTATCTGATTTCATTTGGGCGTTTAGTTTCATATCTATACACATTTTTAATCCTTCTTTTTGAATAACTGTGATTATATTTCCATAGGTTAAGGAATCGTAGTTAATATGACCTGTTTCGTTACTAAGAACTTGTCTAATTTTATGAGCAAATAATTTTGGAAGACCATTTATGAATTTTTCTTTCCAAAAAGGTTGGTTACTATCGTCTCTAAGCATGACTCGGGAAATAAAAACATCTTTGTACCATTTGAAATCACTTAAGGTAGGACACCTAAGGTTACTGAGTTGGTCATGAATTCTGGATGTAATATGACTAGGAGTTCCTATGAAATGTTGGATGATTGTATAGAATAGGGTATTAACAGCGTCAGAAATTCCCATTCCTGTGCTATCGTCAAAGATGGGCATTCCATCTTCATCACGTTTGATTGCATGTTTAATGGATGATCTAGAGTCAGGAGTGAGATGTTTTTCCCACCAGGAATGAAGCATTCCTGTAAATCCTGTGGAGAGTATGTCAATAATTTCAGGCTGGCTGAAATTATGATTAGTGACATAACTATTGGCTGCCATGGACATGTGATGTAATTTATTTAGGATTTCTTGTTCTGACAGATTATCAATGTTCCATTCATAAGTTTTGTCTGAAGAAACGGAAAATTGATTATTAAGATGACTGGTAGGTTGTATATCTAAGGGGAGAGGACGTTCTGTCCAAGTTTTAAAAGGTCTTTTCTTTGGATGAATTATTCTGTCTATTTTTAAAGTTTGAAACATTTGGTCTAATTCTGGAATTTGGCTAGTATTAGTAGAATCGCTATCAGAAGAAATGGATGAAGAGTATTGTTGGGTATGGATTACTGCAATTCTACTAGGTTCTGCGGTTTCAGTTTTTAAATTTTTTAACATTTGTTCTATCTTTTGAATTGATGAAGTAGGCTTTAGGGGAGGTTTGTTTAATTCACTAAAATGAACTAAAGGAGTTTCTGTTTTAGGTTGTGGTAGAATGTTAACTTTGGAAGATATATTGTCAACTTTTGTTTCTATTTTATCTAATTGGGCTCCTATGGTCACTAGACTTTGGTTTGTGTAATTATTTTGTTCAATAATTTTTTTAGTTTCTGGGTTAATTTTCTTAGAATCTGGATCTTCTATAGCAATTTTAAAGGGTGAGGCTATAATTGGACTGTTAAGATGATCAATTATTATTGTTTCAACAGGAGGATGACTGGAAATGACTGAGTTAGTAGAAGTTTTCCATCTTGCTTTTGTTAAAGTTTGAATTTTTTGGTTGTTTAATTGATCTATGAAATCAAGAAAGAATATTTCAGATTTTGTTTCAAGCATAAACGCTTGCCAATCACGAAATAGTTGCTTTCTTTGATCTATGAAAGGGAACTTCATTCGATAAAGATTTCTTCTAAGGATGTTTTCTTCTAATTCAAGGTGTTTATCTAATCTAGAATAGTTGATTACAAAAGGTTGAGTAAGTGTACTTAATTGAGGATTTAGTGGGGGAGTAACTAGAAAATCAGAAGCAGTAGGAGAAGTTTGGTCTTCATCTGTGGTTGATATGTTTTGAGGCTCATTTTCCATGTAATTTGGGTAACTGACTTGGGAAGTAGTTCTGATGTTTTTAATTTTGAGCTTTTGTAATTCTTCTTCTAATTCTCTAATCCTAATATTTTTAATTTCTTTATCTAGATCAGAATCTCGTCTAGACATTGTTTCAGCTGTGGTGGAACCAGCAAATGAATGTCTAGCTGTAGCAAAAGAATGTCGAGAGGAGTTTCCTACCTCTTGAATTCTTGGGTTTTGACTTATCCTAGAATTTTGAAAATTAATTCTTACTGTGCCGTCATTAAACTGTTGGATGCAGTCTAAATCAGAAAGATTATGTTGTGCATTAGATGGTTGATTCTCACTTGTGAGAGACCATTCAGAAGGAAGATGGACATCTGACCATCGGATTGTGTGAGGGACGCTAATGTTGGCGTTTTGTTGACTACTTTGAATTAAGAGAGTATGGTTTTTGGGACTTTTGCTAATGGCTTGGAAATTCATATTGTACCAGTGACTTTGTAATGGATTCTATAAATTAAGGCTAAAGGTTGGGTTCCTTCGAGAACATGGTAACCTGAAGTTTTAATATTAAGGGTTAAAGCTTTTAGGATATGGGGGTCACTAAGACTAATGGTGAAATCTGGGTAACAATTAAAATGAACTGGACCATTAAAGAGGCTTGACTCAATTAAACCAAGGGTACTATCATTAAAATCAGTAAATCTTGCATCTCGTAAACATAGAAGAATAGAGGCATTAAGACCTTTTCTAGTTAAAGGCTTGACACCGATTTGAACTAATCCAATATGAAGGAAATTATGACCATCTTTTTTTTGTTTCTTAATTGATTCTGGACTAAAAAGTTGGCAAGTTTCATGTTGTTTACTAAGGGCATAGACTTGTTCCACTGATTTAATATGATGTTCACTTTTAAATGAAGCTAGACTCCATTTTTTCTTATAAATTTCATGACTAGGAACTCTGGGAATATTCCAGTCATTCATATCTATGTTATCATTTGATTGATATTCTATCTGTCTTCATTAACTATGTCTGGGACTCTATTAAGGGAGGACCTAGACGAACTAGAAGTGACTGAGCTTGATCTAAAAAGTCGACTCATTTTGGGAAGAGAATGGAAAACTAGCCCGGAACTAAAAGGATAATAGGATTTAAGATCCTTGGCTTATGATCCTAAAGACCACTATTCACTCGACTCCGCTCATGCCGCATCCGCTCATGCCTCACCTGGGACTTATTGTTTGGACCTGGACTTATTGTTTGGTTTAGAGAAAATAATAGACTTAACAGAAAATAAGGAAAAGAAGTAAATCTGTAATCCTTAAACTTCAGGGATAGTAAACAATCGCTTCATAAAATAAGTAAAGCAAATAGATCAACTCAAGATCCACTCCTAGGCGGTAGTCCGCCACCTGGGGATTGAGGAATTTGTTAAGAAGTGAACTCCAGAGCCACTCCTGGGCGGTAGTCCGCCTCCTGGGGTTGGAGGTTTTAACTATTAACTATATCAGGCTTTTGGCTCTGATACCAAAACACGGAAGCAGTTTATAGCAGTTTGGGTTTAGGGTTAGGGTTTAGGTTTAGGGTTTAGGGTTTAAAGCAAAATGATCAACTCAAGATCCACTCATAGGCGGTTAGTCCGCCACCGGGGTATTGAGGAATTTTTAAGAAGTGAACTCCAGAGCCACTCCTGGGCGGTTAGTCGCCTCCTGGGGTTGAGGTTTTAACTATTTTAACTATATCAGGCTTTTGGCTACGATACCAAAACACGGAAGCAGTAAATAAACATGATATATCTATATATATATATATACAGTCCCTATCCAGAGCGAAGCTTCGCTCTGGAATTAAGTGCGAAGGTCCTATTTGACTCACTTTTCGGTCATATTTTTCGATCATTCCCGGTCAGTGTCTAGATACATATCGTATGATCATTCTTACAAAGTTTCATCCAATTTGGTGACCGTATAAGCCTTCATAATCATGATTACTCCAACGGTTCTACTTGGACAGATTTTGTTCTATTGATTTATTTTATCTGATTCGGTGTGCAAACGATCACCAAATTGGATGAAACTTTGTAAGAATGATCATACGATATGTATCTAGACACTGACCATGTATGATCGAAAAATATGACCGAAAAGTGAGTCAAATAAGGACTTTCGCACGTTAATTCCAGAGCGAAGCTTCGCTCTGGATAGGGACTGTAATATATATATATATATATATATATATATATAGGTGCTTGGTTGATGCACTGTCACTTGGATGTTCATATCAACTGGGGTTTGGGCATGGTTTTCTTGGCGGACAATGGAGATGGGGAGCTGCAAACAATAGAGGGTTATAGAGCCTCCTGCTGCAGATTTGCCTTGGTGTTAGTAAGATCATTGATCATCCTCAATTGAAATTGGGATTCAGGATTTCATTGTTTCGTATCCTGAATTCAGGGTGTAGTTCGTGCTTTCAATGTTCTTTTTGATACTTGTAGCTGTTTCAAGAATACGGTTAAGCGTACTGTAGTTTTAGTCACGCATGCTTGCCATAAAAGCAGTGATAATGAAGATCAGAGTTCTATTATTCGACTTGAAAAATAGTTGCCCTGGCTCGTACACAAACTCAACTAGCCAATTATCTAGGGCAACATATTACTACATACCAAAATTTGATACCACAAACTACTGTAATACAAAATTGATACCACAAACTACAAGTATAATTGGAAGAAGATCAGATAGACTAATTAATTACTCATGATCAAGCAATAATCGACATCGTAAGAAACTGAATTTGAAGAAGCAGATAACTGTCAATCTGTCATTAGTACAACAACAATCTATGCATGATGCTTCAAACGATGTTTGTGTGATATTAAGAAAATTCACACTCTCAAAATTATAATTCACACTTCTTTTACGTTGAATTTCTTTGAAAAAGACAAAAGAGAGAGCTAATTAAACACTAGCCCTAATTTAATTAAGATACTAAAAAGAGAAATATAGAGTATGAATTTCGCTTAGAACAAAATGATAGGAATGAAGTGGATTTCATGCTGCTGCTGGGGCTTATTAGTTTAAGAGACGACGTGGTTTTGGTTGTTGGGGGATTTCGTAGTGATCTTGGAAAATGATAGGAATGGATCGAGAGGGATGACTCCACTGTTATATGGTCATTTTGGGTCGTATGATCTCATCGTGGATGTTGGTGAGTTAGGGTTTAGGGTTTAGTCGAAGAGAGTAATGGAGTTGCTCGTATACGCTTTAAAGTTGTGACCAATTGAAATATCGGTTTAAATGAGATCTCAATTCGAACTACGGTCAAGTTTTTAAGGAGACCAACACATTTGTCTCTATTAAGGAAGGCTCGAGTGCAGCAACACGAGTCATTTATTAGCCTTGTAAACTCTTAATAAAACAAGAGGGCCAGCAATAAATACCTACAGTACGCTTATGGCAAAACCCTAGCAATCGGCCTCACGAGAGCGAGCACAGACCGCTCATATATAAGACCTGAACAGACCTGGAAATGTAGCTGTAATACTCGTATATCAATGAATATATATGATTTATGGCAGTCCAACAATTTCAGAAAGTGAAAAGCGCGCACAAGCAGCATTTCAAAGATTGAAAAGCACATGGCTCAATTATCCTGGAATTACAAACCTCAAAGTATCTTCCAAATCAAAACTTCTAAATCCAGAAAGTTTATTAAAACAAATCCTTGAAGCCGATGAAAACCAAAGCAAAGATGAAAAGACTCAGCAAGCCAGCAAACGAAATTGTCTTTTCCCAAACAAGTCTAGCTTGTTGAACGCCCAGGAGGTATGCTCACTCTCAGCTCCACAAGTTGGAACAGCTGAGCCAAACCTGCATGGATCGTTCATGAAATCAGAAAGTTCAATCAGTAAAAATCCAATTAGAGTAAGACGTCGATCGTAAAGGAATTCAATCAAATAGATTAAAAGGCAAAGATCGAGGAAATTAAAAGAATTATCAATACCCTGACAATCGGAGAACGTCGACTGACTTCTTCTTAACTATCCCAAAAAACTAGGATAGACCATCACAACCTGTAGCTGCTTTCAGAATCGAAGTTCCCAATTTTAAAAGAAAATCGCTGACTCCCTTGTACCACCGTCGAGATTTATTCTTGGCTCCGTATTTTGTAGGAGGGGCCTATATATCAAAACGTGAAAGTTTAATTGAAAAACAAGTTAGAGCATGAAACAGTATCATATATGGATCTACCTTAAAATTCTTAATTTCTATGGTAACTGACTTATTGGTACTAGAACAATAGAACAAGAAACTGGCATATATATAAAAACAATAAAAACTCTGACAATTACCTGTAATGCTTGATCAGGAACTTGATCAACCTCAAACATTCTTTGTACTTGTGAGGTGTCAATCGTCGGAGGAGTAATGCTTGTAGGCAGTGGCTGAGAGAAACCCGTCTGAGACACTTCAATGTTACCGTAACTACCACTGTTATCAATCTCTTGGTTTTGGCAGTCTCGGAACTCAAATAACATAACATCACTACGCACTGACCCATGGGAAGTTTTGACATAGAATTCAACCCTCCCAGCCTTCTTTAGGGGTGTATAACAACGAAGATTTGACACAGACAGATGTTCGGCAGGAACTTCATCTTCCCCAAATACACAATACCATTTACAACTTTCTCCATGCTGCTGATCGCTATTGATGAAGCACCCAGTGATCAGAACCTAAGGAATATTACCAAAAATTTAATTAAAAAAAAAAAACTTAATCAGCTAGCGGTACAGTTGTTCAATTAGTTCTCCATATATATATATATATACAGGCCGGATATAGAGCGGACGTCCATACCGGCCTTAAAATGCGGACGTCCGTCCGTTCTCCATCCTCCGGCGCCGGCGACGGCGCGCCTCCACCCCAGAAGACTCCAGCAGCGTCCCCGACCACTTTCCCTCCCCGACGAGTCCGTTCTTTTCCAGTTTTCCGGCGAGATCACCCAAAACTTCAAACAAAGTCGATCTCGCCGGAAAACTGGAAAAAAATGGACTCGCCGGGGAGGAAGATGGTCGGGGACGCTGCTGGAGTCTTCTGGGGTGGAGGCGCGCTGTCGCCGGCGCCGGAGGGTGGAGAATGGATGGACGTCCGCATTTTAAGCCGAGTGCGGACATCCGCTTCTGATCCTATATATATATATATATATATATATATATATATATATATATAATACAATGTTCACATGCATATATGTAACAGAATCGATGATATATGTAGGTCTGTATAAAACAGGGTCACATTGGAAGAGGATCACCTTGGTACTGGCGTATGCGTATCCCCAATCTGGTGCGAAATCCTCAATGCTACAGATGACAACGTTTGAGCCAGCAGGAGACACCGGCATAGGGGGGGGGAAATGATTTCAGTCGGGGCATCAATAGGCGCACCCGTATCTCCTAGCAAAGAGCTCAAAGGATCAGCACCCGTATCTCCTGGCAAAGAGCTCAAAGGATCAGCACCCGTATCTCCTAGCAAAGAGCTCAAAAAATCAGCATACTGTATCATGGAATCCTGTTCTTCATGATTATCACCTGTACGTTTGCCAGTGAATTTGTATGTTATCAAAAGCATATCTAGGTAACTCGATCAACTAATAGTAGTGAGAGCCTAAGAGGCTAAGACCACACAGATTTAAAGAATACAATAGAAGATTCGAAGTTTCACCAAAATGCGAGTCTGATAACTGCTCATGATCAGCTGATAAAATGGAACTTTCAGTTTTAGTTTGGTGATTGAACCAAGATCTGGGTCCAGTTTCTTCATTATACAAGTTTTGCTGGTAGTCCACTCCTGTTGTTCCAGAATCATCTGCTAATTTGTGTGTCATCAGAAGTATATATATCTAGGTACCGCAACTAACACTAACAGTAGTGACTAGAAGAGGAGAAGTTGAAGGATACGAGAGGAGAAGTATATATTACCAAAAATTGCTTGATCAAACTGCTGATCATCTTGTACTGATGTGATTCCACTTCCGGTATTAGCTTGGTGATTGAGCGTTCCAGAACAACTAGGTCCAATATCTTTACTTTGTGGGATACCAGGATCGGGTTCAGTTCCTAATTCATCTCTTTTTTGGCGATCAAGTTCATCCCAGATTGCATCTTGCTCATAAGTGGCTGACAAGTGACAAGTGGTCATCAAAAGCGTCCGTACTATGTAAGTTAACCAACAGATCCAAGTTAAGGCCACACATAACAAGAGAAAAGGTTTTACTTTTACCTGGTGGTAAGGCAGGTGTGTGATGAACCAGCTGATGATGATGAACCCAACCTCCAATTCCATTAGCTTGGTGATTGCTATTCGTCCAAGAACTGGATCTAGTTTCATACTCGGTTACTTTCTTGATCCTCTTCGTATCCTGAACATGTCCCTCCTCATACTTGATTGTTGCTTTCGTCGTTGTGCTTCTCCGTCGCTGAGATGGCTGAATCGAACAACAGATAATGATGGGTACGTATGAAATTAAACAAAACCCAACTCACATATAGAAGTCTGAATCTAAAGAGCTAATGGCCGGCGAAACATGTGAATGAAACAAACAATATAGAATAAAGCATACCTGTTCTTGCAAGTAGTGGACCACAACTATGTTCGAGTTCGGACCATTCCCACTGTTCTTATATAGAATAAATATATATAAGAGGCTAGTTTAATAAATTACTCTCGTTTCATTAAGATTTAAAAAATAAAAAAATAAATAAGAGGCTAATGTAGGTAAAAATAAAAGGTAAAAGCAACAATAAAAATAAACTTACTCCTTCGTCCAATAGAGTCGTCGTTGAAAATTTTCATTTGGTATTCCACGGGCATAGTAACCCTGTATTTCAATATCTTTGTCCTGCTCTTGATGAACAATAATGTTAGTTATACGCATGCTAATTAGTGAATGTTTAAGGTCAAATGTGACGCTAAACAGTAACCTTTTTATGAAAGAAAATGGTATTGATACAAAAACGTTAAGAGTTCATATTGCAATTTAGATTCTATGGAGCAGGCCGGCATCAAGTAATGTAATTTACCTTTCGTGGGTTATGTTTTTCCGACTTCCATTCATAGCCATCTTGTCTAAAGAAATCCACCACGTTCTTGTCATAAAGAATAATCCATCCGTCTATAAATTTGAAATAAGATTGATATATAATACAGAACCTAAAGTATTTATTTCTCTTTTTGCCAAAAATTATATTTTAACTAGGTACTTTAGGCCGGTGGATTATTGTTGTTAAATCTGAAAATAAAAAAAAAGAAACCACCACAAAGTGAGAAGAATGCTTTACTAAACCACTAATATTATTGGCTGTAGTTGTCATTAATTGTGATCAGTCTACTTGTTAATGTAGTTTACTAGAAATAAAGTTTAAAACAAAATTCACTAGAAAAATTTAAAAATTGAGAACTTTAAATTCTTGAACAAATGGTTAATGTCTGAATCAAAAGAAGAAGAAACAAAATTCAATCAAAAAAAGACGAAGAAAAATGTTATACTCGGAGGTTTATTTGGCGGTGGCGTTCTAGTGTCATAGCTTTGATGGTTGCCAATATATTCCCAGATTTCAAGCGTAGACAGCGGTCGCGGTACTTCTTGTTTGATTATTTGCGGAGTACCTGCAATCGAAACATTTTTATGAGTTTTGTGGTTAAGTTGAAAAATGCCAAACAAATAATGTGAAAAAAAATAACGTAAAGTTATAAAAATTATAAAACCGAGTCAAAAAAGAAGGCCACGGCTCTTCCCTCCGGCAGCGTCCCTGCTCAACCTCCAGCTCTTCCCCTTAAAATCGATCTGTGGCCGGCAGCCACCCAGGAAGAATACGTAACAGACACGCGCCTCCAGACTTTCTGAACTTTCTGCCATCGATTAGTGCTTAGTTCGCCGACGGCCGGCCGATCAGAAGGTCTTAATTAATGGAGGAGTGCTGCAAGTGAAAGTTAAAGACAAAGTCGATGTCTTTGACAAAATTAACTATCTTACGTACGTACCCTGGATTTGAACACCACCGGAGCTCTCCGCCATGGCAGCTGTCCGGCCAAGATCCAGGCTTAAACTCGTCAACCAAAACTACAAGTAGTGTCTGAATCGAGGAAATGTATGGAAAATGGAAACTTGTGCATGGTAGTAGATCTGATATTTATAGGAACCACCACACGCGCCCACTGTGGTGTTTAGGGTTTAGTGTTTAGTGTGAAGTGTTTTTTTTATTTTTTTTTGAAAAGCTTAGTGTGAAGTGTTTGGTGTGTGGTGTTTGTGTACACGTAGAAGACGTCGACACAAAAATGGTGCGCGTCCAATAAAGCTGTTCTATTGGCCAGCAATTTATATTTTTCTATTATTTTTGCTCAATTTCCATTTTCTAACCATTGAGATTCTAGAAGACGTCTGCAAATTGAGAATGAAGTTGGTTGACAATGGTCCTCGATCTTGTTCGACAAAAATAGGTTATGCTGATGACCAAGATTTTTATAAACGTCAACTGTTGCCACTGTAAATATATGAGAAGGTGATAGTTTCGAAAATTCTTACCCTATTGTACGTAATTCGGTAAATTATATTGCGAAAAGTATTTTAGTATTTTCTAAACTAGGAAAATGAAAAAATAAAAATGTCAAATTGATGTTTTCAGTAATGTCTCACCGAACACATTTTCATCTCATTTACATTTTCAAAAATGAAATTACAAGTATGAAAATGTTACCGAACGCTACCTAAATGTGTATTCATAAAAAAATAAAAATAAAGAACTAATGTGAATTTGGCAATAGAAGTCTGAGGACCAACGAGCAATAAAATAAGATCAAAGTACACACCGGATCTGCCTAACTTTTATTCTCAATCATACTAGAGTATATGACTGTAAGACTGTTTGACGCCTTCAAAAATTTATCTACAAACCACCGTATGTACTAGTCCACCCTATAAACCACCGTACATGAATGAGAGTATACAATTAACCACACTCTACACCCCACCCTCCACACTCCTCACTACACACTACACACTAACCCTGTCGTGATTTCATTAGCAGATCCTGGCCTCCTCTATAAATGAGATTACAAATTCACTCATTTGATGATCCAAACAGAGAGTACTGAAACGAGAGGAAAAGCTAGTCATCGAGAAAGGAGGAGAGAGCAAAGACAGAAAAAGCGAAGAGAATACACAACATGCCTACCGTTGGGATTGATGAAGAACGTCAACCAATGTAAGTAGCTTCATTCTCGTTAATCATATATTGATCTTTTCGCCAATGATCAAACATGCACGAACACAAATTTTACATAGCAGTTTTTAACCTACGATTTGGAACAAAGCAAGTTCACACGTTTCCCCCATTTCCAAAGCCAACCTCATTGGAAGAGCACAATCAAATAAATCACTATGATGTACGAGCTCCGATGTATTTTTAATATGAATTGGTCTTAGTCTTGTGGTCAGGAACTGTTCTTTCTTCTTTCTTCTTCTTTTTCTTGTTTTTTTGTTTTTTTGTTTTTAATGATAAACGGAACTAAACAATGGAATAATTAGAAGGCACCAAGCCCAGCATTGCTAACCCACACCCAAACTTGGGCAGGTCCAGTACATATAATGGGCAGAAAACATCTAAGCCCAAATCTAACTTGTATCTTTTGTATGCAACAGAAGGGAACTACACGAGTATATCTTCATGCCACTGATAGGCATCCTAGGCTTGCTCCTCCAAGTGAAACACGCAGCTGAGAGTGCTTCTCCGTTTGTAACAGAACATGTTACTATGCTGACATTCATTGTCGTCTTCATTGTTTACTTTGGGCTATTGACTGTTAAGCTATTCTCCCGACCTACCCGTAACTCCAACATGGCAAATTCATGACAAACATTACACTCCTGTCCGGAAGTCTTGCCTCAATTTTACTATTGAAGACACTCGTTCCAGCTTATGGGTGGTTAGCTCTCTTCTTCTGGATGATTTATCTTATCAGGGATGTTGTAACCAAGAAGTCATATCGGAGGGCACTCGTTCATGTCTTCGGAAAAGTTAGAGTGCTGATTTGTGGCTCCTCAGCGGCGGAGAGTAATGTTGTGCAACCCCCACCAGTGCCGGAAGTCGTGGTACCAATACAAGATGCAGGACAACACACTGTAGGACAAAGATCAATGGAGGAGCCTAACGAGCCTCATCCTACACCACTGCCCGATGCCGTTAGCCAGCCAGCAGGATTGCCTGTATAAGGTGCTCCAACCATCAACTGCAAATTAAGGAGCTAGCTAGATGTACGTCCTAAAACCTAATGGGGAGCATGCTTGCTTCCTGTTTGACATTTGAAGACTTGATACTATACATGTTTCTATCATGTTTTAGTCTGCTCTTTGTACCATTAATTTCTTATCCAGTTTTCAAATGTACTAGTCTGGAATCCCGCACGATGCTGCAGGTTTCTTTTCTTTCTGAATTTCATACGTAATATAGTAACAATTATAGTTCAAGAAATGTAACAGTTATAATCCAAGAAATGATTACTTACTTTCTGTTGATATAATAATGAAAAAGACTGATATATGCAATACGCTCTGGTATAGAAAAGAGATCGATTCATCAGCTGGGTCATACTTGTTTACGAACTTAAGAAATGTAATCTCATCAAAACTCCGATCAAAAAATCATGAGCCTATACAATCTTAATGAACCCATATATATATTCAGTTATATAGCATCAGCCCCCAATCATGATCTTTAGCACAACAGGCAGATCGATCCTTGTTTCCTTCAAATGGCACAATACATGATTACAGCTAATAAATACATAAACTGAAACTCCTGTGTAAATATAGATACTAGGCTAAGAGATTTTCCAAGTGATGGGGAAATAATGAACTGTGATTGTCTTTAAATGTCTTAGATGGATGTAACGGACTTATTCTTAACTTGATCTGTAAATGATTTTAAAGTGCTAATTTTACAGGAGATGCACACGACGCATTCATGTACATTACAATTAAAGCTACAAAAAGCAGTTTTACCCAACAAAGCTAATTTTTTGCAGTCATTCGGTGCATGCAAGCTTACACCAAATAATAGTCTAATACCATCAAACTAACATGCAAATTAGCCTGCATTACACGTACTACTACCAACTTCTCACATCCTTCCAAACTTGACATATATGGAAAACCCAACATATGGCGGGTACATGACAAAATAAAATCTGCATAAACTAAAACCAGCGGGTTGATGTCTAGCTGCTACAAAGAGAGAAGCCTGCGCACATCATACCTCTTTCCTTAATATAATTATTACATATTTACTATTTTGCAACTCTTTCGAAGTATTTTATGTTGGGAATTTTTTTCTTATCGTCCAAGAAGCCCCATGAAATCGACACTACTGTCCATCTATATACGCCTCCGGTCGTAGCAGAAGCTCTGTTGTAGGATCCGAGGCGGGTCGACACGGTATATATGACTGGACGAGGGATCAGACTTGGCTGACTCTAGGGTTGGGGAAAATGGGATCCAAGCATCAATGTACGTGGTGAAGGGACAATAGTGGTACGCTAACGGGTGACCATACGGGTCAGCTCTATCTAATGTCAAACTCTAATATTGCACGTTTGATTTGTTTCCTATATATAAAGCATCCCCTAGCTATCACTTCGTCACTCACTAATCCAGTCCCACCTCAATATCCAAACTAAAGCTATCTCAAGCAATGGCATAGAGATACAATGGAGCTCAGTAGCATTTTCCTGCTCAGCCTTTGCCTCCTCTTTGCTTCATCAGCAATGTCGACCTTGGCCAATCCCAAAGCTCACCACCATGAATTTTTGTTGTAACTTCTTTCTCTTACATAGATCATTGTGTTCATACATTAGATACAAATCTCACCCTTGAAAATGACTTTGTTTGTTGTAGTGTAAGCTAGGCAAATTAAGATCACCAGCATATATGCATGGCTAATTAATATATATAGTTTGTGCCCTAGCTAGTTATATATCTTGCCCTAGCTTAACAAGCATTTGCCTTCATAAAACGAATCCTCTCATCATTTACACACATAAAGGAGAGAACAGAAGGCCATGAGGTTGTGTGGCAGTGAAGATATGATCTTAATTCCCAGAGTACATGCATATAATGTTAAAATAAGTGATGCATTAATGCATTAATGTATTTTGGTCTCTTGTTAGAATTATAACCATTCGCCATACATTATTGATTATTATATTTAGTCGCTAACTAACTTACTTTGACTTCCCGATCTCATTTTAGGGATCTGGTTGCTTGTTCCCATATATTTGGTACATTTGACTGATTAAGTGATTTATATTTTACTACAAGTACGTGCTCGAGTTATATTATCATTCTGTTTTTTTTAGAAAAATGGATGTTACTTCTGGTAGCGGAATAGTCTATATATTCATTAATATGATCTTACAAGATCAAGATAGAAAGCCACAAGTAACCCTCACTGCTCGATTGACTATACAAATAGTCAAATAGTCAAATAATCACCTTAAGGGATTACAAAAAAACAAAAATCCTACACAAAAATTAGAGTACAAAAAGGTGGACAATCAACAAAAAAAACCAAAAGAAAACGGACAAATCGAAATAACTTATTCATAAACATGACTCTAATGCATTGCATCTGTCATGACAAGGCTTGGAGTCTAAAAACCCATATGATGCACCCCTCCACACATCATAGTCGTTCTGTTATTATAGAATTTCTGTTAGATATTCGGGTTGGTCGAGCAAATCAAATCTTTCGTTTTAGATGCCAGATGACCTAATCTACTCATCATCCATCTGAATTTCCTTTCAGAAGAGCAACTAATTTTTTTGGGTCAAGGTTGGTCCATATATACAATAAACTTGGATAAGTACTCTGCACCCAATTACCATCCAACTCTACTTATCTAACCGACTAGATTATCATTTCGATCGTGACCATTTTATGTTGTGGACTATATATCAACGCCAAGTTAATGTTTATTGCTTAAATCAGGATGTTAAGTTGATGATTGTTTTGTTTTTAGTTCTTTGGCAAAACAAATTTTATTTAAGTGGAGTAAAAGTTCCTCTAGATGACCAAATATCAGAAGCTCTAGAGCTGAATATTAATGACACATTTTTACATTTCTAAAAGAAAAAAGACCTTCAATATATACATAACTTCCTTGTTTTCACTAGCACAAGAAGTGAGATTATAAGTTAGGACTTAATTAGGAAATACTTCACTACGATGGAGGTAGTTCATCGAATTGGTATACACTTTTTAAGAGTGAGATTGATCCTTCACTTAATTTCGATGTTCATTAATCAATAAAGGTATCAAGAATTATAATTTACAAACATGAATAATGTGTTGGACCAATGTTGTTATTAATTGTGTGTACAAATAACGGTCATATTCGAGGAGATCGATCGCGATCTTAATGAATTCCGCTAATTAAACCAGAGGGAAGACTTGTAATTAAAGCAACCCTTCATTATAATAGAAATAATTCATGTTAATTGGTTATATAGGCCAGTGGGTACAACCGTGCAACAACTCCTATAGGTTGAACTAAGTTCATCAATCAAAACGTAATCTGCATGCCAACCTCAAACAACAAACCTATTAATTGTTTCCTATATATATAAAGCATCCCATATCTATCACCTTGTCACTCACTAATCCAGTTACATCTCAATATCCAAACTAAAGCTAGCTCAAGGCTCAAGCAAAGCATAGAGATACAATGGAGCTCAGTAGCATTTTCCTACTCAGTCTTTGCCTCCTCTTTGCTTCATCAGCAATGTCGACGTTGGCCAATCCCAAAGCCCACCACCATGAATTTGTTGTAAGTTCATTCTCTTACATAGCATTTTGTTCATCTTCATATGCATTAGATACATATATTAACTTAATTATCTGCTCATCAATGGAACTACTATAGATCCAAGCAACACCAGTGAAGAGGCTGTGCAAAACCCACAACAGCATCACAGTGAATGGACAGTTCCCTGGACCAACCTTGGAAGTAAACAATGGCGACACTCTTGTCGTCAAAGTCACTAACAAAGCTCGATACAACGTCACCATTCACTGGTAACAATTCTACTACACAACATAAGATAGTTGCATATATAACTTTCATTACATATATATCAGTGTTATTTACGTACGTATATATACATGCATACATTTCAGGCATGGCATTCGGCAAATGAGAACTGGATGGGCGGATGGTCCCGAGTTTGTTACTCAATGTCCTATTAGACCAGGAGGGAGCTACACCTACCGGTTTACAGTGCAAGGCCAAGAAGGCACTCTGTGGTGGCACGCACACAGCTCATGGCTTAGGGCCACCGTGTATGGAGCTCTTATTATTCATCCCAAACAAGGAGACTCGTATCCATTCCCTAAACCAAATCGTCAAGAAACCCTTCTTCTCGGTGAGTGGTGGGACGCTAACCCTATTGGCGTGGTCAGGCAGGCAACTCGCACCGGAGCAGCTCCCAATATTTCCGACGCATACACCATCAATGGCCAACCTGGTGATCTTTACAATTGCTCCAGCAAAGGTTTGGTTCAACTCCATATTGAATATATAGTTATATACACGTACTAATAAATCATGGTAGCGCTCGGAACAAATGAAATGCAACTTATACACATCTATGGAATAAATTTGCTTAAACAGATTCTGCAAATACAGCAACTCATATTAAATTTGTGTGATTATTACGCAGGCACTGTCATTGTTCCCATAGACTCCGGTGAGACCAACCTTTTGAGAGTGGTAAATGCCGCCCTCAACCAACCTCTTTTCTTTTCCGTCGCCAACCATAAACTGACTGTGGTTGGTGCTGATGCTTCCTACACCAAGCCTTTCACCACCAAAGTTCTCATGCTTGGACCTGGCCAGACCACCGATGTTTTAATCTCCGGAGACCAGCAGCCATCTCGATACTACATGGCAGCGCATGCTTATTTCAGTGCACAAAACGCTCCATTTGACAACACCACCACCACAGCCATTCTTGAATACAAGTCCGTCCGTTGCAATAACACTACTAGCTGCAAAAAGAGTAAGCCCATAATGCCACAGCTGCCAGCTTTCAATGACACAAACACTGCAGATGTCTTCACTAGGAGCTTCAGAAGCCCTAGAAAAGTTGAGGTCCCTACAGAAATCGACGAGAACCTCTTCTTCACAATAGGACTTGGACTCAACAAATGCCCTAAGCACTTTCGATCTAGAAGATGCCAAGGCCCCAATGGCACACGCTTCGCTGCTAGCATGAACAATGTCTCATTTGTACTCCCAAACAATATGTCAATTCTCCAAGCTTACCAGCAAAACGTTCCTGGAGTTTATACTAGTGATTTTCCAGTCAACCCGCCAAAGAAATTCGATTACACTGGGAATGTCAGCCGCTCCTTTGGCAACCCAGTTTTGGAACAAAGGGATACAAGTTGAAGTATGGGTCTAGAGTGCAGGTGGTGTTACAAGACACAAGTATTGTCACACCCGAGAACCATCCAGTTCATCTCCACGGATACGATTTCTACATTCTTGCTCAGGGTTTTGGAAACTTCAATGCCAAGACTGATACTAAGAAGTTTAACCTTGTTGATCCACCTCTGAGGAACACTGTATCGGTGCCTGCAAATGGTTGGGCAGTCATCAGATTTGTAGCTGACAATCCAGGTTACATACTTATTTACATATTTTGGTTCGGTATTACATACATTTGTTAACGAATACATATTACAATGACTTAATACTCCTGCATGCCAATTTGACATATAGGTGCTTGGTTGATGCACTGTCACTTGGATGTTCATATCAACTGGGGTTTGGGCATGGTTTTCTTGGTGGACAATGGAGTTGGGCAGCTGCAAACAATAGAGCCTCCTCCTGCAGATTTGCCTCGGTGTTAGTATATATGATCATCGATCATCAAAAGCGCGCGATTCAGGATTTCATTGTTTTGTATCCCTGAATTCAGGGCGTAGTTAGTGCTTTTTGTTCAAAGTTATTTTTGATATCTCTGTAGCTCTTTTAAGAAAGATGGTTATGGGTTGCTATTAGAGGAATATTGGAGGTATGGTTGTGGTATGCAAGTATGGTTGTATCCGAAGGATACATGGGTGTTGAGGTCTCTCAGATCCGAGGATACATGGCTGCTGTGGTCTTATTCCAGGCTTACCATTTATGTTTATATGTAACTTGTATATGTTACCTTACTTGTATATGAGAGTTGTGTATTAGATATTAGTTCATTCTTAACCAATCAAGTTTAAGTTTACTTTAAAAGTGTGAGATTGTGTAAGTGTATGACAACTATGTATGGGCTGTATACAGCTGTTGGTCTCCTCTTCTGCAGCAGCCACTGGTCTCCTAAAGCACACGGTATTTTGGTCTGTGTGCCACAGCTGTGAAGCTTTGTTACTTTAGGTTAGTCTTGTGTGTGTAAGAGATGTATGGGTGATGAAGTGTGTTCCCACTCAATTTCTTCTATATATACACTACTACAGAACAAGCACTTTAGTCGGCCTTTATCTTAATTCGTCGGCTAAGATCTTAGCCGACGAGCCTTCGTCGGCTATAAAGTCGTCGGGAAAAGGTCCTCGGTGATGACTTTAGCCGACGAAATTTTTTTTTCGTCGGCTATAGTCCCACAGTTAGCCGACGAAAAACATGTCGTCGGTTTTTTTCCCAGACTTTAGCCGACGAAAAAATTAAGATATTCGTCGGCTAAAGTGTGTAATAAATAATTAAAAATAACTATAGCCGACGAAATTGGCATAATCGTCGGCTAAACCTTATAAAAAAATTTAAAAATACTATAGCCGACGAATATAGTGTTTAAATATCGTCGGCTAAAGTTGCTGGGTTTTGAAAAAAAAGACTGCAGAAACTTTCGGCCACCTCCAATCACGACCAAAATTTGACAGAATCTTCCTCTCAACATTTCGAACAACTTTCTAGAAGAAGTCGAAGCTCGATTCTAAGCCTAAACAGGTCAATCGACTGAAAATATAAAAATCCCCAATTTTAAACCCTAAAAACTTCAAATCTTCGATTCTCTTCACACACACCGAATCGAGCTACCAAATTCTAGGGGAATGTAGTACTAATCAAACTCAACTTATCCATATATAGAACTCACCAAATGGTGACCTAAGGAAGGAGAAATTCGATCGACACCAAATCCGAACCGGCAGAGAGTTTGGAGCTCGATTTATCCCTCACGGCGGCGCCACTCGATGCACCACCTATCCAGCAATGAAGTAGAGACGACGGCGAAGCTTTTGGGACAAGTGTGGCGGTCTCCGGTGGCTTGACGGCGGAGCTAGGCCGAAAAGAAAATCTGGTAAATAATAAACTTCTTACCATCCATCTTCGGCTATATAAAGAACTTTAGCCGACGAAATTCTTTATTTTCGTCGGCTAAACTCTTTTGAAAATTTTGGTTGACCGCCAAAAATTTCGGTTGAAAATTTTGAAAATTTTTCGACTTTAGCCGACGACTTTTCATATATTTCGTCGGCTAATGTCCTTTGAAAATTTTCCTCCAACTTTGGTTTACCGCCAAAAATTTTTTGAAAGTTTTTGACCTTAGCCGACGACTTTTGTAATATCTCGTCGGCTAAAGTCTATAAATTCACGAAAACGCTCATATCTCCCCCTATATTACGTAGTTTGGTCAAACCTTCCACACGAAAAACTCTCACGTAGATGAGACGCAACCGCCTATATAAAAAATTTGAGACATTTACCTTCCGACGATAGGGCTCCCCATAGGGAATAATAACGGTAAATAGGGTTGACCGCTACTATCGGCACCGAGACTTTACCCGATTTACATGATTTTTGAACCATAGCCGTATTTCACCATTCTGAACACATCTTATTTCACAAGATTTTTGATAATTTTGCTTCCTATGTAGAGTTGGTTTACAAAGTTGTATAACCTATTAAACAAGTTATACAACATTAGTAGAAACGTTGTGATTTTGATGACTAAAATTCACAAACCAAAATTCGACCGTCAGATATGATCATTATGACGAAAGATGTTTGTGGTAAAAAATTCAACTGGATCCGACAACGTTAAGGGCTCGATCGAAACGATCAACCCTAATCCATCGTTACTTATCACACGAAAACGCTCATATCTCCCTATATTACGTAGTTTGGTCAAACCTTTCACACAAAAAACTCTCACGTAGATGAGACGCAACTGCCCATATAAAATTTTTGAGACATTTACCTTCCGACGATAGGGCTCCCCATAAACCCGAATAACGGTAAATAGTAGATACGTTGTGATTCCGATGACTAAGATTCACAAACCAAAATTCGACCATCAGATATGATCATTATGACGAAAGATGTCTATGGTAAAAAATTCAACTGGATCCGACAACATTAAGGGCTCGATCGAAACGGTCAACTCTAATCGAAAATAAGAAAACTGCATTTTGAAGCCCTAAACGGACTCAGATGGCCAAAAAAGCCTATCATCATGGCAATAGCGATGAGTTTGACTCGTGACGCCGTTACGCTTCCGGAAAGGTATCACAATAGTCAATCAGACACAAAATGCCAAATCTGCAGCATAGTGAATAATAAAGGTAAGTCAACTATCGGCACCGAGACTTTACCGGAATACCGTAATTTTTCAACCATAGACGTATTTCACCATTCTGGTCATATCTTATTTCACAACTTTTTTGCGTTTGAAGGATCTACGTATAGTTTTTTTTTTTCCAGATGAGTTGTTGTCCAAATCTGCAAATATGAGGCACTTTAGCCGACAAAATTATATTTTTCGTCGGCTAAACTTTTGATAATTTCGTCGGCTAAACTCTTAAAAATTTCGTCGGCTAAACTTTTGAAAATTTCGTCGGCTAAAGTTCACAGACTATAGCCGACGAAAAAAATTATTTAGCCAACGAAATAAAAATTCGTCGGCTAAAGTTGACCATAGCCGACGAAGATTGTAAATTAGCCGACGAAAAAAAAATTCGTTGGCCTGGTTTTTTTATTTTTGTCGGCTAAAGTCTTTCTTCTGGTAGTGATAGTTTAGGTTTGTAACCTTATTACTTACCAAGAAGAAATATCAGAAAAGCTTCTGCAACTTTGTCTTTGGTTTTTCCACATGGTATCAGAGCATGGTATCAGATCTGTAATACATTACTTTAGAACAAAGATGTGTTTTGATTCAGAGATGTTTCCCTTAAAGGGCAGTGATAATGAAGATCAGATCGAGTTCGATGATATTATGACTTGAAACTTAGTACGATGAACAAAAAAGAAAAAAGGAAATGAAATAAAAAAAAAAGACTACAAACTGACTCGACCCTTGGCCGAAAAAGGCCCAATTAACCCGACCCGACTCAATATGTCGGGTCAAGTACATAAACGGGTGTAGAGCTAAAACATTCACTTGTTCTGAGGCTCAATACAATCTCCACATTCGAAATGGAGCCCACTCGTAGCACAATCTCCACATTAAGATTTATGCGTTTAGTGTAGTTGAAACAAATAACACTAGGTTGATCACATAGATTGATACAGTAAATGTGTACAAGAAATTCATAGTAGAGGAAAGCTACAGAACAAACCAGAATACTTGTAAGGTTGTGGTCTACTGGGCTACAAACAATCTGCCGATTCAATTCTGGGAACCTAAGAAGCGCATATCTTGGATTGTAAGTGGGTTTTTCTTTTTTATTCATGTGACATTAATTGAAGGAATAACTTAGGTGACCAGTTATGGTCACTTATAGGTGACAAACACTAATAAGTGATAGATAAGTGTTAACAATAATCATAAACAAACATGCCAAATACTCAAAACCCCTTGTTATTTTCTTAAATTGCAGCCAAACCTATTAAAATAAACACGTATTCCATGTTCATTGGATGTGGTCACCTTAAGGTGACTAGCCATTGTCACCGAAGTTGGGTTATTAATTGAAACCTCATATATCTCACCATCCTGACATTGTTACATTTGCATCTTAGAAATTTTGGATCATTAAGTATTCAATTTTCTTCACTCATGTCTTTTTAGGATAAACAGCTAAAATTTGATTCATCTAAGCGTACTGAAGCTGAAATTCTAGCTGAGCACAAGAAAAAAGAGAGAGAGAAAGCAAAGCAAGGGAAACAACCCTTCTTTATTAAGAAATGTATTGTTCTCTGTCTCTCTCTCTCTCTTTCTCTCTCGCTCTCGCTCTTTTGGTCAATACTTGCAGATGCATAGAAAGCAAAATGTTTCAAAGATATCAACTTTAGAATCATCATATGAGGAGCTACACTGTTAATAAAATAATTCCAACCTAATCATTTGAAGTCCAAGTGGAGCACCAGATTGGCTATTTATAAATGGGAAAATCCCATCAGTCCTAAATTCAGAGTAATTTTTTTCACCAACAAAATAAGATATTAAAATACCCATCAACCCAATAGACTTTTAAGATCTATTTCCACTAACAAAACTTTTGACTTTTTGTGTTTTTTTATTGACTAGATTACCCCTGCCTCCTATCTCTCCCATATCCACTCATTCATATATGCTCTCTCTCTCTCTGTTCTTCTCCTCTCACGAAAATCTCACTCTCTCTCTCACTCTCAGCTGGGATGGCGGGCCTCCCAGTCATGAGAATAGGAGGCAAAGGCTCATCTCTCTCATCCTCCGCCATCTATGCCGTCACCAACGCCCTCGCTAACGTCACCATCGACTCGTCCGCCCTCGACAAGCTCACCTCCTTCTCCGCCGCCGCTACCAATCTCAAGCCTCACCGGCTCTTCTCTCTCCCGTCCGTCGAAGAATCCAGAGCCTCTCATCTGCATTCTCTTATGTTACTCTTTCAACTGATTCTTACAATCCCATCACAGTATTCGATCTAGTCCTCCCTTCATCTAACAGATGATGCCATTTTATATATATATATATATATATATATATATATATATATTATATATATATATATATATATATTATGTTTTCTTAAGTTTCTGTTCAGCTTGATGCGACCGTGATAAAATAAAGCATGCTCCAGCAAAAAAATGATTTAGGTGTTTAATTAGTTATGTGAAAGTGCTTGCTCGACTAATTAATTAGATGAGTTCATTGACCAATAATTAATCTGTACAGTTGAAGAGTAAAACAAGACAATATATACAAATGACTATGTTTATATGTTTTAGGTGTGCTACTCATGAATCTCTCTCTTTTTCGAGTGGTAAGTCTGAATCTGAATGGTATTGCTTGCTATGATTGTAGAACTAGAATTATACTAGTGTATAGCATGATAATGCGTTGTGTCAAAGAACTTGAACATAATCTATTAATTAAATAGGATTGATGTATTAAACATGGGTTTGGTGGTGGAGAAAACACATGTCATCTGTTCCTACTGTCCCTAGTAAACCCTCTTACTGCCCTCAGTAAATCCTCCTACTGCTCCTAGTAGACCCTCCTCCTACCCCTAGTAAACCAAATGACTGCTCTTAGTAGATCTTCCTACTGCCCCCAGTAGACCATTCTCCTGCCCTCAGTAGACCCTGGGCAGACACTCTTACTACCCCCAGTAAACCCTTGTACTGCCCTCGGTAGATCCTTCTATTGCCCCCAGTAGACCCTCCTACTACCCCTAGTAGACCCTCCTACTACCCCTAGTAGACCCTTCTACTGCCCTCAGTAGATCCTCCTACTGCCCCTAGTAGACCCTCCTCCTACCCCTAGTAGACCCTGGGCAGACCCTCCTACTACCCCCAGTAGACCCCCGACAGACCCCATGCATAATGTCTCCAAAAGACCCCTTATTGTCCCTAATATACCCCCAAACAGACCCCCTACTGCCCCTAATAAACCCCTATTGCCCCAATAGATCCCCTAGCTTTTGTCAGAGTCTGGTCAACGGTCGTTGGAGTCCGGTCAACAGTCGCCGGAATCTGGACAACGTCATTGGCCGTGGGAATCCCATTATAGAATATTTTTTTGTTAATAGATTTTGATAATGGTCTATTGTAGTTTATTTAATTCATTAAGGGTATAATTGTCTTTCTGGTCTTTAAGTTAGCTCTTGAGAATTTTAAAATCTGATTTTTTTTGTGGGAATAAAATTGTTAAAATTAGGGCTAGTGGGCATTGTCCCTTTATAAATTTGTATGTCAGAATCAAGAGTGGAGATAATGAAGCAAGACTTAGATATTGCTACGACTCTCTCTCTCTCTCAAGTGATGGTATAAAAGAACACAGTTCTACTCCCAATATTTTATAAATTTGTATGTCAGAATCAAGAGTGGAGATAATGAAGCAAGACTTAGATATTGCTACGGCTCTCTCTCTCTCTCTCAAGTGATGGTATAAAAGAACACAGTTCTACTCCCAATATTTTCGTAGTTCAGTGCATGATAATGTATTGGTAGTGATCGATGCCAAAGATTCATTACATGTTAGCTGGGTGGTGCTATCAATTGTTTCTAGTTTTCTAGTAGTGTTTCCTTATAACTATCAAGTTGCACAATAGTGTTCACATAGTCACCTAGTGACCAAGAAAATCATGTTCAATCACCGTTGGATGTAAATCTAAGGAAAGAAAACAAAACAACTTAACTTTAAAATAATATTTCACACCCTTGAATTTACATCTAACGGTGATTGACCATGATTTTCTTGGTCACTAGGTGACCATGTGAACACCACTGACCAAGTTGCATTAATGTGAAGGGTTGTATAGTATATTCTTTCACCTTATGTAAGAAAGCAGATATGATCACGTACTTACTGATGATTCATATTTTCTTAATAACAGCTGATATTTGAAAGAAAAGACTTATTGAAAAGTATAAAAATCTCAAGGTACCTACTTTTTTTCTTATATGTCCAAAATGTTCCTTTGGGAGGGTCCTGCTTTGGTCCTTTTGGTTTTGGAAACTAGTATAATCCTAACCTTTTCTTATGATCAGGGATCTGGCAAACTTGATAACTTCTTGGAGCAAAACGAAAGAAGAATGCTTCAAAGGACCACAGATACATGCAGTACCGTAGACCTGACAACGTTGAGTAGCCAACTTAATGGTCTCACTTGGATGCATTAAAGCAGCATCACTTCACTCTCATCTTAGGATTTATAGGTACTTATGCGTTGTTTCCTTGAGTTGTACCCTGGTTGAGAATTTTGTTGAATACCAAAACAAAACCTACTATGAGACTTAGATGGTGTGGATATTATTTGGTCATTTTACCTCAAAGTATGTGGAATAGATTTGCTTTAGTAATACAATTAACTAATAAGAATAATTATCTCAAAAATGTGGGTGCGATATCATCAAATCAAGTATTTATTAATCACCAAGTAATTATTAATCACTTTGCACTGATTTGAAAATGAAACTGAATTGCCTTTTATTTTCTGTACATTTAATAACTAGTATCAGATGCTCGATATTTGTCATAGAAAGCGTGTGTACTGTAGTGTGGTTAACTTGGAATTACACTTGGAATTGCAAGTCTAATACTGCTATTTGGTAGCAGATTTCTTTCTTCTCAAATCCAATCACAAAAATGTAGCTTGAGATCCATCTGGACCGTTTGTTCGATTAACACTTCGATTAGTCGAACAACCACAACGTGGCAGGCTACTTTCTGCACTGCATCCCACATTACCTGGGGAGGGAATCCTATTGTGATGTGTTTTAACAAATGAATTTTGGGGTGGAATTCCAAGAAAAATATTTCCTACATAGAGATGTTAGTCCGCACGAAAAAGGAGCAGGAGACTACCATGTTGTTATTGGGATGTAAGTCTACACATAAATATTTTCTCCTACTTTTTCTCTGCAAGATTGGACTACTGCTCTGCTCCTCACTCTTTTGTTTCTGTGAAGTTTTGCATAACATTCAGAAAAAAATGACCATATCCATGACAACCAAAACATTCAACCTTGGAAATTTGAGTAGTAGTCATATCTGGACTTGCTTCCACTGCCGTCTTGTTAACTTCTGCCTACCCTTTCTCTCCATGTACCTCGACCTTTTAGAGTTCACCATTGGTTGCAACTGATAAAGCAGCTTGCTACTTTAGTACTACGGTTGAGCTTTTGCTCATGGACAAGCAACAAATTGCTTGGAATAGAAAATTATTTACGTCGAAGTCCTACAATTTCTTCTCTCCAGTCGGCTTTTGTGATCCCCGTTCTACTGAGACTCTAATACTCTTTGGACCTCAAAAAACTCTCCATCAGCAATTCAGCGTGACCATTGGAGCTAGCTACTATAGGCTGCAAGATTGCCAGAACAAGTCACAACTCACAAAGCATCTCAGACTCGGATTTCAACAAACAAACTTGAAGACGCAAAGACTTGTGAATTGAAGTTCAAACTTCATTCAATTTGAGAATAAAAGAACCGATAAATTTAAATAGAAAAGCATGAAACAAACTGAGCCGGTATAGTTGCCGCTAGCTCCACGACCCAACACACGTACTCCTCCGCTATTAGAGTACCCCTAGAGTTGTTATATATATATATATACAGTCCCTATCCAGAGCGAAGCTTCGCTCAACGTGCGAATGTTCTTATTTGACTCACTTTTCGGTCATATTTTTCGATCATACCCGGTCAGTGTCTAGATATATATCGTATGATCATCCTTACAAAGTTTCATCCAGTTTGGTGATCGTTTGCACACCGAATCAGATAAAATAAATCAATAGAACAAAATCTGTCCAAGTAGAACCGTTGGAGTAAATCATGATTATGGAGGCTTAAACGGTCACCAAATTGGATGAAACTTTGTAAGAATGATCATACGATATGTATATAGACACTGACCGGGTATGATCGAAAAATATGACCGAAAAGTGAGTCAAATAAGGACTTTCGCACGTTAATTCCAAAGCGAAGCTTCGCTCTGGATAGAGACTGTGTATACATATATATATATATATATATATATATATATATATACAGTCCCCTTCCAGAGTGGGATCCCGCTTTAAAATTAAAGTGCGGGACTCCTTATTTCGCTCACTTTCAGGTCGTATTTCCACATCTCAACCGTACAATGTCTAAAACACAGTGTGTAGATCATTCATGCAAAGTTTCATCAAATTTGAAGATCATTTGAGCTTCCTTAATCGTAATTTACACAAACGGTTATGTTTGGACAACTTTTGTTCTGTTGATTTATTTAATCTAATTCGGTACCCAAATGATCTTCAAATTTGATGAAACTTTGCATGAATGATCTACACACTGTGTTTTAGACATTGTACGGTTGAGATGTGAAAATACGACCTGAAAGTGAGCGAAATAAGGAGTCCCGCACTTTAATTTCAAAGCGGGATCCCACTCTAGAAGAGGACTGTATGTATGTGTGTGTATATATATATATATATATATATATATAACAATAAAAGTCAATAATAATGTTTCCTAATTATTAAAATCATTTCAGTTTTTGTCTATACCGATTCATTTCAAAGATTTTAATATGGTGCGTTTATTGCCACCCCACAAACCATTTTGCTCACCCCACATGTTGTTGATTTATTAAATACTAAAATACACTGACGTAAAATTACAGCAAGAGTCGATAAGTTGTTACAAATTACAATTTTTTTTCTTTTTTATCCTTTTGTTTTAGATGAACACAAACTTCATAAACTCTAACCCAGATTTATCATCGGTCGTGAGTCTGAAAACACCAACATTTAACCTGAAGATGAGGTAAACTATTTGTGTTTCTTTTTTCTTCGTTGGTGATTTGTCTATCAATTTACTCATTATTCTCATGTCGACTTTGTATCTAAATTCCTATGGACAACTACTGTACCTTATATATGAACAACACATAGATCAGTTCAAGAACTCAAAAGTATAGAAGACGTTGCTATTAGAGATACATTTACAGACATTGTGCATCATGATATCGACTGATACCATTAAGTTGTTAAATTTGATAGTTTTTTCTTGTTCTTTAACTGAGATTTATATTTTAATGTGATTTTTTTTTGTTCAGTTGGTGATTTTACTTACCTTGAGCAAATCTAAATTTGACAAAATATATGTTGGGTGAGAAGAGAATGTAGGATGGACAATATAAACTTGACAAAAGGGTATTTTAGGTATTGTTAATGGGTGAACAATGTAGACTTGCAATTAAAATTATATGAGTGAGGTGTGAAAAGAATATGAGATGAACAAAATGGTTTGTGGGGTGACAATAGACGCAACCTTTTAATATTAACCGTTCAGAGTAATGAATTAATAATGGATGTATTATATAAATAGATGTATATATATACACAGAGCCTTTCTACAAAGGTATCCTTTTTTTTTGACATATATGAGGTATACGGTATTGCATCAACTTTTTAATTGAATTTTTACATCTTCACCGTTTAATGTTTTCGTGATGCTAACATGTTTTAGTTAGAAAGCACTATTTTTGCACCATTTTCCCTTTATTAGTCAATCAAGTACCACAAACAGTGTTTGGAGCGAACCAAACATCTTAAAATCTAGAAAGGTTATGCTGAATAATTCAGTCCTGAAATGAAAAGAAGATTACACAAAATAAGCATGCAATTTACTGAGGCTCACCCATGATGACTATTAAGGACAAATTTATTTCTATGTCACTTGATCGATGTTGATGATCGAGTTCAACTGAGTGACTCTGGTAATGTTTTAAAAAACGCATCTTGAGGCTCGCCTAAGGCCTAAAAGGAAAAACCGGTTGCGTATGACTTTTTTTCTTCTAAAAAAAAGGAGAAAAAAAAAACTAGAAACGACGTCGTATGGCTGTTGGAAGAGGGATTAGGTCCTCGATCCTCTTACCAAATATTGTCGATTAGAAGTTGCTCACTCTTGGCCTGCCTCCCCTAGTTGATCCCCTTTCCAAAATTTTCGTTCTTCTTCTCAGCAGCAACATCAAGCAAGCCAAAAAACGGGCTGAGAAAGGTGAGGTACGTTTGATTTGGGGATATTGGTCCTCTTCTTGTTCGTGTCTGTGATTTCTACTTTGCTTTTCCCCGAAAGATTTGGTTTTTCGTTTTTGGGTACTGATGTAATCATGTAAATGAGAAAGCTGGATATGGGTTTCGTTTACTATGATCGATTCTCTTATGTTACTGGGTTTACAGAAACATGGACTATACCCACTTGTTAAAAGTAGTATTATTCGTTCTGATTTGGCCAAGATTATGACTTTGCTTGTTTTTATTTCTGGGTTTTATGAACTGTAATCGACATTTTGGTTGGTATATGAGTATATTCAAGTTTATATGTAGTGAACCATGTGTTGCTTTCATATTTATGCTTATATGCGTTTTATGTCGTAAGTCTTGAGGCTTGAGGCTCTCACAAAAACGCCTCGCCATACACCTTGGCGTTTTAAAACATTGGTGACTGGTACTTTTCAGGTGAGCTTAGTTCACGGTGACAAAAATGGTGGTCTTCTTTGTTTTCCGCTCTTCTTAGATGTCGTTTCACTGTAGTTGCATTCCTTTCGATCCTTCTATGTTTCTTGAACTTTTTGTCTTTTTTTTTTGTCATAACAGGAAGGCTGCCCTTGTGTTTGTTCTTTTTATAATTATAGTGGACTTTGCTGCGATAGACTTTCTGCTAGTAGGCAATCATGGGGTCAGCTTGTTGTGTTGCTGCAAGGGAGAGATCTCACCCAAATAGAACTAGAAATGAAACATTGCGCAGGAATGCTTTATATTCACCATCATGGAGTTTCCGATATGATAATCGAAGGCGGGTTGCCGGTGAAATTGAGACTCCATATCGTTCTCGTGGAACTAGTAGGAATGCTAGCATGGAGTTTAAAGGGGCATTGAGTTCTGAAAGAGGCAATTTTTCTGATTTGGGAAGCCCACTAGAGAATTTTGGTACACCTATATCCCAAAAGTCCCCTGTTCATGGTGGAATTTGTGCAAGTCTGAGGACTCCTTCTTCAGGTGAACTTTTTCTTTTCAATATCATATTTACTTTTATAATCTGAATGTTTTCATTATGAAATTCATAAAATTATAAATCATGGAAGTAAAGAATGGGGATGTGCTGTATAGTTTACAAAAGATTGAGGTGGGAGCACATGCACTGGCCTCTTAGTTCTGGGTTATGAAATTTCACGTTAGAAATATCCTCTCTATTAGAACATTAGATGTGAATTGGTAGGACTTCTGATAGCAGTAAATGGCTGATCTGAAAGGAGTTTGTAAACCTTCCGTCTTAGACCTAGTGTCAAACTTATAAAACTGCGTACAATAGTGGATACATGCAAACTTTTGGGTACTTTTTCTTGATTGGTTACTTCTACACAGACGAAACTCCAATCCAATTTTTTCATAACTTGAAGTTCTAACAAAATATTAGAAATGGGTGTGTCAAAATGAGATCCATTATATATATGGAAAATGAGCAGTTATAGGTCTATGCAGAGTTATTTATCACAATAATGCTTTGCCCTCTTCCCTGTGCGGAATACCATGACGGTGATTTAAAATATGAGGTTTGGAATAAAGAGACCTTGCCAATTTTTGTTGTGAAGTCAGAATGACTTATTGTCTTTAGAAAAAGAAGTTCCAAATGCGGATTCACTTGCGGAAGAATACAAACTGTTGTTTTGTTGATGTTTGACTTGACTAATAGGTTACCATTGAAGTCTTGTGGCCACACAACATATAAGTTAAACATGGTCATTGTTAGCCTGTATTTTCTTGCTTTGCAATTACTTAATGGAAATTGATAGTTTTAATAAGATTTGATCAGTTTAGGTGTTAGGATGCTTATAAGCGATTCTTACATGCCCACACCTAGACCACAGATCAGGGTTACTTATATTTTAAGTTGTGCCGGGTGTTGTGGAAACATTAATTTGTTGTGCCCATGTTTCTGATTTACTGAGATGGGTATGTGCTTTGTGCAGATCTATCCATGATGAGCAATTATTCTCCAGATGTGAGTTTGACCAAATCAAAATTGCAGTTGTTATGCTCACCTTTTACCCTTGTCATTAGATTAACCCTCTTTTCTATTGTAATTTCAGGTTAAACATTTGGCAGAATCACCGGGAATTGGAGATTCATCTGCACTAAATCCTTCCCCTACAACTATTTCGTTCCCAACTACAGAACCTTCTCCAGCCCCCAGCTATCCGCTTCTCTACAACTCAACCCCATCAAGACGAGCCCGTCGTTCACCAGGACATCAGTTACTAAGACAGATTTCTGACAGTCGAATATTGGGTTTGAAATCTCCAAATAACAACTCAATATCTGAAGGAAGACAATCTTTTGTGCTCTCTACTTGCAGCAATGACTTGGCAACTGGATCCCAAGCTGGGTCATCTGATGGTTGGTCTATGCGCACCTTCTCTGAGCTCGTGGCTTCTTCGCAAAGGGAAAGATGGTCTTTTGACAGTGAGCACTTTGGTTCTACCCATGGAAAGCTAAGTGGCTGTAGCAGCAGGTTCTCATGCTCTCCTTCCATAGATATGCAGTCTTGTGGAGTCTGCTCAAAGCTCCTAACTGAGAGAACTTCATGGAGCATACAGAAAATTGTTGCCAGCAGTGAAATCTCTGTGGCAGCTGTGTTGGTTTGTGGACATGTTTACCATGCTGAGTGCTTGGAGACTATGACACTGGAGACTGATAGGTACGACCCGGTTTGCCCAATTTGTATGGTTGGAGAGAAGCAAGTCTGGAAGATGTCACGAAAAGTGATGAGGTCGGAATCAGAGATAAAGGCAAGAAACCACAAGATATCCAAAAATAGAGTTGTTGATAGCTACCTGGAGGGTGAATTTGATGTTTTTGATCATCAGAACACTGATAGAAAAGGAAAAGTTTTAGCCAAGTTAGAACCCAGTTCTAGTACAAGGAATTCCTTTACAAAGCCTTTCTTGAAACGGCACTTTTCACTTGGATCCAAGTGGAGTAGGTCAATTTCTGAAAATGATTCCGCTAGGAAGAAGGGGTTTTGGGCCAGGTATCGTAAAGATTGAGTGCCCCCCACTCCCAGCTTGTAAGAAATAGATGCAACTCATGCAAGCAGCTGTTTAATTATAGATGTTACACCAGCACTTTAGGATTGTTCTTCTGGAAAATGTATACTAGCTTAAGCGACGAGTTAGTATCGCTCCAAATTTCCTGTTCACCCCTTTTCCCGATTTTAATGTCTTATGGTCATGTATTTCACTGGCTCAGGAATTGGCGTTTTCATCATGTCAGAAATGGTCAGAGAGAGAGAGATATTCATTCCCTTTTCCCAGTTAGTAGACGTACCCTAACTAGTTTTGGCAAACTGATCATAGATCCAACTCATTCAAGGAATAAATCTAAATGCTAAGAGTACCAACTGAATATAAATAGAACTGGAGGATGATATGAAAGCACAGAAAAGCCTCAAGTGGGAATAATTTGTTAGTTTGGCCGCTTGGGCATTGTTACCTTAAGTGGGAATAAGATTTTATTCAACCTATCGATTTTTTTTTCTTTTATTCAGATGGTACACCGATCGAGGAGATATATTGCTTTTACCTTGTAATATCATACAACTATCCTCTATTACGATAACCTGAATAATATCAGGTATGAAGTCTATCCTGAAACTCATCTAACAAAGACTTACTAACCTCCTCGCCGAAAAAAAAAAAAAAAAAAAAAAAAATGGACTTACTAACCTCTTTGTCTTTAAAAAAAAAAAAAAAAAAAAAAAAAACAGGGTGAGCTAAGCTATGTGCTATACTCATTGCCAAACCACTTGCTTCACATTAGTCTTCAGTCTAAGCAACATAAGATAAAATGCTTTCATATAATACTGATAGTCATCACAAATCGCAACAATTTTAAAAGTGATTCTTCTCACATCATAACTGTGTCAAATTAGGCCTTCATACGATTGTGTTTGTGTCATTGAACTACTTACAAGTCTATGTCAGCATTTTGTGTGGTTTAATATCATTGTATCGTTTAAGAGTTAGGGAACTTCAAATGCTTTCATTTGAAAATGCAGATGGCAGAATACTTAAATAAGAAATCAGGTCTCTCAACCCGCATATATTCCTCTGGGAAGCTTCAATGCCATGTTTAATTTCACCGGTTCTTGGTAAGTTGATGCAGCCTTGGCTAGGTAAGCAAAAATCATGCATGAAATGAATGAAATTAGAACTTCCTCTAATCAAGGCTAACTTTGATCCTTTTAAAGTTTAACCAACACATATCAATGTCCGCCTATATCATGCCCTCTTGGTTTGCTTTGACTTTCTGATTAGAGCTTTGACTTCATCCTTTAAGCAAAGGACCAGTCTTTTTTTTTTGGGTCAACTCTGAATCTCATTGTCTCGGTCAATCTCATACGATGCACATATGGAGTGCATGAAGCAAAAAATGGAGTGCCCACAACAATTGATCCCCATATGAGCACATTAAACGCGTTTATAGCCATTCTTACAGTCAAAAGCTACCTTTTAGAACAAAGAACAAGAATCACTTAAAATTTCAGTCTTCGAAACCAAAGCCACCCTAAAAACCAAACCAAAACAAAAACACCCCCTAATACTTAATAGCACTTTCTTCTTCTTGTTCTTGTTCTTCTTCTACTTCGTACTTTCTCTTTGGGGCATTAAAGACAGAGACCCTTCTGTTCCTATGGCAACAAGAAGCTCGAGCTCAGAAGCTTTGACGACCACTCTGTCTAACTCAATCCAAGCTCTGGGTCGAGGCTTTGATGTGACTTCGGATATTAGGCTTCTGTACTGTAAGGGAGCACCTGGGTCAAGGCTTGTCAATCTGGATGAGACTGGGGCTAAAGATCTTGCTGTTTCTGATGGGCTTGTGGTGCCAAATGTGCCTGCAATTATTGACTGCTCACATGGGAAGAGAACCATTGAGAGAGTTCCTGTCTGTACCTTCCATGAGGTGATTGCTGATCCAGTTTTGGTTCATGGGTTATGACTTTTTTGTTATAAAGTTTCTAACTTTAATTTATGGTACAGTAAAGTTTGCAACTTTGGATTGTTCTAGGTGTGTGGATTCTGTGATTGTATGTTGGTTTGTTTTTCTTTGATGGTCAAGTGGGCTTGTGGCTATGCTTGGATTTTTGGTCTTCGCATTGGTTTACCATCCAAATTGTGATTATGCTTATTGTTTTTCATTTGTTTCTATGCTGTGTTTATTTGAGTTCCATCAACATGTAGGTCTATTGAGCTATACCAGGATTCTTCTGGCTGCTTATGTCAGTTATGAAGCTTTGGTTCAGTATTGGGTTTGCTAGGATTTAAGATTATGTACTAAAAGTTTGCGTCTCTGTTTGTTTTCTATTTTCTAAGTACGATCTTTCTTTGCTGGGATTTTGTGGTCTATTGGGTTGGTTTGCAATTCATGTGTTTGTGCTCTGTTTGGGTTTCTAGGATCTTTACCACTGTTACTTCGGGTGGTTTAGCATATATGTTGTCGAATTCATACGGTTGTGTTTGTGTCATTGAACTGCTTAGAAGTCTATGTCAGCACTTCCTGTGGTTTAATATCATTGGATCGTTTAAGAGTTAGGGAAGTCTTTTTCTCCTGATTTCAAATGCTTTCATTTGAAAGTGCAGATGACAGAATACTTTAATAAGAAATCAGGTCTCTCAACCTGCATTCCCCTGGGAAGCTTCAATGCCATGTTTAATTTCACTGGTTCTTGGCAAGTTGATGCAGCAGCAACCAAATCCCTTGCAATGGTTGGATACTTTATTCCCCTATATAAAGTTAACTTAGAAACAGAAAATCTGGTTTTGCATGATGAAATCAAGCGTGCTGTTCCATACTCTTGGGATCCTGCAGCCTTGGCAAGGTAAGCAAATGTATATGTATATATATCAATGTATGGTATATTCATTGTATTTTAAAGCTGACAGATATCTGTCCATCTATTTAACAGAGTTCTAATCCTTTCCGTAAAACACTGATTAATAGATATTTACATAATCACATTTAAAGAACAATGTGATTTGGCAGTGCCTTTTTAGTGATCACTTGGTGTAACAACTCTTGAATTTCATATATTTTTTTTTCCATTCTTATTTTGTTCATAAGGTGATAATATAAACTTAAAGTGCTTGATGATGACAAATTGTTGATTAATGTATGCATATATAAATAGCGAAGTACTTGATCTTAAATAACTTCATGCAGATATGTGTACTTAAAAGGATACTACAAACCATTATTTAAACATGAGTGAATACTAACTAGTATCTTATTGGTATGTTGGGTAGTTCTCGTAGTTATAAAATTTATTCAATATCTCGGAAATGGTGTCCCATTAGTTCATACTGAAGAGATTAAAATGCTCCAAACTAGATGAATTCAGTCTGGAAAGAACTACTTTGACACAATTTTTGTGTTGTTGTCTTATTCGATTTATATACTTTTTAATTCTTCAGCATGTTTTCTTAATCTTCAGTTTCATTGAGAACTATGGTACACATATAGTCACATCTGCAACAATTGGTGGGAGAGATGTGGTCTATATCAGGCAGCACCAGTCATCTCCCTTACCATTATCAGACATTCAGAATTATGTGAAAGACATTGGTGATGATAGGTTTCTGGACTCAAAAGCCAGTCAACAGCTGGCCCTTTAAAATACAAGGACAAGGTTAGTGTCATATGCAATCCTGTGTGTGTGCAAGTGTGTGTGGTCTTACTATGGAGATTTTACTTTTAGCTTCCACTGTTTTAACTTTCAAGTGTCATGGAACTTGAGACATGTCAAAGAAAATGTCACTTTTCCCAGTTAAAGTTACTGTTCATTGTTCTTACCATTTAGATCTTGTCTCTTTCTTCAGGATGTTACGGTCATCTTCAGAAGAAGGGGAGGTGATGATCTTGAGCAGAGTCATTCCAAGTGGGCAGAGACGGTACAATTAGCACCAGATGTGATCAATATGACATTTACGTCTATTGTTTCTCTTCTTGAAGGAGTGCCTGGAATAAAGCACTTGAGCCGTGCAATTGAGTTATATCTAGAGTGTAAGCCCTGATCTTAGAGTTCCTTTTTTTTCTTCCCCCAATCCCCGGTTCATTTTTCTTTCTGATGCAAATGTGATTTTTTTATCCAATGGGGTTTATCATATGTATTCCAAACCTTCATGTCAATTTTTATTTGAATAGTTACATGACCCCCAAGTAGATATGTACATAATTCTACCAACTACAAAAAAAAAAAACTCCAAGACTTCATATAGACCTAATCGCCATTTTCTATTATTTGTTAAAAAAAAAAATATTAAATTCATTTTACCCCAAAAATGTATTCTGTGGTATATTTTGATGAAAAGAATTTTCTTGGTACATTATAGTATTTGGCTGTCGTAGAAAGAGAAAAGAGGCTAGGGGAATGAAGTCAATGTCCTTGTAATTTTTGTTTGTAGCACTAGCCAGGAGCAGTGATACGCAGTGAGGCACTGATGCAGAAGATTGCTAGTTTGAAGTATACATTTGTGCCTTTTGAACCTTGTGATTAAAAGACTTTAGCAAATTTGTAATACACTTTTGTGCCTTTTAAACCTGGTATTGCTCACTAAGTACTTGTTATTTTGAACTTTTGTTACCCAAGCATCCTGCATCTTATACCTTGATGCTCCTTGGCACCTACAGAATTTTTGGAATTGAAAAAGCCACAATGTTGCTGTGAGATTAATCCTTATCGTAGGCCAGGCTAATCGTGGACTATCTACAAGCTCACAGTATCACATTATAAAATAATGGTCTTGATTTGTATTTCCATCTTTCTTTTTGTTGTTGGGTAAAGATTTTTCACCTTTTGGTCACCCTCCTAATTTGCTGTTGTTTTCAAAATAGTGATAAGCCAGATAGGAAACAAAGTATATCTGAAATCCCATTTTCATTGGTTTTTAACATTTATCTTTGTTCACCAGACAAGCCACCAATTGAAGATCTGCAGTATTTCTTGGACTTCCAAATTGCTCAAGTTTGGGCCCCAGAGCAAAATAATCTGCAGAGGAAAGAACCTGTCTGTTCTTCCCTTCAGTTCAGCTTGATGGGTCCCAAGCTTTATATCAGTCCGGATCAGGTAATTTTCTCGGTTCTTATTAGTCCTTTAATAACTGTTCCTATCAAATTATTCCATAAGACTGTTTCGTTCCTTCAATATTTCAATTAAGAATTTAAGATTATTCTATTTCTAGTATTCCTTAGCCTATAGTAACTCACATTCACTATATCTTTCTTTTTGTCCAACAGTAATATCACTCTACCCATGCTGAAAACTTGTTGATTCTGCAGGTAACAGTAGGCCGTAAGCCTGTCACAGGGCTCAGGCTTAACCTAGAGGGCAGCAAGCAGAACCGACTTGCTATACATTTGCAGCATCTAGTGTCCCTTCCCAAGATTCTTCAACCCCACTGGGATGCACATATGGCCATAGGTGCACCTAGGTGGCAAGGTCCAGAGGAGCAAGATAGTCGTTGGTTTGAGCCAATCAAGTGGAAGAACTTCTCCCACGTAAGCACTGCACCAATAGAGCACGTAGAGACTTCTATTGGTGACCTCTCTGGTGTTCACATTGTGACGGGCGCTCAGCTTGGCGTTTGGGATTTTGGCGCCAAGAATGTTTTGCACCTCAAACTCCTCTTTTCAAAAGTACCAGGCTGCACAATCCGACGGTCTGTGTGGGATCACAGTCCCGCCACCCCTTCTTCCGCACAGAGGCCTGATGGTTCTTCTTCGTCACATTCAAATAACAGAAACTCTGAGGACAAAAAGGACAAACTAGCAAAGTTAGTAGACTTGACAGAAATGTCAAAGGGGCCGCAAGATATTCCTGGACATTGGTTAGTCACAGGAGCTAAGCTTGGAGTGGACAAGGGAAAGATTGTACTGCGTGTAAAATACTCCTTGCTAAACTACTGATCCACAGGCCCTTTCTAAAGGTAAATTGTAGGCTTTTTTACACTAAAAACTCGGGCAATCCCTGAGTTCTTTCCTGTACATTTTGTCTCTGGTCATCTTCAATTGATGCTCACCTCATCATTTATCTGCGGGCTTTTCTTTTAGAATTGGTTGAGATTTTTTTCTTTCTTTAATCAGACGACAATTTGTTATGTTGTTGAAGATGTTCAATTATATATAAACCCTTCCCCTTTGACATCAATGCTTATGTATGTTCAGTAATCATATAAACTAAACTTTGTTTGATGAAGCTCTGCTTCCTTCTTTCATGTCTGTTTCAATAGTTTGAATGCATATACCAAGTTACAACTTGGACAAAGACTGAAGGAGCATTTTGGCTGCTACTCTATATTAATCTCATCAACTTGTTAGAATCCAATTTGACTTTTTGATCAGCTTCAATGAGACGAAGATAACTTCAACTTGATGATAAAAACAATGTACTTTTAGTAAAGCTCTTTGCTTGTGAAGTGAGACAATAGTAACTACAGTTGAGTGGTGAGTACTATGCACTTGTCTCTCCTAAACAAACCCAGAGAGAATAGAGAATCTGTCACTTCACTCAACTGGAACTGGACGTTGGATTAGTTCCACCAGAAGCTAAAACATATTTTAAGCCGTCTGGAAACTTCATTATATGATAATATGCTCATGCAACTCTAAATCCCACAATCGATAACGCGTTTGAAATTTTACAGAAAGATCATACAGTCATGTACAAAATTTTCTTAACCTGCAGGATTTGGGAAGTTCTTCATAGCTCCAGTTGCAACTGGGGAAGGCAGACGGAGACTCGATCATTCACTCGCGTATGACATTTGATTTTAGTATGACAGTGTTGGATTTTGAGGTAGTTTGTCAGCTTTCTGTTTTAATATTCTCGTTTCCAGAATAACAACAGAGAAGTTCTTTTTCCTGTTGAGCTAATAATCCCCACGCTTAACCGCTAAGCTCTTATCAGACATGACATTTGCATTAACAAACTAGTAGGGTATGTGACTACGTGAAACTATGTTGCTGACTTGCTGTGATCCTGATCTGTAAACAACTGCTGCAAAAAGCGACTGGTAAGTTGGTAGCGTCCAAACGAAAAGGTTCTCTAAGAGCAAAGACAGGCTTGGTACTCGTGGTTTTGGAATACACTCAACTACCTACCTTCGAATCAATTAGTCTATTCTTCTGCACAATTTTGTTGCATGATTGTATATAGCTAGCTTTTGTTTTTCCTGTGTGGACAGGAAACTATATATGAACCCTATGTACCTAGATGCAGGAAATGTTGCAATTTGATAGTGTGAACTTGCAGCTGGTAACTAAAATGGCAAATCTTTAGATGGTGAAAAACTATGAGCTTGCAGCTGGAAACTATGAACCCTAAAATGGCAAATCTCGCAAAGATTATATAGATGGTGAAAAACTGATAACTTGGCAATCCTATCACAAAAGACCTCTACCAAGTGATTGAAACTTCTTTAATTCGCTATGATTAGGTACAACAACAGGAGCTAGCTTCCCCAATTTTAGGAGTTTATTACAGTACTCAGCAAACAAATGTCCAGGTATATATCTAAACAATTATATATTCAGTAATTAAAGTATAGTGTGCCTTGTCATATTTTTTCGAGTAAAATGATAATATCATTATAATTCAGTTGCCGAGACGGCACAGATACATACATTCTCTTGCCATCAAGGACAAGTCAGAGAACGTGGTATGCTAGCAGTAGCACCACCTCATTTATACATTATGCTCACATAAGCCTAAAACTTGCACATATTAGCATGTTGTTAAGAACTGACCTTCAAGCAAGTTTTAATTCCTTTCCTTCAACCTTCAACAGATGTTTCATAACTCTACTATGAGATCCAAGATAGAAGTTATTGCAATACTTACATTGGAACTTCTAGGTTCCTCCCCTACGCGACTTTTCAATCTTATTGGTAAAAACCCACAAAGGAGATTGGTCATCCACATCGGCAGGTTCAACATGTAACAAATTAGCCCTTGCATTAATACTCGCGGAAGAACCAGCACTACTTGGAGGTGGCCGACTCATATTCCTTAACAATGCTATAGATTAAACCCCCGCCAAGAATAGGTAAATATGTCTCAGTATATACATACGTATAAGTAACACAAGCAATAATAGCACTGTTTTTTTTTTTTTGGGAATAAAAAGCTGATGTGGCTGCCCTAAAGTCTTCATTAATGAAACTATCTAAGGGTGTATCATGCTGATGCTTTGTCCTCCTTTGTGATAACCTCTGAATGAAAGGACGACCGGGGGCTTCCGGTTTTTCCTCCTCCGATGGTAAAGTCAGTCTTTGTATTTGAAGTGTAATTACTATCGTAATTAATGTTACTTGACAAGCTGGTGGCTAGGCCATATTATGGCCCAGAGTGGGTTCTCTCTCTACCTACAAATCGATGTGGGACAATTGACTTGTTGTTGTTTCGTGCATGGACCTCTCCTTCTCCTTCTATGATCTGTCCCGGCCCCTTATTGCCATCGAGGTTGAGCTCGACCTGTCACATCCCGACCTGTAAAATTTTATCTTATTTACTAGCTTGGTTATAATAAGAATTTTTACCATCTCCGACATTGAGTTATAGTTTAATCGGTCCCTAAAGGGGTTTTGAGGGACGATTATTTTGGAGAGTTATTCGTAGGAGAAAAATATGTCGACGGTAAAAATAGTAAATTTTAGCTAGTAAAATGTAATTTTTAATAGGGTATTTTATTTTAGGGTGTTAAATTAGTGAAGTTGGGTATTTTTTTTTATGTTGGGCCGGTTGGTGTGAGGCCCAAACCATCTCTTCTTTTCTTTTCTCTTCTCTCTTTCTCTCTCTTCCTCTCTCTTTCTCTCCCGCGCGCTCTCTCTTCCTCTTCCCGCTGCCGGATTCCTCCCTGACCGTCCGCCGCCGTCCGGCCACGCCTGGCCGCCGCACGGGTTGCATCTGGCAGCTGGGACGCCGCTCGTCCAGCCTAGGGTGGTGACCGGTTCTCACTCGCCGGCGTTAAGGCGCGGTGACGCCGCTGCTGCCGCGTGGTTGCTTTTGCCGGAACTCCCTCCTTCGGCCACCAAAGCCGGTGATCTTTGGCTCGTTTTGTAGCTCTCCTCCCGTGCAACAACCCCTCTAAAAGACTCGATCCCTCTTGAGCTCGGTAAGGAGAAATTCGAAGTTGAAATTCTAGGGCTTTTAGGATGTTTTCGTTCGATTGACCTAGTTAGGCTTGAAATTGGACTTAGTGATAGTTATGAAAGTTGTTTGGGATGATGAGAGGAAGATTCTGTTGAAATTGGTAGAATTTGGACGTCGCCGGAATCGACCTCGGCCGCCGCCGCCGGCGGAGCCGCCGCCGTTTTGGGGTTTTGTATAATTTTAAATGTGTAATAATTAGAGGAGTTTAATGAAGTGAATTGTGGAATTTTCGGACGAGTTTTGAATAGGTTTGTGAATTTCCGAAGTTTGGTATTTTGGCAGTTAAATAATGTATAATCCGACCGTAGGATTTAAATCAATTTCTGAGGAAAGTTGTATTTACGACTGCCGAGTATGATATTAAAGTTTGGATCATTTCGATTTAAGAATATCGAAGTTAGGCAATGATGAGCGTATTTATGGCTCTCGATTAATTTTGCCTATTTTATGAATACTGGATTTTAGTGGGAAATTAATTATATATTTGGAACAGGACGTGAGGAGACTCAAATTGGAGAGACCTCGGATCGACGTCAGGCTTAGGCCTAAAGTTGTGAGTGGACCTTTGTTTTAAATAAAAAGCATGCGATGAATGATTTTATTAATCATTTGTTTCTTCTAATGAGATTATTGATTTCTCACCTATTTGATAATTTTTCCTCCTTTGGAGAGATCCCGAAAATGAGATTTTCGGTGGATATATATGTTTTGGATTTTATGAGAATAGTATGTATATAAATGCTAGCTAGCCATACGTGCTTGGTCCGTCATAATGAGGTAAAATACCATTATGGCGTGTCGTGAGTGTTAGACACAAGCGTCATAGCCCTATATGAAAACTTCTTTCTTTTTCGGTTTATTTAGGTTTTCATATAGGGAGTCCACACGTATATATACATCGTCCATTTTCGGTCATAATGAGGAAAAATATCATTATGGTGCAACGTGAGCGTTAGACGCCAGCGTTGTAGCCTTGTATGAATTTCTATTTTTCTAAATTGTTTCTAGGATTCATACAAGGAGTCTGACGAGTGTAAATACATACGAATATATGATTATATATAGTTAGCCTGAGAGGCTTCATTTTATTGAGTTGGTGACTAGCCGGAGCTAGTCGTAAAATTGTCAGATTATGAATTGAGCGTCTTTAAGCTGCCGCATGCAATATATTTTCTTTGAAATTAAAATGGGAATGCATAATATTTTGTTATTAAATTATTTTTGTCTACTCACTCTAACGTTATTAAATGTCTTCCCTGGGCCCTTCGTTTTAAAATGCCCAGTCTGCAGGATTGCATAGTTGAGATCGGGCGTACATGGAGAAGAGGCATAGTCAATAGTATAGCTTCCGCTCTCTTTTCTATTTATTTCTAGTTCATTTCCTCTCAAATAGAGTTGCTCTGAATATGTGGTTGTTTATTATAGGATCTTTGTTAGATTAGTAAATTTATATTGGGAGAGGTTGTGATTTGTGGGGAGCACGAAGGCTCCAGGAGTCTATAAGGTTGGATTTGGAACCTTTAGATGTGTTTGCAGGTTTTGGTTTGGAGGGTTGTCCATTTCCAAGGAGGTTGTACCGAAATTAGCGGTAAATCTTTCCTTGGAGGTGGTCCCCACACGATTTACTCCGGGTTTATGGTGAAATTCGGGGTGGGTCGTGTCACGACCCATCCTGTTCATGGTGGACAACCTTAGGACGACCTCAGTTGTCTAGCTCAAGGTGGATTTCTTGCTGGTTTACGAGCTTGGGAGGTTGTTTTACATACAACTGACTATAAGTACCCCCAAGTTCCCGTTCAAGACACATCTTGAGTGGGGACTGGCTAAAATAAGCACGTAGACCAGTCTATTTCAAATGAGCTCCCGCCCATAGTCCCCCTAAGTGTGGACTCATGATGTGTTTTGAACGGGTGTTACATTTTTCATGGACAAAGGTAGCGAGCCCTTTTTGTCACACTCCAGTCCTTAAGTTATTTTACGGTTATTTACTTTGGAATTATTTGTCTTTTACCGTATTAAGTAACCGTTTACTGTTAAGGACCTTAAAGTTGACTTTTTCTTCCATTTAGAATTTGGGAAAACTTTCTTCATGAAAGTTGTAGAGGACGTGATTACGAGTTTGTAGACATGCCACGCGTTAAAATCGGAATTAGCATGGAAAAGTTATCAATTAAATGGTAAACATTTTGAGTTGGTAAAAAGGGGTAAAAATTTTAGTGGGTATATTTTTTTGGGTTTAAATGATGGACCGGGTGGAGGGGAGCAGCCCGAGCCCAATCCTTCTTCTCTTTTTCTTTCTCTTCCTTCTTCCTTTCCCCGAGCTCCCCGAGCTCTCTCTCTCGCCGGAAACTTCAGCCACCAGCCGCCGCAGTTCGGCCAAGCCAGGCCGCCGGACTGGTCCCGTTCGGACCCCCATCGTCCCCTCTCTCTTTCTAGGCCGGTGACCGGCCGTGTAGCGCCGCCGTGAAGGAGTAGCGCCGCCCGAAAGGCGCGGCTGCCTAAAGCTTTCCGTCGCCAGAACTCCCTCCTCCGGCCACCAATCCGGGCAAGCTTGGTACGGTTTTGAAGCTCTCTTCCCGTGCAACAACCCCTCCAAAAGGCTCGATCCCTCTTGAGCTCGGTAAAGAGAAATTCGAAGTTGAAATTCTAGGGTTTTTAGGATGTTTTCGTTCGATTGACCTAGTTAGGCTTGAAATTGGACTTAGTGATAGTTATGAAAGTTGTTTGGGATGATGAGAGGAAGATTCTGTTAAAATTTGGTAGAATTTGGACGTCGCCGGAATCGACCTCCGGCCGCCGCTGCCGTCGCCGTTTTGGGGTTTTGTATAATTTTAAATGTGTAATAATTAGAGGAGTTTAATGAAGTGAATTGTGGAATTTTCGGACGAGTTTTGAATAGGTTTGTGAATTTCCGAAGTTTGGTATTTAAGCGGTTAAATAATGTAAAATCCGATTGTAGGATTTAAATCAATTTCTAGGGAAGGTTGTATTTACGACTGCCGAGTATGATATAAAAGTTTGGATCGTTTCGATTTAAGAATATCGAACTTAGGCAATGATGAGCGTATTTATGGCTCTCGATTAATTTTGCCTATTCTATCAATATGGATTTTAGTGGAAATTAATTATACATTTGGAACAGGACGTGAGGAGACTCAAATTGGAGAGACCTCGGATCGACGTTAGGCTTAGGCCTAAAGTTGTGAATGGACCTTTGTTTTAAATAAAAAACATGCGATGAATGATTTTATTAATCATTTGTTTATTCTGATGAGATTATTAATTTCTCGCCCATTTGGCAATTTTTCCTCCTTTGGAGAGATCCCGAAAATGAGATTTTCGGTGGATATATATGTTTTGGATTTTATGAGAATAGTATGTATATAAATGCTAGCTAGCCATACGTGCTTGGTCCGTCATAATGAGGTAAAATACCATTATGGCGTGTCGTGAGTGTTAGACACAAGCGTCATAGCCCTATATGAAAACTTCTTTCTTTTTCGGTTTATTTAGGTTTTCATATAGGGAGTCCACACGTATTTATACACCGTCCATTTTCGGTCATAATGAGGAAAAATACCATTATGGCGCAACGTGAGCGTTAGACGCCAGCGTTGTAGCCTTGTATGAATTTCTATTTTTCTAAATTGTTTTTAGGATTCATACAAGGAGTCTGACGAGTGTAAATACATACGAATATATGATTATATATAGTTAGCCTGAGAGGCTTCATTTTATTGAGTTGGTGACTAGCCGGAGCTAGTCGTAAAATTGTCAGATTATGAATTGAGCGTCTTTAAGCTGCCGCATGCAATATATTTTCTTTGAAATTAAAATGGGAATGCATAATATTTTGTTATTAAATTATTTTTGTCTACTCACTCTAACGTTATTAAATGTCTTCCCTGGGCCCTTCGTTTTAAAATGCCCAGTCTGCAGGATTGCATAGTTGAGATCGGGCGTACATGGAGAAGAGGCATAGTCAATAGTATAGCTTCCGCTCTCTTTTCTATTTATTTCTAGTTCATTTCCTCTCAAATAGAGTTGCTCTGAATATGTGGTTGTTTATTATAGGATCTTTGTTAGATTAGTAAATTTATATTGGGAGAGGTTGTGATTTGTGGGGAGCACGAAGGCTCCAGGAGTCTATAAGGTTGGATTTGGAACCTTTAGACGTGTTTGCAGGTTTTGGTTTGGAGGGTTGTCCATTTCCAAGGAGGTTGTACCGAAGTTAGCGGTAAATCTTTCCTTGGAGGTGGTCCCCGCACGATTTACTCCGGGTTTAAGGTGAAATTCGAGGTGGGTCGTGTCACGACCCATCCTGTTCATGGTGGACAACCTTAGGACGACCTCAGTTGTCTAGCTCAAGTGGATTTCTTGCTGGTTTACGAGCTTGGGAGGTTGTTTTACATACAACTGACTATAAGTACCCCCAAGTTCCCGTTCAAGACACATCTTGAGTGGGGACTGGCTAAAATAAGCACGTAGACCAGTCTATTTCAAATGAGCTCCCGCCCATAGTCCCCCTAAGTGTGGACTCATGATGTGTTTTGAACGGGTGTTACATTTTTCATGGACAAAGGTAGCGAGCCTTTTTTGTCACACTCCAGTCCTTAAGTTATTTTACGGTTATTTACTTTGGAATTATTTGTCTTTTACCGTATTAAGTAACCGTTTACTGTTAAGGACCTTAAAGTTGACTTTTTCTTCCATTTAGAATTTGGGAAAACTTTCTTCATGAAAGTTGTAGAGGACGTGATTACGAGTTTGTAGACATGCCACGCGTTAAAATCGGAATTAGCATGGAAAAGTTATCAATTAAATGGTAAACATTTTGAGTTGGTAAAAAGGGGTAAAAATTTTAGTGGGTATATTTTTTTGGGTTTAAATGATGGACCGGGTGGAGGGGAGCAGCCCGAGCCCAATCCTTCTTCTCTTTTTCTTTCTCTTCCTTCTTCCTTTCCCCGAGCTCTCTCTCTCGCCGGAAACTTCAGCCACCAGCCGCCGCAGTCCGGCCAAGCCAGGCCGCCGGACTGGTCCCGTTCGGACCCCCATCGTCCCCTCTCTCTTTCTAGGCCGGTGACCGGCCGTGTAGCGCCGCCGTGAAGGAGTAGCGCTGCCCGAAAGGCGCGGCTGCCTAAAGCTTTCCGTCGCCGGAACTCCCTCCTCCGGCCACCAATCCGGGCAAGCTTGGTACGGTTTTGAAGCTCTCTTCCCGTGCAACAATCCCTCCAAAAGGCTCGATCCCTCTTGAGCTCGGTAAGAGAAATTCGAAGTTGAAATTCTAAGGCTTTTAGGATGTTTTCGTTCGATTGACCTAGTTAGGCTTGAAATTGGACTTAGTGATAGTTATGAAAGTTGTTTGGGATGATGAGAGGAAGATTCTGTTAAAATTTGGTAGAATTTGGACGTCGCCGGAATCGACCTCCGGCCGCCGCTGCCGTCGCCGTTTTGGGGTTTTGTATAATTTTAAATGTGTAATAATTAGAGGAGTTTAATGAAGTGAATTGTGGAATTTTCGGACGAGTTTTGAATAGGTTTGTGAATTTCCGAAGTTTGGTATTTTGGCAGTTAAATAATGTATAATCCGACCGTAGGATTTAAATCAATTTCTGAGGAAAGTTGTATTTACGACTGCCGAGTATGATATTAAAGTTTGGATCATTTCGATTTAAGAATATCGAAGTTAGGCAATGATGAGCGTATTTATGGCTCTCGATTAATTTTGCCTATTTTATGAATACTGGATTTTAGTGGAAATTAATTATACATTTGGAACAGGACGTGAGGAGACTCAAATTGGAGAGACCTCGGATCGACGTCAGGCTTAGGCCTAAAGTTGTGAGTGGACCTTTGTTTTAAATAAAAAGCATGCGATGAATGATTTTATTAATCATTGTTTCTTCTAATGAGATTTATTGATTTCTCACCTATTTGATAATTTTTCCTCCTTTGGAGAGATCCCGAAAATGAGATTTTCGGTGGATATATATGTTTTGGATTTTATGAGAATAGTATGTATATAAATGCTAGCTAGCCATACGTGCTTGGTCCGTCATAATGAGGTAAAATACCATTATGGCGTGTCGTGAGTGTTAGACACAAGCGTCATAGCCCTATATGAAAACTTCTTTCTTTTTCGGTTTATTTAGGTTTTCATATAGGGAGTCCACACGTATTTATACACCGTCCATTTTCGGTCATAATAAGGAAAATACCATTATGGCGCAACGTGAGCGTTAGACGCCAGCGTTGTAGCCTTGTATGAATTTCTATTTTTCTGAATTGTTTCTAGGATTCATACAAGGAGTCTGACGAGTGTAGATACATACGAATATATAATTATATATGGTTTAGCCTGAGAGGCTCCATTTTATTTGAGTTTGTGACTAGCCAGTGCTAGTCGTGAAATTGTCAGATTATGAATTGAGCGCTTTTGAGCTGCCGCATGCAGTATATTTTCTATGAAATTAAAATGGGAATACATAAATATTTTATTATTAAATTATTTTTGTCCACTCACTCTAACGTTATTAAATGTCTTCTCCTGAGCCATTCGTTTTAAAATGCCCAGTCTGCAGGATTGCATAATTGAGATCGGGCATACATGGAGAAGAGGCATAGTCAATAGTATAGCTTCCGCTCTTTTCTATTTATTTATAGTTCATTTTCTCTCAAATAGAGTTGCTCTGATTATGTGGTTGTCGTATATGATACTTGTTAGATTAGTAAATCTATATTGGGAGAGGTTGTGATTTGTGGGGAGCACGAAGACTCCAGGAGTCTATAAGGTTGGATTTGGTACCTTTAGACGTGTTTGCAGGTTTCTATTAGAAGGGTTGTCCATTTTCAAGGGTAAATCTTTCCTTGGAGGTGGTCCCCGCACGATTTACTCCGGGTTTATGGTGAAATTCGGGGTGGGTTGTGTCACTTTTCATATCCTGTGTTACTAATCGAGTGACGGGGTGTTAACGTCGTCTGTGGTTTATCAAGCAACTTGCTCTGTTTTTAAAAGGATGATAATCTCGGTGATGCTCACCCGAGTTTGGAATTTCGCTGGTGGAATAATCTCGGTGACACTCACCCGAGTTTGGAATTAAACTGGTGGAATAATTTCGGAGATACTCACCCGAGTTTCACCTGAGTTTGGAATTTCACTGGTGAAATAATCTCGGTGATACTCACCCGAGTTTGGAATTTCACTGGTGGAATTATCTCGGTGATACTCACCCGAGTTTGGAATTTCACTGGTGGAATTATCTCGGTGATACTCACCTGAGTTTGGAACTGCACTGGTGGAATAATCTTGATGATACTCACCCGAGTTTGGAATTTCACTGGTGGAATAATCTTGATGATACTCACCCGATTTTGGAATTTCACTCCGACGTTTGAGCCTTGCTGTGGCAGGTGCATTAAATGCAACGTACCCACCTGAGACATCGGAGTATCCTTATATCACGTGGTCGTGGTTCGATTCCCGATGGTAAAGTCAATCTTTGTATTTGAAGTGTAATTACTATCCTAATTAATGTTACCTGACAAGCTGGTGGTTGGGCCATATTTATGACCCAAAGTGGGTTCTCTCTCTACCTGCAAATCGATGTGGAACAATTGACTTGCTGTTATTTTGCGCATGGACCTCTCCTTCTCCTTTTGTGATCGGTCCCGGCCCCTTATTGCCAACGAGGTTGAGCCCGGCCCATCCTGCTCATGGTGGATAACCTTAGGACGGCCTCGGTTGTCTCGCTCAAGGTGGATTTCCTGCTGGTTTACGGGCGTGAGAGGTTGTTTTACGTACAACCGACTATAGTCTACAAAGTACATTAACATTGTTTTTACAAGTTCAACATAAGGGAATTTTCTATTTTGTTTTTGCCATACCTTTATTTTGTTAAATATTTTAGACATTTGGATTAATAATAGGGTGTTGCTATTAACACACCATTTATTGCTATTCACACACCCCTCAGAATTTTATTTTAATTTTAATACAATTATATTTACAATCTACCTAAACTACCCTCTCTTTCAGTGTTGGTTGGCTTCCGTTCAAGAACAGAAAAGCTCAAGCTCAGTTTAATGCAGAATCCAGAATAGATCTATGGGAATGATATATGTGAGAGTAGATGATGACTACAATCATCAATATACATTCTTCCTATTACAAGCCATGCATCTCAATTAAGGTTCATTGTATACATCTATGGTATATATACCTCCTGGGTCACCGCCAAATCCTTTCCATCACCAAATCCATCTAAAACGCTCCTGTCCCATTCCAACGCGCACATATCTGGTCCTCTCCCATTTTAGCAAATTTGATAGTACAGATTTGGTTTTTTCTATCGTACTCTGCCACCACATTTTTGGATAGGAAATCCGAGAATCAGGAAAGGGTATGGTCGTTTTTACTATATTCTGATGTTAGACTCGCCGCTCAGCTGCCTCTATCTCGTTGGATTCTCCGTACAACTCGTCGGAGGAATTTGGTTATTTGGGTCGATCTGATGAGAGCGGCTTGTGCGTTTTGAGGAATTGGTTTAAGTAGTTTTGGATGACGGAGATGGACGTGGGTTTGAGTTGGGGGCGGGTCTGAGACATGAGGTAAGGTTAGGAAGGGAAAGAGGAGGTGTTTTGAGGTTCGTTGAGAATTTCAGGCCGCTAGAGATGGAGTACTGGGTGACGAAGATGGCGTCCATGGAGTCTGGTGAGTTATTGAAGAGCGAAGGATAGTTTAGGCACATTGTAAATATGATTGTATTAAAATAAAAACAAAATTCTAAGTGGTGTGTGAATAACAATAAATATTGTGTTAATAGTACCATCCTAATAATATATCTAAAGAAAAATGCCTTAATGTCTAAATATTTAAAAATTAAAGCTGATTTCAATTAAAGTCTTATCCTTGTACTCATTTCAATAATTCTTTAAAAAAAGAGGTTATTACCCTGTGTTTAATTAAACACATAATTCTTATCTCTTTCTTCTTCTTCTTCTCTCTTCCTGATCCATCTGGATTCCTCTCTCTCTCTCTCTCTCTCTCTCTTAAGTCTCCGGCCGCCTCTACTGCTCCTCCTGCGGCCATATCCAAGACCACAACAACTACAGCGGCGTCTCCGGCACCACCAACACCTTCATCCGCCTCGGCATCTTCGGTCAGGGCACCAACTACTACTACCGCGACACCAAGATCTACGAGGCCAACAAACTCATCGATGACGTCACTCTCCGTCTCAATCTCTCGCCCTCCCGCGTCGACGAGATCAAGGCCATGATCGGTAAGATCACCGAAGATGAGTTCGACCTAGGTAACTGGTTCAATGTTTTGATTGGTGCCTGTGCTTATGTGGTTACGAGGAGGGCTAACAAGTCCATGCCATCCTCCCGCCTCCTCTCACTCTCACGTCATGTATAGATCGAGTTCACCTCCATCTCTGGCGACTATTCGACGCCACCATCACAACAACATCAGTTGACTGGGTTGCTTCATGGAGGCCATGAATGAGTCAAGGTGTTATATATAGTAGGTAAATGTGGTACGGCTGGATATATCCATTTATATATATGTATATATGGGGCAGTGATTGTGGGAACTGGGAAGAGAATCAAAGTTTGAACTCAAGCAATTTTATATCATTTGAAGTGATGAAAACCTCACTCCTCATTGTATTACATCTTCTATTTACTCCAATTTATGATATCTGAGGGAGGGAAGCAATGCCAGTAAGAGGTGGAGGAGTTTCGGCGAGAATGGGGGAATGGCAGTGGTTAAGCTATAGTTATTTTTTTTTAACGAGAGGTAAGTAAATATTTTACTGGGGTTCAATAAATAAAAATCTGATTATTGGGGGTTAATAACTAAGTTATTAGGGGTCAGTAACTGATTATTGGGGGCCAGTAACCAAGTTATTAGGCGTCAGTAACTGATTATTGGGGGTCAGTAACTGAGTTACGGTGAAGGGAATCCGGCGATCAAAGAAAATTGAAGTTACTGAGGGTCAGTAATTGATTATTGGGGGTTAGTAACCAAGTTATTAGAGTCAGTAACTGATTATTAGGGGTCAGTAACCGATTACTGAGGGTCAGTAACTGATTATTAGGGGTTAGTAACCAAGTTATTGGGGGTCAGTAACTGATTATTGAGGGATTATTGGGGTCAATAACCAAGTTATTGGGGGTCAGTAACTGAGTTACCGGTGATTGGAATCTGGTGACCAGAGAAAAATTGAGTTACTGGGGGTCAATAATTGATTATTGGGGGTCAGTAACCAAGTTATTAGAGTCAATAACTGATTACTGGGGGTCAGTAACTGATTATTAGGGGTCAGTAACTGATTATTAGGGGTCAGTAACCAAGTTATTGAGGGTCAATAACTGATTATGGGGGTCAATAACCGAGTTACCGGTGACCGGAATCCGACGACCGGGAAAATCCGGCAACCAAAGTCTGGCGACCGGAGTCCGGTGAGGTTCTGGCCAAGTATTCTCTCTTTTCCATTTTCTCTCTCTTTATGCATATCTAAGGGGTGAGGGTAAAATAGTCTTAAAATAATATGGTTTGTTAAGACTTTAGTAAAGATTTGTGCATTTGAGCATAAAAAAAGTTACCTTATATTAAAATGGGCTAATGAAAAAGATTATCATTAAAATGAGAAATAAGGGGTTTAAATTAGTACTAAATGGGCATTTTCCCTATCTATAATTATTTTAATTTTACACCTTAGCCTTTCAAACTTTTTATTATTTTTATTTGTTTTTCCTTTTAAAGAAGATTTTTTTTCCTTTCAAACTTGTTATTATTATTATTTTTTTTCAAAACTCAGCTCGTGAAGTTTTGGAATGCATATAAGGATCGAGGTCTCACTGAAGCTTTTTAAACTTTCGGTTTACTGATTGGATATTGTTTAATTCTGCCTTTTCAGTAAACTTGGTTTCCCAGGGATGAGATTAAGGTCTCTTCATCGAAATACCAAACACAGAGAAACCTAAAAGCAGGTATACTTATTATTATTATTATTATTCTTGGTCGATTACCATTTTTCTTAATTTCTGATATACTTGATGCTCTTTGTGTTCATTTTCTTTTTGGTTTACGATTGTTGCAGTTTATTTTGGTTTCACCATAACAACATTGTTTTATTTTTTCTTGATTGTTTTTCTTCTTAGCTCAACAAGGTTCGACGTACACACCAAAGAATAAAGGATAGATCGAACTCATAGAAGGTCATTGTGAAAGCACAAGGGAAAGAAGGTGGTTGATCAGGTACTACTCTTTTCTTTCTTCTTATTTTAGTAGACATCCTACAAATTGATTATTTTGCCTTAACTGATAAAGACGATTACTATACTTTTAGATATGCTTATCTCTTTTTTTGGTGTACAAGAGGGTATAAATTGCTTATTATAAAGGCATCAAACTTCTACATGAGGTGCTGCAATCGATACTAATTAGAACATACCACGGGTAAAATTTGTTTTTCTTTTGTCTTTACAAATCGATATACGCACACGTGACGACAGTCCTTTTGTACGCGCATAACGCGTGTAAGAAGGGTAGTAAGTAAAAAACAAAATTAAGGGTAACTATATATCTGTTCCCATGTAGTTTTATGAAACCATACATTTGTTGATCAGAAAGTCCATAAGAATGTTGTTTTGTAATGCTTTATTTGTTTCAATCTTGGTTTGAACATCATTTGTTTGATTTTTACAGTGATATGATGGTTGGAAAATTTAGGTGACTAGTCTTTCCAAGTAATCTGAATGACTATTATGAGAGTGATCTTTTAGGTCTTTCATAGTTTCGGTTTCGTTAATTCGTTTGTTTTGTTTCTATTAGTATTTGTGTTAGAGGTTATTTGTACTATATGGCTGACATTGACCTAGTCCTTCAGAGCTTCTTGTACCTTTTTTATTGGGATGTGAAAATCACACACCCTATATTGAAATCCACACACCTTTTTTTCTTTTTTTGGTAACTTAAATTTTGTTTTTAGTGACTTAAACTTTGTCTTTTTATGAATGTGTTAACTAAAAAGGAAAAGGGGTGTGTGGATATCACATCCCTTTTTATTTTATTAATAAATTTTCAAGAACGTACGTACTGTTGCTTCCTCACAACCAAATAAATCATTTGGCGCTCATCATATGTATCTATCGTGTTGCACGGACACTTCTGAGGGTGGAGTGTCAGAGTGTCCTTATCAATAAATTTTCAAGAACGTACGTACTGTTGCTTCCTCACAGCCAAATAAATCATTTGGTGCTCATCATATGTATCTATTGTGTTGCACGGACACTTCTGAGGGCGGAGTGTTAAGTGTCCGACAAGCTGACACGATACTGTGACGACCTTTTTTCTTTACTTAGTGAATATAGTGAATATTATTTATTTTTACTTAGTATTAATTTATATTCATAAATGTATTAGGTATTTGGGTGTGTGTGCGTGTGTGTGTATATAAGTTTTACCAAAACGTCATGTATGGATATGTTAGCATGTGATTAAATTATCTCAATATTTGGATCAGCCCATTAGTTGTGTTGTTTGACCCAAGCCCAGTTTAAAAAAAAACCCAAGACCAGTTAACTTATACCTTTGTTGGTTGTCGTTTAACGACAAAAGGAGTGTGTTCAACTTCATCGTTCATCTGGTATCTTCGTGTTTGTCCTCTGCTATCTCTCATCTTCTCATTCTCTTCTTAAGCACCACTCCACTTAGATTAGAAGATCAAACCCTATACATTGATAAGATTGAATTATCTTGGAAGTTGGGGCTGTTGTTCATTTAGGAGAAGATTTGGGGAAGTCAGTTACCAAGAAGCAGGAGATGGCGATTCATATTGAGCTGGCATATGATTCCATTCTATCCCGAATTCAATTTTGACATGCTTACATGCTCCTATAAATACCCAGGTTTGGTTGTTTGAGGTTTAGGAAAAGAAAAGGGGTGAGGGAAGGAATTTTGAGATTAAAGAGGAATCTAAAAAGCATAGTTTTGAATTGAGGTAGGGGATCTCGGAAACCTCTATTTAATTTATTGTGTTTTGTTTGTTGGTATTCTATGTGTTTTGTTTGTTGTTTGCTGTTTTGAAGCTATGTGTAATTGATGTGTTTTTGGCTGATGTGTTGTTATATATGATGTTGTTTATGAAAATTGATTATGGAATTATTGTTAAGGTGTTATTGGTGATATGTTCTTAGTTAATCAACATGTTCATGAATATAAAATTGAGGCAAGAGTTTGGTGAAATTGGGAATGAGATTTTTAAGAGAATGTTTTTATGTAGTTGAGCTTAATTCGTAGGGACCAAGTATAGGTGGGCTAATATGGCTGTACGATTTTGGTGATCGAGATTAAGCAAGAGAACTAACAAAAAGAAAATCATGGTTTGGATGAGGGGGTTATTATTGAAGGGATCTTTGCATTCATGCATTGTTATGGTTGACATATGTTGTTTAAAGAGGACTAGCCTCCTACTGAGCGTTGCTCACCCTTAAGAAAATATTGTGTAGGTATTGAACATGAAGTTTAGGTTTCTCTCTTGAAGAGCTTTGTGCATGATGTGTTGAAAGTGTGTGGCTTGTCTCTTTAATTTTCTGTCTAGAATAAGAGCAAAAGGCTGCCTGCTTGTGGTTTTGCCTTTCAAGTTTATGTTTTAATTTCAGTTGGAATGATGAACTGTCAAGAATTTTGTATTGAAATCTATTTGTAACTTTGCTGCAATATAAGTTTATTTTTTCTCTTAATCCATGGTATGCTCAATGAATTAGTTATGATTTTCAGTCAATTCCAAGGCTTTTGTTTGGTTTCATTATTCTCCAGCTTTTAGAGTTAGGTCTGTGTGTTTAAACTCATGGCAAAAACAAAACCTGCAAATCTGAAACATTGTTTCTGAAATTTTGCATTAGTTAGCTTTCGTCTTAAAACAGTACAATTTCATTTGGAATTTGAAGTTGGTTTCTTCCTGAGATTTGTAGTAGACATCTTAAGGTTCATTCCAGATTTTGAATCACTTGAAAACGATTTTTTAAGTTATGATTTTTCAAAGTTTAGGGTCTGCATCAGGAAATTCTGCAGATCACTGTTTCTGACATTTTGACCAGTTACATTTTTTCAAAAAACTGTACAAATTGGTTAGTTGTTTGAACTTGGTGTCTTCATCAAAATTAGAGTGGAGACCTTAGTGATCGTTTTAGAACTAGAATCTCTTGAAAATAAGTTTTCTAGAATTAGCTAGTTATGATTTTTCCAAAGTTACAGCTCAGTTGCATGTTTTTCTGAAAGTTTCAAAATTATCCTTGGTTTGTATTTCCTATTTTATTTTTATTTTTCAGTCACACCTTCGACTCAAGAAAAAAAAACATTCGGGTCGGGAAAGACACGCCCCGACGCGGTGTGCGACACGCCCCGGCGCAGTGTTCGACATGCCCTGACGTGACGTGTCGGAAAATGTTGACTTTTCCAACACGACCTGACACTTTGACTGACACTCCCATGTCATGATTCGACACGCCACGTTAGAAATTTCAATTTAAAAAAAAAACACATAAACCGAAAAGAAAAACTATAACAGCCTCTAAGCAGCAAAAAAAAAAAAAACAAACAATAATAAGAGTGTTGATATATGATATACCCCTCCTAGCCAATGTTTAAACTTTAATAGTTTGATCTAGTTTGTAAACTGCAACTTAATCTCTATTTTTCACTCTTCCCCTCTTCCTTCATCCCCCTTTTACACTTCAAATTAGTCACCGGGTTTTCTAATCTCCATTCTCTTTAATAATATGGTTTTGAACTCATGTTTTTAGTATGTATTTTATGTATTAAAATATATAAATATATTAATTATTTGTCGTGTCCAAACCGTTTCGAATCTTAGATTTTTTTTCGATTTGCCATGTAGGCGTGTCGCGCCATGTCTCTTCTGGTGCCTTTGTCAGGTTGGGTGGATCTAAATTTATTTTCTTTCTAGGGTAATAGTCGGCTCTTGTCAAGTGACCCAACTGGAAAAACATGCCAACATCAGCCACCAACATCCTTACAGATTATAGACAAACCATGAGACTAAGCTCTTTGAAAAAAAAAAAAAAAAAAGAAGTGTGGGTTGGATTTACAGATTCACCATATGAAATGTTGTGGAGCACATATGCAAAAGAGTTGCTATCAGTCAACCAAGAAATAGTGTACGTATTCGATGGTGAAGTGAAGTCGAGGCAGACAAACCATGAAAAAGTAATGGTCTCCACTCTGATACGTCTGCAGTTCACACTTGGGTCACTGTATTGATGATGTGGGTTCAACATCTTCCGTCTCTGTAATGCCTAGATAGTTTACGAGGAAAACGACTCAACCTAGTTGCCGGTGTAAAGAAACTGGAAGTCGATAGAAAGCTATTCTATTCGATAACGAATACAGAGGCTATGATACAATATATATACTAGCCTAACCCTAGGCTAGTAGGCCTTCCTACCCGGCCTTGACTACAAAGTCTATCCCTAGCAATTAGGGATTACACAAGATTCATATACAAACTAGGAAAGTACAACCTGTACTACAATCTCGTACTATCACCAGCTATACAATTCGATTTCTTGTCTTCAATACTCCCCTTCAAGTTTGAGTGTATGTTAATAACACCTAACTTGCCAAGTAACAACTCGAATTGAATCGAACTTAAAGGCTTTGTGAGTAAATCTGCTGGTTGTTGTTTTGTACCAATATGCGCAGTCTTGATCACTCCTTGCTGCATCTTTTCTCGCACCACATGACAATCTATTTCAATATGCTTTGTTCTTTCATGAAACACCGGATTGTTGGCAATGTGTAGGGCGGCTTGATTGTCACAAAACAACTTTGTTGGCCGCATTTGCTTGACATTTAAATCCCTTAGTATGTTTCGAAGCCACGTGATTTCACAACATGTGGATGTCATCGATCCGTACTCGGCTTCTACACTTGAACGAGAAACTGTACTTTGCTTCTTTGTCCTCCATGAAATTGCTGCTTCTCCCAACTTTACACAATAACTTGTTATGGATCTCCTTGTGTCTTTGTAATGTGCCCAATCAGCATCACAAAACACCGTTAATTCAGGATTCCCATTCGATGGGAAAAAGATACCTTGTCCAAGAGTGTTTTTGATGTATCTGAGTACTTGATGTGCGGCATTGAGGTGCAACTGTGTCGGCTTGTGCATAAACTGACTTAATATATGAACAACGTAAACTAGGTCCGGCCTTATGATAGTGAGATAAATCATCCTCCCAATGAGCCTTCAGTATTGTGAAGGATCAGTTAATAACTCTCTTCCTGCCTCCGTGAGAGATAGATTCTGATCAACTGGAAATCTTGATGGCTTGGAAGCCAAGAACCCTGTATCTTCTAGTATCTCTAGCGCATACTTTCTTTGTGAAAGAGCTATGCCTTGTCTTGATTGAGCTACTTCAATTCCAAGAAAGTACTTAAGCTTGCCGAGATCTTTGAGCTTGAATTGCCTTGCAAGAGCTTCCTTTGTTGATGTAATGTCTGCCAAACTGTTTCCTACTAATATAATATCATCCACATACACAAGTAATACTGTGAACTTGCCTGAATGGTTGCGGACGAACAATGAGTAGTCTGACCAGCTTTGAGTAAAACCAGCCCTCTTGAGTGCTAGAGAAAGTTTGATGAACCATTGACGAGAAGCTTGCTTAAGTCCATACAAACTTTTGTGTAATCTGCACACTTGATTCTCCCCTTTTTGTCCAAAACCAGGAGGCAATTGCATGTAAACTTCTTCATTGAGATCTCCATTCAAGAAAGCGTTGTTGACATCTAATTAATGAAGATGCCAACCACGCAAAGCTGCCAAGCTAAGGAGGACACTGACTGTGGTGAGCTTGGCCACAGGAGCAAAAGTTTCCTTGTAATCCACACCTTCAACTTGGCTATAACCTTTAGCAACGAGTCTGGCCTTGTAGCGTTCAACTGTACCATCTGGTTTGAGTTTGATTTTGTAAACCCATTTGCAACCAATCGGACATTTGTTGGGAGGTAAAGAAACCAATCACTAATGACAGTTACTGAATATTTGATGTGCAAACACATGGGCCAATTAAGAGTAATTTTATTCACACATCCCTAGTTTATATATACACACCCTAATTTCTTTTTTGCCATTTCCCCCCTATTTTTTTCCTTTTCTGCCCTTTTGTAGCTTTAGTTCTAATCTCTGTAGCAGGTTCCTCGTCAGTCTTTAATCTCTCTCGATCTCTCTCTCTCTCTCTAAATTGCCTTCACACCTATCTTCTCCAATTCCTTCTTCTTTCTTATTAATAAAACATCAGAACTTGACTTGGTTTATAATCTTATAAATTGATCAGAGATCCCATGCCAATTGTTCATGAAGAAACCGTGAGAATGATTGTGTGTGAGAGAGAGAGAGAGAGATTAAAACATGTTTGTATTCTCTTTAATTAATAGTGGTGGTGAAGATCCTAAAGAATTTTCCTTCGGTTTAATTCAAAAGAAAATTATGAATATACAAAATATAAAATGTCCATATAGAAGCTAATTAAATGAGTTTTACTGAGTTATAATTTATACATATGGATAAGAGCAAATGAGATGAGATTTTGATGAGTCAATTTGGTGGTGTTGGTGGCTGAAGAGGAAGGAGAAAGCTTTTGTTTATGTTTCATTGTTCATTTGGAAGAACAAATGGTATAAAAGAAATTTAAAATTTTATAAAAAATATGGGATCTGTATTAAACAAATTGGAGTGTGTGAATAAAATTTAATTTCTCGCCAACTAAAGTGCATGTACGAGATATGGTTCCCTAGTTTTGTTAAGTAGTGTTGTTGTCCATGCCAAGTACTTCTTCCTATATAGTTTGTAACAATGACACGTTTACATACTTAAAATGAAATTAAGAAATGAGGAAATAATTCCGGATAAGAGAAATCCGGTGTTTACTTGTATAGAAGAATGGGGAATGTGTGTGAGTCTCATCTTCAGATTATGAATTTATTCCTTAACAATGCGGATTTTAAAACCTAAAAGGATCGGAGAAATTTTTAAATGCTCCCGAAGACCACGTGGCAGTCTAACGTGGTCTTTCCTGCCAATTAACTTTAACACGTGAATTTGTTATAACTAAAATATAAGCTAAGGTTTTCTATATTTTGTGAATGACGGTCATGGGTCTTTTGTGAGTTTGGACTAGCTAGGGTTTCAGGTAAAGGGTTTAGGGTATAAGATTTAGGTGATATGGTATACGGTATATGGTTAGGGTATAGGTTTCGGATTTAAAAAATCAACAAGAAACCTAAAATGGTTTTTGATAAAATAGCTAAAATAGTTTTTTATAATCGAAATCCACATGTCAAAAATTGAATAGAATGGAGGACTATGTTAGATTATCAGGTGGTCCTTCGGGAGCACTGAAATATTCCTCGAAGGATCGGTGCTGCCAAAACTTATTTTAATAATAATTCGGTAATTCCCTTTAAAAGAGAAAGTAATAAATCTTTTTTGAAAGTAGAAAGTAATAAGGGAAAATTCCCACTAGCCCTAAATCTGGGGTTTTTTTTTCCACTAACAAAATAAGATTATAAAATTCCCATCAACCAAGCACTCTTAAGAGATCTATTCCCACTAACAAAATATTCAACCTTTTGTGTATTTTTGTTGACCAAATTACCCTCCTATCTTATCTCCATCTCTGCATCGTTTGCATTCACCTCTCTCTCTCTCTCTCTCTCTCTCTCTCTCTCTCTCTCAATGACAATGCCACAAACAAAGCCTGACGCCGACGACGCATCCTAAGGCCGTCAGCAGACCACTGGAGATCGTCGATCCAGTCGGAAAGGACCTTGAACTCATTCTTGAGGATGAAATCGTTATGGGTCCCTCAGATTTGGACGGTGCCGGAGACGTCAACGGACGCGATCCACTCGCCGTTGGGGGAGAATCTGGCCACGGTAGCCGGTTAGGCATTCTCGGCGTAGACGGTAACGTAGAGAGGGTTGTCGAGGTTCATGATGATGAAGGATCTGCCATCGGTGTAGAGGAGGCGATTGGATTTGGGGTCACCGGAGATCAGAAAAATTGGTGTAGAAGACGCGATTGGATTTGGTGGTAAGCTGTCGTCTCTCACTCTCTTTTGATCATGAGGATGAGGTGGATGGTAGGTACGTGTGAATCTATTTGATCTACATGACTTGGTCTCTCTCTCACAAAAGATCGAAGGTCGTCGTTGTATGCATTATTTCCATCCCATGAAAGCGACTTTGCAATATTCAATTGGTTAGTCCCTTCCTTCTATGTTTTCTTTGGTTTCCCAATCAAACACAACCCATGCCCATTAAGTTCAAAAGTTAGAAACAGATTCAATGCCCACGCACATCTTATAGAGATCATGTTTTTTTTTTTTCTTTTTTATCGATTTCAAAAGTAAAACTACCTAGTTTTTTAGTACGTCATGTTATCAAGCTAGCAATCTACCTATATATTAGATGCATGTTCAAACCAATATCTAGCAATCTACCATCCCCACCAGACCTCATATTGTGCCCAATATAACCCCCTACCATCCCCAGCAAGTTTTGGGATGTTAGAAAGAAATATGGTGATGATTTGTAGCCTTTTCAGTGTATCAACAATCTTGGGTGACCCCAAGGGTCATACTGACCTCAGTAGAAGAACCTACTGCCCCCAATAGACCCCCCGACAAACCCCCTACTACCCCCAATAGACCCCTTGATGAACCTCCTACTGCCCCTAGTATGAGGTCCTACTGCCCCCAGTAGAAGGTCATACTGCCTCAATAGGTGGTCATACTGCCCTTAGTAGGAGGTCCTACTGACCCCAATAGGTGGGCATATTGCCCCTAATAAGGATCTGTTATAAGTGACTAAAGCACAATGGCCCCCGGAGTCCAGTCAACGGTCGCCGAAGCCCGTAGACCCTCTTACTGACCCCAATAGACCCTCCTACTGCCCCCAGTAGACCCTCCTACTGTCCATAGTAGACCCTCAAACTGCCCCTAGTAGACCCTCCTACTGCCCCCAGTAGGTGGTCATACTGCCCCCAGTAGGTGGTCATACTGCCTCAATAGGAGGTCCTACTGACCCCAACGGTCAACGGTCGCCGGTAGACCCTCTTACTGCCCCCAACGGTCAACGGTCGCCGGTAGACCCTCCTACTGTCCTCAGTAGACTCTTCTACTGACCCTAGTAGACCCTCTTACTGACCCTAGTAGGAGGTCCTACTCACCCCAGTAGGTAGGTGGTCCTACTGCCCCTAGTAGGTGGTCATACTGCCCCTAGTACGAGGTCCTACTGATCCCAACGGTCAACGGTTGCCGATAGACCCTCTTATTACCCTCAACGGTCAACGGTTGTCGGTAGACCCTCCTACTGCCCCTAGTAGACCCTCCTACTACCCTCAGTAGACCCTCCTACTGACCCAAGTAGACCCTCCTACTACCCCTAGTAGACCCTCCTACTACCCTCAGTAGACCCTCCTACTGCCCATAGTAGACCCTCAAACTGCCCCCAGTAGGAGGTCCTACTGTCCCCCGGAGTCCGGTCAACTGTCTCGGAGCCCGGTCAAAGGTTGCCGGAGTCTGGTCAACGTCATTGGTCGTGAAAATCCGGTTATAAAAATTTTATTTTATAATAGACTGTTATAATAGTCTATTGTAGTTTATTTAATTCATTAAGGGTATAATTGTCTTTCTGCTCTTATAATAGTCTATTATAGTTTATTTAATTCTTTAAGGGTATATTTGTTTTTCTGCTGTTTAAGTTGGCTCTTAAGAATTTTAAAATCTTATTTTGTTAGTAAAAATAAAATTTTTAAAATTAAAACAACTCGTCATTGTCCCAGGTAATAAATCTTGATTTCATTCATAATTTCACAGTTTACTACATACCGCACAGCAGGAAGCTGCCAAAACTAAACCTACTCTTGCCTATTCGGCGTAATAAATAAATATTTGAGGCCTTGATAACACACTGTTACATCAAATCCAATTTTGAATGCTCTCAACAATTCCAGCCTCAGTCCAACCATCCTCCTCGAAATTTCGGTGGCATTGTTCCAATTCAACGCTCGACTGCCAAGTAATCTCAACCCAGAAGATGGTTTTGCAGTTCCATATTTTGACCTGGTCTTTCTCCCCATCTCCCTCAGCTTTTCTCTTGCAGATATTCAAAGGTACACTGATCTATCTCTATGCAGTCGTTAACTGTTGCAAATTGTAATCTGACCCAGCTCTGTTGCTTGCAATCTCTAGAATCTATGAATATAGGATTCGTTCAACAATGGATATATGCGCATTGTCGTTGACATACTGCTAGGGAGTATCACAATACAAGTTTGATCATACTAAGTTTGATGATAACAAAGGGCCATAGAAGATCAACATATCAGAAGTTTTTTTTTTTTTTTTTTTTTTTAAGTTACTATGCTGCTAGAGTCACTACGGACTGTATATATTTGAATAAATAAGATTAGATCATTAGATATTGTAACTGGTAACAAACTTGAAGGAATGCACATTACTTTGCTTGTCACATTCAAGCTGCATCAGCAATGATGCTATAACTTTGTCAAGCTGTTCTGGTTACATTCGTTCATATATGTCTTGACTTATTTAGTCCTACCAGTATTCTGTTGAAATGTATACATGTTGGAATCCCACCTTCTCACATCATTTTCGTTTATAAGAAATAAAAAAAATGTAATTCTCACATCTACTGCATGCAACAGCACTTTGCTCGGTCAACCGGCATACTTTTCTTCCTTGGAGTAATGTCCTCAATTATGTGTTTTCCAATCTATCCCTGATGAAAACGAAAAAGTATTATAATATTATTGATAAATGGTTGTAGTTTTTTCATGCAGCTAATATAAATTTTTGGTTTTTGTGGTTACGAATCTGAATATGAACTTATATATAAGCAATATGAAGTTAAAGGAGAGAACATTTCATCAAACAGTTGCTCAAACATATGGAGTTTCAAGGGAAGAAGCAGAGCATTATCTTCCTCTTCTTTGTGACCTTTTGCCTCCTGGGTGACATTTTTGCTGAAAGTAGCAAAGAATTAAGGAAGTATGATAATAATCTACCTACTGCGAAAGTGGTTCCTGTTGGTGTGATTCTGGATATGCAATCAAGGGAGGGAAAAATTGTGCACAGTTGTATTTCGACTGCTTTGTTAGATTTCTATCATCTGCATAGTAATTACAGCACAAGAGTAGTACTCCGCAGTAGAGACTCTAGTGGAAAACATCTACATGCTTTATCAGCTGGTAAGCTATTCTTTTTTATGGGATGTTCTAAAAAGTTTACTTTGTAGAGTGCTATGTTTTTTAATTGCATCTTCCTCAGTAGCTCGTTGGAATTTGGCTAGTGTATGGCAATACAAATTAGATATATTTATCATCAACTTAAGATATTAGCTAACATCTGTTTTATGTATACTTCATATATTATTCTGTCTTTATTTTATGCCAAGGCAAAACCAATTATATTATCAAATGCTCTTTCCCAGAATATGGGAGATGAAAAGAATTTTTATAATTTGCTTGTGCTTGTTTAGCTATAGACATGATTGCAAGCTTTTTTCCATGTTTATAATTACCAAGAATCACAAATTAGCTCTGAACAAATCCTGATCAAAATTCTACATAATGCAGCTCTTGATCTTGTGAATACCATCAAAGTGGAAGCAATAATTGGAGCACAAACAAGAATGGAAGCAAACCTATTAGCGGATTTGGGAGAAGACGTTGAAATCCCTGTATTGTCTTTGTCTCAACCTAGTCTAGCTCGTCCTCTAACCGACCATAATCCCTTTTTTGTTGCGGTCACTCAGGATGAAACTGTGCAGGTTGCAGGAATCACTGCTCTTACTGAATTGTTCATCTGGAGAGATGTTATCCTTCTATATGAGAGGACAGAACATGCAGGTGACTTAATTCCATCGTTGATCAATTCCTTCCAAGAGAAAAAAATCAATATTGTATTTACAAGTACAATTTCTGCCTCCTCAACGACTGAACAAATCATTGAAGAGCTTCAAAAGCTAAAGGCATTGGAGACTACAGTATTTGTGGTGCATATCTCACATTTTCTTGTGCCTCGGCTTTTCATGAATGCAAAGAAGCTAGGAATGATGAGTGAAGGGTATGCTTGGGTTCTGACATCAACAAGCTTGAATTTCTTGAATTCTATGGAATCTTCTGTGATTGAGTCAATGCAGGGAGTGTTGGGGTTGAAGTCACATATTCCTACTTCAAGGAGCCTCCACAATCTTACTTCTAGATTGAGGAGAAAATTTTATATCGAGGCGTCCCATATGGAAGTACAGGAATTAAGTGCTGATGAAATCTGGGCATATGATGCAATTTGGGTGCTAGCAGAAGCAGTTGAGAGATCATGGATTAAAGTTTCTACAAGACTAAACCAAAAGGATTACAAAGATACTGAGTCCTTTAAGCTTGGAGGTGTGCTTCTTGAAGAGATACTGCAAAGTAGAATTAAAGGGGTAAGTGGTGAAATTCAGTATTCAGAGCAGAAGCTAATTGCGGGCAAACTTGACATAGTAAATGTGATAGGAAAGGGGGAGAGAAGGGTTGGAGTTTTAACCTTTGAAGAAGAAAAAACAAAAGAATCACAGCCCCTTAAAAACAAAAGAAAATTACTTTCGACTAGTGATCTGGAAGCAGTCATATGGCCTGGAGGATCATCAACCATTCCGAAAGGTACCAAGAAGAAATTGATTGAAACAAAATTAAGAGTTGGTGTTCCTCCAAAGAGAGGGTTCAAGGAACTTGTGCATGTGAAACATGACCTCCAAACCAATAAAACAAATATCACAGGCTTCTGTATAGATGTGTTTGAAACTGCAATAAGAGGATTGCCATATAACGTACAATATGAGTTTATTCCATTTCAGGATGCTAATGGACATTTGGCTGGGACATACAATGATCTTGTTTACCAGGTTTATCTCCAGGTATGCTGAATTTTGACCATAAATTATATGATTGTGATGATACGATATATGAATAAAAAACCCTCATACATTTCACACATTGTATACTCTTTAGTATAAAGTTTATTTTCTACATTTGTCAGTTATTCTCATTATATGTGGATGTTTGTAATATAATTAAAACACCCTTTTCCTGTTGTACTCATTGGGGTGTCGTTAACTATGTGATATTTTCTTCCTGCTGTACTTATTGGGGTGTTGTTGATGACCAGAAATACGATGTTGTTGTTGGAGATACGACGATCATATCAAACAGATCGCTGTATGTTGATTTCACAGTACCATATTCTGACTTAGGTGTTGGAATGCTAGTAGCAAATGAAAAGGAAAACATGTGGATTTTCTTAAGACCTTTTTCAGCAGACCTTTGGATGACAAGTGCTGCTTTCTTTATCCTAACTGGTGTAGTTGTGTGGGTAATTGAGCGTCCCACAAACAAAGAATTCCAGGGCACACCATCACAGCAAATTGGAACAATATTTTGGTTCTCCTTTTCAACCCTTGTGTATGCTCATAGTGAGTGCCATTTATATCTCACTTCTAGATTTTATTATCTGGAAAAAAGTTGTTTTCATCCCCCTTATTTAAATTCTTTGAGATTTTCTGCTAAGCGATTACTCAGTAGTAACTGTTGACAGTTCATCCAATAGTACTTCCCATCATCATAAGTCGATTTTGATAATGAAACACAGATTCATGATTGAATCTAGATATAACAATTTCTTAAAAAAAAAATTTAGGTTATCAAATAAATTTTTTAATTTGTATGAGTTAACAAATTTTGATAAATTTATTTTCATCTGTCAAAATGATTCTTTGTTCATCAGGTCTAAGATGCTCTTGCACTAATGCAGATTAAGATTCATACTTATGAATAAAATTCCAGTTAATCATATAATTTATAGCTCAGCTTGAATGAGATGGACTATGATTCAGACAACTATTGTACTATGCATATAACATTTGACTGATTTGAGAGTGAAACTTTTTATGTTGCAGGGGAGAAGTTGTTGAACAATTCAGCAAAGTTTGTAGTGGTCATATGGGTTTTTGTAGTTCTTATATTGAATTCTAGTTACACTGCAACTTTAGCATCAATGATGACCTTTAAACAAATAGAATTAAACGCCAGAGGGAACTACATAGGTTACCAGTTTGGTTCATCAGTGGTCACCGCACATGCTGTAGAAAACTTGAATTTCAGAGGGGCTAAACCATATCGTTCAGTTGAAGCATATGCTGATGCTTTATCAAGAGGAAGTAAGCATGGTGGTGTTTCTGCAATTGTTGACGAGGTACCATACATTAAGATCTTCCTGGCTAAGTATACTGTGGGCTACTCCATGATTAAGACCGAGTCTACTACCAATGGGTTTGGCTTTGTGAGTAACCTCAATTTTTTCATCCACGCTCTTTTATTCAAATAAATAGATGTTGGAATATCACTGGAAATAGCAAAGAAGCATATTATGTGTGTCTTTTTCAAATTACTAAAAGATTTGCAACTAAATAATTACTAAAACTATTACGCTTTTATAACCAGAAAAGTATAATAAAGAAAGTTGTCTTTTATTATAATCTGATTCCTAGTTGGTTTTCACCTTTCCGATCCAGGTTTTCCCTAAAGGCTCGAAATTGGCACACGACATGTCAGTGCAAATTGAAAAACTGAGAGAAGAAGGAAAGCTTTTAGAGATGGAAAAGGCCTGGTTTCATTATAATGCAAATCACATGTTTGAGGACACAACAAGTCCTCCCAATGCTCTTAATCTCAGCAGCTTTCGTGGTTTATTCCTTGTTAGTGGGGTTTCTTCAGCTTTCGCTCTTTTCTTGTTCACAATTTCCCCACTCAGAAAGAAATGGCAACTTGTGAAGAAATGCAGATATCTTGTTCAGGAAAAGCTGCCAAGTGTAAGGAAATTGCTTTCTAACAAAGTTTCCAACCAAAGTGCAGAAAACAGTAGTGCATGATGCTTGCTATGAACCTATATAACTAGCTAGATTGTTGTTCTGGTAGCGTTGAGGCAGTAACCTTTGACAAACTGTTTATCAGGATTTAGGATCAATATCATTGCTGCATCGCTCCTTTACAAAGAGGGCATCCCTCGTAAATTTGGGAGCAGTTACAAACCATCTTTGGCTCTCACTAACACACAAAGAATTGCTAACTATTCTATATTAGCATCTCTCTGAGAGCATAGCTAGCTGATCATGTAATTAGCATGTCCTCTCATCATCTCTTTCACTTCTACAAGTATGAAATTTCAATGCATTCACAAGAGGCAATCGATCATCAATTCTACCTCATCAAGTTGTAGAGTTTGAGCCAATTTCATGCCTACATAAGTTGCTTCACTATTGCACTTCAACCAGTCAGGTGGTGGAGCATCCCATCCCCGTCATTGTACCCTTGGAGATATTTGCTTCAGCAAACTCACTCAGCCAACTCATAGCTACCATGAAAGCTTCACTTGGATGCTAGCTGCCTATTACTTTCCCATAGCTGGGCATTCTGATTCTTCCAAATAAACCATATAGGTGATATAGCCATTAAGGCCTTGTTAATTGTAACCAATAGCAACCAGTCCTTCAATTAGCGCATAGAGATCTATTGGAAGTGGCGTTCCGGACATGGGATTAATAGAAATAGGCCGGTAGCAATAGCTGCTGTCACTCTTTTCTCTCTAGGCTCTGCAGTTTTCTATTTTCAATTTCTAGATATCCCCAAGCGCGTCAATATGTCTTATTTCGATTATGAGGAGGATGAAGTACATATATATTTACTACTTCAAAATGAAGAAAATCCCAACTGATGCACAACAGTGACAATACATACAAAAATATTCCAGCAACACGAAATTACTACTTCCCACAAAAGCTGTTGGTTGGTTTACTGTCCCATTCATCAAACTCTATGATGTTCACAGTAGAGTAAAACTTGTGGCTGTTTCAGGTGGCAGAGACCCGGACCCTGACGTCCTATTAGTTTATGGACCTGCAAGATGCCACCTTGGCTTCCCTGCATGGAGAATTCGATATCCTGAGATTGTATTTGTGTGGTGTTCTTGAGACCTCCTTAAGTTGATGAAAGTTGTTTGTCTAGTTGCATATATCGCTTAGTTTTAACTTTTAAGCCAATCACTGATGACAGTTGATGAATATTTGCGGTGCAGACACATGGGCCAACTAAAGTGTACGAGATATGGTTCCCTAGTTTTGTTAAGCAGTGTTGTTGTCCAAGTACTTCTTCTTATATAGTCTGTAACAATGACACATTTATATACTTGAAATGAGTGATGGAAATCCGGTGTTTACTTACATAGAATAGAAGAATGAGAATGTGTATGGGTCTCATCTTCAAATTATGATTTTATTCCTTAACAACGCGGATTTGAAAACCTTGAAGGATCGGTGCTGCCAAACTTATTTTAATAATAATTCCCTTTAAAAGAAAAAGTAATAAATTTTTTTTGAAAGTAGAAAGTAATAAATCTTGATTGCACTCATAATTTCACAGTTTTACTACATACCGCATAGCAGGAAGCTGCCAAAACTAAACCTATTCTTGCCTGTTCGGCGTAATAGCACCCATTCAAGATATTTGAGGCCTTGACAACACACTGTTACATCACATCCAATTTTGAATGCTCTCAACAATTCCAGCCTCCTCGAAATTTCGGTGGCATTGTTCCAATTCAACGCTCGACTGCCAAGTAATCTCAACCCAGAAGATGGTTTTGCAGTTCCATATTTTGACCTGGTCTTTCTCCTCATCTCTCTCAGCTTTTCTCTTGCAGATATTCAAAGGTACACTGCTCTATCTCTATGCAGTCGTTAACTGTTGCAAATTGTAATCTGACCCAGCTCTGTTGCTTGCAATCTCTAGAATCTCTGACCTTTTAACAGAGTAAATTCCATGAATATAGGATTCGTTCAACAATGGATATATGCGCATTGTCGTTGATATACTGCTAGGGAGTAGCACAACACAAGTTTGAATGTTTGATGATAACAAAGGGCCATAGAAGATCAATATATCAGAAGTTTGTTTTAAAGTTACTACGCTGCTATTGTCACTATGGACTGTGTATATTTGAATAAATAAGATTAGATCATTAGATATTGTAACTGGTAACAAACTTGAAGGAATGCACATTACTTTGCTTGTCACATTCAAGCTGCATCAGCAATGATGCTATACACTTTGTCAAGCTGTTCTGGTTACATTCGTTCATATATGTCTTGACTTATTTAGTCCTACCAGTATTCTGTTGAAATGTATACATGTTGGAATCCCACCTTCTCACATCATTTTCGTTTATAAGAAATAAAAAAAATGTAATTCTCACATCTACTGCATGCAACAGCACTTTGCTCGGTCAACCGGCATACTTTTCTTCCTTGGAGTAATGTCCTCAATTATGTGTTTTCCAATCTATCCCTGATGAAAACGAAAAAGTATTATAATATTATTGATAAATGGTTGTAGTTTTTTCATGCAGCTAATATAAATTTTTGGTTTTTGTGGTTTACGAATCTGAATATGAACTTATATATAAGCAATATGATGTTAAAGGAGAGAACATTTCATCAAACAGTTGCTCAAACATATGGAGTTTCAAGGGAAGAAGCAGAGCATTATCTTCCTCTTCTTTGTGACCTTTTGCCTCCTGGGTGACATTTTTGCTGAAAGTAGCAAAGAATTAAGGAAGTATGATAATAATCTACCTACTGCGAAAGTGGTTCCTGTTGGTGTGATTCTGGATATGCAATCAAGGGAGGGAAAAATTGTGCACAGTTGTATTTCGACTGCTTTGTTAGATTTCTATCATCTGCATAGTAATTACAGCACAAGAGTAGTACTCCACAGTAGAGACTCTAGTGGAAAACATCTACATGCTTTATCAGCTGGTAAGCTATTCTTTTTTATGGGATGTTCTAAAAAGTTTACTTTGTAGAGTGCTATGTTTTTTAATTGCATCTTCCTCAGTAGCTCGTTGGAATTTGGCTAGTGTATGGCAATACAAATTAGATATATTTATCATCAACTTAAGATATTAGCTAACATCTGTTTTATGTATACTTCATATATTATTCTGTCTTTATTTTATGCCAAGGCAAAACCAATTATATTATCAAATGCTCTTTCCCAGAATATGGGAGATGAAAAGAATTTTTATAATTTGCTTGTGCTTGTTTAGCTATAGACATGATTGCAAGCTTTTTTCCATGTTTATAATTACCAAGAATCACAAATTAGCTCTGAACAAATCCTGATCAAAATTCTACATAATGCAGCTCTTGATCTTGTGAATACCATCAAAGTGGAAGCAATAATTGGAGCACAAACAAGAATGGAAGCAAACCTATTAGCGGATTTGGGAGAAGACGTTGAAATCCCTGTATTGTCTTTGTCTCAACCTAGTCTAGCTCGTCCTCTAACCGACCATAATCCCTTTTTTGTTGCGGTCACTCAGGATGAAACTGTGCAGGTTGCAGGAATCACTGCTCTTACTGAATTGTTCATCTGGAGAGATGTTATCCTTCTATATGAGAGGACAGAACATGCAGGTGACTTAATTCCATCGTTGATCAATTCCTTCCAAGAGAAAAAAATCAATATTGTATTTACAAGTACAATTTCTGCCTCCTCAACGACTGAACAAATCATTGAAGAGCTTCAAAAGCTAAAGGCATTGGAGACTACAGTATTTGTGGTGCATATCTCACATTTTCTTGTGCCTCGGCTTTTCATGAATGCAAAGAAGCTAGGAATGATGAGTGAAGGGTATGCTTGGGTCCTGACATCAACAAGTTTGAATTTCTTGAATTCTATGGAATCTTCTGTGATTGAGTCAATGCAGGGAGTGTTGGGGTTGAAGTCACATATTCCTACTTCAAGGAGCCGCCACAATCTTACTTCTAGATTGAGGAGAAAATTTTATATCGAGGCGTCCCATATGGAAGTACAGGAATTAAGTGCTGATGAAATCTGGGCATATGATGCAATTTGGGTGCTAGCAGAAGCAGTTGAGAGATCATGGATTAAAGTTTCTACAAGACTAAACCAAAAGGATTACAAAGATACTGAGTCCTTTAAGCTTGGAGGTGTGCTTCTTGAAGAGATACTGCAAAGTAGAATTAAAGGGGTAAGTGGTGAAATTCAGTATTCAGAGCAGAAGCTAATTGCGGGCAAACTTGACATAGTAAATGTGATAGGAAAGGGGGAGAGAAGGGTTGGAGTTTTAACCTTTGAAGAAGAAAAAACAGAAGACTTACAGGAGTTACAGCCCCTTATAAATAAAAGAAATTTACTTTCAACCAGTGATCTGGAAACAGTCATATGGCCTGGAGGATCATCAACCATTCCGAAATGTTCCAAAAAGAAACTGATTGAAATAAAATTAAGAGTTGGTGTTCCTCCACATTCAGGGTTTGACGAACTTGTGCGGTTGAAACATGACATTCAAACCAATAAAACATATGTCACAGGCTTCTGTGTAGACGTGTTTGAAACTGCAATAAGAGGATTGCCATATAAAGTACAATATGAGTTTATTCCATTTCAGGATGCTGATGGAATTTCAGCTGGGACTTACGATGATCTTGTTTACCAGGTTCATCTCCAGGTATGTTTGATTTTGAAATTTCAAATAATATATGCAGTACATAAAATATTTGATTTTGCAAATATGATATATGAATCTAACCAAACCCTCTCATAAACTGTATAGTTCTCTTTAGTATATAGTTAATTTTCAACATTTGTCAATTATTCTCATTATATATATGTGGAGGTTTGTAATTTAATTATGATCATGATTTCCTATTAGAAATACGATGCTGTTGTTGGAGATACGACAATAACATCAGACAGATCGTCATATGTTGATTTTACAGTACCATATACTGACTTAGGCGTGGGAGTGCTAGTAGCAAAGGAAAAGGAAAACATGTGGATTTTCTTAAGGCCTTTTTCAGCAGACCTTTGGATTACAAGTGCTAGTTTCTTTATCCTAACTGGTTTTGTTGTGTGGATAATTGAGCGTCCTACAAACAAAGAATTTCAGGGCACGCCATCACAGCAAATTGGAACAATATTCTGGTTCTCCTTTTCAACCCTTGTGTTTGCTCATAGTAAGTGCCATATCTCACTTATAGATTTTATTCTCTAGAAAAAGTTGTTGTCGATCATCCCCTTTTAAATTCTGTAAGTCGTCCTGCTAAGCAAACACTCAATAGTAACTAATGACAAGTTCATTGAATAGTACTTGCCATCATCATACGTCTAAGATTTTGATATGAAACAAAGATTCATGATTGATATCCAGATTCACAGTTCTTAAAAAAGTTTAAGGTTATGAAATATACTTGAATACTATCCGAAAATAATAGTAATCAAATACACTTGAATATCTGTTTGTGACAAAGATTAGTCTTATAATTCGTGTATGGGTTCTTAACAAATTTTGATCAATCTATTTTCATATGTCAAAATGATTCTTTGTTAATCAAGTCTAAAATAGGATTCTCTTGCACTAATACAGATGACAATTCATCCCAACATTCCAGTTAATCTTATAACTTATAAATTTCAAAGACGCTCAAGTTGAATGAGATGACTTGTATGAATCATACTCTTGTAACTGAAACTATTTATGTTGCAGGGGAGAAGTTGTTGAACAATTCAGCAAAGTTTATAGTGGTCATATGGGTTTTTGTAGTGCTTATATTGACCTCAAGTTATACAGCAACTTTAGCATCAATGATGACAGTTAAAGAAATGCAATTAAAAGCCAGAGGAAACTACATAGGTTACCAGGGAAGTTCAGTGGTCACCACACATGCTGTACAGAACTTGAATTTTAGTGGGGCAAAACCTTACAATTCAGCTAAAGAATATGCTGATGCTTTATCAAGAGGGAGTAAGCATGATGGTGTTTCTGCTATTGTTGACGAGGTACCATACATTAAGGTCTTCCTTGCAAAGTATTCTACAGGCTACTCCATGGTTAAATCCGAGTCTACTACCAATGGTTTTGGCTTTGTAAGTAACCTCCTTAATTTTTGCATCCTCCTTTATTCAAGAACATAGATGTGGAATATCACTGCAACAAGGAGAGAAGCATTATATGTGTACTTTTTTCAATTATAAACAGACATGCAAGTACAAAATTACTAAAATGATCACGCTTTAAAGCTGATGAGTACATTTGTTTTCACCTTTTGAATCCAGGCTTTCCCTAAAGGCTCGAAATTGGCACAAGACATGTCAGTCCAAATTGAAAAACTGAGAGAAGAAGGAAAGCTTTTAGAGATGGAAAATTCCTGGTTTCCTTATGATGCAAATCACATGTTTCAGGACACAACAAATCCTCCCAATGCTCTTACTCTCGGCAGCTTTCGTGGTTTGTTCCTTGTTAGTGGGGTTTCTTCAGCTTTCGCTCTTTTCTTATTCTCAATTTCCCCACTAAGAGAGAAATGGCAACTTGTGAAGAAATGCACACATCTTGTTCTGGAAAAGCTGATGAGTGTAAGGAAATTGCTTTCTAACAGAGTTTCCAACCAAAGTGTAGAAAACAATAGTGCATGATGCTTGATTGCTATGTTCTTGTGTGTGTGTGTGTGTAGCTAGATTTCTGTTCTGGTACCGTTGAGGCAGAAACCTTTACTGTTGTTTATCAGGATTTAGGTTCATCATCATCGCTGCATGGCTCCTTTACAAAGGGAGCAGTTACAGACCATCTTTGGCTATCACTAACACTCAAATAATTGCTAGCTATTCTATATTAGCATCTCTAGGAGCATAGCTGATCATGTAATTAGCACGTACTCTCATCATCTCTTTCACTTCTACAAGTATGAAATTTCAATGCATTCACAAGGAAGAGGCAATCGATCTTGAATTCTACCTTATCAAGTTGTAAAGTTTGAGCCAATCTCATGCCTTCGTAAGTTGCTTCATTGTAGCTGCCCTAAATGAGCCACCAGGGTCACGAATCACAACTCCCATTCCGCCTGTATTTGTAGAAGGCAGGAAAGAGCCATCACTATTGCACTTCATCCAGTCAGGTGGTGGAGCATCTCATCCCCCTTCATTGTACCCTCGGAGATTTTTGCTTTAGCAAACTCACTCAGCCAACACATAACTACCATGAAAGCTTCACTTGGAGCAGCCTATTACTTTCCCTTGTCAATTGTAACCCATGCCATAGCAACCAATCATTCCAATCATCTACTACCACCGTCGGCACTGGCAGCACAGCTGCTACCCAAGCTTCTGATGCATAATAGCATTGTGTTAACAAGTAAACACCATTCTCTAGTCCATTATCACATAACAAGCAGCTTCGATTCTGTCGCCCAAATACTTTGCACTATGACAAGTTCTATTAGGCATGATATTCACACACGACCTCCATATGTCATATAGAGACTTCTGGTGGCACTTCGGCTAACAAAATTGCACTATTTTTATAACTGTCACTCGGTGCCGGAGGAGCCAAAACTAGTCCTAATTCAATATCACGAGCAAAAAAATATGCCCTATATGTAGTATAAATACCCCCAAACTAACTAGTCACTTGGAGCTCAACCACAAACTAAACTAACTCAAATTTAAATCTTTATCAACTGGTGACCTGGTGTAAATTAATCTAATACCTTATAATCTCTAACAAATGGAAAAACCGTTAAAAAATTTCATCGCTCGATTTGTTGTCATTATTGATCGGAGTGGAATCAGATTATTCATGAGATCGTCAGACTCTAGCATACTAGAACCAGATTTCAATATGTAGATTTTAAAAAGAATGAATATATATGAAGATTGAATATTAATATTCTAATATTCGGTCCTTGTTAGTATTTTTTGTTTTGTTTGGACAAGCTACTTTATAATAAAATTAAAATGAGACGCAAACTCAGTGCCCAGTGAATAGACAACTTCTCATCGGACGACGCGACCGACGCATCCCGATTTCAGGACTCCTTCCAGGTAATTCTTAGTTCTATCTCACATCTTAAACCGCTCAGTGTTCAAGTCCATGTCCGGATCCCATTTTCGCTTCTGATATTGCTGTCTGGGTTTAGGGTCTTGAGTAGTTAAAACGAATTTCGGAGCGAAAGTAGAATGTGATTTCGGTGGTTTAAGCTAGTTAGATTGTATTTGGTTGATGATAAGTCTTGTAATTCGTGAAAATCTTTGTTTATTGAGATATTGTCCTGGTTGAATATTGGGTTCTGTTTCTGTCTCTAAGAAAGGAAGGGGTTGTTGTTGTTTTGATAGGTGAGATGGCAACTCTAAGGAATCTGAAAATCAAGACTGGGACTTGCAAGCGCCTGGTTAAGGAGTTCCATTCTTATGAGAAGGAGGTTGAGAGAGAAGCTGCCAAGACAGCTGACATGAAGGATAAAGGAGCTGATCCTTATGACCTCAAGCAACAGGTATGGCACTTGTTATCGTTGCCGTGTTTGCAGAGCTTTGTACTTTTGGAAAGAACAGACACTAAACTCTGTGTTGATTCAAATGTTTTATTTTTGAAGTTAGAAATTTATTCAAGATTAGGAGAATTGGAGGATCTAGTCCGTTTTTGTGTTTTTTGAACATATGGGCTCCTGAGATTCTCTTCGTTTTGAATGGTATTTTCATTTGTTGTGTCCTGTCATATTTCTTTTCTATGTGAGTCTATTGTCATCTCTTCTTGAGTTATACATAGTCAGTATTTTTGGGAGCTGTATGGAAACTATGGTACTGGAGTTTTGATAAGCACACAACTGTCTTGACCGTTATTAGTTTACATTGATGTTTCCATGCTGTTTTTTTCTGTATGCTATATTGGTTAAGGCTTCGTATGTTTAAAAAGGTTGTCAGATACAACTGTCCCCTGCTAATGTAACTCGTGAAGCGAGTGCCTTGTTAACAAATATTCTGCGATGCTATTAATGTCTGCAACTATGCGGTTGAAAAACCGTTCCCCCATTCATTCTTCACAATTCTAAATTTCAAACATTGCATACCGTAAACCCTTTATCTATGTTCGTGGGTTCTCATTCTGAACCCCTACGAAATGCTGATGGCATATAATGTTGTCTTCTTCTACATGTATCCATCAGAACGCCCAGAATGACCTTCCGATCTCTTCAGGTTCTTAGTACTGCTGAATCTGGTTATCAAACTTCCATACTGGGGGGGGGACAGTGGAATTGATACTTTGTGTGGTAGCTTATGGCAAATCGTGATGTTCTTTAAGGAGACCTGGTTGCTGTTTCTCCAATAGTCATTTCACTTGTGCAAATCTCATGGGGAGGGTGCTGATCATGATTTTGTGCATGCTGAAGTGGCATTTTTTTTTTTAATGGAAACATTGTTTAGGGATGTGGGAGTGGCTTGGGCAAGTTCATTAGGATTGATTTTGTTGAATGAAAAGGGTAATGCTTATAGTAAAGTGAAAAAAGGGCCAAACTTATATGCTGCAGGGTGTTAGCTATAATTTGGGTGGTTTGGAGGGAAAGAAACTACAGGATCTTGAAGCCTATGGTGGTTTGGAATTGGAGAATCATCGGGAGAGAGTTAGTTCTGACTATCTTTATAGGTCTCTCTATCTGGAGAATTCAAAGATTATTCTCTTTCCTCTGTTGCTAGATTGGCAACTGTTGTGGTCTAGGGTTCTTTGTCTAGGTTTTTAGTTACAGTTAAGCCTTTTCAGACTGTTGCTCTAGCTGTCTTTAATTATTTTTGTGTATTTTCTTGTCTGCTTTGTATTATGTGGCTATTGTTGTCTTGGGTTGTTTTTCTAGATTGTTTTAGTGGTAGTTAAGCTTTTTGGGTTTAGGTCTAGCTGTCTTTAAGTATTCTGTGGATTTCTTGTCCACTTTCTATTCTGCTTTTAATACCTAAAATGTTTATTATGATCTTGTCTTCTATGGTTTGTCTTTCCTCAGAGGAACTTGTTATATTTACCGCAATTAGATTTCTCTGTATAGAAAGCATAGAACAAGAGAGAACTATACTTTCTCAATAATGAAGAAAAGAATCATTAGTAGGTAATCAGTAAGATATAGATCGACTTTCATGACCATATAAATATGCATGTAAATATGCAGACGGCAGACCTCTACTTGTTCACATGCATGTGTAGTGTGTATACAAACTAATGATCAACAGTTTCTATCACTGGTGAATGAGTTTTTGAAAAGCACAGAAGGCCACCACTTATACTACTAGGATTGAGGAATCTGGATACTGCTACTATGTATCAGGTGATGCATTATGATAGTACAGATTTGAATTGCGTAACTTGATTAGAGTCATTTGCTGTTCTAATCAGTCAAAGGAGTTATCATTTGTGTAGTTGGAACTAGAGATTATTGGCTCAATTCTGACTATGGTTTCAACACGAAAGCTTCTTGTTTACTAAGGAATCCATGTATGTAGTTCAATGTACTGGAGTCCACATTTAAGTCCTCTGTTATTGGTTCTCTTGCAGGAAAATGTGCTGGCTGAATCAAGGATGATGATTCCCGACTGTCGAAAGCGCCTGGAGGCCTCACTAGCTGACTTAAAAGGAACTTTGGTATGTATATAAGCCTTGATTATTCTCTACCATGTAACATGAACTGTTAGCCCCAGTTTGTAATGCCTGGCAATTGTGTTCAGGCTGAGTTGGAAGAAGAGTTGAACCAGAAGGAAGGCCCTGAAATTGAAGAAGCTCGAACAATTATTGCAGAAGTTGATAAGTTGTTCCAGACAACAGAAGCCTAGTTTTCCAGCTTTTGTAACAATTACCAACTTTCAGTGTTCTTTCATTCGGATTCTCCTTTAAATCTGTCCTAAAAAATGTGAGATGATGAACATACTAGTGTCGCTTTGCCATTGTTCTCGAAGTAGCCTTGATCTCCTGCTTGTATTGCTACTTTAAAAATATGTTACTCGATATTCCTGGCGCTTTAGTTTACATATATGCACTGAATACATGTACTCATTGGATCAACATTTTTGTATATTATGTCCTATGAGACTTGCACACCACCCTCAGCAATGTAGATCCATGCAATATGCAAAATGGTAATTACAGCAGTTTCCCACACAAGGATAGGTTATATAGTTGGGAAAATTTTAATAACAATACATGAACTTTTCTCCACTGTGAATTATGGTTATTGAACTTCTGAAACTATCACATAAGTACATGAATTACTCAACTTGGCTTAATAATGGTACATGTCGTTAACTCGTCCGTTACGGAGTTTGCCATTAACAAATAAAACGAGGGTAAAAATGTATTTCCATACCCAGTCATTATTCTTCGTCACCTCACCATTCTCTTCTCTTCCTCCGTTGAAGTCTCACTACAGTTGGCGGTGACAAAGAAGCAGTGAGGCCGCAGTCTTTTTGGTGACTTACGGAGAAGGTCAACCACTGGCGGTGATCGAATTGGAACCGGGTCTAGCAAAACCAGGTGCACGGTTGCTGCTTCGAATTTGAATTCGATTAATCTCTCAGTGGACACAGATTCTTGATTTTGGACGTGCCTAGAATTCAAGAAGACCCAGAAGTCGGAATTGCAGCCTTCTCCATCTCCTTCACCTCCAAGGTGGCCGACACCGACCCTTCCCTCGTCGCCGTCTTCCTCATCCATTCTCGTCGAGAACTCGAGATCTAGCAAATTTCTTACCTATGCTACTAATCAATGGTCCTAAGCTATACAAGGTCTGAACTTGTTATATATGCAAGTCTATAACTCTAGATAGAAACAGAAAACTAAAAGCTGACTACTGACCATGCACTTCAAGAACGGAGCTTTTGAATTATGAAAAATAACATCTTTTCTTTTGGGATTTTCAGCTTACCGAACAGACTTGTTTTCTTGCAGATTGTAGAGGACCCTTTTGCAGGTTGTTTGCAGTGGCAACAAAAACTTATTGGTTCCCATAATTAATGGCGCATAGATCTTCCTAGTTGGGTCCAGATGTTCCTATGACTCAAAATCAATCCCTCATCAAAATCTCAAACTTCCCCAGTATCGAATTGGATAAGAAGAGGGTTTTGCATATGGGCTTTCAACGTGGGTTGATTGGAATATATATAGATGTATAGGTTGATTGATTCGTCAATTTGAGCGCTGCGAATAAGGTTTTAGGTGTTCAGATTTTCTCTGGAGAGATAGCTGGTTATATTGTGGTGAAGAGAAAAGACGATGAGTGTGCTTTTAAAAAAAAAAAAGGCCTAACGTTTTTTTGTCATGAAGAGCCTGATTTGTCCTTTGAAATATGATGGAATGCCAAAATCTAACAGATGAGTTAACGGCATATACCATGATTAAGTCAGGTTGAGTAATTCATGTACCTGAAGTGATAGTTTCAGAAGTTGAATAACCATAATTCTCAGTGGAGAAAAGTTAGTGTGCTGTTCTTAAAATTTTTCCTATATAGTTTGTCACCAAAGTTCAAAACTATAGGTAAATCAGAAAATGTCATCTTTAGTGGCATTTTCTAGAATTCAGAGATAATAGAAAGAAAAAAAAAACTCCAGGTAATGTAACACATTCTTTCCTACAAAAAGCTCACGAGAAATTTTAAATACACACCCCTAATATCTTAATACACACCTCTTACTTAATACACCACCTATCAAGTTTTTCATTTCAGTATTATACTTAATACACATCTCAAACTACCTAAAATACCCTTAATTTATGAAATATTCTATTATTTAATATAATCAATATATATTATTTAGTACCTCTTTTTACATATTATTTCGTCTAATTTTTACCATAAATTTTTGTTATCATCGTTCAATTTATAATCAAATGATTATTGTTATATCTGAACTCTAAATCACCAATACAAGTTTTCAAAATTCACAAGCTAGTAGAACTACAGAAGTATAGTAGTTATTAAACATAGATAACTAGTTATTCGATAAAACATGTCATGATAAAGATGCAGTACATGACAATATGATCTGCAAGATCAAACTAAAGCTGATACAGATAAATAAAAAAATAAAAAAATAAAAAAACAACCCAAATGAATTATGGAGAAGAGTTGGGGTTAGGAAAGAAGACGTGCTTTCGACGATTTTAAGGTAGAAGATGTTGAAAAGAATACTTCTAGCGCGATTTTTTTTTTTAATAATAGATGTTTGTTTTGGTCATTTAAGTTACCTATAAAATCTCAATAGAAACATAAAATAATAGAGATGTGTATTTAAAATTTCTCAAGGCTCACATATACCTTTTTTTTTTTTTTATAGGAAACAACTTTCAATATAGAAAAAAATGATGACCGTCTAGAAGTGGAAAAGAGAGAATTAGGAACTATTAGATCACCAAACTGATGTGTGATCTTAAACCTCAAATTGCAATTTGTTGAGGAAGCTTTGGAGTAATGTAAAAACATGTTATAAAGGACCTCAAACTATGAATAGTCCATAAACAATCACCCCCTAACAGGATTTAATTTCAGCCAGTCATGGACAAGCTAGGATGGATCATGATTCTCCTTCTCAAAAAAAAAAAGATAGATTATGATTCACCTAACAGACTCTAGTCTTTGGCGATTTAAGAGTAAAGAGTTGCTCAATTCTTCTGCCAACTAGACCGGAATTGAGTACTAGAGGTTATCTCAGTTCTAAAGAGTTTACTTTGTACATGCCCTAACATTTAGTTTACGTGTGCCAGCTAACGTACTAAGATTTTGTTTTTATCTTAGACTTATGGGTAAGTTAACTGGGGTTTAAATGAAGAGTTAAAATTTGATGGACTAATGATATGTCAATTTTCAGAACCTTTATATTAGATTGATGGTCTAAATTTTATGAAATTTAACTAAATTCACAAAGTCGTAAAGTTATGTGAAGTTCATAAAATCTAAGTGTTTCATATAATCTAATGGGTCTAAACATTTTACATGTCATTTTATCATACACTTTTTTAAATTTTAGTCTAAACATTATCAGTATGCCGTTAACTCAAAAAAGAAAAAAAGGAAGGTTTTGCCGTGATCTTTCTCCTGTGCTGCACTTCAGCCACTTCTACTCAATTCCATATGTTTTTCATGGCAACTCATCCATGGTTGAAAAGAGAAAATACTTCCAGTCAAGCAATTGCATATGGTTCTGTGAATTTATAAAAACCCATATCAACAATAAACCCCATTTGCTGAGGAAATTTTTTTCGGAAAGATCTCTCACTCAATGAAGTTTTTTAATATAACTTATTTATAATCGTGTGTTATCCCAAATCTTTGAAGTCTGTCATCCTTCAATGGCATGAACATACTCCATTTCTAATGTGTGATGAATCCGGGAAGGAGCTGGAGGAGGTAGGTTTGTGTATCAATAAAACAGAAAAAGATAGATTTTACCCTGTAGATTGTCCTGAAATGTTTCAGATGACTAATATTTGTTCTAGTCTTATGAAGTATTAAATATAAAGATCAATCACAGCTAGGTGTCTACTTTATCACTAGGTGACAACCCAAAATGTGCGGTCATTTTTATTTCATATATAAGCAATAGATTTTTGAGATAATAGTCTAAATCTCATTGACATATGTAGGGTGTGTGAATTATTTACAATTTTTAAGTTTCCATTATCAATTTTTTACCTCACTCTTTAGTCCAGCAATGTTTCAACTACCTATTCAGTACTTGCTGGTTTAACTTGGTTGCTTCGAGTACAAGTTACTACACATACAGATCAAAGAATCGGTGAACATATATAGCTGATCCTGCCAACAATTTTCCTCTACCTCTTTGTGATTGGTTTATGGAATTATAGGTTCACGCCAAGGCACCCACGTCATATGGATGCTCGGATTTCACAGGCAGAATTTGCACATCCAGATGAATTGGATGAGGAATTCGACAGCTTCCCTACAAGCCGACCCTCTTGTCATTGTGAGAATGAGGTATAACATGTAGAGTGCATACGGTGGTTGGAGATTTGGCAACGCAAGGGGAAAGAGCTCAAGCTCTACTAAACAAATTTGCAATAAAAAGACAGAGAGAGACAAAAAAAAAAAGAGCCAACTCGAATAAAAATGCTGTTAAATTGTAAATATCATGCAATTAATAAAAAACCGAAATATTGGGTCTGCAGGGGTAAATATGTTATTTACGTTGTTAACGCGCTTCGCTCAACGCGTTTCCTAATATAAACACTCGCCTCTTTCGTGTTTCTCCTCACTTTCGCTCTGCAATTCTAACAACGCAAACGAAAAAATCCCCAATTTTCTCTTCCGGCGGAAACCCTAATCCGTTCAACTCTCTCAATTTGCCGATCGACTCTCTCAATTTTCCGTATTCTCATCATCGAAATCCAATTGACGGACGATCTCAACTCGCCCAGCACTGGACGGAGAAGATCGGAACCGACTGCGCGAAGCGAGCCCTCTTTTGTTTTGTTTGATTTTGACTGTGTATGTATTTTCGATTCACTGTTCTCTATTCGATTCTGTATTAGTGAAACCCTAATTTTCGGTTTGAAATTGTTCTGTACCGAAATTGTTCTTGATTCTACTTTGAATAAAATTCGATTTTCTTGATTATCATGATGAGTGTGGCTACTGTGTCTCCGATTTTGAATAATATTGATAATCTTGTTGGGTATCTTAAGAGGGCAAGAGGGTTAGATTATTCTGATTACAGTGATCTAGAGTTGATGGATCATAGAGCCAAAAGGCTTAAGGCAGAGACTGATGTTGATGAAACCCCTATGTTTTCTGATGTGAGATTTGGGTATATACCCAAGGGTTTAGTTGTTAGCGGTGATGAGATTGATCGAATACGCAATCAAAACACCAAAAACTTACTCTTGAACCATAAAAAACTTCACCTGGTTCTTGATTTAGACCACACCCTGCTTAATAGTACCTGTCTTGATGATTTGTCACCCGATGAAGAGTATTTGAAGACCCAAACCCAGGCTGGTCATTCTCTGCAGTATGTTAGCTTTGTGGAGACTCCCAGTATGCGGTTGATGACCAAGTTGAGGCCTTACATTAGGACATTCCTACACCAGGCCAGTCGAATGTTTGAGGTGTCTGTATACACGATGGGTAGTCGGGATTATGCTTTGGAAATGGTGAAGCTACTTGATCCTGCAAACCTGATCTTTGGTGGTAGGATCATATCACGTAGCGATAGCACAGTAAGAGATGGGAAAAGTTTAGATGTCTTGCTTGCGCGAGAATCTGCTGTTGTGATCATTGATGATAAGAAAGATGTATGGGCAACTGACAATCAGGAGAATGTTATTGTAATGCCTAGGTACCATTTTTTTAGGTCTAGTTGTCAAGAGTTTGGCCTAAGGAATGTTAAGCCTTATTCTGAGTTGAAGAGTGACGAATGCGATCGGTATGGAGGAGCTTATCTTGCAAGTGTGCTTCAGCTTCTTAGGCATATCCACATTTTATTTTTTAATGAAGTTGAGTCTCAAGATCTTGTTGATAGAGATGTCAGACCAGTGTTACAAATTCTGAAGAAGCAAGTTTTGAATGGGTGTAAGATCGTTTTCAGCCATGTTTTCCCCTTGAGTGTCGAGGCATCAACTCATCCTTTGTGGAAGATGGCTGAGCAATTGGGTGCTACTTGTTCAACAGAGTTTGATGCAGATGTCACGCATGTGGTTGCAGCAAACACTCGAACCCAGAAGTCAATTCGTGCAGTTAGAGAGGGAAAGTTTTTAGTAAATCCACAGTGGATTCATATCACGAATATTATGTGGCAAAGGCAACCTGAGAATAATTTCCCGTGTCATTAGTCAATTACCAACGCTTAGAAAATCTTAACTTCACTGTGTGACCTCAACTTGACTAAAAATTGTTGCCGCAAAACTCAGGTTACCACACCCTACAAGAATGAATGGCAAGACCAGCAAGTTTGGAAGTTAGAGAACTTTCTAATGTAAAACGTTGTAAAACTTTCAATCTAATGACAAACCTTCTTTGTTTCAAATTGTCTTCTGTGCTCTTGTCTCAACTTTATATTCTCCCCTTAAGAACTTGTACCTATTATCTTTCCAATTTATAAAGTAATATTCCGGGAATCATGAAACTTTACGTGATTCAGACCAGAAAAGTTTATTTACCATCTTAAGCCTAATAGAAATTCAATGAAACATCAAAAAAAAAATAATTCAATGACAGGAATTAGGATGGAAAAAAATAAAATAATAAGGGCATGACTATCAAAAAAAAATGCGGAATGCCTTTACATTGAATTGGGATGGTTGGCTCTTTGAGTTGGTGCATATGGTAGCTTCCTCAATGGCATTCATCATGATGGTGTTGATCGTATACTTAGGGATCATATTATGTATATGTTCAAAGATGCTTTTATAGCTCGTGTACCCTCCATTGCTTTCACTTCATGCCATAAAAGAAGGTCATCATTGAAACAGACTGTATCCAAGTTGTTAACGACAACTCACCAGTTCTAGCATTTGCGGAAGAAGTGATCTCTGGGTTTTGAGGAACACCTCTTAGAACATACTCCTAGGCATTGTAATATTCCTTGTTTCAAGAACTGGGATCTGAAGAATATCTTGGATCGAAATAACCAAGGAAGAAAATTTCGGTGATTACAGAAATTTCGACCCTCCAAAATATGAAAATTTCGACGGAAATTTCGGGGAAATATCGATTGCAGTAAAAAAATGAGAAATTTGACGGAAATTTGAAGAAAAACAAGGAAATTTTAAACCAAACTTTAAGAGATGTTTGTTTTCTATATTATGTACTATATTTGAAATAAAAACCTTGAATAAACATTGATCTATAGGGAGTTGTAGTAAGTTAAGGTGAAAATGTTAGTGCTGAACCGTTAATAATTCTTAAAAGTTTACTTTAAACATCTTGTATGGTGTTAATAAGATTTTTACCATCTTTGTAATGGATTTATAGTTTCAAAGGTCCCTTGAGATATTGTTGTAAGTTGATTAATTCGGGAAAATTTCTACGTTGGAGAAATTGTTGAATACGGTAAAAGATAAATTTTAGATATTGAAAAGGTGAATTGTTGTTGGTGTTAGGTATTTTTGGAGTTGGGTTGGGAAAATTGAGAGAGAAGGCCCAAACTCTCTTTTCTCTCTCTCTCTCTCTCTTCTTCCTTCCTCGAGTCTCTCTCTCTCCCTGTCGGATTTTCTTCGTCGCTGTCCGGCCAAGATAGGGGGCGAGCTAGGTGTTGAAATGAAGCTTGGAGCGTCCTCTTCACATCTAGGTAGGTGACTGGTCGGGTTGCGCTGCCGTGAGAGAGGAATCACATCGAGAAGGTGCGGCTACACAGTGGCGGAGTCGTCGTCGGAACTGCCTTTTCCTGCCACCATAAACGGCGCGGCTGGTCTCGTTTGGAAGCTCTCCTCCCGTACAACAAAACCTCAAAAGGTTTCATTCCCTCTTGATCTAGGTAGGGAGAATCGGTGAATTAAAGTTTTAAGGCTCAATTTACTATTTTGATTCGATTACCCTATCTAAACTTGGAATTTGTGTTTATGCTAGTTAGGGAAGTTGTTGTGCGTGTTGAGAGAAAAATTGTGTTAAATTTTGGTGAGCATTAGAGGTAGCCGGAGTGGGGTTGCCGGCGGAACAGACAGCGGCAGCGCCTCTTTTGGGAAATTTTTCTGGGTGATTTCAACAGTTTTAGCCAGATATCGAAAATATCTAAAATATCGCGATATATCGTGAAATATCGATAGTTTCGGACCAAAAATTTTGGGATGAGAGGTGTGTGAAAAAAACGATATTTTGACGAAAATATCGATTTTTTCTTCCTTGGAAATAACATGTGTTCCACAACAGCGAGGAAATGCTCCGTACATATGCCTTATCATCTAGGCTTCATCACAAGCAGTGGTGGAGCCAAAACTGTAGGTATAGGGGGGCGAGATATAAAATACGAAAAAAGATATATAAAATTTTAAATTGTTTGTCAAAATTATGTGTTAATTAAAATTAAACTTATTGTTTTTGTTGATGTATAGTTTCATTTATGTACATGTAAATGATTATATATTGAAAGTTTACATGCATGTAAAATGATTAGTTAATAACTAATCGATTATGGTAATGAATATGACAAGATGCAACGAGAAAGGAGATTATATAGTTCAAAATATCAAACTAGTCATTATTACGTGACATATTATTACATAAATAAGAGGCTAAATCATTACAATTATATATATTGTAACCATTTAGTTCTTAAATGGTGGTGTAATTGACCATCTTCAAAAGATTTGGAGGGTAACTTGGTCATAATGTAGCTCCGTCAATGATCACAAGGGTGTAATAAGAAGTCGGAGTCATGATGAATAGAGAACTGGCGAGAAGTTGAGAGAAAACATCTTGAGAGGCTACTTAGGCTAAGCCCAAGGGAATTTTGGAGGAAAAACAAACTATAGGTCTATTAGCCTAAAAAAGAAATTCACCTATAAAATTTATACATGAATGTAATGTATATGTGGTTTATGTATTCCGATAAAGCATCAATTCAATTAAAAAATTAATAAATTTTCAGTTTAGTAATACTACCGCGAGATACCAACTTATTTTTGATATGTGCGGAATAGTCGGGTCGGGTTAGACTGGGTGAATATCACATCACCAGCCCCACGTGGCGCGCACGCACCGGCTCCCATTTCTGATCCTCTCTTACCTACATCATAAAACCCAGACCATTTCAAATTTCAATCTCCCTCACAAACCCAACCAACACAGACACAGATTTCAAATCAACACCAAAAACCCATCCAACCTAATCCAGATCAATGGGACACGGTATTCACTACGATTCACTCTCCGATTTCCATTTCTCCATTTCGATTTCGAAATTCGAAGAGAAATTGATTTTTACAGCCTGCAATCTTCCAGGTGAGAAAGGCCGCCCCAGTAAGAAGCTGAAGCTCAGACTCTCCATGAAGGTCTCATCATTTATGCTTTCTCATGTTGTTGTGAAATTCACTAATTTTATGATATAGTTTTACTAATCAGATGTCATGTTTATGCAGGAAACCGCAAATGTGCCAAACGACGACGTTGGCTGCTTCGTCACTGAGGAAGAAGAAGAAGAAGATGACCATGTCCGCCATGGTATGGTATGCGTTTTATGTTCATCGCCATGGTTTCCGATTTTCAGTTTTTCTGAGTTTGATTTTTGATTTTTGATTTGTAATGTAATGAAGCAAAATACAGAGACTTTACCAAACTAGAATTGAAGCCTGATCACCCGAATCACCCTATATGGGCCTGCCCCGACGGCCGAATATTCCTCGAATCTTTCTCTGCTTTGTACAAGCAAGCTTATGACTTCCTCATTGCTATTGCTGAACCAGTTTGCAGGTACCAGCTCTTCCTCATTCCTCACTTGTGTGGTTTTAATCATTTCGACTTTTTAGTGTCTTAAAATGTTGTTGAGTTGATGATAGGATTTTGGTTTGGAATTGTTTGAATAGGCAGGAGTTGATGCACGAGTATAACTTGACCCCGCATTCGCTCTATGCGGCTGTGTCAGTTGGTCTTGCAACCGAGACTATTATTTCTGTTCTTAATAAGCTGTCAAAGATCAAGATTTCGAGAGAAGTTGTTGATTTCATACAAGGTTCTACTGCTAATTACGGTAAAGTGAAGCTCGTGCTCAAGAAGAATCGCTACTTTGTGGAATCGCCATTCCCTGAGGCAAGAGTTTTATGGATTTTACTTTTTGGAGTAGTGGTTATGGATGCATAGTCTCATTTATGTAGATGTTGTTTTGTAATGGTTTACAGGTGTTGGAAACATTGCTCAGGGATGACTATATATCTCAATAAAGGATTACTTCAGAGGTCGGTACCTTGATCTGCATTGAACTTGTAGTTATAGGTGTATGTTTCTAAATTGTGTTCCATTTCATGAAGAAGATACATAATAGTTTTACATACACAAGTGGAGAATTATAGATTAGCTAGCCATTCAGCTTTGTTCACTGTACATTTCGCTATGTTTTCCTACATATATATGTGAATGTGCTAAGGAACACATTTTTTTCTGGCAATACTCTAAATTAATCTGAGTTCTTTTATAGGGTTCTTGTGGAAATGGTGGTTTTACTATTAGCACAACAATGGGTGAAATTGGAGCTGGTCCTAGTGATTTGCTAAATGAACCAGAATTGGCAACTGTTGCTGACAAAAAAGTAATTCAGGCATTTGAAGTTGATCCTACAAAGGTACTTGCCTGTAATTTTAAACTAAAACCCGATTTCTTTGTTACTGCATATCCAGGGTTGCTTGGTATCAGTATCGTATAGGCCCTTTCGTATTATCCCAAGATTTAAGCTCTAGTGTGTGTACTCATGATTTCCATGTGATGGGCGTCTTGCCAGCATAACGAACTGGTTGCTTTGACAGTTCCGTACTTTGTTTTAAAGGCGAGACACTGAGACTAGATGTTTTATGTCTTAGGAGGTGAGGGAACTCTTTTGAGATGAAGTATTGTATCTAAAACTAAAAATGCCCTTAATTACTGTGTTTCATGGTAAGGATCGTAACATAGACCCGTTATCCTAGTTTACCTTAATACATACTGCAGTGGAAACCACAAAGCACTTCTCACACATTTAATGTCAAATTCATGTTTCATTTTAGAAAAATGGGTAAAATTAATGCTGACACTAGCTTCAGCACACATGAGGTCAACACTACCACAACAGCTTGGATCCACCGAAGTTTTCTGTGAGATCATGGGTTGCTACCAAATGTTTGTAATGAAACAAAAGCATGTGCTTCCATATATCATTATATCCGCTGGATTTGTACCCAAATAGCCCCCCAGTGCAATGGGTTCTTCTGAGTTAATGATTCCAATTTCGGAATGGAGTTGTAAATTTGTAATGTGTTTTTAGGGTCAATTAGGCTACAGATAAAGGAGAAATGAGTGGCTTGCAAAGTGGTGTCTCCGTATTACGCCATAGTGCACTGCTTGCTCTTTTCCAGTATGCTTAAATAAAAGGTGTACGCATGTTGGATTTAAACAACCATACATGTCAAATTTGTCGGCCATTCTAACGGTTTACTTGAAATCTGATGGGCATTTGATTGGTCAAGTGGCTAAATATCCTACAACTGTGAAAGTATTTCTTTTTATGCAGATTAATCAATTTATCAAATAATTCTTTACTTGGCTTTAGATCAGAAAGTTCTTAATGATACCTATTTTGGTTACTGACAGGTTGAGGATGTTAAGCAGCGTTGCTTGCCAGATTCTTTGAACTACCCCATGTTGGAGGAATATGACTTCAGAAATGATACAGTGAGCTACTTTCTCCATGCTACATTGCTATTCACTGATAAGAGATTGTTCATCACATAGAAGTTTTCTTTCTTTCATTATTTTCTTTTGTTGGTATCTAAAATTTTCACTCTTTCGATAATGTAGGTTAACCCTGACCTTGACATGGAATTAAAGCCTCAGGAGCAACCACGACCATATCAGGAGAAGAGCTTGAGTAAAATGTTTGGGAATGGTGTGTTCTGCTTGTGTTTTAAAACAATTTTCAAGCATATTTTGTTGAAGTAATAATCTCTTAAATGACACCTTTACTCTGAGGCATACTGAATCTTATCAAGTGTGCTTCAACTTTGGGCAGGACTTTCAGTAATAAATTTCAAGAACCCTCTTCATATATATCTTGCAAGAACTGTACATATGCAGCACGGCTTGTTTCCTGTGGATTTAAAGAAAACATATATAACTTCCATGGTTGAAAAAATTCTAAAAATTGATCTTGTTTCCTCCAAATTCTCTTAAGTGGCAACCATGGATTTTATCGCCTTATATTTTATTTTGACAAAGCTTTCTGTTACTATGAAAAGCATTAAGAAAGTCTTTAGTATGGATGCTTTAATTCTATGTAAACTATATCATTTGATACACAGGAAGAGCAAGATCTGGCATTATTGTACTACCTTGTGGTGCCGGAAAGTCTCTAGTTGGTGTTTCGGCTGCCTCCAGGATAAAAAAGAGCTGCCTTTGTTTAGCAACAAATGCTGTTTCTGTTGACCAGTGGGCTTTTCAGTTTAAGTTGTGGTCAACCATTGCTGATGAACAAATTTGTCGTTTCACGTCTGATACTAAAGAAAGACTCCGTGGAAATTCTGGGGTAGTTGTGGCAAAATACAACATGATTGGTTTTAATGGCAAGAGGTCTGAAGAATCTGAAAAGATCATAGAAGAAATAAGAAATAGAGAATGGGGACTGCTTCTCATGGATGAGGTAATTATATGATTTTTCTGGGGTGGACTCTTGTTACACTAACGTACATTACAAATTAGTTATCTTTCTGTTCATATAGGTGCACGTCGTTCCTGCTGAAATGTTTCGAAATGTCATCAGGCTTACTAAATCTCACTGCAAGCTTGGGCTCACTGGTAAGTCTGATACAGCTTCAGGACATGCGACTCTTCCCAGTGATCTTTTATTGTTTGGAAGTCCTATATCTATTGATGTCTACAATTGCAGCCACACTTGTGAGAGAGGATGAGAAGATCACAGACCTTAACTTCCTAATTGGTCCCAAGTTGTATGAAGCAAACTGGTTGGATTTGGTTAAGGGTGGATTTGTTGCAAATGTACAGTGTGCTGAAGTGTGGTGTCCAATGACAAAAGACTTTTTCGTGGAATATTTGAAGAACGAAAAATCAAAGAAAAAGCAGGTGTGTCTATTCTGAAACTTCACACTCTTATAGACAGCATAACGGAGTTGCAATACATGTGCAAGATGTAGCATTTCTTGTCTAGCCTGTCTATGTTCTCTGATGTCTTTGCCTAGTTCTTCAAATACTTGACTACTTTATTCTCCTCAGAGACTTTATGTCATGAATCCAAATAAGTTTAGGGCATGCGAGTTTCTTATAAGGTTTCATGAAGAGCAACGTGGTGACAAAATTATTGTCTTTGCTGACAATCTCTTTGCCCTCGAGGAGTATGCTAAGAAACTTCGGAAACCTATGATCTGTGGTAGTACCAGGTTGTTCATGGAAATTTTGGATTTAACTTCTTTTACTTCTGCTGTGAATCTAATGTAGAATTTACAATCTAATTCCATCTTCTTTCTTGTAATTTCAGCCATGCGGAGAGAGGACGAAAATTCTAGAAGCATTTAAAACGAGTCAGGACATAAATACTGTATTCTTGTCTAAGGTACTCTTAGGATGTTCTCCTCCTTGTATATTATCAAGTCTGAAAAAGTGCCCCATTTTGTTTTAATTTCTCTACTCCATGTGGAACACTCTCCTCTTTAACTTATCTGGAAAACGAAAAACCCCATGTTTGTCAGAAATGAATTTGTTGCACCATTTATAGCCATCTTGAACTTTGAGTCGTCACTGACAAGTGGAAATGCTCCTTCTAAGCTGGAATTAACACTTAATCTCATAGCAATGTTCAATCAATTATATGTTAATTGCAGGTGGGTGATAATTCCATAGACATTCCTGAGGCAAATGTGATTATTCAGATTTCATCACATGCTGGTTCAAGACGTCAAGAAGCTCAGCGTCTTGGTCGTATTTTAAGAGCTAAGGTTTGTTTCAATAATTATTGTTATGTACATGTAATCCTTGATTTCTTCTGATATTAGGACTTGATTACAATTTTGTTGTTCGCTAATGCAAGGATTCTTTACATCCTTGTTTGTCATCTTTTTACACACATGCTTACATCTTTGTCACATTCTCTCGGCATAAGTTAGAGTTCTTATTTTCTTTTGAATCTTAAAATCTGATCGGTTGGCATGGTTCATTAATATCGAACTTGTCATGTATAACCTTTGATTAAACAGGGTAGACCTCAGGATCGGATAGCAGGAGGAACACAGGAGTACAATGCGTTCTTAAATTCCCTCGTGTCTACAGATACTCAGGCATGCATTGTTAATGTGGTTGTGCTAACAATTTAACTTTTTACAAAGGACTTTCTAGGTGCTATACTATTTTGTAAAAAGCTTGAGATTGAGTTGGTGTCCATTTGCATACAGGAAATGTACTTTTCAACTAAAAGGCAGCAGTTTTTGATTGATCAAGGTTATAGTTTCAAGGTATCCAGCCCTGATCTATCTAATGGTCCTGTAGTGTGGTGCATCAGCTATCAGAATGTACCTCTCTTTGATCTCTACGGTTATCTAATTGGCTTTTAATATATATACATTATTCGCAGGTTATTACAAGCTTGCCTCCCCCTGAATCAGGAGCTGATTTGAGCTATCATTGTATCGAAGACCAACTGGCCCTACTATCAAAGGTCACTATGTTCCATCTCTTTCAATTCTTTGCTGAAAACTTGAATCTCTCACATTTTTACTGATTCAAGGTGTTGAGTACTGGTGATGATAAAGTTGGCCTAGAGCCACATGAAGATGATCCGGATGAGATTGCCCTTCAAGCACGTCGTTCAACAGGATCCATGAGTGTAATGTCGGGTGCAGATGGGATGGGTTACATGGAATATAGGTATGCTTGGTGTAGTTTTTTACTCTTTCGCTGCACTTGTAACTAAATGACATATTTTTTTATCTTTTTTTTTTTTGGTCTGAACATATTTTTTTATCTTTATCATTTCTTTGAGTCTAATTCATAGATCATCTCCTACCATGCAGCACTAAGAAACGCAAGCACCGCGAAGCACAGACTAAGAGTAAGCCGAGGGATCCAGCAAAGCGACATCATTTGTTTAAACAACGCCATGGCTGAGACCAGGAAGGAGAGAGTAAATAAATATCAGTGGGAGTCTGAGCTTGATGCTTCTGTTAATATTTTTGATGGTTTATGAGCAAGTTCTCTCATAACCCCAGTTTCCAAATTAGGGGAAGAGAACATATTCTTTATACCAAAAGCTATAGAGTTTAGGACACATTCTTTTTCAGTATGCTCGCTCAATATTGGTGCCATTAGCTGCAGACAGCATTTCAACTGGAATCGAGGACATAAAAAAAATCACATTAACAGCTAGACAAAATGGCATGGGCAAACTTAGGGGAGAAAGAACCGTTACCAAAGTAGACTCACAGATACTAAAGATACTTGGTTCAACAATAAGACTTGATTTATGTGAGGTAAGTTACTTGCAAACATATATAAAGACTAGCACCCAAATGGTATGCAACTCCGGCAACAAAAGGTAAAGGGAAATCTAGCTTGATTAACCGTAACTAATGAACTAATGATGAGTCGTACTTGCGATGGATGAGCCAATATCATGTTTGGAAACTAAAGCTTTGTTACTACCATATATTGACAACTTGGTATCGACATCCATTGAGCAACTCGGTAGGCTTTGTGACACAACCATACCTGAGTACCTCAAGGCAAGCTCCTATAAGTTGTTGGCCCTTATCACCATTTGAGTAAAGTTGAGTCCATTCTAGTACTCTCGCTTAGCCAAAATCACCTCCTAAATGACTTTGAGCAGCGGGGGTTATCAATCAGTAGCTTGAAGATACCGAGACAACTCTAGTTGGTGAAGAGTGAAGACTCGGTAGTCTAGTCGACTTAGATCACATCCCAATTGAGAAGAAACAAGCTTCATAAAGTAGTCTTCCAATACCTGGTTTTTTTTTAAGTGTGGAATAGGGCTGTTCATCGTAAACATGTTCAAAAGAGGAACAAGGTATTAAGTAATCCTCAAATTGAGCTTTCAGGATAACTGAGCCTTTTTTTTGTTTGTGAAGATTTGAACAATCAAAAAGTTTTCGGTTCATTTTTAATTTAAGTTGTGATTTTTCCTAGAACATTTCATGCATGAGTTCAAGGATGTTTGGGTGGACATTTAAGCAAGAGCCTTTTGTACACAAAACCAAATGTTACCAAATATCAAGCAGAGTGATAGCAAATTCTGAAATACATGGACATTATTCACCTCCATCCTTTTTGTTCGTCTATTAACTTTTCATAAAGAATGGCAGGATGGTTTTCTGATCTTCCGACGGAAAGGCCTACATGCCTCGATGCTGAGATCAGCAGCCGCTGCAAGAGCCATGAAGATGGCAGCGTCTTCGACACATGTCACATGCCTCATTGCTAGTTGTACTAATGGCTTGCTGCTTTTTCCTTCTCCTTGTACTCTACAGCTCATGACAAAACCACCTTCAACTGGACCCAAGCCGCATAGTCTCCACTGCTTGGTGGACTTGGCAGCGGAGGGGCTGCTGCTGCGGCTGCTTGCATCTGTCTGTCGGTGTCGATGAAGAACTCACCACCTTTTTCAGCATTGATGTGGATCTCAGACATCAGAAGCTCAGCTGCTTCCTGGCATTCAGATAAAAGGCGAAATCGGCAGCAAACAGAGTCTCTAATGCTACCGCGCTCACGCCATGCCTCAAGCTTTGCCCATGGCTGCCAGCTCTCAGGCCTGCACGGATCAGGACTAACAATCAACCAAGCTCCTGGGTTTGATCTTGCAACCCAATCACAACCTGTTGATGGCACAAATGGAGTGGTTATAAAGGCTGCTGCAACAGCAGAGCCAGAAAGATCATGTATTGTCACCTTCCATCCTTTTCTCTCTCTTCTTTCTGTCTCGAGATTAGAATCATCCACAGAACCTGACCAGTAATTGCTCAGTGGATCCACCTGGGGAACCCTGTCAATATATTAACCCATCAGTAACTTAATTACTACATTATGGACGTTGAAACTTTTTTCTTATTCACAAGTCACAACAGGGAGAGAATGAATACATCATATATAAAGGACACACTTCAAAACAGCATCCAAATTGGTCATAACTTTCTAATACTGACAAACAATTCTTGAATTCTTGGAATTTTAACAAATCTTGCATTATTAGTGCATGTATAATCTTTAAAAACAAATAAAAATGAAAAATTCTCTACCAGAGTTGAGGATTAGGAAACAAAGCAAGCATGGGGCAGGAAAAGATGCAAGAGTAAGACAACGAAATGAAAGCAAAGTTTTTATGATAATCAATCAGCATCTGCACTATCAAATAGGACAAACTTAAGAAGGGCAATTGCCGTTCAAAAATTATATATCCAGCAAGAATCTAGAAAGAGAAAAATAATTTGTTAACAGTAACTAACATTCTCCTTTCCAGTCAGTGTTATATTCTTGTCCTCTATTACTTCACTCTTTTTTTTTTTTTTTTTTTTTAAAGTGTAAATTTTCTCTTCAAGCAATCCTCACAATTGGAATCTTACACTGCAGCCGTCTGAATATATAACTACTGACAATTAAAGACATCGTATAAGTCATATCACCTGTCCCGGCTAAACCTGCAGCTGAAAATAGGCTGCTTAATGGAACCTTGAAGCTGAACAATCTGCGGACTTAGTCTCGTCGCATCGTCAAACTGGAAAACATATCTTGGATCAGGATCAAGTCTTACTCTCAAATGAAGCTCCGCGCTCATTTTTCCACTCTCCTGCTTGTTTTTTCCAATACCTATCCACCCACTGAAGAGGACAACCGGTTTTCCTGCTCCCCATTCAGGACCGACCTCCAGCTTGAATGTCCCAATTTGCTGCCTTTTGACCCCTACGCCACAATGGGACCCTTTTCTCCTGTAAAAACAGCAATCTCCAGACACGCATGTGGGTTGTAGAAACAGCCAGGTACCAGCATCGCTTTGACATCTGAATGTTCAAGATAAAAACTGGAGGCTATGCTATGAGAATCAGGTGCAGCTTCAGGAGATGATAGTAAGGGGACTGATACTGTCTGCACAGGGAATCCTCGAAGGCGAATTTCACACAGACATGGAGAAGAGAATGCATGAATCCCAGACTTTTCAGATTTCAAAGCTGTTCCAGGAATCCTCAATCCTAGTGAGCCTATTGACAACCTAATAAAAGCCTGAGGATCCATTCTGGTCACAAAAGCTTCCCCATTTTCTCCAAAGCCATATTCTTGAGCATATTAAAAACTTGTATGCATCTGAAGAAGAGTGAAAATTAGATATCAATAATGAAGAATCTAAATCAGCACAATAATTTCAGTCATGGGCCTCCAGAAATGTTTCTCGTAGCATTAGTTTTATGGTTAAAATCTAATCTAAAACTATAAAGATGCTGGTAGGATGATGTTTCCTTCCTGGTTTCTTTGAAATGAGAAGATAGAAGAAAATGATAGATTTACAACTTCTGACTGGAAGAAACCCAAGTCTAAGAAAGTTCCAGTCCTTCACTGCATTAACAAAAACTCAAAAAGCCATGTGCATATAAGAAATTTCATGAATATAACACCCATCTGCCATTGATAAGCCTCGTAGACTGAGAGACGCTGAGCTATAATTTATGTGTCTTAGCATCCCAGCAGTTACTCTATTTATCAAAAATTGGAAACCACAACTGGTTCAAACTTGTTTTTCTTCTCTACAAGTATTATAAGCAAAGCAATCGATTGCAATTTTATTTCCATTTCTTCTTTATGTTTTCGTAATCATCACAGAATTAGTAAACTCCCATGACAAGCCTTGTATAAATCTCAAACAACTAACAACTCAGATCAGATTACATAACCACAAGCCAACTTAACATTCCTTCACACTTAAGTCAACTGCACTCCATTATACTGAGAAACAGAGAAAAGATCATACACTAGCGAAAGCTAACACAAAAATCTCTTTACGAAAGCTAAGAGTATCAATTGATCACTTTGTCGGGATTCTAAGTTAAAAATCTATCTGACATCAAAATTAAGCTTCTATTGCTACAAATTCACAAGCAAGCACACAATTACATTTCAAAACTATTACAAAATGTCAAGTAGTCAATACAGGGTAAGTGGGTGAGTCCTCAATATATACTCAGCCACAAACTGTGCATCCAACAGAGAATTTATAAACAACCCAGTCAGAATCTCAACAAACAAAACTTATCCCACAAGTATATTCAAACTCCAACAAAAAAGAAACATAATTCAGCCAATGGAACCCCCAGAAATACAAGAAACATTCATAGTTCAGATAAAAGAACAGCCCAGGAGGCCCAAAAACCAAAAGAGAAGAAACAGACAAGAAAGAAACTTGCTTACCTAAGTTGTGGAGCTGAAACAAGACCAGAAGTTCAGCAGCAAAGCAAGTCAGGAACCAACAAAACAAGAACAAGGACCAGAGAGAGAAGAGGAACACACCAAAAACCGGCTAACCCAATAAGAGAAATCTCTTTAAGGAGGGAACAGAATCGAAACAGGAATGTGGGCACAATAAATATTATGAGCAAATGATTGACAGGAACTTAACAAAGAAGAAAGGGAGAGAAGGGGGTTGGGTATTGGTTAGTTAAACTTAAACACAGAAAGAGATGGGGGAAGTGGGTATTTATTGGTGCTGTTGCTAACTTGCTACTGTTAGCTTGTCTGTGAGTTTTACCGAGTCAGAGAGTAAGTAGTAGTCTGCTTTGTTTATCACGTAGACTGTCCACGGATCACGAGGAGACACAGCACAGCACACACCCAACAGCACCCTTTCTCTTCTCTCTTCTTCTTCTCTCTCTCTCTCTCTCTCTCTCTCTCTCTCTAGTTCAGAATAAACAAACCCAAGTACCATATGTCATATGCTTCTCTCCTTCTCCACTCTGCGTCACTAGAAGCGAATTGTTTTCTAATTTTCAGTTACTTGTTTGTTTGTTCATTTGAGAAGAAAAATGGGGAATATTACAATTCTGTCTCTGAATTTTGACACAATTTGTTATGAAGACCTTCTAGTTAGATTTGTTTACAAATTAGGACGGATATCGATGTGGTTTGATCGTGCTCTTTACGAAACTCGATTTGCACCCAGCATATTTCATAACAGACATTAACAAGACGCATTTGATAAAAGAATTATCGGTGAGGACTGCCGGTTAGTTATTTGGAATAACTAACTTTGTGGATGCCACAAGTGTAAATCTCACTTGCAACATGGGATGAGGATCTGACCCAGAAAAAAAACATGGGATGGGATGAGATGGGATGAGGAACTACTATATTCTATTTATATATTTCGTAATATACTTACAATTCAATAAACTTTTCACGTGATTCATTATGTTGATATTCACTCATTCTTCTTACGTCAGCACATTGTGTGACAAAATTCGCTAAAATTGACGAGTTAGAACTTTAGGCAGCAATCGAGCAAATTTGTAGATTTGATACTAACATCATTTGATTAGCAACTGCCTGCAATCGAGTACATCTCTCTCGTTATGTTTGTCGATGAAGTTTAAGGAATGATGAAACGTTCATACTTTTCAGAGAACTAGCCGACTGTCCCTCGCCAAATATAAGGCAGTGACTTGGATTTGAAACTCTAGTTAACTAGAAGGACATCATTGACAAATACAACAATTTGGGTGAAAATTAAGCCAAAGTGGTTTAAATGCAAATCTAAATATGTTAGGGAAGATAGTGATGACGATTGTTTTGTTATTATATGAAGTTTATAATAGTGTCAAGAAAGAAAAGTAGAGAGATGAGGTGAGATAGAGAATTGCAGTCGTGAATACAGCTGTAGCCAACACCAGTATTCTTCTTCTTCTTCCTTCTGTGTCTATCTCTCTATTTCTAAATGATTTTTCTTCGAGTTTATATGAGTACTACCACCACACTCTTATTCAATGGAAATCATTTTCCCGCTCCATTCTGACTTCATCTCGTTCTTAATACTTTGTCATTTATAAAAGAAAAAATTGTAAGAATAGTACACGACAAATAATCGACTCTTAATTAAGGTATCGATACATGACGTATTAAACTCAACCTAATATCAATACATACCGTTAACTCCTCTGTTAGCTTCAGAGTTTTCTGTCAAATTTACAAAGGTAAACCTGTCAAATCTAACTAATTCCCCATCAAGCTCTCTTTGAATCCAAACACTTGTTCCTGGATTCCTTCTCAATCCAAACAATTGAGAATAGTGAGGAAAGTGATGATTCAGAGGATGCAGACTATGATGCCATAGTCGATAGTGACTTTGAGTTGCATGAAGAAGATGATGAAGTTCAATTTTATTCTCATATTGATGATGCACCTGATGAAGTAGCAGAGTTTGAATAAATGGGTTATAAAGACAATATAAGTGATGAAGAAGCTGCAGATTCGGATGGATTCCAAAGTGTCCATGACTCTTACAGTGAGGGTGAAGATGTAGGGACTTTTAAAGTAAAGGGTAAGAAGAGGTTCTCTAAGTGGGTTGAGTTTAATCCAAAGACTGATATGAAGAATCCAAGATTTTGTCTTGGAATGGTTTTTCCTAACTATTCAGTTTTGAAGCATGCTATTAGGAAACATGGAGTGCTAACCAATAAGGAGCTTAGGTTTCCTAGAAACACCAAGCACTAGGTGTTGGCCAGTTGTAAAACCTCTCCAGATTGTCCATTTTGGATATATGCAAGCAATCCCAGTAATGATAATCCAACTCTTCAAATCCGAACATTCAAGCCTAAGCACAAGTGCAGTTCCATTGGAAAGAGAGTCTGTCATTGTAATGCCCCATTTTTGGTTGCTGAATACAAGGATGTTTTTCTTGCTGATGGAAAATGGTCAAGAGAAGAAATCCAGAATGCTGTCAACAGAGACTTTGGCATGGATATTGGATACCAACTAGCTTATAGAGCTAAGGCAATGGCTAAAAAGATGGCACAAGGGACTATTGAAGATCAATACAACCTGCTTAAGTCATATGCTACTGAATTGAAGAGAAGGAATCCAATGACAAATGTCTGGATTCAGACAGAGCTTGATGGAGAAGTAGCTAGATTTGACAGGTTTACCCCTGTAAATTTGACAGAAAACTCTGAAGCTAACAGAGGAGTTAACGGTATGTATTGATATTGGGTTGGATTTAGTACGTCATGTACCGATTTGATATTACATAAACTATACTACCCTTAATTAGGAGTCGATCATTTGTCGTGTATCATTCTTAAAATTTTCTCTTTATAAAAATAATAAAAATACATTTTGAACATTTTGTTCCTTAATTGTTTTTTGTTCCTCGTACATCTTTTGAGGTTAAAACATGTTCACTTATTGCTGATTAAGCTAGAAATTTTGGATTGGTCTAATATTTCTTTTTTGAGTATCAGAACAGGTCACCACGTATGGAGACGACGTATACTGATAAATTTCTGTTATGCTTTTTTCTTCCTTTTTTTTCCATATTTTTGTTATATTTTCCTATTCAATTTCATCATTAATTTTATTGTTTTAGCTGATAAAACTTGATGTGTCAAAAAGTATAAGTAAGGTACAATTGAGATTGGAGAGTAGAAAATTAGAAATAGATGCATGACCTTCAAATCTTCTGATCCTATTGGGGGAATAACTCTGTATCATATTTTACACACATACATAATATCTCACAATTTTTGCCTTCTTATGTATCCTCTACAAGCATATCACTTATTTGTCGTTGTGCGAGAAACCACATTTGTCTAACAAAAAATTGTGACATGATGAATTTGGAAAAAGATGGAGAGCAACTAAAGACCAGACAAAAGCAAAAGAACCTTTAGAAAAAAGAATTTTGCCTTTTTTCTTTGTTTGTTTTTCGTTTTTACTCCAAGGAGGCGTTGGAATGGGAAAAAGCGCAGCAGCTCTTGTTTTTGAAAGACAAGAAGCCGATGGTCAGTGGCTATGCAAAAGGACAATCTTATAGATAGTCCAAGAAAGAGTACATAAAAAGTCTAAAAGCAGGGTATCGAATAAAGATAATATTTTTTTTTATTTTTCTGAATACAATGACTAAAACAGTAGCCCTCACATTATAACCATTAACGAAACCCCATAATATAAAAAAAGGAGAGACATTGTACATAAACCTCACATTATAACCATTAACGAAACCTCATAATATAAAGAAAGGAGAGACATTGTACATAAACCTCATATTGTAAGAACACTCTTAAATAATATTAGGCATGTCTATAAAATGTATGTGCAAGCACCATTTAATAAATAGTGCATTATTGGCTACTCTATTTACTAAGCTGCTCTTTATAAATAGTATTTTATCTAGAACAGTTGCTTTAAAATTTTACTTCTAGGCAACCACTATTTGATCTACATATCTAACAATGAAAAGAATTATTTTGTATGTGTCAGTTGTTTTACTATCTACTGTTCGATTTAGAGTTAAGGGTTGTTGAACTTTTTTTTGATCTTTTCTGAAAACGATAATTTCACATAGTAACTAAATAAAAGAGGGCAAATAAGATCAAGTGATTCATGTAGGGTAAACCATCTTTACACTTTTTCGCTCACCTAACAAACACAAAGTGAGCCTACAATCACATATCACATATCATAGGCATTTTTGATGAAAGGAAAATAACAAAAATAGAAAAACAAAGCAAACTTATGATCCAAACAAAGTTCTTAATCTCATTATTTAGTTACTATGTGAAATTATCGTTTTCAAAGTTGTGCAAGTTAGACGACATAGGACAATATAGTTACTAATCATAATTGTTTTTCTCTTTTATTATTAAAACTCAAGTTTTTTTTTTTAGAGGAAGGACGTACGGCCTTGTATTCGGTAAAGAATGAAATTACAAATACATGACTTACCTCAGAGGGGCCACATAAGAATCAAGTTATGAGGCTACTCTAGAATAATCTATTGTAATCACCATGTGATGAAACACAAAAGAAAGAACAAGAGAACCCTAACTTTGCTAGAGAACTATGACTCTGATTCAATTAGTTATACTAGCTTATTCATACACAACCTAGAACCACCCTACGCAGAGGGGAAACCTTAGGTCTTAGTAACAGATGAAGAAACCTAAAAACAAGGTCTAAAAACCTTATTAAAACTAGGCCCAAACAACATCAGACCCAACCCTTTGTGCAGCCCATGAAAGCCTAAGATGAAGCCAAGCACATTCACCATCGTCAGCCACCAGCCTTGTCGTACCCGTCAGAAGCTTCACCGTCGTCTGCACCACCATCACGAAACATAACAGGATTGAAGAGAGACACCCTTCAACAACCATCCAAGTCGAAAACCAGTTACACCAACCACCACTAGCCACTGCTTCTAATCAGAGATTGAAACAAGCGGCCACACAACAAACCACAAATCCCTGTCTTGCACGAAGACCGTCTCCTCCATCGCATGTTCCCAACGTGCCAAGCTTCACCAATCCTCACACAGGCTGCAAAAACCAACCGGGTCCAAGACCTAGCCACACTCCCGACCACAAGGGAAGGATGAAGTCCCGTCCGACGATGGCGCGAGGCACGCTGCCGGACAAGAAGGGTGAAAATCAAGGTATGCTCTCTAGGGTTAGAGAGAGAGAGACAGAGAGAGAGAGAGTGGCTGCAAAAGTTGTATTTTGATTTAGCTTATTAAAACTCAAGCTTGATTATTTGAAAATGCAGGATAGTTGTTAATTGTAGAAAAAGAAAGATGCGCTTCCCACTCCTCTCTCAACTCTCTTTCTTTCTTCCAAACCTTAGTTGCCATGGCCTGGGCATCCAAATATGGCGTCCAAATCCAATACCAGGGCACTTGCCGCCAGTACGAAGTGGGATTTCCACATCCCTCAATCCACCTTCATTCCTCAAATGCTGGTTTTACCATGTGACCACCAAACAACATCATTATGGACTGATTGCTTCTGATCCAGACCATGGCGGCCCTCCAAAAACAAGCCTTATATGCTCGCATCGTTGCAACAAGAACGGCTTGCTTGTTGAAGCAAGTTTCGGCGATCGAAGGTTTGGCATCCAGGTAGTTTCTGGCTTAATGCCAGATCTGGGGAACGCTGAAACTTTGGTGATGCGCGATCTACTTCGAATTCGTTCGAGTCGAGCTCGGCTCAAGGAGGAGGCAAATTGGCTGGGGGAGATTACCAGGAGTTTTGGGGTTATGGTTCTCGGTTGGTCTAACTTGGATGGCGGCAGATTGCGGTGTGGCGATGGTGTAGTGCGTGATCGAGGTCAGAGTCAGATCTAGAATTGCATAGGCACAACTAATCTACGGGAGGCAGTTGATAGATGTGGTCGACAAAGCTGCCAGCAAGATACCCAGATTTGGGTGGGTGCCCAAATCACTTCGGTGACCCAACTCTATGGGGAGGCCAAACCTTGTGTGTGTGCTACGGCCCATAAAGCATTAGGTGTCCATAACACCTTGGATGTGGGTCGTTTCATGGACCAAGAGGACCATGCAAATAGGCTCCGGCTTACTAGGATTTCGCTTTTGGGATCTAAGAGAACGCGACAATATTATTGAATCGTTTGGAGTATCAATGAAAGATGATTCAATTCCTATCTTGGTGTGCCCTGACAGTCCTCCAAGCCCTGGCCAAAGGGCAAAAACAAAATTCAGTAAGTGTTACTGTATGATAGCTTGGCAGACTGTGCTAGTTAGATGTAGCGGGATGGTCTCATAGAACTTAGAGTACCGCAATTGAGCATCTTGACTCTGGTTTTATGTTTCTCTAGTATCTTGTGTGTGACTAGTTTTATTATCTGCTAAGCTCACAATAAGTGAGCTAAATGTCTAATATAATGGTACTATGTGATCCTTGTGGTCATTGTAACATGGCCAATCTGACTTTCTATTATATAAATGAATTATTACTTTTTAAAAAAAATATGTAGGATAGTTGGACTACTTGCTGAAAATGATGGGTTTCGGAGCATGAGTACTTTTACATCATATTGGTATTTTCTTCTTTTTTTTTCACTTTTTTTTAGGCAAAAATATTTAAGGAGGGAAAATACTTGGGTCGGACTTATGCATTTAAACTCTCTCTCTCTGTTTTCTATATTTTTTCAAATTAATTATTTGTGATTACCATTTTCAAAAAGATTATATTTGGTTCGAGACTTTTCCTATATCAACTACAATCTATTCTCAGGAGAAAAAAAAAAAAAAACAACTACAAGGCTTTAAGTTACTTTGTCCCACGATAATACGAAGGCAGATAAGGAGATATATTACATAGTGTGCCTTAACTGAAATATGGCCGATGACAAGACAAGACCTAAAATCATGTTGGGAGCATCTTGTTCTTAGATGATTCAAAATTAGAAAGCAGGGCGAAAAAATAAGTAAGATGTCACACCATATTTGGTAACACTGAAAAATGCATGTGAGGAGCATCCCATTGGCTATTTGTCAACTTCTCAAACATGGTACACTTATTGGCTGCTTAATTTCTTGCTCGTTTCACCAATCGAGCAAAGGAAGAGAGAAACAATCTCTTCTAGGTTTTGATAAGCCTATCTATTTTGACAATGAAATCTTGCTCATTTCTTTTACTTAATCAAGAATCCAACCCATTAACTTGTATAATTGTACACCAAAGCAAAAGTCGTGATAGCAAAAGTATATTATACATTAACATTTCGCTACATAAGTAACAAACAAACTCTAAACAACAAAGTGATCATCTATAATCTTTAATAGTTCGTGTTGTTCGGTTTATTATCTCAAATAAATCTGCTTATTATGGTGGTCCTATTAACACATCCTTTGTTGCCATTCACACACCCCTCAGAATTTTATTTTAATTTTAATACAATTATATTTACAATCTACCTAAACTACCCTCTCTTTCAGTGTTGGTTGGCTTCCGTTCAAGAACAGAAAAGCTCAACCTCAGTTTAATGCAGAATCCAGAATAGATCTATGGGAATGATATATATGAGAGTAGATGATGACTACAATCATCAATATACATTCTTCCTATTACAAGCCATGCATTTCAATTAAGGTTCATTGTATACATCTATGGTATATATACCTCCTGCGTCACCGCCAAATCCTTTCCATCACCAAATCCATCTGAAACGCGCACATATCTGGTCCTATTAAAATAAAAACAAAATTCTAGCAATAAATAGTGTGTTAATAGTACCGTCCTATTTATTAATGTTATCTCACTATTGTGTTTCAGGAGTGTGGAAGGATATAAACTGTTGGAAATATTTGTTGCGATTTTTTGTTGGACAGATATGAAAGATTCTGATTATATTTAGCAGGTAGGAATGTCACTACGTACCAAAGTTGTTTTTGAGTTAATAAAACCAGAATCCACACAAGTAGAGTCAACAAAACAAGCACAATGTTAATAAAACCAAAAGGGATATGAACATAAGACAACTGTACTGCATGTGAGAGCAGGATCAATATGGACCCTCACTTGAACCACTCAGTTTGCAAGAACATGCACAACCCGAAAGGTGTTCCAATTTTTCAAATCTATTCTTGTGGATAAACAGAAAGAGAGGGGAAATAAATTTAGGAAAATGAAATAAAATAGCATAAAAGCCAGGAGGAATAGGAGTAGGTGATCAATAAGTTGTATTCTGCAAATGGTTCTTGACTTTGACTGCATCAGTTGTGTAATCCTAGCTTGCTTTTACATTAAGCATAGGATTTGTATATGTAAGTGATCCAACAACCAAGCTAGACTTTGATATACTATATGAGTTTTGAGATGATTGGCATACTTCATTAGTCAAAAACCCGTAAATGGATCCAATGAAAGAGGTATCAGCTTGCTCAGCTAGCTCGATGAGACAAAAGAAATGAGAAGCAGAAATGGCTACTACACATAGAAACCTCCTCTTCCTCATGTTTGAATACATATGTTGATTAATTGTTATATACCATCCACCACATTAACAATTGAACAATATATTGTTAGGATTAACTGTTATATATTATGCTAAAACAAAACATGCATGTAACACTAAAGATTTGAGATTTTAAGTCTAGTTTAATGAAACCTGTAGTAGATGCTTGAGTAAATTATTTCATCTGGTGTTATGTATTGGATCACTCGATGCATGATTTCTGGACAACATGCATCATTTGCGTATGTAGTTGTTTCTGCCTTGTATGAAAATGCTTCACCTCTTACAATACAGTTCTGTTGCAGAGCAAATGAAATACAGCATTTAAAAAGCTTCCCAGTCATATATGTTTGGTGTTTTAGCCTTTGCTAATGTGACTAGGATACAAAGTTGGGAGGTCCAGAAAACAATGCAAACCCTTTATAAGAAGGCTCCATATGCAAATCTAACCAAGCTTAAGAAATATCCAAAAATAGGAACGCCAAGAACAATATTGTCATTGATGCCTGAACCCTTCCCTCCTGTGTGGCACATTGTAGAATAAGCTCATAACAGTAGTATCAAACAAAAAGATTATAGGAAACAACTTTCATGCATATAAACATATTGGTTAGAGAACAGGAACATATTTACATCGTAGGAAGGTTAAGCACTAGAAATGAAATATTTATCATACATACTTTGAAATATATAACATTAAACGAATCGCAGAATCCTGATGGAACTGACAAAAGAACGCCAATTATAGAGTAAGAGAATCAATGAATGCAAATCACTTCCATTTCTTGAACAGTCCCCCATGATGCTTTTTGAATTTCCCATGCTTGAACTTTCCCCCATGATGCTTTCCAAATTTCCCATGCTTGAACTTCCCCCATGATGCTTTCCAAATTTTCCATGTTTGTAGCCATGGGAACCCCCAAAACCAAAGCCATGGGAACCTCTTCCATGGCCACTACTGTGCGCAAGATGGTGAACTCCATAACCTGCTGCGGCAGCAGCAGCACCACCGGCTAACATAGTTCCCATTCCCATACCAGATCCATGCCCTGCAATAGTCAGCACAAATTGCCATAAATATAGTTGGTGCCTTGACCCTTACTCCACAGAGGGTCTTTTCATTCTACTTGAGTTGCAACACAGTGACATCTCAGAAAAATATTTTGAAACTCGTACTGCTGCTTTTCACCTACCAAAACAAAGTGAAACAGTATATGTAACTCTACAGATCTACAGACAGCCTTCTAACTACATTCTAAGTCAGGAACACTGGTTCTGTTCATTGACGCTTGAAATGTTCTCTATAGACCAAAGTTAGAAGCGCATCAACTAAAAGAGACAATCTCGTCGAAATTCCAAATGAGAAAACATTGGTTTGGACTGGATTGCATGAGTAGTTGTTAAGTTTGGTTGCTGGCAATCTTAATATTGTCACTTTGTCAGCAGGGTTGTGTGCAATGTGGTTGATTGTTAGAGGGAAACTAAAACAAATGATAGGAAAATCAACATGTATTTGTCACAACACAATACATGGAAGGACTATATATAACTTGACTAATACCAACTCATATATTTAACTTTGTATTCTATAAGACGACAAGTTAAAAGGTTGGAATACCTGATTGATGTGGAGCTGATGGGCCTGGATAACCAGCTGGTGGATATCCACTAGGGGCAGGATAGCCAGCTGGTGGATATGCCATAGCAGGAGAATTTCCAGATGGGGGATACCCGCTTTGAGGAGGGTAGCCGCTTTGAGGAGGGTAACCGCCTGAGGGAGGGTACCCGGCTGGGGGAGGATACCCGGCTGAGGGAGGATACCCGGTAGAAGGAGGATACCCACCTGAAGGAGGGTACCCAGGTGGTGCATATGCTTGTGGGGGATATCCGTGTCCTTGATGAGAATGCGATCCAGGCCGTGGCATGTGTCCAGCAGCAAATCCAGCAAGACTTGAGAGTAGCCCTCTGTCAGTAGTATCATTATTGTTGTCTTTTCCACCTCCCATTTTACTTCAATTTGAAATTAATGCCTACAAAAACCTACCACAGAGTAAAACAATGAGACAGAAGAAACATGCACAAAGCAACCCTCAATCACTTCACACTAACTTGGCAAAGACTACTATTTCAACAGATTCCAAACAAAAATGACACACTAAGTTTTACAGATATGCTTATTACCAGATGTCCAGAATATATCTGAGAATTTATTAAATCTATGAAACACCATGGTCATAACTTGTTAAACGAGCCTTCTTATCAAGATGTTTTTAATAAACAGGTTACAGTTCATGGCAACAACTGTTCTGCAGAAATTCAAACACCTTTAGCTTGAGCTGGAATCAAGTTACACAACCTTAAATTCTGAAATTTTTTCAAGGACTACCACCTGGGAAAAAGATAAACTACTCAGCTCGCCAAATAAGAAAACATAAGAGCACATACCCATGCAAAGGAGATGAGGATGTTTGGATTTATGATGGAAACAGCTAACAACACATTAGACAAACTCGAGGTACTAGAAAATTGAGTCTATGAGCCCTGGAGATGTTTAGGTTGTAGTGACATATACATAAAACAGTGATCACTACAAATTTATAAGCAGACAAAACCACAAGCACCTATAACCGAAGGAAGCCTAGTTAAAAACAAGGTATTATTTAAGAGATAAATCACAACAAATATGGGATGAAACATAATCAAAAGACCTGAAAAGGAAATTTTCTTAGGAGATATGTCATATAATAAAGAACGGAAATGGAAATTATATGATCAGGCACATTATGTGTATGACAAAGGCAAAGATGATAATGATGATCAGTAATAGAACTTGCCAAAGAAAATCATTTATGTCCTTCTAATTCTTTGTTCTATACATGGGAGTGTTCTTGGAGCTGACATTTTGCCAAACGGTTAAAACTGGAGTATTGACTATTTTGAAGGTTAATTTTAATTCTCATAAAAAATAAAAAAAAAGATTTAAGGAGGACTACTCGACTGTGGCTCAGTCAATTCCTCCAAATTTGAAATCCTTGACTCTTTGTGAAGCATACAGCAAGGTCTTTTAGTGTAAGGGAGAGTTGTATATTGATTATTGAATTTGACCTCCAATGTTTCAGTTTGAAATACATCAGACCCGCTTCTTTGATCATTGATCATGACTTGCAGTGGGGTCAATATGAAATCACATAATCCCTCCAAATTAATAAGTCTCTGATGCCAGGTTTCTCGCTATTGAATTTAGAACGCATAGACAAAGGCCACTCACTGTTGCATGCTGTCTTATGTGTACTAGTGTTGAGTCTACTGATCCTATAATCGAAAAAGTACAATGCATGTACGAGAAGTTAGGCTGCTCTTCACCCAAACTGTGAGTCCGGTTCATCTTTCTATAACATCCAGAGGTTGGCTGCTTAACTTAATGTCTACAAATTTTTGTATATTATGGTGTTCATTGACACTGTTTTGCATGAAGGTGCAAACTCATCATTGATGAGGCTTTTCATATTCCCAAATGGCCTAATGACCTCATCACCTTTTCTCTCTTTTTGTGATTACACTAAGACCAATAAGGGTACCAATTCAAACCTGCTAGACTTCATCTGCAGCAGAGGCGGAAACTGTAGAATATGTGCCAGAACAGACAGTTTCGAGGTTGAGGCTGATATAAGTAGACTTTCTGCTTCTGGTTTAAGGTGTAATCGGAAAGTCTTGAGGAATGATTGCAGAGTTTGGTTTAAGGTGTTCTCAGTTATCCTTGGAATTGGTCAAATTTTGAAGGGCGTTGTAGTCTCCTGAAGAGATTAACAATTGCTAGCAATTCCGAGTGTAGCTTGAATCATGCCTTCTATTGAGCTAATTCTCCAACCTATGCACATGTTATAAATTGTCAGATTATTATGAAGGAAGGATTGGACTGCTCCTGTCTCCTATCTTACCGAGAGCAAAACAAGGTTGAGCTTGGCTGGGTTAGGGAATTCTTCTTTGATGCAGGCTGTGGATAGTTTGATATGTTCCTCCTATTTCTACTATTTTTCTGAGACGGTGTTTGTCAGGTTCAGCTACTCCGATGGTAGTCTTTAGTTAGGTGTCTACTTTTAACTCCATGTAACCAAAACCTTCTATGGCCTTCAGTCTTTACAACGGATGCTTTTGTCAAAATGCTTTGCATCTTTGTTACACTAGGCTAAACTCAATATATGTCGGAAGTTCATCACCAAATACGCAACCCATCCAAACACTAGATAGAAGTGATGCATTCTACCTATTGTCCCAAACATTTGCAGAAAAGTACACAGACACACTATGACATTTAACAAAACATCTACATCAGCTTCAAACTCACCAAATCAATTATAATGGCCCCATGATACTATCATTAATTCATTATAAATATAAAAAGCTGGTTTTGCATACTGTTTCTGTTAGCAAGGACTTGAATAGATGGTAATTTGAAGATCATGAAAGTAATTTAGATAAGAAGACTTATTTTACTGTGCTATTGATATTGATCACAATGAGACAAGACAAAAATACCTAATGTAATTATGTTCATGGATCACATAATTTTCGAAAAGATGGAAAGCCTTACATCCAATCATTCAACAATAAAGATAGAGAAAACCATATAGAACCACAAATGCAGAAAGGAAAAAAGAAAAAATTTTGGCTTAGGATTAGAAATCGATCATGTCACATATATACATGACCAACAACCCACCATTGAGATTCAAATGAGAAACCCATGTTCATAGCAATCATAGATTTCAGGAATAACCAAAGGAAACGTGGTTAAGAAGCATTTAAAAGGGAACAATAAAACAAGAAAAGAACAAGAAGAAAGTCATTGATCCACACACCCAGAAGAGAATTGTTAACAGCAAATAGAGAATACCAGGATAACCAAAGCATTGAATAGAAAGAAAGAGAGATAGAGATTGCTAACCAAAATGATGTCTGAGTTTCTGGTGGATCACCAAGATAGATGTTGCCGTCTGTTGTGTGACAATTTTGAGGAGCAAGTGTTTTCTTGTTTGTTGTTAAGATTTGCATGCGCAGGCTGTCTGTATCTATTAACACGTGTTCTTTTTGGGGCTTCAAAACTTGAAATAGGTGGAAAAGTTAGAACAATTCGTAGGTTCTGCCATATCGGAGACCATCTTAGGTGCGCACCCATATCGGCACTCATGAGAACTCACCAACTGTACCAATGTGATGGACTACAAATATCGTTGCGTTGTTTATTAACTGTGTGATACAAAAAGTTTGTTGAAATTTGGATGTATAATATGGTCTGAGAAGAGAGCTTTAGATTTGTCGAATCAAATAGTGTCCAAAACTAAATTTGGAGAATGATATGGAATGGAAGGGAATGTTTAGCTATATACATGATTAGATGGTGGCCAAGTGCATGTATTTTTCTCCACTCGTATCTTATTAGATGACTTCGAATTCATATTCGAAATGAGTGAAGGTGGTATAAAATTTCCGGTCCTTGAATTGAAACATACCTGCTCAAGGTATCAAGCTCAACTGTGTGGACTGCGTTGACACCATGAAGAAATTGCAGCTTTTTCAGCAAACATCTCGGGACAATGCCAGCAGTGAAGGTGAAGCTCTACCCTTGGTGAAGGTCAAGCTCTAAACTAGTTCTAGCTTTGACAAAAACATAGAACTGCCAACCCATTCCTACTTGTAAGGATAGCTCCTAAAGCGAGAGCAATGAAAGTATAATAGAAAAAACTTCGATATGAAAAAAAAAACAAAGACACCAGTTGTCTATGCAAACAGTAACAGTTTCTATGTTATTTAGTTAAAGAACTCGAATGTACTTACAAAAGCAAACAAACTACTAGAATAGGTAATACCAATCTCCTAACAATAGAAATTCACAACTAACTCATCTGAAGTAATTATGAGAAAGCCAATTGTAATATAAAATCCATCTTCAGTAGAGTGAGTTAGATTTTGAAGCCACCATTAGATCTACATTACTTCCATTTCTTGAACTTGCCTCCAAACCCAAAGCGCTTGCCAAATTTCCCATGACCAAACCCATGTTTGCCATGCTTAAATTTCCCATGACCGTACCCATGTTTCCCATGCTTGAACTTCCCGTGACCATAGCCATGGTAACCCCCATGGTGACTCCCGTGCACAAGATGGTGAGCCCCATAAGCAGCAACTGCAGCAGCAGCACCCCCAGCTAACATACCTCCCATGTTAGGTCCATGCCCTGTTACATTATCTTGTCAGCAAAGCTTGCAATGAAGCCATGACATGTAGCATACTACTCTACTAAAAATCGTTTGGTTCTATACAGATAATAGTCATCCTTACATAGTAGAGAGATGTGATATCCAAGATACTTTTCAGATATGCTCCTTTTAAATAGCAATGATATTTGGGCGAAAATAAAAAAAATTCTGAAAGTTTAACTGATGCTGGTGATCTATCAAATCACATGGAAAGGTATAGGCAATCTAGCGCTCCAAACAACCAAAATTCACATGTTCAATGGTGAAATGCAACTATCAATGGTTCTACTTCTGAAATACTAGGCAAGTTTCAGATAGTCGATTTCCATTTTTTTGAGGGACACAAATAAAGGATAGGCGAAAACACAATCCACTGGCCATTGTAATGTATACACACCAGTGTAATCAATTAAATGACACAACCTAGGCTGAACCCAACTCACATATAAACAAGTAATAACACAAAACACTAGTTACCTGTATGATGTGCACCGGGATACCCAGATGGTGGATATCCACTATGGCTGGGATAAGCAACTGGTGGATATCCGCCAGGGGGAGGATATCCAGATGGAGGATAACCCCCATGTGGAGGATAGCCACCGTGTGGAGGATAGCCGCCACCGCCATGAGGAGGATAGCCGCCTGCAGGGGGGTATCCATATCCTTGTGGGGGATATCCATATCCTTGAGGAGGGTATGATCCTCCATGCTGTGGGTAGTGTCCGGTAGCATATCCAGCAAGATGTGAAAACAGCCCTCTGTCTTTGTCATTCTGATCGTCTTTGTTATCCATCGCAACTTCCTTCTTACTTCAACTTGAAACCACTGCCTACATCAAATTGTAATTCAAAATATCAAACAAAAGAAATCAACATAGAAAAGCCATCATCTACAAAGCAACCCTTAAATCAAATCATACTCTGCCCTCCTAATCCATCAATTCAACCAAGAACAACCCAAAATCTTGGAAAGATTCTTAAATCTGGGCAACCATGACTATCACATGTTCTTCACACAATTTCTTTAATCAAAATTGAAAACAGATAACATAAAGAAATTCTACGCAAACTTTAAATAACAAAGACTTCATCTTGAGAAAAACTAAACTACACAGAGCCCCCAAAATCTCTGTGGATCAATATATTAGTACATTCTTAGCATGCATACTCAAACAAAGAAAACCCATGTTCATCATAAAAAGCTAACATAGAAAAACTAGAACGAACAAACCCCAAAACCCACAAAAGAGTTGTCACTACAATCAAAGATCAGGTACCAGAAGCAAAAGAGAGCAAGAAGAAAATTTGGATAAAGATTTGGTCACCTAATTGATTGGAGGGTGTGCTACTACTCTTCCTCTGCTTCGCTCTGTTGTTCTCCTCGTATTTATAAGAGTCTCCCTTCTTTTTCCTTGTACTTACCGGCATTAAAAACACACGCAAACGCGTGCTCTCCGGTTTTTTTTTTTTTTGGTCGTCAAATGCGTGTGAAATTTTTCATGGTCACGTGACTCACGTCAAAGGGGTAAAAGCCCTAAAAACTAATTCAGTACAACTTCGGGCCACAATTTTTACACGCTCGAATTGTTTTTCATGCAATAGTATGTTTGTTAAATAATTTTATTATTTTTCTTTCAAAAACAAAGAAAACTTATTATTTCAGCAACTTTGTTTTTTATGATATTCGGAGTTGAAAAGGCAGCAATAATGGTTTAGAATTATCCTACCCAACTAATAAAGTAATATGGCCAAATTGGAAAATTACAAAAATAGTTTGAAGAGATAATAATAATTAATGGTATAGAATCTTATCATAGAATACCAAAAGTAAATGAACCGCGTTACTTCAACGCGTTATGTTTCATCCACCAATTCATAATTTTGTTCAACAGATTGTCACCCAAAAAAAAAAACAAAAAACAAAAAAGAAGAAGACCTCACGACAGTGGGACCTCTTTTTTCTTTCTAGTTTCCTATAAGTGTGCCACCAAAAACACTAAAGTATGGTCAAGATAGGAATAACTAATGAAAAAGAACATACAAGCATAGTAGCATTCAACAACAGACCCCCTTTCACTTTCATAGCTAGCCTTTTTGCTTGTTTGAGAAAAGTTACATATCAGTAGAGGGGAGAACAATAACACAGAAGGAAAAAGTGAAGAGTATTTACAAGGTCACATTGTAAAGTGATAGAATAGAGAATGACGAGTTACTAATAAATTTCTCTATCAATTTATAAAGACCATTATATTGACTAATACGTTTGTTCAATTATGAGGGTTGATCTAAGTAGTGAGTCGTGACGGATTTTTTCTTCTACCGTTTGGAGTGCGTAATCAAGGTCTTAAAAATTGATAATATTGGCAAAATCTAGTCGAAATTATCATTTTCTTTTGTACTTTCGAAAGTCCAAAATTATCGATCTCATGGTACCAAGACAATATCGCACAATATTTTAGAAATTTCTCAATATATCACAAAATTAATGAAATTAGCGTGAAAATCACGATATATATGTCTTAATATCACCGACAAAATTGAGATCGTAGTTAACGTGAATCAAACCCTAGACGTCCAAGGACGAACATGAACACTTTAACCAACTCTGGTAAGACACAACCAGTTAACATATGTACATTTCTTGTATATACTATATCATAAGTTTCATACATTTTGCCTCTCTTTTTTCCTGAAAGTTTATAGATTTCGATATATCTCGATATTTTCAACGAAATCTATATTTGAGACTATCAAAAGTTTCTCATTAGCCGATATTTTAGTCTTCGAGTGTAATGCACTTGCTTGTCAAATCAAATTAAAGAGTTAATCAATTTAAACCCCATTTGGAATATAGGGAATGAGGAATCAATAAACTTGTGGTCAGATCATTGGATCCGAAGCCTCAATCATTCCCCCTTGTGCAAGGAAAAAGCTTCGCTGATCGATACCAAAGTTGCCTCTCTAATCAACCAACAAAGATCATGGGATTTATTTCCTGTCCATGAAATCATCTCACCGGAGATCGAGACAAAGATCTGTTCAATTCATATTATCAACATGTTCTCCCACATAAATTGATTTGGCCTCATAACCCAAATGGTGATTATTATGTCAAGTCTGGCTACCATGTTTTAGTCTCAAGAAAAAACAATGCGTCGAGTGTGCATCTCAACCATTCAAATTTTCCCTCTTCCAAAACCTGTAAATGGTTAGCAAAAATCCATACTCTCCCCAAAATCAGAATTTTTCCATGGAAAGCTCTCCATAATATCCTAGCCTCAAAAGATGCCCTTCACAGTTTACACATCACTAGGAGTCTTTGCCCAGTCTTTAACCAATTCCCAGAAACCATTGAACATGTCCTCTGCACTTGTCCCAGCTGGGTTTCTGCTACATGGTTTGCTCATCCCTTTGGTTATCAAGTGCCATTGTAATCTCTCACCTCATTACTTCAGTGGTTAGAGCAAATTCAAACTCTGAAAGTTCACGAGGATTTCTTCACATATGTCTCTCTCTTTCTTTGGAATATGGATTAATCGTTGTAGAAGTCTCTTCAATCATACATTCCCGGATCCAATCCAGATAGCCTTAAGGGATCACACTACTGCGCGTGCACAAGAATTCCTCACTGCCCAACCATAAAAAAGTCAACATCTTGAACCCAGGTCTGATACTCCCTTTGCTTCAACCATTCCACTTCCTCAAGTCTCTGGAATCCTCCTCCCCAGAACAGTTTAAATATCAACTTTGATGCGCCATGGAACTCTGAATCAAAGCTAGGAGGTATTGCAGTCTTAGTTATAAACCACAAGGGAGCTATTATGCAGGCCACACTAGTCACTTATGCCTGTTCTCCATTAGCGGTCGAACTGATTGCAATCATTGATGACTTAACTCTTCTCAGCAATATTTCTCCAGGTCTAGTAATTTTGCTTCAGACTCAAAAATTTGATCGATACATTCAAATCAGGCATCACTCCCTCCAATTGGAAATCAAGCACTGTCAATCTCCTCAACCCGGCAAATCAGCTGGCTTTGGACCAGCAAGAAGACAAATCGTGCTACGGATCACCTCGCTGCCCTTGCCTTAAATCCTCCAAACTCTCTGGTGAACGTTTTGTTCTATGATGGTTTATCTTGTCCTCATTAGTTCTTTCCTTTATTTTGTTGTGAGACTCAGCTGTCTGTAGCTTAATTTGTTTCTCTCTGTCTCCCTTCTCATCCGTTAAAAAAAAAAAAAAAAAAAAAAAAAAAAAGCTTAGTTTTATTGTGTATTTTCAGACCCGACACCAACATCCACCGTTTGATTGTCAAGCTACCTCCGCCACCTTCACCTCTCACCCTTCCACTACTCCTAGCCAGTAGCTAGCCACAACTTGTATTCTCTTCAAATGCTACTGTGCCACCCACTATCCAAATTTCACCGAGTATCTACTATTCCTGTTAATTATAGTACTAGATGAGATTATCAGGGCCGCCACTACGCGACAGAGGAAACAACATAACTTTAGCATTACAATAAAAATTTTGGTAGATGAGGTTCACGTTCCGTTCATTCTCGGAATAAACGGAACCATACCGGTTTTGAATAGTTAAATTATGCAAAATCACATTAAAAGAAACCACCACATGAGGTTGAGTTGGTAAGAGCCTAGGTGTGAAACCCCCATATCCAGGTTTGAATTCCAGCCGACGTTAATTGAAGTTAAATCTTAAATTATTCTTGGTGGCCAAGAGGAAGGAAGCGTCAATATAAAAAAAAAATAAATCACATTAAAAGGTGTTAGTCTAGGCAACATGATGTAGAACAAATGACGCTAGAGATTGAAGAACAGATCGATCGGAACAAGTCTAAATCCGGTTTGCTCTAGATTTGGCGTTCGGTGTCCGATTGACCATTATGATACCTTTCTAGAAGCGAAACAGACCAACTAATCAAACTCGTCGTTTTACTACAATGTATGGGTTTTTAAGCCATCCGAGTCCGTTTAGGCTTCCAAAATGCGTATTTACTTGTTTTCAGTAATTACTTTTAACAGTTTGTTTTGGATTTGGTTTTCTTTTAATCCTTGGGCTTTTAGGCTTTGTTGTTAGTTGTCCTAGGGTTTGTTTGCTCCTATATAAGGAGCCTTAATCAGTTGTAGGAGGAGCTTTTTTTGATTTTAATAAAAAACATTTGAGTTTATCTCAAATTCTATGGTGGATTCCAGAATTCCTCTCGTGGATTCAAGAGATTAAGCTTGTGGATTCAAGTCGCCGTTGGTGGATTCCAATGTTTATATTTCCGCTGCATCAATTGGTAATCAGAGCGGTTCTATTCCTGTGGTTATCAATCCGTATTCATGGGTGACGAAGTTCCTGTTACTCGAGCAGAGTTCAATGCTCAGAATGAATGTCTCAATGCTCAAATGGGAGAGATTCGACAATTGTTAATTGGCTTGAACACCAACAACAACAACCTCAACCGTGGGAATCGTGGGCGGCGTCAACAACGTGTTGTGGAACGCACTGTAGAGGATGATGATTCAGATTCTGAGGAGTTGTCTGTTGCTAGTGACGACCAGATTAATCAAACTGATTACAAGATGAAGGCTGAGATTCCAACCTTTTCAGGACATCTGAAAATTGAGGATTGATTGGCTGGTTGAAGTTGACAGATTTTTCAACATGATGGATGTACAAGAATCCAAGGGAGTGAAGATGGTCGCTTTCAGGCTGAAGAGTAGTGCTGCGGGATGGTGGGATCAGCTGCAGCAGAATCGTCAGAGACTAGGAAAGAACCCGGTTCAAACTTGGCGGAGAATGCAACAGTTGTTGAGGGATAGGTTTCTTCCAGCAGATTACGAACAATTGCTCTATCGCATGTACATGGATTGTGTGCAAGGTAATAGAACGATAGATGAGTACACGGATGAGTTCTTGAGGTTGGCAGAACGCAATCAATTGGGGGAAACATAAGCGCAGAAAGTGGCAAGGTATCTGAGTGGATTGAGACCTTCGATTTAAGAGAAAATTGGTTTTCAAACTGTGTGGACCATCGTTAAGGCTCAGAATTTGGCAATGAAAGCAGAGCTATTAGAGAAAGCGAAAAAGACCTATCCCAATGTTGAGAGAGGAAGACAGAATCCTATACCTGATAAGGTTCCTAGCCCTTTCAGAGGAGGAGAAAGCAGCAGCAGAGTGATGAGAAAAGTGAGAACCCTAAACAAAACCCAAAACCCAATCCTTATGCAAAACCTACGGGAGATATCTGTTATCGTTGCAAGAAACCTGGACATCGTTCTAATGTTTGCCCTGAACGAAAGAAGGTGAATATAGTGGAGAACGAAGGGGAAGTCAAGGAAGATGAAGAAGATAGAGAAGACGATGACTACAGTGGCGCTAAGTTTGCAGTTGAAGAGGGTTTGGAACGTTTGACCTTAGTGCTGCAGAGGGTCATGTTGGCACCAAAGGAAGAAGGACAACGCCACAACATATTTCGTTCTACATGTTCTGTGAATAACAAAGTATGTCAGGTGATTGTGGACAATGGAAACTGTGAGAACTTTGTGTCATAGAAATTGATGGAGTTTTTGAAGCTCCACCAATTTCTGTGACAATGGATTGAACTCAATGAAGTTTTTGGAAACAATGGATTCAATTGAACTCTCTAGCGCCATCTGTTCTACATCAGTCTCCTCCACATGGGGTAAGGCAAGATCCCATTGTTTTGGCTTATCACCACATACACTCCTGATCATATTTCCCAAACTCCTATTTGTGACTTCAGTTTGCCCATCGGTTTAGGGGTGAGCTATAGTGCTCCTCTTCAAAGTGGTTCCAAACTGCTCCCACAATGTTAACTAAAAATGGCTCAAAAACTTCGTATCACGATCAGAGGTAATGGACTTAGGCACCCCATGTAAACAAACAACCTCCCTGAAGAACAGTTTGGCTATATTGGCAGCATCTACGGTTTTCTTGCAAGAAATAAAGGGAGACATCTTCGAAAATCTATCCACCACCACAAACACAAAATTCACCCCTCTTTGAGTTCGAGGTAACCCAACACAATCCATAGAAACATCCTGCCAAATATCATCAGGAACAGGTAAAGGCATGTAAAGACCAGTATTTTGGGACTGCCCTTTAGATACCTGACAAACATAACACTTCCTGACAATATTGTTGACGTCGCGCTTTAATTGAGGCCAATAATAACGCTCTTCCAAGCTTGCAGTTGTCTTGTCTTTCCCAAAATGACCACTTAATCCACCTCCATGTAAATCACGAATCAACTTCTCTCTTAGAGAAGATTTGCGTATGCATAACTGGTTGCCACGAAACAAATAACCTCCATGAATAAGAAAACCAGCAACTGGTTGTTTCTTGCTAACACACTGCTCCCAAACCTGCCTGAAATCATCATCTTCCGCATACAATTCTTTCAAAAAGTCAAAGCCAGTTACCTCTGTTCGTGTCAGAATTTAGACACACATCCATTACGACTTTTCAACTATGCACACGTAAGACGCGTTGAAAAGTCCAAGTATCCACGAGGGATACGTTGACTCGTCAACAATGATAAAATCCCAACATCAAGCAAAACGTTCATTTTTGAACAAGATTTCAACTTTGGCTTTCTCGACGTCCAATTGGCACTCCTCGAATGTGAGGTAGCCAAGAATTTAAGAACATCAGTATAACCTAGCTTGCCATAACCGTCACACCTTGACAGACATCTAGGGATCAACTAGGAAGACAGAAAAGGGGTCACATTTGTAAACAATACATATGCATATACATCTATCCATTATCAAGACCAAATCCCACCTAATGATACATATATCACTATTCTGTGGCTATACTCCTCGTGAATAGGGGCGAAAGATGGCATGACCAGAGAAAAGAGAAGCAAGACCTTGACACGTGTTGCCAAGCCTAACAAGCCCATGCTAGAGAACAATCAAGGTATGCAGGTATGTTAGAAGAGTATGGCGATATCACACTTAAATGTACTAACATGTAGAAAAACATTGCAGCAACAGGGAAGGAGCATGGATGCGCCAGAAAGTAAGTGCATAGACATGCCTTAGGTACAACACCCATGCTCTGGGTAAGGGGCCACAACCGCCTCCTCAAGGCCCAATAAAAAGGGAAGCATCCCTTCATTCAAGGGGGGAGACCACACTCACACTTACTCTCTCTAGAGAAATTTCTCATATTCCTAGCTATTTGTTCTAACTTTATCATCGGAGGTTAATAGGCAGGCATCACGTCGATGTCAAGGCAACCAATTGTTCATCGTGATGGGCCCTTCGTTACTCGACTCCGTTTACTTCGCTGTCCTCACCATCCAGCAGAGTAGACAAACCTCATGATCAAGAGATGAAAGCCTACTCTTAAGCATCAACTCCACTAAGCTCCCAACCGAATTTCAACGAATTCCTCTTTGACTTGTTGACGGTGAAATTCCGCATCAACAAAATGGCGCCGTCTGTGGGAACGCTAGCCACTTAGCACCGTGCTCTCACATGCTTTCCTTGATACAGTTGAAGTCCTTACTCACATCTCTTTAAAGTTTTCCTCTGTGCTTATGCTTGTGGGTGTCCTTGTCATACCAAGCATGGTGGATCACACCTCGGAGTCAGACCAAGGAGCCCGAACCAAACAAGAGCCAGACTCAGATCAACAAGCAAATTTGGAGGACAACGTTAAGGGCACCGCCCCCCGAAACCCCTCTCAAGAATGTCATCCCTTAACCTAAGAAGACCAGACGAAAGGTTCATCCTTCGAAGACTCTCAAGGGGCAACTTGGAGCTTTCTCCTGCGTCTTAGACAACATTCAAACACAAACGACGTTGATCAATCAAAAATGCGAGAGTCAAGCAATCAGCAACGAACGCTTGACAAAGCAGTTAGAGGAAGCTAATGAGGAACTTCTTGCACAGCGGGAAAGGACTCGACGCATCGAGCATCACATCACTGAGAATGACGGCCTGGATGACCTTCTGGAGTCAAAGGCTGGCGACGAGCAAACTAGCGGATCAGAAGATAAGATCTCGGAGCATGAGAGTTCGTCCTGCGACGATGACCAAAGGAAGGCAGGACCAAGAAGTCGAGAGCGTAGAGCCACTTCCAAAAAACGGCGCGAGAGGACTGCCAAGTTGTTAGGCGCCTCAAAAGAGCCCTTAACAGCGTCGTCCATGGCAAACCTAGTCAGACAAGCGGTAATAGGGGAACTAGGAGTCGTATACAGAAGAATGGACCAGATGGATTCAAGAAAGTCGTCGTACATCCCTAACCTCGGTTCAGAGGAACCCCCGCTCCCATATACAGAATCCATAATGCACGGCAAGACTTCCAAGAACACGAAGTTCCAAAAGATTGATCTTTATGACGGCTCCACCGACCCATACGATCATCTTGATAATTTCAGGTCAGCCATGGATGGAAAGGACGCAACTGAGGCAGACCGATGCAAAGCATTTCCCCAAACACTTAAGGGTTCAGCGCTCAATTGGTTCCGTCGCATCCCCGCTTGAACGATCAAAAGTTTTGGAGACATGAGAAGAGCCTTCCTCGATGAGTTCATGATAGTCTCAAACTGGGTGTATACCCTAAATGACCTAACCCAGATACGTCAACTCCCGGAAGAGGGATTACGAGACTATGTGATTCGCTTCTAAGGGGAGTATCATCGATGCGAAGGGGCAGACGAAAGGATAACATATGCTGCCCTAATGGGAGGATTTAGGTCTGGTCCATTCTTGTTCAAGATGATTGAGAATCCCCCGGGATCGTTCAAAGCGCTCATGCGCGAGGCAACAAACTACTTAAGGGTGGAAAACCTCAACTATGCTAGAGACATGAGCACAGACACCGCACCAGCCGTGGGGACAAAGAGGACCAATGAGGTTTCATTTGGCGCAAAAGCCTCGACCAACGAGTACAAGAAGCCCAAGCCATCCCACGCTCCCAAGAGTGCTGGAACAAAGCCGAAAGTGCCGCTATCGCGATATAGGAAATACACTCCACTCGCTGGCTTGAAAACAGAAATCTTCGCCGTCGTGTCCCGGGACCTACCCAAGCCCAAGAAGATCAAGCCTCCGACTAAAGGAAGAATCGATGAATCACACTATTGCCGGTATCATAGAGAATACGGGCACACCCTAAAGAAATGTGTACACTTGGCAAACGCATACCAAGCATTGATTGATAGAGGCGGCCCGAGCATACAACGTTTCATAAAAAAGGATGGAGTTCAGACCAGAAATGCTAAGCCCTTGGTGAGGAAACACGGCCTAACAACCCAAGGGCGTTCATCAATACGATCTCTAGAGGTCCAACCCTTGCCGGAGCCTCGAACAGGGCCCGCAAAGCATACGCTCGAGCGGCCAGCGCGGACATTTTTCTAGTTGATTCTAGACCCGCCAAGATGAGACGACTAATTCCGGAACCCATCACGGACGAGGACGGCGAAGGGTTGATCTACCCTCATAATGACCCGATCATTATCACAGCCTTGATGGCTGACTGCGAGGTAGCTCGCGTCCTTGTCGACGGTGGAAGCGCAGTGAACATCATTTCTGCTTCGGCATTCGCCAAGTTGGGTGTGGATGTAAGAATGTTAACAAGAGGAACCACATCCTTGATCGCTTACGGAGGTTCAAAAATTCAACCTGTCGGTCACATGCCACTGACGCTCTCATTAGGAACATGGCCTGATGTAGGAACTTGCACGACCATATTCGTAGTAAGCGACTGCTCATTAGCTTATTGTCATTGCACGACCTCATGGCAAGTCTCTTATTGTCATTTGACGTTGAAGTTTCCCACAAACAGCAGCGTGGGAAAAGTTAAGGAGATCAAGCATTGGCAAAGGCTTGTTATGCATCCGATTCCACACAAAATGCAGGCCCAGAAATGATGGACCTTTTGATGATATCATCCGAGCATGGCCAACGGAACAGCAAGGTTCTCCCTCCTTAAGAGGCCAACGAAGAAAAGAGAAAGCTAAAGCCTGAACCGGTGGAAAAACTGATCGCAATTACGCTAATAGATCACCAGCTCGAGAGAATGGTTAAAATAGGAGCCGAGCTCGATGATGAGACAAGAGAGGACATCATCAAGTGCCTAAAGAGGAATATCAATGTTTTTGCATGGTCTCACAATGACATGCGGGAATCCGACCCGAAGTCATCACACACAAGCTGAGCGTTGACCGGAGTGTCAAGCCTGTCAAGCAACGTCGGAGGCTATTTGATGCTAAAAGATATGCAGGTATTAAGGAAGAGGTAGACCGGTTATTGGAGAATGGGTCAATAAGAGAGGTAGATTACCCACAATGGGTGTCAAACGTTGTGATGGAAAAAAGCCCAACGGGAAGTGGAGAATATGCGTAGATTACACAAATCTCAACAAGGAGTGTCCAAAAGATAGTTTCCCTTTACCACGCATTGACCAACTCGTGGACTCCACCACCGGGCATAAACTCTTGAGTTTTATGGACGCCTACGCGGGATATAATCAAATCCTATTACGTGAGGAAGATCAAGAGTATACTTCTTTCGTCACCGACAAGGGATTGTATTGCTATCGTAGAATGCCATTCGGGCTAAAGAACGCTGGGGCAACGTATCAACGTCTCGTGAATCACATGTTTGCGAATCTCATCGGAAGCATCATGGAGGTCTATGTTGACGACATGCTAGTGAAGAGCACCCTCACCACCAACCACGCTGAAAATCTTGAAAAGGCGTTCAAAGTGTTGAAGGAATATGGGATGAAGCTTAATCCAAATAAATGTGTGTTCAGCATACACTCAGGAAAGTTTTTGGGATTCATGGTCAGTGAGAGAGGAATCGAAGCCAACCTAGAGAAAATCCAAGCATTGCTCGATATGAAGTCGCCAACAACAAGGAAGGATATCCAGAGCCTTACCGGAAGAGTAGCGGCCCTAAATCGTTTCATCTCAAGATCCACCGACCGATGCCTGCCATTCTTCAAAGCATTGAAGAAAGTTGGAAAAAACATAAATTGGACCGACGAGTGCGAGAAAGCTTTTATCAGTTTAAAAAGCATATGGGAAAAGCACCGGTCCTTTCCAAGCCAAAGCGGGGGAGGTGCTCTTAATCTACCTTTCAGTGTCAACAGCAACAATCAGTTGAGTGCTCATCCGCGAGGAGGAGAAGCATGAAGAAGCAATCTATTATGTCATCAAGGGATTTGCTGATGCGGAGTTCCGTTACCCGAAATTGAAAAATTGGCCCTCGCCCTCATAACTTCGGCAAGAAAGCTCAGACCCTATTTTCAAGCTCACACCATCAAAGTAATGACCAATCAACCATTGAAGCAAGTGTTGTGGAAGCCCGAGACATCGGGAAGACTGGTCAAATGGGCAGTTGAATTAGGAGAGTTCGATATCCACTATAGCCCTCGCACGGCCGTCAAAGGCCAAGCTATTGCCGATTTTATTTCAGAATTCACCCACCCACTTTTCCCAGGTAATGGAGGAAACATTGAAAACACAATTCCAACAAGAGATATGGTTCAACCGCTAAAAAGAGAGACAAGTACGCCAATAATCGATAATCAGGACCCAATGTGGACATTGTACGTTGACGGATCCTCCAACCAAGCTGGAAGTGGGGCAGGCCTAACACTTACAACTCCACAAAATGACAAGCTCAAGTACGCCCTTCGATTCAATTTCAAGGCCTCCAACAATGAAGCGGAATATGAAGCACTCATTGCTGGCCTTCGCATTGCAAAAGAGCTAGAAGCAACAAAAGTTCGGGTGCATAACGATTCCCAACTCGTGGTGAACCAAGTATTGGAGGAATACCAAGCAAAAGACCCTGTCATGGCAGCCTACTTGAGTAAGGTGAAATCCCTATTATCATGTTTCACAGCATACGACATCGTTCAGATTCCAAGAGAACAGAACGAACGGGCAGACGCTTTAGCTCAGCTAGCATCAGCCATCAATCGCAATATGGGAAAGAATACTCCAATCGAGTAGCTAAACAAGCCAAGTATCGAGGAAGAGCAAGAGACACTCCAGATCGACGACATTTCGAGTTGGATGGATCATATTTTTAACTTCCTATCTAAAGGAGAATTGCCTAACGACCCCCTTGAGGCAAGGAAGGTCAGGTATCGAGTAGGCCGCTACTTAATTGTTAACGAGACTCTTTACAAGCGAGGATACTCTGCTCCCTACCTACGATGTGTAACCCTCAATGAAGGAAGAAATGTGTTGTCAGACATCCACGAAGGAATCTGCGGAAACCACTCCGGCGCTCGATCTTTAGCTCTTAAGACTCTTAGGCAAGGATATTTTTGGCCGACCTTGAAAGAAGACTCGAAGACGATGGTTTAGACTTGTAAGCCATGTCAGAAAAATTCAACGATCCCACACCAACCAGGAGAACCCCCAACTCCGATGAGCGCATCAGTCCCTTTTTCAATTTGGGGCATTGATTTCATCGGGCCAATGCCTAAGGGCACCAACAAGGCTACCCATGCGGTGGTATGCGTGGACTACAACACCAAATACATCCATCACTACCCTCCAAACGCAAAACTTCATTTGGAAGAACATTATTTGTCGCTTCAGAGTCCCCTATGTGTTGGTAATGGATAACGGTAAGCAATTCGATTGCAACTCATTCAGAGAATTCTGCTCCAAGTTGGGAATCAAGATGTGTTCTGCGGCACCATACCATCCACAAGCCAACGGTCAAGTTGAAGCTATAAACAAGATCATCAAAAAGACCCTCAAGAAACGCATAGGCCGAGCCAAGGGGTATGGCCCGACCTACTCCCCCGTATCCTCTGGGCATACAGGACGACACCTTGCACCTCCACCAAAGAAACTCCTTTCTCGTTGGTCTACGGGTCGGAAGCGCTTCTCCCAATAGAGCTGAAAACATTTACCCATCGAGTCGACACATTCAATGTGGAGGAAAATGACCAGCAACTGTGCCTCAGCTTGGACTTGCTCGAGGAAAGAAGAGAGAATGCTCAAATATGCCGGGCGGAGTACCAACAACGGGTTACCAAGTACTACAATCAGAAGGTCAAAGGGCGAAGCTTTCAGGGGGAGACTTAGTTCTAAAAAAGGTTACCCTCGCCTCAAAGGAAAAACTTGATGGAACACTGGGAGGGACCTTACAGGGTCATAGGCATCGAGCGTCCCGGGACTTACTCGCTAGCCAACCTAGTTGGAAAAAAGCTCATTCACCCCTGGAACATCAAGAGCCTGATGATCTACCATAACAAATGAGCTACGTTGGACTTCAGCCACTATTTTTACCAGGAAAGATCCCCACTTATCACTCTTCTGCCTTTCCAGGAGAAGATTTTTATTTGCTTTCGTACCTTCCTAATTGGGTGTGTCCACCCCACATCTTTTGTTCGCATAGCGGCACACCAATGCATGTAATGCTAGTCATATCTATCCAAGTTTTAATTTCCATACATCCATGTTTGTCATTATATATTTTAGTTGTATGTTACAATTGTGTTGAGATCGGAATTTGCAACAATCGGATTAGTTTGAAAAAAACCTATCAAATCAAACAATTCGGCAAAGACTCCCGTGTTAAGCATATGACTAATCAGTTCTAGTTACGTCAGCTCATTACTGACGAACTAGTGTCGATGCCCAGACGCGGACCAAGTGAGGTACCTGTTCCACATATCCAGCTATACACAAACAAAAAATAAATAAATATGTTTGCAGGAGCACAGGGGTATAGCCATCTCAATAAATGTCCACCACATGGTTAGAGGATTAACCAATGCTAAGTCTGCTCATCACGGTATCAACACAACATTCATAGGAACAATAATTCATAAAACAATCCTTACGTAAGGACGCTAGCAAAATATACCTTATGCATATACCCGAATTATATATTGTTAGGAGTTTGCCTACCCTTTCTCCAAAAGAGCTAATCGGTCGTCCGAATTAGCAAAATTAAGGGTAACATGTTCACAAATCTAACAAAGCTAGAAGAGTCCAACATAATATAAAAAAAAAAAAAAAAAAAAGCCAACCTGGACACTTAACGGGGACGAGAGTGCTCCTAGACCCTCCATGACCTGAAAATCACTTCCGAACAAAGAAGTCCAAAACAAAACAAAGACAGAGGCAGCGCATGTGTTAAACAAGCTCGTTCTTCTCCAATTTTCCTTGAGTAAAAAAAAAACAACATGACAGAAGGAAACAAGGCTGTACCTAGAAAACGGTAGGAAGCCTAAGTGTGAGAAACACACTCTGCATGCGAATCCTTAACAAAGCTTCACCCTCGAAGTATCCAAGAAACGAAAGAAGGTAAAGAGCTCTCTTGTTTTCTCCTTCTTTCTTCTCTAGACCCAGTAGAACTAGTGTGTGTTGCCTTGAGAAAAACCAAAAGGTGAAGGAGATGAAAGACTAAAACTCTAGGAAAAAAGGTGTGCCTGTACGCTACTCAATATTGATTAAGTCGTCAGGTATTAGGGTTAGCAATTCGATACAATCACAACCTTTAGTTTGAATTAACTTAGTGTAAGATGTTAGCACGTGGCCTGTCAAAGCCACGGAACCACATCGCCAATTTGGCTTCCCCATAAGTATAGTTGAGTTAAGTCTTTTCATAAAACACAAGTTTATTAAAATAAAGGAAAGGGGATCATCACAGGCGTTAGTGGTGGTGAGTGTGGATCGTTATTGGCCATGCAACCATTTGGTATTTATCTTATAAGCACTAGTGTAGCATTAATATAGATAGTTTGAAAATCTTCCTCACATTATCATCTTTCCCATATAAATCGTTGTTAGATTTGGGTGAGAAATAGGATTTTTATTCTGATATTGTAAAGATTCGTTATTTTTAAGCTCGAATACCCCTACAGATCTACATGTCTATCTTGAACGTTGAGATTTTCTCTTAAAAACAGTTGTGGTATTAACATAATCTGTAGTGGGCATACGTTATCAGACTAAAAATATGTGTCTACCGTAATAGAAAAAAACTCTTAGGTTCTATCAGAGTCCCCTAACAAACATAATTTTTTGGTTTGATGGAGCACTGTGGGCTTGTTCGTGTCCGAATTTAGACACACTATCAATTACGACTTTTCAACTATGCACACGTAAGACGTGTTGAAAAGTCCAAGTATCCACGAGGGATACGTTGACTTGTCAACGATGATAAAACCCAACATCAAGCAAAACGTTCATTTTTGAACAAGGTTTCAACTTTGGCTTCCTCGACGTCCAATTGGCACTCCTCGAATGTGAGGTAGCCAAGAATTTAAGAACATCAGTATAACCTAGCTTTGCCATAACCGTCACACCTTGGCAGACATCCAGGGATCAGCTAGGAAGACAGAAAAGGGGTCACATTTGTAAACAATAAATATGCATATACATCTATCCATTATCAAGACCAACTCTCACCTAATGATACATATATCACTATTCTGTGGCTATACTCCTCGTGAATAGGGGCGAAAGATGGCATGACCAGAGAAAAGAGAAGCAAGACCTTGACACGTGTTGCCAAGCCTAACAAGCCCATGCTAGAGAAAAATCAAGGTATGCAGGTATGTTAGAAGAGTATGGCGATATCACACTTAAATGTACTAACATGTAGACAAACATTGCAGCAACAGGGAAGGAGCATGGATGCGCCAGATAGTAAGTGCATGGACATGCCTTAAGTACAGCACCCATGCTCTGGGTAAGGGGCCACAACCGCCTCCTCAAGGCCCTATAAAAAGGGAAGCATCCCTTCATTCAAGGGGGGAGACCACACTCACACTTACTCTCTCTAGAGAAATTTCTCATATTCCTAGCTATTTGTTCTGACTTTATCATCGGAGGTTAATAGGCAGGCATCACGCCGATGTCAAGGCAACCAATTGTTCATCGTGATGGGCCCTTCACTGCTCGACTCCGTTTACTTCGCTGTCCTCACCATCCAGCAGAGTAGACAAACCTCATGATCAAGAGATGAAGGCCCGCTCTTAAGCATCAACTCCACTAAGCTCCCAACCGGATTTCAACGAATTCCTCTTTGACTTGTTGACGGTGAAATCCCGCATCAACAACCTCTTGGGACATTGTAACCAACAAACTAGCTCGCCTACTCAACGCATCTGCTACCTTGTTAAGGGCACCAGATTTATGCTTGATCACAAAAGGGAATTTCTGCAAGAACGTCACCCATCGAAGGTGCATCTTGTTCACATGCTTTTGACTGTTCAGAAACTTCAAGGCTTGATGGTCAGTGAACAGAATAAACTCCCTCTGGATCAGATAATGTTCCCATTGCCGTAAATCTCTCACTACTGCATAAAACTCTTGATCATAGGTGCTCCACTTTTGACGAGCTTCACTCAACTTCTCGCTAAAGAAAGTCACTGCCCTATTTTCTTGGGACAAGACAGCCCCTACTCCAACACCGCTAGCATCACATTCGACCTCGAATATCTTGTCAAAGTCTGGAAGAGCCAAAACTGGTGCGGTACAAAGCTTCTCTTTGATAAGTGCAAAACTCTGCTCTTACTCTTCACCCCACTGAAACTTGCCTTTCTTCATGCATTCAGTAATTGGTGCAGTGATGGTACTGAAATCCCTCACAAATCGCCTATAGAAAGTAGCTAAGCCATGGAAGCTTCTCACCTCCGAGACTGTTCTAGGAGTTGGCCACTCTCTAATTGCGCGTACCTTCTCTTCATCAACCTGTATACCATCCTCTCCAACGACAAAACCCAGAAACAATAGCTTATTGGTGCAAAAAGTACACTTCTTCAAGTTGATGTACAACTTGTTATCCCGTAGCACCTCAAGAACTTGTCTCACATGCTCCAGGTGCTCGCTTTTCTGCTTACTATAAATAAGAATATCATCAAAATAAACAACAATCACTACAAAAAAGAATTCAGTTAGCCACTAACATTTGCCACGGCTAAGATTTGCCGTCGCCGTTAGTCCAATATTTGCAACAGTACAGCAACAGGAATCACACCGTCACTAAATTTATACCACTTTACGACGGCAATTTAACGCCGTGGCTATATTACATGCCATTTGCGACCGCAAACGTACGGCGTTGCAACCTTTATTATCAATTGCAACGGCAGCTTACCGCCGTGGCTTAAATTGAAATTATTGTACTGAGTGGGGGACTGCCGAGACTGACGAGACAACATGTGAGATAGAATCTCAACTCGACCTAGCCGTCTCTCTTCCTTATCTCTAACTCTTGGAGAGAGAAAGTAGATCTCAGTGTATCCTCCCCCTTCTCTCTGGTATTGATCTTCAATTCCTCCACCAACAGTGTATACCGGTCGCCGACGAGTTCATACCAACCTCCCACGAGTTCACCAGTGAGTTCCATTGATTCGTTATTAGGGCTGAAACTGGGTTTCTAGTTTGGGTTCTCTCTCACAATTCTACTCAAGATTCTATTGTTTTTTTTTTCTCCCCAACACAGATTGGGAATTTTGAGCTTGCTTTGGGTATCTGTTGTGTAAATACGTATATTGGAATTGATACTATTTTCGGATTCTGAAGACGAAGTAGGGGTTTATAATCAAAATTTCTACATTCATTGGTAGGGTATTGAGTTCTACATACAAGTTCATACTAATTGTGTTGTTCTTTTATTTAGAAAAAGAAAAAGGAATCAGATGCTAAAAATTAAAAAAAGGGGGTTATAGTTATGATGTAAGATTGAGTTGAGTACTACGGGATTGTAGATCCAAGTGCTGCATCAATAATGTGATTTGTTTTTTACAGAAACCCAAAGGAGATGCCATGTCAAGGTGAAGCTTGTGCTGAAGAAGAATGGGTACTATGGTGATTTCCCATTCCCAGAGGTGAGTGATTTTACATTGTTCAGTTATCTTTGTGGATACTGTAATTTCGGATCACTAAGTTGTTGTTCAATTTTTCCTCCTATTACTCTTAACAAGGCAATGGATCTATTTGGTTGCTGGAAGTTGAGCTGAATAGCCAATATAGTCTACATGGTTTGATGCGTGATAATTGATGTACCTGTTATCTTTAATTTGCAGGTTAGTCGTTGGGATTGATTTGAGCTCTAATGTTGGGGTTGTAAGAAGAAGAGGCTCTGGCTTAGTGGTGAGGGCTGGGAAGGCTGCCCTGTGTCTAACCAAGAGAAACAGGTCTCGGAAATGATATCTAATAGCTGATATTGTGTTTAGCATATTACTTGTGTTTTGCTAGCTCTTTGTATGAAGTCATTTTTATTTTTGCCTTGAATGCATTCACACACAAATTTTGACAGATAAGATATTTTGACAGACACTATCTTGTCTGCCAGATAACCGTTGAGTAAATGCTATTTCTCTAGGTTTTCCCCATATGGACACAATTTCTAACATAGTTCTTTTATAGGGTGCTAATGGAAATGGTGGATTTGCAATTAGCAAAACCTTGAGTGAATGGAGCCGGTTCCAGTGGTTTGCTAAATGAAGCAGAATTGACAGCTGCAGCTGAAGTAATAGAAACTCACATATTTAAAATTGAGTCTGAACAGGTAGCAAGTGATTAACATGAAAGCTATTTTTTCCTGTTATTAGTTTTTGTATCCTTGGATTACACTTGGTATTTGAATCACACCATCACAGATCCACACTATAGACCTTCCCTCATGTTTCACCTTCCTGAAATCTGAAGCTCTTATTATGCATACTCTGTGACTCAATAGGGAAAAAATTTCTATGTGAAGCTTGCCATATTTGAAAGTTGCATTTCTATGATTGTCAGGTTGGGAAAGTAGAGGAAAGTTGTTTGCCAAACACTTTGAATTATCCCATTGTGGAAGAGTACAATTCCAGAAATCATACTGTGAGTTTTACCTTTAAGAATCTTGTATATTTCATGTATGTGCTTGAGAAAAATTAGAGCTTAATGTGTAAATCTACATTTTATGAAAGATGTATCATCCTAATTATAAGCACCACTTCCATTTATAAGGACCTGGAAACTTTCTTCATTAATGTTCTAATCTGCAATCTTTATACTTGGACATTTTTTATCCAAAATTTCTTATTAGCCTCTATCTAAATGGAACAATTGGAGTAATTTAGTTGTGATTTTGAATACAGGTATTGGCGGAGGATCCTCAAAGTCATCTGAAGTGGAGGAATATAATTATGGAGCTTATCTTGATTAATTGGTGCAAAGCTTATCTTGAAGTAGAGGAAGAGTAGTACTTTGATCTTGTAAACTCTTGTACATAGATTAATTTATTGTGGAACATTCATGAGAAAAATCGAAATGTAACATATTCTTTTCAACATGATTAATTTCTTTTATGTACAGTTTTTGTATAGATTTATTTATTTTTAATCCATAATTATCACTGGCGACGGCAAACTAGCCGTCGTCAAAATAACATTTGCGACGGCAAAGGCTGTCACTACGTGCCATCGCCAAATAGGGTGGCGACGGCTCGTTGCCGTAGCAAAAAGCAACGGCCACACCCTTAACGACGACGGAAAAAATGCCGTCGTCACACCGTCGTCGTTGGTCTTTTATGACGGCAAGATGACTTTTGGCGACGGCGTTGTGCCGTGACCAACAAAATTAATTTTTGTAGTGAACTCTGGTTCCAATGAAAGGACGAAGAACCTGGTTCATAAGCCTCATGAAGGTGTTAGGAGCATTGGATAATCCAAAAGGCATCACCAACCACTCATATAACCCATCTTTAGTCTTGAACGCTGTTTTCCACCTCATTCCTAGGTTTGAGTCGAATCTGGTGATACCCACTCCTCAAATCTATCTTCGTGAACCACTTGGAACCATTCAACTCATCAAGCATGTCTTCTAGGCGTTGATGGCTCTACTGTCCACATCCTCCATGTTCCTCCTTTCTTAGGTACTAGCAAAACAGGAACCGCACAAGGGCTCATACTCTCCCGAATAAACCCCTTCTTTAGCAGATCTTCAATAATCTCCCTTAAAACCTCACATTCCTTAGGGCTCATCCTGTAATGTGGCAGGTTAGGTAGGCTAGCTCCTGGAATGAAGTCTATTTGATGTTGAATGTCTCTCATGGGTGGCAGCTCATTAGGAATATCATCAGCAATTAACTCCTTAAATCCTTTTAACAATTTCCAAACCTCCTCCGGAATCGCTCCTCCTTAAACCGCAGATGCTGCCAATATAGCCAAACTGTTCTTCAGGGAGGTTGTTCGTTTACATGGGGTGCCTAAGTCCATTACCTCTGATCGTGATACGAAGTTTTTGAGCCATTTTTTGTTAACATTGTGGAAACAGTTTGGAACCACTTTGAGGAGCACTACAGCTCACCCCCAAACCGACGGGCAAACTGAAGTCACAAATAGGAGTTTGGGAAATATGATCAGGAGTGTATGTGGTGATAAGCCGAAACAATGGGATCTTGCCTTACCTCATGTGGAATTTGCTTACAACAGTTCTATGCATAGTGCTATTGGTAAGTCACCATTCTCTGTGGTCTACGCTTCTGCTCCCTGGCATGTAGTTGATTTGGCCAAGCTGCCTAGAGGAGGACGAGGCATTAGTGAAGCTGCAGTTAAACTGGCTGAGAATGTTCAAACAGTGCAAGAAGAGATCAAAGCCAAGTTGGAGGTGACCAACGCCAAGTATAAGAATGTAGCTGACAAGCACAGGCGTGTGAAGGTGTTTAAGGAAGGGGATTCGGTCATGGTCTTCCTAAGGAAGGAAAGGTATCCCGTTGGCACATATAACAAGCTGAAACCCAAGAAGTATGGCCCATTCAAGGTATTGAAGAAGATTAATGATAATACTTATGTTATTGATCTACCTGTTTCTATGGGGATTTCAAACTCCTTTAATGTTGCTGATCTGCATGAGTTTCATGAGGATGATTCTTTTCCTGGTGATAATAACTCGGGGTCGAGTTCTTCTGAAGTGGAGGAGACTGATGTAGAACAGATGACGCTAGAGATTGAAGAACAGATCGATCGGAACAAGTCTAAACCCGGTTTGCTCCAGATTTGGCGTTCGGTGTTCGATTGACCATTATGATACCTTTCTGGAAAAGGAACGGGCCAACAAACCAAACTTATCACTTCACCACAACGTATGAGCTTTTTAGGCTATCCGAGTCTGTTTAGGCTTCCAAAATGCGTATTTACTTGTTTTCAGTAATTACTTTTAACTGTTTGTTTTGGATTTGATTTTCTTTTAATCCTTGGGCTTTTAGGCTTTGTTTTTAGTTGCCCTAGGGTTTGTTTGCTCCTATATAAGGAGCCTTACTCAGTTATAGGAGGAGCTTTTTTTTATTTTAATAAAAAACCTTTGAGTTTATCTCAAATTCTTTAGTGATTCGAAAAATTAAGTTTGTGGATTCAAGTCGTCGTTGGATTCCAACGTTTATATTTCCGCTACGTCACAACCACCTGTCATCAATGATTCGGACTAGAGACTCTGATCACCCTTCATCCATTGTTTGTGTTGCTCACATCAAAACCCTGCCCCATCAAGCAAGTGAAAAAAGAAAAAGGTCATTTTGCCGTGCAAAATTCGGAAATAGAAATTGCTCTCGTAGACTAGACTAGAGCTCTTCCCTGCAACTCCACCCCCACATCAACACTCCTCAAAACCTTCCCTAAAACCCAAAAACACAAACCCAAGATGGCCTCGCTGCTCCACTCACCGCCTCTCTCCTCTCGCACTCTCCTTCCTCCATGCTCCTCTCCCTCTCCCTCATTCCCAACACGCTTCGTAAGCTCTCTCTCTTTTTCTTCTTTTGTTTCAATTTCAGACTCTCACTTGGATTTTCATTTGCTTCTTGCAGAGGTGTAGTGTAGGGGAGCCTCTGAAATACGCGAATGGGAAGCCGAGCATTCCCCTCCTCCGCAGCGATGAGATGGTCCCCAATTTCCTCACCAGACATGCGCTCACTGCAGCTACCAAGGATGACACCAGGCTCCGCATATTCTCCGGTACCGCCAATCCCGCCCTTTCTCAGGTACACACACCTTTCTGCCCACTTTTCTAGTAGTTTTCAGTTGTAGTTTATCTGTTATTCTGTTATTTTGACTGCTGAGTGATAACTGTATTCATAAAATGGGGTAGGACTATTCACATAATAATGAAGAAGTTCTGTTGATTACTTGAGTTTGTCGTTTTTATGTAGCTTCGTTGTGTTACATGAAGGATTGGTGCCTACGCAATGTCCTTTGTCTGAGAATGGATCTGAATTTTTGTTGTATCTACATTGTATATAACTAGAAGATGATATCCGTTGACGTTACCTCTTTGTCTTCTGGTGTGTATATATGCTTCTATTGGGAATATTATTTCCAAGAGAAAGCTTACCATCCTGAAATACCTAGCGGCGTTTGGCAGATATTGAGATTTTCTCTCCATGGAAAATTCTTGATCATGTTCTTAGCTAGGCTACTCTATATGAGGGATGATGTTTGATGCCCTCAATTGGTTTTAAACAAAACATGTTGAACATAGGCTAAAGAAGTGATATATGTCCCAGGACATTGGAAGATTTTCTGATTCAGAGGACTTTTCCTTGGAATAATTTTCTTCCAAAGTAACAGGACCAATGTATGTGCGTATTAACCACATAAAATGCACTGTTTTGATGTGGTCTTGTGTTTTTGATAGGAAATTGCATGCTACATGGGTCTTGAACTTGGAAGGATTAAGATAAAGCGCTTTGCTGATGGAGAGATATATGTTCAGTTGCAAGAAAGTGTCAGAGGGTGTGATGTATATCTCGTGCAACCGACATGTCCTCCCGCGAATGAGAATCTAATGGAGCTTCTAATAATGATTGATGCTTGTCGAAGGGCGTCAGCCAAGAACATTACTGCTGTGATTCCATATTTTGGATATGCCAGGGCTGACAGAAAGGTAATATAATGAAACGAGCAACGAATCTGGACTTTTAGTTTTCATATTTGGTGCATTGCTTGACAATAGTTTCAGAGCTTTGGTAATGATATGATGACTGCACCAGTGTCCCCCAGTATAATTTTGACTAATAGATATTTCTGACGCAGAGTTTTTCATTACATATTATCCACAGGCCTGAATTAATTGTCATCTGACTGATAGACTGGGGGCTTAAGATCATATAACAAATTGGTGTTGGACTAGGTATTTTAATGCGTGTAACATGAAATTGGTCCCTCATTTCTCTTTTTATAATTATACTACCTTCATTCGGCCTTCTTGCCTCCTCCCTAATATGTGTGATCATATCAGTGTTGATTTGAAGTTTATGTATATCTAAGGTCCCCTCCATAAGGTGTCTCCCTTTTTTTAAGAAGTGATGGCACTTCTGGTGCCACCATGAACCATAAGGTTATCCCCTAATAAAAATAATCCTTGCTAAATTTAGCAAAGCAGAAATAGTTTACTATTTGATTAACTTATTTCTATTACGTTGTGTGATCATTTGATTACTATGGTTTTTTTAGAGTTTAAAACACTCTGTCTATTTATGAGGTGATGTTTACATGGCTAAACAGTTTTTGATTTGGCTAATATATGATGCATTTTTTTTCTCATAAAATGAGAAAAGAAAAAAAGAGAGGAGGGAATCCCTATCTATAAGTCCTCTATATGTGGATTTATCATTATAGGGGGAAACTTGAGTTGGATCCTTAAATGGAGACTTTTAGGTGCATTAAGAAACTTCTCAGCAGTAGTAAGGTTGCTGCTGAATATCATATTTACTCAAGTTTAGTCAGTGTAGTTAGTTTACATACTTGGATCTGAATTCATGAAATCTTTCACTTTCGAATCCTCAGATAGTAGCTTGTACATATGTTCAACGCGGTAAATTAAGTCATTCTAAAAAAAAGAAAAATAAAGTCTGGTCAGTATTGAATTTGAGTTACCTGATTCCAAGTTCATATTTTTGTTTTGATTATTAACTGTCATTACTCTTTGTTTCAGACTCAAGGGCGTGAATCTATTGCTGCCAAACTTGTTGCAAATTTGATCACCGAAGCTGGTGCAAATCGTGTTCTTGCGTGTGATCTTCATTCCGGTCAATCGATGGGATACTTTGATATTCCTGTGGATCATGTATATGGTCAGGTAACGGTCTTGTAGTACTTGGGGGCATTTCTATTCGTAGTCCATGGATCAGGATGTTCGACTCTTATAAGATTCTTCAGTCCTTTACTTGACAACCTGGAATGATTATGCGTGTGTGTCCTTCAAAGAGATATTTCTTATACTATTAAAAAAATTGTATTTAGAATAATCCTTTTTTTTTTTTTTTCCGGAAACTACTGCTAGAATGTATGGATGGCATTGTAAGTGTGTTAGTGTGTGCATCTCCTGCTTCAATGTAATTCACCTTCGTAAAGTAAGATTGGTTTTGTGTACGGGTCTATCCACTCACTCCTCTGCTGGATGGTGAAGGCACTTTAAATGATTGTGGAGAAGAGCAAAGTGCTTTTATATAGGCTTATGCTTGCGCCTAGTAATCCCAAATACAAGATTTTAAAACCTCAAATGTAAGCCTTAAGGCGATTGTACATCCTAAAATAATAAGCACTGTGTAAGAAACACAAATTTGTCAACATACAAGGAATAAAACTGCAGTATGACCAAAGTTTATTGACTATAGATGGTATATTAGTTGTGGAACTTAGCTTTCCTTGGTCTAGTCAGTGCCTCTGTCTGGGGTAAAATATATGCTGGTCCTAGTGAGTATTGTGTCTTTCCCAGTATAGAAATTTTTATAAGAAGTTTGTCTTGTTCTTGTTTAAATAGGCTTTTTGCCTCCACTACTGGTGACTTTATTTAAAGATGTAGCAAATAATAAAAGTCTACTATCTTCATATAATAAATATGACCAAAGTTCCGTTTTGATTTGTAATGATTCTTACTTTTCATCATGTTCAATCAGCCTGTGATACTTGATTACCTCGCCAGCAAGACTATCTGTTCTGATGATTTGGTAGTGGTCTCACCAGATGTTGGGGGTGTTGCTCGAGCCCGTGCTTTTGCAAAAAAGTTATCTGATGCTCCTTTGGCAATTGTTGATAAAAGGCGTCATGGGCACAATGTGGCAGAGGTATGAACTACTTTACATGAGGCTTACGTTCGTTCCAGAGTTAAATTATGAATCTCATGATCTCATAATATCACGAAGTATTAAATGAGAGAAATAATTCTGAAATCTGATAATGTGGTCACAATTCTATATAAAGCTTGATAAACCGGTGATGTGTAATGACCACATAAATTTCATGTTTTGTTGCACAAAAAGGAACTTACAATAAAACAGTTCAAACTTTATTATTATGGGTGACTCCAAGATAAGATGCTAGATTGCAGTGAAGCTTTAAACATTTCGTGATAACTCATCAATATTGTAGGGGTATTTTTGCTATTCTGTTCTCTGGTTCCTGTATAGTGAAATTTTATTATTTTTACCTTTGCAAAATATTCCAACTCATTAAATAATCCTTTGTCCCTTCATCACTCCTTCCATGCAATTCATATTATTCTTTAACCTCCTAATCACGCTACTTGAAAATCTATGTAAAGAAATGAATGAAGATAGATGCTACTAGTACCCATTGTAGGAATGGAAGTTTTCCCTTTAAAAAAACATCCATTTGTCACCTGACTATCCTCTTGCTCTCTTCTTGAAGCAGTTCTCAAATAATAAATCAACACAGACTACTAAATGGCCCTAGTCTATGAGGGCACTCGCTTAGCAGTAGTATGTGTGACGCAGGAGTTGGGACAAATTCTCAAAATCAATCTCGAAATCTATTAATAGGTCTGAAAACATAAAAGGTTGTTTGTTAAGGCTATATGAAATCATGAATGCAGCTAATGGTTTGGTTCTGCGTCTTGTGAGAAAATTTCTCTTGATTTTCACAATGGCACGCTTATGTAACTCTGCTTTTTTCATTTTTTTATTTTTTGTTTTGCTTTTGTCATCTTCTATAAAATATGTTTTAAGTTGTAATGTTTTAGTCAAATATATCTTTCAATTCATCAGTTCATTGTCGAATTTCTTTATATTTCAGGTGATGAATTTGATAGGTGACGTGAAGGGAAAAGTAGCCGTCATGGTTGATGACATGATTGATACAGCTGGTTAGTTTGTACATACTATAATTTGTTGTATAAAATAGAACATAATAGTACATTTGTTTTATTGTTATAGATAAAATATAAACAGTAGATATCATCTTGAGCATGCATGTAATTGTAAACCATAATCTACATAGTTAGATGAGAGAGGTGATAGGAAATTCATTGTTAGGGTAGTAAATTGTAAATGGCCATGCTCAAAAGATCTGTCATATCTTTTGTTGAAGAAAAGAAGAAGACTACTACAAGTGTTAAAACCATTGTAGGTGTCTTTAACATGGACATTTTCTATGTACTTGGAGAATTGATGGGTGTAATTGATTTTAAATTTTTCGACTTTCAACTGTAAATCATGATTGGTATTATCTTCCTTTTTGTTGGAGATATTTTATACAAGTGCATTGCCTTTAAAGGGCATTGTGGTGGCATGGGGCAGTGGGTTATTCTTCATTTGCTAGTCATATAGGTGGGTTTAACTTGTCTTGTGTGCATAATCCCACTCCAGGAAATTATCTGACAGTCTGAAAATCAGATGGCAAGAGCTGTTGTAACTGTTGTGAGCAGTCAAATTTCATTATACAAATGACCTTAACATTCCATGCAAACTTGTTCAATTTATGTTTTGCAAGTTTTGCAACCTCTCCTTTGCACATTTTGTAACCATTTTCGCTGACATATCACTATTGCTTATCATGGTTATAAAATTTATTGATGTTCTTATGATCATTCTTGTTCTTTATTAGTCTGTGCAGCTATATTTTTGGTTGTTTTTCTTGCAATAAACATTAATGTTTGGCTGGTGGGTTATAGGGACTATTTCTAAAGGTGCAGAATTACTACATCAAGAGGGGGCCAGGGAAGTCTATGCGTGCAGTACACATGCTGTTTTTAGGTATGTGGTATTTTTGTAGTGCTTGAATGCCACTTTCATCTTTTGGTATGACATATATAGAATGTCGATTTAGCAGTCTGATCATTTATGGTTTCCACCAGTATCAACAATCGGTACTTTTGTTCTTGTTTTTTTCTTTGTTGTTGTTGATTTTGTTTGATTCATATTGAATTGATCTTGAGAGGGTCTCCCTTAATTGTAAAAGTGTAGCCTGCTCATAAGTGGGTGGTTCCAGGTTCGGATAGCAGTAGCCATCTTGTTCAAATTAGAGATGTATATGTATATCTCATCTCGATTGCCCAACAACTGATCCCACATAGTTTGGAGTGGGATCTTCCGTGGTTTAGAGTTATATTAGAAACTTGGAATGCCACTGTGGATGCATTGGAATTCTTTGACAGCTGAGATTTAAAATAATGTTTTGGTGAAGACTACTCGTGGCATCTTGCTGAAGGAATTTATAGTTTTCTTCTAAAAAAAGAGGAATTTATAGTTCAGTTTCTAGCTCATTGAAGATTACAGTTGTAGTTGTAGTTCAACCTGGGCTCAATAGTCGGGGTTCAGTATGTATCTTGGTGGTTATGGGCATACTCTCAGGATTTAAGATGCCCAAGGGGGACAAACTACAAACGATGCTCTCAAAAGTATTAAATTACTGCGGAGGGGAAAATTGAGCCCAATCTCACAATAAAGGCCCTTTCAGCATCTATAATTGGCTGATTCCAGCCTAAAACTGCTTAACATATTCCCAATTGATTCTAGTTTGGTCTGACAAATAATAGGACTATCTATGTCAGGGCATTTTATGTACTTGCTCTTCTCTTTTATATTTTCAAAATCCATATCATGCTATTTTTCGTACTTTATAACATTACTTCATACCTACAACCTACCTTTTGTTTTAAACCTACCAAATTACAAATTCTTGCATTGCTGCTGGGATATAGAAAAATCTGTTCTCTAGATATGATTCAGAGAAGCATACTCTCCCCGTTTGGCATTTTATGTAAAGAGGTGGTTAGTGTTGCCTTTGCACTAAAGTAGGGAGCTGAGGTTGAAGTATATAGTGGTGTACTGTTTTTGAAAATTGATTTCTTCAGAATATTAGGGAAATCCATTTTCTGTTTCTAATTCTGATTAGTGGGCTATTCTCATTTAGGGATTTTATTTGGTGTATTTGGGACTAAGCTGTAACCGTAAGATTTGCTTTGAGAGGATGCCTCTGCAAATCTTTACATATAAAAGTTAATAAATTCTGTCTTTCTTAGGTATGCAATTTCATATTTTGTGCATTGTTTTTTCATTTCACATCTTGGAATAGGTTGCATGTACTAGGACCCATGGAAGTAGACCGAGTAGTGTGGCTTTGGCTGAAAAACTTTCTCGTTTTGTTTGCATAGGATATTTTGGGGTATTTGGAGCAGGGATATACTGTTTGCAATTGTGCAGTGTGGAACTGTGAATCTCTATATGGTCTGTTGTAAAGAAATTTGATGATAGGGTTGAGAAGATAAATTTGGTTGCCATAGAATAAGCCTAACTTCTCAATGGTGGGTACTTTATCAATGTTTCCTTTAGTGTAATTTATATGGTTTTTTTAGGGGTTTGAGTTGATGGTAACTTGTTACTTCTGGGGTAAGTTAGTTGGTTCTGCTTGGGTAGATTCCTGTATAGTATCCATCTTTCTTTTAGGGTCACTTGTGATCACTAATCAGCCGAACTCTTACCAGATTATTTGCTTCAAGTGATCATTTCAATAGTCATCAATTTTTTCCTTGCCCTTGCTAAGTTCTGGTCAATACTTGCTCTGATGGAGGTCTGAAGTGACCATTCAATTTCTTTTGTTAGAATGGAGTTTATGTCCACACTAAACATGCCTATAGTAATTTGTAACTCTTTTTGTAGTAGTAAAAAAGAATCAATAGAACTATCCCAACTGCATCTATAATATGAATGCAGTTTTGATATCATACAGTCAATTTTAGGTGACTGACATCTCATGGAAAGGAATAAGTTTATAGGTAAACCCTTTATTTGGTGATTACCTCTTTGTTGAGTTATTACGACACTTTGGCCCAAAAAGAAAATCTTATTATGACTTTTTTATTTCTTTTGTAGCCATAACAGTTTGCATTTGGATACCAGCATCACTTTTTCTGAATTTTTTGGACTATAACAGTGAATGTGTTTCCTTATTATCTAGATGAATATTTAATTTGATATTTTCCTTTTACAGTCCTCCTGCTATAGAGAGGCTGTCAAGCGGTTTGTTCCAAGAGGTGATCATAACAAATACTATTCCAGTATCTGAGCAGAACTATTTTCCCCAGCTAACTGTCCTGTCAGTTGCAAATCTTCTGGAGAGACCATATGGCGTGTACATGATGACTGTTCTGTGAGTAGCATATTTCAGTAAAATTGGCTTCCTATGATTAGGGATGAAACTAGTTAATTCTACCCTGTTATATATCAAACAAATTCAATTCATTAATTCATTCAATTGTATATGGTTGGCCTTTATAAAGCCTTATCCTCCATTCAACTGGTGAAATGGATCCTGTTGAAATAGAATCACCTATATGAAGCCACCTCCATATTTAGTGTATATCTCATCTTTTTCTTCTTCTCTTCCTTTTCACCCCCCTCTCTTTTTCAATTCCAAATTCACAACCATTCCATTGTAGCTCTACACTTTGGAAGATGGGACATTTTACAGCTTTTGTTATTTCCTAAAGAAAACAAGCGCTGAGTTTATTCATTTTGTATTTGTCAGGGTGGCTTTGAACCCTATTCCACCTTGGGCATTGATTGATCAATTCATGTTCGCCATCTCCCCTCCAGCTTCCGTTACTGTTGCAGAGCTACCTTCCCAGCGCATGTTTGTTAATAGCAAAACTAATTTTTTCATCGAGGAACAGCACAGCTTCATTGTTTGTTTGATGTTGGGTGTTTTTTCCCCCCAAAACTGTGCACAATCTAAATTTGATGTGGTCAAAGGTAATTGGTGTACTATAGTGTATCATAAACAGCACAGTTGGTATTCTGATTTTCCAATTTCCCTAGTATACTACTGTTTGGTTTTTGCACCATCACTATTCTTGAAACAAAGCAATGTATTCATTCGTAAGAGAGTATCAAGTACCTAACCAATGGATTCATTAATTGAAAAAATCTACCATTTTCGGTATCATTTCAGTAATTGGTACTATATCAACTCTAAAGCATCGACTAGTTTTGAATACAAATTTCGATAAACCGCACTGGCATAAGTTAATTCACTAAAAGCAAGTACAAGGGTACAAATTTCTACTACAAATCTGCACAATCTAGTCTGAGCTCAGCAGATTAGCTTGCACTATTTAAACAACTTCACTTGTAAAGTTGAGCTGATTAGTGTATGTATATATACATTTTTTTTTTTACGACAACAAACAACAATTCCCAATCAGTGGTATACGCTTACCTAGTCATAGCACAACTGTGAACATGGTGTACAAATGACTTATTTTTGTTCTGTGTGGTGACTAAACATCGAACTCTATACTAGCAAACCCAATTTTATTCTTCTATCCTTGTTCGTGTGATTTACATATGCATGATCTCAAGAAGATGGAGTAGTCTCTTTCTATTTTCTTACTTCACCGCCTGGTATTTGACTCGGAGAGACAGAGAGTCAACTTTAAGATGACCTGTCACCAGTTACGACCGGTTGTAAATAAACATTCAATAAGCATCCAAATTTAGCCACATAGCCAAAAATTTATCCAAAACACCACCCCTCATGGTTGACAAGTGACTCCACCTTAAACATTTTTGAAAAAAAAAAAAAAAGGGTTTGTTTTTGGGTCAGCTCATGGTACCGAGGTCAGACTGCATGTCTCTGGGAAATGGGTTTCGTCACTTCCCTTCTTCTCAAACTTGTCAAAAGAGACAAGACGTCAGAGGGCGCCGTGTTCGACCAGTCTGATGCCTAAATCAGTAATATTTTGACGTGGCAAAAAGGAAAGAAAGTGGAAAATAAAGTAGAAATGTGGACTTACCTGATTTGGAGGGGCTTTCCCTTCCTTGTTTTCGATGTGGGAGCCATGCTCCTTTTTTGTAATGACTTGTTCTTTGGTCTTCCTTTTTTCTTTAATAAAATAGACAACGTTCGAATATAAGGGCGTCCAACGTATGTTCTAGAACGGATACAGGCCAAGCAAGAACATGCCTATAGCTAACAAGATGATGAGCTATGCTACTAAGAGACAATATCAACCAAATAGATGTTACATGACTCGAAACAGTAAGCCAAATATATTCTCTAAGGACCTCAATTGGTTTACGAAAATACTAGAAAATTGGAAAGATTCTGTCACACATATAACAGCTGCAAGGTCTTCAAAAGTCCAAAACGATAGGATAACACACCTTCTTAGAACCAAGATCCATTGACCTAGGGCCAATCTACTCTCCTTTACCGGGGGATTTTCTCGGAGGTTATACTCCGGCTGGCGGAGGCATGGATAGACCTTAGATCCATGGCTAAGTAGGTGCGTGATGCCCCCAAACCTAGAACCATAGTCCAGCAACAATCAAAACCAATTAGACCTAGATTTGGGCCTGGACAGAGCCCAATGATTGATCTGCCAAATGTGATATGAACACCCACTCGGAAAGATCCAGGCCGTCGTCGTCACCCACGCCGTTGCTTCAGTCGTCGTCTTTCGCATCCATCCTAGCCACTTGAACCGACTCCTTTGAATTAGAAATCCAAAATTCAATCTCCAAACCTCCCAGGCCACAAACACTAGCCAAATCCAAGATTCCGGCTTCGACATAAACCACCAAAACCAAACCCAGTTTCCGCCTTGCACAATAGCTGTTACCAACCAAGTGCCGCCATCGAAAACCGGCCACCCTCTAGAGGAAAGAAGAGTCATCTCAAATCCAGCCTAGACTCTCCATGTGTGCGGAAAGCAAAACCAAGAAGTCAGCCTTGCCAAATACCACGCAACCCCTTCCCCAAAGCAAGGAGTGTCGTGAGAGGCTTCTTAGCCTAATTGGCGAGGCAAAACAATAGGTGGAGGGAATTGAGTCCTCCTTGGGAGCCGCACCAAGATGACGACGCTAGGATTTTGAGAGAGAGAAAACGCTCTCTTGACATACTTTTTTTTTTTATGCACTTACTATTCTAGCTAGCCGGTATCAAAAGATTCTTTGCTTTTGCTTTTGCTTTTGCTTTTGCTTTTGCTTTTATTTCTTTTATTAAGGAATATTTGTGATATTACTTCATTATAAACGAGTCATGAGTGACCCAGCATGAAGCCTATTCTGGGCTTCCTAGCGAACAAGGTCAAAGCTCACTAGTCTTAATTTAAGGCTTCTTATATTACATGCAAAAGACATGTTTTGCAGCGAAAAATGAAATCATGTGATATTCACGAAGTTGAAAGAAGTGAGCCAACACTGAATGAACTCAAAGCCCTTGCTAGAGATTTTGTAGATCAACAATCTTATAAGATAATTGTCATAGAACTCGAAAACTCATTTAACATTTGTTGTTTTGAAATTGTTTGTTTATTTAGTCAAATATTCTTAACCTGATTTATTTGTTTTTGGTTTTTAAAATCAAGCATATTGTCAGCTGAAGGTTGAGCCAAAGCACTATCGATTTTACTAACTAAAGCCACATATTTAAAGATTAACCGACACTCTTCATTTACAATGTTAGGGATTTCAGAGCTGACCTCATAACTGTGTTAAGAGTTTAGGTCAGTTAACTACCTACTGGCAAGGTCTAAAAGTCGATTTGTGTGAGGTGGTTTCTTTATACTTCTTAATTTGTTGTATATTTATTGTTTTTTTTGGCCAATAATCTTCCCTCTCTTTAGCTTATATCATCTCTTACTCCAACTTTAAGTAATTTGCAACACGAAGATCTTACCAGATTATCAAGCTCCTATCACCGAAAGGAATTGACATGTGATCAGAATCCGGCAGCATGTGATCCGGCAACCCGTGAAACATTTGAATATGTTGTGTTATACGGATCTTGGCAAAAGATATGTCAAGGAGCTGATTTCCACATCAAAACTGAACATAGCTTTAATGGAAAATTCTTGAAAATGTTAATGCATGCCATGTCATACATCAACTTTATCCTAAATTTGAAATGAATCCTAGTAATATTAATCTTCAAAGTTGTAACATGAGTCCTTAAAGTTGTAAAACTTTTTAGTTTGCATAGATAGTTTGCTGCTAATAGGTCTTGTAAAAATAAAACAAAACAATCATGAGATCTTTCTTGTTTATATTTTAAATCATCATCTTCACTTATACTTGAAATTAAAACAGATTCTCATAACAAAGCTAAATGACCAAAATAATTAATGAAAACGCGCGTAGTCTATATTTAATAGCTTGTTGAAGACCATTCCAAAATTACAGAATTGTAAATGAGATCAATACTCCATAAACCATATAGAACATCTTTATGTAATAGACTTTGATTAAAACTTAAGTTCAACAATCACTATAGTCCAATCGTATAAGAAGATCACACATAAAAGTAGAGAAAACATCACAACCAATCACTCTAAAGACACACCAAATTAGAACTCAAGCTATAAAGAAAGATTTGTTTTCCCTGCCTTAAATCCCATGAAATCAGTTGCCCAAAATCTTCAAGAATAATCAAACAATACATGCACCCAATCTACCACAACAACCAAGTCACCATAAAAAAATAATAACAATTTGGAATTGGTTAATCGAGATCAAACAGAGTTATGAACGAATAGAAATTTCAACTTACATGAATACACTTGGATTAGCAGAATAAAACTAATTCTAGTGAGAAAGAAGAAGAAATAATGTTGTTATCATCAAGGGAGACTAATGGTTGATTTTCTTCTATGATTAAGTTTGTATCTCTCTCTGTCAAGCACAACCTAAGGAAAAGTTTGAGTTTTGTTGTTTCTGGGACAAGATGGATTTCACGTCTGATCAAGACACAACTAAAAAGTTTTAAGGGGGACGACTGTAATATCTTACATACATGAAGGAAATGATTAACAGATACACAGTAACTGACAAGATATGTGCAACAACGACATGTAACGTTGCATTATGTGAGGAGGAGATGTTAGAGTTAGCACGGATAGAAGCTTAAAATTCAGAAAATTATATAAAATGACTACAAAGCTTAAGAAACACAAACATGAGTATCTGAGAGACAAGATCAAGGAGAGCCAGAGAAATAAATTACCTTATATTGAGTTAATTGATATTATTGATATTAATGCATATGAAAGTGGCGATATAGTGACGTCTGAGACGGGAGCAAAAGCTGCTGACAGACAATTGGTCACACTGTTGGCACAAAGTTTTCTTGAAACACCTCTTGATGTGCTTTCTTACTTGAAGCGAAGTGTTGTAGTATCCGGTAAATAATTCATATACTAGAGGTTTCATTTAATGGACAACTTTATCTCCTAATGGTCTAATCATTGAAGAGGAAAACTATCACATGATCAAACACTTAGCTGACAACCATCAACAATTTATTAACAAATTGAATACCAAATTGTTGTGTATCATAAGACAATTCGCATATGTAGTAGAGAATGATGAGATGTTGACCAAACTCATTGAAAAGCAAGTTTGTGGTGTTTTCAAGGTGTTGCTGCTTGGAGTTCATGCGGATTTGATTGTTAGATGTCTGAATTTTCTTGATGAGACAACAACTAACCAGGCTTTTAATTGCCTCATAAGAGGACAACTTGTGCTGGTGAAGTTGAATTTAGGTGTTTACAAAGTTGAAATTAGAAAGTTGACTGGAAGTCCAAAACGAATTCATAGTTCTTGCTAGGTCATTTGTATGAGAGTTTGTATGAAACTCGGATAAGGTATTTGTTGTGTTTAGAGATGTTTGTTTTTTGATCAAGATTTGAAAAATTGTTGTATTCTTTAAAAAATTTGTCCTCGAAATTTCAAAGCTAATTTAGAATGATGAAAACAAAAGGAAAGAATGACATGTCTTCTTCTTATGTATTTTTGGATTCGTTTAATTCCAATAACCTTTTCTCTTCAGGTTATTGAGATTAAACGAATCAAATAACAATCAACGTGATTGAGAAGAAGATCCAGAAAGCTGGCAAGGAGACCATAGTTGTTGCTGATACAGCTGATGATAGCTTTCCTTTATGGAGTATGATCTTTGAGATTTTTGTTTTGCCTCTGCCTATATGGTTTGTGCTTTTCATTTTTTGGGCCGTTTATGTGTTTGCTGCTTATCTTAGTGGGTGTTTTATTGGCTTATAATTATGTCATATAATTATGATTCTAATTAGCTTAATATAGACCAATCAACCGTCTTCAAAACTCTGGAGCTAGATAGATTCACTCCTTGTATGCACTTCTTTTGGTTTTGTTATCCACGACATGTGCTATATCCAGTATTGAGAGGTTCTAGTTGATGACATCGTAATCCACATTGTTACTTTCATAGTTTAAAAAAAAAACGTGTCTTTTTCTAGAGGAAAATTTTAGTATGAGTTAATACATAGCATGCATCAAGTTTTTTAAATATTTTTTATCGTTGGATATAATAAAACCATGAATATATCTAACGGCCCAAATTATTCAAAATTGGTAACTTGTTTATGCGGTAGCAAGTAAAAAAATTTCTTTTTTTTTTCAAAATTGAAACTTATATATGGAATAAATAATAAAACAAAACACAATGCAGGAAAACCCTCAAGTATAACGAAGAACTAAAGAAGACGACATTCTGTAAATGTTCTGTTTCGTTCCTAGCTCGATTTGCACCATGCATCAACACAGTTCAGTTCATTTAGTAAACCTAGTTGTATAGTGATTCAATATCTGCTAAACCCGGCCACCTGGAGAGATTCTTCACCTCGAAGAGATTGTGCATCACTATCTTCTTCCAAACTCACCTCGAGGGATTATTTAACACTAAGGACCTTGAGGAGACACTACCAGAAGAAAGGCTTTAGCCGACGAAAATAAAAAAACCAGGCCGACGAATTATTTTTTCGTCGGCTAAAGTCCATTTTAGCCGACGAAATTTTTCTTCGTCTGCTAATTTAAAATTTTCGTCGGTTATGGTCAACTTTAGCCGACGAAATTTTAATTTTGTCGTCTGAATAATTTTTTTCGTCGGCTATAGTCTGTGAACTTTAGCCGACGAAATTTTTAAAAGTTTAGCCGACGAAAAATATAATTTCGTCGGCTAAAGTGCCTTATATTTACAGATCTGGACAACAACTCATCTGGAAAAAAAAAACTATACGTAGAACCTTCAAACGCAAAAAAGTCGTAAAATAAAATATGACTAGAATGGTGAAATACGTCTACGGTTGAAAAATCACGGTATTCTGGTAAAGTCTCGGTGCCGATAGTTGCGGTCAATGCAATTTACCCTTATTATTCACTATGCTGCAGATTTGGCGTTTGGTGTCCGATTGACTATTGTTTTCCGGAAGCGGAATGGCCTTACGAGTCAAACTCATTGCGACTGCCATGACATATGGGCCTTTTTGGCCATCCGAGTCTGTTTAGGGCTTCAAAATGTAGTTTTCTTATTTCCGATTAGAGTTGACCGTTTCGATCGAGCCCTTAACGTTGTCGAATCCAGTTGAATTTTTTACCATAGACATCTTTCGTCACAATTATCATATCTGAGGGTCGAATTTTGGTTTGTAAATTTTAGTCATCGGAATCACAACGTGTCTTACTATTTACCGTTATTATTTCCTATGGGGAGCCCTATCGTCGGAAGGTAAATGTCTCAAATTTTTATATGGGCAGTTGCGTCTCATCTACGTGAGAGTTTTTCGTGTGGAAGGTTTGACCAAACTACGTAATATAGAGGGAGATATGAGCGTTTTCGTGTGATAAGTGACGATGGAATATGGTTGACCGTTTCGATCAAGCCCTTAACGTTGTCGGATCTAGTTGAATTTTTTACCATAAACATCTTTCGTCATAATGATCATATCTGATGGTGGAATTTTGGTTTTTGAATTTTAGTCCTCGGAATCACAACGTGTCTAGTAATATTATATAACTTGTTTAGTAGGTTATACAACTTTGTGAACCAACTCTACATAGGAAGCAAAATTATCAAAAATCTCGTGAAATAAGATGTGTTCATAATGGTGAAATACGGCTATGGTTCAAAAATCACGTAAATCGGGTAAAGTCTTGGTGCCGATAGTAGCGGTCAACCCTATTTACCGTTATTATTCCCTATGGGGAGACCTATTGTCGGAAGGTAAATGTCTCAAAAATTTTATATAGGCGGTTGCGTCTCATCTACATGAAAGTTTTTCGTGTGGAAGGTTTGACCAAACTACGTAATATAGAGGGAGATATGAGCGTTTTCGTGAATTTATAGACTTTAGCCGATGAGATGTTAAAAAAGTCGTCGGCTAAGGTCAAAAAATTTTGGGCGGTAAACCAAATGTGGAGAAAAATTTTCAAAGGACTTTAGCCGACAAAAATATATGAAAAGTCGTCAGCTAAAGTCGAAAATTTTTCAAAATTTTCAACCAAAATTTTCAAAAGAGTTTAGCCGACGAAAATAAAGAATTTCGTCGGCTAAAGTTCTTTATATAGGAGTTTTACCGAACGTGGATGGTAAGAAGTCTATTTGGCCTGCCAGATTTTCTTCTTGGCCTAGCTCCGCCGTCAAGCCACCGGAGACCGCCACACTTGTCCCAAAAGTTTCGCCGTCGTCTCTACTTTATTACTAGACATGTGGTGCATCGAGTGGCGCCGCTGTGAGGGATAAATCGAGCTCCAAAACTCTGCCGGTTCGAATTCGGTGTCGATCGAATTTCTCCTTCCTCAGGTCACCATTTGGTGAGTTATATATATATATATATGGATAAGTTGAGTTTGATTAGTACTACATTCCCCTAGAATTTGGTAGCTCGATTCGGTGTGTGTGAGGAGAATCGAAGATTTGATGTTTTTAGGGTTTAAAATTGAGGATTTTTATATTTTGATTCAATTGACCTGTTTAGGCTTAGAATTGGGCTTCGACTTCTTCTAGAAAGTTGTTCGAAATGTTGAGAGGAAGATTCTGTCAAATTTTGATGGTGATTGAAGGTGGCCAAAAGTTTCTGCAGTTTTTTTTTTTTTCAAAAACCAGCAACTTTAGCCGACGATATTTAAATACTATATTCGTCGGCTGTAGTATTTTTTAATTATTTTTATAAGGTTTAGCCGACGAAATAGACTATATTTCGTCGGCTATAATTATTTTCTTTAATTTTTTATAAGGTTTAGCCACGAGATAGACTATATTTCGTCGGATATAGTTATTTTTTAATTTTTTACAAGGTTTAGCCGACAAAATAGACTATATTTCGTCGGCTATAGTTATTTTTTTAATTTTTTATAAGGTTTAGCCGTCGGTTATAGTTATTTTTTAAATTTTTTATAAGGTTTAGCCGACGAAATATCTTAATTGTTTCGTCGGCTAAAGTCTGGGAAAAAACCGACGACATTTTTTTTCGTCGGCTAAACTGTGGGACTATAGCCGACGATGGCTTCTTTTTTCGTCGGCTAAAGTCATCGCCGACGAAATTTTCCCGACGAAACCATAGCCGACGAAGGATCGTCAGCTAAGATCTTAGCCGACGAATTAAGTTAACAGGCCGACGAAATTTTTTCATCGGCTAAAGTGCTTGTCCTGGTAGTGAGATTGCATCTCCCCCTTAACAAGATCCATCTTGAGCGATACTTATTCACCTGCTTAATTGTATAATTTTTTTTAGTTCAAATCCGACTAAATTAAGCAAAATGTGTTCAAACACAGTACAAATTTATAAATAGGTTCGACTAAACTAATTGATGTTGATTACTTGATTAGAAATACGAAAACAAGGAAATTTCGGCCGAGATTAATGACGACGACAACTACTTGGATCTCTATCTCATCTTTCGGGGCTTCCTCTTCAACCTCCTCATTCTCTTCTTCTTCCACTTAGCCCTCATGGTGTGGCTGAAATGAAATTGGCTATCAAAACCCTAGATGTGCAGAGAAGGCTGCGAAGAATGAGAGGAAGTGATAGCGGCTTTGAGAATTTTTTTTTTAAATAAAGTCCAAAATAATTGATTTTAATTAAAGGGGAAAAAGGTCTTCAAATTTCAAGTTACAAGTTTAGAGAACATGTATACCAATAAAATAATGAATATGTTGTTATACAAGTGAAATGCTAATAATATGAGTAAATTGTTGTTGAGACCTTTATGGTGTAATGAAGATCTTTATATTGTAATTACTGTCTTTTATGAAGTTTTTAGTTATGTGACAACGTTTTTACATAGTTTATCGACAATTGAGGTGAAAAATAGTAATCAAGGTCAATTTCATGGTAGTTCTTTGTATGAGAACCATTTGATTCATAAGTCGACGAATTGTTGAAAAAGTAGTAATCAAGTTTGTATTTGTAGTAATATTTGTAATTACAAGACTATTTTACCAATCTGACAACAAATTGTTGTAATAGTGGTAAAATTGATGTACATATGGTAAATAAGTTGTTTGTGTAATAAAGTCCTTTATCTAGTAATTAATACCTTACTTTATGTAAATTTTGTTGTGATTAAGATAATTACTTATAATACAACGTGTTTTACTATAAATTACAACACCTAAGGTATAACTGGTAAATATAATCGTATTCTTGATAATACTTATAATACGATCATTTTTATGAAAATAACGATAATTTTATCTTTAGTGACAACTAATATTATAAATATTAATAATCAGACATAAATTATCTGAAATCGTTAATCTTGTAAAATAGTTGAGCTTATAATACTGTGTAATCAGAAGGAATCGAAAGCAGGAGGCTTAGATTAAGGACTGCGAAGATGTTACCTGAGGTTTTTCAAATTTTGGTGTTGTGGAGGAATAGTTCTCGACGCTGCGCACCCTCGAGCCGAAGATGAGTCTCGTGTCGACGGTTACTGGGGAGTACGACGGATTCGCCGGAGACACAGAGAAGAGCGGTTTCGATAATTTTGAGGGAGAGAATGAAATGATTTTTGAAATGAAAATCAGAGATGAGGGTAACGGCGTGGATGGGGATAACGGCGTCAGTGGCATATTTCGTAGTTATTTTCATTCTTAAGGGCAACGCTTTAAGAGCACAGTGGCATAAATCGTAATTTTTTTTATTTTCATTGGCAATGCTTTAAGAGATTTAAATAGATGTACTGTTTTATCATCAATGAACATTTATTAACTGTGTTATCATTTATTACCTTTAAATGCACCTTTTTATCATTGGCCCTATTTTTTATGTAATTATGGTTATTTTTAAAGTAAATTACACAATTCATGATATATTTATTACAAAGACCACATTTAACGTATTTAGTGATAATTACAGTGATAAATCAAGTAATTACAACATTTACGACCATCATTACAAGATTTTTAACAATTCACGTATAACATAATTAAAATATCTTTAAAATTGTAATTTTTTTACACATGTCATAATATTACTGGATGACATGTTTACTCGTACAACAGGTTATTCGTTTTTATATATTATTTTAAAATAGTTGATACATATTATGCATCAACTCACCCTAGTCTTCCCCTTTTCTAGATGTTTTTATTCCCTTACCAAACATTCTCTGAAAATTAAATAATTAAATAGGTAACTATATGTACATAAAATTTCTAATATAAAACTATAAATAGTTCATGATAAAAAAGAAAATCAAAATCAATTCATAATCATATAATATAACACACAAAAGAGTATGAGGATCAGAAGAAACAATCCGATCAAATAACCTATTTGAAATAAAATTGTCAAACTTTTCCAGTGTAAAAAATTTACCCTCGAAATTTTGAAGCCAACCTGGTGAACTAAAAAGCTCAGGATACGTTTCTCGCATCGTGACTTATGTATTCCATGTTGCCTCTTACGTAAAACTTGATTTTTCATGTCCAAAATGCTTACTGGTCCTTTGTCGAATGTGACCTCTATATCAATGTTGGCATTCTACCCATTGGTGGAGTCACATTCAGGAACAATGAGTGACGTGCCCCGCTGACATAATTGAATATGAAGTTTATTTTTGCTTTTAAAAAACTATCAAGAGGTGGCATGAGTTCGAAGCTTGCACATTATAACAAGTTTTTTCTTTTATTTACTTTTTTGTCTAAACATTTTGTATATTGCAGCTAGAAATGAAATTATGTGATATTTACGGAGTTGAAAGAAGAAGGTCAACCCTGAATGAACTCAAAGCGCGTGCTAGAGATTTTATAGACGAAGAGTCTTATAAGATAATTGTCATAAATCTCAGAAACTCATTCAACATCTGTTGTTTTGGAATTATTTGTTTATTTAGTCATATATTGTTAATCTATATTTAAAAACGTATTGTTAGCTGGAGACTGAGCCGAAGCACTATCGATTTTACCGAGTAAGGCCATACATTTAAAGATTAACCTACACTTTTGCATCTAAAAATGTTAGGGATTTCAGAGCTTACCTCATAACTATGTTCAGAGGTCAGCTTAGTTAAGTACATACTAATTGTCTTCACTTGAATGTCGGTCGGTTTAGAATGTCATGGATGAGATGACTTCTTTATACTTCTTTGTTGTGCAATATTTAGTGGAGCGGACAATAGACGATAGAATAAGTGGCTAAAACAGAGCATTTAAAATATTACATTAATGGTTGAATAGATTTTAGCTATCACCAATAGTTTCATAGGTCATCACACACACAAATAAATAAAAAATCAAAGAAAGACTCATCTTGCGTCTGGTTTTTTTTTTCTTGCCGATAATCTTCCATTTCTATAATTTATATCGTCTCTTGCTCGTGCAGCACGAGGATATTTTACCTCTAATCAAAACCATTTTCTCTGTTATTCCATGTGTTCAAAATTGACATAAACAACATATCATTTCGTCAACTAACATTTCTTTAGATTCCAACAAATTTTTTTTTTCATATCAGAGGCTACGCCACCATCCGTGGAGTCGTCTTTGGGGAGGTGAAAACGCGGCTGGCGAACCTAGTTGATTTTGAGATCCGAAGAGTGTTAACCGAGAAAAATGAAGTGGGTCCAACTCGTGTATGAGAAATTAATTGTTGGTTGAGAGAATGGGGATTCGGCTGGAGAGAGGTTTGACTGAGAAGGATAGAGTTTTAGAGGTATCTCAAACGAGACTGAACAATTACATAGCCGGTGCGAATGCAGCTGGTGCCAAGGCCGTTAAGGACGTCAAAAGGTTGGTCGGGACCAACAAACTCAGTATCAAGGAGTGGTTGTTCTTCTTGTCAAAATCGGCATCGACGTTTACATCTCCATGGTTAAACCACTTACAGAAAGGCAGAAAAAAAGGAACCATAAGATGAAATGGAGCGAACTTGCTCTCGTAATTGTTCTCCTCATGATGAGCCTAATTGAGATTGTTGTGGTGGAATGGAGTAGTAACCACCTACTTTTTAAGAATGGAAAAGTCAAGTTGAGGAGGATAAGATGGATTATGGACGTCTACAGAGTTATTATATCTGTCATTGCGATCATCATTTTTCCCTGTCATTCTGGTTTCTTTCGGCTCTACACATTGGTTTATATGTTTACAATTTCAGTGCTTGTATGCTGACCGAGAATCTTGTGAGGCAGTGTAAAAGGAAGAATAAGGCATATGAGGTAGGGCGTGCATGAGGAGGGACGAGGAGGAGTAGCAAACCCTCTACTTTATGTATTTTGAACCTTTTTTGTATTTGCTATTTAAATTTCTGCAAAAAAATATATATTTTTTTCATCTTAATAATTTCTCCATGTATTCTCCTCTTAGATTTCCATGATGTTGATTTTCTTCTTATTTTAAAGTGTCCAGTCAATAAATAACATACCGATATGTGAATATACATTGGTTTGATTGTGAAAGCTGCCACAATTTGGTAAAACGTTATGATTTCAGACAAAAAACTTTTATCTTGCTTCTCCCTTGTGTCAAATACTTTTGTCATGTATTTTGAACCTTTTTCGTATTTTCTATTTAAATTTCTGCATAAAAAAACTTTTTTTTTTTCCAATCTTAATAATTTCTCTATGTATTCTCCTCTTAGATTTCCATGATGTTGATTTTCTTCTCATTTTAAAGCATCCAATCAATAAATAACATACCGATATGTGTACACTGGTTTGATTGTGAAAGCTGCCATAATTTGGTAAAAACTTATGATTTCAGATAACAAACCTTTATCTTGCTGCTCCTTGTGTCAAAAAAATCAAAGTTACCCAGACGCGTGACTCTTGTTGTGGATGATCTAATTACTAGCTACATACACTTAACTCATTTGTGAGGGGCTTTGGAATGTCAATGACAATCTTGGTCAACATTCGATTGATCACCCACCACGATCACAACTGACCCTGAAGATGGAATCGAAATCAGAAAAATTAATTTAGAGAAACTCGGCCAACGGCAGCAATCTCCCACCCCTAATAGAGCTGCTCTCTACTAGGGTTCATTATACACTAAATATAGATCAAGGATCATTGATATATTATGATATAAAAATTTGAGAGGAAAAGAAAAAAAAAAACAAAGGCAACCACTTTGAAGTGTAATATCATAGAATGTAAAAACAGAAAAAATGTAATTTATTCTTGAATGGAAGACATAGTTTGTACAACACATTTCGCTCAGCTTGGAGAAATGAAAAAAACATTTCTCTAGTTTCACCGCAAGCAATGTTTTCTCTACCGAAACAAATGGTCCAATATCATTCAGTCTAGAGCCATTCGTCTCGATCTTATTTTCAAGTGGAAATTCTCGAGTCCCACCCACAAGTTGCGCATTAACATTTCATATGCTCTAATAAAAGGAAGAATCTGCCGAGATATGTTGAAAATGTTTCAGAAAATGATCAGACTCCAAGTTCAGCTTGCCTAATACATTCATTTTGATCATCTCCTCCCTTTGCTTCAAACTTGATATACTTGTACCATTTGGCACAAACTATATAGACCATGAGATCAGCTGTAGTCAAAGCTGCTAAGAGAAAGTAAAACCTGTCCAGATGACCTCTGTTAAGGTTTCCAGGGATCCATCCACTCATATCATCTCTACTAGAAAACCTCATCACAATCGTAACCAGCAAACTACTCACATAGTTCCCAAGTGATATTGAAGTCATGCAAAGAGCACTACCAAAGCTCTTCAACCCATCAGGTGCTTGACTGTTGAAGAATTCTAGCTGACCCACGTACATGAACACTTCGGAAGCTCCGACGAGCATGTATTGAGGAACTTGCCAAAATATGCTCAATGAACTCGGACTCTCACAGTCGGTAGAGGCGCAATCTGTTCTTGCATATTTTAACCTAAAACACTCCACAACTCCGGCTGAGATCATAGCCACGATGGCAATGACAAGACCAATCCCCATTCTTTGTAGCTCGGTGAGTCCCCTTTTGCGTAGCTTAGCAAGAAGTGGGTCAAGACCTCTCCGGTAAATGAAGATGAACAATGCGACGCTGAGGATATCGAAACTTGACATGCTGGCTGGGGGAATGTGGAAGTTGGACACGGTGGTTTTCATTACGGCACCTTGTTCTACAAAGAGGGAGGCCATTTGTGTGAAAACTACCGAGTAGAGAATTGTACATAGCCAAATTGGAAGTAATCTCAATACGCATTTAACTTCTTCTACTTGTGTCACTGTGCAAAGCCGCCATGGATTTTGAGCATATTTGTCTGCATGATTCGACTCCTTTGATGTGATGATTGCTGCTCTATCCAAAAACCTGTTGAATAACATGCATGAATCTTGTGTAGAAATAGATCAAGAATTAAGCACTATATATGATGATTACTAATTTTAAATCTCGACAGATAGAATAACGACTTAAAAGAATGTGAGCTCACTTGAATCCTCGGGTGTGAAGTATTTTCCTACTCTGATTTTCAGGGCATTGTTTCAAATGTTCCTCATACAAATCATCTCCATCTGACGTGATCTTGACCTTCCATTTTCTTGCAGCAGCAACCAATACGTGACAGAACCTAGAAAGAGGATTGCCTTGAGGCTTAAAATGCCTATACCTCGGAGTTCCGCAAAGAAACAAAATCAAAGCCATGGCCGCAGAGCCTGTAGATGCCCAAAACCCTACAGTCCATATTCCTTTATCCTCAAAATACCCTAATATTGTGTTTGAAAAGAGGGAGCCAAGATTCAAAGCCAAGTAGAAGTAGCTGAAGAAGGCAATCTTGGAGTGGCCTTCTTCGAGGTCGTCCTCATCAAACTGATCTGCTCCGAATGTAGCTATTGTAGGTTGGTAACCTCCATTCCCTAGTGCAATGAGATATATGGAGAAGTAAAACAATGCGAATTCAAAATTCGAATGTTCTCCACATGGAGATTTCTCATCACCACAACCCTTGGGCTTGAGCAGGAATAGGTAGGTTGTTAGTGACAATAATGTCAAGCCCTGTAAAAAATAAAATTAGTTACATAAAACTGGTTAGAAATATTGTGTAAGTAACACTAACTGATAATTTTGTTACAAAACTAAGGCCAAAAGGAAAAGAACAAACCTAAGTTATACCAAATGAGGAACCGTATATTTGCATATGTCGTATATGGTATCGTACAATAATTTAATTCGTAGGATTTTGATTGGTAATAAGAAACTTACGATGACAAAAATGACTTGAAAGATGGCACAAGTTTTGTATCTCCCCCAGTAAGAGTCACTAAGGAAAGCCCCAAGAAGAGAGAAAATGTAAACTGTTCCGGTCCATTTGCTGACATTGTTTGCAGCCTCAGCGTTGTCTTGTCCCAATACTCTTGTCAAGAACAATACCAAGTTCACTCCTACTCCAAAGAATGCCAATGTTGCCAACCCTTGATTCACTAATCACCGAGAAAAATCATATAAGTTTAACCAATTATGAAACATAGATTTGACCACACAAAGAAAATTATATGAACATATATATAAGTAATATAAAGATACAATAATATCATGGTTTAGAATATAATTATAGAATATATATCAACAAGTTTTACGAAGAATAATTTATATGTAAGTATGTGATTGATCTTGTTTAAATTGTGAAAAATGTGAGATCTATCCATCTAAAATGGAATTATAAAATAAAAATTAAAAAGTAAATTAATGATCGAGAAAAGAATCCAAACTAGCTACAATTTCAAGTTTTGACAATTGAGACACACTGAGACCCAAAAATGCAAGTTTAGTACAGACGTGGCTTATGGTATGATCATATATATAAAACATGTCGAGATTAATATATAAATTTTTAATTAATATTATTATTATTTTTTGAAATATAAATTTTTAATCAATTAGTTTGTGTGTGTGTGCATGGAGCTAGCTTATTTAGCTTGTGTAAATTAATTACTTACCTAATATGAGAACTGCAGCAACCCAAGAACCACTTCTCCCTCGGATAGCAGGGCGGCCATTCCAATCAACGGCTCCATCCATTGTACAAGTTTCTGTCATCTTCTTTTGGTTATTTTCTTCTTCAACATAGCCCTGAAATCATTAATATTGATTGAAGTAAGTGCTTCTAGCAATTGACGACTAGCTAGCTAGCTAGAAGCATTTCCCTAGTACACACCGGTAGTATAGCAGTTAATAAAAATGAAACACATTCAACATAAACCCTAGCTAGCATGACAATGAGTAAATCATACAGGGACAGTAGTAAAGAAAAAGTTTATCACAAACCTGCTGGTCCTGGAAACTGTTTAAGCTGCCCATTGCTATAGATAATTGTTTATAGCTTATCGAATGTATCGATGAAGGTACGTATCGACCTCAGAAGAACTAGCTAGCTCCAGCTTAAGAAAAGTTGGTATTGTGATTCAAGTACTGGAGAGGAATGGAAAACTAGCTAGCCTAGATGAGTGTTTGCTTTGAGTTGAGGGAAGTAAGAGTAGAGAGATGGTGGTCGAGGTATATATAGAGGGTGGCCAAATTTGAACAACGGCTGCGATTGTTGCATGTACTGTGCAGTGAGCATACGTGTAAGAAAGATGAAAATAAAACGCAGGTTCATATATTTCACAGGAAAAACGAGCAAGTAATTAGGTGCGTGGTGATAAGGGAAATGTGTAGGAAGAAGCTAGCTATAATCAAACATTATATATTTTGAGAAAAGAAACGTGAATTTGTTGGATACAGTCATATACATATCCTTATCAATCTGTGTCGACGTGAAGACATGAAATTAAACGGCTGTGAATCCATTAGGCTGCTGATCTGTCTTGACATAGACATGTTTGAAACAGATTCATCTTTGAAGTTTCTACGATCCATTTTTCTCTATGTTGTTACTGAACTTGATTTCTGCACGACTTCTTTGTGGGTTTAGAAACTAAAGTTTTTTTTTTTTTTCTTTCTGTGAGTGCCAACAAAACACAGTGCTAGCTTCTCCACTTTGTCTGGGATGCATGCTTTCTGGGACTTAGACTTGACAACGATCAGTGAAATTACCTTTTCTTTATATTGATGGATATCGCAGCCCTCTCTATATATATATGGTCGGTCTCTAGAACAATATATTCAGTAGTAGCAACTGACAACCCTTGTTACTATTAGTAGTGAATGTCATAATATCCCAGAACACGTCCAGAGCTAACAAAATTTGGACGCGAGAAAGCTAAACAAAGGTTTTTTTTTTTTTTTCTTTTTTGGTTAATATCTATCAATCGAACTCAACTCAAGACCACCGTACCTTACTGAAAAAATGAGATATTTGCAAATTTTCTTACAGAATTGAGTCAAAATTTTAGTGGTAGTAGGGCTGATGATGAAGCACTAAAAACAAGACCAATGAAAGGGTCATTTCATTGGACCCTTTAATGTTGCTAATTGACCAGACATATGCTTGCAACACAAATATGTTTGGCAGATTCATGAATTTCAATATGCATGGCCACAAAAGCAGCGGTCATGCAGCACTCAAATGAGGAGGAAGGGACTATGATGAACTAGCTAGCAGATAGATATGGTTAAGATTTGCAAGTTGATTTATAAACTAATCTTCTGAATGCATAAACAAATGGTTGATGTATGTTTATGTACAATCTCTTAGCTGTGCTTTCTGGGCCTTTAGCTAGCCTCCATTGTACACCAGAAGAAGAAAAACTAAATTTCTTAGGTGTAAAGAAAAGAAAATTTATGCTAAATATTGCCTAATGAAGACTAGTACTGCATGCTCTTTGGTAGTGGCAGGTAGAGTGGAGATACATATTAGAGCTTATAAGTGGAGGGTAGATATCAGCCTAACAACTAGATAAAGCTAGCCTTGTCTTGTCTGTTAGAAATTTCTGAAGAGGAGCCAGCCAACCTTCTTGCACTAGCTAGCAAATTGTCTTAGTTAGTTCAAAGCATTTGGACACATTCTCTAGTATTAGTGCTAGTTTGTCCAAACCCTAATTTACTTCAGACCTTCTTTAAACCCTATTTTTAAATAAAGGGTTGGTGCGTCTACCTTAAGTTTCGATTAATGAAACTGCTGAATACAACGGGTAGACATTGAGTCTTAACCCTTGATTACAAAGACCTAAAATAATATTAGAAACGTCTACAATACTCATGTACTTAAATAAACACCAACTAGCAAAAAATATTTTCTAATGACAACTCTATTTGCTTTGATATAGCGGTAACATCCTTGGGAAAGATCAATAGATATGTAACACTCTTACACATCCTAATATGCAATTCTAAATCCGTTCTCCAGCTATGTTGCCGCCAGAAGATAAATCCGACAACACTCAGCGCTTCACCCTGCCACTAGGTATAGTGTAAATATATTGCAGTTAATTATTCCTGAGTCTACAAATGAAAAAGAAAAATATCAGATATTTAGAACCGTATGGGTTTAGGGCATAGCATTGTCATTCCAAAGGGAAAGGTTTGAGAATATACAACAGCCAATTGCCAGCAGTAGGTGAATAGCTAATTTCTTCACTTAATAATTGTTGTTTTAAGGCTTAGCTAGCTAGCTTATGGCTCTACTATATATAGATGAAAATGATTCCGTTTTCATTTTAATATATGAAAACAATATAAGTGTCATTAAGCTTCAAATTGGCTCTATATAGGCGTATACGATGTCTAAACTTCAGCCAGACATATATTGCTAGCTGGTTATCAATGTTTGGTAGGCCAATTTTCATCTTACGTTTTGAGAGTTGTTGCTTTCGATCGACACTATATTTCTTAGTACGTCTCACGCCGTCGACATTTCTTCGATCAGCCAAACATTTCATGGGTTTCGTCTCCAAAAGATAGGCCTTATTTTTATGAGCTATTAATCCAAGTTTTTATCAGCAAGTTCCTTTAAACTTATACGTCAAGCAATCACAATTGAGCTCCCAATATTAGTTATTATAAGCTCTAGTTGCTTAGTTGTGTTTGGAGCAAGGCAGATGCTAATTACATATAACCAGAAGAATCGTTGCATATGAAATTAACAGGTGAATGATCCAAGAGTAGTTAGGTACGTTCCTAGTTTTTATATGTGATGTATTTCAAGTGGATCGGAAGTGCTTCTGTCATGCTTGAACCCTAATCAAAATTAAGTTTGAATAATACCAAGATCGAGATCAACATGCATATACGAGTCATTTTCATTCCAATATTTTCAAATGGGAGCAGTCTTATCGATCCAGCTGTGGAAAGAAATTGGAAAGAAATGGACAAATGGTTGGAACTCATATTCAATTCAAAATAAGAGGACTTGAAAAGCAAGTGCTCCTATATACTCAATTTACACACGACTCTTTTTTTGTCTAGCTATCAAGTTGCTTATCACTTTCTTTGGATGATAAACCAATTGATATATGATAATCGATTTGTATGAATAAGCAGGAGCAAATATATATCATGGTCTGCATATTGTAACCTCGTAGTCTCTTTCCGCTTGAGATTTATATTGTTGTCATATGAACAAACAATTAATTATTTCCACCAAACGGATTTTTTTAGATTTGTCTAAGAAATTATATTAAGACTGATTGTGAAAGTAAGATAGAATTGTTTGCGAATTTGGATTTGGGAATCTAGCTTTTTGATCGGGAGCTTGAGTTTCAAGGTCCAAAACAGCATAAGGGGAGTTGCATCAAGTCTAGAAAAGCCGTACACATGATTATTACATATTAACATTATATTATAAACTCTAGATATGCTTGAATTTCGATCTGATGTTTGCACCCTGTATTTTGATATGTAATACAGGGTGCAAATAGGAAACCTTGTCGCTCAATGATACTTTAAAGTACGTATGCTTAATTATGTGAGTAAAGAGAGCAATAATAAATAATAAGAAGTGATCGAGATACATATTACTCGTTGTGTGCAAATTTTGTGTAGTTGATGAATTATATAGTTTTATGTGCTTATTGTTGGTTATATGGAATTGTTTTGGTGTATTTTGCAGCTTACTTGGAATGGTAGTTTAGAAATTTCGAGTTTTTTTTTATATTCTGGAATGGACTTATAGCCGACGAAATACGTATATGTATGACTGTTCATCCAGAGGTAGATCGTCTAAATTAATATCCGCTTCTGGAGGCTGCTGCAGAGGTTGCGGCGGTTGGGGTAATGGTATAGCCGTAGGCATGGGCGGAGCCGGAAGTCCCTGAAGCTGGGCAGCTGTAAAATCCTGCATGTACTAGAACATCTGTCGCTGCTGGGCCTGCTGGATGGCATATACCTCGGCATTATAGGCTGCCTGCGCGGCATTATAGGCAACCTGAGCAGCTTGATGTTCCCGTAGTCTCTGAACTTCCGACTCTAGCTGAGTCGTCCTGGTGGTCGTGGTCCTGCTGCTGGTCGAGGCTGCCTTTCGTTGAAATCCTGGAGTGGTCTTCAGACCCCCTCGCCCTTCTTTCCTAGACCTAGCAGTAGAAGTTGTTTGCTCGCGGTGGGAAGGCTGTACCCATGATCCTCGCCCCAACCATCGGATCCAAAGTGTCGATTCGAGACATGGCTTCAGACATCTCTTCCTCCTGCGTGTCCGGCCATGTCTCCCTCACTATAACACTCATCACCTCATCAGTAGCCTCCCTCACCTTCGCCTAATTGGATAGGAAAAAAATTATTAATTAACATTTTGACATATATATAAGTAAAATTAAAATTTAAAAACGTAAGATGACTTACAATCTTCCTGGGAGTCAGGATATGTCTTCTCGTACGTATAGACGTACTAGTTGACTTCTGCATGTTCCCTGGCCGCCTCGTCCATGAAGATAGCGAACGGTCTAGAACCGGCATGATGGTTCCTTGTGTTGCGTTGCCGGTTCTGAGCGTTCGCCCGGGAAACGGCCTTCAAAGAAAAAAATAAACTATTAGTAAAATATTTAAAAACGCACGTACTTAATGACAAATTAACTAATTAATTTTTTTTAACACCTGTTTACAAGGGTTGTTGAATTCTGATGTCAGAAGCCAACGCCACTCGTACTCCCTGTACTGGAACTCAGCAGGGGTACCCGAACGTGCGTTCTCGTGCGTAGTCCAGTGGGTCGGTAACTCGTTCTTTCACTCCTTGTACCTACAAATATAACAAAAATATTAGAAATATTATTAATATCACATACAATTTTGTTTTTTCATTAATTTCCCAACGTACCTTCCCCCATGCACAACGTCCGCCCAGCGGTTCTTCAGGTATAAACCACACCTGCATTTAACCGTTTATTAGTTTAGTTTTTTGAGAAATCAACAATGTAATACATAGTATTATTGAGGCATTTTGTAAACTCACCGACATCGCGTTGTGGACCATGTCCTTAACCTCCTACGGGACCTCGCCCCAGTCTGACCACAACATAGGGACTCTATCCCTAATGAGCGCTCCCACGTGGCCGGATTATGTCCTCGACTTCCTGCCCGATACTATGTCGTCATCCCCGTCAGTACCGATGACTATCCTCCCTGAGGTAGTGACGGTCTTCTCGAGAGCCTTCCCTGTGATGGGACCTCTCTTCTTCTTTGCCGGCTTCGCTCCGACGGTGCCTATCACATGATAAACCAAATTGATTATTAAAATCGGAGACCCTTTATTATTAATTATAAGAAAAAAAATCATTCATCTTTCATTACCTGAGGGCGATGCGGCGGACACGAAGGATCCGTCTCTGTCATCGATGATGATACCCTCGCGGAAATAAGAGGCGTATCAAAAGGCACGAACTGGTACGCCGTTGATGGAGCCACTGGCGGGGGCAGTGGATAAATCGGCGTCCATGAGTCATCGACTGCAGGTAAGGCCGTATCATCCGCGGAAGGAACAGATGAGGTGGCGGCATCTGTACCCCAGATGACCCACCATCCGAAGCAGTAGGACTCGGAGTGGGCGCCCGGTGTATCTTAGGCATACGGGGTGCAGACACCTCCGTCTGGGTCTGAGCCCACAGCTGCCTCGAGGAACGAGGGACGCTCGGCTGCCTCGATGAAGGGGGCACCTCGCTGCCTCTGCGCCGTCTCTAGAAAGGCCGCATGTCTGGCTGTCATGGGGCCCTGAAACGACGTTTGAGGGTTGCTAGAGGTTCCCTAAGACGATTCGGACCTTTGGCCCTTCGAACCCTTCGTCGATCTAAAATTATCGCTCATCTTGTTTAAAATATTAATTTGAATCAAGGCTGAGGCATGGGCGGATAGACTCATTCAATGTTGCTCGTTAATTCAAGGCTGAGGCAACATTGAAAAAGTAAAAATTCAATCTTGTCCTTCACAATCTATTTTGTCTTTATTCTATAAAAAATATTGTTGAAACCATTTTTTTTTCATTATGTTCATGCTTAAATTTAAACACTTAATATAATGTGAAATATATATATTTTTGAAATTATACTTGTTCAAAAATATGAATTCAATTAAATATATATATATATATATATTCATCCGGATTTGATATAGGTTTTTCTATTTTGTATTTTGTATCTTATGTTTAAAAATTCGATGAAGAATATATATATTCATGATCATAACAGTACAATAGGAGATTATATGGTAATAAAAAGCAGAAGTGAAAATCAATTTGAAATCAAAAGTAAAAAAGAAGAAAAACGCTAACCTTGGAGAAGAAGAGGAGCTGGAGAATTTGGGAGAGGGAGAGGGAGACCGGAGAGGGAGAGGAGGCGGGGAGGCAGACCGGGAGACCGGGAGAGGGAAAGGGCGACCGGGAGACCGGGAGAGGAGAGGGAGGAGGCGGACCGGTGTGGAGGAGGCGGACCGGTATGCAGGAGGCGGAGGAGGCGGACCGGGAGACCGGAGAGGGAGAGGAGACGGAGGAGGCGGAGGAGGCTAGGGTTTTTGAAACGTGCTGTGGAGGCTGTCGAGCGTTGGGTCTTCGTCTGTATACCGTATAACTTTAGCCGACGAAATTTTTACTTCGTCGGCTAAACCTTTAAATTCGTCGGCTAAAATTTGAACTTCGTCAGCTAAACTTTAAAATTCGTCGGGTAACCTTGGAAATTCATCGGCTTAACCTTTGAAATTCGTCGCGTCGGCTTAACCTTTGAAATTCGTCGGCTTACCTTTGAAATTCGTCGGCTAAAGTACTTTTATACATTCGGCACATTGTGATTGTGATAATCAAACTTGAGAAACAAAAATCCGACCGTTAGATCTGACCATCATGATAAATTACATGTATAGGAAAAATTTCAACTTGATCCGACAAGGTTAAGGGCTCAATCGAGACGGTTAATCCGTTAAGTCAAACCCCTAAACGCATGAAAAAGGTCATTGGACCGCCTAAATTATGTATTTTGGCCGGACCTTCAACTGAAAATAGTTTCAAACCGATGAGACCCAACAAGTCATATAAAATTTTTACGGAAAATAACCACCGAAGATAGGGCTACCTATAGGGATAAAGAATGAAAAATTGCATTGATCGTAACTATCGGCACCGAGACTTTACCGGAATACCATGATTTTTTAACTGTAGACGTATTTCACCATTCTGGTCATATCTTATTTTACGACTTTTTTGCGTTTGAAGGTTCTACGTATAGTTTGTTTTTGAAACGGAACATTTACTTAAACACTTGGTAAACAAGTTATACAACATTAGCAGGCATGTTGTGATTGTGATGATCAAACTTGAGAAAAAAAAATCCGACCGTCAGATCTGACCATCATGATAAAATACATGTATAGAAAAAAATTTAACTTGATCCGACAAGGTTAAGGGCTCGATCCGGACGGTCAATCCGTTAAGTCAAACCTCTAAACGCTTTCTGTTTGATTAAAATGGCTAGTTTTTAATTAGTTATGTTAATTCGTATTTATACATTCTATGTCTGATTTCTGTTTGAGTAATAAAAACTTGACAGAAATCAGTTGCTTTATTTGCTAAAATGAGAGAAACAAGAGTAACGAAATTAGTGGAACTACCATTTAGGAATTAACATTTTGGTTTTGACATGCTGTCTTCATGTTACTAGAATAATCTTCCGTCCATGTTCTTCATGTTTAATTTCTACAATTTATGTCAAAACCAAAATTCAAGACAAGGAAGGCAAGTTCAAATGGTTAGTTCATATAGTTTCCATAACATCCAGAGACATTGACTTGACAAGAGAAAAAACAAAAAAAAAAAAAACAGAAGGGCCGGTCGACGGCCTAGTTTTGGAGCGGTAGCTTTCCACCATACTAACGAGGATACTGTGTATTTATCCGAGCTTTGAGCTTAGCCAAGTTATCACTTGTAAGTTGTAAGTTGTAACCTCCGTGGACGAAGGTTAGAAGCAGCAGCAGCTACAAAGATTCGATACCCTGGGATTTTCGAATTTACCTATCCAGACCGTAGGCTGCAGACTACTCTAAGATCGATATGCATGTTTTACTTTGAAGATGCTGCCGAAGGAGATAAGCCAGATGAAGGTTCAAGTTCCAGTGGTGTGGAAACAGAAGATATGCGCAGATGAACTTCAGGAGGTAACTGCATGTGAGGTTCCAATATTAAATGAACGTAGTACACTGCATCAAGATTTTAACATCCATCATCAATCCCATATAATATAGACAACTTCACAAATTCGTAACACAGTCCCCCTGAGAGAACAAGACGCAGTGTTCATTTTTTTCTTGACAGGTTAGGGGATTCAAACATTTTGGAGAAGAAATGCCCCTAGAAATCACTGTTCAATATATTAAAACTGAAACTCCATGGAAACCAATGGTATTTAAGAAATAGCAGGATAGAATTCACTTGTGCATTGAGATGTGTGAATTCTGAGGCCAGTAGTGGAATATCCATTGATTTTTTTTCATTCCTAAGAGCTGTAGGGAAAATTCATATACGTTTGAGGAAGATGGATTTCAATTGAAAAGAACACTATATAGAAAAGCAAACAAGTCTTAGAATCATGACAATCGATCTATATAACAGATATCCTTCACTTCCATCTCAATCAAGTATTTTTCAAGTTTGCAAGGCCACTACGGCAAGGTCTACATCTGTTCAGAAAGTCACAACAAAAGATCTGGAACGATACAACCATGTATTACCGAGAAGCAACTGATCCACGCCTCCATTCTGATTCCAGTGAAGGAAGAACTGCTGGATTCTGCAATGCTGAACAGATCACATTAATAGCAACAGCACAATTCCATTCCCGCTTTTCTGGATATGCAGAAGATAGGTCTCCAATGCCTATTTTATCCTTGCATCTGCCTACAGCGGAATCAAGGAATGGCTCTAGCATCTCTACGAGAAAAAGTATCATGTGCTTGACTTCCTGAAAACAGAGCAAAATACAGAAGCTATGCGGAAATATTTCAATAACTTCACAAATAAACCAAGCTTTATGTGCTTTACATCTCAGCAATACCAAGAGTAAGCATTACAAAATGCTAAGACTGTAATAGGCTCTACTAAGTCAAGACGGTGTCTTTTATTCAATGCAATAACACATATATGAACGAGAAAATCGAAGCAATGCAATGTGCAATGAAAAACTGACAGCAGTACTGAATACCTTGTATTTTTCCAGGATATTATCCATATGGACCAAAGATAGCCAGAATGATGTATTTTATTGCAGCACGCGCACGAGCGAGGTAATATCGAGCACCCTACCCTAACACAAGAGCAACAACATAGTTGTTACAAAATGAAATGAAGGGATATTACAAGTTACAAGAAATAGATAAAGGGAAAATGCAACATATATTAGCAGACTGGGAAACTTGAACTACGAGATAGAATACTAGACTGCAAGAGCATGTTGGGAACAGAAAATTGATTAAATTTCTTTTATACACGGAATAACCAATTCACTTTTATCCAAAATGCCCAATGAGGTCTATAATGATGCAGACATCAAAGGGACAAATAGATCCTACTTTGAGCCTATGTTGTACAGAATTACTGTACGTGAAATATAACATGCAGTACTCACGTAATGATAACAAAATTTTTTGTAAGAGCAAGGAAGAAAACATACAAAAGAAGAGACTCGACCGAGTTGGCATCTCTACAAAGTTTTATGCATGCAATTCTGTCTCTCCTTACCTTTAAAAATATGAGTTGAAACACATGAACTATACCATTTATTAGTTTCTTAGTTCACGTAAAAAAATACGAAACACATGACATATGAGTTGAAACATATGAACTGAATTGCGCCCGGCCATAGGCCCACTAGAAGCTCTATGTCTCATATTATTTCACCCCGAGTATAATTATACACACACTTCAAATTCCAAACTTGTACCCTAAACCAACCATAGTTATCTTTATCCATGCATGTCAACCAAAGTCCCTCGGTTAAAAGATGAAGTGAAATCTGATCAGTTAAGCCATGGACAAATAATCATGAAAAATATACTGAGAGAGACATTTGCACTATTATAGATCAAATACTTCTCCCAGTATCAACATCTTGCGTGTCATTACTGATTAATCGAAAACCAAATCATGTTCCACAAGTTGACATATTCGCAATGTTAAAACACAGTCCCATTCATCTGGTCATTACCAGGAAACATTTGGTCAACTGCCTTTAGATCAAAACCAACTTAAATCTGATGGTTGAGATTAAATGACTCTTATCTGAATTAAATTTATATCTGGTATTTTTTTTAATCAGTATTAGTTACTGTTTAAGTCTTCTCCACGAACCGAGTCTTCATCTTCTCCTCTAGCAAATCCTTTCTGGGTTTTTTCTCCTCTTCTCCTCAATCCTCCTCTTATCATCTCACAAAAATCCACAAAATCTGCTACAAACCTAGAATGGATTCTTCAGGGACGGAGACCCAACGCTGAATCACGTGTTCTCCTCTTCTACTCTTCTTTCAAGATTAACAAATTTAGGGAAAATTCCAAATTCGGCCGGAGAATCGACGAACTGGGTTTAAAGAGGAAAAGGTTGATGCTAAGCTACTAGAGAATTGGGTTTAAAGAGGAAAAAAATATGGGGTTTTTAGAATATAAGAAAAGAGATTTACAGAATTCACTTGTGTTTAGAGAGAATGAGAAGAGGAGAAGACGAGTGGGTCTGTCTTTGGCGAATCTATTCTGGGTTTGCATCAAATTTCATGGATTTTGTGAGAAGATGACAAGAGTAGAAGATGTCTGTTGTCCGAGAAAAAAAAAGAAGTAGATCAGAAAAAGGAGTAGAAGAGAAGAAGTCTGGCAAATCAATGAAGAACTCAATGCTGATTAAAAAATAATAATACAAGATATAAATTAAAATCAAATAAGGGTGATAAATAAATCCCAACCATCTTATTTAAGTTGATTTTGATCCAAGGGAAGTTGACCAAATGTTTCCTGGTCAGTAGGTGACCAGGTAGTGACCAGGTGAACGAGACTGTGGTAAAGCAAAGACACAAGAATGAAAATTCTTGAATGGGGTGCCTCCGAGTTAGTCGGAGCTCTCTTGGACTAAACCCTAGGGTTCATATATGGTGGTGGCGCCCTTTCGAGGGTGGTGATCGTGTTGTGAGATTGGTGGCGGCGTTGGGGAAACTCGGCGGTGACCATAACATGGCGACGAGAGGTGATTTCATCTCTTCGATCGTTTTTGGTTTCAGGAGAGGAGGAGCGACCGGGCTCGGGTTGACTGAGACCGCGGCGAGATCGAATGGTGGTGCGCCTTGCTGGGCATCGGCAATGATGGTCAAAATCGGTGCTAGTTGGTTTCAGGACTGGCTGTCGGACGCTGGTAGCTAGATTGGACTGTGGTGGCGATTTGGATGGCTTCCAAGGGCAACGGTGGTTGAGGTTGGTCTCTTATGGGGCCGATTCAGATCTGCTGGTAGCTTGTTTGAGTGGCGGTGATGGATGCAGAGATCTGATTCTGTGTTGGCCTGAGGACGGGGTAGGTGACCAGGGTAAGAACTCGGTGGTGGTCGCTTGGGTTGGTACAAGACATGCACACACTCGAGTGATGCTGGTAGGCACTGATTTGGTCGTGTTGGGCAGATCGATAGTTAACCTTGATGTTGGAGATGCAGGCTTGGTAGCTGTCAGGTTGGCTGTGGCTGGAAATAGAGGTCGGATATTATGGGTTAGGAAGTGGAGCTGAAGGAGGTGATGGTGGTCGGAGTTAGAGCGAGGTCTGGCGGCGGAGCTTATGGTGTAACGGCCGAAAACCCTAAGACTCTAGGGTGGACTGATGATGGGTCGGGCGGGGTTTTTGCTAGACCAACAGTTTGGTGGCTAGCTGGGCTGGAAGAGGAACCAGGAGATATGGGTGTTGTTGGAGCACTTTGGTCGACTGTGGGTTGATGGACTCAATTTGGTGGGCCTCCCCCAATTGGGCTCAGTGTTGGGCTTCTCTGGGAGTAGAATCTCTAACATAGCTAGGAAAGATCCCTTCTAAATTTCAACAATTCCTCTCTTTCTTTTTAATTCGATGAAAGGTACGCCATTGGGTCTTAGTAGTACTGGGCACATGTCGGGTTGGGTCGGTTTTGGGCCCAACCCGATTTCAAACCGTTTTATTCGGTTGAGCCAAAACATAAACCGCCACCCGTATTTACATTGGCTATGCTGAAAAATTCGGTAAAACTGAAAATAAAATTGGAGCGGTTCAATGTCAGTTTAATATACAACTTCTTGACAAACATTCAAATCAAATAATCTTTCTCCATCAAATTGAAGCCATACTTGAACGGGTAAAAGAGAAAAGAAATGGAAGAAGTTGGTATATTAAGCATATATACTTGAAGTCTAAAAGGAAAGAAGCCATGAACGGGTAAAAGAGAAAAGAAATGGAAGAAGTTGGTATATTAATTATACTTGAACTCTAAAAGGCTGAGAGAGAAAGGTTGAGGCTTGGAGTGATTTTCAGTTTTGGGAGCGGCTGAGAGAGGAGAAATTGGTTGAGTGGCTATGAGATTATAATCTCATATATATATGAGAGAGTGCGGTGGGGGTATTAGATTAGGGTTTCCATGTGATTCAGTGTGGTAGAGTGCATCATAACAAATTCTTGGCCAATCATGTAATGACATATATGAATTGATTTCATAAGTTATTAATATTTTAATAGATTATATTATATAATCAGAATTGGTCGGGTCGGTGTGTAATGGTCGGATGAGACCCTGACACTGTTTTCGACCGGCATGAATTCAGTGTCGGTGAGGTCGGAAATAACTTTTAATTTTTTTTGCGGTCGGTCACCGACCCGTTTTTAACCGGTCCGGTGCAGTTTGAAAACCATTTTTGATTCGGTCAAGCCCAACCCTAGGTCTTAGGCCTGATTCGATTGAAAGTTGAGTCGTTGTTAGCGTGTAGAAGGTTATATGCTTTCTAGTTGTCATATCCACCTTTTTTGATGTAGTTTTGAGGTTGTCTTTCAATTCTTAGATGTAGTTTAATTTAGCTTTACTATGTATTTGTATGGTCCTCGGACTATTCATGTTTGACTCTTTAGTCGTCATGATCTATGATCAATAGAGCTTTTTCCTTTTCCCTAAAAAGGAAGACACAAGAATGAAAGATTTCATAATTAAGTAGCAAATTAAGTTTAGTCTAATTCTCCATATTACAAAGCAATAACATATGAATGTCGCTAAGAGAATTAACCTTGCAAGCACACAAGAGATTGTATAAATGATTAAGATACAAGGTAATCTATTTTCACCAGAATAATGATATATTCATTAGTGATCATATTCAGTATATCATTAATCATTTACTCCCCCATATATCTTCAAAATTTACCAACAATTTAAGAAAATAGAACATTGTTGAAGTATTGCAAGTATTTTTTTATATTTTTTTTTATAAATATTCTGATAAGCATTAGGCGATATTAGTTCCTTTGCAGCAGTTTGTTGGGTGACAGAGCACCCAATCTACCCCGAAAGGGACCGCTACATCCGGGAACCCACCGCCCATCCCTTATCTGAATTTTTGTTAATAATAAAAGAGAAAGTACAAGGGGAAAGGAATGGGGGACTAGGCCACAATCATTCCAAAAACAATACAGAAATAGCAAACCAAACATCAAGCTGGACAAACCCAAAGCTTGGCCAAAAACCACTGTCAAGAGAAAATAACCTCCGAAAAGTACTAACTAAAACACCAAACCAACAGCAGATGCAACTAAATAACCAATAATAAGATAGGTCAATCTCCACGATAAGCATATCTAGAGGATGCATTAAAACCAAGTGACATAAGCAAAAAGTTTGGTGGAGCATCCTACCAAAAATCACCATTTGAGGCTCCATAGTTTGCCAGCACATCTACAGATAAATATGTGTGACCTGAATAAGCATCTGAAAAGCAAAATACAAATTATTCTTCCAAGGAACACGCAAGCACCAAGGGACATTGAATGGATTGTTATAGTAATAAACCACCATAGATGAGTCTGTTTCAATCCATAATTGTGTTAGCCTCTATTCCATGCAATAGTGTTAGCCTCTATTCCATGCAATAGTCACAGAATCAATGAATGCTCACAGTTTCGTTTCCAATGGATTGCTGGCCTCTATTCTCTTAGCGAAAGCCTTTAGAAGAAGGCAGACATGATTCCGGAAGACCCCTCCATAATCAGCTTGGTGAGTGCTCCAGAATGACCCATCAATATTCACCTTCACCCATAGAATGTCAGGGGGATGCCAAGAAACTGGGGTAAACATAGGAGCAGTAGCTCGAAATGGGGATAGCCCCAACAACTTGAAAATAGGGAGATTAGTTGCATTCGGATCTAAGTATTGCAAGTATTACAGTAAGAGAAATGGATGTAAGTAAAAGAAAATGAAAACATAAAAGGGCAGTATGTTAGTAACTGAGAAGCATATATTGTAGCTCACAAAAAATTTTCTTGCTTCTCTACTTCTATAGAGTGTGAGTATATTCTTCTCATGCTTTGGATATAAGGCTTTTGGAAAATGAACTATCCCTTAAATCAAAGGTAAATTGCACAAAGCATCTACTGCATATACTCTTTTACAGTTCTACAGTGCTATTGCACATCAAATAAAATAGGGAATTAAATTTTACACTCCCCCAATTTACAATCCACACTCATTCTTTCCTTTTTTTAGTAATTTAAGTTTTGTCTTTATATGAAAATCTTAACATAAAAGAAAAGAGGGAGTGCAAATTGTAAAACGGGGAGTGCAAATTTCACTCCCAATTCATATTCCTTAAATCGCCTTAGATTTTGGGTTAATGGGTTATCGCCACGCCCTTCGGACAGTTTCTCTCTAGCTTAGAAACGTGGCCTTGTACCCTTCTAGGATGTTAGAGAAATGGTATCAGAGCGATTTTCCTCGGACTTTGTTTTTAAAATGTTTTCAAGTCTCGGGCATCACAAAACTTTTTCGTTGGCTTGTGTTTTTCTGAACTTGTTTTGAAAGTGGTTTCTTGTTTTGCGAACTCCACTTCCACTAAGAGAAACGTTTCGCTTAGTCACCCCTCGTTGTTTCGAAAAGCGTGTCTCGATCAAACTTCGAATGAAGTCTTCGAAAAGTTTAGAAAGCGTTTTAGCTAAGTGTGTTTAACGCGTGGGAGTGTGGCTCATTTTATGTGCAAGGGTTTAGCGTTTTAAATCGAGCCGACTACCGTGACATTTGTTTTTAGCAAATTGTTTTGTAAGTTCTTTGCTTGGTTTAAAATTGCGTTTTGACGCGAGAAGCTTGAGTTTTTAGAGCTTAACATTCGCGAGTAGTTTTAAAGAATAATATGTTTGAAAATTCAGTTTTCAATTTGAAAACTATCGATGATATAAGAGTTGTTCACGAGTCATGTTCCTAATTCTAGAATTTGCTTCTAAATTCGACTTGTTACCTCTAGCCTGTTGGAAATTCTTTCTTAATTTTGTATCCTTTGTTTGTTAAGTTCATTGGGAGATGTCAATTCAAATTTGGATTTGTAGACCTTATGAGGAGGATATGGAGATGTGCATTCTCAGCGAGAGTGAAGGCGATTCGCCGAAACCACAAGTGTTATCACGTATCTAATGTCTATTGACTGGAGATATAAGGAATAGAACGAATGAGAGATAAGAAGCTCCGACCGCGAAAACTCTCTACACTTTTCAATCTTTTACCCTCCCTATGAAGTTAATTTTTCAGACTATTGCATTTCCTATATGGACACGGGTTGCCAAAAATGTGACCATGTGTTTTCGGAAAGATTAGAGGGATCACAACGGTCCCACTTAAGACCCAATTCTTCTCAAACACCCAATTCTTCTAGACATCACACTTTTAGATGTTATTCACCAGAGTTACCAAAAATTGACTTTATCCAAGACAGTCCTATGAGCTATGTCAAAACCTAAGCCGATGTAATGAATTTACGATTAAATTTGGCTTAAGTTTGGACACATGCCAGAGATGGTAAACCTATATGGGTAAGCAATTAGTGATGAAATCTAATCCTTATGTTGTTAAGGTGGAAATGCAACCAATTGTTTAAATGCAAAATGTTAGAAGAAAGAAAAAGAAAACACACAAATAGGAACAAGTGAAAACTAACAGAAGAAATGAAAAGTTGAGAAACAAGAAATGAGACAACAGGAAAAAAAAAAAAAACAATTTTGTGCCAAGACAACAATTTATTTTTGTTGTTATCACCACCTTGCAATTATAGTTTTCTCTTCTTCAATTGTCACCTTATTCCTCAAAGCTCCAGAATAAACTATTGTGAAAAATTGTAATAACTATAGGAACATAGTAACCTATACAGTGAAAATTGTGTGCTATGTTTTTAAATGTAACTAGCTAGTCCTATACTCGTATATGCAAAATTGAAACATGGAAATGCCTACTAGTTTTTTTTTCCCAAACAACAACTATGTCAATGAAATAATAAATGGCAAAAACACAAGGTGATGGAGGAGTACTAGACGTAGGACTAGAGGAGAAGAACAAGATGAACTATTTGTGATAAATGCAATGAACATCTATAAGCTAAAACTACAATGAATATGCAAGTTAGCATATATTGTTATATATATGTATACATCAAAAGTCAAAAAGGGGCAAACCTACATAACTAAATTCAAGATTGGTATATATACTACAATGAATATGCAAGTTGGTATGTACGCAATGATGCAAACTTTTCTTTTTTGTGTTTTTTTTTTATAAATGAAATACTAAGCTGTAACTAGTGGAAGAATAAATCAAATTAAAAGAATAAGTTTTCCGTAACATTCCCCGGCAACATCGCCAAAAAATTGATGTGTTTTAAAATGTTACTAGCAAGTGCACGAATCAGTTATAATACAGATATGCAAGAACGAGGTCAAACCCGCACAGAATGTATGAAAATAGGAAAAACTAATCAAATCCTATTTAATTTAACACTAACTTAGCTGAATGAAACTTGATTGTGACATAGAGCTAAATATTAAGACAAAGCGAACATATAAGATCGTTGGGCTGGGCATAACAGAATCAAAAATTATTTTTGAACTGCACCAGACCACTTAAAAACGGGTCGGTGACCGACCGCAACAAAAAAATAAAAAGTTATTTCTAGACTACACCGACACCGAATTCATGCGGATCAAAAATGGTGTCAGGGTCTCCTCCAACCATTACACACTGACCCGACCAATTCTGATTATATATTATAATCTATTAAAATATTAATAACTTATGAAATCAATTCATATTCACTCTACCACACTGAATCATATGGAAACCCTAATCTAATACCCCCGCCGCACTCTCTCATATATATATGAGATTATAATCTCATAATCTCATAGCCACTCAACCATTTTCTCCTCTCTCGCCGCTCCCAAAACTGAAAACCACTCCGAGCATCAACCTTTCTCTCTTAGCATTTTGGACTTCAAGTATGATTAATATACCAACTTCTTCCATTTCTTTTCTCTTCTACCCGTTCATGGCTTCTTGGCCATAGCCATCAGCAACCAGAACCAATATTAACTTGTCATCTTTTACCACACCAACCCAAACTTCAAATTCATGATTTAAATGATGAACAGACTTGTAGTCATGATTGTGATTTGTGAACTTCAAACTAACAATTAAATGGCCGGGGAAAGATTACTTGATTTGAATGTTTGCCAAGAAGTTGTGACACCGAGCCGCTCCAGTTTTATTTTCGGTTTTACCGAATTTTTCGGCACAGCCAATGTAAATATGGGTGGTGGTTTATGTTTTAGTTCAACCTAATAAAACGGTTCGAAATCGGTTTGGACCCAAAACCGACCTAACCTGCCATATGCCCAGTCCTATAAGATTACATTGATAACGAAGCAACTAAGGTATTGAATTTCACCACATTACTCGATAAGTCTCTAAATATTATCTAGTAATTCTCAAATTCGAAATAGCAATCTAGAAATAAATCTATTGTTTTCTCAAGATTTAACAATGAAGCACACATGAAATAAATCTAAAGTTGACTCTTCTTTGCTTCTTAATTTTGAACACCAAAACATCATATGTACACAAACTTATTGAAACTACAAAAGATCAAAATGTTTGCTAAGCATCAGATGTGAAACTAGCTCATTTCAATGATAAGAGATAGATTGAGTTCATATTAAATATTTTATTTTACTCCCTGAGTGGCCTAGTGGTTCTTGTCTAGTTGGGTGTGCTCCCCAACCTAGGTTCGAATCTCGAAGCTGCCAAAGTTGTCAGACACTATGCTGCAATGCATAGTTGGAGTATTTCACATGCGTTGTAGGATTGATTTATGGGCCTATGAAACTTTTGGAGTACCTTAACACTGTCAAATAAAAATATTAAATATTTCATGGATTAGTAGAAATGACTTCAAACTACCAAAAATGCATGATTAGAGGTGAAAAGAACAAAAGTTTTATTAATGTATTTTGAACGAAGAGTCATAGGCATGAAAAACATAACTATAAGAATCGATAGATAAATAATGGAAACTTATTTCATAATGTGGTTTCCTCCTTAACCTCAGTTAAGGAAATTAGCAATACATAGTACAAATTGAAAACATGTTTAAACAAATACAAAACATCATACAAAAGTATACCTAAAGAAAGGGAAGAACAAAAAGCAATTTCTTCCTTCAAACTTCTCATGCTTGAAATCTATTGTCTCACTCAAATGTTTTCGTACATCAATTTCTTTCATGTTCAACATCTTTGCTTCTCTCCTTTTTCATGTGCAAGAGTACGTACACAATTTTTAAGAATTAAAGGTGAGCTCTTAAATTCATGCAAGCTTGTTTCTTGCCTCCTTTGTTTCATGGCATCATGTCCTTGTCAATTCTCCATGATGTTCTCTTCCATTTGTATCAATAGATACATGTACCTATAAATCAAACAAGCAAAAGTGAATTCAACAATGGATGTCATGATAATATTTTCAACACAACACACTTAATGCAAATAGCTAAGATAAGAACCACCAATTTAAAACATGCATATATGATATACATGCTACTATAAGAAGAATACGTATTGCACTTATTCATCTAAATTAAGGAAAAAATTCATGTCAAAAACAAGGATCCAATTTACTATATGAAAATAGATAAATTGCTTTCATATATATGTTTAACCTTTTATTTATTTAAGACAACAACTATAAGAACATAAAATAAACTAACAAAAATAAATTATGAACAAATGTACATCAAGAATTATAATATGATTTAAAAATGTGTTTACCCTCAACCATTTTCACCAATAACTCATAGTAAAATACATGTAAAAACATTGTGCTTCCCTCCACAACCGGTGTTTCTTGTCCATCCCAAACAGTCATTCAATTGCAAATTTTACACATTCATCCATGAGGGGCCACAACAGGGCTGTCTCGATCTATGTTGAACTCCTATGACAAATTAGACATGTTAACGGTAGTAACATGTAAGCCCCTACGAAAGTGGCGTCCACATCATCCCTCTCACTTACCACTGAGCTCACTTTAAGGAAGGATATATTGCCGCCCTCGTCGTCAACAACGGTCCAACAACCTCTCTATACTCTACAAGGAGTCTACCACCTCCTAACTCAATGGCCTCACTACCATCTATTAGTTCGAGGACACGTGAAACCTCAATGTGGTCAACCATATGCTTCCTACCATTTAGCCAAACACTTCCCTTATTGATGACGAACTTTTCGACCATCAATTGAAAAATGGAGGGGATGACACGGCAGCAATCAACATGAAGTGTACATCCAAACCCACATACCCTATTGCTACCCTTTTAGCCTTTGATATTTGGTTCATCCAACCAATATGTTATGATCTCGTTTGAGTTCGCTATCGTCTATCCCACTTTCCCCCACGTCATTATCATACAAGTTAATCCTCCTCTTTACAAGTCGAGTCCTCCCCCACCCACCCTCGCCCTTCCCAGCTCGACATGTCAGTTTAATAATACTTATTTGTGAGGCTAAATCATAAGAAAACATGTTAATAAGTAAACGAAACACAGCTTTACACTATCGTTTATTGTATTGATTATTATATTATTGTGATAGAAAACCATTAAACAACAACCAAGCCGTTTTGAAGCACATTTCGGTTTACTCTAAGTGGATGGAAGAAATAAAGAACCTTATATCAAGTTAATTGACATTACCGATATTTATGCATATGAAAGTGGAGATATAATGGCGTCTGAAACATGAGCACAAGCTGCTTAAAACACTTGGTCACATTGTTGACACAAGGGTTCCTCATTCAGTTTAGATGATTCATATACTGGGGGTTTCATTCAAGGATCAACTTTATGTTCAAATAGTTTAATCATTGAAGAGGAGAACGATCATATAATCAAACATTTGGCTGAAAACTATCAACAATTTATTGAGAAATTTAATACCAAATTGTTGTGTATCACCAGATGGTTGACATAAGAAGTAAAGAATGAGGAGATGTTGACCAAACTCATTAAAAAGCAAGTAACTGGTGTTCCCAAAGAGTTGCTGCTTGGAGTTCACACACACTTACTTGTTAGATGTCTAGATTTTCTTGATGAGCCAGCAACTATCGAGGTCTTGATAGCCTTGGAAGATGACAAGTTGCGCTGGTGAAGTTGAACTCAGATATTTACAAAGTTGAAAAGGAAGCCAAGCCGAAATGAATTCATAGTGCTTGCTAAAGAGTTTGTAGAAAATGTATTATAAGATATATTTTCATGGAACTCGGATAAGTATATGTTGTTTTTTAGAGATGTTTGTTTATTTGATCAGGATATGAAAACACTTGATGTCCTGTCGTGTTTTTAGCCGCTTAACTATGATGGATCAATTCAAAATTTATATGTTTAATTTTACTATAGGAATCAACTTTGGTTAGATGTAGAACAAAATTATAAGATATATTTTCATGGAACTCGGATAAGTATATGTTGTTTTTTAGAGATGTTTGTTTGATCAGGATATGAAAACACTTGATGTTTTGTTGTGTTTTAGCCGGCTTAACTATTATGGATCAATTCAAAATTTATATGTTTATTTAAAAAAAAAAAACTATAGGAATCAACTCTGATTAGATGTAGAACAGAATTATAAGATATATTTTCTTGGAACTCAGATATGTATATGTAGTTTTTTAGAGATGTTTGTTTATTTGATTAGGATATGAAAACACTTGATGTCTTGTCGTGTTTTTAGTCGGCTTAACTATGATGGATCAATTCAAAATTTATATGTTTATTAAAAAAAAACTATAGGAATCAACTCTGGTTAGATGTAGAACAAAAGAAGCTCTGATATATTGTTTGCAAGTTTTTTTGGTGATCAAATGTGCCCAACCTATGAAAAGAGGGACACTATAAGGCAAGGCAACCTCGTTGGGACAAAACAGTTCTTTTCTAAAGCCAGGCAGATGTTTAAGTGCCCAAACTTGCAGAAAAAACGTATGGCCCCCTATTTTAGCAAGATGTTTTCCTTTTGCTTTGGATTTTTATATTTCTTCAAGCACAGATGCACTTGGGCCAACATGTAGACTCCCCAAGCAATGTTTTTTTTTTTATCTTTTTAAGATCTCGCAAATCATGTAAGCAACTAGTTGTCACATGACTATGTTCAATGGTGGATAAGACCGTTGTCCCAAGCAGATAGAGGACGTACGCTCTAATATATGAGTCCAGGTCCCTGACTTGCTCATATTTAGGAGGGAGGGTCATGAATGTTTCTCTCAACCATTGAAGTTCCAAAGACTAGTTTTGAACCATATTTTTTGGCACTTTCCCCAACCCCTCTATCTCAAATCTCTTATTCCCTTGCACATTAATGAAATATTCAATTGCTTTGAACTCGCTAGGGGGTGCCACTAGGGAGCCTGTACCTGAAGCCTTGTGATCCGCAGTACATCTTCTAGCCCAAAGAACAATACTCGGTCCTTAAATCTAAAACAATAATTCTTCTCATCGTAATTTTCTGTAAGAGTATACAACATTCTATTGTCATGGTGATTATTCTTCTATAGAGTAGTTGCTACCTTATGTAGGTGTTAGAACTCTATCCCCACTAGTGCCTCAGAAACCATAGGGTCTACTGGATTCCACATGGATACATTCTCCAGTTTCTCAATAGCCTAAAGAGAGTGATCTATGTTAGATACCTAGCTGCCCAAACAAGAATAACAATAGGTAAAGAGATTTGAAATATAAAAGAAATCTGAACTTTGGGTAAGTGGAGGAAATTCAAGTCTTGAAAGCTAAACATAACTTTGGGTCCTTAAATCTAAGCAAAGAACTCGCACAGTTCTTGAAAGCTAAACATAACTTTGGGTAAGTGCAGGAAAGTCAAGTCTGAAGCAAGGATGAAAATGAAAAGAAAGAAGGAGGTGTCTTCTTCTGGTGATAATATTTTTCTTTTTAAAAAAAAAAACTTTTATTAATAACACACACAAACTACATATGTCCGTGAAGTTTGAACCCATAACCTCAAAGTTGTTAGTTAACCACCTTAACCAACCAAGACACATTATTTTTCTTTTTTAAGAGACTTTGTAAGCCTATTTTGTCAGTCGATTTTGTGCACCACTACGGAGCTAAGACAATTTTTGCTTGATGTTGCTCTAGTAGCAGAATCGGATAGACGTGTGAAAAAAAAATGCTTGGAAAGACTTATGGTGATTCTGTCGAGTACGTCTGGTGGACTTTTGAGAAAATAGAAGAATAATTACAACTTATAAAAGTCGTGAACTAAAACCGGGGTACCACAAGTACACGATCGTGCCATAATTCATGATCACGTCATCTTAGTAATGTGCACATTGTGAGCACCCACTCCCTTGCTGAGTAGAGGATTCTAAATAAATTACAATCCAGAGTGAAGCTTCATTTGAAAATTATAGTGTGAAGTGTGTGTGTGTTCATACTCCCACTACACAAACTCCCAATGTTAAATATCAAGACACACTAAAACATATCACACAGAGGTACACAAATTCTACGAATATCACACATAAGGACACAAATTCCACACATGGAACTCTTACTGCCACAAAGACACCACAATTAAGACAATCATCACACAATTTTCATCCAAATTGATTTCGGCTAACTCTGGCATGGGCAACAACCATTGACACATAAAAATAATTCATCATCGATAATATAAATTAAACACTCCAAACTAAGGCAGCTAATAACAAACAAAAACTTTCCACCCTCTCAAAATAAATCAAGCATATATGCGACACAAGAGCTCAAATTTCACAAGAATGACATAAAAGTTTACCAAAATCTTGCTCCCCGCCATACATATGTCTCCTCACCTATTAATAATCGAATGGTGAAACTTCATTCTCCTTCTTCTCAAAACTTGTTTTGAAAGTTCAATTCCACACAAACGTCAAAGATAACGAGGTAAAACTCTCACTTTTGTCGCAGCAAAACAGGTCGAGAGGTAGAGAGAGCCCCTCCCCTCTTTCCCGATTCTTCCATATTCCTATACATAATCTGTACCGACATGCTTAGAGGGATGAGATTGACTAGTGTGGGTTTTCAACGATGCGGATTGTGCCACTTAGATGTCTAATTGTATCATGGGCTTAAGTTCTCAAGAACTCGTTGTATCGTTAAATACCCAAACCCTATTTTGGAGAATACTCTTGGTGAGTTATTTCCGAAATTTATTGTCAAGCACTAATTCATCACCAAGGTCAATAAGTAAACATGTTCTCGATCGACCTCGGCTTGACCAATATACGAGGGTTCACATTTATATCAAAATTACTTTTATATTGTTAGGGTATATATTACAATAACAATCATGATCACTACACCATCTCTCAATTTAAATTTCAATGCAAATCCTCAAATGAAATCTAATATTCAGTTCCTTTAAAACTGATCAGGGTATTACATAGCTCACATCGGCCTATAGTAGAATTTTTTGAATTAAAAATAACAGAAAAGGAAATAAAATAGCCCAGGTTGGGCCTCGAAATAGAGCCCAAGACCAAGCCTAAAACATGGAGAGAAGAGATACCACCGCTGGCCTCTCCTGAATCGTCGAACCGCCACCATCTCGTGCCTGAATTTCTTGCCACAAGCTTGCCAAATCAGAGAGAACCAAATCAAGATCAAGTTGAAACTCGTCTCCTTACCGGATCTGGTTGACCCTACCTGGATCCAAAGAAGCGACCTTACCAGACCGAAGATGCCTGCCGGCCACCAATCCGTCGTCTTCCAAGGTACGATGGTGATGCCGCCACGCTCGACACCGATTGCGATCTCTCCCCCTCCTCACCTCGCACCTCGCACCCCGACACCGCAAACCCCCAACTAAGATGATCGATTGGGGTGCCCGACGTCATTCCGGCCCTACACGGGAGCGATCAGGCCCGTCCGACGAAGACAAAAAGGCTGCTGGCCGGACAGGGATAGAAAACTCTTAGTAGACTGCAGGCGCAACAAACCTAGCTGTTTCTTTGTTTTTTTTTTTTATCTTTCATCCAGGTTCTTCACAACTAATATATATCTAGGTAATCGGCCACGATAACCACATGTTCCATTTACACCGAAAAGGAAATATTATTCAGTCTTGAGTTCAGATTAATCAAGTAGTATGGAGAAAATCCATCACATTAGTTCTGGCTAGCTAGAACATACTTGATTAAATCTTAGCACCTTTCGTCCTTTCCAATTGAAGCAGAGGACAAATATTGGCGTCCATCAAAAATAATATATTGAAAAATAATAAGGACAGAGAAACTAAAATTATTTCTAGTATTACAAATATAAAGCTGCAAAGCAATTACATTATTCATTTCCATCTAATTTGCCATAGGATTCGGATAAAAAAAAAGTAAAAATGCCCATTAGCTCTTATTACGAACTAGTAAACGATTCATACATGAAGCAAATTACTAAGACTCGACGCGTTGAGAATCCACCAACACACCGCAAATTACATGAAAATCCATCACATTAGTTCGGTCCCCAACGGTCTTGATTGTGGCTTGTGGGAGGTGAACTACCATCGATCTTAGCCATCATTTGTTTAATGCTTTGAGCTACCGCAAACTAAATTAACTAATTCAACATAGGAGATGGCCACATTGTTGACATTAAGCTTAAAATTTTCTTACTAGCTATTACTTTGCTCTATACACCGGTTTGTAAGTAATTAAAGCTTTTGTTGGAATATGACTAAACTTAGGACACGTTTACTTATTTGGAGTAGAACTGAAAAGTGATAGAATGATTGTTATTCATTCGTTTACTTACACGTAATGGAATCAGAACGAGTGTGGGTCCCACCACCTAATCATGAATTGATTCCTTAATAACCGGAATTGTAATACCAAAGAGGGAGGTGGGTTAGGAATGATATCATCAGGAATCAACTTTTATACCTAAAGTACCCTCTATTAATTTTAATATGCTAATAATAATATGAAACTTTTTAAATTTTTTTTTAGATACTAACGCTAGTGATCAATTTTTTTATTATTCTTTTTTAGATACTAATAATATGCTATTTGCGGAAGTTGTTTAATTTTATGTGTGGAAGAATAATAAGTATGATGTCTTAATTTTATTGTTCAACCCTTACATCTTGCCGTTTGATATATAACTCAAAATGCTAGTACTAGGACCAAATGATCTTTGATAAATCATGGTAGAAGAGACTAGATTACAATATACATAAGCACACACGTAGCTAGCCTCTATATTAAATTATTAATATGTAACCACATGAATATAATTAAGGTGAGCATAAAACCCGTTGGAGAGAACAAGACCGAACTGGACCAGCCGACCCGACTGATCCGGCCGGCCTTTTCACCGGTCCCAACTATGTTTTCTGCCGGTCCAGTTTGGTCTTGTTTATAACCGGTCCGGTCCCGGGCCTTGTTTATCGAAATTAAAGAAAGCCCGAAAGCCCGACTAATATATGTGTCATACTTTTATTGGGTGTTTCTAAAGATCTACGATAATAGAATGAACTCAAGTGCTCAACCACACTGGATTTGTGGTCAAAGACGTAATTGAGATAGTCAGACTCTCAGGGTACGTTTGGTACCCGGTACTACCTAAGCCAGTCTTAAATAAGGAATGAAATAAAGCTAATCCCACGTTTGGTCTCTCTCGGTACTAACATTAATGGGCTTAACTTGGACCGGTTTTCTGATTTCTCCTCCTTAACCGGTGTTATCGTGGGTACTCCGAAAATCCTACCTTAGATAAGACCTCACTAATATCACTAACCTCTCTACGCCTCCTCCTCCTTCATCTCCCAAATCTGCATCTGCTCCGCGCCCTCCACTCCCAGACCCGCGCCCTCTCCTGTCCTTACCTCCTCCACCCTCGCCCTCGGCTCCCAGACCAGCGCCCTCTCCCGTCCTCAACCTCCTCCACCCTCGCCCTCGGCTCCCAGACCCGCGCCCTCTCCCGTCCTCACCTCCTCTCTGACCTCGCCCTTGGCTCCCAGACCCGCATCCGATCCCCTCCCGTCCACACCCTCGGCTCCCAGACCCGCATCCGCTCCCGTCCTCAACCTCCTCTGACCCGCGCCGTCGACACCTCCAAGGCCAAGCTCGCCGCCATCTTCTTCCCGGATTCGTCAACAGGTATGTCCATCTATTTCTTCCTTTCTCTCTTTGATAATTAATTGATCAGTTTAATGTTGATTCAGTTTGATTGTGGTGAATTGTTACCTGTCTGATGCTTGTTTATCAAAACAGACATTGGAATACTAACTGTTTGGTTCTTAATATGTTGATTCTGACTAAATGTTACTGATATCAATGTTAACTAAGGCATGTAAGTCTGTTCATACACTTATTTGTTTGTGGTGAATTGTTGGTTGATTCAATTTTTTTACTTTTAGATATGGATGGAAGAAATCTGTTGTTGATCTTGCTATTGGAACTGTGGCATTTAGAGAATATGTCTGTTTGTACAATCCTTGTGTTATTGATGTTGAAATTGAGGCAAAGACAGATCACCGAATTGCTTTAGATAATCGATCATTTGTTAGATTTGAGACTCGGTTGATTTATCTAGATAGTATAATAGGCAGGATAGGAGGACTTTTGGGTTGTTATGTGAACTGCTCCGCACTGATGGAAGGCTAAAAAATGATGGATTAGTTAGTGTGGAGGAGCAAGTTTGTATGTTTCTACACATACTTGCTCATCATGTTAAGAATCGTACCATTAGAGGTAGATTCTTCCGATCAGGAGAGACAGTTAGTAGGTATTTCAACTGTGTATTGCAAGGTGTGTTACGATTACAAGCCAATCTATTGAGGATGCCAGACCCCGTACTTGATAATTGCACAGATAATAGATGGAAATGGTTTAAGGTATGTTATTATTATTCTAATATATAGTTTGTGGTGGCTTCTTATGTAAGAACTAATGAAGGGAGCAAGTATGTTTAGAGCAGGTTGTAACTATTTTGGAACCTTTGTGTTGCTTGCTTTTGTTGTTGTATAATGAACACATAATATTAAGCTTAAATGTGAGTTATGTTTATGCTTTTTCCCTCTCTATATTACATGGTTTTTAACTTTAATTTTGTAGGAAAAGGCTGAGCAGGACAAAAGAAGTGCTATCATCAGAGCTCAGGTGAGTCTCATCTCTTCTCAAATTCCTCAAACAAAGTTTACTTGAGTTATGATAATCTGCTGCTAAACCTTCAGGTACCATTTGAATTGGAGGTGCTGATCTGCTGCTGAACCTTCAAGACATGAACTTGGAGGTGCACAAGATTAAACAGGTAAACTGATTTTTTTTTGTTTGTTTTTTTTTTTTTGTGTGTAAAACCTTCCAATGAAATGTGAACAGATTATACCATATGATCTACGCTGTATTAACAGATTCAACGCTATTGTATTAACAAATTATACCATATGAACTAGGCTGTATGAACTAGGTTTGATATACATACTAATAATAGTGTGATTGACTATAGTGACATATTTATATTTTGTAATGGTGTGCCATAAATTAAATTCATGTTTAAACTCTTGTTAAATGTAGTATATATTGTGATTTCAGTTCCTTTTTTTTATGTAGCATGCTCATCATCAATGGGGAACAAGCTACTTTGTCATCGTTGGATTCAGTGGAATCTGGCAGTAGTTGCTTGGCTTGAACTTGGAGGTGCTGATCTGCTGCTGCAAACATCAGACATGAACTTGGAGGTGCTGATCTGCTGCTGCAAACAAATTAAGGTTATGGTGATCTGCTGCTGAACCATCAGGACATGAACTTGGAGGTGCTGATCTGCTGCTGCAAACAAAGGTTTTCTTTCACAGGTTTCCTTTCTCTCTTTTGGATTCTGCATATTTCTTTCACATGTTTCTTTTAGTTGTTAAGGCATACCATATTTGAGAAACTTGGTCTGTGTTAGTTAATGACTTATGTCCTTTTTTTTTCTTTTTCTTTTTTTATTTCATGTCAAAATTTCAATGACCAAGATTGTTAGATGTTAGATTGTTTTGTTAGATGACCAAGATTGTTTAGATTGTTAGACTAAGATTGTTATGTTTAGAGTAGTCTAGTCCAATGCATCACCAAACATGGGACATCTCTAATTTAGAACTTTTTTTCCTAATCTCATGCAACACCAAACGTGGCCCAGTATTAGTACAATTTAAGACAGTCCACACTAGTGCAGGACAGTCTTAAGAATTAAGGAGGTCTAACCTAGTACCGGGTACCAAACGTGCACTTAGTCTCTCATACTCGCACATTCTCAAAGTCTCAGTCTCTCACGCCAAATCTCATCTTCACTGGAAAGCAGCTCGATCGAGGACGGCCTGGGAAAACAGCTCACGTCTCATCAAAGGTCTGCCCCTCTCTCTTTCTCTCTTTCGGAGTCTCAGTCTCTCACGCCGAATCTCATCTTCATCGGAAAGCAGCTCGATCGAGGACGGCTTGGGAAAGCAGGTCACGTCTCATCAAAGGTCTGCTCCTCTCTCTCTCTCTCTCTTCGTATCTGCGGTTCTGAATTTGAGATTGACTTTGATTTGTCAGCAAGTTGGGCAGAGAAGGGCGCAAAGCTTTTGCTTTGATATCGAGCTTCATTGAAGGTATATTTTAAGAAGCAAATTCAGAGTTTTGTTTTCGATTGATTTAAGAGTGAATTGGATAATTTGTGTGTGTAGCTTGGTGACTAGTTCTGAAAAGTTTGGTTGTTGTACCGTGTCTGTGTTCTTGCTGTGACTATGAACTAGTTTTGGAAATTGAGTTTCTGTATTATTGTTATGGTTAACATGAATGGAATGTTAGCTTTGAATAATTGAATGATGCCGTAGATACTTGAGTTATGAAATTGTGTTCGGAAACCGGTAAGCCCGGCCTGGTTTTTAGCAGTCCAGGTTTTGGCCGGTCCTTCATTTTTTAACATCAAAGCCCGCCTGGGTAAACAACAACCGGTTTGGGCCCGGTCCCTGAAAAAAGTGACCCGATCTGGGCCCGAGCCCAGCCCTAATTATAATCAATACAATAAATCGAAATAGTCTCTCTTAACTTGTTGATTATACATAACTTTTCAATTGAGACAATCAAAATGACAAAGAAAACTAGATTAACACGTTTCAAAAATTATGCGAGAGTGATTCTGTGGCTGTCTTTTTTAAGAGGTATTTTAGTAATTAAATCTGTAATTAATTACATTCCACATACTATTCAATTCCGTCTCTCATTCATTCATTCTTCCATTCCTGACGAAATTCATTATAAGTAAGTAAACGTACCCTTAGTTTCACGACTTTCACCTACATGACATGTTTTTTTGTAATGCTCTATTTTTCAATTAATCTATAAACTATAACCACCTAAATTTCATTTGTTTTGTTGTTTCAACTTACGTTACATGAATCATATTGAAACCAAGAACCTGTATTTCCGAATCTAACAACGGAAACAAAAATTATTTTTAACCACTTATATCCATTTTCCGAAACCGATAATAGCGCCACGTCAACATGACGACACTGTAATTTGACTTTGACAGACTCATAGAATCTGTATTTTCTTACAAATTTCATAAGAGGAAAGTACAATAATAGTAAAACGTGTAACCAATGAGGATAGAATAAAATAGGCGGCATTGCTGTCTCAAAGCCCAAGTTGCGTCTTTAAAAAGGAAAAAGTAAAATTTACAAAGAAGATTGCTCGTCAACACCCACACACAGAGAAGACTCTCCAACCTTCTTCACCCTTCTTCTTCTTCCTCAACGCGGCTCTTTGCGCTCAAGGTAAGATTTCTCTCTTCTCCCAACTCTGGGTTTTATACTTGTTCGTTATTTTTGCTCTTGATCGATGGTCGTCTCTTCAAATTCATGCAAACTTTGACTGCTTTGACTCCTCTCCCCACCCCCCCTTTTGTATTTGTTGCGATTGATGGTTTGATGGGTTTTGTTGTGATGAGTTGTGTTTGGGAGGGAGAGTTGGGTTTGGTTTGGAGGGTTTTAGCTTCAAGATTTTAATTTATTTGCTCAATTGATGTTGTTGAGATTTCGATTCGAGTAGTTTGCAGGTTTTTAGCTTCAAGATTTTGTTTTTGTTGGCGTGGTAGATTGGAATAAACTGGGTTTTTGAAGAGGAAGAAGAAAAAGGAATCGGGGTTTTGAGATAACGATGTTAAAAGCCCAATTCCTTTTTATTCACAAATACCAAATAATGGTCCCTATCTTATGTAGCAGAAGAATTTTGAGCTGTGGGCTACTTATGAGTCTGTTGGATTTGAATTTGTTAGCATAATACCCATGAACAATCAAGTATAGTAAAATCTTGTGAGTGCTTTATGTTATAGCTAGAAAGAAAGGTTGTTGTGTGGTTAGGGTCAACTTTGCTACCTGTACTTCAGTTCATTTGTTCATTCTTGATGTTATTTGAGGATGGACTGACAATTGAAACTTGAACTAGTTTGTGTTCATGAGTTATGTTGGGTTATGCTAAATCACAGTTGCCGTACTCACCTGCATCTTTATTTACAAGAAAGTTTTGTTAGTGCCAATAGATATTTCTCACCATTCATGTTGTTTTATGCAAATAGAAATGATTCTGATGTAGTGGACAATATTTGGATTTCTCCCCTGTTCAAGTAGAGTTGCAGCTTCTTATTCCTATCAATTGTAGTAATGTTAAGGAGATATGTTTTGACTGAACTGTCCTTAATGCACATGAATGGAACTTGGATTATCAAATCAAAGATTTCTAGTGGTAGGAGTGATTGATTTCTTGTTTTGATCTTACATGATGGTTTCTTATTTTTGTGAGGATTTCTTCATTATGCCTTTTATAGTTTAAAACTGGTCAGGCTATTCATAGTCTTTTTGTTCATCCTATTTGGTTTGTCTGTTTTTTCTTTTCGCGTTTGTTATCCGTTACCCCTCGTTCTGAACTTTTTATCAATGTGCTTCTGTTCAAACATTTGCAATGCCATCATCATCTTTTAACTGTTGGGTTGCTTCTAGGACCCTTTGATGTTTGAATAGTGCAGAGCTCAGTGAATTCTATAGTATAAAGATGTTCCATACCTGTGTGAATTGCATCCTATGAATCTATGATGATGTCGTGGTGCTTCAATGTTTGTTTTTTTTTTTCTTTTCTTACAATTGACTATGATGTCTTGTAACCCAGGTTACAAGATTAAAATGGAACATAGTTGGAGACTTGGAGTATTTGAACTTTCTTTGTCATTAACTTTTCAAGAATTTGTGTTCTTTAATAATAACTTGGTGTACGAAACTGCCATACAATTGCATACTGAACTTAACAATAAGCTTTTGTTATCTGCTACTTGGCATGTTATGATTATCATTTGAGTTGATTTTTCTGTCACGTATTATCCTCTTGTTTTGGGTTAATGTATCATATGTTTGGATACATGCAGACCAAGCGGATCGACATTTTATGGATAAAGGAGTACCTGAAAGGAGGCCCTGAATGAAGTGACCCGTGAGTCGCTTATTGCCATTTCTTACTCGGAACAGAGAAGAATCTCACTTCTGATAAGTGGAATGGTGAAACTCTGGTTAAAGCAATAGATGCTGATGGAGAAGACAAGTTTAGGTCTGAACTGATCTCTATTTCCTATACGCCGTCTTCAGAATTTGGAGGCTTTCCTGTTACCAATGGTGAACTTAAGAACTAGGCTAAAGGACTAGCTGCAAGCAATCCATGTATTAAGATATCACAAAGTAATGTTGTGTGCATGGACTTGTGTTTATGGAAGTTTCTCATTTTCTGTATAATAACCTTGGGAGAATGAATGCAATTCTGTGTCTGAGCGTCGTTGCTTTATCATCATTGCCTATCTACTAAGATCTATACCTTCATTCCTGTCTTCTATTTATGTAAGATAATTTCATTTGCAGAGGAACCTACATGACACACAACGAAGAACAAACAATATTGATTCCTTCATAAAATTAATTTTTGAGACAATACTCACTAGCTTTAATTTTAAGAATTTTATTCCTATTAACAAAATAAGATTTTAAAATTTTCAAGAGCCAACTTAAACAGCAGAAAGACAAATATACCCTTAATGAATTAAATAAACTACAATAGACCATTATAAGAGTCTATTATAAAATAAAACTTTTATAACCGGATTCTCACGACCAATGACGTTGACTGGGCTCCGGGGACAGTTGACCGGACTTCGGGGGCTGTTAACCAGACTCCGGGGACCGTTGACCAGGCTCCTGGGACCGTTGACCGGGCTTCTAGGACCGTTGACCGAACTCCGGGAGTCGTTGTGCTTTAGTCACTTATAACAGGTCCCTACTGGGGACAGTAGGACCTCCTACTAGGGTCAGTAGGTGCAGTATGACCTCTTACTAAGGTCAATAGGACCACCTACTGGGGGCAGTAGGACCTCCTACTGGGGGCAGTAGTACCTCCTACTAGGGTCAGTAGGACCACCTACTGGGGGTAATATGAGGGTCTACTAGGGGCAGTAGGAGGTCTGTCTAGGGGTCTACTGGGGGCAGTAGGGGGCATGTCCGGGGGTCTACTAGGGGCAGTAGAAGGGTTTACTGGGGGCAGTATGAGGTCTACTAGGGGCAGTAGGATGTCTGACCACCTACCGGGGGCAGTAGGACCACCTACCAGGGGCAGTAGGACCTCCTACTAGGGTCAGTAGGGGCAGTAGGACCTCCTACTAGGGTCACTAGGGGCAATAGGACCTTCCTCCTAGGGTCAGTAGGGGCAGTAGGACCTTCTACTGAGGGTCTGCTAAGGGCAATAGGAGGTCTGTCTAGGGGTCTACTAGGGGCGGTAGGAGGGTCTACTAGGAGCAGTAGGAGGTCTGTCTAGGGGTCTACTAAGGCCAATATGAGGGTCTACTAGGAGCAGTAGGGGGCATGTTTGGGGTAATACTAGGGGCAGTAGAACCTTCTACTAGGGGCAGTAGGAGGGTCTACTCGGGGCAGTATGAGGGTCTACTAGGGGCAGTAGGATGCCTGTTCGGGGGTCTACTGAGGGTAGTAGGAGGGTTATTGGGGGCAGTGTGAGGGTCTACTGAGGCATTATGAGGGTCTACTAGGGGCAGTAGGACCACCTACCGGGGGCAGTAGGACCTCCTACTGGGGTCAGTAGGGGCAGTAGGTCTACTGGGGGTAGTAGGAGGGTCTACAAGGGGCAGTAGGAGATGTCTAGGGGTCTACTGGGGGCAGTAGGAGGGTCTACTAGGGGCAGTAGGGGGCATGTCCGAGGGTCTACTAGGGGCAGTAGGACCTTCTACTAGGGGTAATAGGAGGGTGTACTGGGGGCAGTAAGATGCCTGTCTGGGGGTCTACTGAGGATAGTAGGAAGGTTTACTAAGGGCAGTAGGGGGTTCTACTAGGGGCAGTATGAGGGTCTATCGGGGGCAGTAGGACCACCTATCGGGGGCAATAGGACCTCCTACTGGGGTCAGTAGGGGCAGTAGGACCTCGTACTAGGGGCAGTATGACCCTTGAACTTAATTGTGTGCTTCAGTCACTTATAACATGTCCCTTTTGGGGGGCAATATGACCACCTACTGGGGGCAGTAAGACCACCTACTAGGGGCAGTTGGACCACCTACTAGGGGCAGTTGGACCACCTACTAGGGTCAGTAGGGGCAGTAGGACCTCCTACTGGGGTCAATAAGACCTCGTGTTGGGGGCAATAGAACCTCCTACTAGGGTCAGTAGGGGCAGTAGGGGGTCTATTGGGGGCAGTATGGGCTTCGTCGGGGGGTCTATTGAGGGCAGTATGACCTCTTATTGGGAGCAGTATGACCACCTATTGGGGTCTGTAGGACCTCCTACTAGGGGCAGTATGATCCTTGAACTTAATTGTGTGCTTCAATCACTTATAACAGGTCCCTATTGGGGTCAGTAGGAGCTCATATTGAGGGTAGTATACATGAAAGATGGGAGATGCTCTTAACACTTCAATTCCACTTCAATTTATCTAGAGAAGCAAACCTAATTACCGTCTTTAACAACTCATAACCGGAGAGGGAATTGATCTAGACTTGGTCGTATAGATGTAACATATGACTTTGCTAGTTTTAACAACAAAACCTTAATCACCATCCAATTACAAACTATTAAATCCGATCGACAAACCAATACCACTATGGCAAGCACCAAGCATTAAGCACTCTGAACATTCATATTCATTTATAGATATCCAAGAATGAATAGGCATCTATATAATGAAATTTTGATGTTGAATATGCATATATATGTATACATTACATATGAGTCATAGACACATTAGGCATACATAACCGAATTGCTTTATATTTGAGGCTTATTGATCGAGCTAGCCAGGCCAAAATTTGAAATTGATAAAAAAAGAGAAACAAATCCAACCAAATTGAATTATGATAAACAAGAAATTAAGATAGAGCAGCGACAATGCATTGAATCAAAACGTCAAGAACAATGTCAAGTCATCAACCTATCTCAACCAAAAATCAATCCATTTTACCAAAATTTTCAAGGTGCATGATTTGATTTGGATATGAGACAATTTTCTGAACCAAACAAACCCAACTCATTTCACGCCAAACTTGTCACTGCCATAAAAGTCTGCCACGTCTTCATCAACTTCGAGGCCAATGACGAGCTTTGAGGTAACGAAGGTGGAGGAGACGCGCCGTTGCTAGATCTGACCTCTTCATCGTCGGTGGTTTCTAAAGGATCGATCAGCCGTCGTTGGCGGTGGCCTAGATTTGACCTGCGGGAGGCTTGGACAACGGCGCCGGCGACTTGCGGGAGCGGAAGGGCGAGTTGAGATCGGTGGGATTTGAGACTCAATTGAGAGGTGGTGGCTCAATTGAGTCAAGGTTTGCCGGAAACTGTATTCGGTATGAGTTTCTCAGGGGAAAGGTTCTCGGTTTGCTTGATTGAGGACTCGATGTGGGAAATCAAGTGTTGATGCAGTTGTGATTGGGAGGTGGAGTTGTTGGGCTTTGCCGGAGCTCCGGCGACGACGCTGAGTTTCATAGATTTGAAGGCTTTGGGCTGAGATGGTGGTGGATGATGTTGATTCTGGCGACATGAAGCAGATGAGACAGAGAGAGAGAGAGAGAGAGATTAAAGCAGATCTGAACATGGGATGAGAGAGAGAGAGGTAGAAGTCAATTGGAGAGGAAGATAATAGAGGAGGGTAATTTGGTCACAAAAAAATATAAATAGTCAAAAAAATTTGTTAGTGGGAATAGTTTCTAAGAGTCAATTGGGTTGATGAGAATTTTAGAATCTTATTTTGTTAGTGGGAAAAAATGTCTAGATTTAGGGCTAGCGGGATTTTCCCTTAATTTTTCATACCATAAAAGGGCTCATATTTTTATTATTTTATGGAATGGATTGCTCCCATATGGTTATTGTCAATAACCTATACCAATGCATTCTCCCAATGTTAATTTTCGAGAAAGAAAATAGGGAAAATTCTCACCAGCCCTACATTTAGAGTAATTTTTCCCACTAACAAAGTAAGATTTTAAAATGCCCATCAACCCAATAAACTCTTAAGATCTATTCCAGTAACAAACTTTTGACTTTTAATGTTTTTTTCTTGACTAGATTACCCTTGCCTCTATCTCCACTCATTCGTCTATGCTCTCTCTCTTTCTCTCTCTCTGTTCTCCTCCTCTCACGAAAATCTCTCTCTCTCTCTCTCTCTCTCTCTCTCTCTCTCTCTCTCTCTCTCTCTCTCTCTCTCTCTCTCTCTCTCTCTCTCTCTCTCTCTCTCTCAGCTTGAATGGCAGGCCTCCCAATCATGAGAATAGGAGGCAAAGGCTCACCTCTCTCATCCTCCGCAGTCGCCAACGCCCTTTCTCACATCACCATCGACTCGTCCGCGCTCGACAAGCTCTTCTCCTCCTCCGCCGCCGCCGCCGCCAATCTCAAGCCTCACCGGCTCCTCTCTCTCCCGTCTGTCGAAGAATTCAAAGCCTCCCTCGTTTTCCAAGCTCCTCTCCCTCTCCGGCACCCGTACGGTTCTCCCTCTTCGAATCACCGACACCCTAAATTGTAATTCTTCTCAAGACTTGGGAGTGGAGACTCTCGATTTGACCGACGAGAAGGCTCTTGCATTGCAGAAGCTCTCCGCCGATTGGTGGCTAGAGATCCGCTCCCCGCTGACACCGGTGAATGAATCTCGATCGATCTGAAGGAAAGCTAGGTTCTTGTTGTTTATAAGGTTAGAGAGTTTTTTATCAAATTAACTTGCTGTGTTCAATTTGGTGTGAACACTCGGCCATAGATTTTCAGAGAAGATGTTGGTTAATCACTTGATCCTCCTCTTCTGAACACTTGCTGTCCTTGTAAATGGGTTGAAATTCCAGGTTGACAATCTTGGAGTTTGTTTATACATTACTTTAGGTAGGCATAGCATGATGAGGCTGAGGATGCTCTTTACTTATGTTTGATTATATGGAATACGGACATCAGTGTAGTCCATTTCATATACAGTATGGACTTAGTTTAGTGTATAAATCTATGATATCCATAATTAGTATTCATGTATGATATCCATAATTAGTGTAATGATTTTGAGTCTCTGGTTAATGTAGATATGTTGACATTGATATGCAATCAATTAGGAGTGATCACTCTATCACTCTTGCCACCATGCAGATTGTTATCAATGTAAGTTTGTCGTCTTATATGGGCTAGTAGTTAATCAAGTGTAAGATACAAATTGTGGTAATATGATTAGCTTTGACTAAAAAAAGGATTTGATGATAGTTGATGAACTGCAACACACCCTCAATAGACCCCTAACAGACCTCTACTGCCCTCAATAGACCCCCTACCGACCCTAGTAGGTGGTCCTACTACCCCTACTGACCCTAATAGGTGGTCCTACTACCTCCAATAGGAGGTCCTATTGCCCCTAGTATGTGGTCCTACTGCCTCAGTAGGTGGTCATACTGCCCTCAGTAGGAGGTCCTACTGCCCCTAGTAGACCCCTGGACAGACCTCCTACTACCCTCAGTAAACCCCCATATTGTCCCCAGTAGACCCTCCTATTGCCCTTAGTAGACCCCTGGACAAACCTTCTACTGCCCCTAATATATCCCGTTACTGCCCCCAGTAGACCCTCCTACTGCCCCCAGTAGATTCTTAGACAGACCTCCTACTGCCCCCAGTAGATCCCCTAGCTTTCGTCGGAGCCGGTCAACGGTCGTCGGAGTCCGGTCAACGGCCCCTAGAGCCCGGTCAACGTTATTGGTCGTGAGAATCCGGTCATAGAAACTTTATTTTATAATAGACTTCTATAATGGTCTATTGTAGTTTATTTAATTCATTAAGGGTATAATTGTCTTTCTGCTGTTTAAGTTGGGTCTTGGGAATTTTAAAATCTGATTTTATTAGTGGGAATAAAATTTTTAAAATTAAGATTAGTGGGCATTTCTTAAGAAAATAGAGTACGAAAAACAAAATTTATGTAAAACCTTGAAAGGAAATTCCTATCGTCTCCCCATCTTTTAACAAATCCTTGAACCTTTGCATTGTTATTCTAATTCTAGATCTTTCTGAACATATTCTAATACAAGTTATAGTATAAAAAATAAATAAATTGCGTACATGTATTATTCAATAATTTCATCTAGTAATTTATCAAATATTATGCATACTTATTACTTAATTAACTTATAATGAAAATTTCAATATAAATTTATCTAAATTTTGTTTTGTTTAAGAAAAAAAAACGTCTCAAAAGAAGAAGAATATGAGTGGGTGAGGAATGGGCTCACAGTCCCAAACACCCAGTAGCAGTAGCATTGCACCGAATCCAGCGCAGCTCTGGACTTACAGCTCCACCTTACTGAGAGGAGCCGCCTCAGATGACCATTTCCCTTGCACTTTGTTAACTGACTGCGACTTCTAGTTCTAGACATTGCCCACCAGGTGTTTGATGAAATGCTGCTTAAAGACTTCCAACCCATGACAGCAATGCAGAGTCGCAGACTACCTAGAGGGCTCAAGATTGTTAGAGCATATGCCATACCAGCATCAATACCATTTTAGTTTCTAATTTGTTCCATTATTTTGATTCACTTTAATCAAGATTGTTTACACTTGAACTTAGTATGTTAGTAACTTGCATCTTAATCAACTGTCAAACAGTGTATCCAATTTCAAAGTAGAACTACTAGAACACTTAAAATTTTAATGTTTCACCCAGTTGAGCATGTCTGTGAGAAACTTTTGCTTTTGTGGTTAGTTTAATGGTTTATGTACTTTATTTCTTCCTGTTTGCTTTGGCATTGTAGTATTGTTACGATTGAAAGCCGCTCTCAAGGACTTTAATAAGACAGTGTGTGAGAATGGATGATGTGGTGCACGATGTAGTCTCTGAAGAGTTGACCACAAAAGAAAAATTTTCAGATTAGAGAGAGAATTGTGGTGACACACTGTTGAAACTGTTAAATTTATGGATTGGCCTAGGAGTAGTGTTTTTGAGCTATCTAGTATTCTAGTTACTGCAGTTCAGTGAGCATTTGTAGGTTGTCTGAGTTTTTACTGTGTTGACGCCACCCACAAATTTAAATAGAATGGAAGATCGATAGGTTCTAGTTATTGCTGCTACGCTATTGTCAATACTGCAATCACTTCCAGTTCCGTAAAACCTTCAAACAATGTGTTTGGAGACTTGCTCTTTAAACTTTGATGAAGAATCTGTCATTGGGGAGATAAGGTCATAAGGACTCCTATGATAGTCAGTTTACATGGATCTGACAGACCAAACAACTGCTTGATATGTATAAAAATTTATCTAATATAAGATTGCATAATTTGTTGAGATGTATGAAGCTTGAGATAGTCTCACCAGGTGTGATATCAATTTTATCCTGACTAAAGAGTAGGATAGCTTTGAAGATTGAGTGGTTGATAAACTAGCCTCAACAGAAACTAACAATTGGATTTCTCAATTGGAAGCTGACACAAGAACTATACCAGAAGAACTCAACATGGAACTGGAGATGTTGAAGAGATTCATCAGGTTAGCATCAAGCAACAAGCATATCTAGGCAAGATGTACTGAGAGGTGGTTCCAGATGTATTTTCAAACGAGGAGCATACATACTGAAGGTGGGTGAACTCCAACAACTGGAATATTGGATACTTTCGGGGCTACCTTCCTTTTGTGGTTTGACTACTTTAGAAATTGTTCTACCACTGGTTGATAGTCTTGTACTCAGCAAGTTATTTGACAAGCTTGAAATAATTAAGATCTATGTAGGATGGAAGGAGCATAAATATAATTGGGTATTTAGAGCCTGATGGAAACTACTTGAGAATTCATGATCTTGATGCAAGCTCTCTTGTGAGTAGTGGAATCACTTTGTTGCTAAACAAAACCTAGACTCTTGAGTAGTTAAAGTTCAGGAATTTGACAGAACCTCTGAATGTTGTCTTAGATACAAAGTGCTTTTTTTGCAAACTTGAAGTCTCTTGCACTTGAGGAGTGTGACTCTCTGGATATCTGATTGACATGACACAGTTGTGAAATCCGCACCACATATAACAGTGTCTTTCTTGTCCTGGATCGTCTGGTCGTATTTGGAGGAAATAGGCTGAAGGTGATTCTTCATGGTGAGCTGCCTATGGAATCTCTTAAGAAACCATGAGAGATTGATTGATGGTATTTTCCTTCATTGACCTATATTTGGAAGACCGAAAGTAATTTCTGAATGCTTGAGAAACATTCTAGGACTCATTGATGTGCTAAAATTAAAAAAGCTGCCTGTCGTTGGAAGACATTGTTACCTTGAAAGGATTAAGACATCAGGAAGAAGAAGCATCCGAAGAGATCAACTTCCAAAAGATTGGGAGAGTTGACTCTCACAGACGTACCAAGATTAACTGGGATAAGCGAACAAATCTAAAAAAGGAGTTGGAAAGGCTACCAGAAGTCATCAGTCTCTGTCCAAATGAGTTGGCAGTGCAACATTCTAATGTATCCGTACAACGCCTTTTCAACACTAAGGTAATTGTCCTTTTAGTTGTTGGTCAAATTTTTTTTTATTGTCAGACCTTGATCACTTGAGGTTTAATTATCTGCATTCTCTGTTGGTGAACTTTAGATTTTCCTTCGTTTAGGCCTTTGCTAGTTTATGCTCGTTTCGTGAATGTTGTATTTTTTCAAGAATTAATTATGAAATGGCCTTCTTCTGTATTATAATGCCTAGCCAAAACCCAAGAATTGTTATCATAGATGTAGATAAGTTTGTGATACAGAACATTATTTGTTGAGCTCAAATGAAGTAAATTACTGTCAAATAACGTCCTGGCTAAATATGTGTTTTTGTTACCGCGTAAACTGCAATCCTTGTCGGAGACGGTACTCTAAGACTAACAGGCTTCGATGTACTTGCAGGTTCAATTTCCAGTCTTAAGAAGACTACAAGTTGAAGGCACGGGAGACTTATGAACTAAAATTTCTAAGAGTGAACAGATGTAAGGAACTATTGCATTTGGTGGGCAACACACATGCAAAGTAGTTGCAGAAAATGGAGTTCAGAAGGTTCATCACGCTGTTTTTCACTATAATATATTTCTGAATTCAGGAGATCACCTCCACTTATTTCCCAACCTTGCCAAGGGACGCAAAGGAACAAGACCATGGACTTCAAACAATCTTGTCAAGCCTTTCTGATCCAAGTGTCTAACAGATATATCTATCTGGGAATGTAGCAGTCTAGCAGAGTTAGATTTGTGCTCTCTCCTTCAATTTTCCAGGGGCTTGTGAAACTCAAAGAACTAAGGATACAGCGGTGCCAGAAGATAGAAGATATAGTAGCAACAGCAGCAGCAGCATCAGCAGAGGGTGAAGAAACAGAAGATAACTACATGTTCCCTCATTTAAGTAAACTGGAACGGGTATCTACCAAATCTTCAAAGTTTTTCCGAGGAAAATATAATTTTGAATGGCCACTTATGAAATATATAGATATTGGCAAGTGTAATGAAGTACTTTTGTTTAGGATCCCACAGTACACGAAAGGAAGTGAGAATATATGTTAGTGATGCTGGTAGGATCTTTTCCAGGAGCTCAATACATTGGAAAAGAAACTTAATCAGGTATGTCACTGCACATGTATTCTTTACGCATTATCATTTATAGTTTGCATGAGCATTGGGACGATTATTTGCATCACTCAGATTCTGTATATTTGTGAACTGTGCATTTTGCGCTTGTGGGGGAGCAAGTGAATGCAGGAGCTGCTTGGTATAGCTTGGGATGTTATTTATGCTTGCAAAATTCCCTACTCGAGCGCACTCATCAGCTTGTGGCAAGGAGCAGTGGCGTCCAACAGTAACCTTTGCAACATTTGTACCAACTACTAACTACAGTAACCTTGTTTAGATGGTCATAAGCAAGATGTCTGGATCAAAGTGTCCGTTCACTAGTCCAAAGCATTTTTCATGGGCACTTCCATATACAGGCTTCAAGTGAATGCACCAGGAATATTCACTTGGTGCTTCTAGAACTGTATGTACAGAACCTTTTGCAATAGCATGGAAATTCTTGATCGTCCCTCCATTCAATCAAAACTCGATACTCGACTAGTATAACCAAGGGGATTCAATATGAACTAGACCAAAAAAAAATATCCAAGAGGATACGCTAGGGGCACGCCAAAGTGAAATTGTTGTTGAGCTTTTGAAAGCAAAAAGAGAGAGCAGCAGTTCTGTGAAATGGAAAGGAGCCAATGTCACACAGGCAAGGAACACTGCCACCAGGTTGGTAGATCAAACACCAAGAAGGCAAGAACTATGAGATGTTCAGTTTCGAATTGACTCCAATAAGAACCATTTGAATCGTGCGCATTTCTTCAAATTATAAGTTACCAACACACAGGCAAACTATGGTACCGGTGGTATTTTGGATTTGTGAATAACACTGCATCTACGTTTGTGATTGTGACAAGTAACTTGGATCAAAATGTGCCAAACTTCCATATGATACCCTTCTTTGGCCTATGTATTAGGTGCCCAGCTGCCGATCGAGTTCTTCGAATTCTTCCAAACGATACCCAACTTCCGAACGAAAGAAAAATAAGCAATAAGTCGCTTCTGTTGATGCCAATATAATTCTTTTTCATCAAGGTCTTATATATGGTTCCATAGTCCATACTGCAACATCACATGCTTATTGTTAGTGAGCTTGTTGTCACAACCCGTCAAGTTTTTTGGGCATATTTGAAGCAAGCATTACTCAAGGATAATTTTCGGAGCACACTAGAGTGTTCTAGAACGTTGTGGGAAGCCTCGGAGGTGTCCGGATACATTGGGAAGTCTCTAGGAGACTATGGAATTCTCTAGAACCTTTGAGGAGGCTCAAGCAACTAGAGATCCCTAGAACTCTCTAGAACACTCAAGGCCTTGTATAGATATTTTAGGACTTTCCTAGAGACATATAGAAGTCTCTAGACTTTGTCTTTATTTGTAAAGTCCTAGATTACTCTAGAACTTTAGGCAAGGGGAAGATGCCTATAAATAGGGAGGCACTCATCCTCTCATTTTGGACATAGAGAAAACATTGCATCACCAAGCCTTGTAAAGCATTCTTAAAGCTTAATACAAGTTCTTGCTTTTTAAGTGTTCTTCTTGTCTTCTTTCGGTTGTTCTAGCCAAGTGTTGTGCGTGAGTAAGGCTGACTTAGCGCAAGGAGGGTGCTAAGGCCGCATGAGTAGCTTAGGAAAAAGTAAGCTTGTGACATTGTGCTCTTTTACTATTTTTTTGTGTGGTTATGATGTACTCTTTTAAAAGTAGCACATGGGAATTCGAGTTTTCTATCTTCTTTTATTTTTCTACATTGCAATTTCTTTGATACAAGAAAATGAACTCACAAATAGAACGTTATAACAACCGATTCTAAAACTATATAATTGAAATGTCTAATAAACTAACCCTCTATTATATTTTAGGACACAGATTTATACTTAATTTGTATTTTTAGTTTTTCATTAGTAAGAATTTTCCAAAAAATGAACGGACACCGGATGGTGTACTTGTTTCTTACATGTATACCCCGAAGAACTAATATCGCCACTCCTTGGCCATTTCTTGCTTTCTTTACAGTCTCTTGCCTTTACAATGTAATCAACTCTTTAGGCATTCACTTAATGATAATGACATGATAATCTAATATCCCTTTAATGTTTTTGTTTACTTTAGGACGTCGGGGTCGACATTGACATGTTTAAAAAATCAAGAGTCCAAGATGCCATGGAAGCATGCAACATAATTTGGAATACAGATTTAGGACGGCTTAAAAGAGGAAAGGCATCAATCTTGATACCAGGTCTTGCTGACATTTCGTTCTTCTCAGTTCATGTTTAATATTGGGAGCTAATACATTTATGTAAAACCATTCATGCTCGAATACAAATTAAATAGGTGAGGTTTGGAGGATCTCAAATATTCCCACGGAGGTTTTTGTCTCATGCATTTGTAAGCTTTTGAAGAATATATATCGAGCTCATTGCTTCTTGACAGGTGACACCTCTAGTAAGTACATTAGGTTTCTAGCTTCATATATAATTCCAGAGTCAAGATTGACGATTTGAAGCTCCCAACTGCTCTCCCGCGTAGGAACATTGCATTAACCAAAGTAAAGAATTCAACGATTATGAAATATTCAACTTGATTTTCTTTGCTTCTGCTGTGGTGTTCAATATGGTTAAGGACAATGAGATTTTATTGACTCGAGATGAACAACTTCAGAGGTACAACATTCCCACATTCAAATGAATGTACATTATTCAGAGGTACAACACTATCTAACTCACCAAATTAAAACTGGATTTAGCTAGCCAAAACAAATATTGCAAAGGTCTATGATCGAGCTTAATTCCTCTTTCTTTTTTAAAATACATGTTGATGGAGATTCCGTTCCTTTTAACTTTGGGGTAGAGGGAAGACAAAAACTATTTGTAATGTCACAAGAGAATTTGTCTCCAGGCTCCAGATTTGCTTCTCGAGTTATGTATGTTACTTTTGCATAAAGATGATATTTTATCAATTGGTTTAGAGTACGCTCTGTAAACCGTGGGTGCATTAGAGACACCTCCATTTAATCCAGTTGGTTTTTCATCAAAAAAAAAAATTGGTTTAGAGTACACAACCATGTCCATTTGACCACTAACTAAAAAAGAAATTCATGTTCAACCACCTTTTGATGTAAATCTAATGGTGGGAATGCTAGGGAACAATCATATATATGATCTTTATATATGATAGAAATCTAAATAAAGAGTGTAAGGAACATAACAACGTACGACTGAGATTTTAAGTAATGGTTCAATCCTAATATGTGAGTGCAAATAGAGTATGATTCCTATAAAAAAAATATAAGAAAAAAAAAGAACTGACTTGATTTACCGATTGAGGCATGCAAAATGCACTTTACTAAAGACAAATTTCGCCCCTACCTTTGTGTTTGTAGTTCAATGGGCGTCCGCCTTGTAGAATATAACAATCGATGAACCAAAATAAAAGCATCAGAATTTTAGACTCTAGCGAACCATAATTGTATTTTGTACTTTCTTGACACGAACAAGACTTGTATAAGAAATGAGGAAACTTGATTTTATATACGAGGAGATAGGAGTGTGGGTTTATATAGACCCCAAGTGAACCATCAAGTCCATTCACTTATCTCCTTCAAAGAGACACACTAATTCCTAAAGACACATATTAGAAAAAACATGTACCTCTTCACTTTAAAGGTAATGATTTATTTTATTTTCATTCACAATTAATTGGATATTATTGATATAATTTCCAACATGGAAGGTATTATTTTTAGTAGGGTAAATTCCTCTTATAGTTAGGAATGGCAATGGGTAGGGTAAGGTCAGAGGATCAAAATATAAAAAATGACATCCCACTACTCCAAACAGTTGTAAAAAACAGAAAACCCACTTTTTAAAAGATTTAAACAAATAAGGACATAAGCTCAAGCCCAATAACAGATAGGAAGAGAGATGACCTGGATTTCAAGTGAAAAATTACCAAAATGCTTAGTTTTTCAAAAAAATTTCGTGACATGCCACACCCTTCCTTCTTTCTTCCTCCCGATATGATTCACTCACTCTCTCTCTCTCTCTCTCTCTCTCTTCTCTCTCTCTCTCTCTCTGTGATTCTAAGCTATGGTTTTGATTCGAAAACTTGGAATCAGAATCAATGGCTTGCCTCTTCTCCACTCTCTTCTTCTATATGCCTTTGGCGGAGTTGCCGCCAGCGACGACCACAACAAATCAGAGCTTTTACAACTCATCAACGATGTCGTTGATGCTTCACTGATTTGGTGTGGCGGATCGCATTTTCTCAAGGAGATCAACCACTTCAAAGGCCATGAATTATCACCCTCGAATGCTTCGAGTTATCCATGCTCGATCGAGCCTTGGGTGACATAGGCATGGTTGTAGATCTTAGTTACGACGATGTTATGGAGGTTGTGGATGTTGATGATTGCAGGGATAGATCTACAAGTGGATGTTCATTTTCAGTTTGGTTTTATAATTGTTGATGGAAATTATAATTGAATTCATTTGGGTGCTGTGGTTGTATGGTTAATTAATGTGTGGAGGAATGAAGTTATTGCTACTGGAGGTGCTTTGGTGGTGTTAATCCGCTATTGAAGTAGACTAAGAAAGGTAAGGGAGGAAAGTAGATTTGGATCTCAATCGGCAGTAGCAGCTCTGTGGTTAACAGTAGCAGACAGTAGTAGTATGTTTTAGTAAGCAGTAGTATCAGCAGTAACAGTAGCAGCTTCCTAATAATCGACAACAGTAGCAGAGTCTTCCAGTAGACAGTAGCAGAGCCTTGGGTCGGGAGCAGTAGCAGAGCCTTTCAGTCCGTAGCAGGAGAAGGCAGTAGCAGAAGTGGAGGATAATGCAGTAGCAGAAGTGGAGGATAAGACAGTAGCAGAGTTAACCTTCATTGTCTAGTCTTCATTGATGTGTGTTGTTGTGTGCTGATACTGCATGCAGTTCTGTGTTACTACTGCGTGTATTGTTGTTGTTGTGTGCTGCTACTGTGTGTGTTGTTTTGTGTGTTGTTACTGCGTATGCTGTTGTTGTGTGCTGCCACTGCATGTTGTTGTTGATGTGTGTTGCTACTATGTGTGTTGCTACTGCATGAGCTACTGAAAACATGTTACTGCACTTACTGAAGCTGCTACTACACTAGTTGAACCACTAAAACCCTGCTGCTACTACATATGTTGGAAGTGTAGTTTTCCAGCAAAACATGCTACTACATTAACTGAGCCATTGAAAACCTGCTACTGCACTTACTGAAGCTGCTACTACACTAGCTGAACCACTAAAACCCTGCTACTACATCTGTTGGAAGTGTAGCTTTCCAGCAAAACATGCTACCACATTAGCTGAGCCACTGAAAACCTGCTACTGTACTTACTGAAGCTGCTACTACACTAGCTGAACCACTAAAACCCTGCTACTACATATGTTGGAAGTGTAGCTTTCCAACAAAACATGCTACTACATTAGTTGAGCCACTGAAAACCTGCTACTATTTCTAGTGAGATGTTAACCTATGCTACTACTTCTACTGGAATGTTAATCTCTACTACTACTTCTACTGGAATTAACTACTAATACTACTAGGATGTTAACCCCTGCTACTACTTCTACTGGAATGTTAACCTCTGCTACTACTTCTACTGAAATTAACCGTTATTACTACTGGGATGTTCACCCCTGCTACTACTTCTACTAGGATGTTAACCTTTGCTACTACTTCTACTAGAATTAACTGATACTACACTAAGTTATTAAAAATCTGCTATTATATTCCATTTACTAAAAAATCTCAAAAGGACAGACTTTTCTCTTCTAAAGGCATATTTAATTAGTGTAGGGTTAGTTTGGTAAATTAAAATATGACACATGACATGCAGAGAAAAGATTGTCCTTAATTGTTAAAAACTGTCCTTATTTGTTTAACAACAACACAAGTGGATTTATTTGTGTTTCAAATCCTTTTGGAGGATGCATATGTGATTTGCTAATCAAAATATCATATCCGTACCCTTTTTCATTCCTCATCCCCATACCCACCTCATTCCCCGTAATTAGATATGGGGATTCTCCGTACCGTCCCTTTTGGGGATTAAGTTCTCATACCCGCCCCGATCCCCGTTAACAATTATGTAATAATTAATTTTTTTAAAAATAATTACGAAATAAAGAAATATGAAAATAAAATCAAATACATATATAAATAAGTTTCTTGATTCAATCCAACAAAAACGAATACAAGTTTCGGTTAAAAAAAAGTTTCTATAAATATTCATTAAGAAAATCATAGTAAAAAAATAGAATTAACTTTTGTTTAGTCCTTGAGGTTTAAGCAACTCATCTATTTAGTCCTCAAGATTTCAAAAACATCTATATAGTTCTTAAGGTTTTGATTTCTTATCTAGAAAGTCCTTCCGTTAAAACACTGTTTTTCCGTCAAATTTTTATTTTATTTTTTGCTCTTAAGTAATTAGACTTAGTTCTTCCTAAGGTCTAGCCTTCAACATGCCAACATTTCACCTAACGACCTCTTGTCTAATGATTACTAATCATGACGGAATCACTGCTGTCTTAGGGAAAAAAATCTAATTTCTTATATTTGGACGCAAAGTAAAATTTGGAAAATAAACATAAAGAAAAATAACTATTTTTGAGACTGATAATGGGGCACAAGATAAAATTTATTTATTCAAACATAAATACAAATACAAAACCCAGAGCCTTGCTCTTAGGTAAACAGTTAAATGCTTGTTTAGCTACTCATGCTTATAATTACAGTATAAAACTTACTTGTAAATAAGCATTTCACACCAAATGATTACAGCACACCACGTAATAAACACTCTATTATTCTCACACTATACTCAAAAGACTATATTCTGGCTATCTTACTTCTTGAGAAAGGTTGAGAGAATTTTTAAGATTTTATCTCTGGTTTCTTCTCGATGCCTTCCTTCTGAAGTTTCAGACTCTTTAAATAGGGAGCGGAACTCAAACTAGAAATAAATCACACCTATACATAGTGAGAGACATCAGGTATCTTATCTTGATAACATTACTTTTGTAAAAGTAAAGTCTTCTGATTTCTTGCTGGCAGTCACTTTTTCTTTTATCAAAAGAAAAGTTGCTTGTCTTGAAACGTCAGCAGTCGTTCATTTATCAAGCATGCTTACTATGTTGTGATATGTTTCTGGATCTTCGTCATATCCCACTGAAGAGTTGGGATCACTATATTCTCAATCACGTGCCGTGTCTTCATCTTCATTGTCGAGGTCTGAATCATAAGGATAAGAAATCTTATCATCAGTCTCAACTTTTTCTAACCATGTAGTGGTAGCCAGAGTACAATCCACTTCTTTTCTCATAAGAGCTGTAAAAAAGTCACAGTTCTCTGGTGGAGGATGAGTATAGCAAGTGACCATAATTTTCTCTCCACTGGCTAAAAGACTTGAATCATAGTCTCTTAAAACCACTTCTTTGATAATTGCTATGGTCATGGCTTTCATCCATGGGATGCTTTGATTTGGTCTACCATTGCCGCTGGCAACAACTGAATTTTTGAGTGGACTCTGGATTAATCTAACATGATGATATGGAGAGATATAATTCATCTGTCCATCTACCACTGTCTATTCTGGAGGGGTAGAAATGAATTTTAACCTTAGGATACATCCATAAGGTCTAATATTCTTTACCGTTTCAGATATTATTTCAGGAAAACCCTGTAGATCTTCATTGGTTTTTGTCCAAAGATTATGAACAAAACCGTTTTTCACGAGCCATAACTTTTGCTTCTGAGGATATTCTGCCTGATCATTCACTAAATATCTCTGATAATATGGGCTAGGGACTATTGATAATGTTCCCGGAAGAACATCTTTTCCTTCTCTTAAGAGGTTATGGAAGTTATACCATTCAGATTCCTTTAGCGAAAGAATAGGGATTTTAGCACTTTTCGGATTTTCGAGGTATACAACTTTGGAAGATTTTGCTGGAACATCTTTGTCTCATGTATGGAATCCATACATTTCTTCAGTTAAAGCCTTCAGTGTTTGAAGCAAATGAGCTACATTTTCTTCGTAGAATGAATACAGAATATTATCGATAATAATTTTCTGCTTAAAGGCCAATAGTCTTTCTGTTCTGAAAACTAATTTCTGAAAAATCTTCAAATTCTGATCATGAATAACCTTCTTTCCAGTGACTAAAGGAAGCTTATTTGCCCTAAAAGGGACTCTTCTGCTTTTTGGCAAAGCAGCAGCCATAAACGGACTTAATATGCCTTTACCGTCTGCCGTTTGAGACGGGCTAGCCGGTCTTTTACCCTGAGACCGATCAGTTGAGGCTGGTCCTTTTGGACACAGCAAGAATTCTTGAGCGAGTTTTTCTTCGTCAGGAGTAACATGCTTATCTTCATCCTTTAGGTTAGGTTTCGAGCCACCTAAATTTTCATCTTTTCCAGAGTCTGGTTTTGGCTTTATCTTGTCTGATGACTGACTAGACTCAGCAGCTCCATATGAAACAATATATTGGTAACCTGGTCCGTCATAGAGAGGTCCTACGGTTTTATCACCGCTCTTGTATCTTTCCCAAAGCTTCTTTTCTTCTGATACCGATTTCCGGCTTCCAGGATTGCGACCTTCTCTTTCAAACGTCGTCATTTCTCTTGTAAGAGCGTCAGGAAAATAGTCTTGTCATCTGCAACCATTTCAACATTATATTCATATTGGGTTAAAAACATTTGCCATCTTAGAACTCTTCCTCTATCAGCAACATCAGTTAATTTGTAGTTTTTGAATTTTTAACTCTTTTGTTGTCTGTTCTTACTACAAATTTATTTCCTAGGTATGCCTCAGCACCCTTGATGCTTTTAATTAAGGCAAAGACTTCCTTGTCTCCAGCATGAAAGTTTAACTCTGCTGCGTTAAACTTTCCTGATAAGAATTTACAAATCTTTTCATGATTTGTATATGGAGCAACAGCTAAAACAACTCTTGCCCAGTAATAGTCATTTGCATCAGTTTGCAAAATGATCAGATCTCCTTCTTCAGGTAACTGTAAAGGAGGAAGATTTCTTTTTAATTCTTTAATTTTTCTGACAGTATTACTGTCATCTTCTGTGAAAGACCATTTCTTTTTAGAGCTTGTTTTTGGAGAGAGCAGTGCAGTGAGACCACTAACTTCAGGAATAAAGTCTTTTGCAAAATTAACAACTCTCAAAAATCTTTGCAGGGATTTTGCATCTGAGATATTGTCTGGGAATTGGCTGATTTTCTTAACAATATGATCTTAGAGACGAATCTCTCCATCCTTAACATGAATGCCAAGGAAATCAATTTCACCTTTAATAAGATGAATCTTCTTCTGTCCAAGGATAATTCTTTTTTGAACAATTAGCTTACACACCTGTTCTAGGTGCTTTTGATGCTCATTCATAGTTTTGGAGAAGACAAGAATGTCATCTATATGAACTATGCAGAAATCTGAGTATGGCTTAAAGATATTATCCATTTTCCTTTGGAAAATAGACGGGGCTTGCTTAAGACCAAATGACATCACTAACCATTCATAATGCCCTTGGGGAGTTCCAAGGCTGTTAGGGCAATAGAATCTAGATGCATCTTAACCTGCCAAAAGCCTGATTTTGCATCAAACTTAGAGAAGAACTTGGCTCCTCTAAGCCTGTTGATGAGGGCTCTCACCTGAGCTATCTGATAACCGTCTTTAACGGTCTTTTTATTCACATCTCTGTAATCAATCACCATTCTGGCTTTTCCTCTTAATTGTTCAGCATGATTTCTTACCAAGAAAGCTAGGGCATGATGAGGACTGTTTGAAGGTTTGATTAACTTCTTTTCAAGAAGCTCTTGAATCTGGCTTTCCATCTCCTTCCTATCTTCTTTTCTATAGTGAGGGATAGCCTTAACATGGCAAATAACATTTGCGTCATGCATCTTTAGCTGACAATATATTGGGTCTCTGTCTCAATACAACTGAGGATCTTCACTGATTACTGGTTTCAGCAAATTTTCTATTTCTGTGAGAGTCGGTATTTTCTTTTTCTCTACTTTCTTCATATACACATTTAAGTTGTGCTCTCTGATATATTCCTCTTCTTCATTAGAACTCTCATTGTCAGAAATAAGATATTTAGAATTTGTCTCTGATTCAGAGTTTTCTGAACTTGTTTCTTCATTTATCAATATCTCATCATGACCTTTAAGCTGCTCTTGTAGCAATAAAAATGGCTTTAATATTGGCTTATAATCACCACTCTTCGCTGACGACTTCTGATATTGGTTTGTGAAATCTTTACTTGTAACGCTTACTGCGTCTGTCAATCGAGATTCCCAATAGAATCTTTTATTTCTTTCAAACCCAATCATTTCTGGAGTTTGAATTACTGTTTGTTGAAGAAGAAAGTCATTTCCTATCAACAAATTAGTTGTCTGACCTTCACATTGCCAGAGAATTTTAATGATAAAATTTCCTCCGCCTAAGGAAACTTTTACATTTCGGGCCATGGTATTCATAACTATCTTATGCTCTTCCATTGCAATTCCAGTAACTATCTTATGCTTTTTCCCAATATTCTTCAGGAATTACATGTCTTTTAGCAAGAGTGTACCTGGAACCAGTATCTACAAATGCATGTAGATGATATTTCTTGTAATTGAGAAACTTCAGTCCTATAGTAATATAATTACTATATATGCTTGTCTGGACTAGCATTACTCGTGCTTGCTCTCTTGGAACCTCAATTAAGTCTGTGAAAGGATTAATTCTTCTTTCTGCCGTTATGGACTCCATGGGATTATCATTTGCTAATCCGAGTATTGGATTAGAACTGGAGTTAAGAGAATCAAGAGATTCCTTGATTTCCTTATTCTGACATAATGAAGTTACAAACTTCATTGTTTTTATATCCTTTTCGAGGTTCTTTTCTTTTTCTCTTGAAAAATCTCTTTCTAGGAGAGGTTTGAGCAGATTGTTCTTTTTTATATTCAGGCCTTTTCCTGAACTTATACTTCTTTCTAGAAGCAAATTTCTTATCATGCTTGGTGCCAGAGAACTTTCTTCGGTGCTTTCTTTCTGTATGAATATGGCATCCCCATTGTGTTGGGATATCCAAAATCTTTGGACACATATTTTCAACTCCTCTGAGTTGTTTTTTGGCCGATTTGGATTTTCTGTTCTCCGTGCATTGTTTTCTTCGGAGATCCCTGACTCTTTCTGCTATTCCTCCTACAGTAAAGTATTGAAGGGGATTTTCTTCCAATGACTGTGTTACAGCATCATTCCAGGGTTCTGGCAACTTTCTGTAATAAGTTCTGATGAGATCATCATTTTCAATATCTCAAATAGTACAGAAATAGTTCTGGAACTCATTGGTGTATTCTTCAAAATACCTCATGTTACAAATACTCAATTTGTGAATATTTGCTTTTGCTCTTTCTTTAGACAGTTCGCTATGCCCAGTGATATCTCCACAGAATTGTGCATAGATCGGTACTGCAAAGTCTAAAGGATTATTAGTTTGAGCTAACTTGCTTGCCCAATCAGTCCATTGAGAACTTCTTTTGAAGGACTGGTACCATTTATGGACGATTGCGGTTAAGGTCGACTCATAATATGCATGAGCATCTTCATAGGTAAACTTTGATAACACTAGAGCCTGAGTTAGCTTTAAACTAGCTACCCAGTTGTCTATTGTCTTTCTTTTATCTCCTACCTGGTCTAAGTCCAAATAAACCCCTCTTTCGGACATTGAATGTCCCCATTTGGGTTCTGTTGGGATATATTTCTGAGAACTTCGTTCTCCACTCCTTCCTGTAGGAGCCTGCCCATTTGGGAGCTTGATATTCTTTTCTCGAATGATCTTAGTTGGATTGTTCGTAATATTCTGTATTATAGTATGACTACCATCTGGAGGAACTTGTCTTTCTCCATCTCCCGTATCCATAGAGGATGTACTAGGAGGCTCATCTTTTGCTGCTTGATAAGGAAGAATCTTCCTCTTATTCTTTCCAAGTCGAATTTGAGAAATTTCATTCATGATTCTCTCTAATTCTTCTATGGATTCACAAGTCTCAGCTTGTGCATATAATCTTCTTAAATCTCCTGCTTTAAGCATTTTCATAGGTCTTTTGGTATCTTCTTCTTCAAAGGATTCTTCATGAAAGATTGACTAAGTTCCAAAGGAACTAGCTTCTTCATAATTAGCAAATGAATGCCTATGAAACTGTAAGCTTATCTTTCCTCCCATATCTTCATAGATTGAAGCATTGGTACTTTCAAGCTGTTTAACAGGAGGGGTCAGATTCCATTCTTTTGGGAATGTTACTTCATGCCATTTTGTGACATGTTTTTGCTGGGAATTATTTTTTGGGTTGGTGAGAATAGACGTAGTGATTCCAGGACTGTTTAGAAACCTGGTATTAGGAGTCACATTTGAACTCATCAACTTATAATAGATTCGATAATCTATCGCAAGTTCCATCATTCCTTTCTTCATAGAAATCTCATCTGTCTTGATTCTCAATCTTAGACAGTGAGCAGCATCCTTGAGATGCGTTGTGAAATTTGGAAACACATTAAAATATGCAACTTGGTTGCACAATGAAGCTTCTACTGTTCCTAACAGACTTTTCTTGAAATCTGTTATTCTATCATCTTGTAAGACACATAGAACAGAACAGTCAATACTATCTCTAGCTAATAGTTTTATTCCTACTTGAACCGCATCAATATGCATATAGGAATATTTTTTCTGGAAAGCTTCACTTACTTCTTTTGGGGTTATCAACCTGATATCTGTTTCACCACCTGTGGCTGGAACAGTTAGTTCAAGAATTTTAAACCTATGAGAGTCCATGATGAAAGATCCCTTCTTATAGATTTCATTGAATCTAAATTTAGGAGCAGATGCTTCTCGTACACTAGACTCGATTTCATTATACTCAAATTCTTGAGCGTTTATTAATTGTACTGAAACTATGTTTCTTTTACTGAGGATTCTGCTCAGCATTTTCATATCTCTCTTGGTTGATACTTTTGATGATTTCCATTCAAGTAGCTTTGGTTCACTAAACCTTAGTCTACTTTCTCCTGTTGGTGAGGATGCAGGGGGTATGATGATTTTACTGGCTACGTTTTGAGCTAGTATTTCTTCATCAATTCTTTTGTACTTTTCCCCTTCTTTCATCTTTTCTACCATCTTTTGTAGACTGAAAATTTTGTTATGTAACTCTAAGAATTGAATTTCGAGGTCAATATCTATCTCTTGGAGATAAGCGATATTATAATTCTGTTGATGGATTATTGCTTCTACATTTTCAGCAAGTTTTTCTGTAGGATGATGAAAGCCAATAGCTTTAACATCTTACTGCTTTACTTTTAGATCTACTCTTTGATTCATCTTATTCTGGAGATAAGAGTTTCTAAAAGCTTTTTCAAGTTTTCTTGAGTATCTTTTAGTTCTACTGCTTGCTGGTGAATATTGTTTGCAAGGTTTTCAGTACGAACTAATTTCTTTTTAATATCTATTAGATATTGTTTTTCCTTGAGATAATCTAGCTTGATTTCAAGCTTAGCAATTCTTGAATTTATTTCTTCAAGTTGATTAATCCGTAGATTAAATCTTTCGAGTTGCTCTGTAACCTTTTCAGAGGTCTTATCGCTATATAAATGGTCTAGGAACTCGATTAAGCGTGGTCTTGATGGATCAAACTCTTCTACTCCTATCCCCCTTTGGAGTTGAATATGTTCGTCGTAGAGAGTATTTAATACTCTACAAACGTATTCAATGGAGAATTGGTTTTCTTGAATATGCCTTAAATGAAAACACACTTCCCACTTGTCAGTTCTTTTTGTAGTACAAAAAGACTGATAATTTTTAAGTTTGGATTCTCTCTTATTAGACAAGAGAAGCCAACTCTGTGGCATAAGCCTTTCTCTTTTACCTGCTTTTGAGCCAAGCAGGCTGTGATACCAACTATGGCGGATCTAACCGATGCTCAAAGTATCAAGAGGGTTTTGATCTTGATCAAAAGTTTCTTGAAGGACTTCAATTTCCTCTCTTGACTCGTATATCCTTCTTTGCAACTGGAAAATAATATCCCAATAAATTTTAGTACTTCTAGGAAGCTTATCTCTTCTTTTTTTTAGTTTTCTAAAATTTTTTCTTTCCTCTTGCAATTCTTTATACGACAGTTTAGCTTCTGCTAATAAATCAAGTCTAGTAGCAATAGATTCTCCTATTGATAATGTAAAATTAACTATTTACCTTTGAGTAGAGGATAGATTTAAATATTTGCAAAATATTAAATAAACAAATTTAAAATTCAAGGCCCACCATGCTCCGTACAATTTTCTTTTAGCAAAAAAAAAGAATATTCCTTCTTTTAACAGAATATTTTAACAGAAAGGACTAAGTAGATTAACATTTGTAAGTTCAAGGACTAAACAGATTAAATTGAAAGTTCAAGGACTAAGGGATGACTAACCTAAACTATAGGGACTAAACGGGATTTTACCTAAAAAAATATTACAAAAGATTTTACATAAATATCTATTTATAAATATTATATATATATATATATTTAAAAATAATATTTACATTCTAAATGGGTGGGGATGAGGACAAATATCAAAATACCATACCCGTCCAGTACCTGATTCAAAAATCCGAATACTAAAGATCATCATACCTGTCACCCGTTTATCCCTATTTATCTCTCCCGTTAGAGTCGAATACTCGTGGGTACCCTACCTGTTGGGGATTATTGTCATCCCTAGTTATAGTACTTGAGGTATAACCAATCAGTTTGGTACTAAGTGTTTAGAAGGTGACACTTTGGACCTCAAATTATGTTTCATTTAACAGTTTGGTATTTCTGCTAACTTTCAGTTAAATATGAGGGGCAAAATTAACAAGTTGAGGCTACAATTAACTTTTTTAAGTAAATATGAGAGTAAAATTGACAGTTATTTACTTTTCAGTTAAAAACAGGGTTAAAATTGATATTTACGTACTATTATAAATATAAACATAAAAAAAACATGTGTTTTGTGGTTTCATGAGAATCAGTCCGGAATCTTCATCAATTAATGTTCAGTTCAAAACATAATTAAATTTTACATTTAAGAAATTTAGGTGATCTTGGCACTCATGAGACTACTCAACCGAGCTCTATCTAAATAATCCATTGAAAATAGTGTCGTGGGTCTTTAGATCACTAAAACATACTCCCTCGGATTTTTTATATAGGTCGTTTTAGGAGTTTGTACAGAGATTAAGAAAAAATTTTAATGACAATTTAACCCCTATTTAAGGTTTCATTGTATTATTACTACTCTTCACTTCACCATGTCATTATTGTGGCTCAGAGATAAATTAGGAAATATAAGCTAAAACGACTTATATATTGAAACAAAACTCAAAACCTAAAACGACCTATATAAAAAATCAAAGGGAGTATTTCTTTAATATAAAATTACATTATGGCGTCTGTGGCGGTGGTGGCTGCGCAAAACCCTAGAGTTCATGGCCAGGCGACTGAAATTGGGCCGATGATCGCTACAAGTCATGGCAGATCTCTTCTACTTTAGAATCATGGTGTCTGTGGTGGTGGATCGAACGACAACTCCCTAACCACTTATCTTCCCATCTCTGACTCTCAATTCATCAGACTTCGGTTCTTTTGTCGATTTCAGTTTTGACGCCAGAGTTGCTTGGTCATGTAGCCGAGGCCAATGCCGACATCAACATATAGAAACACTGCCAATTCCTCCTTGATGATCACAAAGGGAGTCAGGCTCAGAGAATAGGAAAGCTAGTTAAGACTTGTTAGTGTATGCCAAACGACCCAAATCAGCTTCCTCTAAACCTATGCTCGCAACTCGGCTTTGAGCCTTCTTTTGCTATTGCTTCCAATGTGGGAGCGAGGCATAGTGGTTCTTCCGGCTAAGAAGAAATGTGTTGGAGACCAAAGGGCGGTAAGAATCTACCCAAGGTTGCATGCATGTGTTGGTGGTCTAAAGGTTTACAAACTATCTAAGCAGTCTTGGAAGAGGAAGCTGAGATTTGTTGTTGCGGCTTCTAAGCATAGTGAAGTCAATCTAGGGAGGCCCCATTTGCATATGATGGTTCTAGAGGTAGTTTAAATAAGTGAGTAAGGGTGCTTGATTGACTCAAACCTCTCCCTAGTAGCATCGCATTTTGGTTCTTGTTTCATGTTTTGTTTGTTAACAAAGACATTTTCATTGAGTTTCTGGGCTGTGATGTAGCCAAAAATCTCATTTAGGAAGGCTAAAATTTATAAGCAAACAAATTATACTCATCTTTTTGTCATAACATAATTGTTTGCCAAAAGAAGAAAAAGGTAAAATACTGTATAGTCCATGTGATTTGAAGTCGACATCTGTTAAGTCGTTGTGGTTTCATTTTAATCTGAATGGTCCTTAAAGTCACGATTTTCCGTCTAAATAGTCATTCTGTCAATTTTGCCTTTTAGATTGCTGACGTGGCCATTAAAAATTACAATATTTTTAACTGCAACGTCAGCATTTTACGGTGAAAATTGAAGGAAGGACCATCTGGAAGGAAAATCGTGACTTTAAGGACCATTCAGATTAAAATGAAATCAAAAATACTGAACATATGTCGATTTCAAACCACAGGGACTAAACAAATTTGAATTCAAAAATAATATAGGGCAGATCTGAACCAAGTTTGGGTAACACCTAGAGAACAAGCCTTTGAGAGTCGCCTCTGTAGTTTACAATAACACAAAAACTTGTCTTGCGACACTCTAGGGGCAGCATCATCGGACGGGCCAGAGAGGACTTTTTTTCCTTGTTGGATGTTTTAGGAATAAACCCGATCAAAGGGGAGGTAACAAGGTGGTGATTTTGTTTACCAATTAGCATTGAGGCTTAGCTGGGGTAGGTGGTAGGTGGTAGGTGGAGGAGCGAGGATGGTGTCACCTTTCCCAAGATAGAAATTAAATCGCCTGGAGGGGTAGCTACTTGATGGTGGCAAGTGGATGGCGGTGCGGTGGGTTTCCATCATGCTTCGATCGAATAGGAGATGTCTGGGCTAGTATGGGTGTTTTGGAGCTAGGGTTGGCATTTAAACCCATTGGGTAATACCCATGGGTTTATACCCACCCAAGAAAAATTCGCGAGTAATACCAATTTGGAAAATGTTGGGTTTGGGTAATTACCCACCCACTTTAAATGGGTTAAATGTGTAAAACCCATACCCACACCCATTACCCATTTCTATTAAGGGGGCTGTTGTTTAAGTTGTCTGTTTCAACCAAAGAACCTGTTAACTAAATCAATTAATTCAAGTATATACACAACAATGATAACATTGATCATGCTTATTATTTCTCATAAATCAAACAGATAATTTGATCTCATTTGGACTATATAAAACTTTAAATACATGATTCTCGATATTACCTAATGCATTGTCATCAGCTTTGTCAGCTATGTAAGAATCAAGGAATATCCCTCTGTGAGGCTGTTACATGAACCAAATAGATTCAATACCTAACTATAGATAATACTTGACATAATGAAAATCCCATACAGAATAAACAGAGAAGACAGAGCAATAGAAATGGAAGAAATGACAGCCTATTTCTGAGTCTTCCCATTACAGACTCCAAAATACAATCAACATGTTTCATGTTTTTCACTAAAACAACATAAAAAAATGAGGCCTATACTAAAACAAAGGAGAAGAATGTGTTCTAGCTGCTCTCCCTCTACATGTATTAGTATCATCTGTTTGATGTGGAGTAAATTCAACATCACTATCATGGCAAGACTCCTCATCAGCATCAATATCATCCTCTAATGTGCTAGGAGCATCTTGTAACTCACTCCACAACCAATCCTGACCACACATCAATGCCTCTAATGTGTTTGAATGAAGTCGGTTCCGATGTGGGCTCACAATCCGGCCACCAGTACTAAATGCTGACTCTGAGGCAACTGTAGATACTAGAATGGTTAAAATGTCACGAGCAACCTTATATAAAGTTGGATATTTCATCCCACTTGTCTTCCACCAATATAATACATCAAACTCCTTATATAAAGTTGGATATTTCATCCTACTTGTCTTCCACCTGAAGCTCCTCTCTCTGAACCGACCGAATTCTGGTCGGGTGTCGGTGGCGACATTTGACGACGACGGTTGCTTGAAGACGTGGATCTGTGACGACGCGCGTGAGAACTGAGAAGAGAGATTTTGGGTCTGTGGGTGTTATCTGGGTACCCACGGGTATTACCCGTACCCAATTCATCACACCTATGGGTTTTTTTTTTTAAATACCCACCCACCCACTGCTGAAAATGGGTATACCCATTACCCATAATTCAAACCCAATACATATTTTACCCATGGGTTTGGAGCCGTGTTTTAGAGGGGCGAAGTCTCTTTCTAGCGGTATGAGGACAATGTTGGGATGCATGGAGATTTTTGCTAGTAGGTGGTGACGGGGATGTGGCCGGTGGGATGACAACATGGGTGGTTCTTGTGAGATGGCGGCGTAGTAGAATCCGTAGCCTACGCTTTTAGCTTGAGATTGATGGTTTTGGGCTTGATTTTGGCACGAGGATTGGATTATTTCACTTTCATTAGTCATTGTTTTTTAGTTCAGGTATTTATGGCTATATGACAACAATAATAACCTATCTTCTTTTATTAAGATAGTATGAGCTTGGTCCAAGCCTTATGCATATCATGTCTTTTATGCTCCTTGTAAAATTACTTCGTGTAAAATATTATTTCATCCCATCAAAGTTTAAGCATAATTTGGACTAATTAAGATAAATTGTATTAAATTTTGATAACTAACACTACGCAAAAAACACATCATATAACGATGAAACCGCCTCATCTAATATAGGCCGAAATTGTTGTTATGATCGTTGTTTGATCAACATGTCACACAAAGACAAAACGAAGATTGTCTGATCAACTTACACACAACGCTACGATAAAAACCATTGTGTGACTCTCAGCAGATATTATCGACAAATGCCGGCACATGCCGAGTTGCTTCTCAGTAGTTGCCGACATATGTCGATGATATCGTCGACAACAACGCGGAATGACCTTGACATATGTTGATGATATCTGCCGAGAATCACACAATAGTTTTGTAAAAGTATTGTGTGATAATTGAAAATAACCTTTGTTTTCACTCATATAAGTCACTCTTTAAAATAACCCTTGTTTTCACTCATACAACGCATAAAAACACTAAGAGTTGTCTAAATATCGAAGGCTCGTAGTCAACCATAAATCAACCATCCTAATTACACGAAAACATGCCGAACTGCAATATCGTTACACATTTTTTTGATTTTGTCGACACTCCTAGACCCATGGTACTATTGTGTATGAACTCATATAAGAAGTTTGCATCAATTATATCTCAATGGTTTGACTCCCTATAGTGAAAGTAAGTGTAATTCGAGTTGACCGCGTCGATCGACAACCATATAATACTGAAAATTGATGACGTTTCTATCACAATTAATGATGTTTCTACCACATACATGCTTCAATATCATGAGCATGTTTATACGGTTCGATTTTCAAAATTTCATTTCCTCAATTGTGTCTCTCTAGATAAACATATGTTTATATAAAATGTACTACACATGCTATGCCATATTATGTGTAACATAGTAAACATATTATACCTCATTAGTAAGTTGATTGTGATTTAGATGTCTAAGATAAAAATTATAAAAATTCGACCATTGGATACGACTATGATAATGTAGTATAGGACGGTAACAAACTTCACAAATTTTCGGTAATGTTTGGTTATCAATCGACTCGATCAACCATAAATTCAACGATTTTGGTTTTACATCCCACATTAGTATAAAAGACAATTGTAGTGGCATCACGATAAAAAAGATTAGGGTATTTTAGGGGTTAGGGGTTATGATACACACAACATGATATCAAAACGCGTTGTGTGAAATATTTAAAATTTATAGCCTCACACAATACATCTTAGTTGATTATTGTTGGAATTAGAACCTAAAGTACGTAATCTTGTCAAATGTTAGAGAGTGGGATCATGAAATGAAAATATATCATACAACAAATAAATGAAAATCAATTGTGTGACTGCCGAAAACACTGTACTCTCACACAATATGTATGAGTTTTCTATTGTTGCACCAAAATCTCCAAGATATTTTTCACTAAAAATTTAGGTTTTGGGAGGATGTGAGAGCTAATTTGAAGAATTTGAAGATGAGAAATGCATATCCTGGCATGAGAGATATATAACACAACAGTTTGCAAAAGTATTGTGTGATAATTGAAAATCTACACCATCACACAACATTGATTTGTTTCCATGTTGTGTTACAAAAACAAGTTATAAGTCAAATTTGAGCCGACTTAGAAGGGAAATTACCTCAATTTTATCGTCATTAACACAACATAATTTTGTCCAAAGTGTTGTAACGGTTTCTAGGAAAGAAATTTGGAATGATGCCAGACTATCCACACAATGCCTAACAATTTATGAACGTTGTATGAAGTATTTTTGAAATATGTATAACCCTGTTATTCTGCCTCATTGTGTGAAAATAGTCGTTCGTTGCACTTTTTGGCATAGTGTTAACTATTAAGACTAATTAAGGTTATTGAGAACAAGAAGAAGGTATTTTATTTTTCTTGGGTCAATCAGCTCCATTCCATTAATGTTCCATTAAGGTTCATAGTGTTGAAGGAGAAAAGATAACGAGAATAACGGTCTACTCATTCATTGATAGAAAAGCCTATTTATAGGGCATTACATAGAGTCTCCCGAAGGATCTAGAAGATCTATCATCTGTAATCTATTCAAATAAGGAAACCGGATTAACCAATCCTACGTGTATTAGGGCAAGACACATAACAGAAGGACGGAAATATAATTTCCTTAAACACTCCCCCTTGTGTTGCGTCCCTAATACGATATGGTGCTTATGGTGTTGCCTCGGTAAAAACCTTGCCAAGTAAAAGAAAAACCTCGTGGGTAAAACAAAAGACTTGGACGAAGGGAAAAAGAGCACAACGCACCAACTACAATTGAAGATAACATGTGATGCATGTAGACTCCCCCTGATGTCTACACAACGACTCCCCTGATTGGTAACTCAATCTCGGAGTACAGATAAACGGCGCAAGCCAATGCATTTCACATACTTCAAAAGTAGACTTGGGTAACGATTTAATCATTAAATCCAGCCACATTATCCTTAGATCAGACCTGCTATACTTAGCATTATTTTGATCTTGAAGGAGAAGGTTGCCTAACAACTTAAAACATAAGTTCGTGTTGAAAATCATATTCACGCATGGCATGACCTTCGTGTACTTAAACAATCATAACTTCTTTGATACAATAAGTATGGACGAACCGTACAAAGTTCTGGAAACTAGATACACGTAGCTTTCCAACCATACAAGGTCCATAACCTAGTTCATCTTGAGCTGATCACAAAGCTCTGTCGCAGTTGACTGTTATGCAAAAGCAGATTCTCGGATAGATATTTAGACATAACTCACTCAGTATGATAGATGTGGTCAAATGGTTGGTTTCCTTGGAAAGTAGACACATAGACCTTTCCAATAGTACCAATGTCACCATTTTCCAACGAGTGAGCTATCATGTAGGTCCTGTGAGAGTTGACCTACGAAACTGGGCAGATTTTGATTTCGTTGTTAATGTGTCTTTCTGTAGGGATGAATAAGCCTGAATCTTTCATAGAAGGAATCACTGCCATTACATTGGCGTTGCGTGGGCACATCCGGCCACTACCTTGATATTCCTTCACACTCATCTAAAAGGGAGCGAAGATGCTCAACCGCTAGAAGAGAGTTGAAAGACTAAAGAGAACTTGGCCTTACAAGTTTATAGTGAATGAGATGTCGAGTTGAGCATATTGTAACAAGTACATGAATGTGCTACCGTACTTAGATGTAGGATTTCTCCTAAGACTTCTTCGTCATATGGATGAAACATGTCTTCTCAACACTTCGACCAATCAAAGGATACATATAGGCATAACTTCATCGTCCTTTAGCTTGCCTTAAGCCAACAGATGAATAAACATCATCAATAACGGTCCTCACTTTCGAGACCAAGTATTCCCAAGATCCTTTCATTCATAATTTTGGATCAGTGGCATCTCTTAGTTTAACAAGAGTTCATCACAATTCATCCAGATTTTACACGTAAAAAGGCATAATTCGTCATATCCCTTCCCTAATTAAGTAGATACTTAGCAAATACCTTGCAAACGTGCTCCATGGTCAGCAGCCACTTGATTTGGGTGAAAACCGATCTATTCAAGATCATTATGTACATCTCTTAGTTCGCAACAAAGATAAGTTGTGACCACAAGCTGCTTGTTCAGTTTTTCGAAAAATACCAAACTGACAAGGTAGTGGAATGCAATGACATCCAATACGAGAGTATATCTCATCGTAGTTGATTCCAGGGCGTTTGTGAGAGACCTTGCGCCAGAAGGTGAGTCTAAACTCTTTTTCTCACTACGCTTTCTAACAAAGACATAACTGATAGAGTTTACACTTGGGGTGTCGGCGTCACCTAACCAAAGCACTATCTTTTTGTTTAAATTGGATTGCATCTTTCCATTTAGGTCAATCTACAACGTTGATATTTTCTCAACGAAGTATGGTTTGATATCAAACTCATTAAACCACGTCATCATGTACACCGGTGTAATTTCTAAGTGTGAGAGATCTCTATATGGATTAGTATTGACATTGATGCGTCCCCCAATAATGACCATAATACAGAAATAATAGACGAATGAGTATCATTGATCAAATGATCAAGTTGTACCAAACTCGCATTCTTCCTTGGCGAGTATGTATCGAACCAAGTGGCATTCCCCTAAACCATGGGAGCCACGGCCTAGCGACACCATCTACCACATTTGTGGTGTCACCATGCCACCATCTATGGGTGACGACATGTTCTCTTATCCGGACATCAACATGTCCTTATCCGGACATCAACACGTCCTTATCCGGACATCAATCGTTGCAGGCATGTTTGCAGCATGTATATGTGATCTCGTCACTTTAGGAAACTTGATGAGACACAGTAGGGACAAACCACAATAATTTCAAGTCGTTCTACTTGAACATTATCTCCCCCTAACGACGGGAAGACAAGCTCATCAAAGTGACATAAAAGATATCGCCTATCAAGGTCCTTATATAAGCGGACTATAGTCAGAAGCTCATGTCTTATTCAAAGACAATATTCATCAAATAATCCATCATTGTGCGCTTGTGGAGGCGCACTTTGGCACATACAACATGTGGACGATATAGATTATAGAACGTTAACTCAATCTGTTAACAAATATGCATACCGTTACAACCGTAACATAAAGATTTGAATGATGGTGGGTAAAGATGAATAAGTAAAACTATGACCATGCTACAATCCGTAGTCGTTGGTCTTACAAGTCCAAAAAACTGCTGGCCTCACCGCCGACACTGGTCAAAAAAGAAACCGTTGAACCGAGTGCCAGCATGACCGAACCTCTGTTTTACGCTTCCTTTAACGGTTCACTATGTTTCAGAGCTCCAAATGCTACCAAATTTTGTAAGCAGGTAGATATGGGAGTTAGAATTTGGAAATCGCCAGCCTCGACGACAGAACCGGCCAAAAAAGTGTCGAACCGGCCGTCGGAGTTGCCGGACATCCGTGAACACTTATATCGAGCGGTTCACCACCTTCCACGTCTCCAAATGCAACCAAATTTTGTAAATAGGTAGGCTTGGATGTTAGAAATCTGTGGCCGCAAATAGAACCTCTAGAACCGGTCTAAAAGTTGTTGAACCGGTCCTCACAATGACTGGTCCGCAGGCTGAAAAACCGAAAATTCTAGGTTTTTTCAACTTTTCAATCATTGTTAAGGTTTCCCATAACATCTAATTGTTATGGCTTGAGTTAAACCATTGTGAACATCACCAGAGCATTATTATGCCTCAAAGTGAATAATGAGAAGTCATATAGGCCAACATCTTATGTATCATTCTTGTATAATCACTCACAGACATTGCAATTAATGTCTTACTTAGTGAACAACGACTTAGCATCTTGTTTATATGCTAGTCTCTACATTTCATTGTCTTTAGCGTAGGAGGATGTCGCTCATAATCTTTGCTAAAGAATAGGCTTTACAAAACAAGTAACGAGCATGGCCAATGTGGGATCATAGGGGTACTTTTGCGTCATATTTGCTTATGAAAGCATGAATAGTGCCTCCATTTTATAAGAGGATGACGCGAATGGCTGTAATGCCATCCATAGGCCGTGAGCATTGCTCATAGCTCCAGCAAGTTGTATTTTGGTGATCTTTGATCTCAATGGTTACTTTGCTCAAAAGAAAGGATGTCCGTGAGAGTCTTTACTCTTTGGTATACGGATCATTAAAACACGTCCAAAATTGTCCCGGATGATTTATGTTAAACCTACATGAGTCGATGTCTCAATTCTCATCATTGGTGACAATAACCGATTCAATTAACCGAATCTTAGTGAATCATAAATGTTACGCATTCATTATAGTGATACATAAGAAATTCTCATCAATTCTCATAATGTGTTTGCAGGTGATAAACGTTGACGTGAATATCATTAAGTCATAACACGGTTCGATTGCTTTCTTATGCATAAATAGCATATGTGACTTGAATCATAACGCCATTAGGCATTGAAACTTGAGCATTAATCCGCTCTTTGATTATTTGCAATGATCTAGTCATCGTAGTCACAACAGATTTATAAAGAACTAAATCCATGAATAGTTGTCTATTCCTTGCAATAAGCTAACCACTCAATCTCTCTATGACACATTCATATACAAGAATGTAGAGACAACAGTCTTATGTCAAGACATAGAAACCAAAATATGTTAACAATTTCGATGGAGATTGAAAAAAGGTATTGGAATCTTTTAGAGTACATTACATGACATGTAATACTACATACATAGACGAAACAAGGCTTAAAACATACCAAAACTTGACAAAATTCATCGTGAGCACTATATAGAGACGGCGCCGCCGCCGCCGCCCATGACCCACTGTTGGATCTTGTAGAGAAAGAAGAGGATTTTTCACATCCAATTTTGGATGACATTTAGCGTAACGCAATTTTCTTTTTGCAATTGTATGAATCCGCTAAAGAGTGTAGAAAACGACTATTGTTTGTAATGTATTTGCAATTGTATAAGTGTGCATTGTGGCACACTTGACATTACAAATCCTCTTTTGATCCAAAACCGATGTGCATTGCGCAACATTATGATATGCCAAGTGTGCATTACGCCACACTTAGTTTAATTATGACGCCCAAGTATGCATTACGCCATACTTGGTGCGATGTCAGCCTTTATAAACATCACCTTATAGTAACTGGTGGTCTTTTGTAGTCCAATGTAGTGTCATGTTGTAATGTGATATATTGCATTAACATATAGCTTATGTAGATCAAATCATATGTGTCAGACAAAATCTGAATATATATGCCAAAATTATAACGAGGTCTTGACCATGAATTTAATTCAAAAGATAACGACTAAGTAACTTTAGTCAAATATGTGAGGTGTATACCTTCACAAAACTTGGAAAAATAAACGGATTTGTAGTCACTTAGACTATTATAGCGAAGTCATATGCTTCATATATTTCGCAATATGCCTTTTGCTTTTAAAATCCGTAACTGTGAGAAGAATATTCTCATCTTCTTCCATATAGTGAGTTTCTTGTTGCAAGAACTCCATATATTTTGTATACATTGACCAGAATATTGCTTTCTTTGCAATTAATGAACAGATGTAGAACCACATCAATAACAAGATTTTTCTTTTACTAGCCCAATCTTTATATGACATGAGGGGTTCGAGGCGTTGCCTCCCCCTCTTTTTTCAGAACGCGTGACACAAATTTCGCACTTTTTTTTTATGTCAAAGATGGGGCTCATGTTTCGGTCAATTATCTCAAAACAACAGGATTGAAGATTAACAATTATCAAGATACAATAATTAATTCTAAGTATTGAATTAGGTCAAGACCATAGTTTATGGTAACTCAATTCGATGTAAACCGTGACAAATTCCGTCACAAATCGATGTAACCGTGACAATTTCAGTCACAAATCGATGTTAATCGCGACAATTTCCGTCGCAAATCGATGTTTGTCACTTTATTAACCACGACAACATTTCATCGTAATACCGTGACTTGTCAAACCGTCACAAATTTTAACTTTGATGTGAGGGGTCCCAATTCCTCACATCAACCCACGTTATAAAGAAAGTGGGGGTAGAAGAAGGCTATGAAGCCCGGCTATGAAATTAAAATTCATAAGCGGCAACTTTTATAAAAGCTTACTTGCTAGTTTGTCATGTAAGAGAAGTTGCCATTGTAATTTTCATACGTACTTCCACGTGCGTGCAGAGAAGTTGCTCTCGTAATTCCATCGCGATTCGTCATATTTACCATATATATAAAAACAGTAAAACTAATTAAATAGTTATTACTGTAAATAAACTGTTTTTACTCATAGGGTAAATTTTTTTTACCTTGAGGGGAAAATTTACCGTTTTGCCCCTAGTACATTCAGTTTGGAAAAACGGAGCGGGTCGGATCCTCGAATCCGGGTCGAGCAGATCCGGATCGAACTTGATTGCCGGACGTCCGTGCCGCGACATTGGTTTCAGTGGGCAGCTAAAATAGGCTACCAGCGCTTAGAGATGGAGAGAGATCGATGGACTGGGCGAGACGGCCCGCGGGGCTATGTTGCCGGTGATCAGGGAGGAGCGGCGCTGCGGGCTAGCGAGGCGCGCTGTGTTGGGGTAGGCGTCGGTGGAGCCACACCAGAGATTGGGATCCTTAGAGGACGCCGGAATCTGGGCTGGGCTAGAGACGCGCGCGCGGGCTGAGGTTGGGTCGTCGGCGTCGTCAAGAGTTGCCGGAAGGTGGGTGCCCAAGAAGAAATCTGGGTGCCAGGGCAAAAATCGATTGGGTACGGCAAAGTTTAGGGTTTTTTTTTTTCTTTTTTTTTTCAGGTTTCTAGGGTTTTCGGCTATGAACTCAAGGTCAGAGCAAAGAGTCTGATAACGTATTGAAGGAAAAAAGATAACGAGAATAACGGTCTACTCATTCATTGATAGAAATGCCTATTTATAGGCATTACATAGAGTCTTCTGAAAGATCTAGAAGATCTATCATCTGTAATTTATTCCAATAAGGAAACCGGATTAACCAATCCTACATGTATTAGGGCAAGACACATAACAGAATGACGGAAATATAATTTTCTTAAACACATAGGTTATTAAGACTAGTTTAGGATTTTGAAAATTTTAGGAAAGGTCGCCCTAGGCTAGCTACGCCCTCGTTTCTACGTTTATTCTAAATCTCTTGTTATAGTTTCTTTGTGTCCTGCTCTTCCTAAGGTACGTAAGCTAATATGTATCTTTGCCTCCATCTACTTCTAACACCGTTTTTATCAATAAGTTTCTAAATATAAGATTTTGTGAATAAATATAGTCATCATTATCTTTAGTTGGAATTTAATTTTTTTCCTTAATGGTTGTAAATTTCATTACCCAGTTCAAATTTCAAATACGATGTGATATCACCCTATCAAACTGATTGACAGGCCAATATAAGAAATACTTGAATCAAACAATGAATAAAACGATAAAAATCCAGGGTATTAAATTCCAGATTAACTCATAGCTAGATAAAAACTGCCGGCCAGGCGCCAGCTTTATGTCTCTATCGTATTTCAAAATGTGAAAATGGTACACCCCATTATATCACCAATTCATTTCACATCCCCCCTTTCCTTTTTCTAAGATGTTGTATGTCAAATCAGAGGCTTATTATCATATCATTTTATACCATTTTTGTAGTTGTAGGACCATCTCCTAGGAGTATATATATATAAGTGGCAAACTGATAGAAACCAGACAGAGGTATAGATATATATCCAGGAGCTCTCTGAGTTTCTTTCTTTCTGATATAATCCAGTTCAAGTTCTTTGAGAGTGATCACAAATCATAATCATGGTGCTTTTGGGAGTAGAAGGGTTAGTGTTGGGTAACTTGGGTTCTATGTGGGCTGCAATTTTGGGAACTTCAAGCTTTGTGGGTGTGTTGCTGGCCCTGAAATGGGTCCTGGAGAATGTAAATTGGTGGCTCTATGAAACCAAGTTGGGGGAGAAACAGTACTCTCTTCCACCTGGTGACTTGGGTTTGCCTTTCATCGGAAATATGTGGTCTTTCCTCCGAGCCTTCAAGTCCGGCAACCCTGATTCCTTCATCAACTCCTTCGTTTCCAGGTATTATGTTACCATTCACTATTTTCCAATTCACTATTTTCCAGTTTTCTATATTTTTTTTTCATATACGAAAACAAAACTAAAGATTAAGTAAAACCTTTCGGACAACCCGAGTTTAGATCATGAAAGAGCAAGACTATTTTCCAGTTTTCTGTTTGATAATGAAAATGTGATGATCTGTACACTCTCAATTTTTTACTTCTCTCTGATATTATGTTGTTTTAGCAACGTTATTGCTTTAAAAGAGAGCGCGAATAACATCATCCCATTTTTTGTTATTCAAGTTTGTTTGTGTGTGTGAAACTTCTGTTTTGTCCTTTACATGGGAAAAATCCGATAGTGTTGGTGTCTCTGGTGTACACTTGTGTGAGAAACGTCAGCTCAAACAGTTTCAGAGAGGCTGAGTTGGCCATTTTTGTCATTTTGACTGTCATATTCATTATCCTTGCTTTGTCTGAGGATTTCTAATTCCTATTATTTATATCCATGTTTGTCATTTGCACATTAATTTTTATAATTTCACATGCAATTTTTCACTGTGCTATTTTTCTATTCTAACATTATATAAACTGCACCAAGAGTACAGTTTTGAAGCCCCAATGCCATCTATTTGAACCATAAATTTTCGGGGTACTTAGGAACTTCTTCATGGGGCAATGTTTATCTTCGTCGTTTCATGTTGATTTGAAATTGATTTGGGAATGTGAATGATATTTTGAAAATTGACAATTGCGTTTTAGAAAAATTTTGAGATTTGGTTAATTAATAACTTTGATATTATGAGTTTAAACCTCATTGACATATGTATGGTGTATCAGTTATTAATAAAAAGTTTTTTTTTTATATTTTTTTTGAGATTTAGGACTACAGTAGATCCTTGAATGAGATGAGAATCTCTCTTTATTTGTTTGATAATGTTGTTGATATTTTAGGGTGTTGAGCAGTTAATGGCCTCCACCCACAAAGGACAAAGGGTATGCATTCCTTTGGAGGGTTCCTACTTTCTTTGTCCTGGAAGTTGTTTGACCTTTTCTTTCAAAATGTAAAAGGTTCGTGCAAAAGCTGATAGCAAGTTCAACTAGTTCTAGTGGGCATATCTTATAATGACATCACATTGTTTTAGGAGCAGAGGGCATTAGACCCTTTTGCGAATAAAGTTTTCAATATGCTGGGTTAATTGGCCGACTGCTTGGACTGCAGAGCAATTATTCTCTGTAGACTTTAGTTGTACTTTTCATATTCTTCTTTGAGTTTCTATGCAAATGCAAAGAAGAATATACACACACACATATGTGTATATATAGGAAGAGTTAAACAATACACAGTATCTGGGTGATTTTCATTAGAGGAAATGTATAGACAACGGATTGAATATGTGCTGACTACAGGCCACTATAGTTGATGCGGTTTTGGTCACACTCTATCTTGGCCAACTTTCTTTGTTCCCCAGTTCTTTAGTCACCTTTAGTTGATGTGTGAAATTGCATTATCGAAAGCAGATTTGTTGTATGGTTCATAGTAATCTAAATCACATCACTGAACAATGCAGATTTGGTAAAATGGGAATCTACAAGGCCTACATGTTTGGGTTTCCCAGTATCATTTGCACAGTGCCAGAAACATGTAAAAGAGTTTTGACAGATGATGACGCATTTAAGCCCGGGTGGCCTGTTTCCACTGTGGAACTGATCGGAAGGAAATCATTCATTGGCATCTCATACGAAGAGCACAAGCGTCTGCGAAAATTAACAGCAGCTCCGGTCAATGGTCACGAAGCATTGTCTGTGTACATGAAGTATATCGAAGATATTGTTGTAACATCTCTGGAAAAATGGTCCACCATGGGAGACGTAGAGTTTTTAACTCAAGTCAGGAAGCTTACTTTTACGATTATTATGTATATTTTCCTCAGCTCAGAGAGTGAGTCTGTAATGGAGGCTCTAGAGAGGGAGTATACAGTACTTAACTATGGAGTTAGAGCCTTGGCAATCAACATTCCCGGATTTGCGTACCATAAGGCACTTAAGGTTGGGGACTAACAAGTTGATTCTTATTTTCCTAAGCCATTGCATCCTTTTTAACTTCATTAAATTTCAGGCTCGGAAAAAGCTTGTTGCTATTTTCAATCAATTGTGAATGACCGAAGAGCTCAAAAGAAGTCTGGGAATTCCTTGAAAAAGAAAAATGATATGATGGATTCTCTACTGGAAGTTGAGGATGAAGAAGGAAAAAAACTTACTGATGAGGACATCATAGATATTCTGCTCATGTACTTGAATGCTGGTCATGAATCTTCTGGCCATACCATAATGTGGGCTACCACTTATCTGCAAAAACACCCAGAATATTTCCAGAAAGCAAAGGTACTTGAAATTACAATTTTTTATTTTTGAATCTTCTGGGCATACTATCCTGTTAAGATAGTTCTTTTCTTCTGCCTTTCTATTTTCTTTTCTTTCTTGTCCTGAATTTTTGGGGATAAAAGATTTATCTACCATGTGCATTACAGTACTTCCACTACATGTTAATTTGTATCCATACTTTTTACCGTTCTGTCCATATGTGAGAAACTAAAGAACCTACTTGTTACCGTCTGTGTGTATGTTTATGTTGTGTTCTGTTAAAAAAGTTCCACTGGCTTGACCTATTCTGTTTCAGTAGATTCAGTGAAATCGGATTTACTCACTTGCACTTCCTAATCATGGTTGGCCAACTGCAGGCAGAGCAAGAAGCAATCTTGAAGAGGAGGCCGCCAACACAGAAAGGATTGAACCTTAAGGAATACCGAGAAATGGAGTACCTTTCTGATGTACACCAGTGACATCCCTTTCTCTTTTTTTTTAAATTACCAAGTTATTTCAACTAATCCTTTTAAATTCAAGTAATCCTTTTAAATTGTACAGGTGATTGATGAAACTCTTCGTATTGTATCTTTCTCACTTATGGTTTTTCGAGAGGCAAAACAAGATGTCAATGTGAATGGTTGGTTTAATATTTTCTGTCTAATTATACATCTAATTAAGGGTACATATTTTCTTTCCTGAACTACTATTGCACATTTGCATTTGAACGAAATATTTAATTTACTTAATGGCTTCAATACCAGGTTACATCATTCCCAAAGGGTGGAAAGTTTTGACTTGGTTCCGGAGTGTTCACTTGGATTCTGGAATATATGAAAATCCATTGGAATTCAAGCCTGATAGATGGAGAGTAAGTAGTTTATGAATTTATTGACAATATGATAACTAAAATAAGTAATACATATCTTGGATTTGATATTCATGTTTAGTTGCTTTTGCTGGCACAGAATTATACACCAAAACCAGCAACTTTTATGCCCTTTGGAGTTGGAAGCAGGCTGTGCCCTGGAAATGATCTTGCCAAGATGGAAGTTGGAATTTTCCTTCACCATTTTCTGCTTAACTACAAGTAAGTCATCTTGTAACCATTTCCTCCCCATAATCAGAATTGTAAAAGTTTCCTTTGGTTTCTAATCTTCTGTATTAAATTTTTGCTGCAGGCTAGAACGGGTTAATCCTGAGTGCCCACTGAGGTACTTGCCACATCCGAGGCCAAAAGACAATTGCTTGGCAAGAGTCAGGAAAACTACATGAGAGGAAGTTAGAGAAGCAAGTACAGAGAAGGATTGCTCTTGGTATTCCGTAACTTATAAGTTTAGTTTACAAATAATATGTCATTAACCACAGCTCCTTTTTTTGGCTACTTCTGAACTACCATCTGTTACAAATCAGGAGCTTATCGTGTCCTCGTCAATTTTAGTAGTCAAATAGGTTATAATTTTAGCAGGAACAGTTCTGGCATGCACACCCTGCTCTATAAGAGCTGGTGGTAATGTGCATTTGAAGGCAGGTAGCAGGTTATTGTAGGCCTTGTAGCCATGGTTAATGTTATCTCTTAATAAATTAAGCTGTTGGAAATTAATTGTTTTCAGCTGTGGTCTGTGCTCTGCTTGTGTACTTTTTATAACCTGGCATGGAAACAATATCATTATAATGCCCAAGTTTAGCTCCAGAAATGAATTGCTTTCTAATATACCAACTTTCCTTTATACTATTTTTTTAGTAGAAATGAGAACACTGCTAGACTTGCTAGTTAACAAAGCTTCTAGCTTGGCAAAAGAACTTGTCATTGTGCGGCCGTGAGAAAAATAATTTTTCTACATATAGCACTAGTGCACTAAACTTACTTAAAACGAACTCTCAAGCTACTCACACAAAGGAATATGAGTACAGAATGAGAATATACCTAAAAAAAGTAGAACGAACCAACCTCCATACTCAATCCATGTGTGTTTGTTTTCAACCTTTGAATAAGATCATCAGTCATTTTCCCATTTTTACCTCTCTCTCTCTCTCTCTCTCTCTGATTTCTCCAAGAGAACATTTTTTTTAGTTTTTAATGTATATTACTGAAGTAATTTTTGGCGTGTAATTGGGTTGTAGTGGTGGAGTTGGGTTGTAGTGTCAATTCTTACCGTTAAAGTCTCGACATGATAAATGACTACTTGATTGGAGAAATAAATAAAATAAAATAAAAACCGAAAAACTGAGAAACCAGAACCGGATGGACTTGGGCCATGGAGCAATGCGGTGGCAGTTTGAAGTTTTGTGCATCGATATCTAAAAAACCGGTTAAACCGAACTAAACCGACATATATTTATTTAGTTGTCAATACTTAATTCTACATTAGGTGTCATCTTCTTATTGATTATAGGTTACCTATGGTAGTCTTCCACACATAGGATTATGGTCTCTAACTGTTTAAGTCTAACTTATTCCTTCCCATGCGGTCTTTCCTTTTGTTAAGGATGTTAGAGACATCCAATGAATGATGAAACTTTAGCTTTCCTTTTCCTTTCAATTATTTGTTTGAACTTATTAAAGTAACTTATTTGAAGTATCAATCGATCTTGTTGTTTACAACTTTGATATTTTTCTTTTTGTTGTTTCTTTGGTACGTCAAGTGCAAAAAGTATGGGATTGTCTATTGTACAATGTTGTATGCCATACATCCTCTAATAGGACTTGTGTGCACGTGTCTTGCAAGTAGGGGTGGGTGTTTTGTTTTGAAATTTTTGGTTTTAAAAGCAGGCTGCATATCATGCAAGATATAATTTTCTAAAAAGTATTACGGATAGTAGGTAATGTAACTAAAACCGTACCGAAACTGAACTGATGTGTAGGTTTACCGATAAAAACACTTTTTATATACTTTTATCGGTTTTGAGTTTAGGAAATAAGAAACGGACAACTCAGGTTTGATTTTCGGTTAGTGTCTAAAAACAAAACCGTTGAGACTGAGTCCACCTTGGTCAGAGTACGTAGCTAACTAGCTATAACAAAGGTTAGACTCGGACGGTGAAAAAAAAAATATATATATATATTTATCTAACAAAACCATAAATATAAGAGTGGTTTTAAATACACACCCTTAATTACTTGATACACATCCCTATTATTTGACAATTCAAATCAGATTTTATTTGTATGTTAAATGACTAAAACAGACATGTGTAATACATTAGGAATATATAAATAACAAATTAAAAACATAGAATTTATATTTGAAAACTAATGATGTGATAATATATAAAAAAATTAAATTATTAAAAACGAAAAAATTTAAATTTGGAAACTTATAAAGTGAATATTGATGAAGTATAAAGTGTATAGACAAAGAGATAGCTAGAGAATCGTCATCTTATTCATTGATAGGAACCATTTATATAGGGAATTACACAATACCAATATGGTAAGGATATGAATACATAGATCTAGTCTAACTACATATCCTATTGGCATAAGGCCAAAACACACATAAAGAATATCTAGAAAGATACAGCATATCCTAGAACACTCCCCCTTGTGCCGCGCGCTGATATGCCGATGGTGCTGATATGTTGTCTCGTCAAAAACCTTGTCAAGTCACAAAAACCCTGTGGGAGAAAAACTGAATCTTGATCATAGGAGAAAAAGAGTACAACGTACCCTTCACATTTGATAGTGACATGTATGTATGTGCTAGACTCTCCCTGATTTTTACATCAATCATAGGGCTCTTCTTGATTCTTACTAATCACGGAAGTTTCAACAACTTAGCATGTCAATGCTCTTTAACATGTCTTCAAATGTGGCATTGAGCAATGATTAACTAAATCATGCCGTATTGTCCTCAAATGATCTTTTACACTTAGATCTTGAGGAGAAGGCCGCTTGTGAACTCAAAACATAAGTTCGTGCAGGAAATCAGATTTCCGCGCAGCATGACCTTCAGTTACTATAACAGTCGTAACTTCCTCTAGGAAATACATATGAACAAACTGTAAACGGTTTTGGAAACTAGACTCATTTAGCTTTCCAACCGTATATTACACACATTCTAGTTCGTCAGGGGCTATTCACAAAGTCCTGTCGAAGTTGACTGTTTTGCCAAAATCAAATTCTCGGACAGATTCATCCTACTTTACAAAAACGGCCATAACTCACTCAATATGATAGGTATGATCAAATGGTTAGTGTCCTTGGAAAGTAGACACATAGACCTTTCCAATGGTACTAATTTCATCATTTTCTAATAAGTGAGATTTCCTTTAGGTTCCATGGAATTTGACCTACAAAACTTGGCAGATTCTGATTTCGCTTTTGATGTGTCTTTCTTATGTAGGGATAGAATAAGCCTCAACCTTTCATACCATTAAGTATTGAAAAAAAAGGAGTTACTACCATTACATTGGCGTTGCGTGGGTGCATAACTACACTTAGCTTTACAACTTTTCATAGCGAATGAGATGTCAAGTCTTTCGTATTGTGTTGAGTACATTGATGCGTCTTATTGTACTTAGATGGGAACTCCATCTCTTAACACATATTTGTCATCTTGCTTTAGACAAAACAACGGATCTCTCTTTAGAGCAAAGACCTTGACTAATCATGGGAGTATATGTAGGCCTCACTAGTTATAGAGCGCCTAAGCCGATTGATGGAAAATCATCATCAATACAGTCATCGAGTGCCTTTTCGAGACCGTGTCTTCCCAAGATCTTTTTTATTCTAACTTCGGATGTTTGATACATATTGGCATCTCTTGATCCATCAAGAGTCCATGTAAATCCGGAATGAACACGCAAAGGCATAATTCATCATATCCCTTCCAAATCAAGTAGAGTCCATGTGCATTTCAATACATTTAGCAACACATGCTCCTGTGGTTTGGAGCCACTTGATTCAGATGAATGAAGTCCGTTTAAGACCTTCATGTATATCTCTGATCCCATAGAGATGTTATTATGACCATGTTCATAGGCTGCATGTTCAGTTATTCAGAAACTACCAAACTGACAAAGTAGTGGAGTTCAATGATATCCATTACGAGAGCATATCTCATCGTAGTCGATCTCAGTACGTATAAGTGAGAGACCTTGCGCAATAAGGTGAGTCTAAGCTCTTATTCTCACTACGTTATCTAACAAAGGTATAGTTGATAGGGTTTAGCTTGCGGTGTCGGCATCACCTGCCCAAGGACCTATCTCTTTGTTAATGTTGGATCGCATCTTTCCATTAGGCTAATCAACTAAGTTGATATCCATCAACGAAGGTGGTTCGATAGTAGACTCATTATCTTACGTCCTCATGTACACTAGTGTAATACTTGTAGAGATCTCTATATGGATTGGATTTGACATTGAGGCGTCCCCCAATGATAATCACAATTCAGACTTCATGAGACGGATTTGAGTATCACCGATCAATGGATCAGGTTGTGCCAAGCTCGCTTTCTTCCTAATGCGAGAAAGTATCGAACCTAAGGGCCTCCCTCCTTTTGGGGAGCCACACTGCCTTGTGACACCAATTTTGCCACTATATGGCGTCACCATATCACCATCCATGGTGATGGCATCAAGACCAACACCTTTTGGTCGCGCCATGTCCTTTTGTAGGACATCAATCCTTGCAGACATATTTGCAGCATGTGATCTCGTCACTTTAACACTTTAAGCATTTGAGATCAAGATGAGACTTAGTGGGGACAAACCACGATAATTTACGTTGTTCCACTTGAACACTTGTGTTCTTATCTCTCCCTAACGGCGGAAATATTGTCTCATCAAAGTGACAAAAAATGAGATCGCCTGACAAGGTTTTTACATATGCGGATTATAGGTGGAGTTTCATATCCAACCTAAACTTATTTATCTCAAATGACCCATCATTGTACGCAGTGACAATGCGATTTGATACCTAGAAATAACATCTAGCCGAGCTCAAGGATTGGAGATCCGTTTCAATCCTGCCGAGCTCAAGGATTGCAATTTCGTGTCAATCCTGATACACAGTCACAAGCTGTAGTACAACAAAATTCAATGATGGTGGGTCGTAGATGAATAGTAAAGCTGCATGCAAATATTGCATAGCCCCAAGACGTAATAGAAAGATTGGTGCGCATCAATAATGTTCAAGCGACAAGCTAAAGTTGCTTGGTCGTAGCCTCGTGAGACCGTATTGCGTGTGAACATGGGGTACAGGACACTTCGACTTACATCCCGATAAACTTTTTTAAAGAATTGGTAGTGAGCCCGTAGAAGTATAAGCAGCATAAGCAGCATAAGTAGAAGATAATAATGTAACACGTGACCAGTGTGTTAACACTTCAACCAACACCATAAAGCATAAAAAGGTGTCCGCAAGTTGGTTGTATCTATCTACATAGTTTGATGTAAGAATAGAATGTTCACTTTTGTGTTATTTAGCGTAGGAGGGTCTCACTCCTAATTTAGCTAAAGAATAAGCTTTCAAAACAAGCAATGAGCATTGCAGGGGGCCAATGCGACATCGAGGGAAGGCCGGTGCACCTCAATTGCTTGGGGAATTGACCGGACGACTTCTAGGAAGTTGGAGTCGTGTTCAGGTGACGTCAATGTCCCCCGGGTCACCACCATGCTTCATGGTGATGCTAAATCTCGAATGTCTTCGTTTTGAGCGAAAGAATGGATGTCCATGAGAATTTCTCAAAATTTGGACCATTATATCTCTTCCAGGTTGATCAATTTGGTCAAACCAAAGCTTATATGAGTCGGTGTCCCAAATATCATGTTTGGGGACAACATGTGATTCGATATTCGAATCATAGTGACATACAGACCACTATATTGACTCATGAACTTCTCCAAGATGCGCTTCAGTTCGCATTCATGAGGAGGTATACACAAAAGAATTCTTGTTCATTCTCACAATATGTTTTCAAATGAAAACTATTAGCAGGAATGTCTTTAAAACTTAACATGGTTCCTTAGAATGTTGTGGATAGTTTCATTATCTGCGAAACACTTAATGTCTCTGAGACATATCTACAAGGAGTAGATAGGCGTGTAAATAGTTCCACTTGAACCATTTAAAAGGATTGAAAGAAGCTATGAAAAGCTGCAATCCCGAGAGTGCATAAAAATTTCCGCGCAGAATGACCTTTGCGCACTAAAACAGCCATAACTTCTTCGTTAAAATATATATGGACAAACCGCGAAAAGTTCTGAAAACTAGACTCGTAGAGCTTTCCAATGATATAAAGTTCATGTCTGGTTCGTTCGGAGCTGTTCACAAAGCTCAAACAAAGTTGACTATCTAGAAGGGACAGATTGCTGTTTTTCGCAGAATTGGCATGTGCAAAGCTATGAAGCTTACAGGTGGCGTGTAGGCTTTTGCCTTAGCCAAAAGTGACGTGTGTATGATAAAAACCAAGTCCTTTTGGTCGTTCTAAGGTTGTAAACTCCATGACTAGTTAGCAAAAGCTAACTGACATGAACATAAACTAACTTAGAGGACCTAGAGGATCCGATCATGATGATAATTTTCCAGCTTTGATAAGTCTTCAACGTCTTTTGCAAGACGGCAATTGGTTTAATAGCGTAGGGGGATCCAAAATCAATAGCTTTCGGTAACTTCAAGTCAGTATGACCAGGCATGTCCGTGGAGGGTCAGTAGTGCGAGGCACACTTAAAACCACTATCTCCTTAATTTCGGACAATTCTAAGACATCACATTGAGCTTGGATGAGCCTAGTTGAACAATTGATGATGAAAAATCCGCTATATGGTAGAAGACTTAACCGGAAACACGTGGGTGATCCTCATTGAGGATGCAGTGCCATGACAATATGCCATGTTTCTAAGGACGATGTAAGTGTACATCTTGATTGTAAATCAATATGAACCATAAGAGGAGAATAGTTTCGCTTCGAAAAAATTCTCAAGGCATTCATTATTGCTAATGTGAGTATATCGGAGTCTCAAATAGACGAAGGACGTCGATACAACGCCTTAGTACATAAAGCTTGGAACGAAAATCAATGTCTAGCCGATGACATCAAAGTCATGGGTAGCTAGAGCAGGATCCGAATCTTTGAAATTCACGATCATGAGGATGACGTTCTTGTCCTCATATTGATTTTCCATACCTTTTTGTATGCATTCACAATTTAAAAGAGCTTGACAATCTTGAACCAGTGATCCAAAGATCCACAACGGTTGCATTGTCATGAGCTGACGTGAGTAGTTTTGACAAAATTGTGTCTAGACCGGGAGTGTCGCTATTAGAGCCGGCGACACCTCCTCCTTTTTCTAGACATCGGCAAGGCGTTTTCTGTTGTTGTCATGACCCATATTGTTGTCCCCATATTAGGGGATAATCCCAAATAAGTTTATCACATTAGCGTATATACAATTCCCGTTTGTATGATCAAAATCAAGTCTCGTTGGTAATTCCACACCAACTTGGAGGACCTAGAGAACTTGATTATGATCGAATCCGCTAAAGATTATGGATCATGATGCCACAAAAGATCATCGACAATATGTAGTCAATTAAGGTGGTAAGCAATCCACTTGACTAATAACTCAACAAGTAGAGTTATATGAACATTTCGAGAAACGCTCCATGAGTGCATTCCACAGTACTTTGTGGTCATTACTTTTTACACAGATTGTCATTGAAGGCTTTTGTCGATGTGGCGCTTCAAAGACTTTGAGCGCATGAGATATGAAATCTCGGCATCTAGGCTTGTTAGCCTGGGGGTCAAAACATGTGGTTTAATTATTTCCAATGAAAGGTTCCACAGATACCAAGCGAAGATCCGCCTTAGGCATCTAGTACGTCAAAACTCAAAGGAGCAGAATGTTACATTGCTCTTGCATACAAAACCAAGCTGTTATGAGACTCGATAGAGGTCACAAACGATGCTTTTAATGGTTTGTCCTTCGGATTGATCATACACAATCCGGAAAAGCCGCGAATTGATCAAACACAATTCGGAAAAAGGCCTTGGATTGATCAAACACAATCCGGTGATAGGTCGGGGTGGATCAAACACAACCCGGACAAGAAAACAAGAGTGATCAAACACACTCTTGACCCGCGAATAAAATTTCGGGATTTTTGGTACCTGCAAATACACCGACCCAAGCATAGAATGGAGTAGAAGAAGGGGAGAAAACACTTTATCTCCCCCGAGGTTATTGAACTTGGAAGAGTTTTAGGGTTGTAAAATAAACATACCGTAAACACTTGGATGCTTGATCGGATGAAAAGAAAGCAGCGGAGCGGACGGCGGCGGTGGCCGAGAGAAGAAACAACGTTTTGCCCACTTCTACTTCGAATTTCGGGCTGAAATTTGGATAGGAGGAGCAGCTCTAGATGAGGAAGTGTTGTCAAAAATTCAGGGTGATAATAGCAAGGGAAGGTGGTGAACCAGTGGTCGGTAGCGGCGGCGGTCTGGAATCTTCCGGCGGCCGGTTCGGAGACTTTCCGTCGGTTCTCAGGGTAAGGCCGGCTGCGTTGGATCCGGGACGAAGAGAGCTTTCTGGGGATATAAAATTCCGGTGGAGGGCAGTAGGAATTTTGGTCGGAAATCGAGAAAAACAAGGCTGCCCGATTTTAGAGTTTGGAAAAACAAAAGGTAGGCTATTACCTCTAGGGTTAGAACAAAGTGCATGATAACGTGATGAAATATAAAGTGTATAGACAAAGAGATAGCAAGAGAGTCGTCATCTTATTCATTGATAGGAGCCCTTTATATAAAGAATTACACAATACCAATATGGTAAGGATATGAATACATAGATCTAGTCTAACTACATATCCTATTGGCATAAAGCCAAGACACACATAAATAATATCTAGAAAGATACAGAATATCCTAGAACAAATATATTTATTTTTAGAAATTAATAAAGTGAAAATACAGAACCAAATAAAGTACTAAAATTAGAAACTTATTTTGGAAAAATTGAAGTATATATAGTTAATACAAATTTTGTCAAGGAAGTTTTGATGATTAATTTCTTTCTTTTTCATCCTAAAAAGTTCATGATTTTCAAGTTTAGAATGTGAAATAATGTAATTCTTATATGAACTTCTATTCATTATATATTCCATCATCTTCTTTTTTACCCAAACACACATGTTGAAGTATGCATTCTTCATCTTGTTATCAATTTCATGTTTAAAGATTTGAAAAAAATATTGAATCCGTGTAAGGATTTATATAGACCATACACAAATAGTATACATGAACATCTACAAAGTGTAATAAACTTATAGTAATATATATATACTAATCACACAATAATAGTCTTAATATAGTCAATTAATATTTCATGAAATTTTGGATTAAGGGGTTTTTGAGTATTTTGGGTTGTGTATTTAGTAAAATATTAGAATGAGAAATAAGATAGATAGTGTATTAAGTGAGACATATGTATTAAAAAAATTAAGAGTGTGTATATATAATTTCTCTAAATATAAATGTTGACGCGGATAAGAGTGAAAAAAGTAGATACCTAATGGGATGTCAAGCAGGCTTAGGTCAAACGTTCAGCAACCGACAGTTAAATTGCCCGCGAAAAATTTGAGTCCGTGCATTCCCAAAGAGGCAACGAAGAGGAGTGCAATCTATGGACCAAAGCGTCGTCTCAGGCGAACCCACCAACCTCCACGACGTTGTCGTTTCCTGACACTTGTCAGGCTCATTTGCAATGACGACAACAACAACAAGAAAAAACAGTGAGTTCTTTTGTTGCTCTTACAACTGAACATTTGGTTGATGTTGTTTTTGTTATTGCTCGTTACCCAATACTAAGCTCTTTGGTTATGAACATTCCTGTCTCTATCTTTTGGGTTTTGGTATTGAGTGGGAAATTTTTGGTGTAATTTTGTTGGTGGGTGTTGGTTTTTGATGATGGGTGCATTTGTTGTATGTATGCAATGGGTTTCTATTTTTTTTTTTTTGTGTGTGTGGCTATTAAAGCTAATGATTATGATCAGCTTATATTTACGAAACCAAGATCTCTGTGTTACAGCTAAATTTTGTTCCTTGATTGACTGAAAATGTTTAGAGGGTAGAGGAGATAGTATATATATATACCCATCAAAACAGTAGTAACAGGACTACAAGAGGTTGAGAATTGACAGTACTGGAGTACTGGTTGATTATATTTGTGATTAACAAGAGACATAAGGAGCGGATTCTTTTTATCCTAGGATAGGAGATTTTTGAAAATGCTGATATGGTAAAGCCTTACATGATACCTGTTTACGGATTGCAATACTTTCTTAAGTTTTGGGTGTTACTAGAGCAGGTCAAGCGTATGTCTTTGTCTCGTTCAATCTTTTGTAGATTGGTCACAGACAACTCTTAATCTATGCATCTGATAGAGCGAAGATGCTGGTGAAATAGTTATCGGCATCCATGAATGCTAAAGGATTGTAAACCAAGGCAGAGGTGATTTTTGTGTTTGCTTTTTCTCATGTTAGATTAGTGTTTTATATATCTCCCTTAAATTTACAATAGTATTTGTGGTGATTGTGGAGGTTATAGAAGTGGATGCTGCTCCACTCAAAATTATCTTCCACTTTCTGCAAATGCTTATTATTGCTAGCTTCTTTGGAATTATAATAAATGGTAAAAGAAAGTACTGAATTGATTATAGTTAACCAATCCTGTCCATTGTTTTATGTATTCATTGCAGGCATTGAATGCTACAACTGAGTGAAGAAGCTTTAATAGAAGCTATGGTTGTGTCAAATGTTCAAAGGGCGAACTGGCCAAGATGTAGTTACACATTTATCAGTAATGAAGTTTGGTTTTCGGTTGGTTTCTCGTGCATGCTGTTTGAGGTCATTCTCCTTCCCCTTTTATTTTGACTACTGCTGCTCTCAACTTTTTATCTTTTTTTATTTTATTTTATTTTATTTTTTGCGTGGCTCATTTTTTTTCTATTTCCTTTTTTTCATGGTTTGTTATCTTTGCATGCAATTGTACCTTATTAATACTCAAATTTTTCTCCATATACATACTTTGATCTTATCTTGCTTAAAACGTATGGATTCTTCTAATTTTTGTTGTTAGTTAAGGTATATAAAAGAGGTGTGAATAATTACTGAGTTTGGTGGATAAAAAATTGGAAATCTTAATACATGATTTGGAGGTATGAATAAAGTTATAATTTAGGAAACCCATCATCACCTTTTTTCCCCTCAGTAAATACTCATATTTTTTCCTCATCATTTTCACCAAATATATGTATGGTCTGAATAGAGTTACTCGTCAGAAGACCCTTCATCATCAAATTCCTTCAAAATGATCTGGAGATTCTCATTATCCTTGAAATTTGTAACTTAAGGATGCTCATGCCCAAATTCAAATACATATCACATCAATTCATTGAACTAAATGTGAACCAGATGCTAAATTTCATGATCAAGGTACAAAAACTTGAAAACTAAGCAGTAATGGCAGAATTGGATTCCTAACATTGCAATGAAGAAGCTGAAGTTCAGAGATAATACAAATATAGCTACTGATATATGAAAAATGTTATTCTGCAAATCGATTTTGAGCTTCTTATCTTTGTATGCTGTTATGGACCTGGACCACATCTATTGGGCTGGTATATTAGGTACTGGGACTTCTTTTCTCATCTTAACACCAGAGAATGAATAGAACGTTAAAATTCTGCAAAACCCCATCATACCAGCATTCATTTTCCTTCCCCTTTTGATAGTGAACACAAAAAATCCCAGCCTATTACATTTTTCTAATATGGTAATGACAAATTAAAGGCATAAAATGACTGTTATATTTCTACCATCTTTGTAGTTTTGCCAATCCATGTCTCTCCATCTCTCTAGGAACATCTACTAGGTGTATATATAAGTGGCAAACTGATAGAACCAGACAGAGGTAGAGATATTCAGAAGGTGTCTGAGTTTCTTTCTTAATTATAATCGTTTTCAGTTTTCTGAGAGTGATCACAGAACACAATCATGGTGCTTTTGGGAGTAGTGGGGTTAGTGTTTGCTAACTTGGGCTCTGTGTGGACTGTAATTTTGAGTACTGCAAGCTTTTTGGGTGTTTTGCTGGCCCTGAAATGGGTCCTGGAGAATGCAAATTGGTGGCTTTATGAAACCAAGTTGGGGGTGAAACAGTACTGCCTCCCACCTGGTGACATGGGCTTGCCTTTCCTCGGAAATATTTGGTCTTTCCTCAGAGCCTTCAAGTCTGGGAACCCTGATTCCTTCATCAACTCCTTCGTTTCCAGGTATATTACTACTCTTGGCTTAATTTTATGCCATTATGTTTTATTTTTTATTTTTTATTTTTTATAATGTACAAGTGTGTGAATAGCATTAAACCCTTTTGCTATTAATTAATAAAAATATCGGAATATTTTTGTAAATTTGGAATTTTTTTGTGCGTGTGCACTTCTGTTTTGTCCTTTACATGTGAAAATATCCAACAATGTTGGTTTCTCTGGTGTACAGAAGTGTAAAAAAGCCAAAATGATTCAGTGAGGCCGAGTTGGCTATTTTGTAAATTTCATTCATTAACCTCGCTTTGTCCGAGGATTCTAATTCCTATTAATGATATCCATGTTTGTCATTTGGACATAGCATTCTCAAGCCAATTTTTCACTGTGCCTCTTTTTGTTTCTTGCATTATACAAATTCCACCAAAAACACTAACTTTAGGGAAATGGAAGTCAAGTTGCAACTTGGCAATTAAGTTTTCAACGTGCTGGGTTCTTTGGCCAACTACTTTGATAACACAGCATGCAATTAGTTATTCTCTGTAGACTTTAGTTCCACTTTTCATATTCTTCTGTTTGCAAATGCAATGAAGAATATATAGAAAACTCAAATATCAGTTTGTGTTTTTCGTTAGTGGAAATGTGTAGATAATAGGTTGAATATGTGCTGACTACCACTATAATTGAGGTAATCATGGCCTGCTTTCTTTATGCCCCACTTCTGTAGTCACCTTTAGTTGATGTTTGATCTCTCATATTCGAAAGTAGGTTGTTGTATTGACTCATTTTAATCTAATATATTCCCATCATTGAACAATGCAGATTTGGTAAAACCGGAATTTACAAGGCCTACATGTTTGGGAATCCCAGTATCATTTGTACAGTGCCAGAAACATGTAAGAGTGTTGACATATGACGATGCATTTAAGCCGGGGTGGCCTGTTTCCACTGTGGAGCTGATGGGAAGGAAATCATTCGTCGGCATCTCTTACGAAGAGCACAAGCGTCTGAGAAAATTAACCGCAGCTCCGATCAATGGTCATGAAGTATTGTCTGTGTACATGAAGTATATCGAAGAGCTTGTTGTATCATCTTTGGAAAAATGGTCCACCATGGGAGAGATAGAGTTTTTAACTCATGTCAGGAAGCTTACTTTTAGAATTATTATGTATATCTTCCTCAGCTCAGAGAGTGAGCCTGTACTGGAGGCTCTAGAGAGGCAATATACAACACTTAACTATGGAGTTTGAGCCATGGCAATCAACATTCCCAGATTTGCGTACCATAAGGCACTTAAGGTAGGGGACTAACGCGTTGATTCTAATTTTATTACTCCATGGTATCCTTTTTAACTTCATCATTAAATTTCAGGCTCGGAAAAACCTAGTTGCAATTTTTCAATCTATTGTGAATGAACGAAGAGCTCAAAAGAAGGCCGGGAATTTCTTGAAAAAGAAGAAAGATATGATGGATTCTCTACTGGAAGTTGAGGATGAAGAAGGAAATAAGCTTACTGATGAGGACATCATAGATATTCTGGTCATGTACTTGAATGCTGGTCATGAATCTTCTGGCCATACCATAATGTGGGCTACTACTTATCTGCAACAACACCCAGAATATTTCCAGAAAGCCAAGGTACTTGAATTCACCCTTTTTTTATATATTTTTTTTTTCTTCCAGAATCTTCTGGACTTCTATCCTGACAAGTTATTTTCTCTGCATGTTAACTTTATTTTGCATCCATACTTGAACCATTCAGTCCACATGTGAGGAACTGCAGGCCCATTTGATATTCCATAATCCATTATATATATACACACACACATAATACTTGTTGCTTAATATAGTGTAGGATATTTTGTCTGTGTGTATATATGGTTATATTATGTTTTTTTTTTTAAAAGTTTCACAGGCTTCACTGGCTTCACTCATTTTGTTTCATTAGATTTAGTGAAAATGGATTTACTCACTTGAACTAGTGATAGTTAAAAATTTTCTCCATTGATCCTGAAGTTTGAATTCCACTTCCTAATCTTGCTTACCCAACTGCAGGCAGAGCAAGAAGCAATCTTGAAGAGGAGGCCACCAACACAGAATGGATTGAACCTTAAGGAATACCGAGAAATTCCCTTTCTCTTTTATTGAGACTACCAATGGATTCAACTAATCATTATAAACTGTACAGGTGATTGATGAAACTCTTCGTGTGGTATCTTTCTCATCTTTCGTTTTTCGAGAGGCAAAAAAAGACGTCAATGTGAACGGTCAGTTTAATATTTTATTTCTTATATACGAATCCGATCTTGGATACTTTTTCTCTCTCATGAACTACTATTGCACATTTGCATTTGAACGAAATATTTAATTTGCTTAATGGCTTCAATACCAGGTTACATCAATTCCCAAAGGGTGGAAAGTTTTGACTTGGTTCCGGAGTGTTCACTTGGATTCTGGAATATATGAAAATCCACTGGAATTTAAGCCTGATAGATGGAAAGTAAGTAGTTTTTGAACTTATTGATAATATGATAACTAAAATAAGTAATACATATCTTGGATTTGATATTCATGTTTAGTTGCTTTTGCTGGCACAGAATTATACACCAAAATCAGCATCTTTTATGCCCTTTGGAATTGGAAGCAGGCTGTGCCCTGGAAATGATCTTGCCAAGATGGAAGTTGGAATTTTCCTTCACCATTTTCTGCTTAACTACAAGTAACTCATCTTGTAACCATTTCCTCACCATAATCAGAATTGTAAAAGTTTCCTTTGGTTTCTAATCTTCTGTATTAAATTTTTGCTGCAGGCTAGAACGGGTTAATCCTGAGTGCCCACTGAGGTACTTGCCACATCTGAGGCCAAAAGACAATTGCTTGGCTAGAGTCAGGAAAACTACATGAGAGGAAGTTAGAGAAGCAAGTACAGAGAAGGATTGCTCTTGGTATTCCATAACTTATAAGTTTAGTTTACAAATAATATGTGATAAACCACAGTATTTCTCCTTTTGCTCCATAAGCTTTGAACTGCATCTGCCCATTTGTTAGCAAATCAGGAGCTTATTATCTTTTCCGGCAATCATAAATTTTAGTAGTTAAAGATGTTATTAAGTTTAGCAGAAACAGAGGGGCCTAGCATGCTTAGCCTGCTCCATAAGAGCTGGTAGTAATGTGCATTTGCAGGCATGTTATCTCAATAAATAAATAGTTTTCCGCTGTCTAATCACAAAACGGCTGTTTGTTTACTTACTATTTTCAACTCAAAAGTTTTGCCTAGCCCGGAATCAATATTATTACAATATAAGTTGAGCTCAAGAAATGAACTGCTTACTAGATTCCTTTGTATATCTTTTTAGTAGAATGGGAACACTGATAATGCTGGTAACATCGGAAAGGAACCTGTCACGGCATGACTAGTAAATAAACTTCACTGCTTCACTCAAAATCATCTTCCTCTCTCTGCAGTCCAGCAGATGCTTGTTATTGCTAGCTTCTTTGGAGTTAATACATGTCAAAAGAAAGTTCGAAATCGATTAGCAGTCTCAGGTCCTAGAAAATGAGGTACTAATTGGAGCTTGGAAACTGATGTTCCACTCGAGTCTCATGACAAAGTTCATGTGTAGCCAATGACTTGAATGTCTATGACTACTTCCCTTTGGAATTTGTCATTTCCCAAAGTCCTTGTGTGTTACCAGTTACTTATAGTTAACCAATCCAGGCATCCAACCCAGTATTCTATGTATTTCATTGCAGGGCATTGAATGGTACAACTGAGTGAGCTCAGAAGCTTCAACAGAAGCTATATATGGTTGTGTCAAATATGCAAAGGACGAATTAATTACACATGTCATTATATCAAGAAGGAAGTTTGGTTTTTGGTTGGTTGTTCTTGCATGCTAGCTGTTTGTTTCATTTCCCCACAATTACCTTAGTAACGCTCATATTTATCTTCTTATACCTTCATCCATCCTATCTTGTTCTGGATTTTTCTGTCAGTTATGGCTCTTGATAATCATGAATGGTGTCAATATGTATGGAAATAACAACAGGGATTACCAAAGAAACAGAGCGTTACATAGGAAAGCATGAATGGTGTTGTCAGAAGTCTACCCAAACACGAGCATTTTATTCGTGTCATGGTCCTCTGTAGCGAAGGGTCTTCCTGGAATTACAAAGTTTCACCAAAACAGCCAACTTCTCTCACTGCATATATAAATAGGTGCAAACACAGAACAGAAGTAACATATATTTGAGTGTTTGTGACTGGTTTTTTCTTTCTTCCAGTTGAGTGGTAACAAAGTGAGGAGCTGACAAAGGTTCAGTACTACTCTGCAGCTCTGTCAACTCAGAGTGAAGGCATAGAATTGTCTTAAGTGGTGAAGGGATCAATGGAGTTGGGTTCAATGTGGATGGCTGTTTTGTGCAGCACTAGCTTTGTTGGTGTCTTTGTGACCCTGAAGTGGCTTCTGATGAACGTAAACCGGTGGCTTTACGAAACGCCGTTGGGGGTAAAGAAGCACTGTCTCCCTCCTGGTGACTTAGGCTTGCCTTTCATTGGCAACATGTGGTCATTCCTCAAAGCCTACAAGTCCTCTGATCCTGAATCCTTCATCGACTCCTTCGTTTCCAGGTAAATTAGTTACCACCTTTCTCTCTAGTACTGCATCAATTGCTACAGATCTGGATGCCATGTTCTTCTTGTTTTTTGCTCCTTTCTTTTGATTGATCAAGTGTTCAGTGACTGATGCAAACGATGAACAATGTATTTTGGTAATTTTAAAGTAGAAATGGCCGTTTATATCATTTTGCCTGTCATGTTTTCATAGGTACATAACCATAACCGCTCTTATGTTATATGCATGGATAACACTTGTAGGGGACAGCCAGTGATTAGAAGTTTTGGGGTTTATCTAGCATAATTACCCTTTCTGTCATTTTCACTGTCACATCTATGCATGCTTGACACTTGTGAATGAGAGCTCTGACATACAGTTTGTCCGAGTGCCAGCACAAAATCTCATGAAAATACTTCCAATCTCTTACAAAACCTTTTCTGGTTATAAAACTAGCACATAAAGATTCTTCAACTTAGCTATCCTGATCCACCTTAATGGGATCATATGCTCAGAAAGACCCACAGCTTGCAAAGCTGGACTCATCACAGATGAAACCAAAAGGTTATATGAAATTTGGGGATAATAACAACTTCAGAAATAATATATGGTTTGCAAAGAACACCTAGAAGATGAGGGTAAGAGTTTATCGGTATTCAAGTCATTAGTAATGTTGTTGATATATAGGGAGTAATGTTGTTTATGATACATAGGAGTCTATCAAGCCTTCTCATGAAGTCTGTTGCCTCCATATGTGGAGGAGTGAATGAGTGATCTACTTAAATATATGTCAAATCACTATATAGTAGATGGAAGATGGTCACAGTCAGTAATGATCTTCTTTTGGTCCAAAACCTGATATGAATTCTTCAGAAACTCTATATGCTTAATCTGTTTCCAGTTTCAAAGAATGCCTAAAGATCATGTAAGTTGATGTTGTGGCTTTACATGTTGTCACAATGCTACATAGATGAAATGGAAGACATTTATCTCTTTCATGCTACGTAGTAGTTTCTCACGGTAATTGAGTAAACAAAGTGCATGTGGCCAGAAACAGAGTTAGTACCATTCCTTTCAATAATGCCAGTGGATTTGGTTTTGTTTTGTTAGCCTTACTTTAGTCATTTGGACCATCAGTAACTAAATCAGATAGACGAATAATGTTTTGATTAATAGTCAAATAACTTCAGATCATTTTAAGTGGTTTGATCTACAACGCTATGTCTAAAATTTTGCAATTTAGCCTACTTATTAGTTTATTTACATTTTCAAAACAACACACTATGCAGATTTGGAAAAACTGGAATCTACAAGGCTTTCATGTTTGGGAGTCCCAGTGTAATTTGTACAGCGCCAGAAACATGCAAAAGAGTTTTGACAGATGATGATGCATTTCAGCCTGGTTGGCCTGCTGCCACTGTTGAACTTATTGGAAAGAAATCTTTCGTTTCCATACCTTTTGAAGAGCACAAGCGTCTGAGAAGGCTAACAGCAGCTCCGATTAACGGTCATGAAGCTTTGTCTATGTACATACCATATATTGAGGAGATTGTTATCTCTTCTCTGGAAAAATTGGCCACCATGGGACAGATGGAGTTTTTAACTCAACTCAGAAAGATTACTTTCAAAATTATTATGTATATCTTTCTTAGCACAGAGAGTGAGTCTGTGATGGAAGCTCTAGAGAAGGAATATACAAACCTCAACTATGGAGTTAGAGCCATGGCAATCAATTTCCCGGGATTCGCTTATCATAAGGCACTTAAGGTGACAAGACAATTTAGTTAAAGTCTTTTTATATTCAATAAATTAAGTTATTTTATTGTGTCAGCACTCACTTGATTCATTTTAATCACAGGCTCGGAGGAATCTTGTTGCTACTTTTCAATCTATTGTAGATGAACGCAGAGCTCAAAAGAAGGCTGGCAATTTCTTCACAAAGAAGAAAGATATGATGGATGCTCTGGTGGATGTTCAAGACGAAGATGGAAGGAAACTTACAGATGAAGAAATCATTGACATTCTAGTAATGTACTTGAATGCTGGCCATGAGTCTTCTGGCCATACCATGATGTGGGCGACAGTTTTGTTACAAGAACACCCCAAAGTATTCCAGAAAGCCAAGGTACTTGAGTATAGAAGTTTTGGAAAGTCAATCCAGGTCTTCTTTTTTTCTTTTTTTTTTAATGTGTGTTGTTATGTTCTGATTCATTGCATGAATTGCATCCATACTTTATCCACATTGAAATATTGTCATATTTATGAAATTTTAAAGCCTATCTAACGAGGGAAAGTCAGAGAACAACACTGAATTGATTGTACATCCTAATATGCGAGTCTTAAATTGTACATTGGTAAGTATGGATGTTTGTGCTTCTCTGTGTGTATACTATGTCCTGCTTTGGAGCTCCATTTGGACATTTTTTTTTTTTTCAAAGAGAGCTCCATTTGGATTGAGTTCATCATTTGCAATAAATATAGTACACTCGTTGGCTACGTAAACAACTGATTTGGGCTATCAAAATTGTGTTTAATATCTTTTGATTTGGTGTGTACTGAAAACTAACAAATTGACATTCATAATCATTTCTAACTGCAGGCAGAGCAAGAAGAGATTTTAAAGAGGAGGCCACCAACTCAGAAGGTTTGACACTTAAAGAATATCGAGAAACGGAATATCTTTCCAAGGTAACTTTAAAGTGACTTCAATTTTGTTTATATTCAGCCTCGACCAAGTGATTCCAACATCATTTCAAACTCATAGGTCATCGATGAAACTCTTCGGTACAATTCATTCTCACTTATGGTGTTTCGACAGGCAAAAATGGATGTCAACATAAATGGTTAGTTAAGAATTTCTTATGTACACATCTCTATAGCACATGGGTCCTGACTCCTGAGATTCATGGGAAATGTACTCTCTTCATCATATAAACTGATTCTCCCTGTCACACACAGACTTTAGGATTCATATTTTTTTTTTCTAGTACCAATGCATTTTGGACAAAATATTGGGGCACCCAGTCATATCATAAAACCTAACTTGATGGTATTAATTTCAGGTTATATCATTCCAAAAGGATGGAAAGCGTTGACCTGGTTTAGAGAAATTCACTGGGATTCCGAAATATATCCAAATCCAAATGAATTTAACCCTTCAAGATGGGATGTGAGTCACTTTTAATATTGATGATTATGGCAATCATATAGTCATTGATGTCGTAGGTCTAATATATATGTTTAACCGCTTTGGCTGGCATAGAACTATACACCAAAACCAGCAACTTTTCTTCCCTTCGGAGCTGGAAGCAGGCTGTGCCCAGGAAATGATCTTGCTAAGCTGGAAATTGCTATTTTCCTTCACCACTTTCTTCTTGATTATGAGTAAGAGTCACCTTGCAACCATTTCTCTCCACTGCCAAAATTGTAATGTTTTCTTATTAACTGTAATCTTAAATTGGTCATTTAGGCTGGAGCGAGTTGATCCTAAGTGCCCAATGATGCACTTGCCTCATCCTAGGCCAAAAGACAACTGCTTGGGAAGAATCAAGAAATGTGCCCGTTAACATGCATAAGGGGGCAAATAAATGGCAATTCCAACATACAGGTCTTAACATGTAGCGGTTTCGACTGCCTCATATTATGTTCTATGTTTTTGCTTGCAAGCTTTGAACTTGGATATCTGCATGCCCTTTGTTAGCATACTAGTAGCGATGGCCAAGTAATGCTTCCAACAGAGGGGGGCAGTAAGTTTGAATTAGCGGTTTAGCTTTAGTGATCAAGGTGTTAGTTTCTGGCAAGGAAAGCCGATTGAGGATGCAAATCAAGCTAGAAGAAGAGCTATGTAAGAATTGTGTGTTTGTTATAATTTTGCGTGTAATCAAGACATTTTTCAAGTAATAAATCTGTTGGAATTGCGCTTAATCCTTCCTACCACCTACCAATGTTTCATAGTTTTTGAGTTGTACGTGTTATGTGCCCCTCATTTGAAGGAGAAACTTTTAGCATTTGTGAACACAACGCTTATTCTCTTCCTCAAAAGACATGGATCGAGTATTTAGTTATTGGCAAGAACCAAGGTAGAATGGATTCATGAGACTTCCAATCAAAAGAGAGGGCGCCGCACAAAAAACCCTAGACAAACTTCTTCCCGATTCACCACTCAAACTCGTCCGGTGGCATCTCAATCGGTCTTGGCCTTGGCCACACTGCCTTTTCAGGACTGCCGCCGGACGGGTCTTGTAATCCAAGTGGTTTCAAGAGTCCTCCATGGGGGTCGTGATCCAGGTCGCCCTTTGAAGGCTTGGTTTCTGATGCTTCTGGCTTATCTTCGATAGGTGCTGTGATTGTGCTTTGGCGAGGACTTGGACCAGCAACGTGGGCTGTGATGTGAGGCGGGTGGTGTGTGTTGTAGCTGAATCAAATCGTTATGCAGTAGATTGTTGCGTCGCAGGGTGCAGTCGGTCGGTGTGGAGTCCAACGGCGGCGTCTAGAATGACATGGCATATGGAGTTGATAGGTTAGGCCAGGGTCACCTTGTTTGTGTCCTGAAGTTGCGGGTTTCCATCTAGATGTTGGGCCTACTATGTTGGGCTAGGGTTTGCTCTTGGCCCAACCACTAGGTATTTAGCGTTTGTCTAATTACAATAATTTCCTAATTTTTTTAGGAACTCTAGGTAGGATCTTGGGTCTATTATGCGAGTATTAATACAATGTGTTATATACCCGTCTTTGCTTAAAAAAAATAAAAAGAAAAAAAGGTAGAATGGATTCATAGATTCAAGAAAACATGCTTCTCGATCTCAAAAATCATACAAACCCAAGATCATTTGCTGCATTTTCGGAAACACAAATACTCACCAAGTGACCACAACTGGATTTGTAGTCCCCTTCCACACTAATCAAGATTTGTAGTCCCTTTCCACACTAATCATGCAGACCTTTGCAATTTCGACAATTTTTAGAAGCAAATACTAGATGCCACCGAAAAGCTGGGATTGCTCCCGGAACAAAAAATGATAAATGCGTTACGAATGCTTGCATATGGTTGCACGGGCTGATCAATGTGATGAAGTCACCAGGATGAGAGCACCAATTGCTTTGAAATGCCTCAAAAAATTTTGTGCACAAGTAGAGTATTTGTACAGGGGTTGGTACCTTCGAGCTCCTAATACCGTAGATCTGCAAAGGCTTCTACACAAAGAACAACAACGTGGTTTTCCCGGCATGATTGGGAGCATCGATTGCATGCACTGGAAGTGGAAAAACTATCTAAATGGGTGGTCTGGAGCTTTCTCAGGCCGAAAAAGGTACCCTACTGTAATTCTTGAAGCTGCGGCATCCTACGACACATATGTATGACATGCCTTATTCGGTACCCCAGGAGCTCAAAACGACCTTAACATTCTTGGTGCATCCAACGTGTTTGCAAAGGTTATTAACGAAAATGCTCCAGAGGTTGCGTATAAGGTGCATGATAGTACATACTATGTACCACACTATCTTGTTGATGGAATATACCCTAGGTGGCAGACATTTGTCAAAGCAATATCCAAACCCAAAGATACCAAGGAGACACACTTTAATAAAATGCAAGAGTCTTATCGTAAGGACATTGAGCGGTGTTTTGGTGTCCTTCAAGCTCGATGGGCTATACTTCGTCATGGTGCTAACTTGTTCAAACTAGAAGACCTGTGTACTATCATGATAAGCATGGCAGGCCATGTGTCTATAAAGGCTCAAGGCGAGAATATATTTGAAGCCCCCAAACAAATGCTCGACAAAAAAAAAAAAAACTCAAAATATTACAAAAAAAAAGTCATACCACAATAAAAGTATTACCGAAATATAGCTTGTCTTGCATTTTTAGATGCAAAGGTACTAATCAAATTTGCATAATCAAGTTTTAACTGTGTCTTTTTCTATAGATATCATAGCCAAACACTCGATCTTTCTTGTGACATAGTAGATCGAAGGTAAGTTTTAATCAATTTCAACTTTGAAAAACTTCTTTCTGTAGAGGCAACTGTGACTGGTATGGTTAGCAAAATCCTATAAGTAATCGAAACATGTGGATAGCAGCCATTCACATCTTTTATATAATTCAACACATCTATAGCTCTTTTTGTTTCAGTGGGTAAATCTTGACACAACATTCACAAGTCATGGTACAAATCATCCTCATTAAGATCAGAAATCTCACCATGTTTCAATATATTTGTGAGGTTAGCACAAAAGCTCTTCAATGTATCTCTATTAGCAGACCTTAACTTATCCAAATCAAACAAACGTCCAAAATTTTCTTCATACGTCTTAAATTGTTCAAACTTAGTTTAAAAATAAAATAAAAATCAATAACTTATATAAATATCATGCTCCTTAACTAAAAATTAAATATAATGTAAGAGAAGTTATATTCACACATGCCTATACACTTACTAAACATCCTATAATTTTTTTTTGTTCAAATATTTCCTTAGTCTTCCTTTTATACCCTCATTATACATATTAAGTCCCAACAAATCTGTACAAAATGAATTTCAACGAGAATATGCAAATCTGTACAAAATGAGCACCTTCTTTTTCTCTAATATATATTAAGTCCCAACAAAACGTGATGAATGAATAATAGATATTAATGAACTAATATATCATGAAGACCTCTTTCATATTTTGATTTTTTGATTTCTCTATACTTCATATAATGCGAGAGATAGAGAACAAAATTTTCATTGATTTTGACTCTTGTGCTTTTTTCATCTTTCACCAACTCTACCTCGCCACTACCCCAAATTCAAAGCTAGCTCGGTCATGACTCCAAACACAACATTATCACTAATATCATAATCTACTACAAATTGATGGATGAGATGGTTTCATTTTAGGAATTCAATATTGATTCATTTGATTGATAAAACAAATTGGAGTTAACAAGTTGATCAAAAAGATTATGGAATATTGTTATGCTGTTTAGACTCCAGTATGATATTTATTTGGTTTAATTTTAGTTTTCTCAAATCAAGGGTAAAATAGTATTAAAAAAGTTTCAAAAATAAGATGTGTGTATCTAGTAATTAGCCGTGTGTTAATAAAATTTCTCATACTGTAAATAGTTCTAACCTAGTTTTGAATGAAGAAATAGTTTGATCAACTATGTAGATAAAGTAGTTGGTTTTGAAGGATTCTGTAGCTGATTGTATCATTGCTTCAGTAGAGCTTTCATCAAATTGTCTTTTTGTGTAAATTATCCATTTTTCCATGAATATTGATTCAATCTCTTGCAATCTCTTTAGCTTCAATCAAAGACTCCTCAAAACCGGTTTCTTTGAACTTTTGAAGAAAAGAAAGAAGACGTTCCAATTCTTTGATGTCTATATCAATATGCATATCTTCAGTTTGCAGAATTTTGCTGACATTGTTAACCGCATATACCAACTCATACCATATAATCATTCCCAACAAGAACTCAAAATTTTGAAGATTATATTTTGCTAAAGCATCAGCATCACTTTTTGCCTCGGCATCTTCTTTCTGAAGATTATATGAATCAAAACCCGTCTTATTTGTGTAGTTTGATATCTTATTGCTTTAACACTCTCCACACGACTTTCCTAACGAGTTTCTGATAATGGTTTTAAAGTGAGATATGTCACATGCTCTTTAAAAACCTGCCATCTCTTCGTAGAAGCTGCAAACAAACAATATATTTGTTGCACTACACCAAAGAAAGACTTAGCTTTAGGACAACAATGAGCCATATTAGAAAGCACAAGGTTTAGAAAATGATAAGCACAAGGTGTGTAAAATGCTCTTAGATTAATTTCAAGTAGTCTACTTTGCACACCTTTATTTTTACCCTTCATGTTGGATCCATTGTCATACCCTTGTCCTCTTATATCAATTACATCAAGTCCAAGAGTCTTCAATTCAGTTAGAAGTTCATTAAGTGATCCAAGACCTGATGTGTCAGCTACCTTCAAGAATCCTAAAAAATATTCTTCAACCACAACTGGAGTAGCCGAAACATTGACATTTCTTAAAACAAGCGACATATTGTCACTCCCCAAACCCGGTGTCGGTGGTTTCCAAGCACCTAACACAAAATCTGAGGCGTGAGCGGGAAAAGTAAAAGAAACTAAAACAATTTCAAATACTTTTCTTGAAATTGTCGAAAATAAAGCGTTTACAATAACAAAACCAATTACAAAGAAACATAATCAATTACAAAGACATAACAGGTCATGCGGTCTATTTCACTTCTAATCTTCTGTAACTCTTTTCTACTCTTGTACACGTCTGCTAAACTTTACAGTTAAACTTCTCAAAAGACGTGTACCTGAACAAACATCTATAGGGGTAAGCTTACACTCAGTAGGGCCAAACCTCTTTAGTTATACTTAATTATGTCGAACAATCAAGTTATCAAACATCATACAATGCTTTATATAAATAATAACAATTCAATGCATATATGCGAATGAACTTCCTCCACTCGATTACTGGCTTATTAGTCCATACATCAAAGACATACGAGCCTACACGTCTCATACCGTATAGATGTCTCCAATATACGACCTAACAAATCAGTAATATCTCACCACTTGTACCTCTTTTGTTAGTTGTCTTATTATACTCATGATCTTCCAAACCCGAAACCCGATAAGATCTTTTTATCGATGTCCGCCATCGAAGGGGCCTACTTTCCCCAAGTGCACGTGTGGGCTAATCATAGATCTTGGATGCCCCATGAGAAAACTCTACTACACAAAATGTATCTATTCTCTAGATCTCATTCTCATCTTCTCCGCTATCACCAATCTCACTAATCTCACAATGCATTTGAATATCAATACTCGTAATATAACATCTAATACATGCTTTTACGGAAAGTGATAACATTAATCATATAAATCACCGATTACACATACTTTTATCGAAAACAATAACCAAGAGTTAATCACTCAATGACACACAAAACATTAATTTCAATTATAATCTAATTATCAATTTAAGAAAAGTTCCCCGAGAGTGACCCTACCTAGAATCCAAGTGTTAGTTTTGACGCCAGCTAAAATTAGTAACACTGCGACACGCCTTCTGAAATCCTTATCTTTCTGCTCCTACAATCCAACTACGAGGATCGATCCTACAATCCAACTACTCGTATTCGATCCTCGTACCGAATCCTCATTTTGAAAATGTTGGCAGATCACTTCAAATCAATACGATCAAGTCCTTGAAATTTACAAAGGACACCCAAAAACTTTATTTCCAATTCTTCTCACCTTTTTCCGATAATTACCAAATCACATGCCACCGCATTAAGTCTGAACACCCAAATCATCATCCTTCGATTCCATTGACCTTCATAGTCAAATTTTGGAATTATGAACACCCAAAAACAAGTGTCCAATTCTTCCATTCCATCCTTCAAATTGCTATGGACACCCAAACTTTGTATAAATCCCTACCTTTAATACGTTTATAACCTCTGAGCTCATTCAACTTGCATTTACAGTAACCAAATAAACAATAATTCCAAAGTTAGTAACTTTCCTGTATTGTCGCACAACTCCACAGTAGTAGCAAGACTTTCTTGTTCTTACTAACCAACACATACATAGGCCGTCCAAATCCCCCACCTCTTGATTCATCTCTCCATTCGAATATGTCATCTCCAAATTGTATTCCAATCACTAGTCCCTCAATTACTTCGGCAATGATTAAAACAAAACTCCATTATACCATTTATCGAACCAGATCACAAGTATGAACTCCAAAATAAATATATCAACACTACTACCTCCCAAGTTTCTCGAATTCAAACGTCTCAATTCGCTCCTTCACAATCAGTATTCCCACTTCATCTTCAAAACTCACAATGATAACCATCACAACTGCTATCAACACCAAACACAGTAAACCCGAAACAACCCGCAACTCAGCTCTCTACCTCCAATCCTACAATTCCATAACAATTCCAGACAACATACTAATCATCAATCCATATTTCGGAACAGAAAATGAATCAAGGACGAGCTTAGGCCAGCACCACCAATCCGCCACCACACACGGCAGTCGAGTCCTGCCTAAATTCCAACTTCTACCAAAACTCAACAAAACTCGATTCCATGCATATAAACAGGTAGAGCTCGACGAGTAGATGAAGATTGATACCTGAGACGAACCCAAAGCTCGCCGGAATCCGTCGAACCCTCGCCGGAAAATTCAGAAACTTCAACGCTTCGATTCTCCCTCCTCACTTCTCCCTTGGACAATCGAATACTATGGAGGGTTCCTGACATCGAGACGAAGCTATCCACACGGTGAGAGGCGTCGACGCTGCCGGAATCGGAACCTTGCCGGCGAACCCAGCCTCTCCTTCTCCACTTCGAATCTCTCTCTCCCGACCTCTTCTGAAGAAACTGAGGACATAGGGAAGACCACGAGGACGAGAGGAAGCTTCTAGTACCATTCACGCTCGCCGCCGTCGCCGGAATCGGAAACCCGATCGGAAACACAATCACCTTCTCTCCTCCTTTTCTCTCTCACCGGAGCTCCACTCTTCAAGCTGGAATCACAGGGAGGTCGGGGACGTCGAGACGGACCTGTGGATGGTCGTTTTGCGACGAAAGACAGCCGGACGACGGACGACTCCTCCGAGCTCCACCGCTGCAGAGCAGATCGAGACCGAGGTCGGTCTGGGCTGAGTTCTGACGCAGCTCAAATGAATCCAAACTTTATATGTATCATGAGATCAACGGCCAAGATCTGGCGGTTGATAAATCCAATGGTCCAGATCATGCCAGCTATAATTCTATTTTTAATTAAATTTTTAGATAATACCAACTTCCAAAAATCATTAAAAATAGCTTCGATGTCCGAAAACGTTTCCGTAAAATCCTACGAACTCGTAACGACCTATATCTTAATCTTATGGGCTCAAAAGACAAAACTTAACAAACAAAAATTTGAATAATTTTCAGAAGCCACAAAGAATTAAAAGAATAATAAAAATCGAAATAAAAATACCTTGAAAATAATTTTTCTTTTAAAAATGGAAAACCGAATTTCCGAGATATTACACATATGTTCCTCATTACTTGCATCTGGAGTACAGTTAAGAATAACTGAAAAATATTTGGTTTCTTCGATTCTGTTGATAATTGAATTTTTCACCTCACCTGCCAACAATTGAATAATCTCATTTTGAATTTTATGACTCAAATAATGATACTAAACCTCATCTTTATTAATACGTCCAACATGTTTTTCTATACTCGGATTAACTTCAGCAAGCAGTTCTATCATCTGTAAGAAAAGACCATTATTCTTCTCATATAGTTTTTCACTATTCCATGAAAAACTAAATTGTTTTTCGCAAGTCTTTTCACAACTGCAAGAATTCTTTCTAATACTTGTTTCCAGTGTTTTTTTTCTTGATTGATTTGTTCTTGCAGATTTGCATCAATTGTTAACTTTATTTTCAACCTTTTTGCCAACGCTATCCAACTTTTCATTGGCGCAATGTGATACCTACTTCCTTCATGACTTTTAAGTTGATCAGAACAGTTGTGCCAATCATTCATGCCTTCAGCAGCTAGTTGCCCCACAAGATACTTCTTTGTAAACAATTTACAATAGAAGCAAAAGACTTTATCTAAAGAAACCGAATATACCAGCCACTTTTTGTCTTCTTTCTCTCCATTCGGTAATTCCTTGAAGTAATGCCTTGATGAAAAAGACCTCTCACATTTATCTTTCGGAAAGATCACATTATTGACTCTTTTAGGGCCTTTTTCAACCAAAAAATCTGTAATATTTTGGTCTGTCCTATTCCAATTCCCTAGATCATCCATGTACAAAGGAACTTCTTCTCTTGAATTTGCAGTGTAACTTTCTTCATTGATAATATCATTATTTTCCCCTACTGACTGATTTGGCTCTATAGTGTGAACATCTTCAATATTTTCCTCAATCTCTGCCTATTCAACATCATGATCACTATTTTCCTCAATCTCTACCTCTTCAACATCATGATCATTATTTACCTCAATATGTACCTCTTCAACATCATGATCATTCCATCACCCTACTATGCTTCTTTTCTCTTGGTACTAAATACTTATAGAACCAACTAGAGGCTTATGTACAACTTCTCTCCTCTTAAGCGCATTTGTATGTAATGAGGGTTACATGTCTCTTTGTTAATGTTTGTTGTCAGTTAGACTTATTGGTTGCAAGTAGACAAATTGATGTAAGCGTCTTCTAGTCGTGGACAAGTTAATGAAATTGTCTCTTTTCTCAAAACATCATGATCATTATTTACCTCAATCTCTGTCTCTTCAACATCATGATCATTATTTTCCTCAATCTCTACCTCTTCAACATCATGATCATTCCACCACCCTACTATGCTTCTTTTCTCTTGGTACTAAATACTTATAGAACCAACTAGAGGTTTATGTACAGCTTCTCTCCTCTTTTTCTCTTTTCTTTTTTGAGCCCCAGACTTGAACTTTCTATCAGGAGCCATGATAAAATACTACGTTTTTCAATATCTAGATATCATACGTCCAAACATATACAAACAATTCAAAGAGGATGTGATTATGTGAAGCTTCAAATTCAGTATCATCATATATTCATATTCAATGTTCAACAAATCAAATCAAGAAACAAAATAGATAAGGGATTATCGTACTAAGCCAGTAGGATTAAGGAAAAACGCAATTTCTTTAAAATAGAAAAGAAAAAGCATTAGAGAATAGATATGAAATGCTTTCAAAAGAACATACCTTTTTAGCTTTAGAGTTAATGTTTTCCTTTCAATCAGAGATTTAGAGGTTTGCTGCTCCCTTCTTTTTTTTCTTCAATTTCTTCTCAGTACTTGAGTAGAAGAAGAGACGCTCAGAAACACACTTTTCTGAACCCTAAACCCGTGCGAGAGTGAAAAGAAAGAGAGTAAGGGACGCACAGGTCTTCTACTTTTCTTCTATATATCTTTTTTTTATAGGGCGATATAAAAAAATTTGAGGCCCCCAAATTTTGAGGCCCTAGACCCAAGCCTTCTCCATCTTGCCCTAGGGCCAGGCCTGATGATAAGTTGCATCATCCTTCATAACATGATTGTGGAAGATGAGTTTGTCGATGACAAATTTGAGGAGTCTGAAGAAGAGGATAACTTGCATCCAATATTGGCAAGCGTATATGAACAACTAGTGGATTGTGAAGGTAATGTTATCTGTCATGAACCGATTTTAAGGGCTGGAGAACCCGGTATTCTTAGATGCTAACTTCCAATTACGTTATGCTTACCTCCACAAGGCCTTGCAAGATGACTTGAAGATTCATATTAACAAATGATTTGCATAATCATTTGATAAAATGATGATCTCCTTAGTTTGTCATTTTAATATTACTTGAATAATGTTGTATATGTGTTTTGTTTATTTAACTTTAGTAATATTGTATGTGTATGTGCTTTGTTTGTTTCCTATCAATAAAAGAAAATTATTTCACTATTAGTTCATTACAACTAGTTTACCTTTATTTCATTAAATTTAAAAATGCATAATATAATCAACTTAACAATTCAAAAATAATACAATTAAAACAAAATACTCTATTGTGGGGATTGTGGTTCCTCAAAATTTTCCTCCTAATGTCCCTCTCCAAATTTCTGAACCATTCCTTTGACCTGACGAAATATCATTATTTTGCATGCCCATTATTCTTGCCTCTTCAAATGCCATCAATCTTTCACATTTGGCACGGCAGTTCTCTTCTTTTTTCCTAACAATCTCATTGCACATTTTGTTGCTCTCAGACATGGTTAGTAAGGCCTGAACCACGGATTCACCCATATCTCTTTATTTTTCCTTTTTCTTCTTGCTTCTTTGATGGCCTTTTGTCCCATTGGCCTTCCAATGGAGCTAGGAGACGTCTCCAATACAACATCTTCATCCAAATTAATTGGTGATTTGGTTTAGGAGCCACTAGCCATGGAATAATCAAACGGGGTGATGGATAGAAGAACAAATAAATTGAAGAATGAAAAAGAAGAACAAATAAATTGAAGAAGAATGAGATGGATAGAATAATATTATGGTAAAGAAAAACAAATAAATTGAAGAAGGAAGAGATCGATGGATATGTGGAAAATGAAGAAGAGTAGGATGGTATTTATAGGAAAATTTTGTTGTTGTTTTGTTTTTTCAATTTGTTCATAATGTTTCCGTTGGATTAGCTATTTTCTAATTAAAAAATTATGTTCTCGTTGCTTTTAAATATTAGCCGTTAGATCAAGGCCCATATTTTTTTCCCGTTGCTTTGGCAGTTATTTAATTTCTGCATGTTAAAGATAAATGCATATGGGTGTGCAGCAAGTGGGATGAGCTTTGGATGATTCAATACGTTATTTCTGTTAAGCCAGACCAATCCGTGGACTAAGAATTGCTCCATGTCTTGCCCTGGTTAGCTGGGTCTCATGTGGGACCCATGGCTAACCCAGATGAATTTCCAACCAGTGCATTCATTTTTCAGTGTACTCCTCACTCCAACCCAAGCTTTCAATCCACTGTTGCATGTGCTCTTAAGGGTGCGTTTATTGCCACCCCAAAAACTATTTTGCTTACCTCATACGTTGTTGATGTATTGAAATGTCAAAATAACCCTAATTTAAATTACAACAATAGACAATAAATTGTTACAAATTACAAATTCTTTTGTTTTTATCTTTTTGTTTTGGATAAACACATTCTTCATAAACCCTTAACCAAAACTTTTCATATTCGGTCATTCTATGGAGCTTGAAGATGCTAGCGTTCAACCTGAAAATGAGGTGAATTGTTTTTATCTATTCTTTTTTTTTCTTTGTTGATATTTTGTCTATCCATTTACTCATTATTTCCCATGTCGATTTTATATATAAATTTTCATGTCTAATCGCTCACTTATATTTGATTTGTTTTTTTGTCATCGGTGTCGGAGCTTTTTCTAAGTAGAGATACATTTATAAACATTGTGCATCTTAATATCAACTGATACCAACAAGTTGTTAAATTTGAGTTGGTGATTTTACTTACCCTGAACTTATACTTTCAAAACAAATAATATTAATGTTATGATTTTTGTCAATTTTTTTCTTTTTTGGAGTTCAATGACTATTGGAAAAGTCTGATATTGTGTGTATTGTAAATGGGTGAATAAAGTAAATTAATAATTAAAAAATACATGTGGGGTGAGAAGAGAATGTAGTGAACAAAGTAGAATTAGGAAAATGGTATTTTAGACATTGTAAATGGGTGAACAATGTAGACTTTTTGTCAGGACCCACCCCGAATTTCACCCTGAAACTCAAAGTAAATCCTACGAGGTCCACCTGCAAGGAAAATTTACCGAAAATTTGGCATAATCTACCTTGAAATGGACAACATTTACCTAAAAATTGTATATCTTTGATCCCATAGAGATGTCATTATGACCACATTCATAGGCTGCATGTTCAGTTATTTAAAAATTAAAACTACCAAACTGACAAAGTAGTGGAGTGCAATGACATCCATTACGAGAGCATATCTCATCGTAGTCGATCCCAGTGCGTGTTAGTGAGAGACCTTGCACCATAAGGTGAGTCTAAACTCTTGTTCTCACTACACTATCTAACAAAGGCATAGTTGATAGGGTTTAGCTTGCGGTGTCGGCATCATCTGTCCAAGGACCTATCTCTTTGTTAATGCTGGATCGCATCTTTCCATTAGGCCAATCAACTAAGTTAATGTCCATCAACGAATGGTGGTTCGATAGTAGACTCATTATCCCACGTCCTCATGTACACTAGTGTAATACTTGTAGAGATCTCTATATGAATTGGATTTGACATTGAGGTGTCTCCCAACGATAATCACAATTCAGACTTCATGAGACGGATTTGAGTATCATTGATCAATAGATCAGGTTGTGCCAAGCTCGCTTTCTTCCTAGTGCGAGAAAGTATCAAACCTAAGGGCCTCCCTCATTTTGGGGAGCCACACGACCTTGTGACACCAATTTTACCACTATATGGTGTCATCATATCACCATCCATGGTGATGGTGCCAAGACCAACTTCTATTGGTCGCGCCATGTCCTTTTGTAGGACATCAATCATTGCAGACATATTTGTAGCATGTGATCTCGTCACTTTAACACTTTAAGTATTTGAGATCAAGATGAGACTTAGTGAGGACAAACCACGATAATTCACGTCGTTCCACTTGAACACTTGTGTTCTTATCTCCCCCTAACGGTGAGAATATTATCTCATCAAAATGACAATTCGTAATTTAGCGGTGAATGAGATCGCCTGACAAGGTTTCTACATAAGCAGATTATAGGTAGAGGTTCATATCCAACCAACCTAAGTACTTATTCATCTCAAATGACCCATCATTGTACGCAGTGACAGTGCGATTTGGCACCTAGAAATAACATCTAGCCGAACTCAAGGATTGGAGATCCGTTTCAATCCTGTTTGAGCTCAAGGATTGCAATTTCGTGTCAATCCTGGTACACAGTCACGAGCTGTAGTACCACAATATTCAATGATGGTGGGTCGTAGATAAATAGTAAAGTTGCATGCAAATATTGCATAGCCCCAAGACGCAATAGAAAGATTGGTGCGCATCAATAATGTTCGAGCGACAAGCAAAAGTTGCTTGGTCGTAGCCTCGGTGAGACTGTATAGCGTGTGAACATGGGGTACATGACACTTCAACTTATATCCCGATAAACTTCTTTAAAGAATGGGTAGTGAGCCCGTAGAAGTATAAGCAGCATAAGTAGTAGATAATAACGTAACACGTGACCGGTGTGTTAACACTTCAACCAACACCATAAAACATAAAAAAGCGTCCGCAAGTTAGTTGTATCTATGTACATAATTTGATGTAAGAATGAAGTATTCTCTTTTGTGTCATTTAGTGTAGGAGGGTCTCGCTCCTAATTTAGCTAAATAATAGGCTTTCAAAACGAGCAATGAGCATTGCAGGGGGCCAACGAGACATTGAGGGAATGCCGGTGCACCTCAATTGCTTGAGGGATTGACAGGACGGCCTTCGGGAAGTTGGAGCCGTGTTCGGGTGACGTCAATGTCCTCCATGTGCCGCCATTTACAACCATGGCGTCACCATTATGCTTCATGATGAAGTTAGATCCCGAAAGTCTTCGTTTTGAGTGGAATAATGGATGTCCATGAGAATTTCTCAAAATTTAAACCATTATATCTCTTCTAGAATGACCGATTTGGTCAAACCAAAGCCTATATGAGTCGGTGTCCCAAATATCATGTTTGGCGACAGTATGTGATTCGATATTCGAATCATAGGGACATACAGTATCAATCATCCATCCTCAACTCTTGGAGCCTACCTGCTCCCCAAGTTCATCACGTCTCCCAATATAACAATTTCTCATCTAAAATAATTCAACAACCACAACAGACAATTAATAAATTTACTACTAGACTTTCAGAGCATATCTAAAGATGAACTAAAAACAATGAATAAAGAATGAGCGGAAGCTGCCTCTGACTATGCATCGACTCCATGTACGCTCGACCTCAAACAACTTAGCCTGCAAACTGGGCATTTAAAAAAAACCAAAGGGCCTAGGGGAAAGTAATTTAAAAACGTTAGAGTGAGTGGACAAAAATAAATTAAATTAAATTAATAACTTAACAAATACATAATTTATATACTTTCCCATGCTTCAACTTTAAAACTTGGCTGCACGCAACTTTGAACGTCCTTAAAACTTTGAATCCAAATTCACTTAATAATGGACAAACCAGCTCCGCTGGTTAATTAAAATAGAAATCTCATAATGAGGAATAAACCAGCCCCGCTGGTTAATCCAATACATACTGAAAAAATAAAATAAGGGAAAGAGATATCACCATGTAAGAGGAGCATCCAAGGCTCAGGTCGGTGCCTCCTAGGCTATAATATCGTCCCACGCTAAACGCTCGACTCACCTATGGTGAGGACCACTAATAAGTCTAGCTAGCAATATATAATAATATCCGATCGGTGCCTCTCAGGCTATAATAGCGTCTCACGCTAAGCGCTTGACTCACCTATGGTGAGGACCGCTAATAAAGGCTAGCTAGTAATGAAATATGTGCGACCCTATATTATGGTGACTAAAAACATACGAAATCACTTAAATTCATAAAGTTTCCCCAAGATCATACAAATGGTACGGTTCCCAACCGTACTTGAAAATTATCATAAGAAATTATAATAAACTCAATGAGACACGTCAAAATATTCACAAAACCATAATATAAGCGAGATTTAATTAACAAGTAAAAATCATAAATAATTCCTCACTCCGAAAATACTCGATAAAAATATTCTCAATGCCAAGATCGATAATCCACCAATAAACGAGAAAGTTATAAAATGAGAATTATTGAAAATCTCATTTTTCGAAATCTTTTATAAATCTCAGAGTCCACCATTTAAAACAATCCTAATGAAATCCGGAATATATAAAAATATCCAAACTCAAATACCAAATTAATAATCCGAGCTCAAATCCATAAATCATGACTAACCATTATTCAATGCTTCTAACTCAAATAATTTCTAAGATCATCTCATAAGCCAAAATTATAATATAAGCTCGGAAAATAAAATAATAAATTATAAAATCTTGCATGCATATTTATTTAAAACCAAAATGTCCACTCACAAATTTAGGCATAAGCCCGACGATATCCGCTTTGCCACTCAAGCGAAGTTCCCTTCGTATCCTGGCACAATAAATATGCTTAGAACCAAACTTTAATTCCGGAAAATAAATATGTGAATATAACATCCAAATCTCTTCCGTTTAACCCACTATTCTTACTAGGGTTAAGCTCACCGGATTCACACCAAACTCCACCACAACCTTAATTCATTAATTCTAACATTCTAAAATAAATACCAAGGAAATCCAACAGCCGAATTTTCATTCTAACAACCGCCAACATTCTCAATCTTTGAAAAATCCCAAAACTAACCAAAACTTCTCCAAAAATTCCAAACTTCACATCATTAAACTCCCCTTATTATAACACATTTAAAACCCTGAAAAGCCCCCTTACAACTGTGCTGACACCATCTGCTCCGCGGGCAGCGGCAGGCGGCGGCCGAATCCGGCGACCCCCAAAGCCTACCAAAATTTAACAGCATCTTTCTCTCAACCCGCTCTACAACTTTCCTAACTAGTACAAAACTCAATCTCAAGCTTAACTAGGTCAATCAAATAAAATCACAATAAGAAACCTTATAAATTCAAATACCTGATTTTTCTTACCTAGACCAAGAGGGAGTGAATCCTTTTAAGGGATTGCTGCACGGGAGGAGAGCTTTCTATTGAGCCAAGCAGCTACGGCTATGGTGGCCGGAGGAGGGAGCTCTGGCGAGAGAACAACCACGGCAGTTGGACCTTTCGGGCGAGATATCTCCCTCACGACGGCGCTAGGGTGGTTCCCACCGGTCTAAGAAGAACGCTGGGTCGACGGCCGACCGATTGGGACCGGTGCGGCAATCTGAGGTGGCTAGACGGCTACGGACGAAGCTGGAGTATCCGGCGGGTCGGGGAAAGAGTTCGGGGGAGAGAGAGAGAGAGAGAGAGAGAGAGAGTTGGGCTTCTCTAACCCGGTCCAAACTAAATACCCAACAAAAATAAAGCCTACTAAAATTTACCCCCTTTTTACCAACTAAAAATTTACCCCCTTTTTACCAACTAAAAATTTACCCTTTTATCTGATAACTTTTTCAGGCTAACTCCGATTTTAACGTATAGCATGTCCACGAATTCGTAATAACGTCCTCTACAATTCTCTTAAATAAATTTTCCCAAAATAATTTTCCTACAAAAAGTCAACTCCAGGGTTCTTTACCAGTAAACGGTTACTCAAAACGGTAAAAACCAAAGTAATACCAAAAGTAAATAATCGTAATTTAATTTAAAAACCGGGATGTGACACTTTTACAATTAAAAATATGTAAGTAGGGTGTGAAAAAAAAGTGGGGTGAGCAGTGTCAACATGAGACAATGGAATAGACAACCTAACATGGAACAAATATATTGAAAGAACACAAGAAAACCATAGGGTACTTTTCTGACCATGCTGGGGAAGTAGATGAAACAGAACCAAGCATTTCTCTACCTTATTTGATGACCTGATGAAAATCTCTAAGCATAGGCATAAACCCAGGAGTGCTGCCTAATCCAAAGCCATTGTCGAAGTCCACTACCTCACTCACTGCCGTCAAGGGCTTATGGACAACTCCAAACAGTTCAAAATCCTAAGGCATTGAACACATGCCCATGGTTGAGTCCATCCACATCTGCTAGAGGCACTCGAGAGATTGAGCCCCCCAGCCACCACTTTGTTGCCTCCAGTCATCAGACCTTCAACACCGCTGTTTGGTTGTCCAATAGTAGCTTGGGCATACTATCTTTTTTGCATGCGGGTCGTGCCAACATTAGATGGTGCAATGAGCTATGAGAGATGTCTCTTGATCTAATTTCGAATAAACTCTTATGAGAGCAAGGACACTACTACAGATTTGTCAACACACAACGGTGGAACACCGTTGTGTGACTATAGGTTTTTCGTTGTATATCTCGGGCTTGTCTGATTGAATCTTCAGACAAGTGTGAAAATCACCGTTGTGTGATCACATTTTACTCAACAGTTCAATATTTTCGTTGTATAAGTCGTTACGCAGATCAATGCCATGCGCGGCATCGACAAGTCCACTCAGACAACAAACAATAAAATATTTTCGTTGTATTTTTACCCTTTTAGACAACTGTTGGTTTTCATTTATACTGTTATGTGTTTTTCAGTAAGCTACAACGGTTTATTCCCTATCTTTACTGTTATGTGACGTTGAATAACCTACAACTGAAATATTTAGACCGTTGTATCACACAATAGATATAGCATTCTGTTTTCTTGTTTGATGAGAATCATACAACAGTTGCATTTTCATGTGGACAGACTTTGTTGTCCAAGTTTTACACACACATGCATCACAAAAGAAACTGCTGCACAAATTGACTGATACCATAAAACATTGCATTTCAGCTTCCATATATATCATTCAAGCCTCCACAAACAACATTACAGCTGAATAATAAACTGAAAACAAGCAACTAGTTAAGCTCCTAGATAGTCTTACATGTCTAAAAGCATTCCAACATGAGAAATGCACAAAGTACGTGCTACCATATAGCTGTTCCAAATATATAGAAATACCAAGTTCACCAAAACAGACCAGATCATGCACCCTACAGGTATTTGCTGATGATGAACTTTGCCCACTCATTCCTTAACACATCCAAATCATCTTGGGTGTAAACAAGTTTGTTTCTCCTGTCCCACTGAAAAACATAATGTTAAAGTTAGACATGAACATGACATTATCCCGAAAATCTGATTCCCAACACAAACACAAATAGTAGTTTATTGTAGCTTTGTCACAAAAGAGTGATCTTGATCATGTATGATATCTCGCATGAACCGCATGACATAAAAGCAGCACAAAATGTGGTCGGGTTGGTGAGGAACACCTTAGAAGCAGAAAATCAATTTATATTCATACATGAACAGTTAGCCTGATACCAGGTGGTGGAACTATTTTGTATATAAACTACATCTTTTGGCTATGTATATCATGAAACAGATTCAGCCTTTTTATCTTATCAATTCAGCAGATGTTTCTTTAGTTTTGACTACAACTGATTTTGAAACTATGCTCAAGTTTCCTAAATGTTCAATTTGATAGTATCAAGCTCTTGAAAGCAACCAGAGTGTTTATGAAAATGTTTATCTTATACAGATACACACCTTTAGCAAATACAGTACAAGTGTTCAGTTTTACTTACTATCTCAGTATCTTGGGCTCACTATACATGCTACCCTTCAACTAGATAAGAGCTTTGTGGCTTTTCTCTTGCGTTTAAGATCAGCTGCTCTCGAGTTTGAAATATTTCTTTCAGTTTATAAGCACTTGTTACCAAAACATCATAATTAAATTTGCTGCTAGCATTTAGATCAACCATTTCATTTTACATAATATAAACAAATATGCTGGACTTACCGGCTCGGCTTGTGCCGGCTTGGCTTTTGCCTTGAACTCTGCCACTTGCCCAACATAGCCTTTGCGGGACAGTCAGTGGGGATACTTGTTCATCCTGCAGCGTGCCTGTTAAGTCTTACGTAATTCCTGATCAAGTTAACATATGCACTGATGAGGGACCCTGGTAATGAAACACTTAATTAGTAATTAATAACATTGTTCGCTTAACTACTTACAAGAAATGCCGGCTTAGTCCGCTCAGTCACAAATTGCGTCTAATGATCTGCATTGATGAACTTGTAGTCTTGTGGAGGATACTTCAGCATTTCTGGCTGATCCAAGTAAGGCACAATGTATACCTTGTCAGACGAGACTTGAATTCTCTCCATCTTGCAGAGATTCTCCGGTCAAAGGACTCCACAATTTCTTTCAATGATCCTTTCTCGATCAACTTCTTTGGTCCTAAGCATATTTATTGTGCCAGGATATAAAGGGAACCTAACTTGAGTGGCGATGCGGATATCGTCGGGCTTATGCCTAAATCTGTGAGTGGACATTTTAGTTTTTAATTAATATGCATGCATGATTTTATAAGTTACAAATTATATTTTCCAAGCTTAAATTGTGATTTCGGCTTATGAAATGGTCTTTGAATTTATGGAATTTATTTGAGATTGACATATTGGTTATATTTTCGATAATGAACTTATGGATTTGAGCTTGGGTTAGAGATTTGGTATTTGAGTGTTAATATTCTTTATGATTTCCGGATTCCAGATTATATCCAGATTTGCATATTGCCTGGTTTTCGAAAGATGATAATTATTTAAGTTAATTATTTCTTTGAGCATTTTAACGTGTGGGACACGTCGTTGAATTTAATTAATTTCTTTGCTCTTTGAATTCTTTGAGTACGGTTGAGAATCTTACTTATGCTTTAATTATGAGTTTCGGGGAAACTCATATGGATTTATGTTTCTTTATTTATGTCATACTTGTCGAATAATATATTACTAATGCTAGCATGTTGTTCCGCCTTTCGAGGCAATGTGGCTCCCACGTTTTAAGTGGGGTTACTCAAGCCCTTTCTGCTTTCGGGTAATGTGATGTAGTCGACGACATCACACAAGCCCTGCACCCTCTCTGTTATCATAACGTGAAGGTGTAGGGAGTATGAGAGTACTTTTGCCTGAGAGGCACCCGAGCCTGTGAGGCTCACTTGTATGGCTATAGCTGCTTATTATTTAATATTTGTTTATCTTGACTAGCGGGGCTAGTCCATCTTTTCGATATTTCATTTTACAAAGGTCCTTATGTACCTTTAATGTTGTTAATTTGACTAGCGGGGCTAGTCTGTTTTCTTGAGATTTTTTTTATGAAAGTTTTATCAACACTTACATGCAACGAATTTCTTGATTATTGGAAAATGGGAAAGTAATTAAGTTTGGTTAGTTATGTTGCGATCAGTTACTTGATTATTTTTCGTCCACTCACTCTAACGTTTTTAAATTACTTTCCTCTGGGTCCTTTTGTTTTAAATGCCCAATTTGCAGGCTAAGTCTAAGTGAGGTCGAGCGTACATGGAGTCGATGCATAGTCAGAGGCTGCTTCCGCTTACTCTTTATTCATTGTTTTTCTTTCATTATAGATGCTCTAGTGACCATTAGAGATTGTCATTAGTTGAGTATGGTTAGAAGTATATTGGGAGATGTGATGAACTTGGGGAGCAGGAAGGCTCTAGGTGTTGAGGATGGATGTTTGGTTATAGAAGTGTTAAGTTAGATTTTTCAGTCACGGGTTGTCCATTCTCAAAGAAGGTTATGCCGAATTTTCGGTAAATTTTTCTTGAAGGTGGACCCCGCAAGACTTACCTCGGATTTCAGGGTGAAATTTGGGGTGGGTCCTATCATTTCGACTGAATTAGGTTGATAGGTCAACGATGATAGTGAGCTAGAGAGGTCGTCGGAAGAGAAGGTTTCGGCTAGGCAAGCCGGCATCGCTGAGGTGATTGCATGCGGTGGCTGGTGGCAGTGCTAATCGTCGATTCAGGTTGGATTTCGATCGGGACAAGCTATAGTTTCGATTGATGGTGGCGGTGTGTTGTCGATAGGTGGAGTTGCCTTCTCCATTACTAGCAAAGGGAGAGAGAGAAAGAGAGTTCGAGAGAGCTCGAGAGAGGGAGAGGGAGAGAGAGATAGAAAAGAGGGATGGTTGAGAAGAAGAGAGAGAGAAAAATGAGAGTTTTAGGGTTTCCACTTAACTATTTATACTTAAGCACATGAAATGTCTATTTTAACCTTGCGACCAAAATTTCAAGACTTAACTAGAAATTTCCTTTGGTTTCGAACTCGATTTCTAAACTCGAAAATAAACTCAAACGTCAACTTACTAGGTTACCGAGCACAGTTAAAATTTTCAATAATCAACAGAAAACCCGGTAAATTGGTAAAATTAGGTCCGGGGTGTTACAAATACAACATGACATTCTGGGAAAATCGAAGCAAGCAGAACACAGTTCATAAGCAAGAAAGCATCAATTACTCAAAGTAAGCAGCATGACATTCTGGGGAAATCGAAGAGAAGAGAAGAGAGGAGATGACATACCTCTAGTTGAATCTACCAGCAACAAACCTCCACCAGAAACAAACATCCTGCATGCAAAATCAAAAGATTGAATCATTGAACCGAACTGAGCCCTAGCCGCCGCGACCGGCCTCGCCTCGCCGTGCACAGTTATAAAAGAGAGAAGAGAGATTGAATAATTTGAGAGAAGAGTGAGAGAGCTGAGAGAGCGATAGAGTTGAGAGAGAGGGCGAGAGAGTGAGAGTTGAGACAACATTGAGAGAGAGAGAGGGCTTACCGTTGAGAGTGAGAGGGCGAGAGTCTCGATCTGTTTGAGAGTGAGAGTTGAGAGTCGATCTGTTTGGTGAGTTTAGGGTGAATGAATGTGAGAGAGAGAGAGACAGCGATATGAATGCGAGAGAGTGAGAGTGTGAGACAACGTTTAGGATTGGTGGATATGTTATTAAATTTTTCAACTTTTTCACACAACATAATATATACTCGGAGGGAAACTTTGGAGCCAAAACTATTTTGGCATAGCACACCAAATCAATGGAGGCAAACTTTGGAGCCAAAACGACTTTGGCATGCCACTAGATTTTCCAGTCATACAACATAATGTTTTAAACTGTTGTATATATTTTCTAAACTTGCACTAGGTATTGCCTAGTATAAATTGTAACAACATCATACAACAAAGAAATAAAAGTCTATTGTCCAAACATTTTGCATCTTGCACGACTTTCAATTTGGTGATGGGGGGAATCCTTCCGCCAAAATTTTCATAAATTATACAACAGAAAATTAGCATCATTGTTGTGTTTTGAACTCGTGAAATATAACCTGACAATTTCGTGTCATCAGACAACAAAACTTTGTAACTTTGCGTTGTATATAACAATTCACTTCATCAGACAAGTAGGGAACCCTAAAAGGTTGTCTGATGAGTGTTGTCTGATAACATTTTTGTAGTAGTGGGAGAGCACCAACTTCGCTACTAGGTTCTTTTTTATGCCTTGTCTTTGCAAGGACTTTCTGGTTTCTTAGAGATTTTGACGCTCATCACCAAATCGATACCAAATCAAGGAATGGCAGAGCAATTATATGGGAAGTCGAGAGATATTGCGTAACTAGGTTGGTCAATAGAGCTTGATTAAGGTTTTTACAGGAAATCTTCTAGACAAGCAAGACTGTTTAAGATCAGCACAATCTTAAATATCTAGATAACCGACTAGCCTCTGGCCCTCTAGGTAGGGTAAAAGTATTCTAAGATATTTTTGAGCTATGTTGAGAGTTGTTAGTTGTTAAAAGTATTCTAATGTCTTCGTTTCGCATATACACTCATAGAATCTGCCTTTGTTTAATCCAGTTGTAGAAGGAAAATTCTCTTGATATTGCCACTGTATATCTTGCATATTGGTCTCTCAATAAATCTAGCAGTAAGCCTTGCAATGTTGGGGATCAGATCAATTACCATGATTGTCAATTTTATTGGGTTGTGCACAAGGACAAACTTACCGTTGAGCTTGAAAAACAGCACCATCCTGCCGAGGCCCTCAAGCACTCTGCGAACGGATCCACCTCCAACGACCAATTTTTCCATCCAAACTCAGTTCCAATCAACCTCGACTCGAGTGACCCAAACCTTGCAGAAGAGTTTTATGTTTCACATTGATAGTTTTAAAGTTTTATTACACCCATAACAAATTGAGCATTACAACAACTAGTGTTTAGTGTGTTTGAAAATAAAATTTCCCATGTATTGAAAGAATATTCTATATCAATAGACCAAATAGTACTCAGTTAATAAAAAAACAAAGTCTTGAAAAATCGCATTTTTTCCTTCTTCGATATGCGGCAGTTACCAAACATCTACACTTGTCATCCCTTTCCCTTTCGTTTTCTGCTGCTACGTCCGACGGCGAGTCCTCTCGAACTTCGTAATCGGTCGGTTAGCTTCTGTTGTTATTCTATAAGTGATGATCTCAGGTTGCACAATGGCATGCAACGGGGTGTTTCGTTTTCCTGAAGAGTTTTGCAATCACTGATTTGCAACAATGGAGCGGGAAATTGTTGCCGAGTGTTCAGGCCTCGGTTGCCAAGCCCTCAAGCCTTAGCTACCAAGTCGTGGACAAGGAAGTGGATCGACGTTTCTAACACATCATTTGTTACAATGAGTCAATGGTGTATTTAGGCAAAAGGTGCAAGCCATAAATTGACGGTGTCGTGGTTCCTCTATGGTATTGGTCTGTCTCCGAAGGCAAGACCTCGCAGCTCGGACCTTTAGGTCATGACCCTTCATGTGTATTTGGGTGTTCATTTATGGGTCTGTCCTAGATATTATGTATTTTAATATTAGGTTTTGATTGTAGATGTATTTTATATATAATAAATTCTTTCCTAAAGACATGTGGGTCTTCTCTCGACTTGCGCACTCTGAGCGCCTTTGCTAGCTTTTTGATGTGGCAATTCTTTGCTAGATTGATTCACCTCTTATTACTAGGATGAAACAATATGTGGTCGGTGTAATTTCAGAATGGCAACATAATGGAAAAGCTACTTTAATGTAAACGAATGCTATTTGTGAGTTTAACAGTTTTTGGTATGTCACCATCTGTGCAAAGAAAGCAAAAGAACCACACAGCGTTATTTTCAACCCGTAGAGCAAAATATGGCAACGGCTAGTTTAGCAAGAGAAATAGGCATGGCCATTATAAAAGCCACCAACAACTCAAGCTTTGGGAGAGGCTGGTTCAACCCTCACATGGCTGCTGCTTCTCGCGCCATCGCTGAACGTATCCCATTGGTTGATCTCGTTCTTGAAGTCAGAGACGCAAGGGTACCCTTCTCTTTTTCAATTCAATAACTACTTTATGCACCCCAAGTGTTTGATGAAATGCCTCAATGACATTCACTAGCTGTTTATGAAAATTTTCAACTTTTTATATCTGGGTTTGTGAGGTTTGGTCGTTAACTTGAAGAAAATGGTGCTACTGGGTTATCTGGGTTTTGGGTAAGTTGGCTGAGAAACATGGTTGTTTTGAAACTCTGCCAATCCTTTTTGGGGTATAACTGGCAAAATCCCATCGAAATGTCCTTTGACGACGTTCTTGTTTCCCTTAGTTACTTTGGTTAGGTAGATTCCCGTTGCCTGCTTGTAAGACCAAATGAACTTCGTGTCTGATACACGAACTGGTGTTGGTGTTGGTGATGGATGAGGATGTGGCTTTTCCTACCATATGGAAGTACCATAGTAATGCATTTTCATTTTGAAGCTCATTTTCGTTGCATTTAAGAAAAAGAATAAAACTTGTTAACTATGCTCCAAAAGGAAAAGCATTGCTTGACACGTTGTATGCAAAATTTCAGGTTTTGAACTATGTTATGAAGGATCGTTAATAGTTTACTTTATACTACTTTCAGATTCCATTGTCATCAGCGTGCAAGCAATTGGAGAACTACACATCCTCCTCCAAGCGAATCATAGTAATGAACAAGGTGGACCTTGCAAATCATTCCCAGTTGAAGGTGTGGATTGTTCAGCGGTTTATATTCCCATGTTAAATATACGGGAGAAAGAAAATAACAACAACTAAAATGTTCAAGCATAAGTTTTAAAAGTGTGATCAAGTTCTGTGACCTATGGTTCGAAGCGGTTTTACAGTGGTGAATGAGCTGGTAGATGTGCATATAATTGCAAAATATGTGATGTCTTTTCTTCTCTTTAGCTTGAGTTGTGGATAAATTGCATGTCTATTCTTCTCTTTAGCTTGAGTTGTGGATAAATTGCATGTCTTTTCTTCTCTTTAGCTTGAGTTGTGGATAATTGCATGTCTTTTCTTCTCTTTAGCCATATCACTCTTCTTTTTCCTTCTGTAATTGTTTTATATTTCTGCCATTTATAGGAGTGGATGAACTACTTTGAGCAAAATAATTGCATTTCATATGGAGTCAATGCCCATAATAAAGAGAGCATTAAGAAGGTAACTGTATTGTTTGTCTTTCTCATTAGCTTTATTAAATGCATTTCTTAGTCAAAGCCACGGTTTGATTGAAAATGGCATAATCTTCCTGATGGTGTATGGAAATTTGTAGCCCAATGAGCCATGTATGTGGTTCTATCTCTCCCTCTCTGTCTCTCTCTGTGTGGATGCCATGATATAGTCATCAAATTGTCAGTGAATTTGCTGTGGACTTGCACTTAATTCAAGCAGTGGTCTTGTTTTGTTCTCTTTCACTGAAAAATGCATCGGTTGAGTGATTATGATTCATCTCTTTTATGTTTATAAGTTTGCCTAATTATACTAGATGAAATACTTTATCTTTCATGTTCTTTGGTTTGTACTCTTTTGTGCTATTGCACTTTTAGTTCATTCATTCCAAATGGTTTACTTCGTACAGTTTTTGAACTTTTTGCAAGCTCGTGTCAGAGAACTGAATAACAATGATAGTTCTAGTTATACTGCAACGATATTGCTACTTGGAATTCCTAATGTTGGTAAGTCAGCCCTTGCCAACTCCTTACATCGAATTGGGAGGATTAGTGCAGCAGGTACCACTTTAAATCATATTTGGTCTAACTTTTTTTATTCTTCAGACCTGGATTATGTGGGGAAAATTCTCCTGTATTCTGTACTCTGAATTTTTAGTAGATTCTAATTCGTTCCTGCAAATTGGTTGTCAAATAGAAAAGGGAAAGTTGAAGCATGCTACAGTGAGTCCACAGCCTGGTGAGACAAAAGATATAAGCAGCTTAAAGGTTTGTAGACTCTGTCTTTTAAGACACGTGTTGTTGGAAGCTTGTCACATATACATAAATAATAGGGTGCATACAAGGGATATCCATATATTGAGGGTATGGGTGCATCAAGTAAGCAACACATTGTGAACAATGTTTTGATTCAAAATTTTCTGTAAACATACAAAAACATAGTTTGGTTTTATTATTCTCAGATATAAAGGACTCTATACAAGTATTTATTCTCCTTGAAAATATAAAGGACTCTATACAAGTATTGAGGGTATTTATTTTCCAAGTATATAAGGAATCTAGATCCCTTATATATGTCAAGGACTTGGGTCCAGTTACATATGTTTACGATCATATGCAGATCGGAAGTCATCCCAATATTTATGTTTTGGACACACCAGGTGTTTTGCCTCCGCAGATTCATGATGTAGAGGTCTGCACCAAATTAGCATTGACAGGTACAATCATCATCTATACTTTCTGTGCCTTGGGTCCAATGGGTAGAGTAGCTGTTCTGAAAGAGTATATATGTGCTTCCCAAAGTGAGTTACACCCTGTTATATGTGGTATGGCAGGAACCATTGTAGATTATATTTATGGGGAGAAAGAACTAGCTCAGTGTTTTCTGGCTATCTTGAACAGAAGCAACGAATACAAGAAATGGGCAAATTTGTCCAACAGTGAGAATGGTAGAACATGGATAGACCACAATATAGAATGCTCAAATAGGTCTAAAGACATCAAAGAGAAAAGACAATACTCTGCAGATCACACACAGGTATGCATGCTTTTGTTGCTACTCTTCAGATCACACACAAGTAGAATGCTCAAATAAGTTTCTATTCTCACTTGTTCTCATAATTGGTTAAATTTATTTCTTTTCTATGTCCCATTTTCAACTGATATTGCGTAAGAAGCTTTTTTGTAACTTTGTGCACGGATATTGCTTATTATAGTGCGCACTAATAGAATTGGATGTGTAGTGGTATTAGATTTTCTTGTTTACTAAATCTGTCCCCTTGCCAACACGGTGAAACAGAAATCCCTCATATGCTGCAAAAGCTGAAAAATCCGTTATATGCTGCAAAAAATGAAGACATAAGACATACCATTATAATAGATATTCTAAATTGTTCTAATGTCATAAGAATTGCTTTTATTGCAATTGGAAAAGAGTTTTCTATATCTTATAGTACCTTAGGAGTAACAATGTTAATGACAAGGATAAAAATGTGGCTATTAATAGCTTTGACATTAATGTGACATCTGTTTCTCATGCAGGATTTCATAGTGCAAAATGTTCGTCAGACTCTCATCAAGGTCATATCATCTTTTGATGGTAACGTGGAGGATGAAATGCTTATTGAGGAAGAGATGAAGGCCGTGCAAGGAATTTTTCAGGTTCCTACAGAATCCAAAAAGTACACTCAATATAAAGCGGAATCAAAGTTGTTGAATCTTTTCCGCACTGGGAGGCTTGGGCATTATACCTTAGATTCTATACCAACTCTTTCTTAGATGACGACCTCTGCAAATTTTCCAGGTCTAAAAGATCTAATGTAATTAATCCCTGGAGCTAGCTTTCTCTTTTAGCTATTAGCTAGTTCCAATAACCATAAGATTACACTAAAAGGGTTGTGATAAAATCAGCATTATTAATTGTCAGATTACATTTGAAATCTGAAGGTGGTCTTATATATAGAAAGTAATATTTAAAAATATTTATTTTCATGGCTAACCCTAAAAATTCCGAATTCTTATTATTTCATGCATGGCGATCGAATGGTTTTCCATTTTCCTAATGTTTTCTTAACTTCTTTTCCTCCTTCAACTTTACTGGAAGAAATGCGCGTTTGGTAAATTAGAAATGCTACTCTTAGGAAGACTCGTTCCATATTTTCAAGAGAAATGATATTTTTCCAAGTCAACTTGATTTTTCCTTTTTCTTTACAAAGCTACTGTTCATCTTGAGTTTACACTTATAAGAACAAAAGAAGATAGAAATTCAAGATATATAGAAAAACAAAAACCAAATCGGAACATGACACATTGCTGTAAATTGCTTTCTCTCAATATTTCTGAAATTCGTACATGACACATTGACATTGTCTGGTGCAAAGACATATCTATACATAGATTTGAAGAGGAAAGTAATCGATCACCTTATTAAACCCACAGAAACTCTGCAAGGTTGTTCTTGTTCTTCGGGACTCCATGCAAGGACTTCTTGTATATGGAAAGTTGCATTAAATGTCAATTTTTCTCCTGGATATTATACCTTCAGCGCTACTAAAAAGCTTGGTGGTTTCGCCAATATTTCTGATGGCTTGGTAACAAATCCACTGTTTTGCCACAGTATATATACACAGTTCAACCTGTTTCGCGATGGACATACACACTCCCTTTCTCTCAGACTAGATAGTATTTTGTTCTTCTGTCTCTACCGTCTTGCAAAAACCATCAATCGAACTCAGTCAAGGTTTGCTAAGCATGTTAGATGACATGGTTTTACAAGGAAAAACTGATTCTGTAAAACTTCGTGTACTTGTTATAGGTAACGACGCTACCTTTCTTGCCAATGTCTCTGAATTTCTTCACATTCTGAACCATCAAGGTACGTACATAACATACATTACAAGCCTACGTACTTCCATTTCTCAATCTATCTGCTTCCTTTGTAACCAAAAACGAAATTTTGATTTTCAAGTTCCTGTATGGAATTGGATGATTATAATCCGATTAATATTTTTTGGTTGCAATTACTCCTAATTTTGATTAATATTTTTTAGTTTCTTGGTTATGACCTTTTTCTTTCCTTTAGTTAGTCCTTCCACTTCATTCAAATTATCAGATGATTTTCATAGAATTGTTGAGCTCATGCATGCATTGATCTCTCTAAGCTCAATAATCCCTCTTGCTTTACAAGTTTATAAAACAAAAATTTCGTTGTACTAATTAAAGATTATATTTTTTTTCTTTCTTTCAAATTTTTTCTTCGTTCTAAACTTTTAGCAGAGTAACCTGTATCACGATCAACAACAGATACCATGACATTAGATTTATCATCATTGAACCGCAATGTGTATGAATCAAGTTAGGATGATATTTTCTACAATATTAGGATGATATTTTCACATTATTAGGATGATATTTTCTACATATAAACGCAAGTGTATAACTTGTTGATGTTCTCTTTATTTATGTGGGTTTTATACCAACTTGGAACTCTCTGTTTTTGCTTCTAATAATGTCACACATATGCTTCTATTGTATGTATTTTTGACATTCTTGAGATGATAATTTTGTCACGTTTTGTTACAGTTTGGACATATACAAATCCATACATTGCTTTCTCTGCTCTTCGGGTTAGGAGAAACTTTTATGACCTCATTATAACAGACCTTTATCTACCTGATATGGACGGTTTTGAAGTACAGAAGAGGGTTCGACAAGAATTTAAGCTGCCGTTGATCAGTGAGTCGATTTTATAAATTGAGGTTACATTTATTTATAAATTCTATATCCCTCTATAATCAGATTCATGTTTGAATATGCAGTTGTTTCGGCCGACGATAGAGAGCATGTCATATTAAAGGCTCTTAAGCTTGGCGCTGCACATTATATAGTGAAACCAGTTTGCTTTGATGATGTGAAAAACCTATGGCAATTTGTTGTCAATGTCGACGATAGATCACCAAAAAAACATTCTTTTGTTGAGGAAATTGAAAGTGGTGGCGAACAATCAAGCGAGGCCATATCTGACCAGGATACAAATGGCGATCATGTGAAAAAGAATTCCAAGAGGAGAAGATTAACAAAGGAAGGCAATGCTCCAAAGAAGGCAAAGTTGATATGGACGCAAGAGCTCCAGGCTAGATTTCTGGAATCCATTCATTTTATAGGCCTAGAAAGTAAGTGTAAGACTTGGTCATATACTGCTTCACTTCTGGCTAATGAACAACTCTTATTTTTCCTGTGTTGATTTACATGTACTTACGAGTTAATTAATTTTGAAGTGCATTTTTTTTCTTCTGTTCATTTCCGAATTGGTCAGGGGCTGTTCCGAAGACTATTCTTGAGGTCATGAACGTTGAAGGCCTGACTAGAGAAAACGTGGCGAGCCATTTGCAGGTTTGTAGAAATTCTAGTGTGTTCTTGGAAAATTAGGGTTCATTATAGTGTTATCTTGGAAAATTAGTGTTCATATAATGGTGAGGCTTTCGAAATGACTTGTAGTTCGATCCTGGTTAAGATATAATATAGCACATAATGATTTTTCTTTTTAATATTTTGTTTTTTGCAGAAGTATAGACAGTTCTTAAGAAGAGTTGCAGCGAAGATTTCAGTAAGTAAATCAGATATTGTTAACCAATCCCAGACATCAAGATCTTCAATATTCGGGGATAGCAGTGCTTCGATAGTCCAGCAGCAGCCCATTTCAGGACAGAATATGTTTATGAATCTTAATTCTTCAAGCCTCGGATATCCCCTCTTTCAATCCAATGATCATGAAGCATCAACCACTTCCATGCCTCCATTCCGGAACACACACTTATATCATCCCAATTCTCTCTCAAATTTTCAGATGCCACAGCAAGCTGCTTTCATGGGATACCCAAGGTCTTTCCAACCAGCTGCCAATTACTCATCAGTTAATAACAATGTTGAAAGCAATTGGTCAAGTACTAATGGACTCCAAACTCAAACAAGTTCATTGACCAACTACCTGTATGGCAATTACAATAACTGTGGCATGACTGCAGGGTTTCAGTACAACAATGATTTTAATAATGGTAATTCATGGAATGGAACTATGGGATTTCTGAATGATTCTAATAGTCTCATCACCAACAACTATGGTGGATTCCCAGTGAATAGTGCTGCTTCAGTAGGGTTGGCTGGATTTAACTCAAATCCAAACCCTAATTTGATGGTGGAGAACCACGGCCGAGATTCGTCAACTTGTCGACTCGATCAAAATGTGCTTCATCAAGACATGAATAATGCATCATTACCACCGGGTAATTTGATGTTGAGTAACAAGAATTTTTCAGGCGTGGAGGATGATGCTTTATCAGTTGGTTTTGGTGGTGGTTTTACAACTACTACTGTGGAAGCTGCTGCGGCTTCTAGCTCCAATGTTGTAGACCTATCACCAAGTAATCAGAATCAAACCGGCGACTACTTTGATGACCTTCATGATATCTTATTCAACGATACCAATTTGGAACCTGTTAATCATCAGGTATGTATATATGTACGTACATATGCTTAATTAGCTAGCTTCATAGAATTAGCTTCATATATATACACGTACATATGCTTAATATGCTAATGATTTTATATTGTAGCAGAATTCTAATAGAGAAGTTATCGAAGAAGTCGAGTTTGACTGGTTGGATCTTTTGGATGCCACAGCAATTCTAGAAAATGTCTCTAGATGAGGTATGTTCATGTGAATCATACATATGGTTTATTGTGTCTTTGGCACTGAGGCCAGGTATGTTTGTGTGGTACGTATTCCAGTTTAATTGAATCTGATATAATTACTCTGCATTCGGTTTTGCTTCTTATAAACTGCTGACAGGATTGGAAGAAGTTTATGGACTCAATCCTCAACGGCTGAACCACATGAAGAATCAATATTTGTGATCGATCCGAATAGAATGGTAATCCTGCACAATGTCATCAGAACTTTGGACGGAATCAGTTATATATGTCGAACTCGTACAGTAAAAAGGTGGAGCTACAAGTATCCATCACTGATCTCAAGTATAGCTTTAACGTGAATCTTGAACTGCAAGAAATATGGATAATTAGCTTTATAAGTTACCTCTATATATACATGCAGCCAAATCTTGTTAACTTTATCCCCCTAATTATATATGTTCTTGTTAACTTTATAATTAAGAAGTTTTGTTAGCTCAAGCTAATGGATATATGACTTCTATGTATTGTGTTATTGATTTTAAGCTCTTTAGTCTTGCTTCATATACTTGTACAGTTTCTGACATCTTAAAAATCCACTAAAAATACTTCAACATTATACTTCACAAAAGGCCGAGTAGTTCCAGCGTGCAACAAGATACTGAAACGCATTTACTTTAGTGAGAAAGTTCTGAGATGCAATACCATTTTCTGGAGCAAGCCAAACAGTTTTAACAATATTCTTGAGAATCATTGTGCTGCAACCACATAGCTTAAAGCCGAAAGGCTTTCTTTTTCTTGGTAATGCAGGATTTAGAGAAAGATAGGTCCATGGTCAGACCCAGCAATAAGTAAATTATTAAGGGACATGTAAGGGAATAACGCAAGGGCTGCACTATTACTATTAGCTACCAGTCTATCTAACAGCTCAAGAATGCAACTATCATGTTGTTGTTTATTAGTCCATGTAAACTGATTGCCAGTAAAAGGAAGGGATTCCAACCCTGCAGAATTTTAAAAAATATCGAAACTGGAGCATAAACCGATTGGTACTACGCAACCCACCTTGTTTCTCAAGCAAGTGTAGAATGCAGTTAAAGTCCCCCATTGGGTCTGTAGGGGACACAGGTATATACAGTAAAATGTCCCAAATTTGTCTATGCAGATGTTTATGAGGATATTGATAACATACCAGCTAACCCCAGAGCTTTTAAGCGAACATTGACAATGAAAATAACGTTCATGTAAATCAAGCACATTAACATTAAACAGGTTTCCATTCCATAAGAGTAACATGCCACCACTTTATCCTAAAGGAGGAATACAACGATAAGTACAAAAAGGCAGCTTATTTGCTAGTCTAGACGCTGCATCCTCATCTAGCATAGTATCCAGTAAACAAAGTACATCAAAAGATAGAAGGGACATCAAAAAGGTGGCTTGCAACATAAAAGTGATAAAACCTTGTCGTGATCGACAATTCCAACAGAGAATACTCATGTTAGATATTTGGATGTAGAGGGTTCTGAAACACTATTTCAATGTTATCTGAGCCTTTATTGTAACAGAAAGGATTATGATCATAATCAACTGCAGATATAATGGTAACAGACAACAGAAAAGCCAAGTGTTGTTCATAACAGTCTGTTTTCCTTGACTCTAGTAAGGTTCATGACATCAATAGAAGCCTCGGAATAAGAGAATAGGAGGAAAAGGATGATAGTGTACCTGGTGTTTAAATTAATAAGATTGAACAACCTGGTACCAAGAACGCGAAGCCAGAAAATTATCAATAGAACGAAAATAGAGATATAGAGGAGCAGCTCCTCGTTTCACATAATAGAGCACATGGTATCGATGAAAAATGCCTTTGAAAGCACCGAAAAGCTGTTAACCGTTATTGGAGAGATCCAAGAGAGGAAATTGATATGGTTGAGTAGATCAGGGAGAGAGCACTGTGAATCAGGCAGGCAGTCCAGGTTTTAAAGCCAAAAAGGTAGGGAATCGATGGGTCTGAGGGTAGAGGGTAAGGGAATGGGAAAGGCGGTTCTAGGGGACATTGGTCTGTGAGCTAAAACTATAAAAACTATGGAAGCATACATTTGACAAGTAAACACAATCAGTTCATCTACTTAAGCAAGAATTTTGTAAGAATAAACAAGAAAAAGCCATAAACCGAAAAAGTTTCAGTCGGTAACAAACTCAATCAGGAAACCTCTAACCTTATTTACCAAGTAGAAATATCAAGATTCTTCATCATCAGATAAACCCATTAACAAGCCATTAGTAAAAGAAGCTTCTACACTTCGTTGACCCACAGAGGCATAATTTCTTCCTCTGGTATGCTTTCCCATGAGGGATCAGCCCGTAATCATAAGTCAACTCTGTCATAGGAGGGATGTGTGCCGCCGCATAAAACGCAACATGTAAGTCAGCTTCATTTTTATTTTCACGTAGAACTGGTTGCCAGAACACATTTGGAGAACAGCTGTGATTCATAAAGCGAGCAACATTTCCAGCAGTATTTGCACTTATATGTAGAGGAAAAGGGACATTTGGAGCCTCATTAGAATCACCTGGTAGAACTGCCAGTGGCTGACATGTACGAGTAGCATCAAAACTGTAATAATCAGCATGATCATCCCCAAGCTTTTCTATACCAGAAACATTTAAAGCTTCCCCTGCATACTCACATAAGAAAGCACCAGCACGGATGGGATCCCAGGACCTCACACCCCAACCTTTATCCTTAGTCTTAAACACTTCCAAACGAATTTTCAGATCACCTTGGGACACACGATTACGACAGTTAGGAGAGCATTTGCAGGAAGAACCACATTCATGCAATAAGGATTTTTGGTTCACAAGAAGCCCATTTGAAGTATATGGGAGATAACCACCATTTTTCTGAATGCAAAGGCAGTTGGAATTACCTGGGAGACATCCACCGGTACAATTGCATCCAGCAGTAGGTTCTGCAAGTTTAACAGGTTCTGGATACTTGAGACTAGGAATGTATGTGAAGTGAACAGGGCCTTTCTCGCCATCTACGTCATTTACAAGAGAAACGGGAAAAGTTTCTGCTCCTGAAGAAAGATCTGGCAATATTAGACCAACCCTTGTAGCATTTGTTTCTTTCCATTCCTCAATTGATTTCCAAACTGTAAACGCTTCAGGCTGACCCGGTAATCTTACCAATCTGTACTTGAATACATTGGCACCACTCTTCCCTTTATCTACCCATGATTCATTGATTTTGTATAGACCGTCATAGACATATACCTTCCCAAGTGGATTAGAAACATCCTTAAGACCCCGAATTACTCTAACATCATTACCCCGATGCAAACTTTTCTCCAAAGCAAGATTACCCCTTTCAAGCTTCTGATCCTTTATTTCCTTGTCTTTCCTGTTATCATTGTTGGCATTGCCACCTTGGCCACTATATATCAACTCATTCCCATCCTGCATATGATCCTCATACCCTCCAGAAGAAACAATGCTCAATGCTAATGGCTCTTCCTCTGAACTGTTCTTGACTCCCATATAATCAATCCCACCCATAGTTGGAGCGTGTAATCCAACCAAGCACAATTCCATTCGGAAAAAGAAAATATCCCCAACTTCGACACCGGGCACTGCACCAATCCTCTTCTTAGCATTTGTCCTGATTCCCTTATTCATGAAGAGAGTTCCAGCCCTAAGATCAGAGCGCCCTATTCTCGACACTCCTTCCTTGATCTCTTCAATTTGTGAAATTCTTCTCCGTAGCAGATCATACGACAAGAGTGCATATCTAACTAATTCCCTGTCGCCATCACTTTGTCTCAAGGTATTGGTAAATGAGGCGAGAATGTTATCAACTATTGCATCAATTTGGACATCAATGTCCTGGCCACCCCGTGTCCTTTTCTGAGAGTGGACTTTACCCTTTGGCCTCCCGACCGTCCTTGTGTCATCACTGTTCACTGGACTTTGGACACGACTTGTAGTATCTCCTCCATTCGAAGCCCCAGTATAGCGGTTGGGGGTTACTCCAGCTGTTGAGGGTGGAACTGCATTCCCGTTTGAAATGAAAAAGGGGAAAAATGGGGAAACCCCAGGTGGGAAAGGACCAGCAGGAGAGACGCAAACAAAGGGAGGAGCAGCAGCAGAATGGGGCGCTGAAGGGAAAACAGGAACAAGACGCCTCAAAGGCCTTACATCCAAAACCCTCGACTTATCAAATGACCCAATACCAGGAATGGAGTCTGGACCTCCTGAACTGTGTTCCATTTAACTAAAACACACACACTCCTTCTCTACCAACAGCCGAATGCAACCTACAATTTAGACAGACAATACAAATTCATCATCAACTCACTTCACTCTCTCTCTGCACAAGCTGCTATTTTTAACAGATCCGACACCCAAAACTGTTCCTTGTTCCAAAGCAAAAAAAGAATAATAACCCAAAACTGAAACAGAGAAAGAGAAGAGAAAACTATACCTGGAAATCTTGTTTCTTCCTTCGGTTTTGGGCACTGAACCATCAACCATTTACTCTCCTTTTTTCCTTTTTTATAACCAAAAAAAAGTCCAAAAAGCAAACAAGTCAACGGAAGCCGTTTGAAGTTACCGTTTCACCCCTCCACCCCTCTATCCCGCATCAAATAACACCAAAAAATTGTTTTCATTTGCTTTGCCACACACACACTGATAGAGAATTTTGAAGAAAACGAGAAATCTGCGGTGGTACGTCTTCTTCTTCTTCTGCAAATCTTGATCGGTTCATTTTGTAAATCAGATCGAATCGAATCGAATCGAATCGTCAATTGAGGTGAACTCCCTCCCTCTCTCTCTCTCTGTTTTTTTCTTCTGCATTTATATGATCTCACATTTCGTCTCAAGCCCCATTTCCAATCGTAGCTTTGCAATTTACAAGTCAGTCTCAAGTTGTGGAGTGAGATATATACATACATAACTAATCAGTGAGTGACGAAACTAATGAAAATTAACTTCTGAATTGCTCTCATGCTGCGCAACATGATTCGAGACGCTTCGAGCCTAATTGGGGAAATGTGAAAACTAAAATTTCGATAAACTGAATAGAATGAGTTGTCTATGGCCAGATTTTGTCCATTTGCGGCCAATCATGGGGTTTATTTCGTCATGTCCAGGGTTGGAATGTGGTACATTGTTGTTGTTGTTGCTGCGTTCAAAGTGTTTGTGGAATGATGGACGTGGAGAAGTCGTCGCTGTGCAATTGCGTGGTTAACTTTCTTCTGGAGGAGAACTACTTGCTTACGGCATTCGAGCTTCTCCATGAGCTTCTTGACGATGGCAGAGACGATCAGGCCATTCGTCTCAAGAACTTCTTCTCTGATTCCTCCCAGTTCCCTCCCGATCAGATCTCTCGCTTCAACACTCTCAGAGGTACATGCTTCTATTTCTTCCCACAATCTACAACCGTTGGCTTCATTGCTACTGATGCACTTGCTGCTTTTATTTTTTGTCATGATGCAGTTGCAGATCCTCAAACGTTGCTTCAGGAGAAAGAAGCGGTAGAAGAAAAATTAGCAATTACTGAATATGAGCTCCGTTTGGCCCAAGAGGACATTTCGAAATTCAAGACTGAATTGCAGAAGCAAGCAGAATCACCTGTAACTGAACTGAGGGGTAATTTATAATTACATATTCTATTACTACGCAAACTTTAATTAAAGAGAATTGATGCTTGTGGTCCAAAACGTGCATGTTGTTGCTTGTTATGAGTCGTTGAAATTCTATTGTCTGGGAACTGTAATCCACCTTTAAACAGTAGCAACATTAGAGAGATGCATTGTGCAAAGTAATATTTTGACCAGACTTCATGTTCTTTTTGTGACTTTCTCCCCGTGTTAGATTCAGAGTCCAATGCCAGTGTAAATAATGGACCCCAGTTTCACCGGCAAAAGACAGATGTCTCCTTCTCGGATTTGGGTCCCTTGAAAGACAATGAACGTCGAGATCTGAACTGCGCTGTAAAGGAATATTTGCTAATAGCAGGTTACCGTCTTACTGCAATGACATTTTTTGAAGAGGTACTTATTTTATTTTTTCTCTTCAGCTATAATTCTGCTTTCTGTTTTATAATTGTTTCCTTGTATTTGTATGTGGAAAGAGATGACTCTTATCTATGCTACACATGTTTATTCAACCAACTTCAGTAGACAAAAAGGATCAAATTTGCTGCAGGTGCTGTATATCATATTGCCTTAGGAACTGGACCATACGTAATTTAGAACAGAACAAGGGTGGACTGGAGTATGGCTATGGTGGCATAAGAAAAAGAAAAACTATAGTTTAAATAAAACCTTTTAATGTAGCTGTTGTAGTTTCAAGACTTCAGGAATGGAAATTAGAGGGAGGCTAGCAGAGAGGCAAGGCACCAAGGTGTTCAAGTAAACTCAACTTTTACTGTTCCAGTTTGATTTTTCTTACAAGTGGTGTATAAGTTTCAGATAGATCACCCTTAGACTCATGGAACACTAAAGGACAATAAATTCTCAGTAAAGACTAATTAAAGAAGATACCCTCGAAGTACCTAAATGACAGTGTACTTATCCTAGAATTATGTAGACTCTTACAGTACTAAACTTGAATTCATACTTTTAATGAAACTGAACATTAACTTTTACAGTGACTCTTGGTTTATTTGTTTATTTGTCAACATTTACTGTGGACTCTTAGAGTATCATTGGGGACTTCACTTTCAACCAAATAGCTCTCAGCATAGTCTTGGCCTACAAATGGGGTATTTCTTTTTTTAGTTGTGGTTACTGCATCAAGACATCTTAACATGTTAAATTGAATTTAAATTCTCTGTTAGAGAGGGAAAGTATATTTTAGTTACAAGAGCAAACATAACTAGAATATTTTGTATCTGAGGTGTTTTCTTTATTGAGTTCAGTATTCAAATTTGCTTAGCTGTTGATATTCTGGCCACATATGAATATGTTGTTTACGGGTCACTCTTTTTGCGAGACACGTCGCATATCTGAATTCTTTATGAAAATGTGATGCTCTTTTTGTGACATTACTTAATTCATCTAGTTTGTATACATGTAATGTCTATTTTCAACTGAGGAATTAAGATACTAGTGATTTCGTTGGAGAGGAAGAGCATCCAAAAGTTCATAATTTTTGGTTAAATGTTTTGATTCAAATTCATCGCCTATCAATTTAAGATGAGGATTTTTAAGTCTGGCAAGTTACATTATCTACTACAGGTTATAAGCTGTACCACCCCAACTTAATTATATATTTTTATTATTTACAAGTGTCTTTTCTTTACATAGGTCAATAATTGAGGTCTTTTCATGCAATTTTATCGTAAAGTGGTATCATCAGTTATTAAGGAAATTACCTGTTGGCTTTATGTAGAATACTCATTTGGACGAGGGCTTCCAAGAGACTTTTTTTCGCAGACTTCATTGGATTAATATTGTCTGTAATTGTAACTCCTTAACTGAAATATTCTTGTTGTTTTTCTTGGACAACTCATCTCCACAAACTCTTGCTCAGTCACATGAGAAACTTCCCTCTATTCACCAAGGACCAAAATCCAACCTATAATATGTCCCATACCTTCACAAACACAAGCAAAAGCAGACCTAAACAACCTTCTCTAACAATCTTACTGCAAGTCAGTGGCAATATTAATGTGTTTTTCTCAACAGATTTGTACCATCCTGAATATTCTCTGCATGTTCAAATAGAAAACCAGACTTATCTAAACGAAACCCCAAGAGTAGTCATATCACCACAGCTGCATCTCCTCCACAATCCATGCTCCTGTATTGGCTAAACCATTGATTTGTTATCATCTTTACTTTGGCTAAATGTTATATTAGTACTGCAAGTGAGTATTTCATTTGTTGAAACTGCCTTTCCAATTTCAGTTGTTGGATAATAGATTAATTTGTTGTTGTTTAACGTTTTTAAAACATCTGTCTGAATTTATCTGACGAATAGAGTAAAGCAAATAGCTTCAGCAGAAATTCAGTAGAAAATGCTTTTCAAGATACGATGTAGCTTTCGTATGTTTAAGACAGTAATGAGTTGCATTTGAAGCACCTTACATTTCTTAAACCTTTGCATCAGGTGACAATGGTACTATTGCAGATTTGTTTGTGTGACTGAGCTTGACAATTTGTTTTGCTCTGTTTGACTAATCTTAATAGTCTACCATACCCTGTCATTACTTTCTCCCCAGGTCACAGACCAGAATCTAGATGTTTGGCAGAACTCACCCGCATGTGTACCAGATGCCCTGCGCCATTATTATTATCAGTATCTTTCATCCACTACAGAAGCTGCTGAGGTATTTCTAGATACATGTTATGTAGCATGTTGGCAAGTTGCTAAATTTATTGAATCACTGTCTTTGCATTTCAGGTGTTTCACCTTGTTTTTTTCTTGCATCTAGCATTTGGCTTGTGATTTATATGATTTCAACCTAGGGAGCACAAAAGGCTTAGTTATTGAAACATTTGTTTGGTTGTTATATTTGGTACATAATTCGCCACGTATATTCTGTCTTTCCCATACTTGTTGGAGAAAGACTTCAATTTCATTTGCTTCTGCTTTCCTGCACCAAGGGAGCAAAAATGTGGTTTATATTTTGACTTTGCATGATTGGTGTGGTGGGTGGTATTGGTAGATAGATTCATTCCTGCATACTTGATTATAGTTTAAGTTTGCAGGCATGCAGCATTCAGAAATTGACAAATCCTTTGGTGCTGGTTGTTTTTCGATCTTATTCTAGGCATTAACCTACAGATGTAGCAAGTTTCTATATTTCATAGAATTGATACCTACAGGGAAGATCACAACTGATTTTGTCCCATAGTTCCTCAACTCCTTTCCTGCTATTTTCTTTGAAGTTCTTTCAAACTTTGTTCTTTAGTTTTTCCTTCCCTCTCCCTCTCCTTTTTCCCTTTCCTTTTTCAAAAAAATGCTTGATGTTTCTTGACTGTAGTTGAAGTTACATTATTTATGCTTTGTAATTGAAGTTACATTATTTATGCTTTGTGATTGCTACTACATGTACATATATAAATATACATGGCTTTGTTTGTTCTTTTTGTTTGTGTATTTTTTTTTATGTATGAGTCAAGAAGTTACTATATTTATATCCATGCAGGAGAAAATTTCCATGCTTCGGAAAAATGAGTCGTTGTTGGAGGAAAATGAGAAGCTCAATCATGAAAAGATGTGTTTGGTTAAAAACAAAGATATGGCTGAAGGACAAATAAGTGCACTCAACAAATCATTGGAATCTCTTCAGAAGGACCTTAAGGACAAAGAGAACCTTGTAAGTGTCCTTACTACTCTGCCTTACCAATATGCTGTTCAATCAAGACATTTAAGAAGACAATAATTCACCCTTTAATTCAGGTACAAGATTTAAGGCAGTCCCTGGAGCACCAAAGGAAGGAGCTCAATGGTTGTAGAGCTGAAGTCATGGCTTTGAAAATGCACATTGAAGGATCTCGTTTGGGACAAAATATGGTAGCCACTGATGTTGATCAATCCCTGTCATTGGAAAAATACAAAGATAAAGTCAAATCACTGCAGATGGAACTAGAAATTTTAAGATCCAAAATCGCAAATGCTCCCAATTATATAGATTCCACCCAAGCTGGGAAAGAGTCTATGCAGATGGAAGAAAAGGTTGTAGTCATGGATGAGGAGAAAAGTATAATCCAGCATCCAGATGATGCAATAACAAAAGTTGTGAAAGAAGCTGATCATTCAATAGCAGATGACAACCTAATTACACCTAAGGATGTCTCGGAAGAATATTCAGTAGATCCTTCAAATGGTAGTGGTGCCTTGACAATTGGTGAAAGTGTTTGCAAACAAAAGGATGTCTCGGAACCATCTACATCTACCATGTTGCATCTAACAACAGAGGATCATAGTGCTGAAATTATTTCAGAGAAAAGGGCAAGTTTCTTATACTTATTCTCTTCTCTTTTTAGGCATCATTTTAATTTATTATTTTTTTGGGATTGGCTGGAGACACGTAAAGGCTGATTCTTTTAAAGTCAACCCTAAGGTACCCCATTTTCTATAATTTTTGGATGGCCCTATCTAAGTAACATTTCTAGATTGAATGAAGTTCAAGCTTTGCTAGCTTTCTGTTTCCTACATGTAATATATATGTTTATACTTTGACAGGGTCTAGAGACCATTCAGATCCTTGCTGATGCCTTACCCAAGATTGTTCCTTATGTTCTAATCAACCACCGCGAGGTTCATACATAATTTTATACGACTTATATAGTACATTTTTGTAGCTATATACAGTTATCTAAGATATCACTCTCTAGATGAAATTTATCTTTCACTGATTGGCGTTATCGATTCGCAGGAGCTACTTCCTCTGATCATGTGTGCTATTGAGCGCCATCCAGAGAGCAGTACTCGAGATTCCTTGACCCACACGTTGTTTAATTTAATTAAACGTCCAGATGAGCAGCAAAGAAGAATTATAATGGATGTAAGCTGATGTTCTGAGTGCTGTGTTATCTTGTTCTATGGCTACATGATAATTGAACTAGTTGCTTAATTTAGCCACTGCATTTCAGGCATGTGTCAGCCTTGCTCAGAATGTAGGAGAGATGAGAACAGAAACAGAATTGCTTCCTCAGTGTTGGGAGCAAGTAAGTTTTGGGTCTCAATTTGCAGGGTATTTTTTTTGGAAAAGATTTGTTGCATATCTTGAACTATTCAGTATATTTAATATTTTTATCTTTTGTTTCTTGGTTACAGATAAATCATACATATGAGGAGCGCAGGTTGCTGGTTGCTCAATCATGTGGAGAGCTAGCAGAGTTTGTTCGGCCTGAGATCCGTGATTCTCTTATCTTGTCTATTGTTCAACAACTCATAGAAGATTCTGCAACTGTTGTCCGGGAGGCTGCTGTACATAATCTTGCATTGCTGCTACCACTCTTTCCAAATATGGACAAATATTTCAAGGTCAGCCTCACTAATATGCTTCAGAGGCTCTCATGGAGAGGAATTCTGACTTGACAGAAATGGCTACAATGTAAGCTGTAGGTTGATAACACATGGTCTAGGGAATGGAGAGTCACCTCTTTATCATAATATGATGATTGACAAGAAAGACATGTATGAAGTATAACACATAAAGTGTCTCCAATTTTACATTAAATCCCTGTATTTGTAGGTTGAAGAATTGATGTTCCAATTGGTCTGTGATCCTTCTGGAGTGGTGGTGGAAACTACACTCAAAGAATTAGTCCCTGCGGTAATCAAGTGGGGACAGAAATTAGACCATGTTTTAAGGGTTCTCCTCTCTTATATATTGAGCTCTGCTGAGGTATGCTTGTGCTTAACTATACTTAAATGATTTGCGGTCATTTTCAATTTCTCTTTTTAATAAAGACTTTGTTTAATTTACATCTGTGTGGTATTGCAGCGCTGCCCTCCGCTTTCAGGGGTTGAAGGGTCTGTGGAGTCACATCTTCGTGTGTTAGGAGAACGAGAACGCTGGAATGTCGATGTTTTATTAAGAATGCTACTGGAAATGCTTCCTTCTGTGCACCAGAAAGCAATTGAGATGTCCCCATTTTCTTCTGATCCTGAAACTACTGGAACAATATTTTCTACACCTTTCCTTGAATTGTATGCTGGGTAAGCTCCAATTTTTCATTTTAGTTCTATATTTAATGCAGGCTTCTTGTTTCAGACAGAATGCAACCTAACTAGCTAAACTTGTTATAACTTATAATGAGAAATTTTATTGTCTGGCTAGGGGACATGTTCAGTTGCCTGCTTTTGAGTGGTTGCATGTTGACTGCTTACCCGATTTAATACAGCTTGCCTGCTTTCTACCTCCAAAAGAAGATACTTTGCGAAATCGAATCACCAGGGTACTGTTTCCATCTTTGCTGGCTTCTATTGTTTATTCAAGTGGTCCTTCTGCTGATCTGGATGTTCCTGATGCAGTTTTTGTTGGCTGTATCTGAACACTACGGGGATTCTTATTTGACACATATAATGCTGCCTGTGTTCCTTATAGCCATTGGGGAAGATGCTCAATTGACATATTTCCCATCTTCAAGCCATTCCAAAATTGAAGGTAGTAAGAAACAAATTTTGCTGAAATGCATTCACATTCTTGTGCCAACTTTAATTGTTTCTGTATAAAACAGGTTTGGCACCAAGGACTGCTGTGGCTAAGAGACTGGCTACTATGTGCATCCTACCTCTTTTCTTGGCTGGAGTTTTGGGTGCCCCAAGCAAGCATGAGCAATTAGTGGAGTACTTGAGAAAGCTATTAGTTGAAGGTGCGGGAAATCAGTCGACAAAGTGCAATACTGAGATTGTTGATGCTGTCCGCTTCCTGTGGTTAGTAATCTAACAATTTTTATTAAACTAATATGTTGCATCTTATTGTGTCATTGATGGGCCATTCTGCTAATGCAGCACATTTGAAATTCATCATGGGATGATATTCAATATACTCTGGGAAATGGTTGTCAGCTCCAACATAGATATGAAAATCAATGCTGCCAATCTGTTGAAAGTTATTGTGAGTATAACCATTCTTTGAGCATCCTGATTCTTTATTTCCGACTTCAGATCTAATAATTAACTGACTGTTTTGGTTTATAGGTTCCATATATCGATGCAAAAGTTGCATCTACTAATATATTGCCTGCCCTAGTAACTCTGGGCTCCGACCAAAACCTGAGTGTGAAGTATGCTAGCATAGTCGCCTTTGGAGCTGTTGCCCAACATTTTAAAAATGATATGGTTTGCATTTTTTTCCCTGTTTTCGTTTTCTTAATGGAACAATATCTGTATATCCTTCTGATCAGATTTAGTTTTTACCAGATTGTTGATAAGATACGAGTTCAGATGGATGCTTTTCTTGAAGATGGATCCCATGAAGCTACCATTGCTGTAGTTCATGCATTAGTAGTTGCTGTGCCTCATACAACAGATAGACTTAAAGATTATATCCTCAACATACTTCCTGGAGAAATTGTTATATTTCCTTTTTACACAGCATGTTCCACATATTGACACAATATTTACATGATTCTACTGCTATTTTAGATTACTGCCAAGGTGTTGAAAAGTCAGTTTTCTTTAACATTATATACATCTTTTATCCAAGATCTTTCACCTTACAGGCACTCTGCCTGCTAGTGACATGATGCGACGTCGTGAGAGAGCAAATGCATTTTGTGAAGCAATCCGTGCTTTAGATGCAACAGGTTTGCATTTTCTAAATGCTAAGATTGTTTTTTAGCCAAAGCACATTAATATAAGTGCTATCGCTTGATATCTCTATGACCTTTTTTTTTTTTTCATTGGATATCCCTCCCCTTGAGCTCCTTTTACTTCATGTCATTTCAATCAAATGTTTACTGGTGTCTATTGCTTGACTAATTAATTTCAAAATCTGGAAAATGTTATGCATATAAAGACCAAGTTATTTTCTATTCAAAATAGGAAAAAAATACCTGTCATTGTTTCTTTTCCTTTTCCTTGTTATTTTAATGTAAAGATGTCCTGTTTTTACATACAAGACAACAAAGAGAATCTAGTCTACCACACATGAATGAAATTCAGGGCTTTCTTTTAAAAAATGTACCGACACCCTCACTTAAACATTAAGGCTTGACAATCAAGACTACCGTAGGCTAGATTTCTCTTCAAATAATTCCTCCTAAGTTTATGTCAAATTGGAAACCACTAGTTTATTGTTGTACATGTCTAATGTTTCTCCATTTTGTGACTAGAAGATCAACAGTTCCAACTTTTGAAATTCATTGTCATTATCAAATTGAAGAAATCCGCACTTTTAAGTATACACTTAGTAAGAATTGATCCCCTATACCAACAAGGAGATGCATTTGTCATGTTCATCTTAGCTTTTAGGAGGTCTCACGCCGAAAGCATTGAATTGGATTTGAAAAAAGGGCACTTGAGTGAATAACCTGATATCATAGATACTGGCAAGAATTTTTATGGTTCCACTAATGTAACTGGAGCATCAGTCATTTCTATCCTCTAGGTTTTGGTTTGTAGTACATTTCCTTGACCACTTCCTGAGATTATGTGCCTGAAATATTTCTTATCAACAATCACTCAAGTGTCTTAACTGTTTTGTTGATTGTTTCAGATGGTTGACCAAAACCCTTTTCTCTTGTTGAAGATAATAGGACAAATGAAATTTCTTGATACTACACAAACCTGAACTTCAAAGAACCTAGAGAAATAGAAAATCCTTATTTTGTTGGTCTAATAGATTCAATATAAGCCCTGTGCCTCTACTTTTTGAGAACTAGCAGATTACCTAGTCTCACAAAGTTGTTCTAAAGATCAAAAAAATGTCTTGCATCCACAAACCTATGAACTTTGGAGTATATGGACATATGCCATATATTTATTATGGAATCAACATTTAAACATGTCAGTCCTATGAATCTATGATTTATTTGTCCTATAATAATAATGGGCTTGAAATATTAACTCTCGCAGAACCTGTGAAGCAAGCAAATTCGTGTTTAGGCTCCTAGGCTTTCGTTTTTGAGATGGCAATGAGCCCAAAATGATTGAAACAGATCTACTTTTCTTAGTTTTGAGCCTATTATTGTCAACAAAGTATTGTGGCATACTATTATAGTCACTCCAGTTTGTATTGCTTTCTTTGCTATTTGAAAATAAAAAATAAAAAATAAATAAGCTCTTGCCTTATCCAGTGTGTTAACTCAAGTGTTTGACGTTCAGATATTTCAGCAACCAGTGTACGAGACTACCTCCTACCTACCATCCAGAACCTATTGAAAGACTCAGATGCACTGGATCCAGTACACAAGGAAGCCCTCGAAATTATAATGAAGGAGAGATCTGGTGGAACTTTTGAGACCATCAGTAAGGTGGTGGGTGCTGGACTTGCCTCCTCTGTGAGTAGTTTCTTTGGTGAAGGTGGGTTGTTGGGAAAGAAAGATAATGTTGAGCCACTGCCAGAGCCAGTTGAATCCCCGAAGTCTGCACCAATGCCACCAGCAGAGGACACTAGATTAAGGCGCATTATGAGGGGTAATTTCACTGACATGCTCAGAGGCAAAGTAAAGGGCCAAGACGAAACTCAGAACCAATAAGGCTTGCCATTCTGCATCTCCTTCCCAGGTGGATATGGTTCACAACTCGGTCAAAGTTGAAATCTGATGGACGCAAGGGAATTCATTTAACCATTTTGTTTTATTTTATTATTTTATAGGAGTTACATTCTTTCATAACTAGATCATGAATACAAATAGGAGGCAGCGACTCCCATGAGTTGCTTCATAAGCATAGCTTGCTAGTCTGTGTGCTATACCATTGCGCAACCTGGGCGCAAATAAGAGTTTTACACCCTGCATGTAACTATTTTTTTGTTATAATTTCACCAGATTACCGAGTCCCAGGGAGACCTTCAGTATTACTGGTGATATCTTGGACTGCAAGTTATGGTCTGTTTCCACTTCCACCAGTTACAGCTGCAATTGTTTCACATATTCCACTCTCCAGAAGAGCATATAATGCTTGGTCGCTGAATTCGCATGAGACTCGCAGATGCAGCAAGAAACTTACGTTGTGAGTCTCTTAAGTGTTCCTCCATGAGAAGCTAGAACTCCCATAAAGCCTCCATCAACATTGCACAGTTTTCCCTTAAGCTAGTCTCTTCAGGGTACTTGCTGGTTTCCACATCTGCACAGTTTTCTGTATCTAGTCCGTTAGGGCTGGGGACTGTCTAGCTTGTTGAGAGTCTGTGAGCCATGTAAGACACCGTAGCATAATGTGCAGCTAATTAAGTTTTAAAAATGACTCTTTTGTGCAGCATATATAGAAATTGCTTAGGTCTAGGGTTACTAGATGATCTTTACTCTAGTCTAGGGTTAGCACCATATGTAGAAATTGCTTAAGGTTCTTAGGGCTAGTTTGGTATTGCTGTGACTTTAAAAAAAAACTGTTGCTGCTGTACTGTGAAAATAATTAGCTGTGAATTAAAACAGTTTTGTGTTTGGTAAATATTAGTTTTAAAAGTGCTGCCAAGATAAAAATTATTAATTTCTAGTGTTTTTAGTGACAGTTGTTTTCAAAAGTTTTAAAAGCTGCTGCCAGTGACCTGTAATTTTAAAAAAAAAAACTGTTTTTTTTCATTTACCAAACACTATAAAATCTAAAAATTCGGATAGAAGCTAATTTTTTTTAAAACGAAGCTGTACCAAATTAAGCCTTAGTAGTTCTGCACGGTTCATTTCTTACGTTGATTCTACGGGTAAATCGTATTAATGTTGTTATCCTACATTTTATCCATACAAGATCTTACGTCTCTTATCACAAACAAAAAATATTATCCGATTTATTACTTGATGTAATCACCAGTGAAAGTGATCCTATGTAATTTTACTCATCGTCATCTTATCATCCAAATAAAAATTCAAAAGGCATTAGACTAGTATTAGTTCATCGTAGCACTCCATAGTATAACGAGTAAACCATTTGAATGATCCAAGCAATTTATAAACTAGCTAGAGCATCATCACTTTTCTATTAAACTATTCGAACCATCTGTTTTGTCAAACCACCATGATCATCATCAAACCCTAAATTTTATATATCATCCAGTCGACTGATCAAACTATCACGATCGATCACCCCTAACTTAATTCTTACAATTATTTTAGAAACCGAATTTTTCACCTGGAAAAAGAGTAGAGGGTCAGCAAGGCAGCTCAACAGTAGCTAGCTGTTATTGAATATTAACCGATCTAACATGGTTGTGCCTCGCAGTCCTCGCCCTGTGTGTTTTCTATGTATGAACTGAAATATATATTTTGGTTCCCACGATAAATAAATATATATATAGTTGAATAAATCTCCAATTTGTTTATTGACAAAGCTTAATTATAAAATGAAAAGGATAATGATTATTCCAAGAGCAGGCTACGCTAGCCATGCATGTCTTACGCAGCTGAGATGTGATATATAGTGCTCGATCAAACACCATCACAAAGTCAACTCATCCAAACCATTGGCTAATTTTGTTGATTTTGTATTATCTTTCAAGTTTAGTCTTGGAATTTTCAGTCTTTTACCCCATAATTTATTTAAATCCACATTCGACCCATGTCAAGTACAGAAAGAGAATATCAATCACTGTATATATACGTGAATGAATTGAACAAATAGTATTTGCGTCAAAATGTATATATGTCATAAAACGAGTTATAAGTTTATTAGATGTGTTAATTTTATATCTGAATTCACCATTCAATTAGTAAACAGAAAATCGAAAATAGATATGTCATGAAACGGGTAATAAGTATATATAACAAAAAGTATATATATTCGAGGCGTGAATGAATTGATCGAATTATGGAACATATGGTATTGGTGTCAGAATGTAGATATGTTATGAAACGGGTTATAAGTTTAGAAGTGCTAATTTTATATCAGAATCCATTCAATTAGCTAGTAAACGGAAAGTCGAAAATAGATAAAAGAAATTCAGAAATAGATAAATTATAATAGATTAGATAACATGAGACGAGATGTAAGTTACAACGTTTTGTTTATTTAAACGATCGAATGGAGTAAGTTTTGGCCACCTATTATGGTATTACCTAATTAACTATCATAGTGATGACACAACCATTAAACTTAAGGACTACTAAATTATATACATTATTCAACTACCAAGAATGGCCAATTTTATGCTATCGCTGTCAATGGATTGGTTCCATAGTGTGCATAGCTTCTAACCTAAAACATAATTTCTGCAACCAATGCACTCATCAAATCTCTGAATGCCATATCTGTGAAGCACCAAATTCTTGTGACTTGGTTCAATTACAAAAGGACAAAATGGAACTAACCAACTCACACTATATGATGCTGCGGTCAATATTTACATACTTGGTATAAAATAACTTGACAATTTTGAATTCATTTGTTTCCATCTATTCAAAATAACAGCAAACGTTTACTTTTGTTTTAATTTCAATGATTCCCAAGAGAAATTAAAGATGCATGTAACGCTTCAGTAACTCATGCTCAAGCTGTTACTTGCCATAGTTTACCAGGAAATTAAATCAATTGTTCTTCCAGCCTAGCCTGCAGATTTTTCATAATTTTCGAAAAGAAAAAAAAAAAAGGCACAGACATTTGTGGTCAAATTGAAAATACAACTCAACTATATTAGACTATATATGCATGGTAGCCACTAGCAAGAGCAGTAGACTTTAAAAAATTGAAAATACAAGTAAAATGAAAACAAAGAAAGGTTCATGCTGGGGTTTCTTGTAGGTTCATGTTTAACAGCTATACCAGATTGCATCCATATTATTTGACTTTGATTTTTTCCCTTTTTTAGACTTTCCACACCCTCCTGCCTCTTTCTTTTTATAATTTTGGTTTGATGGTATAAAGTCTTGGATATCTTGATGTTAACCTCACAATCAAATCCTCCTCATCCCTAGCTAGTTTTTCACTTTCTCAGTTCCCAAATCCATGGCCATGGATTTTCCTCCATACCATTTCAGATGCCCTATTTCCATGGAGCTCATGAAGGACCCTGTTACCATCTCCACCGGCGTCACATACGAACGTGTCAACATTGAGAAATGGTTCTTCACATACAAGAAGAAAACATGCCCGGCCACTATGCAAAGAATCGAAAATTTCGACACCATACCAAATCACACCCTCAAGAGGCTCATTCTTGCATGGCAAAACCAACGGGACTCGAAATCATCTGAGTTATCGAATTCGCCTTCTGATAAACATGAGGAGATTGAAGCACTTCTCAGCACGATCATGTCTTCCCCATTCAAGGTCAGTTCCTTAAAGAAACTTCGTTCCATTATTGACATGGGTGAGGAGACAAGAAATGACTTCATTAGTTGTAAAGGAGTGGAAGTTCTTGTTCAAATACTTGACCAAACCCTCACAGAGAACTCGGATTTCGTAACCTTTCGGGCCTGCGAGGAAGCTCTTTGTATTCTTCACCAACTTCCCATCTCAGAGGAAGAAGGTGACTCTTTTAAGCTGTTGTCAAAACAAGACTCCACCAGATCAATGGCGATCATGCTTCAGCGGGGAAGCGCTGAAGCACGCCTTCACACCATTACCATATTCAAGAAGATGGCAAAAACCAATTACGACTGGAACTTTGTGATACAAGATCAAGGTATGGATTTCTTCAAATCCTTGTTGGAGCTAGTTTCAGACGAAATATGTAGCAAAGCGAGCTCATGTGCCTTGGAGGTGCTGATAGAAATCTTAAGAGCATCAAAGAAAAACAAGTTGAAGGCAATTGAAGCAGGTGCAGTTTGTGTCCTAATAGAGCTACTGCCAGAGTCCAGCAGATCCAGATGTGAGAAAATGTTGCAAGTGATCAAGTTACTATGTGAATGTGCTGAGGGGAGGCTGGCCCTGGTGGAACATGGCATGGGCATTGTCGTGATTTCGAAGAAGATGATGCACGTTTCCAATGTTGCTACCAAGATTGGGGTGAAGATCATGTGGTTGGTTTGTAATTTTCACCCAACTGAGAAAGTGTTGGAGGAAATGTTGATCTATGGATCGGTGAAGAAGCTCCTTGCACTGTTGCATATGGACGGAAGGTCTTCGACGAAAGATAAAGTTGTGAAGATCTTCAGGATGCATGGAAATTCATGGAAACGGTACCCTTGCTACCCTTGTGATTTGAAGGGATACTTAGGATGTGTGAATGAAGTTTGCTAAGTTTAGGATTTTTTTCTTTTTTTTATTTCAAATTTTTGTACTAAATTTTCAAATACAGCAAGCAGTAGACAATTTTCTGGACAAGTTTGAACTGGTAACTGGTGTTGGAAACATTCTACCATTTCCTTATGATTTAATTATGTTTTGATTGTGTTGATCACATGTAAGCATGTGGTTCCAACCTTATTTTACCAAGCAAATTTCTAGATGGATCCTCTTCCTAATGGCGGATTAGACTCTTATATATTCTAACTTGTCATTTTAGATTTTTGCATACAGAACACTACTCAATAGTACTCGTGTTGTGTTCAGTATTTGTTTCCCCAGGCTAGCTAGCTCCATATATATGTGTTCTTCAAAGGATGGTTGGATGGCTACTGAACTCTCTTTACATTGTTTAACTGGTTTTCGAGCTCTAGAGCTATACTGGTTTTCGATCTATATATATGTAAAAACAACTTAACTTTGCAATGTGCAATAAGAAATGGAACCATGATCGAAGAGGTTTGTGTTCGAATTGTATGTTGATTGGCTAACTATGTGAATTGGACCAGGTGTTGTTTTTAGGTTTGCTCACTTGAAATATATCATGCCCTTAAACCCTCGAAGGATGGGTACCAAACTATAAATTAAGTAGCCAACTACTGTGTAGGTATGACATTATGGGTCTTAATGTGAATTATGAAAATCACGTACATGAAAAATGATGAAACTAAGGGCATTTCTCCTACTTTTTCAATGATCGGTTATGGTGGTTTATGGTTTATGGTTCAGAAGATATTGGAACTAGCTAGCTAGCAAGCATGCGTACCTGTTCTCTTTGTAGATTTCAATAGTATTGTTAGACGTTCTTATTACTATATGTGAATGCTATATATAATTTAGTTGCTCTTGCAGCTCTGACCAAATAACCTACCAGCTTGATTACGAGATTTATTTGTTCGATCTACCTTCACCTTTTCTGCAAGTAGATCAACTATATAGTTTCTTTCTTTCTGAAGATCAATTGTATAGGTTGCACATTCATATAACGCGCGGATACATGTAAAAGAATACAGGGAAGTTAAACTCATAGAAGAAGCATGAGAGCACGTTCTTTCAATTTCAGCATTGCTGTTCTTCGTCGCGGTACACTTCCATCTATAAAATTAGTGTAGAATTTATTTATGGGTCCGGTTCTCAGACATTACATTTGACATTAATTTTGACACCGTTTTCTAACCATTAGATTTTAAAAAAATTGATGGACTAGATCAATTGTAGATATGATGTCAACCTATAAAAACTAACGTGGCAATTGACGTGACATTACTTATTTTATAACAAATCAAATCAAATTAAAATAAAAAAGAAAAAAAAATCAAAACCTAAAACCTAAAATCTGAAATCTGAAAATCAAAATCAATCAATGCGACAAAAAATAAAATAAAAAGACGATAGAACGCAGAAGACCCCATAAGAACACATCAAGAGAAAGAAGAGAAATACGGACGAGCAAAGAACGAATCTGTATTAGGATGACATTGATGAAACTCCAGCAAGACATAGCCTGATATACATGGGTGATTCCTTTAGGGGAAGACTTTGCTTTCGGGTTTCTCTTATACCAAGTTCAATATTTCTAGATTATTAGTACTCTTGAATCTTGCTGCAACAAACTAATGAAGTACCAAAATCTCGTTAATCCAAGCAATGGTTGACACGGTTTGTGTGCTAGCTTCTCATGTTCCGATAGTATTGAGTTCATGAATCATGTGAATGATGCAATCGTTGCCTCTCATGGTTCACTTAATTACCTTTAATCAGCTATGACAATTGAAGCACAACTTTTACAAAAGGATATTTACAAAGACAACGTACTGGCAACAAGTTGAATTTTATTGACAACAAGTTGAATTTTATTATTATACATTGTTGTAATGGTTTAAAATCTGAAATCTAAAAAGATGTGTAAAGATGTGTTAAAAAAAACGTCTCTCGAACCAGACCCAAATATATATATAACCTAGCTTTCTATGTTTTTTCCTATATTTGACAAGAGAAATCTTCAATGAAAACAAAATTTTAAAAAAAAAAAAACAAAAAAAACAGCAATCAGGTCAAGATGTAAAAGAAGATTCTAATTGAAACGGCCATCAAAGACAAGCAGCAACTGCGGCTGCTTTAGTATTAGTTAGACACAGCAAATGAGCATTATTGCAAACTGCCGTTCTCTATCCAAACTCCAAAGAGGTTGGTAGTTGTTCTGCAGAAGTGTCCAAATTAAATGGGGGGAGAAGGATTGAAATATTCATGTAATGAAACCGTCATAGACCAATTGTTATTGGTCTAATTGCACTTCTTCACAAGGTTAAACGAGGTTTCACGTTCGATTTCTCTCCACAAAGTTGACAAAGGGAATCAAAATTTATTAGCCATCGGCCTATTCGCAGTTCCAGAATGTCAACGAAGTTTCAAGTTCTAATACCTTTCTTGCAGACAGAAGTCTTCCATCAAATACAACGCATTATGGAAGCAATCACATCCAGACCTTCCCATATTTCATACCCAATTGGCCAATCATTCTCTTACCGTGTAATCACTGGCACAAATAATCCCCTAAGCAACACCACCGGCCTTAATAAATCAGTAGGTCAACAACTCAATAATAGTAACTCTGGTCACCTTATATTCTTGATAAAATATAAATTTCAACTATAGGTTTCTGTCAATAACTTTCATACTACCAATAAGTACCAAGTCCCCCTGCTCCTTTATTTGGAAACATCTAGGATAAAAGCTTTTGTATTTATACAAAAAAAGGGAACATTAAGATCATCAACTGTGATACAATAAGCAAATGTGACTTCCTATGCTTACAATTCAACTGAAGCTTGTATTTATTTTCACCTAGACTAGCGGCCATGGGACAGAAAATGCAATGATGCAGATGAAAGAACCATTTAGTACATGGCTGAGACATGATATTGGTATTAGTAACATAAATTAAAGTGGTGTTTGTATACGTGCCTGCTGAGACGAGAACTGAAACTCATAGCCTGCACAAGTTAAATTTTTTTAGTGTCTGAAAACACCCAGATACTCAAAGCTTCGCAATGGCAGTTACAGGCAAGTTGGATCTCGCAGGGAGCTTTAACTCTTCCCATTCTTCATCATCCAACTTAGAGAAATACTGATCAACCATATTATCATTGATGAGCTCCAATTTAGAAGGCTCCCACTAAAACAAAGACCAAAAAGGAGGAAACCAAACACAAATTAATGCCCACATTGTAGAATACGTAAAAACTATGTATATATTTCAAAGAGCGATGTATGTATACATGCACACACATATAGTAAAGATGTTATCTTTCTACTAAGAGAATCTGCTAATCATATGAATAATGCATACATGCATGTATGTATGTACAGGGTTTTGTGCACCCATACACAAATACTCCACTAAGAATCCATAAACTGTGCAATTTAAGGGATCACAGGTGGGTAAGTCATCCCTACCTTTGGGTTTCTATCCTTGTCCAACAATATAGCTCTGCAACCCTGCACTTAGAAGCAAGGTCCAAGTCACACAAAGGAATATAATAATTCAAGAAACAAAATATATAACATATATATACATGTATGTTTGTGTGTGTGTGTTGGTAAAAGCTGAACCTCTCTGAAATCCTTGCTGACTTCTCCTCGCAAAACATGAGAAACCATTCTATATTCACGAACAAGGCATTGACCCACTCCCTGAAGCCTTCCTTCCCTAATCTAAAATTGCAATAAAACTATTAATGACAAGCCAAATTCTGCAAGATTCATGAAAGCTTCTTAATACCTGCCGTGTCAACAATTATATAATGGTGTTATCAAGATTTACAATTTCTTTCTAGTTATAAAAAATTTTGATAATGAATAAATCAATTGTAAACAAAGAGCTAGCTTGAAACATACTGATCTCAAAGAAATCTTCAAACTCATTGGTGATGCTTTTTTTAGAGATTGAATTGTTGTTGATAACCAACCATCTGCCCTCTTTGCAGCCTCCTCCTCCTTAATAGCAAGCATGGTATCATCAAAGCAGATTGTCAACATTTTATCTATGATCAAGTAGAAAATACTAGAAAGAAAAATACTGAAGTAAAAAAGACAAAGAAGTAATAATGTTACAAGAGATACAGAACCACAAAATATCAAACTAACACTCAGTATTTTAAATTCACAAATCTACTTACAAGGGCAGATAAAATTCCTTCAACTGTTCTTCTAGAAAAGCACTTGTCAATAATATCCATCCTGTACCAAAAATTTGAAGAATTAACAAAAACATGTAGATTCGCAACTTCATTTTATCATTACACAATGACCTGACTGAACTAAAAGACTCCTTATTTCATGAATATGCAATGGATTTATTGAACTTGAAACTACAGCAATTAGATGTAGTTACTATCTTTAATGTACACGACAAGCTATCAATTTCAGGACTCGTAGCAAATTAGAAATTTGCTTCAAATTTTATGTTAAGCATACTGTGATTTTTAGAAACAAAGCAGTGCCCAATGCTACAGCCGTTAAAATGGCCATACAAACGTGTTCAATTGGCAATTATACTGTGTGCAAAATAGAAGTTGTGCTGAACGGCAACTTTAATAAAAGTTTTGAGCCACCAGTGCAATTGAGACCAATCAGTATAAAAACAAATCCCAAAAGAAGTAATCGAAAAAGAAAAACTAACCGGTGATAAGCACTTTTCTCTTTTAGAGCTGGATGCTGCGAGTATTGATCCAAAATAGCTTGAATAGTTGCAAACTCACTTGAATCTACTTTGCATAGCGCTGCTTCTAGCAAAGGCAGACTCTGTTAATCAATCAAACACAAAAGATTACTGAACACAACTAAGTAGATTCAGATCTCTGATGGGATATCAATCAGTTATTCAGATAGTTAAATGAAAGTTCACGATGACATTAATATATGGATGATTGTCAGGTTACAGTGAGTAACATTTTAGGACAAATCTTGCATGAAAAGATTTAGGGCAGACATATGGGGATACTATATATGAATGTAGCTTAACTTTCATTACTTCGAACCTCATAGGACCTCCTTCTACATGTGGAGTTGTAGATGGACAAGTCAGTCATCTACATTTTGTACATCAGTGTTGAAATTATAAATGAATATCACAAATTGTCATTTTTATGATTATGTGTTCTTATATTCTAAATCTGACTGCCTATATATTCTAACTCTTGAAGTATCACATATTGATATAAATCTAAAGCAAGCATAAGAAAATAAACTAATACTCTCTTTGGAAAAAGCCAAGTCTTGACTCGTAGTGTAATTCTGCAACTTTAAATACAAAAAGAACTACAAAATGCATAAATCTCAGAAGGAAGCAAATCCCTGCTGATACTTGTTACAATATTGAGTAGTCAACCAGCATTAGTCATTAAAAAATTAGGTTACCCTGCTGCAGCATTGGTATAGATAAAACCCAATAATAATAGTTGGTGGCTTACAGTTGAAGGAACAAAGTGAGTGGCTAGACCACAAGCGAGCATTTCAGCACCATCCAATCTGGCACCCGTAAGACCAACATATTCTCCTGCAGTGTATTGCAAAAGGGAATGAATATGACATCATAGCAGCCACTACAGATAACACAAATGCTGCGTTATTAAGTGAATAAAATTGGCATCTAACATGAGATACTAAGCAGTAGTAATTGGTAGTAACTTTCTGTCAAATGACTGTATTTGATAATAAATTCACTTAATCAAAATACGGTGAGAGAAAAAAGAAGTACAGGGTAGATAAGGAATCCACTACAGTTGGATATTCACAGCGGAACTATAAGAAACTATAATAAAACCAAGAAACCCGAGAAAACAGACAAACAGAGACCAACCAAAAACTATTAGAAACGAAACAATAACAGCTCCCCAATCTAAACCAAGAAAGTGATTTCTTTGAGAGCACATATGTAAACCAAAGATATACCAAGCATTACCAAAGAATCCAGGAAGCCTGGACAAATAATAAGAGGCACCTACATCCGGGAAAAGTCCCAGAGCTGTTTCTGGCATTGCAAAAACCTGCAAAAACAAAAATAAGAAATACAAGGGATTAGATCCAGCAACTAGAAAGCCAGAAAGACTCGAATTCTAATTCCTTCGAGACATACAGCAAACAATCTAAATATATTTCTAGGTGTAAATCCTGAATTGCATCCCACAATAGCACCAAAGAATAACTAGTAAAACTTTGTAACATCAAATAGGAAGTTCAGTGATAAACCTACTGTATTCTCAGTTGCAACACGGAATCTACCATGGACGGAAGCACCAGCACCACCTCCCATGACAATTCCATTCAGAAGTGAAACCTTCAAGGAAAATTCGTGCCAACAGTAAGTATAACTGTGATACCAGAGGTCATAGTAAAATATTATAAAACTACATTAATTTAGTGAACTATGTCACCTGTGGTTTACTGTATGTTGCCATTAAGTAGTTTAAGGTAAACTCCTTTCGGAAAAAATGTGCACCTGATCTCCAATTTCCTATGTAACACAAAGGCGGCAACTCACTAGTATCAGATAAGTAAGCACTCAATACATTCATTAGTTTTGAAGAAAGAAAAACCAGAGGTGATAAAGAAATCCTGCCTTCATTGATATCACGAACCACAGCCGCTACATCACCACCCGCACAAAATGCTCTTCCTTTTCCCTAGAAACATAAAAACAGATGGCATACAGGATTATGCACATTCAATAATCAATTCATGCAAAACATATAGTTGATGATAACACAACATCTGCATCTTCCAGAATATAATATACGCCCAATTAAAACATGGTTTAGTACAACTAAAAGCATCTTGGCATACTTGATGTAAATCAAGTAGGGTATAACTACTCCAAACACCATTGGAGCTTAGATTTCTAAGGGAAATCAAGGGAAAGCCTTCAAGTATTTCAATATGGGAATACTTTGATAAAATATGCTTCAGAACTGAGTTTTATAGGTCTGGGGTAAACCCCTTTTTAAAAACCTCCATACATTCCCTAGACCCTTCTAGAGACTCACCAACATTAATAATACTCCTAATTCCCAGATCACAATAAATGCCTAGACAGCTAGCAGACAATACCTCCTAGACTCTCTAAACACATTTAGTTAAGACATTAAAACAAAACAAACAACTACCAAAGACTGATAATTACTGCATCAATACTGACTAACATTGTGCCTTATGATTTCACGGAGTAGCGTAAAACTTTATTCACAACTATGGACTGACCCAAAGCAACCCCAATTAACATTAGTGGATACAATGTCCAAGCTCCATCAAGCTTGGGAGGTGACACAGAGACTTCAGGAATACTATATGTAAGTAACCAACCTCACGGACCCAAGTTTGAACAAATATGAAAGGCACCAACCTCAAAAAGAAAAATGTTGCAAGTTTGCAGAAAAAATGGTTACATTCTGATGAAAACCCAACCTTGAACTTTGAACTCAAGTTAGCCATGTTAACTCAACCCAGACAAGGGCCTGCATAGGGTAATACTGTTAGATATCTGTATCTATTTCATTGAGGAATAACATACATGATGGAGGATTGTTAAGTGAAAAAAAAAAAAAAAGGAATAGGGTTGCAATAATGGTTTGGTATTGCAAACGTACATGTTCAGAGGTAACCTAGCGAAGATTTAAAACAAAATTATACATAATAAGAAATAATGATCTTTTATATTTATCTCTTTGAAAGGAAAAAACAGAGGGGGAGAGAGAGAGAGAGAGAGAGAGAAGCAACAAAAGGAGTGGATAAGTAATCCTGGGGCTAAAGGTGAGAATGAAAAGCAGAGACTCGCAACCAGAAAAAAAGAAACCATTATAGAAGCCTTACTTCACAACAGTTAACAGATTTGTCATGATAAAAGAGATGGAATAGACAAATAGTCCCTAAAAATACACAGTAACCTAAGACAACAAAATAAAAGGATAGGCTTTCTCCTGTACTCTATCTTACAGGTCTGAGCACAAAAAACAGGTTTTCAAAAAGAATGATAAAAGCCATCAAATACCCCAACGAAAATATCAACTAATATGTCTAGTGTCTCAGAATAGAAATGAATTCTAACAAACTTCTTTGTATCTCTTTCATACAGTTTATTTTAATCTGAAGTTCTGAACCGAACTCATGGAACAAAAGTACCTTGAGAATCACCAACTTGACATTAGCATCCTCCTCATATGCAAAGAAAAATTCCAAGAGTCGAGAAATCTACAGGATAACAAAAAGAAACAAGGAAGAAATAGCAACTAAATTATTGTCTCCAAACAATTAACCAATGTTCCAGCACAGCACTACCACACACGAATAACTTTTCCTTCTCCAAAAGACATCTTAGCTTTACTATAAACTTATGCAAAAGAAAAAACATACAATACAATAAAAGACTCGAGATAAATCAGGCTTTAAAAAGTATCATTTCATCTCAGCATTATTTCTATCTAATTTCTTCAGGGTTCACTTTTCATATATGAATAGACCATTTGCCTGAAACACAATCAGTAAAATCTTAACATATTAGAAACTCTTCAACAGCACATAACAGGTGCACAAATAAACCCTACTGATAAAGCAAAGGAATGAATTCACTTAATCCTCAAAAGTCCAACTGTTCTGTAATGATTACATCATTCGAGTGGGATAACCTACCAACTAAACTGGTGAAATAAACTCAAAGTATGGCTTCAAAGGCACACGTTTTCTGTAAAATCACTTTAAATTATTAAGTTGAGCAGCAGATCTCCCTTCTTTCTCACTTCACATGGTGCACTTCTAAGCCTAGACTCGCTACCAAAATGTATCTATGCTACAGAGACCACTGCAAATAAAGATTATTGACAGTTGATGATATATAGCTCTTATATCCCAGAAATCCTCCAAAACCCGCTTTGCTGAAGGGTATTGATGGTGGGGCCTCCTGCTGAACCCTATGATCTGTATGAGGCAGGAAGCTTTAGTAAATAGCTTCATTAGGTACCCCAGACCACATGGGAGCAAATGGCTTGACCGTTCAGATTTACCCTCCTTGGTGTTGACACTCAATAATCTTCAAGAACAATTTGATACATCCCCATTTGCTGTTATTTATGTGACCAGAAGGTACAAACCGTTTATGCATATGGTTGATATATTGCCCCCGTTTGGGTAAACCTACTAGTTTCTATATCTCTTAAAACTTAAGTGGGTCATACTCCACTCTGTGTTGGGTGTATGTTTTGAACGATATGGGAAGGAAGGAAGAGAAAGAAGCAAAAGTTACATCAACATGACTATTTTCTGTTGGTAGTGGCTTCTAAAAGAATTTCATACATTCGTATTTAAACTTCATGCTCATCTCTTAATGACAAATGTCCTTTATGTTCTTATAAGCTAACAGATACAGTTAAAAAAAGTTATACGGTGAAGATAAGTAATAAAACAACACAACATAAAAAGCTAAAAAGCATACGAACATAGGAGCATTGTAATCTTATGTAACACAGAAATTGATTCAAGAAAGCGAGGCAGTAAAGCACTGGGAGTTACAGGGCAAATACCATTTCAATGTTGAGGGCATTCAATTGCCGAGTCCTGTTCAGTGTCATAATCCTGGCACAGAAATCCTCTTGTACCAAAACCACCTATCAGATAGCAACAACAAACTACAATCTTCAGTAAACAAAACACAATACGAGAAATTGCTAATCAAATCTAATTTAATCTAATCTAGTCGGATTAAGTTATCGAAAATGTGGAATTCCAAGCAGTGAAACACCAAAAGGATCATAATAATAGGGATTTGAGTTTCATATCAAAAAAAATAATCACAAAAGCAGGAAATTCACACAATTATGTAACTCTAAATACTCGGCAGATTCAGACCGAATCGTCGTCGCGTGGGCTTGAGTTGAGAGAAGCCATGTCTGTACTGGGATGGACCGAAACAACTGAACCCGAAACTGATTGGACTGAATTGCTGAACGCAAAGAAGAGAGCGTCGTCAGTTGCAGTCTCTGCTACTCATTTTGGTAGAGAGAGAGCGAGAGGATACCTTTGGCACTTGGCAGAATGATCCTCTTCCCTTCCCAACACGTGTCTTCCTGTTTACAAACTGACTAGCTATCCTAGTAGAAAAAGTCAAATTCAGTTTTAGTGTTTTACCGAGGTAAATAAGAGTCAAATTCAGTTTTCCCTAAAACTTGTAGCTAAAGGGCATCTCCAATAATTGGTCTAAATCTTAAACATATATTCAAATTTTAGGCCACCTAAACCTATATTATTTATATAGGTTTTGCATCTCCAACCCATAAAGGCAAAACTCAAACATATTTAATCATTTTATATCATCATTTAATCATATATAGAGTGAAACCCAATTGTTTAATAATAAAATCTGACAGTGGTCCACACCCACTTACCCTCACAAATTATAAGTATGGTCATATTTGGTTGAGTCAAAATATGACATATTTTAGGTAAATCTTATTTTAGCTTAACTTGGATAGTAGGTTGGAGATGAGATTTTACAAATCATAAACTTGTTATAAGTTTTAGACCAAGGGTTGAAGATGCTCTTATGGAGTAGGTATGGAACTATCTGCTGAGAGATTACTATCCACGTAGGATGAACTATCCGCAGAGCAAACTATTTGCTCTACTTCCTTCCTTCCTTGCAAGATTCAGTCGGTCTCCCTCCAACGCTCAAGTCAGCCATCACGGATAGTTTGAGGAATGGAGAGAGTTACTGAATTTAGTTAACTCGAGGGTAGAGGCCAAGGCCTCTATTTATAGGTGTGCACCTTGAATTTAGTTAACTTGATGACAGTTGTATCACATTCAACTAGGACCATGTCTGTGCATCCATATGTACGGCCCAGGGGCACTTAGTGCTCGTTGAAAGCTGCTAGAACGTGCACGCAAGTCGGAATAGATTGCCTTAGAGCAATTATCATCACCCATTCGCATCTCCATTTTCTCTAAGCCAAGCGGATGTGTGATGTCTTTGGCTCGTGATCGATGAATAAGAAATTCACTATTGACCCATTGTCGATTAATTAAGACTCTGCTAACAAAAAAGCTATCGATGAAGGCAGAGACCAAGAATTTCGTCATCGAATACATGGACGCCGCGGTCATGCTTCCCATAAAAGGTGACGGGTTACCTTCTTGTTGAGCTTTCATGAGGCGATCGACTTGGATGTTGCCAATCGTTCGCTAGCTGTATCCTCTGGAGGAAGAGGCACGAGTGGGAGCACCACCCTCAATTGTGCCAATGATGGTTTGCGATCAACTGGGGGAGGTGAGGGACCAAGGTCTTCCAACTGAGGTAGAAATCGGCTGTAGTCGATGTTGATAATGTGTTGTTAGCAACGAATGGGAGTCGTTCATGACATGGTGTTTGTTGCGAACGCTGGTAGAGAAAATAATGTGGCTATGTATAGTGTGTGGGATTTAAACGATTTGAACGTGTGAGAGGCGTTCGAGACCGCCAGACAATGTTAAATGTTATAGAGTGAAATATAGGGTAGCAGAAAGTGGCTAAGTATGGAACAATCCGTTGAGGGAGAGCTATTTGCTCTACTTACTTTCCTGCAAGATGTGAACGAATGGTTAGAGGGGAGACAAGACATATTAGGTCGTTCCCCCTCTGACGCTCAAGTCTGCATCACGGATTGTTTAAGGAATAGAAAGAGGAAAAAGAAGTAAGTTACCTTGAAGGTAAGGGTAAGGCCTCTATTTATAGGTGCACATGTCTTGGATGCAGCTTAGTGATAGCTGGTGACGGCGAGATCGCACTCGCTTAGGACCGTATCCGTGTGTCCACGTGTCATTCGATATGTATCTGAGTATTTGACTCAGAGCATACCAGTCCCAACCTATTTACACACATTCAGGATTTCGTATGGTTTGGGAGAATTGAAATTGGACCTTGCATTCCAATTTGATCAGTGTCGGGTCGATTCGAACAATATCACGATTAGTTTCTCGGTTCTGATTTCACAGGTCTAGAATGGTGTGTTTGGTTGTTAGTGAATTTTCGGGAATTTAATTAAAAATAAGGAATTCCTAATTTCTCAAGACTTTTTCCATCGTTTGAATTTTTATCCCATGAAATTATCAATTTCTACGAGAAAATAATAGTGGAATTTAGGAGCTTAAATTCTCAATTTGAATTCCTCACAAAATAAGCGTCATTTGTCAATTCTTTTAACTAAGTTTAGTCTAAATACAAATTCTTGTCATGTTAAAATTCTCAATTAATATAATTTAAATTTAAAAAATTGTAATTCCCATGATTTAAAATTTCTATGGAAAAAAATTATTTTATCCAATCACAAACAAAACAATAGACAACAATAGAAAGAGAAAAACCCTAATGTGCGGAGCACTCTCTGCTGCACACTAAAAGAGCGCCGCTGCTCTTCTAATCCCAATCGATTCTGATCAGAGTTCAACCCAATCTCCTTCCCATCCCCGAGTCCTTCTGCCTCAACCCCAATCACCATGCCAAATTCCATTGACGATGTCACGGCGAGTTTCGTTGCATCGCTCGCCCTTGCTAGCAAGGATGTCCTTGACGTTTCTCGCTGATCTAGGGCGGCATAACGCCGCAATACGCAATCCTATCTGCTTGCCAAGCCTCTGATTCCGAAGCGAGTTGATCTAGTAAATCTCCAACAGACTTTCAAGCGTATTTGAACGCTAAACGGGAAATTCAAGGTTTAGGCCAGACCTGCTGGTTTGTTCCTCTTCTCGTTTGATCTCAAGCGTGATCGGAACCGAGTGCTATGAGGAGGACCATGGTACTATCTTCGTATGCCTATGATTGTGCAGGAATATGATGGTTTGATGGATTTCGATGAAATTGATATGAATCAACTATTCTTCTGAGTCCGAATTGAGAAGATTCCCCAAAAATTGGAGGTTCCGGAAACAATTGAGGATGCTGCTATTGTTGCTGATGATAACCTCTTTGTGGATTTGCCGCTGCTCAACTCAACTGGAGAAGTTAGAGTCCAGGTTTCTAGACCCCTTGATCAGCCTTTCATCTTTGAGAAGGTACTCAAACTTGCCCCTGGTATAGTGAAAAATGTCCTTTTTACTTATGAGAATCTGGTTGGCATGTGCTCGGCCTGCAAATTGTTAGTGCATAATGATGGAGTTTGTAGCTCCAAGCTAATGATGGTACAAAAAGATAACAGAGTTGAGTTTCTAGCAAACTTGGCGAACCCAAACTTCTCACAAGGCTTGCTCAAGTTCATAGGGAAAAAATCTAGAGAGACAATGGCCCCAAAACTACTGTAGCCTCTTGCTAAGCCGAGTCTGAAACGTAAGCCGGTAGTCCTAAAAAAACCTTCTCTTGGTTTGATTTCTGGTGGTTCACAACAAGATGGTGAATTAGAGGTGGGGATTAAACAAGTTGGTGGGGAAAGCAACAAGATGCCGATCATCCCTGGTGAAGCTCTGAATGAAGCAGTCCCTACTGCTGATAAGGTACTTGCTGGCAATACCAATGTATCAACTGTGGTTGCAACTATGTCGGTGGCAGGGACTATGACAACCCAGGTCAAAGCTAGTGAACAGGTTGTTCAAGATTTTGAAAGTGAAAATATTTCATTAAAGGAATGGATGTCAAAGATGAAGAAGGGACGTCCTCTCGGATCCCTAAACAAAGTACCCAGACAAAGCCCACAGGTAACAAAACTAGATGATATGAGTGTGTTTTGCCCTAACACTCCTCCAAGCCCTGACCCAAAAGGCAAAAATACAATATAAAAGGTGTTAGTGCATTAATAGCTTGACAGACTGTGCGAGCTGGATGCAGCGAGATGGATTCATAAGACTAGAGTACCGCAATTAAGCGCCTTAGCGCTAGTTTTATGTTTCTCTAGTATCTTGTTTTGTTTTTAGTTTAATCCTACTTGAATGGTGAGCTAATTATCTAATATAATGGTGTTTGAATGTCATTCTAGCATATTAATAAAATTAAAGGGGCTGCTGCCCTTTTTCCCTTAAAAAAAAATAGACAACAATAGAAAAATGAGAAACCTTTTGGCACAAGTATAAGATGAAAAAAAAAAAAAAAAAACAAGTATAAGAAGCCAGATTGGTGGGGTCTTTGTCCTAATAGGATCCCACACACCGAGGATCAGAGAGATCAAACCTCAGTCTCACTCCAGTCTAGTCACAGAAACACAAAGATATGGAGGGATTCAAGTTCGAGGAGGAGGAGTTCAGAGCTTGCTGCGGAAGCACCCAATTCGCGAAAGAGATGGCCAAGGCCTCGCCTTCTCGTCTCTCAAGGAAGCCGTGACTGCTGCCAGAGACGTTTGGTTCAACAAGGTCGACGTCACCGGTTGGCTTCAGGCTTTCTCCGCTCATCCTCAGATCGGCCACTCTCCTCCTTCTTCTTCTCACCCCACCTCTGCTCAGTTCAGTTTTCTCATCCTCCCCTCTTTCTTTTTTTAATTGTTAATTTATTTTTCTTGATTTTTTCATTAGATTATGCTCTAGCAATTGAGAATTTTGATATGCATTATTGAAATAATCGATATTATTAGTTTGTTTTAGGCTCTTACTGATAGGCTGGATTGTTAGTGTGATATTCTGTTTCTGTTGTTTGATCTAGATGAGTATGATCATTAGAGTTGATGTATTATTTGGTTATGGTGTTCCTGGACCACTGAAAGAGATAAAGTAGATAGCTTTCGGTTTTGATTCATCGAAATCGTTGTGGGTTTTGGTAGACTTTTTGTGGTCCGTGTTGTCGGTGAGTTTGCTCTAGCTTGCTGAAAGTTGATGTAGTTGGTGCTTTACTTGATTTTTGATGTGTGTTTGTGGATGTAGATTGTAAATTTGATAGTTTCTTAATTAGTGGTGTCACAGTACTAACTAGATAGTAGTTACTCAACTCAGAAGACTGGTAATGTGCTTCTGTGTGGCTTTGTTGAGTGAAGGATCTGAGTTTATTGGTGGGAGGAAGAATAAGGGTTTTGGGGATGTGCTATGATGGAAATTTTTTGTGTCGCTTGGATGGAAAGAAACCGAAGAGGGTGTGTGGATCTGAGGACGGAGGGTGCTTCTTAGTCTTGTTATAGGCTTCAGTTTCTTTGGAGTTGGGGATAATGCTTTTTTGCTATGTTTTTGAGTTGCTGTTGTCTGAGTTTTGAGAGTTCGTCATTTGATGCTTTGGCCGAGTCTCTTAAAAAAAATTATTATTCTGTAAGGTACTAGAAGTGACAATTTAGTAGCAAGGGATATTTCTTTGTTAGAGAACCAGCTTTCGAGATTTTAATTGAAGATGTGGCTCTGTCATAAGAAGTATGCTATCAGTAGAATCTCTTGGGAGCACAATTTTGTAAGGATGAGCCAACATTCCCCCGTGTATACAGCATATAGTTGGTAGTTGTGGGGAAAGAATTTTCAGTAGGGAGCAACCATATTCAATTCATTCCAAGACTGTATGGAAAACAGTCAGTTTAGTGGGTTGAGAATGAGATGAAAGGAGATGAAAGTTGGAATCTTCTGGTGCTGTTTTAAAATATTAGTAGCAAGAGTGATCTGGGATATGAAAATTCAGTATAAAGGGATATCTCTTTGTTCGGAAATGACTTGGGAGATATCCGTTGGAGATGTGATGCTGTAATTAGAGGTTTGGGACTTGAGTATATGGTAGAAGCGGATATTGTGTTGATGGGAGAACAGCTTTGGAGATTCCATTGGAAATGTGGTGGTTTAACAAGAAGTATGGCTACTGCACAGGATTGAGTAGAAGCCTACGGTAGGTGTGTGGATGAGCCAATTTTCCCGGTTTCTTCAGCTTAGTTTTAGTGGGGACCAACCTTGGAATGAAATCAGTCTTTTTGAACATTGTTCCAAAGAGTGAGGTTGGTGGTTTCAAAAAATTATGAGAGGAGATGGAAGTTGAAGTCTTCTGGTGCCTTTTTGGGTAATTCTTCTAAAACATTCCTGAATGATGATGAATCTAATCCAGTTTTGCAAGTTCCATATGGAGACCTAAGGTTCTCCTATGTTCAAGGTGTTAGGCTGGTCGGTGGTGTATGGAAGGGTGAATGCTTCAACCGAGGAAGCCAAGTTGTTACTTCTCTTCTAGTGTGTCATAGAGGGAGAGTCGATCATAATTTTATGCATTCTGAAAGTACTTCTCTTTTCTGTCAAAAGCAATCTGCTTTTGGATGGAAAGAAATAGAAGAATTTGGAAACCACATAAATGCAGGAGTGCAGTAGCTGTCGGAGAAAGAATAAGCTATTGGTCAGCTCTGTTGGGTGGTTGTGTGTTTCCTGCAAATGCTCATCTCTCCAAAGGATCTGCAGGTAGTTAGAATACTGTTAGGCCAGGGATACGAGGTGGCCTACATCAAAAGTCTTCCTTTTTGCATGGTCTTAATGTCTGTCTGATATCATCTAATATCCATGTATACTTGAGTCCTTCCACCAAACACTCCTCCCACCATCTCTGTGATGTGTCTTTTAAAGCCTTCTGAATTCACTACGTATGTTCAAACCTAGATGGATAAATGAAATACGTAAGTGGAGTTGTTCTATGCAGTGCTGACTAGTTATATATAAGAACCTCTTTTTTTTTTTTCATGTTTTAAATAAGAAATCATTGCTTAATATGTAGTAGTTCTTATCTTTCGAACTACTCTAGTTTTTTTTTGATATATCTACATATTTGTTTGAACTATCAGTTCAAAGGGCACTTTTCACACACTAGTGGAAATCATAAGATATACATGAACGCTCCGAAATCATTATCTGCATCTATAATATGAACCACTCACACTTGTTATTAAGCGATTGATGGGTAGCCTTGCATCCTCTGTATCTCTTTATTATTGGCACAAACAATTGAGGACATTGAGCTTTATTTCTACTCACCGCTGGCTAGATAAAATTGACTTTAGAAAAGAATAATCAGCCCACAGATAAAAAATAGTTCAACATAGGATTTAAAGAACACATATAAGGGAGACACATGCCCTCCCTGGTCCCATGTAGTTCTGCCTCTGATCCTCACACATTGAATTCCCATACATGAAGAATTGAATGGATTTGAATGGATGAGATTTGAGTTAAGGTTCTATTGCTATCCTTTCTTTACTTTTGAATGTTTAAAAGAAATTGTGGCCAATTTGAGTCCTCAATTGCTTAAGCCAAGTTATGCTTGAGATGGGTGTATTATCAAGATGAGAGGCCTTGAAGTTTTCAGATCCCTTGAAGTCTTGGTAGCTGTATACCCAGTAAAGGATAAGGGGAATTTCTGTTTACTGTCTTTGAATTTGATGCTACTTTAACCACTCTACTTTTTGTTTCTCTTTTATTATTATTTGTTTGCATTCAAGTAATTAGTGTAGTATTACTTTTGTAGATGGAGCAAAGGAGAGCAATCAACTGCTATTGCAACTGCCACTAGTTCTAGCTTACATGTCAGTATAATCCTAACGCTTTCTTCTTGCTGTTAAAGAACAACAAAAAAGAATATACAGACATATAAAATGTAATAATATTAAAAATGAAAATTACTTTAATGTTTCCCGTTATTTATTTGACTGACGGTTTTTGATTTGCTATAATTTACCTGGCTTTCACAGGAACTCTCTCAATGGAATGCTAGATACAGGGAAAAGTTTGGGTTTGTATTTCTAATATGTGCATCTGGGAAGAGCACTGATGGGATACTTGCTGAATTGAAGGTAGTTTTCTATTAAAGTTGATCTCCATTTCAAGGTAAACTCAGGATTGTAGGGAATGGTTAATTGAAAACAACTTTATTAATAAGTGAATAAATTATTGCAGTATCAATTGGCATGTAGTAGAGACTTTTGGTTTCCATGTTTTGGCTGATTTAAAGTCAGAGAGATTTGCTATAGTTTTTGTCTCTCAGTTCACAGCTTCACATGTTGTTTGTTGCCAATGGACTGTGTATACACTTAAGTACAGTGATGTAGGACAGAGCAAGGGTAGGTGTTATTATGAATATGGTGTGCTAGGAAAGTTAAAAGCATAAGAATTAGAGAATGTTTAGAAGGCAGAAGCTGTTTAAAGTACGGTTATGGTGGTGCAGTAGGAAAGTTAGAAAGCTTAAGAGAGTATGATTAGAAGATAGAAATGGTTTGAAGCCGTCTGTAGTCCTTTTTGGGTATAGAGAGCAAAGGGACAAGAAACCGCTTTGGTTGTAGTTAATTGGTACAACGCAGCATTTACAGTATCATGTCTTCCTAAGTTTTATTGAATGTAAAGTGAGTTTGATGTTATTTTTTCCACCAAACCTAGTTGTCCACTTCAGTTTAGCTTCCTGCAAAAGCCTTTTCAGCTTTTCGCTCCGCTGCCATGTGATGCCACATAAAGAAACTCACCCAGCCATGTAGCCAATCCAGGAACACTTTGGCATTTCTGTCCTCGTTGAAATCAGCAACTTCCTGTGTAACAATCCTCTGGACCTGGCTGTCTTGGTTGTTTTTCTTGTCTAATAGCTGAAGATGATGAATTGATACGTGTATATTTCATTGTCTTTCTTCTTCTCGTAAACCACTGACGATACAGATAACTTTGGTTGAAAGCGTATTGGTAACCATTGTAATAGAAAGGGGAAGAGTTACTCAGAGCTGGTAGGATGTTTTGCTGCGATACGAATATTATGATGGATAGAGCAGGGGTGGGTGTGAGTATGGTTATGGTCTAGAGCTTAAGAAATACAGTATAAATGTTTAAAAATACAGTATATTTAGAAGACAAAGATGGTCTAAAGCTGCTGTAGATTACTTCAGAAGTTAGGGAATAGTGAATAAAGGTGGAGCAAAGAGACAACAATGTAGGAGAGGAGATATCATAGGCACCAAGCATTAATAATTTCATACTTCCAATATGATCAGGCTTACAAGAGATAGCCTAATGTGGGCCTTATACTCATAGAATACCAAAGACTCCTTTAATAACGTCTCTCTTGGACTAACCTAAGACCTGAATTGACTCTTAAATACTCTTACAAATTACTACTATTCATCATCTGTCACTGATTTGGACTCTTTGCCTACCAAGGAGACTTACATTGCTTTGGACCAAAAATAGTCTTGGACTTGCAAGGGTATTTCTTTTCTAACAAAGTGGTGGCTACTGCATCATTCTTAGAATCTTGCCTGTTTTCATTCTCTATCAGAACAGTGACGAACATAATAGAGAGTGTATTACCAAAAGTTTAAATAGTTAAAGATAATCAATAATTGAATTGTACATGTTATTTTCGATAGTTTTGTGTTCAATAGATATTATGCCTGGAAACTGACAAATGAAGTTGAAAGCCCTGTGATATTTATGCTGATGTTTATTTTTCAGTTCCCTTGGAATTACTAGGTCCCATAAATTGTTGCTCAAATCACTAAGTTTACTTTTCCTCTTTGCAGAAACGATATCCAAATAGGCCTATTGTTGAGTTTGAAATTGCAGCGAAGGAGCAGATGAAAATAACAGAACTACGTCTTGCGAAACTTTTCTCAACTAAAGAAAAGGTTCCTTCCACGGGCAACGTGAATCCCTCAGTTGCTGCAAAGAAAGTGGAAGGTAATTTCATTTCCAGTTGCTCTATTTTATAATTGTTTATAATCAGGATGATGCTAATGCAGTCCTGCATATTGTATCTTTTTAAGAGAGGAACATTCACTTTCTTTCCTTTCATTTTGTTTCTATATAAATTAATGCATTTGTTGTTTTCTGAACCCTAGAAGATCGTGTAAGCATTATTGGAGGTCATCTAAGTGCTTCTTCTGACATTTCAGCTGTTAAAACTGAGACTCCAACTCGAACCCGTCCACCCATCACAACTCATGTCTTGGATATTTCTCGAGGATCTCCGGGTGCAGGGATTGAGGTATGTTTAGAAATGTGGAAGGGTCATCAACCTCGTCCTGTATTTGGCGAGTCAACTACAGGCGGTTGGGTATTTCAAGGGTCTTCAACTACGAATAGTGATGGGCGAAGTGGTCAGTTGTTGAGCATAGTTGATGCGGTGAACCCAGGGATATACAGGATAAGTTTTGACACTGGCAAGTACTGCCCAGGTGGGTTCTTTCCTTATGTATCCATAGTGTTTGAAATCAGGGAGTCACAGAAGTTGGAACATTTTCATGTTCCTTTACTGCTGTCACCATTCTCATTCTCAACTTACCGTGGAAGCTAGACTATGTTTTAGGTCAGTTGACAGATATGTACTTCCAATCTTACTTTTGAATATGTATCATGTATGTAGCCAAAGAACTGGTTTGTTGTTATGAAACTAAAACTTTGGGAAGCTCAAAATTCTATTGGAAACCGAAAAAATTGGTTCGACGTGTTGTAGACTTGTAGTGCTAAACTAGAATCTGCATTGCTGACAATTTCCTTCATAGTAACTTTATTGAATTAGTTTCAGATTGTTGTGGCCAACGTTGACAATGATTCCCATATCCGGTTCATTTTTCACTTAAACAGAGATAATATTTCCCTCTGTTAGGATCCGTGAGGGGCATGGTGATCCATTTTGACCTGTTTGAATTGCATTGTTGGCAGGAGGAGCAAAGAATTTGATTAGTGATGGATACAAGAAACCAGATTAGGATTTTAGGCAGTTGAACTGTTTCTACCTCTCCTAAGATCACGGGACAGAAGGTCGAATTCTTGGCTCCGGGTCTTGTGACTGCACAAGTAACAATACGTCAGGAGTCGGGACTGGGGTGGCCCAGTCTTCGACTCTCCGATGCTTACGTTAGCGTTGAGTTGCTACTTGTATGGTACGGGAGTATGGAAGGAGTAATTAACTTACCTCTTTTGGGAATTCGTGTCTGTTTTATAGGCTAGTATCAGAGGTTTTGTCGTTGGTTTTCGATGTGGGACTGCACTCATGGTGTTGCTCAGTCCTCCCCCTTTCGGGGGTGTTCAGTAGTTGTTAGGTGAGTCTAGCGTGTGCATTGTTGTTGTGCCTTTACTCTGTGGGTGCCTGCGGCGGTTCTGCCGGTGGTGTTTCGGCCGGAATGATCTCTGGCGACCGGGTAATGACGCTACATTTTCGGCATGACAAAGTGTTTTGGCTATGTATTAACATGAACCTTATTTGACTCTCAGTTTGAGAGGATTAAGGGTGCCTTCAGGGATTGTGGGTTATTTGAGCATTTAGATGAGCTCCTAGTGAACGAGATGAAAGAGGTGAAGGCGAGGGCAGAGCTTTGCACAAGAAGCTGCCGGCGTTGTCTATACTGCCACTTGCCTATGATTGAGGAATCAGCTTTGGTCACTAACAATTCTCAAACGAAAAACGTAGGTGTAGTTGAAGTATATTCAATTCAGAGTGAAAGAGTAGTCGAGCAATCAACCCCTGTCGACAAATTGCCATTCAATGACCTTATTTAGGTACTTAGGCCTTCTCCAATCGAAGGTTCAAAGTCTATAATACAGACCATGGTTGTACTAAAGCCATCTCCAATCTCGGTAAAGTCTATCTCTGCCCTCTGGGTCTAAATTTAGACCATCATTTAGACCACCAAAAACTGACCCACTTTAACTCAATCAACACATGTTTTTCAATTTCCACTTCAACTCAATCATTTAGACCTTGAACGATCGGAGTTAGAAAAATTATAGACCAGACTATTTGGTTGAATAGTGCTTTTCAAAGGTCTAAAATTTCAGGGCATGGTCTAAGATATACTAAAATAGGCCATGACGATTGGAGATTTGCCTCAGTATTGCATGGCGTTCCCTAGCCTATTCGGCTATTCCCCTTCTTGAATAATGAAACTTGCATCACACACCATACATAAGAATTCAGCTTAAAAACCGGACCTTGAATTGGCATTGGGGGGTTTAGATTAATTTTAGAGTGCTTAATGATAGTCCCTTCAAACATCATCCACAAATTTGTACTCAACATCTGCACCATGTCGATCCTATTACATCTATATATATGCACAATTGAGAATGCCCCATTTGGAGCTTTATACTGTACAACTCCTTTGATTTAGGTTGTTGAAAAGAAAAAAAGGCAAAAATGCAGGCTATTAAGGACAAGATCAGTGAAATGGGAGCCATGAAGCAGGTCAAGGAAGAGGCTAGGGCTGAAGAGAAGGTACAAGACCATATATACTTTTTACATAGATCATTATACTTTAGCCTTTGACAAAAAATAATAATAATAATATAGGATTTCGTATATGGATCATTTGATGTTGATGATATAATGCTGATCGATGTCCTTGCTTGTTACGGGGAAATTGGGTTTCAAGTATATGGGACTTATGTTGGAAACATGATTGATAAAAAAATCAAATTATATAACCATGTAGTTTTAGATCCCGTCGAAGAAAAACAAAAGGGGCAAACATCATTTGAATAGTCCCCTTCTGTCCCATGACAAGTCTCCATTGATGTCGATCAGATGTGCATATATAGATCATACATGACTGATCGCCTTCTCTCTTCTTATGTTTTCCCGCTCTCTTCTTATGTTTTGGTATAATATATAACAGTCTAACGCTGTCATTCCAATAATCTATAGGCCGAGAAAGAAATAGCGAAAGCCCGAGCAGACATCGCTCATGAGGTGAGATTGGCAAAAGAGGCGGAAGCAGCAATGTCGCATCATGTCGCCAAGGCTGGAGAAATTGCTAGAGCCGGAGAACACATGGCGAATGAGCAGTTGGCGAAAATCGGGGGATCTGATGCAGCGGCCAGGGCAGGAGGAGGGGGTGTTCCTAATAACGCCGCTTCTAACCCTCTTCCTACTTCCAACATGTCTCCCCCAACTTATAACAAAATGTCTTAGTTCTTGCATATAGTACTCTTTACCTATATACTATGCATGTACTCTGATTCTTTGCATGCATATAGCTTTTATGCATGAGTGTCCATGTCTATGTCAATGTTCGTGATAGGCTACCTAATACAATTTCGCACCCCATATGCGAGGTGTGTATACGTATAATGTAATTGTTATAAGTTGTACTGGAAAGGTATTATAATACAAATGTAGATGTATAAGATGAATGATGAGCAAGTCGATAAACAACATGAATCTTCTGAAACATGCTTTTCCAAAATCATACTGACTACCTTTCCTGCATCTATTACGCCAAACACTATTCATTTGAGCAGGTACAAAACTTTCTCAAACGTCACATATACGTACACATACCATTTCGAATTGTTAATAAAGTCGCAATTGAGGAGCTAACTAGAAATGCATGAAGTTTTGAGAAAGAGAACCCTAGGCCGCCGCCTTGGTTTTTTGTCAAGATTGCTAGGCCTGTCCGGCGGCACGCCTTGAGGCGGCGTCGTCGGACGAGACGAATGGGGCTTGTCTTCGTAGTAGGCTGGTCCGACCGGAGCATGGATGGGGAGCCGTGGACGTCTCCGTTGCGTATGCGTGGAGGTGTCGAGGAGGGAGAGTGGCAATGGCTTGGCAAGATGGTGGCGCCCAGCCTTGAAGAGAAACGCAGATGGCCAAGATGTTGGCTCACGGTGGTGGCAAGGAAGCGGTGGTTGCCTAGTGGTGATTATCGTGGAGTGTCTTTGGTGAGTTCTAATGTGCCCGATTTGGATCAGTTTGATCCAATAGGGTTGTGGCTATTTCGTTTTGATCCGGGGAGGGGAGCGCGCTTTGTTGTTGACATGGGGGAGCTAATGCCGGTGGTGGCGCTGGCGTTTATGCCGGTGATGGCGCTGGCGTTTATGCCATGACTTTGGCTTGGGCTGAAGCGATGGAGAAGCGATGGAGGCGGTATGGTTGGTATCCATGACTTTGGCTTGGGCTGGTTGCTTAGGGTTGGTCTGCTATGGTGGGCTAGGGTTTACTTTGGCCCACTTCTAAGTTTGTAGCTAGTCTATTTACAGTAATTCCTTTTGTTAGGAACCTAAGCATTTGTGTGTCTAGTATTTCTTGCTTTTCTGCTAGAAATAAGTGAACGGAATCTATGTAATGAATGGTGCTAGCATGTCACGTCCTTAACTTGCCCGATTGTTTGGCAAGGGAAAACATGTATCCGTGTTATTCTAGCTTGAGTATTAATGAAATTGCCGTATGGCTTTACTTGTCAAAAAAAAAAAAAAAACTAGAAATGCATGTAACCCGTGCTTTGTCACGGGTTTTGTTCTTGTAAAGAAATAAATTAAATAATTAACAGAATTTGTCATACAACTTTTAAAAAATATCTATGATATATTAATACTGAAGTCAAAAGTGATCATCATACCCTCCCTCTACCGACTAAAAGGTAAATAAAAAGTTTGTGATACAAGATCACAGTGATGCATAGAATAAACCTAATTACTTAACGTTAAAGTACTCCCTTATTTGAGAGCCTAATATCAATGAATGACAAACACTGAAATAGGCAATTTTAAATAAAACTAAATTTTAACTTTTGGGTAAGGAAGCCCAAAAGTTTCAGTAACCTAAAGACGACAGGCCCATGATCATTCTTCAGAGATCCATGTCCAAACATCAGCCTAAGAAGGAAAAACCCTAGCCGCCACCAAGATGGGTTCGTCACCGTCAAGAAGACAGGATCCGGCAGTCGACGTCCCAACAGCTCTCATTGCAGTCTTACGGCCTTCTGCTTTGTCATAGCCTACGATATACATACTGACACAAATACAAGATACATGTACGGGTACGATGCGATACGAGGATATGTTTTTTTTTAAAAAAAATTTGGATACGGGTACGTTTCGAGAAATAATAATATATATATATATATATTTATTATTTTAATAAATCTATTTGGTAAAAAATTGCGAAAATAATTATGGAATAATTAACAACAACAAGCAATTTAAAGACATTTTTGTTTTTTGATGTAAAAGTCATACGGCAAATTCATTGATACTCAAGCTAGAATGACATAGATATATGTCTTCCCTTACCAAACGTTTGGGCAAGTTAAAGACATGGCATGTTAGCACCATTCATTACAAAAATTCTGTTCACTTATTTCTAAACAAAGAAATATTGAAGTACTAATACGTACTTAGGAAAATCACACATCTTAAACAAGGATTTACTGTAAATAGACTAGTTAAGTACTTTGAATTGGGCTAAAGCAAAACCCTAGCCCAACTTAGAAACCAAAACAGCCACCAGACAAGAGTCCAGCTTAGGCCCATTCGAAAAAGGCCCACTTGCTGATCCAACGCTATTGCACCATACAATATCGCTAAAGCTCCCGTCCTAACTTCAATCGTTGCCGATCCACACCCCTAGTCCACCACCGATCACTAAACTCGCCTGACGTCGCCGCGTAGCTTCTCCTGTCTGACCCAACAAAACATAAAACCCAGCCGCCCCGAAGCAACCACCCAGTTTTGCCCTAACTCCGTGCAATCGGTCTAGCATCAACCGTCGTCTCCACCGGATATGTGCAACACGACCTATTCGTTGCAAGACGTCCACCAATCATGGTCACCATCACCTGCAGAACCTTAAGCAAAAACATACCCGTCCAAGGAGCCTCGGGCAAAATAGCAATCCCGTCCAGCTACAAGCCAAGGGCGTCGGCATGGTCAAGAGTCAGTTTATGTTTTGTTGGGAGGCCGCTGCTGCTCTGTTTAGGGTTTCTCTTATCGTGAAATACTTATCATTGAAGACATATTGTTTAACAAGAAGTTCAAGCAAAATAAATAACAAGTTCAACCAAAATAAATAACAAGTTCAAGCAAAAGAAGCAACAATAAGTCCAAGTTCCACTACTTCAATCTTCATTTGCATCATCAAAGATCACACCCTCGAAATCTGGTTCATCGAGAGAGAGGTTGGCCACCTCAAGCATGTCACCATTAACCAAATCCATCGAATCAAAGTTATCCCCTCCGATATCCCACATGTTTCCACCCTTATATTATGGAGTTTTTCTAAAAAAAGGACGAAGATTATTATGCACAAACACTAAATCTTTGGCTCTTTGTGGAGTGATTATATTCCTTCTGAAAGAGTGTATGAAGTTGTAGGTGCTCCAATTTCTTTCACAACAAGAGGATGGACAAGGTTGTCCTAGTAGCTTTAAAGCTAACCTTTAGAGATTTGGTGTGCTAGACCCATGGACAACCCACCATTTCACCGGTGCAATCTTACCTCTATCATTGATAGAATTAGGACTTGAAAAATCATCCAAGCATGCTAAAAAAGAGGTAAACTCCTCATTCACACTTCGTCTTTGCTCTCCATCAACATAGTATAGACATTATTTTCTTTCTTTTGAAATCTCACTATTTTGATGTCGAGGGACACGATTAGGAACTCCATTTAGATATTCTGCGCTATAATATCTACAATTTCAATATGAATAATAACAAAAAAAATTATTGATTTATAGTTACATGTAAAATAGTAAAACTAAATCTCAAATAAATATATTAAATTTACCTCGGGTTCAATGAATGTGACATACAATGAAGAGGTGTGGAACTCTTTGTCCATCTTGATATTAAAATGTTGTACACCACACCATACAGTTCCAAAGGCTTTTCAAGTTCTTTGCCTTCTTCTTTATAGATAGCGTGGTCTTTACTTTCTTAATCATAATGTCCCACCACTCATAAACCTTGTGAAGACATGGTTCATCCGTGTTATTCCACTTAAACATCTCATATATGGGCAATGCAAACTATACCGTCACTCAAATAATAATAATAAAAAAAAAACAAGTATGTGACCAATCTTAATTTCCCCAAGTATCATTCAATATCATGTCTTTCACAGCTCTTTCTTTAGCCACATCATCATCTCTATAAGCTTCTCATTGATCACTTATCACCATCCTTTCTAACCCTTGTTTTATCTTAAATCTCTTAAGCATCACCACAATGGAAGCAAAACGAGTAGCGGCAATAGACAACATCTTCAAGGTTGAATGCTCATTAAACATAGCTAACCTCATATCATGGTTCATAATAAAATTCTTTATAAACCACATATCATCTGCAACATTAGTAATCCAATCGCATGCATCAAAAACATCCTTATTAGCAATAGTTGAAGCAGGTGTGCATATGTACTTCAAGGCAAGATTAAGTGTGTGCACAACACATGGAGTCCAAAATATATGGAAATCTAGCATTAACTATGGCTCCAACAGCTTTACAATTACGAGCATTATCAGATTACCTGGACAACATTTTGTGGACCAATCTCCAAAATACTCTCAATGAGCAAGTCAGCAATGAAGTGTTTGTCTTTGGATTCTCCTTCACAATTCACTGCATTCAAAAACATTGCTCTGGATTCACAAGCTGCCATAATATTGATCATTACAAAAAATAATTGTTTTGGCTACCACGGATTGCGACGGCACGCAATAGTTCTTGTTTTGCGACGGCAAACATGGGGTAGCAGAAAAGAAATTTATTTTATGATGGCAATAACACGCTGTAGCAAATAATTCCATGGCAAATGATGGAATTATTTGCTACGGCTATATCATGTCATGGCATGGAAACAAAGAATTTACGACGGTATTTAATGCAGTCGTACAAATTTGCTGCTACTTTTTAATTACCGTAGCAAACCCTCCAAATCAAAATGCTAAGTCCAAAAACAGGCATCATTTTAATCCAGCCATATTAAAAATTTTCTAAATCCAAATTTTTTTTCTAATCGCAAAAAAAAAAGCCCTATCTCATTTAATCTTGTCTGAACCCGTACAACTCTATTACAACCTATCCCTTTCCTATTACAACTCCATCTTCAAAACTCTTGTCTGAGCCAAACTCCATCTTCAACCTGTTCTTTACTCTTGAATTATTTGTTCTTCGATACCTGAGCCAAATTGTTGAACTCGATCTTTTGTACTCTCTCTCTCTCTCTCTCTCTCTCTCTCTCTCTCTCTCTCTCTCTCTCTCTCCTTGTCTTTCTTTTTCTGAAGGAAAACCTATTTCGATTTTGCAATTTATGGTTGGGTATTTCAATTTGGTGCTTGTTAAGGTTCTATTGTTTATGAATTTAGTGTTTGGGTATGTCGAATTGTGAGATTCGTTTTACTATTTGGGTATTTCAATTTAGTGTTCAATTTGTTGTGTGCAGATTTCTTTATGAATTTTGTTTTACTGTTTGGGTATTTCAATTTAGTGTTCAGTTTGTCGTGTGTAGATTTGTTTATGAATTTCGTTTTAATGTTTGGGTATTTCAATTAGTGTTCAATTTGTTGTGTGTAGATTTGTTCTTGTGTGTAAATCAATCTACTGAGTAAGGATACACATGTTCTCTTATAATATATTGCTCAATTCTTGTTCAGTTTAGGGTTTAGCTGTCAAGGTATATGATCGATTATGGGGTTTTCATTTCGTATGCTTTGTAATGTTATGAGCAAAGAAAAGTTACTAGTAAGATTATATGGATGTAGGATGATCTGTTTTAAGCTGTACAAAACAAAGTGTTTTGAATTTTAGATGGATTTTGGATTGTGTTTCATTATCTAGTTTGTGAATTTGATTAGTTCTATGTGACTCGTTCCATTACATAAGGACAAGTTGTAGCTATTGCGGTAGCTGTAACCTTGCTTCAAATTTGGAGAATTTCATTGATAAAAAGAGGAACATAACAAGTTCCAAAAATAAGGCCCTATTACAAAGAGACTATCTCCAGACACATGCGCCTGAAGAGAACAAAAAAACTCTAACTATAGAAATAGCCAGCTGAGCGACACTTCACCAAGAAGGTCAGCTACTGAATCCAATGGGAGCAGTATGAACAAAGAGTCTACATCAGAGGGCATGGCAGACCATCCCGAGACAAGACATGAACTAGCAAGGATGGGGGTCTGGAAATCCAAGACTTCGGGCACATCTGCCGGCGAGCTAGCATAGCGACGCAGTTTGCTGCTTCATTTGCTTTTCGGGGAATCCAATTCTAGCAAGAGAAGGAGAAGAAATTTGATGCCCGTCTGATTCGTGTACCGACTGGCTGAAGTAACCAATGTGAGGCTTTCGATGGGTTATTGATGGTGTTGACTAGAACTTGGGAATCAAACTCAAAGATAACTCCACTGAAATTGTCAGTCTGTGCTAGAGAGAGCTTTAAGGGCCGCTTTAGCTTTAGCCTCAATGGAAGATTGAGCTGAAATGGAGGAGGCTGCACCCAAAACCAGTTTTTCTTTTCAATCTCTTGCAATAACTCCAATTTCTGCACTATTGTCTTCCGAATTCCAAGCACCATCCAGGTTTACCTTGATTATTCCTTGAGGCAGGGCCAGCCAAGTGTGTGGTAGAGTAGAGCTAGGGGAATGAGATTGAGTTTGAGCGGAGGTAATTTGATGGGAGGGAAAATTGCTTGGCTAATGATCATGGTTAGCATTAGTGTCACATCCCAACCCGTAAATTTTTACTTTATTTACTAGCTTGGTTTTAATAAGAATTTTACCGTCTCCGTCAATGAATTTATAGTTTATTTGGTCCCTAAGGGGGTTTGGAGGGACGATTATTTCGGATGAATTATTCGTAGGAAAAAGATGTGACGACAGTACAAAATGGTAAATTTTAGCTAGTAAAAGGTAATTTTTTTTATTACAGTATTTTTATTGTGGGTATTAAGTTTGGACCAGGTTAGTGGAAAAGCCCACTCTCTCCTTCTCTTCTCTCCCTCTTCCCCGAGCCCTTTCCCGAGCTCTCTCTCCGCTAGACTTCTAGAAGCCCGTCCGCCACCGTCCGGCCACCTGAGACCGCCGCTCCGGTCCCGATCGGTCGGTCTCTGACCCAGCTCCCATCCTAGACCAGTGAGAGGCTCCCTAGCGCCTCCGTGAGAGAGGTATAGAGCCCGGAAGGTCCGACTGCCCAAAACTCTTTGTTGCCGGAACTTCCTCCTCCGGCCATCAATCCGGGCAAGCCTTATATGGTATTGAAGGCCTTCAACCCAGTTGCCTTGCCCTAGGAGGACTCGGTCCAGTTTGCTTCAGGTGAGGAGAACCGGTGAGTGGAAGTTCTAGGGTTTTTTGTGATGTTTTCGTTCGATTGGCATAGTTAGACTTGGAATTGGTGTTTGTGCTAGTTAGGAAAGTTGTAGAGGGAGTTAAGAGGAAGTTGCTGTCAAAATTTGGTAGGCATTGGAGGTCGTCGGAGTTGGCCTCCGGCCGCCGCTGTTTAGAAGATTTTCATGGTTTTGGATTGGTTATTTTAAGGGGAGTTAGTGTTGTGAATTTTAGAATTTTTGGAGGAGTTTTGGATAGGTTTGGGAATTTTTAAAGTTTGGTAATTTTGGCGGATTAATAAGGTAGAATCCGGCCATTGGATTAAAGTCGTATAATATGTGGAAATGTGTAGTTAAGGCTGCTGGTTTAGTGTTGAGGTGTGGACCGTATCGAAGTTAGGCAATGATGAGCGTGATTATGGCTCTCGGTTAATTTTTGCCTATTTTGTATAAATATTGGATTGTTAGTTGGGAAATTAATTATAGATTTGGAACAGGACGAGAGGAGGCCCGAGCAGAAGAAGCCTCGGAGCGTCATCAGGCTTAGGCCTAATTTGTGAGTGGACTTTGTTTTTAATATAAGAGCATGTGATGCATTATGTTGTTGATCAATTATTTTTCTGCTGAGATTCTTTATTTTTCTGATATTTGGCAATTTGCATCATTTATGAGAATTATAGAAAATAAGATTTTTGGTGAATAAGTATGTGGATATTGTGAGTATAGTATGTATATAAATGCTAGCTAGCCATACGTGCTTGGTCCGTCATAATGAGGTAAAATTCTATTATGGCGCGACGTGAGTGTTAGACACAACCATCGTAGCCCTATATGAAAACTATTTTCTTATTTTATTCATATAGGGAGTCCACACGTACATATACACCCGTCCTCTTCAGTCATAATGAGGAAAAATTACATTATGGCGCGACGTGAGCGTTAAACGCAAGCGTCGTAACCTTGTATGAATTTCTATTTTTCTAATTTGTTCATAGGATTCATATAAGGAGTTTGACAAGTGTAAATACATACGCGTATATGTTTATATATCTATAGTTAAGCCCGAGAGGCTCCATTTATTTAAGTTTTGGAGACTAGCAAGGCTAGTCATGAAATTGCCAGTTTGTGATTTGAGCGCTTTTGGAATTGTCGCATGCAGCATTTTTCTATGATTAAAAAAAATGGGGAATGCATAAATAATTTATTTTATTAATTATTTTTGTTCACTCACTCTAACGGTTTCAAATGTTTTCCCCTGGGCCCTTCGTTTTAAAATGCCTAGTCTGCAGAGTTCAGGTTGGCACTAGTCAGAGACGAGGTATAACTACCCACATCTCTTCCACCTTTCATCAGTAGGTTACCTATTAACCTACTGTCATATTTTCTTGCTTCCGCTAGTGTTTAGTAACTCTGATTAACTCGAGATTATTGTTTAATATTTCGGTTGTGTGCGAAGGCTTGTTTACATTTTAGAATATTAAAATGATGATGTATGTTATCTCAGTTGGATATAAATGTGTTGGTTTGGAAGTTGATGTTATTAACTTGTTGGTGGTGATTGTAATTGGGGAGCACGAAGGCTCCAGGAGTTTAAGGTTGGATTTGAGAATTTAGAAGTGTTTGCATGTTTTATTTAGGAAGGGTTGTCCATTTTTAAGGGAGGTTATGCCGAATTTTTCGGTAATATCTTCTTTAGAGGTGATCCCCGTAGAACTTACTCCAGGTTTTAGGGTAAAATTTGAGGTGGGTCTTGACAATTAGGAAGAAAGGGTTGATGGGAAGTGGTGTGGTCACTATGGTTTGAGGAGGAAGTTAGGTTTTGATAATGGAGACGGTAGAGTTGGTTTGAGCTAGAGATTATGGGGCTGCTGGGATTGAGAGAATGAAGGGTTGTTACCTGGGCTTTTGCATGCAGGTATTCAACACTAGACTGAGAAGCTCTTTGTGAAGTTCCAATCGGATCAAGCTTTTTGTGTTGGTATATGAAGCTGCACCTACTCTTCCAAATTTCCCCACTGATGAAGGATATCATGGTGAGCAGGTAGTTCCTATCCTCTTTTGACTGGTTTGACATTTTAGAAATAGCATCCAACCACTGATCAAACGTGGTTATATTATTGACATCAATTCTATAGTTTAGAGAGGAAGAAAACCAGGTTTGGACATAAAAGAAGGTAGTGTTCTACAGTTTCCTCATGAAGGTTGCAGATAGGACAAGTTGGTGCATACGGAATCTTTCTAGAAAACAAACCTGGCATAGTTGGAAAGGCATTTGAAACAGCTATCCAGAAGAAAATCTTTATCTTAGGGAGGACATTTAGCGACCAGATGCACTTCTAGACTGAAGGGGTTACTATGTGTGATGAAGAGGCTGTATCCACAGGTTTTTTTAATCTATTGGGAGTGGAGAAAATGGTACCCTGACCTTACAGTATATTGCCCTGATTTTTCCAATGGCCAAATTAATCTATCTGTCTTTATCTGGGGACCCAAGCACAATACTATTGATTGCTTCTGCTTCTTGTCTAGACAACAATTGGTGGATTGGGGAAAGATTCCAAGAATAGTTGTTCCAGTCAATGAGGTCTGAAACAAAATTTGGACATTGAAGGGATTGGAATGTTTGGTCTTGGGTAATTATCTTTCAAACTAAGGATCCATTTATCACTCCAGATCTGCACAATTGATCAATTTTCCACTTGCCAATAGGATCGTTCAAGGATAATGTTTCTGCCCTCCAAGAGACTACTCCAAGCCCATGATGCCCTAGAGCCTTTCCAAGCATTGAGGCCATCACAATTAGGGAAATACCGCTCTTTCATCACTCTAGCTAAAAAGGATGTGGGATTGGTAATAATCCTCCAAAACTGCTTTGCTAGCAAAGCGACATTGAGGTCGACAAGGCTGCGAAATCCCATCCCACCCTCATCCTTGGCCATACTCAGCATTCCCCAACTCTTCCAATGAACTCTCTTTTCTGAATTCTTCTGTCCCCACCAGAAGTTTGCTACTAGAGAATCAAACTCTCAACATAGAGTAACAAGTAGTTTAAAACAATTTATGGGGTAGGTGGGAATGGCAAAAGCCACAAACTTGATCAGAACCATCTTACCAGCTAGAGAAAGCTGATTCTGCTTCCACCCCTGCAACTTACTGTCACATCCCGACCCTTAAATTTTTTACCTTATTTACTAGCTTGGTTATAATAAGAATTTTTATCGTCTCCGGCTTTGAGATATAGTTTAATTGGTCCCTAGAGGGGTTTTCGGGGACGGTTATGCTCGGAGGATTATTCGTAGGAAAAAAATGTGACGACGGTAAAAATGGTAAATTTTAGCTAGTAAAAGGTAATTTTTTATTAGGGTATTATTTTTTCGGGGTGTTTTATTTTTTGGAGTTGGGTTTGTTTTAAGTGGGTTTTAAGTTGGTCTAGTTTGGGGGTGTGGAGGCCCAAAATCATTTTTTTCTCTTCTCTCTTTTCTTCCCGGTTCTCTCTCTCCCCGAGTCTCTTCCGCTGCTAGACCTCCCGGCCGCTCGTCCGCCGCCGTCCGGCCGCCTGAGACTGCCACACCGGCCCCGTTTGGACCCCCACTACCTCCTCTCCCTCCCCGGCCTAGCACCCGAGCCATTAACCCATCGGAAGAGGAGAAACTCGCCGGAGACGCCGGAAAGTATTTTTCGCCGGAACTCCCTCCTCCGGCCACCAATCCGGACAAGCCATATATGGTTTTGAAGGTTTCCAACCCATCTGTCTTGCCCTAAAAGGACTCACTCCGGTTCGCATTAGGTGAGGAGAAATGTGGAGTTGAAATTTTTAGGGTTTTTTGCTGTTTTTTAGTCGATTACACTAGTTAGGCTTAGAATTGATGTTTGTGGTAGTTAAAGAAGTTGTAGAGGGGGTTGAGAGGAAGATTCTGTCAAAATTTCATAGGATTTGGAGGTCGCCGGAATCGGCCTCCGGCCGTCGCCGCTGTTTGGGAGTTTTGTATGGTTTTAAATGTGTAATAATTAGAGGAGTATATTGATATGAAATATGGAATTTTTGGATGAGATTTGGATAGGTTTGTGAATTTCTGAAGTTTGGTATTTTTGGCGGTTGAATAATGTAGAATCCGGCCGTAGGATTTAAGTCAATTTCTAGGGAAGGTTGTATTTATGGCTGCCGAGTATAGTGTTAAAGTTTGGGTCGTTTCGATTTAAGAATATCGAAGTTAGGCAATGATGAGCATGTTTATGGCTCTCGGTTAATTTTGCCTATTTTGAATAAATATTGGATTTTTAGTTGGGAATTAATTATATATTTGGAACAAGGCGTGAGGAGACTCAAATTGGAGAGACCTCGGATCGACGTCAGGCTTAGGCCTAAAGTTGTGAGTGGACCTTTTTTTTTAATTGAAAAGCATGCGATGAATGATTTTGTTGATCATTTATTTCTTCTTATGAGACTTATTGAGTTATCGGCTATTTGACAATTTTTCCTCCTTTGGAGAGATCCTGAAAATCAGATTTTCGGTGGATATGTATTTTGGATGTTTATGAGGATAGTATGTATATAAATAAATGCTAGCTAGCTATACGTGCTTTTCCCCCATACTGAAGTAAAATTCCATTATGGTGCGACGTGAGTATTAGACGCAATCGTCGTAGCCCTATATAAATATAATAATTTATATAGGAGATATGCGTGTGTATATATATATATACACAGTCTTTTCGGTCATAATGAGGAAAAATACCATTATGGCGCAACGTGAGCGTTAGACGCCAGCGTTGTAGCCTTGTATGAATTTCTATTTTTCTAAATTATTCTTAGGATTCATACAAAGAGTCTGACGAGTGTAAATACATACGAATATATGTTTATATATAGTTTAGCCTGAGAGGCTTCATTTTATTTGAGTTGGTGACTAGCCGGTGCTAGTCGTAAAATTGTCAGTTTATGAGTTGAGCACTTTTGAGCTGCTGCATGCAGTATATTTTTCTATGAAATTAAAATGGAATGCAAAAATATTTTGTTATTAAATTATTTTTGTCCACTCACTCTAACGTTATTAAATGTCTTCCCCTGGGCCCTTCATTTTAAAATGCCCAGTCTGCAGGATTGCATAATTGAGGTCGGGCGTACATGGAGAAGAGGCATAGTCAATAGTATAGCTTCCGCTCTTTTCTATTTATTTCTAGTTCATTTTCTCTCAAATATAGTTGCTCTGAATATGTGATTGTTTGTTATAGGATCTTTGTTAGATTAATAAATCTATATTGGGAGATGTTGTGATTTGTGAGGAGCACGAAGGCTCCAGGAGTCTATAAGGTTGGAGTTGGAACCTTTAGGAGTGTTTGCAGGTTTTCGTTAGGAAGGGTTGTCTATTTCCAGGAGAGGTTATACCGAATTTTGCGATAAATCTTTCCTTGGAGGTGGTCCCCGCACGATTTACTCCAGGTTCAGGGTGAAATTCGGGGTGGGTCGTGTCACTTACTCTGCAGCCGACTTCTTATAAACCCGAAAGCCTCTTTTTTGGACCTTCCCTAAATCGTTGGTAACCCAAGGTATTTACCAGGGTTAGGGGTATCATTAATCTGGAGAATCATATTGATATTTTCTCTCAAGGCAGGAGGAGTGTTGGGGGAAAAGAAGAGGCTAGATTTGTCATAATTGATTGACTGTCCAGTGGCTAAGCAGTACTCATCTAAAATGCTTTTTAGACGTAGGCAATTGACCTCATCAGCTTTTAGGAAAAAGAGGGAATCGTCGGCAAAAAAGAGATGGGTAATACCTGGACCATTGGGGTTGATTTGTATACCATGTAACTCTCCCTGCTCACATCTTCTCACCAACAAGTATGAAAGAACCTCTGTGACAAAGAGGAAATGATGAGGTGAGAGGGGGTCTCCTTGCCTTAGACCTCTTGATGGTCGAAATGGGGAGCCAACTTTTCCATTCATCGACACTGAGAATGACATAGTCCTTACACATCTCATGATCAAATCCACCCAACGGGTGCAAAAACCTATTTTAAGCATGACCTTCTCCAAAAAATCCCACTCCACCCTATCATAAGCCTTGTTCATATTCAGCTTCAAGGCTAGCTCAAACCTTTTCTTCGACTTTTGAAGCTTCAAGTAGTGAAAGACCACATGCGCCACTAGTACATTATCTTGGATTTGCCGACCGGGAACAAAAGCACTTTGGTGGTGGGAGATGGGGTCGGGAAGCCACACTTTCAATCTGTTAGCCAAGACTTTTGACAGAATCTTGTAGGAAAAGTTGCATAGGCTAATAGGTCTAAATGGGATACTGATTCCGGATTAGGGGTTTTTAGAATGAGGACTATGTTTGTGATCTGCTAATTGGTCACCAACATTCCACATGCTCATGGCAGCTGAGTTGACAATGTTGTGAATTGTTTCCCAAAAGTTATGATAGAACAGTCCCTCAAAACCGTCGAGCCTGGAGCCTTGAAATCTCCAAGCTGAAAGGCAGCAACCTTCACTTCCTCAATATCAATTCCTTTGACCAATTCCTCAAAATTTCTCCAAGCTAACTGAGGATGGGATTTGCTCAGTGTTTATACAGGCACATTTTATTAGATTTAGCCATATGGCATTGCCATGCACAGTGTAGTAGAGATAAATATTTAGAACAAAGGTGAATATACTTGTATCTGTGATCTATATTCTTACACTATATATTATTCATAATTATGTTCTCTTCATAACTTATAAATTTTTGTTAACTCAATGTATATGCTATTGTTTTGTATATGATGTGCATTTGCTGTGATGAAATTACAGTCGTATGTGTTATACTTTGATGGTATTACTTTCTAGGAAAATGCTAGCTTGTTAATTGATAAAATTCATTAGATTGCTTGGTAGTTTCTTGTCATATTAATTTAATAAACTATTCTTTTTTTGAATATTTGTAGTAGATTTCTAACAAGATTGCTAAAGATAAATATGGACAAGTCATGGATAGACCTAGCAAATAGGCATTCAAGCATATATTATGATGGGATAGATAAATTCTTGATATTTGCATACAACAATAGGGATTTGAGTTCAAGGATTTACTACCCTTGTAAAAAATACGAAAATAGGTATATGTATGTAAGATTAGTTGTGCGGTAGCATCTTCAAGATTATGGTTTCTGGAAGAAGTATGGGAAATAGGAGAAACATGGCGAGGTTGCAGATTTTGTTGATCTGGTGGATGGACATCAAAATGAGTCTTTTTATCTGGAGGATGATATGGTCAGGCTTGTCCAAGAAGCTTTAGGAGTTCCAATTGTAGATGCACATGATCAACATAATGGGGAAAACTCAACATAACCATCTTTGAGGCCAAATGAGCCGACTAAGGCATTATGAAAGCTCTTAGAATGTGCAAACCTTCCATTGTATCCTAGTTCTAAGAAACATACAGCCTTATCATTTATAGTTCGGCTTCTACAAGCAAAGGTTCTTCATGAGTTGTCAGATAACTCCTTAAAAACCTTATTGGAGATATTAGAGTAATCAATGCCGGAAGATGTGCAACTGCCCAAGTCATATTATGAAGCTCAAAAGATAGTGGAAGACCTCGGGTTCACATACATAACAATAGACGCATGCCCTAACAGTTGTATACTTTTTAGAGGTGATGACATAAAATTGAATGAATGCAGTGTGTGCAATGCATCACGATGAAAAGAGGGCAGTGGTGGTATATCAAATGATAGTGTAGAACATGTGAAACCAAAAGCAGCCAAACAAGCAAGATATTTTCCTTTAAAATCAAGATTACAAAGGCTGTTTATGTGTTCAAAAACAGCAAAGCTAATGAGATAGCATGCAGAGGAAAGAACTGATGATGGAGTGTTTAGACATCTTGTAGATTCTCTTGCATGAAAAGATTTTGATGAGAAAAACACAATCTTTTATGGAGACATTCGACATGTAAGGCTCGGGTTAACATCAGATGGATTCAACCTATTCAGGTCTATAAATATAGCTCATATTATATGACCTGTCATCTTGGTTCCCTACAATTGCTACTAGCGTATCGAAATTTCTGGTTGTATCCCCTTGTACCATCTCCAAATTGGTTTTTGACAATTTGAGGACGAATATTCTTGTCCGTTCACCCTAAATGATAAAGACCCACGCACTCTCTTTTCTCCTTTCTAACACAGAACAGTGCTCCCTGCTTGATACACTGTATATTTATTCGTGCCCAACTTGAGCAAATTTAATAATAAGAAAAAATTTGTTATTTAACAATATAGTCCGTTCTCATGTAGAATGGTTAGATTTGCCACATCAATATTCAATCTATTCCTAATTTGTACAAATTTAATAAAATAAAAAATTGAATATTTTAACAAAAACCAATATGCATATTTACCGGTTTTGAAATATTTACTGGCTTTGGTTTACTATTGAGTCCCAATGTAGATGAGTGGTAATATGTTATACACCATATATATATATATATACATCATGGTAACATCATATACATCTTGGTAACATGCTAAATATCATACAAATTCAACCATAAATTCAAAAAAAAAATCATAAAAACAAAAGAAATTGAACACAAGTAAAAAACAGAAAAATAACTAAAGAAATATATGAATAAAAGGAACGTAATAAATTGACCATATCTTATACACAAACCAGATCCTATACACAGAAGGAACCATACCAAATCTTAAAGAAATATATGAACAACACAACTGCAAAAACGAAAAACAGAAAAAAATAATAAATTGAACACAAGTACAAAACAACTATTAGTTGCACACTGACAAAATCATAGCCTAAGAAAGACTATTTTCTTCACAAACTCTAATGAACACATCTGCAACAACAATAACTCTAATACCAGCAAATCCTATACATATAAGTAATATATGAACAACACAACTGTAAAAATGAAAAATGAACAAAAAAAACAAAAGAACACATTTGCTAGAAGGTATTTTTGTTTATAACGCATTATCATATATCCATTTACATATACAATGCTAAGAAATGTAGCAGCCTACACAATATCTATACATCATTAAGGCTATGTGACGAGTCAAAAATTTTATTAAGTATCTAAAATAATTTTCTGCTTACTCTAAATTGCTGGTTTACTATAAATATATAAATATGTGTTTATAGGTATATTGTGATTCTATATATGTGTGTATTTTGTTTGATTTATTTGGTTAGAAAAATTATCCTTAGCTCATAAATTAGAACTTAGCCCAACACCATTTGACCCGACCCGAGCCCAAACTTAATAACCTTTCTTTTAGTAATCCTTTCGCAGATGGAAGAACAAGAACACGCGACATGAACTCGAACCTTTGTTTTTCCTGTTCATCGTCTACCTCTTAACCCAGAACATTCTTGATTCGAATCCTTGATCAAACTCATCAGAAACCTTGCTAAGCCGCCCTCAAACCCAGAAAATATCCTAGGAAAATCTTAAATATTAGCAGCCGACCTTGCCAAGCAGGTAGTGTCAAATTCTCAGAGCTCGATCGATGACTCCTTCAAGCTATTTTGCAGGAGTTGGAACCTTAGGAGCCTAGAGGTGGCGGGTCTAGGAGCTAAACGGGTAAGTACTCAGTTGAACAAATCTATTTTGCTTCATGTGTTCATATCATATCTTAGGGATTAAGTACCTAGACTCTATAAAGAGCTGTGTTCAATATTTTGGAGATAGGTCTTCTAGCAATCCCCATACTTAGAGTGAGGGAGAGATACATTGGTGTAGGAACTTAGGAGCTTGAAACTTGAAGTGAGATCCGGCAAAGGTCGGAGGAAACTTGGGGAATCTCAATACTTGCTTTATATTTTGTTATGCGAATTACTTCTTTCTGTGAAATCATTGCTTTCTTACTGTATTCTGTTCATAATGTGCAGTGGTTTTTCATTTGTGGCATAAGGAAGTATTAGTGCTATGCAGAAAGCACTTTGGGTAAATAAATTAGAAATTTTACTTTTGAGTGGTTGAGTCCATATCCTTAGCATGAACCATATCCTAGGTATGCTCATGTTGATGCACAAGTAGTATAGGTTATGAAAAAGGGTAATTCAGGATTGGCGAAGGGGAATGGGCAAGAGGACTAGCAAAATGGGTTATGTGAGTGAGTGGGAGATAGGTCATGTAATTAAATACTCCAAGCCACCCTTGTGGTAAAAATACATGGTATGGGACATGTAGGCTTGAAGTATTTTGTTATATGAACTATGTGGGACAGATTATACATATGCATACATGTTGTCTTTTTTGCCTGGTATTGTATTGTTTGAAGAGATTTTGCCTCCTACTGAGCTATTTATGCTCACCCCTTTATATATTTTGCAAGTAATAAATAAGTTGTTTGAAGTTGGTTTCTTGCAAGGATGTTTTTAAATTTTCTGTAAAATATGTGTGTTGTTTGCTTTCCCTTAGAATAAGATGTAGACTTTCTTAAGTCTATCTTTGTAAGTTACTTTTTATAATGAAGGATAAAATTTCAGCTAGTTGGTGTTGAGTTGTTCCTTTCCAATTTTTTTCATATTTTGATTATGGAAATTCTATTCTATAATTGAAAAATGAGTCACACCTAAAAAAAAAATTCTTAAAAAAAATTTAGGTGTGACAGGCTACATCACAGCTTCCATACCAAAAGCAAAATTCATTCTAAGCCACATTTATTGGATAGAATGAAATTTGTTTCTATCAATCCAAATCTAACCTAACCATGTTTGGATCCAAAAGCTGGTAATCTAACATTCTATATACATATTTCCAAAAAACAACAACCACTAACTTAAAACTATATCTAACATGGCAAAAAATTGTAAGATCTAACAATTACCTAACAAGTAGGGCAACCTTGGCCGATAGGTTGAGCCGTTTGGTCATCTGAATGACAACTTGTTTAAGGATTCACTGGTTTCTTTAGAAAATGGATGAGATGGTCTAGATCCAACGACTCCATTAAATTAACTCCGGCTACAACAAATATTTGGGTAAAGAGATTAGCGTAAACTTGAGCTTCCAATTGATCCAACTTCTTGTTCACATGTCCAAGAGAAGATTGTAGGGCCTCTTCCCTCTCAGCTGATTCTTGTAGCTTTTGCACCAAAGCTACTTCTCTCTTTTCGGAAGAGGCATGTTCTGCTTCATAAGCCTCACTCAAAACTTTTAGCTGATGTTTTGACTCATTATTTTGGGTAACAATCCCTGGAACATCAACCCATTTGGCACCACAACCATATCCTCGCACCCTATTACGCTTCTCAAGGTCCATCACTGTTTTAAATAACTCATTCCAAACTTCATGAGTTACTTCAAGACTCTCATTAATTGCCTCATCCTCAAGCTCTTTAAATTTATCCTGCAAAAAATATGTAATGCTTAAAATGTAACACCCTCTTGTGACATTCTCTTACTTATATGATTATTTGTAAAAGCTCTCAACCATCTTTCACAAGCTTTTTAATACATAATAATATACAAAACCAAATTGTAGCTACCCTAGATTTTATTCAATGAATAAAAACAACAGCAAGACCAATACTTAAATAATTAACATTCTACAAATTGTGAAATTATAAAGCAATTGATATTGACACCAATAGTCGAATAGGATCACTGTTGTGACAATATTAAATATATGACAAAGTTACTAACAATATGAGAAACATGACAGTTACATTTGTTACAACAAGCTTTATAAGAAAACAACGAATGCCTAGTCATAATAGTTACCATTACTATAGCTTCATATTTGGTTTAAAATACACTAATAGTGTGAGGGACATGCATAACATCTAATGACAGACAATGAGAAATCAATGAAAATCACTCACCATTCTTTTCTGAGCTTCCTCGTTACTAGGTTAAACCTTAGTTGGATCTTTCTTGGTTGATGAATATACAAGGCCGAAGAAAAGTCACCCTATCAAGCGCTTCTCCAAGATGTTCAAGTTCCTAAAATTGGAAGGCAAAGGCAAAAAATATTCTTTCACACAATCAACAATATTAACAAAAAAAGTAATAAGTTGAAGTGAATGAATTAGTTTATGAAGAGCGTGATTGCTGAACTTCAAATGAATAATTAATTAGTCATGGATTAATGGTGAAATTTCAAGAAAGTTAGAAAACCATTACCCATTGATATCTCAGCTGAGCATAGGTTTTGGTTCCGGTTGTCTGGTGCAACTTCAATTGTTGTCGATTTGTTACATTTATATCTACAACCTCCTAAATAAAATTTTGAGTTATTATTAGATGTAACCACATTCTACAGTATATATATTTACACAATAAGTATGAACATTGAAAAATAAGAAACAATGTACCTGACTTTTTATTTCATCTCATTTAGTGACCAAACAATGTCATTGGTCAGGATGAACATGTTTATTCCCACATGTAAACCTTCTTTCCAATCCCTTGAATGGATCATATCATTTCTTTTTCATCTTGGACTTGAAAGACCTCTATCGTTCATGTAGTTTCTTCACAATGACATCTATGATCTTAGCTTTTAGAGGTACTGTGGCAGGATCAGACCAATCTAATGCATCCTAGATATCAATTTCATTCAGAGTAAATATCCAAACAAAACACAATACCTACAACCAAAGACAAACAACTAGGTATATTACTTACTTGAACGATGATCCATGCCTGCTCTACTCTCCCAGTCTTGCAAATCTCACCCCAATTTGTACCGTTCAAGGGAAAATTTTGGCTTTCTCTAACAAGCTGTCCACAAAACCGACCTAATTTTCCTACTTTATCATCTAGGGCAACAGGCTGTCCAATTTAATCCAAAATTTGGCATGTTCATCCTCGATAGTTGCGTGTCTTTCGCTTCTTACTTGGCTACTTTGCTCTGCAGTCTCATTAACGCTCACTCCTTGTTCAATAGGCATGTCAGTGGGAACAATTGGAGTTGTAGATCTTGTGCATTCTGTCTCTCTCGTGTTGATAGGTGAAGATGCTTCAAGCCTTCTTGTATTTTCATTGACCGCACTACCCATATTCATAATCATCATGAACTCATCATCATCTGGAACTTTACATGAGACATGGGATTGTGTGTCATGTTGATCAGATAAGTTCTCAAATAAGCTTCCGGTATGAGGGATCATAACACATTCTAAAAACATAAAACTGGAATCCGATCTTGCACATATCCACATCTAGATGGAGAAGATGTTCAACGATTGACATGACTAGCGGTGTGTGATTCATTGTATAAACAATATGAGTTTCTTACCTCTTTTGGTATCTGTTAGAGATGAGATCCACCAAGATGTAATAAGATGATCATAGGTAACTGAGAACTCAACTCTGTGAAAGCCAGAAAAGTTTTGTTTGGTAGGCTCATAGCGATTTGGGTTTTTTGAAGGATTAGGGTTTTCACTAAGGTTTGAGAAATAATGGGTTAGTCGACCTTAAGGGGCAGTCCAATCAGCATGAAGGGATCAGAATCATGAAGAACTTATCTCTTTGACCAAGATGGCAAACTTATCTCTCTTATTAGTAAACCTGTAATGGTATATTGGTCATTAAATTAATAAACCCTAATTATTTCACCATTTTAATTTTCCTTTTTTGCCGCTTGACCCATTCCCCCTCATTTTTGCCGCTCTTACATCTCATTAATTTAAAAGGAAAATGCAGCGCCGGTACCCCAACTTTAGTGGCACGGTCAAAGTAGTACCCATACTTTAAAAACTATCAATGTGGTACCCAAACTTCTATTTCGCTACCAAAAAAAGGCCTGAGGCCAATTTCCGTAACTGTGCCGTTAGTTTGCTGACGTGGTCAGCATGGGCCAAAAAAATGTGCAATGACAAAAATAACCTTCTAACTCTCACCAAAACCGTTTTCCCTCTAAAATCTTTAAATTTGAATTTTCCTAGGTATCACATTGATCAGTTCAGCAGAGTTTAGGCACTGCTGCTGTGTTTATCTGCTGACAAGAAAAATTATGCAATAACTGAAAATGTAACATAGAAATTCAAACATACAATTAAAAAGGGCTGCCAATATCACTGAATTAAAACCAACATCAACATGAGAAACATACTATGCATCATAATTCAAGCTTAATTGGTTTCCAAAACTCAAGGAACCACATTGTTTGCAAAAAATTGATTCCAAACCATGATGAAGTACACATTATGTTTCTCTAATTTAAAAGCCAACACATTCATTTTGTAGAACCCCTTGCTGCATGATTTTGGCTGCTTTGAGTAGGAGACTGTGTTGAAGCTGATGCACTACCATTTCCAGTAGAACTACCCTCCATTGCCAACTTCATTTTCTTCCATCCCGTTTTAAACTTTATGGCCTGGTCCTTGATAGGTCTTGATTCCTTAGATGGGGTTGGTGCCCTTTGGACCTATGGAACACAAACAAGACATTTCCAACACAATTCAACAACCATTTTTGGCTTCACACTTCAATAAAACATTTCAATACAATGCAACAACAACATTATTTCCAACAGTTAACAAAGCATTTCAGCAATAGTTGGCTTCACAACAATCAACAATCAACAATCAACAATCACCCCCAGATACATACATTTGCTAAGATGTCCAGACTCAACTATACAAAAGATTACTCCTAAAATCACTAAATACAAGTCCACCACATTCCTTCACCCATGATGCATAGCATGCTATATGCAGACATGTTATATGCATACATGCATACTAATATGAATCAACACATATCTTGTACATGGAATCCAAATATCATCAATAAAATCAAGACAAACAGTGTTAACTAAAATGACATAACAACTTAGCACACAAAATCAGTATCCAATCATAAAAAGTTCTCCCCAATATCCCCAACCTTTGTCAATTCTCACAACAAGTTCCTGACCAAAACAACAAGTATTTTTTAGTAATACAACTCATTAGTTCTAGTACTCTAAATATAAAGTATTTAACTGATAAAACACCAAACAAATATGACAAGTCAGTTGATCCGAAAACAAGTTTACTGAACACAAAGAACTACTGCAGTTTTCTGACCCAGCCACACTCACCACAAAAACTGTACAAATTTCTAAGGAATTGACTTCATGGCCTTCTAAAGAAATAAACTAGACATCCTAGAGAAGCTTTCAGAATTTGAATCACCTCAAAACAATATTTCTGTAATTAGATATGCAATTTCAAAGTTCAGTAATAGTTTCAGGTTTTTCTGAAAATTTTGCTAAAAGTGCCTAAACTTTGTTTTCAAAAACAAAACAGAAGCTCTATGTGATACAAAACTTTTAGGAACTGAGCATAAACACTCCAATGTTTCAAAAAGAAGGAAAAAGACACAAAACTTGCAACTTAAAGACTAACTAAGATCACCACAAAGATAGCTAACAAAATATAATATATATACAACAGTCTTAACTTCTAAAATTTCAGCAAATTTAAGCAATCTAAAATCATGGTTTCTACTTTCGATAGTAGAAACTAATAACATGTATAAGAACCTCATAATCTAATCATTACATATGTACAATCTCATATTAACAACAAAGATTCAAAAACAAAGAGTGCAATTAAAAACAGAAATCTGAAATCACAAAACAATTTCCTAACTTTCTGACCAGTAAATTTTATGGCTAAAAATGACATAGCTTAACTGAGAATTTACAGTTGGTGTCTTCATAACAATTGTAAAAAACAACCTAAAGATCAATCAGGAACTAGAATCGCAGCAAAAGGAATTTTTTACAAATACTTACGATTTTCAGAAGTTGAAGATCTGCTTCAGGAAAATTACTGATTTTAACTCAAATCAGTTTGTAAAAACTGACTAAAAACCTAACCAAATAGCTGAAATTCACAAAATTGATCATCTATTTCAGCACTACGCAGACAATTATACAACTCATAGTTATCAAATCATGTCCAAATTGAAGCAAACAAAGTTAGGGTATTGAAAATCAGTATTACCTTCAGATCCGAAAAAAGATTTGAAGCTGTATCGAAATCATTACGGATCAACGCCGCTTTGAATCGCCCGAAGTTCTGAGTCAGCTAGTTCAGCTTTGCCTCCATTCTCGTCTAATTTGCTTCCCTCTCTGGTTTTTTTTTTCGCTTTTCTCACTCTTCAAATCACTCCTGGGTCTTTCAATTTGGGGACGAACAAGAGGACAAAGTTTGTGGCCGACTAGAGAGAAGAGAAGAGAGAGATTGGGGGGTCTCTTTAGGTACGAATATGGAGAAGATGGTGGACTATGGAATTTCGATAGATCGATCGAGGTTTAAATTTGAGAGAGAATGAAGGGGATGTAGGTGTTTGGGATCTAGGTTTTCAAGAACAAAAGTGATGAACATGCAGGTGCGATTTAGATTAGGTTTCAGAGAAGAGAAGAGAAGAGAAAAAGGAGTTCGAGAAGAGATGGGGAGGAAATCGAGTTTTGACTTGATTTGTGTGCAGACTATGTAAAATGTTGTTTTTGCCCTTTTTTTTGTGGACTCGATGCTGGCCACGTCAGCAAACAGATGGCACTGTGACGGAAATTGGCCTTAGGCCTTTCCTTGGTAGGAAAAACAAAGTTTGGGTACCACATTGATAGTTTTTAAAGTCTGGGTACCACTTTGACCGTGCCACAAAAGTTAAGGTACCGGTGCTGTCAAAACTTCTTAATTTAAAGGTTTGAGATTTTGCCACAGTGCCACTACGTGAAATTATGACCGTGTATAGAGGCACGATGACGAAAATGACCGTGGCCATTTTCTCACAAATCTTGGGACGAAAGTGAAATTATCCGTAGCCAATATTATCTTCACAATTTGGGGACAGATGTTAAAATGTCTGTGACCATATTCTCTCACATCTGTATATATGACATCGTGAGATGAGGATGGTTGCGTAAATTGATCATGCCAAATTGACGTTGGAAGATGGGACTGATGTGTAATTTGATGTTATGAGATAGGGACGGATGTGTAAATTGTCTGTGCTAAATTGACATTATGAGATGGGGACGGATGTATAAATTGTCAATGCCAAATTGTCGCTTGGGACGGATGTTTGTCAGGATGTTCCTATTCTCTCACATTTTGGGATGGACGTTAAAACTGTCTGTCGCCAAAGTTTATATAACAGAGAAGTAGATAATGTTACGGGAAATTTGGGGACGGTTTGCGAAATCTGTCCGAGGCCAAATTGTCACTTTGGGGATGGTTTGAGAAATCTGTCCGAGGCCAAATTGTCACTTTGGGGACAGACATCCGTGGCCAATTTGTATATAGGTGCATGGTAAGGGACTGTGGTGGAAATTTGAGGACGGACAGCTCATATTTGTCCCTTTTATGTATATAAGGGTACGAATAACCTTGCCGCGCCTATTTGATTTGTGCCTATTGACCGAAACGCTAGTAGTGAATTTTCCACCACTGATGTGCATGAAGTAGCCTTTCATATTACTATATGTTCTTATTGATGGTCTTAAGGCACTTGGCGATAAAATTGATGTTCTTATTGAAGAGCTAAAAGAGTTGTTTTAAGATGGTGTAGCAACATTTGATTCATTCAGCAGTGAAATGTTTCAAATGCGTGCTGAGTTGTTATGGATGATCAATGACTTTCCTGCCTATGTCAACTTGTGTGGAAAAAAGCGGGAGACATGTCGAACCCAGATGTAGCTGTAGCAATTGTAAGTTCTTTTTTTGTTTTAATATGTTACATATAATCTAAACTTCCAGTCTTTAGTACAATCAAGTTATTCCACTTGTACTTGAATGTAGGCATATTATGAGGAACGTTTTTTAAAGGAACCTGAAGACCAGAGGAACCTTAAGGCTGTTAAAAGATCAGGTATTTCATTCAGTGATGAGGGAGGATAGACATGGGTATTGTATCCACAGTCATCAACCCCATCTGGAAGTTCTGGTGATTTGGTTCAGAAAATAACTGAATCTATTGCAAAGCACTTTGAGGAAATGTTTGAGAGGATGGAAGCTTGAGTAAATTCTCTAGAGAACAAGGAGAGGAATCACAATGGACAGGTACAGGATGACTTAGGTTATTCTATGTGAATTAAACATTTCTCAACTTACGTTTAGTAATCTGTAATTGGTTTGTTGATGCTTAGGTTATGGATGCAAGTAGTGGTTATGAAACAGATCAGAGAGAGTCCATTGGCAAACAACCAAATTCACCTTCTACTTCATCGCAACCAATTACCGGAGGGAGTAAACAAGTCTAATGATACTTCACCTCAAGCACCACTTCAATATGTACTGAATTTGTTTTGTTTAAAGTGTGTTGGATTTCTTGTTAATGTTGAATTGATACTTTTTTTATGGCTAGTAAACTTAATGACATTGTTATGTACTAAACTTGATTGCCTTGTTGAATTGGTACTTTTTTTATTACTGTTCATATTGTCCATTATTGCTGGTTTAGTGAAGATTTTGTGGATAATTGCAGGTTTTATGAAAGGAAAAAAAACAACTTATTGTTAGATTTCAGCCACTGTATTATGCCGTCTCAAATAAAATTTAAATTTCATAAAAAATGGTAGGAACCAAATTTTGGTGGGAAATAATTTGGCAGGAAGTAAACTGAAGTTGTGGGTGTAGCTAAATATGCCGTGGTAAAATTTCGTTTTGGCGACGGTATGACCGGTAGCAAAAAACTGTCGTCAACAATCACGCTACGCCTTTCGTCGTCGCAAAAGTTTATGCCACGACATTTTGCCGTCGCAAATAGTATTGGCGACGCCACTATTTGCGACGGACGTTTTACCGTCACAAAGCTGTCGCAAAAGCTATTTTAAGACGGCAAAAGGGTCATTGGCAACGGTTTTGCGCCGTAGCCAAAATACTTTTTTTTGTAGTGATGAGTGGTCTTCTTTGGAAATCCGACCACCCATCACTGCACACACTAACACTTTTTTGTTGCCATGAATGCTTAACCGGTTCTAACAACCTTTGAATACGAACTCTTTCTTTATGTAGAAGAGTGGTTCTTAAAGCATTATAACCAAGTGGACGGTAACCAAGAATATGACAAACACATGCCTGATTAAAAACATGAATATAGTTTGAATTCTTGGCAAAACTGAGTGACAATCCACCGGTATAAAACATTATTACTATTTCACAATCTAATACTTCTTTAGCACTATTATTAAACGATCTGTCAAGTGGTCCAATCACTCCATTTCTCTTCTTTGAAACATCCATAACATCATCCATTAAATCTAGCTCATATGTACTTTCATTTGAAGTACCATCAAGAGCTGATGAAGGAAGAGGAACAAGTTTAGGCCCCGATCTTTTTTTACAGGTCTCATATTCTTCTACCAATCTTTCAACCTCTTTTCTCTTGTCATCCGGGATCGATTTGCAAATTCGAATCCATTTTCCAGTAATCTTGAGGAGATGCAACTTCACTCTATAATGTGACCCATTAAAAGCAACCTTGTAAAAATTGCATATAAATGTACAATTGCCTCCTTCACCTTTCTTGGCTAGAACAATAACAGTTACAAACTTCCACAAAGGAGAACCAAATATTATTGTCGCACACACCATCACCTACACTACCGGTCTTATTAGTCGCATTACTCATCCTCCTACACCGAAAAAAAAATCACAATAAAAAACTAGTACATATTATTATACAATGAAAAAAAAAGGATCTGCTCAAACAAAACGGGTAGAACATATTCAATATTCAATACTCTAAACAAAGCCAACACACAATATACAAACAAACAGTCAAACATAGTCATATGCAAACAATATTGAATTCAAACACATCTCTTTTTAATCAAAGAGTCATATTGACCACTTATTTATAATATTTAATCAATCCTTACTCATACTAAATAGTAGTTAAACCTTTAGTCTTGGGACCAAGAGAGTTGTCTTGCTGCGTTTTCAAAGAAGAAAGAAAGAGAGTTGTTGGCTTGTTGCACGCCTACACTTTGTATTGGAAGAAAAGCTTAATGCGTTTCAATCTTCCCAGCCAACAAAACTCTCTTCTCAATCGCTCCAACCCTTGAACCCCTAATCTGCGAAGCTTGCGAAGGTAGCGAAGCCTCTGGTACCCAGTCACTCAAGGCCACGATTCACGAACCCATAGTTGATTTGACGATTTTAAGCTTGAGGAGAGAATATAAAGAGCAAAAGAGATAATTCGATACAACTGCGGCATATTAGGTTAGGTATTTAATTTTTCTTCAATTGTTTAAACAGACAAAAATACTCAAAACGTATCCATATGGTCAAACTATACTAAGTAGTCTTCGATATGTATTTCAGCCTCAGGATATGTATTTGAGGCGTATCTAGAGCATATTCGTATCCGATACGGATACGATACAACATTCTTCAATTTTTGCCATATCCATGCATCATAGGTCATAGCACGCTAAAAAAATTTGGCGTCTCCATTTTTGATGTCGCAGCCGTCACCACCATCACGTCAACAACCACCATGTAATCCCTGAGATCAAAGTACCAATTTGCAGTATCACCATCGAAGACTCGACGTTCTTTAGGGCTACCAAAACCGAAACACCAATCACCGAATCCGGGGTATTGATTGATCTTAGTCCAACCATCTCCATAAAAAAAAAAGATTTTTCATAGAAGGTATGGTTACATACAAAGGGCTTGCATATCCCGCTGTGTGTTATTGGCCAGCAACAATCAAATGGGTCAGAACCCGTTCTATTAAACATCGTCCTTCAGTTTCTCCAATGATTGGATGTTGGTTTTCCTTCAAAGTAAGGCGAGAGATAGAGATTTGCCCTGCTTTGTATTGGTGTCTTGCACCATTGATATTGACCTAGACCTAGGGTTTTGAGAGAGAAGAATCTCTTTTGTTGAATTTGTCATACAATATGTTTTAGAGTAACTCTAACAATAGGTGCTATTTGGAGGTGCTATTCTCATTTTAACACCTCCTTGTGACACTATTCATATTTTATTAATTTCTCATCTCCAATAATAAGGTGTTATTCTAATATTCTTGATTAAAATAATTTGAGTATAATGTTTATGAAATATTATATAAAAAAAGTAAAAATAATACTTTTTTTCTTATATATATATATATTTTTTGTTACAGGAGAGACTAAAAAATGCCAAAACAGAAAAACAAAAAAGACTAATTAAGTACTAGAGCAGTAGACTCTTCTGATTCTTGTTACAGCATCAAGATCATTAAGAAATGAATGAGCAACATGAACATTGGAGTAATCAAAAACAATCAGACCTAGATTATGTGCATGATGGTTGCAGTTGCCTTGCAAATTCAAAGCAATGAAGACGAGGAGACACAATTGGGTGGTTCTTTGGAAGGTCGTACTTATACTGTTAGAGATCGAGAGCTTATGCATGGATCAACGACTTAAAGCTCTATACTTCACGGATCTGTACAGGTATGAACTAAATATATTTCGTAAGCGATATAGAATGGAACCTTGGGTCTTTGACATGATGATGCGCGACGTAGCCAACTACGATCCATATTTTGTTCAGAAAAGAGACACGATTAGGAGGGTCAACATATCCACTGAACAAAAGCTTACATGCGCCATGAGACAACTACGATCACAACTGACTTCTTTGATGATTACAAGGATATTGCAAAATCCACTGCCATCGAAATCTCGGAGCACTTCATGAGAGTAATATGAAATGTGTACCACAAACAATACCTCCACTGACCAACACCGGCAGATTTGCGACGCCTGCTCGACAAAGCTGTAGAGAGATGATTTCCGAGGATGATCGGGAGCCTTGATTGTATACACTTGAGGTGAAAAAATTGTCTTGCTAGTTGAGTAGGGCAATATACTAGCCACAAGGAGAAACCAACAATCATCTTGGAGGCGGTGACATCATACGATACCTGGATTTGGCATGCCTTCTTCGAACTTCCAGGTTCTCTAAACGATATTGACGTACTTGGACGTTCTCCTTTGTTCAATGATGTATGTCTTGGTGAAACCCCTCAAGTTCTTTACCAGGTGGGTAATATGAATTACAACAAAATATTCACAACATTATCTTTCACAACATATATTTCATGACCTTCATATATTCTTTAAACATAAACTAAACATTTCTTATATATAAACAAAACTTTTACTTAATATAAATCAATATAATTACCTCATCAAATTCATTTTCGCCGCTTTGGTAAAGAATTTTGGCTTTGGTAAGAGTTTCGCGCCACTTCCCACAAGCTTGATTTATCATCTTCCATCGAGCGTTAACACTAGAAGATGCATGTTCTTTCAATACTAACCGCCGGTTTGGTCTTGTTGTACTCTACCGTAACACGCTCCCATAATGAATCTGAACTTTGATTTATTCCGGTGACACCATCACCACCGACAGTGATCCAAGCTTCACAAAGAAACGTTTCTTCATTGTGCCTTTATGAATCACTCCTCTTGCCCATTTCTTTCTCTTGAAACCTTTGAACAACAAAAAGAGTGAAAGAATGAAATATTTGGAAGGAGATATGATGTTTGGTGTGAGGAATTAGGAAAAAATGGGTGGTATTTATAGATTTTTTTCAAAGCACTGTTCCAACGGATATAATTTTTTTCCATATTTTTATGGTATTTTTTTTGGCTTAAAATTGAATTTTTAAGGCAAGTTTTATCCACACGTCCATCTCTTTTTTTTGATAAATCCAGAGCTCTTGGATCATGTATATATCCGTTGGATCGAGTCTAAAAAATTAAATAATATTTTTATCATCTCAGCCGTTGATTTCAAACGGTTAATTAATCAGAGCCTTTGATTAATTGACCGTTGGAGACCAGAGAGAGCAGCACATGGGCTGCTTGCGTCACCCTGGCCCACTCAACTCAGTCTGTGTCACAGTTAACCTATTCCACGCCTCCAAAGCGCGTTCAGTGGGTCCACATCAATAAAAATAGCTGGTGCATGTGGACCCACATGGGCTGGTCTTAAAAAAGTTGTAAATATAAAACGTGAGATAGAACTTGGGCCTATAATTCTAAGACCAACACCTTATCTTTTTTTGCTGTTGGAGATGGAGTTTTTATTCGAAGGGTTGGTCTTGATTTTTATCTCCACTGTTGGAGTTGCCTTTACGAATAAGAAATTCAACTGTTCTAGTATGGCTGAGATTGGTTCTAGATCGGCACCAATTTCATAAGGACCGAACATAACCGACCAATATAAAACAAGGTCAGACCAACTGTTGCTGAACAAGGACGGGGATAAGCTCGGACTGGTATAAACCGGGCTGGTCCTGCCGATATTTTTCACATACTTTTCAACCTGTTCCATAAAATGCAATCTAGTAATATAGAAGTCCAAAAGACCACAAAGAAGATCAGAAGTCTAGAAGGAAGAAGAACGACTATGTGTTCAACAAACAAGAAAGACTGTTAAAGCGTTAACTTTCATTTTTCATATACCAATTACCAAATCTGTAGAATGATTTACCATATACCATATATGTTGAACTACGAATCAACCAACTCAGTACCAAATTTGTGGCTAAAATGACAGAACATAAGAATCAATTCAAGCCGTCAAGGTTAAGAGAACATACACATCAATTCAAACTTCAAAGATAGTGTGAATGAGGAAAACCGAAGATACGAATGCTAGGGATGCAGGAAGTGTGACTGCGTGATTGCGAATTCCATAAAGAAAAGCTCACCTATGGTCGACAATTTCCAGTCTTCAATGGAGGTTGCATTACTACGTTTTAAAAACAAAAGAGTTTAAGAAAGTGAGAATCGATTCTTGGAGCTTTAATTAGGATTATGTTTTATTTTTCCAATCTCATGTGCTAGTTCCTATAATAGTAATGTAGAATCGAAGTTATTAACTTATTGGATGACAAGTAACTATTGTTAGACTCTCGGGCCATATATATTTTCCAATCAAAAGGACCGGGCCGAGCCCGTCACATATGAAGGTGTGGCCCAAAGACAAAATAGGAAGAAATTCAACAAAAGCTTGGCACGGACCGGTCTGTTCTGCCGGTTATTTCTCTAATTCAGTTTTTCTGCCTAGCCTTAAGAAACTATCATACATTACTTATATAAGTTGTTGTTTTTTGAATCAAAGATATTCCAATCCAAACAATATGAAAATCAATCTAGCCACTTACTTTGAGCTACTGTGTTTGGATATGAGATTAAGTTCAATGCTTTGTCATTATTGAAAGCTCGTTCTGTGCAATTTAGTGAAACAATTATATGATTTGGAGGTCACAGAGAGAGACGAAAATAGTAAAACAGAGAATAAAATTTTAAAAAAAATTATAAGAGATATATATAGTATATTGAGAGGTGTAACTACTCGAAAGTTCTTGTATGCACCAGAGTGCATGTGAACCAACTATGATTGACCAATCTCTATCATTCATTTAATGCAGTTAATTACATGACACTAACACTAATACTAACACCGTTAAAGAGAATTGAGACCAAAAAAATTGAATGAACATGGTAAAAGTAAGGCTAGGGTAAATATTAATTGGCAATTTAATTCCAAAACGCAATTAATACGAGTTGAATCAAAATTATCTCTTGAGATTATTTTCATTTTGTCGGATTGAGCCAACTCCATTTCGTTCTATAGTTATTTTTAAATGAGCAATTACATTATCTAAATAAAATGTTATGTGATCCTATGAGACATATTGCTTATATAAAATTTGTATCTATAATATTATATTTATCGAGGTTTTGTTACGAAAGTGTCGTTCTTGCTTAAGAAAGGTTTTGCATTGCGGACAAGATTTAGTTTCTTTATTAATGTAATTAATAATATTATTTCGATTTTTTTCCTTTAAAAAAAATAAAAATAAAAATAAACGATGAACTTTCAATTATAAAAATGAACTACCAAATCAGATTTATCTCTTTTAAATAAATAAGCTAAAAAAACAAATATAAGTAGAATAGCTATACATGGTAAACACATAAATACAAATATCAGTAGAATAGCTATACATGGGAATGAAAAAAAATACATTAGTTAAATAAATTAAGGTTCTATCTATCTCTAAACGGTGAAAGGTACACTATGAGGTCTTAGACCTTAACCGTTGAGAGTTTAGAATAATCCTAGAGCGATGTAGGTTACTATGTTTTTTAGTTCTCATGTCCGCCTTGTTTTGGACACCTTTGCGGTTTGTTTTTTCATTTCGTAGTATGTACTTTGCATTAAGCTTTTACTTTGTGCCTTGAGCAATCTTTGGATTGTTCATGCATTGACCGGGTTTGGTTGTAATAAGTTTTAAGTCCAAATGAGTAATTCCATTTCTTTCAAAAGAAAAAAAAATAGTGCTCTGAGAGTGTTTTTCATAAAATTTCACACAGTTAAGAGCATCTCTAGCAGTATAGTTAAATTTATTGCTAAATTTATCAACATTTAGATTTACAACAACAATTTTTGAACTTTTGCTCCAGCAGTATTGCTAAATTGTATACATTAGCTAAGTTTTAATTATTGTCTCCCAAAGATTGATAAATTTATCAATTTTCTCTATTAATTTCTAAATTTATCAACTTCTTAAGTATACTGCTGGAGTAAAGATTCATTTAAAAATTAATAAATTTCTAATTTTTTTTAATTTATCAATGCTGCTGGAGATGCTCTAAGTCCCTAATTTAAATAGTTAGTAATACAATACATCACGTCACGAGTTTGTGAATATTTTTAGATAAGTTTTAGTGGCTTTTGGAAGTTTCTGAATTAAAGAAATTATTTAAGAAAATCAAAATATCATGTGGTGCGATATGGACGTTTAGCTTCCTTAGGGTTACATCTGAGCCATTTAGATTGAATATACAGATAGCTGAATGTGATCAGCTGCACCAGATCATAATTAAGCACGATGGCCCGAAACTTCTTAGACCTGGATAGACGACCCGTCGACCGTCGACCCGCCGACCCGCAACCACGACCACGCACGAGAGGGTTTTTTCTGCGTTTAGGTATATCACGACGGCGAACCCCCGCCATTCCCGTCCGCTTTGTTCTGGAATTTTCCCCGACGGCAGGACTCCAACAACCAACCACTCTCATCCATCTTCTCCACTGTCTCTCTCTCGGTCGTCCCCTCCTTCCCTTCCTCGACAGCGCTCTTCTCCAAGTCCCGATCGACCTTCGATCTGCTTTATCACTGGTGCCCCCGCCGACGCCGTCAATTCTAACCGCTAAGCCATCAAGCACTCCCTCGCCTCTTAGCTTCCCAAAACCCCACTGTCATGATCGCCGCCCTCGTCCCCGTCGTCTTCTCTCCGGCCAGTAGGGCAATCATGAAATAGGTAATTTTATTTTCTCTGCGTTCCTTTTTTTTTTTGCTAATCATTGAATCCGCTCCGGTTACTACTTCACAAATTAAAAAAATAATGGAGGTGCACACAGTAAATTTGGAGGTGTACATAGTAAATAAATAATGGAGGTGTAAACAGTAAATAATGGAGGTGCACTCAGTAAAAAACAAGAAACAAAAATAGAAGAGAGAGATGAGTAGTCAACACGGGGAACTGAAACAGAGAAACCGATTTGCAGGATTCAAATTTCAATTCCTTGAAGCCAAAAGAGTTAGAGAGAAAGGAGAGAGATGATCATTCAAAGTTGAACCAAGTAATCCCTGAATGAGATGAAAGCCAAGAAGCTCAGCTCTATCTTTGCCTCCGCCAGAATCAAGTACAAACCCCTCTCCGCCTCCGCCACCAAATCTCTTTACTCACCCGCCGACGACGCTGGTCTCAAATCCGTCTCCGCTTCCGGTAATCTACCTCACTCTAACTCACGGAAACCCTAGATAATTGTTTGAACCTTGTTAAGCATGAAAAACTCACTGAGGCTGGTAATTTCAGTGGCGTTTGTTGATTTTTTTTTTTTTTTGTGTGGACTTCGTGTTTGAATGCAGAAGATTCGAGTGGGCAGCTAAGTTCGATACTGTGCAGTAAGTGTTTTGTTGATTTTACTTGAATACGACAACAGAGATTTCATTACATTTGCTCTAGATTGCTAGGAATGCATAGGAGTATCGGCATTGAAAAAAGCTTGACCATTTTGATGTAATGTGCATTAATATGTGTCATGGGTTACTGTATGTTTGTTTCAGGAGATGCTTCTCCTCATCTCCAACCGTTGGAGAAGGAATTGGACTTATCATCGTGGATTTCAGATTTATCCCATCCTGCAAACTACTTGTTGACCCGCAAAGAAGTTTCTCGCGAAAGGAGGAGTAGGTTTTGTTTGGGCGGCAAGCAGGTTACTGGTGTTGATAAGTTACTTGATATGTGTGCCAGTAGGCTAGGAACTGAAGCCACTCTTCACGTGTTTAGTAAACTAAAGAAAGAAACTGGTGTCAAAGAATGTAACGCATTGATAAAAAAGTGCATAGAAAGGGCTAGGATTGCTTTTGAGGAAGTAGCTGCAGAAAAACATATGCAGCTGGCTTTCAAAATTTTTAAGTCAATGAAGGAACAGGGTTTCCCGCTTGAAGAGGAAACATATGGTCCGTTTCTTGAATATCTTATTGACATGGGTATGACAAAAGAGTTTTGCTTTCTCTGCGGGGTTATCAAGAATGGAAACCCTTCATCACTTACGAGATTAGGATATTATGAGATGTCGTTATGGGTCAGAGTCAATCATGAAGAAAAGATTCAAGAGCTTTGTGATGACATTGAGAGTTTTGATGGAGTAAACAAGTCACTTTTACAAGGTTAGTGCACACACTTTTCCGGCTGTCTATTATTTTTAGCCTAATTCAAGTTAAACTTCAATTTCCTGGATCATGTGTTTGCTTAGACATAAAAATATTAGTTCTCTAGTATTTGCAGTTCTCTTTGATGTTTCTTGCTTTCTTGCTATTTAGGTATTTTTTTTTGTTTTGTTTTAATAATGAAGATGTATACTCTTAACAAAGAAAAAGAAAATAAGGAAAGAACTGCAGAATAAACCTTTTCAATCTTTTTGTTGTCACATCTAAGTGAGTTGGTCTCTCTTCAAACAACCTTCTTTGATGGGTAGCTTTTTATTTGTTTGAGATGTGATGGTGTGTGACGGCCTGATATATATATCTTGTTATTTTGGTTCTCACTTAGTCATGGCAAATTCAAGAATGCTGGATTGCTCAACTAGTTACAGAAAGTGGAAAATGAACTCTAAATCTCGGACGTTAATTTTTAAAATTCAAAGTTAATATTATTGGATTTTAAATGGAGTGAATGACGCCATCATTTTGGTATCTACTATTTACACACGCACACACACATATAGATATAGGCCAATATCAATTTTAACCGAGTATTCAGATAACAGCTGTGGATGACATGGTTGCAATGTACTGTAATTCTTGAGTGATGTGTTAAGCATTTAGCTTATCAACTGTGTCCAGCATTGATACGTAGTGCATCTTTAATCTGGATTTGGAAGTTGGTCTGGTCTTTTCTAAACCTTACTAATTTTTTATTAAAAAGACACGGCTCTTGCATCTGACATCAATGAAAGTTGACTTGATTTAACTACTTCTATTGCAGAGAATTATTTGTCAGTGCTTTGTGAAAGTGACCGGACAAAGGAGATTTTGCGGCTGTTGGAAAGTATGGACATCACAAAGCTCTCATCACTGTATTTTGTGGCACGTATCTTTAAATGCCTTGGAAGGCTCCTAGTGGAGTCTTTTGCAGAGAAACTCCTACTGGAATTTAAAGCATGTGGTATGTCCGTTAATATTATATTCCTGACTGTTGGACTCTATATTTTTGTGTTGTATTTTAAGATTCAGTAATTGGATATACATTGCTTAACTGATTTTACTCCAGATATTGATGAATTTATGCTGGATCTGTAGTATTTGACATTTATGACATGAAATTGGTTATTACGACATCATTATTTTCCTTGATGCAGACTGTGCTGAAGGGAATACTTCAAACTTGATCTATAGTTATGTTGATGGCATTCCAAATTTAGTGGTGAGGACCTTCTCATGAATGCTGCTGGTAATTTTCTAAAGTCCACAATTACAGGAGGCACTTCTGCTTTTTTCATGCAGCTTGCTTCTTTGTAAAAGTTGTGCACAATTGTCTGATAGGAACTGTTATTAGCTACAGTATTATTTTTATTACTTTGTTATAACCATGATAAAGCCATGGCCAGACATCACTGTTTGGGCTTGCCGCTATTGAAAAGCTTTACCCATGAGATGTACACCTGTTATGTTAATGTGCTAGAGGCATACCCTTTTAGAAAATAGGTGGACACTTCTTGAATGGGGGCATCTGCCATGAATGAAGCGTATGCCATGAATGTGCGATTTGGGAACTTTGTGCAGCAGAGACCCTGAGGGCCTCTTAATTGAGGTGTGTACATCTCTTTGAACATGTGAAAGGAGGCCTTTTTTTGCCACTTTTCTGGGATGCGAACCTGAGAGGCACTAAAAAAGGACAGAATGACTGCACTGGATCTTTCCAAGTTTTTTTATTAAAAGTCAAACTCTCCCTGCGGTTAAAGGGTCATGAATTTAGCCTTATGGGCGTCTGGTAGGAAATGGCGATGTGATTGAGGACTATTTTGTTCCACTAGAGGTAGGAGTTGATGAAGTGACAACTACCTCCAGGTTAGATTGATTTTATTCAGGCTTTGGATTCCTTAGAGAATTGAGAGTGTGAAAATTAAAACTTAACATACGTGGAAATAGATATTTTGAGTGGCAAGATTGAGTCACACAACTACATGTGTATCTTAATTGAATAAGAGATTTAGTGGAGGAAAAGCTGAATCCGTAGGAGTATTGTTCACTTGGTGTCTAGTTCTTTTTTGAATATTGGACTTATTGTTGTCAGCATGTACTTTTTCTGAGTTCGTCTTGACCAAGTTAATTTCTTCTCCATAGACCATAGAAAAATTAGAAAGTGTCTTTGCCACAGAATAGCAAATAAACCACTTGTTCTGAATCTAGATTTCATCATTGAAGCTATAAATTTGAAGATCTAGACATTTGGTATCAGGAAAATGACATTTTCCTAACTAGTCAAAGGCCATTTCTTATTTTGGAAGGATACATGTTCTTGGTTGTAATAATATGGTATAAGTTTCTATGGTCTGTGAACATCTGCTTGAGATACTTTCAACAATAAGTCTGTAAATGAAAACTATCTGGTTAGTAGATGCCATGATATTTTAATGTTAAGTGAGAAATGGTTTTTTATGTGTTTGATGTAACTTAGAAGAGTTGGTTTTATAGTTTTATACTAATCCTGGGTGTTTCAGGTTGAGGATATCATTTCAAAATTTAGAAACTTGCACACAAAACTTGAGGTGACACCTTCATCTGCGTCATATGAGAAGCTTATAATCTACTGTTGCGATTCACTTCAGGTAAAGATTTTTTTTTTTTTTTTACTAAAATTGAACGGTAAGTTATTTGAATCTCTTTGCTGTCTGTCTCACTTAAAGGAATCAGCTATGCTGTATATTTTCAAATCCATAGCCTGGTTTGAGGATTGCTTTAACATTTTTTCCTTCCTTTTTCATAATTCCTCATTCATCCTAACCAAGGTGCATGCGGCTCTTGAGCTGGTGGATGAGATGTTTGAACTGGGTTTGACATTTTCGTTGGAAGCATTACACTCCGTTTTACAAGCTAGTAGTGAGAACTGTGACTTCAATCTGGTGAGTTGCAGCATTCTACATTTATATACTGTCCTTGTATATAGTAGCATGACTTTGCTGTTTCATCAAAGTAGTATGACTTTTGCTGTTTTTCTTATCTACTGGTGTAATAAATCATGACAATTTGGTGTAGAACAATAGCATGTGGACGCTATCTACGATAGTGGTGGGCACCAGAACCTAGAAATTTTTATAGTTAAAGGACGTAGAAATATTTCAAATGGTTTCATGAGAGAATTGTGTTTCTTACACACTCAGATAAGTAAATACCTTTAATAACTATAAGGCTCACTGACAAACCAAGACCCATGCTTTATTCATAAACAGAAAAGGATATCTCACCCTACTGGATTATCATCTCCAACCTTCAGCTTCATTTTCCCATGTCTCATATAAGTTCTCAACAGAACCTATGTCTTCTGTGGCCGTTTTATAATTTTAGAGTGTAAAACAATATGGTGAGAACTCTTTTTTGCTAGTATACTGCAGGACAGTTTAAGAGTTGGTTTGAGCTGCTAGTCCCACCCTCCATAGTCTTCCATAATCAATCCAATTGTTAGTATTAACTGTTACGTCATAATAATAAGAGATAATTGATTTTAGAGAGTTGGGTACTTGGGTCGTGGTGTGGTGGGAAGACGGGGAAATAAGGTGTGTAAATTTGATTGGTGGGTTGGGTCTGAGCATGTGGTGGGCATAGAACAACCTGATTATGTACAATACCCCAACTCAGACATCCATCTCCCATATAGACCAAAACAGCTCTCCCAGGTCAGAGCTCCTTATTACTCGTGTTCAAACTTCAAAGTTTTACCGGACTGTACAGTGTAAACTCTTATCTTCTGTCTTCTGTTCAACCCTGAAGCGGTGGGGGTGGGCATTTTGATGTATTTATTTGCTAATTCACAATAAAATTGTTGATTGTTCTCTCAAGCTCCAAATTAATCTTTGATCATCTTAGATAAGGCTCTTCTACTCCATTGAAAGTTATTTTGACGAGGCATGCTGGAATAAATGTTACTGATGAACTGACACAAGAATGTAATCTCCAACGGATTAACTTGACGTTCCATAGCTTGCAAATGAATTCTGTGTTTTATTGAGATTGAAAGTTGCAAGACTTTGCTATTGTGGGTGGTTGCCTCATGATGACATTTTCAGCATTCAAAAGTTTGAGGGAAAATAGGGCAAGACTGTAAGAGTATTAATCTTGTGAGCCTAATGATATAATTTGGAGTTTTGGACCATGTGACATATGATGCTTAAAATTTTCTGTATGTTGGAGTACTTTGAGATGACTTCTAAATGTTGTTTGACTCTATAACAATAATAGTGACATAAAGATATCCGTAACCTGTTTCTGGCTGTCTTTTGTTTCATCGTTGTGATGTGTCTTTCGCCCACCTTATTTTCAGGTTCACCAAATCTATTCAGTGATTAAAAGAGGCAATTTGAAGCCAAATGGCGAAACTTTCAGGAGTATGATAAATCTTTGTATGAAAATGAAGGATGTAAGTCTCTCTTCCTCGTTGTCTTCAGCCAAAGATATGTCTTGTCCATCATGTAATGTGGAACTTGAACTGTACCATAAGTCCATAATGCAACTTACCGTATTTCCTTTTCCCTGTAGTATGAGGGTGCTTATAGCATGCTGCGTGATTTAGAGAAAATGAGAGTGATGCCCACAACTGCCATGTACAATGCTATAATGGTTGGATATTTCCGAGAGGTAACTTGTTCTTGGTGTTATGAGATACATACTGTGCTAAATACTTTGGTTCAGATGCCAATCATATCCTCTCTTCTCCAGTTTTATACATACTCTTGCTAAGTTCAAATTCTAAAACTAGATGGGTATACTTGACATGAATTAGTTATTACTTAACATGTTTCTTAAGCTGTTTCTAGTTTCCATGATTTTTTTGGTTGATACTTCCTCTTTTCTTTATTGTTCCCCTGCAACACCCTGCAGAAGAATATGTCCCGTGGGTTGAAGGTTCTTAAAGAAATGAAAGAAGCAAATTTACAACCAGATTCCCAGACTTTCAGCCATCTAATAACCAACTGCAACTCTGAAGAGGACATAAACATGGTAATCTGAAATTTATATTCAGGCAAAAGTTCCATATCTGACTTGCTGTCGTATCATACAAAGTTCAACCTAGAATATTGCAGTGGACCCAAGTGGCGGGTCCAATTAACTTTACGAGCATGTGATTGTAGTATTACGAAGAAATGAAGCGATCTGGAATTCATGCTACCAAGCAAGTTTTTATGGCACTTATAAATGCATATGCAGCTTGTGGACAGTTTGATAAGGCAAAACAGGTATATTTGCTTCCGGCAACTTTGCTGTACTAACTTTTGTATTAACCAAGAGTAGGTAACTGTATATAATGTAATTTAGGTTGGACCCTTGATCAATAACAGCATATGCTTGCAGATTATGTTCTAGCTTATTATTGAATACAACTTTTGATTGCTTCATATTCATGTTTTTGGCTAGCTCCATTTTGAATTGATTCTAAACTGGTTAGAAGTGCTTTCCGACTATGAAAGCTTTCCTAACAGTGTTGTGTAAAAAAAAAAAAAAAAAAAAAAAAATTCTACAACTAGACGTGCTTTTGGAGACACAGTGCTTTTTGGTGGATTCTTATAAGCAGTTGATATGTGCTTTGTAGAAAAACCACTTAAAGCACTTGTACATGATACACTTGTTTGTATAAAAAAAACCTTTATGTGCTTCTTACAACTCCGCTTTGAGTGGTAGCTTCGTAACAAAAGCATTTCTAGAGAAGCAATCCCAAACAGTCTTGCCTGCCCTGGTACTATGCGATTCCTGTTTAAACAAGGAGTCTCTTTATTTTTATTTTTATAAATGTGTGAAACCTTGGCAGTATGCAGTCATTTATCAAGAGTTATATAAAAATTTGACATAATTCTCATTCTCTGCCAGAGTAAAACAAAATAATAGTCTTCCTCCTAACTTTTTTTGTATTATTTTTCAAGTGTAATCATAACATTCTATAAGGAACTTTTTGTGAGGGAAGGAGAGTAAACAATTTTATTTGAAAATTTTCTTCACTATATGGTCTCTTTTCATTTTGAGAGTAATTCATTATTCGTATGCTTTAGCATTGTTTCCCATATTCAGTATTATCAGTGCATCGTTCTTATTTGGGTAATCATATGATTTCGTATTTGCCTGTACTATAGGTTTTAGTGTTCTCATCAGTCCTTGCTAATTATAAATTTTCAACTATAACTCAACCAGATTATAATGTCTGTACAAAGTACATATTCTTACCAATTCTTTCGCATGTAGGTACTCTTAGACAAAGGGATTCCACAAAAGAGCTTCAATGAGATTAGAAGCGTGCTCGTCCAAGCCTTGCATCTCATGGGCAATTGTCCAATGCATTTAATATATATGAACAGATCAAAGAAGCTGGATGCAGTTTGGAGCCGAAAGCTGTTATTAGTCTTATCGTAAGTTCTTATAGTAATGCTTGAGATTACTGGTGTGTGAAAGCATTTTTAATTAGTTGTCAATTTACTCATAGGAGCACATTCAATCTGATGAAGTAGCATTAAGCAGATTACTCCCTCTACTTGAGACACTAAAGGATCCAAACTATTGGCTTGATGGCTGCTTGAGAACTATCTTATATTGTGTTCGCTACAAGCATTTAAGGTCAGTTCATACAGCAGTTGTTAAGAATATGACATTTCACATCGGGTATGAATTTTTTATTTTTTCTCTACTTTTCTTCCCAGCTTAAGTGATGGCCTTTTCATGTGCCATGTAAGTTGGGAAGAAAAGATGGAACAAAAAAACATTTTCTTTCAATATCTAAAATTATAGGCCTCTTAGGTCTCCACCCATTACCAGTTGGTTTCGTTTTGAATGCTTCAAGTTCAGTAATTTCCATTCATTTGATTGTTTTGGCCTCATGTAATTTTAAGATCTCTCTCTCTCTGTTATTGATTTAGAACTGCCGTCAATTTGGTTGAGCAACTCAGGGATCAAGTCTGCACTGATGAATTAGCTCTAGAAGTAATTTTTGATAAGGTTTGTTTCTAACTTTCTATTCTCTCAGACGTGATGTGTGAATGAATATCTTGTTTTGGAAGCAGCAATCCACCATGATTTGGTCAAATTATTCTCTACCTTTGGGTGATCAAATTTTCAAATTTTGGCCTACTCTCTGAGAAACTATATTGCTCTCTATTCTATGAATTCTTTTTGAACCTCCTGATTTGATATTTAGACCTCCAATTATTTCTTATTATTATTTATCTTTTATTTGAAAAAAAAGAAATCTTAGTTTACCTTTACCCCAAAAACCCAAGATTTATCGTTCCAGCCATGTCGTTCAATTCCAACCTCAGCTATGCACAGTAGCCGACCACCTGGGCCAGCATCACCAGCCGTCAACAGGCATTAGGAGTCCCGATCCTCTCTCAGACATCTTATGCCAGTAGAGTAGAGTAGAGTTGTTAATTTCAACAATGATGAACAGGATATGGTGGTAGTCTCTGAATCTAACTTTTGCATTACTTTCAGTAGCAAATTAGAAGTTATGTGTGAAATTTAGAGGAGGTCTACATACCAAAGTAGGAGTTTCATATGGTACCCCTCCCCCCCCCCCTTCTTTTCTACTCTTCCTTTCCTGCTCTTCCCCCAAATTAAAGAAAAGAAAAAATCTTTTTCTTTGTTACTACTTAACTACTTTATATATTCACATGTTCATTTTGGAAGTCTGCATGTTTCAAACTGACAAGACGAGACACGGCTTTGCTGTGACCAATTTGTAGGTGTTTTCGTTCATTGCAGAATCGGAGTCCTCTTTGCAGTTTGGCCTAGATTTGCTACATGCTATGAAGAGTGAGCTTGGCCTCACCCCTTCACGAAAATGTCTTGATTTTCTTCTCCACGCTTGTGTTAGTGCCAAAGATCTGCAAAGTTCCATATTTGTATGGCAGGAATATCAAGCCGCTGGCCTGCCTTACAATACCTTAAGTTTTTTAAGGTAATTTCCTGTTTTGCATTTGCCCTGGCTTGAGAATTTTGTTCCATCAACTGATTTTATTTAGCTTTGGTTCAATCTTGGAACGCTTGCAGGATGTATCAAGCCCTTTTGGCCTCAGGGGACAGAAAGGCTGCAAAAGTTTTGGAACATAAAATTCCTAAAGATGATCCTCATGTTCAGTCTATCATTGAAGCATGTAAACAGACTTATATAAAGAAAACGGAAGAAACCAAAAAGAAAAAGAAAAAAAAAAAAAGGAGGTAGGAATATGTAAACTCACTTAAATTGACATAATGATTAGGGTTAGAGATTCAATCTTTTTGTATCAAAACTGGAGAAAGAAGTCAGAAAGGACCTTCATGTGGAGTAAGTCCCATTCATCTTTACTAAAGTTGTACGAATGCTGGTTCTAGTATCTATATTATTAGTGCCCATTGTTTCAGAGCATGTGGTTCACTTACCTCTTCCTGTGCTATAAGAATACTTTCTATGGCTGTCTCTTTCACTAATATGAACTATGCAGATGAGTATTCAGACAGAAAGATTGAAGCTGCAATGTTTTACTCAACAGGTGAACTTACCTACTCTCAGTGAGTGGATATATTTCTCATTTGCAAAGTTTGAGTTTGGCACTGACCCATTTGCCTAAGTGTGACGTAAAACTTGAAGCTTTTTGCTCTTTTATCAATTGAACCGAAGAATTACGAGTAACAGTGCTGCTAAAGTAGGCTTCAAAAGGATAGTTCGAGCAACAAGTATAGCTTGCCTGCACCTTGCCTTAGCCTGCTCAATCCTCTCACTCAAAGTCTCGTCCTTGACCGCAGCCTTCACCAGAACCATGTCCATCTCCATCACCTTCAGCACCCTAAACAATTCAGTCTCCATTCTATCTTCCACCTTCCCATCATCGATTGACGTCCACGGTGCGCAAGAGCAGTTTCGGTAGTGCTTATGTTGATATCTGTAGAGAAAACATGATCATAGATTGACGAAATCTACTCGTTCCCTAATCTGGTCAATGTTTATTGTGCAGTTCTCTTTCTTCTATTAACTCATGCTCAGTTCTTCACCGTAGATCCCTTCCAATGGTCAGTTCTTCACCAACCCATTTAAAACCACAAACGTGTTCTGCAAACCACATATTCATTAGTAAACTTAGGTTGGAACTTTGAACAAGTAAATTAGAAACTAGACAGCGTCATCCCCTTTTGGTACGTTTAAAACCAAATGGATTGACGCTTTTCTACAAGGTTTGGTATATGGAATAAAACCAAGTGGGATCTACGTACAACTAATTAGTCCACAAATTCACAACGAATTTTTCTGATTGTGATGTATGAGAAATCAATACTTTTGTCCACTAAGTCATATAATCTATTTGATAACAAATTGTTGCAATATACATAACAATTCTACGATTTTGATTGAGGAATCTTGTAAATTGATTACTTGTGTTTTGGTTAAACTTGTAGAGTAAGCCACTTTGTGATGCAAGATTGGGTGGAGTTGGCTATTTTTGTAAACTACAGCTATGAGCTAGGTGGTAATGGATACTCACATACACCTCCATATTAACTGATCGGGTCATTAATTTCATACCCATATGGCACACGAAACAAATTTTTAGCTAGGAAAAAAATTGAGAAGGTATACAGTCATATCTAATGAACAATCTGCCACAAAGTAAATTCCAATATAAAATGAACCAACCATTTTCTCCATCGAGTATAGAAGGGTGGTGAGCTACCTCCACGCCAATTCCAACCAACGTAACCCGTTTTCTTTGAAAAACAATGCAGAATAATACCCTTTTATTCAATCAACTACTTCCAATGGCTTAATTGGTTTTGAAATCCCTCTTTGGTCTCTGCTGCTAATTGGTATGTGCATGGCAGCTAAAGAAGGAGCTAAGGAGAAAGATCACAAGGAAGACAAAGTAAAAGATGAAAAGAAAGCTAAGGAGAAAGATGGAGTAATCACTGCTGTTTATAAGGTTAACCTGCACTGCCCAGAGTGTGCACGAGAGATTAAGAAGCCTCTCATATCTATCCAAGGTGATTAAAGATGAATGGTTTACTTATTTCCAAATCGACCTGTGAAGAAAATTGAAGAGAATATTAATTATGGGTCCATTTGATTTTCCTTTGTATATATTCTTCCTAACTTTATACATATTTAAGGCACATATATGTTAATGGAGAATTGACAATGTAATGAACATTTTACCAGGGGTTCACAACGTGGAGGTTGAAAGGGAGAAAGGTGAAATCAAAGTAAAAGGCGATTTCGACCCGACAAAGATACAGAAACGGCTTGAGAAACTCTGTAAGAAAAAGGTTGAGCTAGTGTCACCCAAGGTCCAGATCAAGGAAAGCACCACAACTGAGACAATAGTAGTGAAGGAATCCAAAACCAAAGAAGTAGTGGTGCTCTCTCTCTCCCATATTCTTCAAATGTTATTGCTTTACTTTCCATCATATTTATCTCATCCCTAGCAGAAATTATAAAATGAACCATCATGGCCAGCAATTGAAGATTAGTGTAAGATAGAAGTCATTTCGTTTGTTTGGAATACCTAAACAAATTGTTAGATAATGTCGGAGGACGTTTATAGAAAGTTTTTAGCCGATATAGTTGATCAGGGTGATTTCTTGATTTTAAAGAATTAATTAACCTGTAGTAATTTACTGATTGATAATATTTGAAGAAATGAAACTGCTGTTGATAGACATCTATATGTAACTGGGGAATTTAATGGATGATGATGGAAGCTGCATGCAATTTGATCAGCTAATTCGATGTGTTTGTTTGATTTCAAATAAGGCAATTTCACGGACAACATTAGTGAAGGTTCACATGCATTGCCACAAATGTGAGCAAGATCTGAAGAAGAAGTTGTTAACGAACAAAGGTACCTGTTATTTATGAGTCAAAGTCTTCCATATATTGTATGATCATGAAACGTCAATGATACATATTGCAGGTGTTCACAATGTTAAAACGGACATGAAAGCACAAACCCTAGCAGTGGAAGGAACAATTGATCCTGAAAAACTAGTATCGTATTTGCGCAAAAAGGTACACAAACACGCAGAGATTATACCCCCAAAACAAGAGAAGAAGGATGAGACCAAAGAAAACGAGAAGAGTTCCTCAAAACCCCCAGAGAAAAAGGACGAAAAGAAAGAGAAAGAGAGTGGTAAATCTACTGAAATAGTTACCAAGGTTGTAGAAGCTAAGGAAGAGATAAAGGTGGTCGAGGTTAAGACAAAAGAGGGGGGTGCTCCTTATTTCATTCACTATGTCTATGCTCCACAAACATTTAGTGATGAAAATCCAAATGCTTGCTCTATAATGTAACAATTGAGAATATGTAAGCAGGCCTACATTATGCTTTTGAGGCTTTTTTTTTTTTTTTTTTTTGAGCATATCGTATATCTATCAATATAATTTTTCCATCACAAACCAGACATTACATAAAAGTTTGGAACTACAGAAACATGTAAACATAAAGTAATCAAAACTTTAAAGCACAAGAAATCAAATTCTTATTTCCTATATATCTATAGTCACTATCAGGACAAGCACTTTAGCCGACCAAAAAGTTTCGTCGGCCTGTTAGCTTAATTCGTCGGCTAAGATCTTAGCCGACGAGCCTTCGTCAGCTATGGTTTCGTCGGCTTAAGTATGTATAAAAAATTAAAAAAATAAGTAAGCCAACGAAATATAGTCTGTTTCGTCGGCTTTAGAAGGGTTTAGCCGACAAAACATGCCATAATTCGTCGGCTAAACCTTATTAAAAAAAATTAAAAATAATATAGCCGACGAATATCTTACATGTTTCGTCAGCTATAAGTCCATTCCAGTAAAAAAAAAAACCCCGAAATTTCTAAATTATCATTTCAAGCAACCTGCAAAATACACCAAAACAATTCCATATAACCAACAACAAGCACATAAAACTATATAATTGATCAACTACACAAAATCTAGATTGTCTAAATCAATATCCGATTCTGGGGGCTGCGGAGGAGGAGGTTGCGGCGGCTGAGGTAGCAGTATAGGCGTAGCGCATGGCGGAGCCGGAAGTCCCTGAAGCTGGGCAGCTGTAAACTCCTGCAAGTACTGGAACATCTGCTGCTGCTGGGCCTGCTAGGTGGCATATACCGCGGTGGTATAGGCTGTCTGGGCGGCATGAGCGGCAGCCTGAGCAGCTTGCTGTTCCCGTAGTCTCTCAACTTCCGACTCTAGCTGAGTCGTCCTACTGTTGGTCGAGGCTGCATTTTGTTGAAATCCTAGAGTGGTCTTCAGGACCCCCTCGCCCTTTTTTCCTAGACCCCGGCTGTAGAAGTTGTTTCCTCGCGGTGGGAAGGCTGTGCCCATGATCCTCGCTCCAACCCTCAGATCCGAAGTGTCGATCCGGGACATGGCTTCAGACTTCTCTTCCTCCTGCGTGTCCGGCCATGCCTCCCTCATTATAGCACTCATCACCTCGTCACTAGCCTCCCTCACCTTCGCCTAATTGGATAGGAAAAAAATGATTAATTAACATTTTGACATATATATAAGTAAAATTAAAAATTTAAAAACGTCAGATGACTTACAATATCCTCTTGGGCGTAAGGATATGCCTTCTCGTACGTATAGACGTACCGGTTGACTTCTGGATGTTCCCTGGCCGCCTCGTCCATGAAGACAGCGAACGGTCTAGAACCGGCATGATGCACTACATGAAATCTCGTCCTAGGCGACGGAATAAACCCGTCGCTTAAGAAGAAATATTCGTTGCCTCAGATCCTAAGAGACGAATTATCCGTCGTTTAAGTTCCGCTGCGTAAGTGTCGTGAGGTAGACACTTACGCGACAGAACTGCAATTTTTCGTCGACTAAGAACCATCCAACCCGACGAACTCTGACATGCCTTGTCGACAAACTCATTCGTCGATAAATTTTTGTCGACGAAAAATGTTTGTCGGAAATATTCTTACCGATGAATACGAAATTCTTCTTAGCCGACGGAACTACGTCGGTATATAAGTTTGCCGACGAATACTGCGTCGTTCTTAGGCGACGGAAAAGTCGTCGGTAAAGTTGTAATCCGACGAATACCAAACAGTTCTTAGTCGACGATTGATCTTTGTATTCGTCGGATAGGTTGTTATTCTTAAGCGACGAAAGTTACTATTTCCGTTGCCTAGGTATTTCATCTTGGTAGACGAATGTTACTATTTTCGTCTCTTGGGTTGTTTATCTTGCACGACGAAGGTTTCAGTTCCGTCGCTGAAGAAAAATATCTTTTGCGACGAATATTACTTTTTTTGTCGCTCAAGATATTTGCCTTCGGCGACGAAGGTAACTGTTTCTGTTGACTAAGTTATTTTATTTATGGTGAAAAGACACTGAATTTTTTTTTCTTTTTTTTAACCTTATTATCTGTTTCCAAAAATTACAAATTAGTAACAATAATCAAACACATACATACATATATATTGATTATTATACAGTAACAATATATACCGGAAGCAATGGATTTGGACCATTTTTCATATATTGATGATAGATGGACAAATATTATTCATATATACGTACAAAATAATTAATGAATTAACTAGGTAGAAAATTGTTCATACAATCTAGCTAAACTATGAATAATGCCAAGGGGCACTGTTGTCCAATCCTACACGTTGTCGCCTCTATCATCACTGTTTTGTGGGGAAACTTGTCGAGGAGGAGAAGATTGAGGAGGAGGAGGAGGTGGCATATATGGCTGCAACTTGGGACTGCACAACACTATATATAGACTCGGCACGCAGGGCACGCTGCTGGACCTCTTGGAATTGCTGCTGGACACGCTCCTCTGATTCTTTTAGTCTCTGCTCATAGCGCTCCTGCACCTCTTGGAGTTGCTACTCATCAACTCTAGGAGGACGACTACATGAAGTGGAACTATTTGAAGAAAGGCTCAAGTCTCGCTCGCCTCCTCGTCCCATCCCTCTGATCTCCTTAATTTCCTTTCCGAGTTTTGAGCACCTTACCCAACACCTCAATTTGTTGGGACTGAACACTTTCCATAATCTCCTCCTCCGTTGCGTCAGGATGTTGTTCCTTAAATGCATCCTTTCGTTTATTGACATCATCAACCATGTCATTCTGCATTTAAAATACATCAATTAATAAACAAAACATGCAGCTCAACATTTCCATAATAAAGTTTACTGGTTGCATAATAAACATGGAATAAGCTACTGGGGGTCAGTAACTCATTAAGCCAAGTAGAAGTTTACTGTCCCCCAGTAAACTTGTACTGGGGGTCAGTAAACTTGCAATTCATTATCTCCCTTTCAATTTCATGGCCACAACACATAACAGATATCCTAATAAACAATTTTAGTGCTCCCTCGTAAACCTAGTAGAAGTTTACTGGCCCCTAGTAAACTTCTACTAGGGGTCAGTAAACTTGCAATTCATTATCTCCCTTTCAGTTTCATGACCAGAACACACAACAGATACCCTAATAAACAATTTTACTGCTCCCTAGTAAACCAAGTATAAGTTTACTGCCCCCCAGTAAAATTCTACTGGGGGTCAGTGAACTTGCAATTCATTATCTCTTTTTCAATTTCATGGCCACAACACACAACATATACCCTAATAAACAACTTTATTGCTCCCTAGTAAACAACTTTATTGCTCCCTAAAACTATACATCTTAATTAATGACAATGATAATAACACTTTTTTTTGTTTTGGAAGAAGCAGAAAAACATGACATTCTAATTGGACAGTGCCTACATTTAACTTAATGGTCTCATATATATACTAATAGCCGGATTTACACATGCTTGAACCATTTGCTAAGCTTACATTCTAGTAAAAGGAAAGACACTTACATATTTCTTGGTTGTATCTTCATCACCGGTCCTAACATAGGTCTTCTCAAAACCTTTGATAATTGGAAGCTGCTCGCCTTGTATTCTGAGTTCCTCCATTGTGTAGATGATAGGAGAAGACCCCGTGTGGTGGTGCATAGTATTCTCCTCACGGTTCCTCTTGTTTGCCAAGGAGAGTCTCTAATATATACACGAAAAAATATTAAATAGATTAGTTCTAACATCTTGCACATTTCACATTTCAAGTTATAAATACATAACTATACAAATGTAAGGGCTAATAATAAAATACAAGGGAAACAATGAAGGTAATTAAAAAAAATCACCTTGAAAACATCTGACTCGAAGTGCTCGCATAGAAACTCCCACTGGTCCTCTCTCCCAATGAAATCTACTAGCATTGCCAGAGGGCCCTTCCTTCAGATAAGCTTTGTGACACTGGTATTTCCAGTCCTTGTACCTCTCCTGTGCCCTCTTTAGTATCCAATTGAACATTGACTCATCATTTTCATCCCACTCGTACTTCGGCTAAGTAAGAAATAAAAAAAAATTCCCATGTTAAGCACTGAAAAATAAAATACTTTACACATGACAAAACACATCTTTCAATTCATATCAACACACAATACTTTACACACATTCAATCATACTTTACACATATCCATAACACTTTCACTATAAGAAAACTCAGTCTTATGCAAACATATCCTTAGACATGAAATTTTATCAACAGAAAGATGTCAATTCAGTTAATTCATGCCTTCCAATTATAAGCAATCGTATATATGTTATCAAACAAATGTAATTAAGTAAATTTTTCAGTTACTTACCGACATTGCATTCCACACCTTCCACTTCTCAGTCTGATCAAGGTCGTAGAACGTGCTTGCCCTCATTCCCACCAGACTCCGTATGGCGCAACCGATATCATGTGCCACCAAGCTGTTTATCCCCCTCACGCTAGGGCCTTTTACACGGGGGCAATACTCCAACTTGATCTTCTGCCCCGTTTGTTGAACGATATTCTCCGCCTTCTTTTCAGAACAAAAATCCCGCTTCTTTTTCGGGGCCGAAGCTACAATTAACATGTGAAAATACATTATGATATATACTTAATATACAAGAGGATATCTGTTGTGTGTAAGTGACATGAAAATGAAAGAGACATATTGTACTGAAAGTTTACTAACCCCATTATAAGTTTACTGACCCCCAGTAGAAGTTTACTGGGGGCAGTAGAAGTTTACTGGGGGCAGTAGAAGTTTACTGACCCCCAGTAGAAGTTTACTAGGGGCAGTAAATTAATACACTTACCTGTTGGGCTTCTAACTTTGATTCGAGCGCTGCCGACGATGCGTCTTGCAGATTCGGGTGCGGTTGCAGTCTCAGGTGCGGTTACAGACGCCGATTGAGATCCCATTGAACAACTGTCAACTGTAGGGCGCCGCACGATCAAGGGGGAGCCCCTAGTGGTACTGTCTTAACCGGCATGGGGTTAGGATGGCTGCTACTGCTAGCTGAACCGACGCTCTGCCGTATTGACTCATCAAAGCACTGGCCTGAGTGGCTCGACCCTTCCCTTTCCCATGATCACCATATCTTGCACATGAATAACACACAATTGTTAGTAAATGAGTGAGTAATAGATAAAGATTATGAAAAATAGTCTAAAGAAAAGCATACAAGTTGAATAGACCACTTGTATTTCTTCACATTTTTTTATATTTTTTAGACTTGATGCATTGGTGATACAGAAAACACTAACAAAAGCTGTGAGCCACTTAAGCAGAAGATACAATGTGATATTGGTTTTTTTTTTTTGGATAATTAAAAAATAATAATAATAATAATAATAATGAAACACGATCAACGAATTCGTTTACGATTCAGAAGTAACAACAAGATCAATCTGAGAAGAGAGAGAATACGGACCTGCAAAAGGAGCGGCGGTGAGAAGGTGAGAGCAGAGAGATCGTAGTGGCGGTGAGAAGGTGAGAGCAGAGAGATCGGAGCGGCGGGTGGATGCGGTGGCGATGAGTGGAGGAGGTGGGTGGATGCGCGCACTTTAATCGGCTTCCGATGCATGGATGGGGTCTGGTGGCGCGACTCTGGTGGGATTTAGGAATTGTGGGTGTGAATTAGGGATTGTGGATTGCACGAGGGAGTTAGTATAGGTTTTAAATTAGGCCTATGACAAATATTCGTGTCCTAAGTAATACGAAATTTTGGGGAAAAAAAAAGGCGCAAAATTCACCCGCCTAATATTTCGGGATCCTACACGACGAAAAATACATTTTCCGTCGTATTAGTTAACCAAGCCGACGAATTATACAATTTCCGTCACCTAAGTAACATAAAATTTTTAAAATGTGACTGATATTCTGGTATCCTAAGCAACAGAAAGTCCACTTTCTGTCGCCGTAAGAGTATTAAGGCGACGAATTATTCAAATTCCGTCGACTATGTATATTTTTAAAAATTTCCAGAATTTTATTATATTAGCATCCGAGCATTTTCGTATAACTTTTCAAACTAAACCCAATTATATAACTCCACGTAAGTATTCGTACTTAAAAAAACATACATATATATATATGCATTTTAAAAATTACGTACAATGGAAATTTGCATGAATATTATATAATTAATGGTTTGACGTACGTACATGGTTAATTATAAATTTAAAAATACATATGATATTCAGAGTCGTCCAAATAATCGTAATATATACTAATCGTAAAATAATGGTAATATATATATACTAATCGTACTCATGATAATCTGAGTCGTCTGAATCATCATCCTCCTCAGTTTGGTCAGAATACTCATCATCCTCTATGTATTTGTCATCTATGAAGCCGTCGTCATCATGACTGGGGTTGCGACGTTGTAGTGAGATCAGTTCAGATGGTGTAATTGGAAGGTAACCTATGATAGCCGAAACGTGTTGGTTGTTGACACGAATATCCTCAGTATCAGGGACTACATGTGGAGAATCCTCTTGATATGGTTCATTCGGTTGATCAGTTGTTATTGGTTCATTGGGCCCACTCTCATCATCCACTCCCAGTGTAGCTGCACTCCAAATATTCCTATGTGACATCACCTGCATCACTTCCAACCCTCACCCATAGCCGGATCATCAAGATAAAACACTTGTTTTGCCATGGTGGCAAGAATAAACGGCTCATTATCATACCATACACTGTTTGAGTCCACTAATAACAAGCCACGATCCAGAATTGTACTCCTCCGTCTGGTTGGGTCAGTATTGAACCATTTGCACTTGAACAACACGACTGGCATACGGTTGCCGTAGATTAGTTCGATGACACTAACAAGAACCCCATAGTAGTTGAAACCCAGACCCTCAACCATGACTCCATTGTTTTGGGTGACATGCCTTCATCTCGTTCTGACGTCACAAACTTAACACCGTTCATAAAACATCCAGCACGAACTCTGTGACTTTGGAGTCCTCCAGCCAACAAGTGCAACTCCGGGTCGTAAGAAGCAGGAAACTCTGTTGAATGTGCATCATCTGTAACAATTTTAAGAGCAACGTTATTACATTATGTAACATCAAAAAGCATATATATTTAATTTATGTAACATCATATATATATAGAGATCGATACAAAGCTACGTACCCAAATAGGGAAGTAATCAGGAAAATCTCTCTTGTGTATGACTTCATTACCATACTGCATTTCCAAATGCCTCTTGAAGTATCGCTCGGCTTCTTCGCAATGTTGAAGGACAGACCAATGAGCCTCTTTGATCTCATCATTACTTAATCTTTCAGAATTACTTAACCTGCCGTACGGTTCAACATCGTTTGAAACAACTGATAGCTTGAATTGCTGGCTACTACCGCTCCAGATGATTTCCCCACTGTATCTTCATCATTGAGATATGCGCTGCAGTAAGTTACGCACTCAGCCTGAATGTATGCTGCCGTGATCGACCCTTCAGGGAAACGTTTGTTTTTGTTCTTCTTTTTGAAATCCCCCAGTTGCCTGCAAAACAAATATGCAATTCTTACAATAAATATTTAAAATCCATTTATCTTAATTTGAAAGGATGATTAATTAGAATAAATATGAGTGCATACCTCTCATTTCGATAGCACCAGGTATACTGTACCGGACCAGTAAGCAACACTTGTTCGGGAAGATGGATCATAAGGTGAATCATGATGTCAAAGAAAGTCAGGGGAAAGATCATCTCTAGCTTGCACATGATGTACACAATGTCTTCTTGCAATGACCGAACATCAGACTTTTTAAGCTCTTTAGCGCATATCCTCTGAAAGAACTTTGACAATCTTATTTGCAGAGTGTCAACCACATCACTCTACAAATACGGTCTAATGACCATGGGAAGAAGACGTTGCAGCAAAACATGACAGTCATGAGTCTTCAACCCACTAATCTTATTTTCCCCCATCTTAACACATCGAGCGATATTCCTGTATACCCGTGAGGATACTTAACGTTTCCAAACTACTGAAACACTTCCGCCTTCTTTTGAGGATGGACTGTGTAGCCTGCTTTCGGTATTATGGATTTTTTGGTTTTTTTGTTCTCTACTAGCCATAGCTGGGGGCGTATACCTATCATCTAAGATCAACACAGGCTTTTGGGGTGTCCTTGTTCTTATGTTTGAGATTCAGAATTGTTCCAAGAACGCTGTCACAAACATTCTTCTCTATGTGCATGACGTCTAAGTTGTGTCTGATTTTCAAGGTTAACAGTAAAGCAAATTAAAGAATACACTTTTGTGTGTCCAATACTTAAACTCATTAGGCGTGGGAGGATTCAAGTCCGTTACTTCTTTACTGGTGCTCAAATATCCGAACCAATCTGGTTAAGCCTCTCCAAAATCCACTCACCAGACCTCCCTGGGGGTTTCGGTTTATGCTCCTCAGTCCCATCAAATGCCTCAGCATCCCATCACCACTCGTGATCCTCGTCAAGATGTCTACGAGATCCATGAAAACAAATTTTCGGTGTGCCATGTAGAATTGACGTCATCTATGTATACCGGGCAAGCCTTGTGTACCCTTAGTTTGTTGGCCAGACAAGATCCCGTAAACTGGAAAATCACTGATGGTCCAAATAATAGCTGCTTTCATCATGAATGAAGATCGACCATGCCTGTCAAGGTAGAAAGTCCATTTTCCCATAACTCCTGCAACTCGTCAATTAATGGTCTCATGTACACATCCAAACACTTTCCTGGAGAATACGGCCCATGTACCATAAGCGTAAGAAAATTGTACTCCTTCCTCATACACATGTTGGGAGGTAGATTATACGAAATATTACCACAGGCCAAATGCTGTAAGACAAATTCATGTTTCCAGTAGGATTGAATTCGTCTGTTGCAAGTCCGAGTCTGACATTTCGACAGTCTCCAACAAATTCGGGAAAAGAACGGTCAAAGTGCTTCCAAGCCTCCCCGTCTGCGGGGTGTGTGAGATTATCCGGATCTATCCTCTCCTCTCTCTGGTGCCTTGCCTGGTGCCATCTCATATGTTTGGCCGTATGTGAAGCATGTACAGACGCTGGAGACGAGGACCCAATGAGAAGTAACGAAGAACCTTCCTAGAAATGGGCGGTTTTTCTGTTTAGATGAAGTGGAAGCTACATACCTTGGCTCATAGCAGTGTGGGCACTTAACTTCATCCTTGTTGTCTTTGTAATATAAGATGCAGTTATTGACACAAGCGTCTATCTTCTGGTGATCAAGACCGAGGTCAGCCAACATCCTTTTTACCTGGTAGAAATTTGCCGGACAACTGTTACCTTGGGAAGCACTTTCTTCATAAGTGCAATATCGTCATCAAAACATATGTTAGTCTTTCCCCGCTTGTTTTTAATCTGCATGTGCTCCATGACAGTACCCAACACAATATGCTCACTACCAGGATACAATAAGGTTTGTACTTCCCATACAAGTCTGTTGTACTTATCATAATCACTGTTGTGGTCAACATGGGAAACATTAGGAAAGGTGCCAGGGGCGTTGTCATAAACAACATTTTGCTGATATCCTGAGGCGGCGAACGAGAAGGCATCGTTTAAAAGTTCATCACAGCAGGGTCCCCGTAACTAGCATTGGAAGATCTTGTCTGCTGATTATGTTGTGCTTAAATTTCTGCAAGTGTAGGCATTTGAACTTGATTTTCGCCGTGCCATGTCCATGTGGTATAACTAGGACAAATACCATTTAGTGCCAAGTGAGAATACATGTCTTGATATGTTACTGATTTCCGATTGAGACATTTGTTGCACGGACATATGTGAATAACATTGTCTGGAGGACTATGTAGACACACGAACTCAAGAAAATCAAAAATGTCTCTCATATAAATGGGGACCCCTCCCTAATTGCATCCAGCTCTTATTCATGTTGTACACTATAATAACAGTAAACAAAAATATAAAAAAAAAAAATCGTGAATAAAATAAACGAGAAATATATATAAATATATATATAATATATTTATATATACTTTGTTGGGAAAATAAACATTTACTCAAAAATAAGGATTTTAAAGCCCATTTCAATGAAAAAACTGTTGAGTAACCCATATTAATGTTTTAACGCCTCTAACAATTAATATCATACCATTATTGCGTTAATTAATTACATGTTCTCTCTCATGTTCAAAAATAAATAAAAAATTAACACGTTCTCTCAGACTCCCACTCTCCACGATCAACCGAACTCTCAGCTCTCTCACTCTCTCTATCTCTCTCTAACACTCGATAACGATCTCTGGTTTAGGGTTCTTCACGATCTCCGTGATTCCATCGATCAGACCACGTCGCTCTCTCGTTAAATATTGTCGACTCGTCGCTCTCTGCAGATAAATCCCAGTTGAGCAGGAATCGCTCTCTGCCCTAATCTCAGTCGATCCAAGTTGATCTGTGGTTCAATCTCGACGTCGCTGTCACGTTAAACGCTCACGCTCAGCGTCACTCTCTGGTTGAATATATCGGCGTCGATATCTGCTTCAATCGCTCTCACTTGGCCTCGCTCGGGAAAACCATAAAAACAAGTACATTTTGAATTTTATTGAATTTAGGCTTATTTTGGACTTAACTGATGATATTGAAGCTCCATTTTCTGATTTACTGGGTATCTGTTGTGTATAATTGGCATGAAATTGAAAGGAGAAACTGTATTGTAGTTTACTGACCCACAATAGAAGTTTACTGGGGGGCAGTAGTAAACTTTTACTGGGTTCACTAGGGGGCAATGAAGTTGTTTACTAGGGTAAGAATGGGTATAAGTTGTGTATAATTAGTATGATTATGAAAGGGAGATACTGTATTGAAGTTTACTGACCCTCAGTGGAAGTTTACAGTAGAAGTTTACTAGGGGGCAGTAAACTTCCACTGGTTTACTATGGGGCAATGAAGTGTGTTTATTAAGGTAAGAATGGGTATATCTTGTGTATAATTGACATGATTATAAAATGGAGATATTGTATTGAAGTTTACTGACCCCCAGTAGAAGTTTACTGGGGGCTAGTAAACTTCCACTGGGTTCACTAGGAGTCAATGAAGTTGTTTATTAGGGTAAGAATGAGTATATGTTGTGTATAATTGGCATGATTATGAAAGGGAGATACTGTATTGAAGTTTACTGACCCCCAGTAGAAGTTTACTGGGGGGCAGTAAACTTCCACTGGGTTCACTATGGGGCAATGAAGTTGTTTATTAGGGTAAGAATGGGTATATGTTGTGTATAATTGGCATGATTATGAAAGGGAGATACTGTATTGAAGTTTACTGACCCCCAGTAGAAATTTACTAAGGGTCAGTAAACTTCCACTGGGTTCACTAGGGGGCAATGAAGTTGTTTATTAGGGTAAGAATAGGTATATCTTGTGTATAATTGGCATGATTATGAAAGGGAGATACTGTATTGAAGTTTACTGACCCCCAGTAGAAGTTTACTAGGGGGCAGTAAACTTCCGCTGGTTTCACTAGGGGGCAATGAAATTGTTTATTATGGTAAGAATATGTATATCTTGTGTATAATTGACATGATTATGAAAGAAATACTGTATTGAAGTTTACTGACCCCCAGTAGAAATTTACTGGGGGCAGTAGAGTATATTGGGCAGTAACTTCCATGGTCACTATGGGGCAATGAAGTGTTTATTAGGGTAATAATGGGTATCTGTTGTGTGTTATGCTTGAAATTGAAAGGGAGTTCATTTTTGCAAGTTTACTGATCCCCAGTTGAAATTTATTAGGGGGGGTAATAAACTTTATTTTTTGCATATGCAGTTTATAAATGCAAGTTTTTACTACTTATATGCAGGATGAGAAGAAGTTCAAGGCCTTTAGTTGTAAATTCTGATACCGAAGAGGATTCGGTTTAAGAATCTGTAGCTTCTAGGAGGACTAAACAAAATATAGGAAAAGTTTTACAGAAGATGAAGTCGAAGAAAAAGAGAAAAGAGGTCCAGAAGGGTGCCGCTGCTGAGAAGAAGAAGATGATGATTACACTGAAGATGAAGAAGGGGAAACAGAAAAGTATCTTTTTCAGAGAAGATCAACAGGTAGAAAAAGAAAACAAGCGGAGACATATTCAGGGGAGGAGGAGGAGGAAGAACAGGGAAGAAAAAATAAGGAAAAAGGAGGAGAATGTGACTTGACCAAGATCAAACACGTGCAGCAAAAGTGCTCACTGACATCATTTTATATGTTAATGTATAGATAAAGAGAGCATCCCAGAAGAATCATGGGGGTTGATAAACAACACTTGTTTTTGGGGAATAATTGAAGCATTCAGATTGGACAAGGTTGAGGAGGATCAAGTGAAGAAGCTTGAATCTGATATTGAGATCCTAATGAGGCACTACAATAGTGACAAAAAAACTTCATATTTGGGAACACGGAGATTAAAATTACAGAGCATGACGTGCATTCAATTTTTGGAATAACCAAAGAAGGCTCGGATGTGGATATCAGAATAGACTATAAATACTGCAAGGGCGCAGTAAGAAGAATGTGGCAGATTCTGCTGTCTTTGGAAAGCAAACAAGAAAAACAATCACCATAAAGGTTATTGATGTCACATTAATGGAAGAGCTTAGGAAGATTCAGAAGAAGAAGGGGGATCCAAGGAAGATAGCCTCTTTCGTTATAATGTACCTTATGGTAGCTTTATTTTTCAGCAGAAGCGGGAACCACATTGAATGGAAACTGATACTCAAGTGTGAAGACCTTGAAGGCATCGACAAATACAACTAGTCACATAAGATATTAGAATTCTTGCACCAAGGACTTCACAAGCACGTAAGGGGGGAGCCAAGAGTTTTGAACGGATGCCTCCTTCTGATTCTATACTGGTTCCTTGAGAAAACTAAAATAAAGAAGCGGATTTTTGAGAAAGAGAAGGAGACTCCCAGATTTATAAGATGGTCAATACAAGAGATCATCAAAGAAAAGGAGTATTTGAGAAGACCTGAATTGCTAGAGGTAATGATATTTATTTATATAGCCATTTTTTTTAAAAATATTGCATGCGTATTTTTTGTTTTTTGAAAAACTAAATTAAACTGATTTGTGTCTTATAAATGTAAAAACAAGAACTCATAATAGAAGGTCCATGGATGGATGAGGAGGAAACGAGTTCCGGCAAACTTGAGCGGCAGCAAGATGACAATGGAACACCAAGGACAATTGATTTGGTAAGTTTGAATGGTTACTAACACCCAGCAAAACTATTACCAATGAAAATGAAACTTCAATTGCAAGTTTACTGACCCCCAGTAGTAGTTTACTGGGGGGCAGTAAACTTATACTGGGTTTACTAGGGGCAATAAAGTTGTTTATTAGGGTATATTAAGTGTGTAATTGTCATGAAATTGAAAGGGAGATAATGTATTGAAGTTTACTGACCCCCAGTAGAAGTTTACTAGGGGGCAGTAGTAAACTTATACTGAGTTTACTAGGGGCAATAAAGTTGTTTATTAGGGTATATTAAGTTGTAATTGTCATGAAATTGAAAGGGAGATAATGTATTGAAGTTTACTGACCCCCAGTAGAAGTTTACTGGGGACAGTAAACTTCTACTGGTTTACTAGGGATAATAAAGTTGTTTATTAGGGTATATTAAGTGTGTAGTTGTCATGAAATTGAAAGGGAGATAATGTATTGTTGTTACTGACCCCCAGTAGAAGTTTACTAGGGGGCAGTAAACTTGGTTATTTGTATATAATTGTTTAACAGTAACTATTTCGTTGTTATAACGTGTACAGGAGCTGCCGATGGAAGATATGAAGAAGAAGCTGACAGAACTTGCCAAAGCAAATGAAGAACTGGTGAATAAAAGCACTGAATTGCTTGGCAAGTTAAAGAAAGCGGACAACCAAATCATTGAGCTAGAGAAAGAAAGGATGGCAGACAAAAATGAAATAAACGCTCTCAAGAAACAGTTGCACAAGGGGACAAAACATGCTCAGACAAAGCAGATAATGTGTAACTGAGGAGAAGGAGGAGGAGGAGGATAGGTTAAAGCCGGTTGAAAAGGAAGAATATAACTGCAGAGAGGAGCAGGGACAAAGAGGAGAAGAGGTAAGAGTAGAAATCAGTTTACTGACCCCCAATAAATATTGTGTTTTCTTCATTTTTTGAGAATAACTTGTGTTTTTCTTTTGTGTAGGTTTTTGAACAAGTAGCAGAACCAGTTCCGTTGCGAAAGATATTTCCAGAAGTCGATGAACTGTGACGACCGATGTCAACCTGTCTAAACTAGACAAACTTATTGCTCAAGCTGTGGAAATGACCGAAAAAAAATGAATGAAGAAACCAGCTTGAAGAATAAAGAATAGCAAGCAGGAGAGCTCAAGAAATATGTCAAGCAGAAGGGCTTAACAAACTGTGGAGACTGGTTCGATTGAAAAAGACGTCAACCTGAAGAAGCGTGGGGCACAAAAGAGGAAAGAAGAAGAATGGGAGTATGACACCCCTGAAGGGCTAAAGCCAGCAAAAAGAACAAAGGAGGTGGAGCATAAAGTCCAAAATCGTATTGTTATTGATGGAGTGAACTGCAACACTCCAACATGGAAGCTCTTGGATGAAAAGGTGGCGAATCACTATAAGAGTTGGTTTGATTTGAACAAGGACGAGAATGAGGAGTAAGTTTATTCTTCCCTAGTATATATATATATATATATATATATATATATATATATATATATATATATAACATTACAATTAGTTTTCCTGTTTGACTTGCTTATGACTTATTTATGTCTGCACAGTTTCCGGTATTGGGAGTGTTGTGATGGTATCATTGACATTACCAAATATGACTTGAAGAAAATAATTCAAGAAGGAGAGATTACATCTAATGTGAGAAAAAATTACTGGTCTTACTAACCGCAATAAAGTGATGTTTGAGTAACCTAAGATGTATTCTTTGTTGTAATTATTTGTGACTTATAATTGTTGTACATGCAGACCATCATGGTGTACCTCGCAATGTTGAAGGAGGAAATGGAAAAGAAGAAGGTCTCGGTCGGATTCCTAGACATAGAGGCAGCGGTAAGTAGGCTGACCTGAAATAGCAGCGTACCGCAGCACCGCGGTCTCCTCTGTTACTTTTTTTAGTTAACACAATCTTACTACTTGCTTTTATAAATACAGCGTGCGGCGGTGGTACATGAACAAAAACTGAAGGAGTTCCTAGCTGGAAGAGGAAAACAGGGGGAATTCAAATGTAATGAATTAGATATAGAGTTTTCCATTATTAATCCTCTGTGGTCCATCTTCAGTAAGGACCTGGTTTTCATTCTGGTACATCACGGGGTCAGCCACCACTATACCTTGGTCTTGATTGACAACAAAGCTCGATGCTTCTATCACCTGAACTCAATGCTACTGCCAAGGAAAGATTACTCTGCCGACACCAACAACCACTTTCAGAATGCAATGGCATTGGTGAGTTGTAACTGATTTATTAGGGTAAGAAGTTTACTGGGGGGCAGTAAACTCTACTGGTTTTTGTTTGTTGTTTGTTCTCTTAGTTTGTTTGAGTTGTAATTTACTTGTGTGTTGGAACCAACAGGTGAAGCACATTATGGTGTTCATCAAGCGCGTATATGATTCCACCAAATACCCTCTCAGCCAAGGCATGGACCCTGAGGAATGGAGGGAAAACTATGACAAGCAGGACAGTCAAGGAATAGTGGTTGATGGTTACTCGATGATGAGTGCTGAAAAGAAAAGAACAAGAAGATGGATGCTGGACCAAAACGTTATCAAGCAAGATACAAGATGACTGATATCTTATCCTGCCTGTAGCAAAAGAAAAATATTAAGTACCTTTAAACTTCCTTTAAAGAGTTTTATTGGGGTTAGAAATTACTGTCTGTTTTATTGGGGTGAAAAATTTAGTAACACTGTTTCTCAATACATTGCAGGTCAGACTTGGACCACTTTTGCTCCACTTTATAGAGAGCCTATGTCATGGGAAAAAACTGACAGAAGATGGTGGTAATAAAATGAGGAAGAAGATCATGTTAAAGTCATGGACATAAATATAGAAAAAAGATTAGTGTCACTTTAGATGTAGGATCTTCAAAATGTGAAAATATGTAGTATTTTGTCAGTGTTGCAAGAACATATGAATGATCTTGAATTTCAATGCCAGAACTTGTTCTTTTAGTAATTTTGGTCTATTCCTTTGATCTTTATGTCAGATTTATTTATCTTTGGTTGTCAGTTTCAGTTTTTTTTTGTTACAGGGTGGTTATTAGGGGTTAGTAAAATTTGGTACTCTGTTCAGGAAAATTACTGACCCCTAATAATTTTCCTACTTGAGAGTTTACTACCCCATTATGTCATTAGAGGATGGTTGAAAGGAATTTAATAAGTAATACAACAATCATCCAGAAACTTTGGTTGCTCTGGTCAGGAAAATTACTGACCCCCAATAATTTTCCACACTTGAACATATGAGCATAAAAAAAACTGAAGCATTCTAGATTAAGAAAAGACCTGGAAAAGAGTAAAACAAACATTCAAGTATCAAACTGGAAGAAAATAAAGGAAGACGAATGTGTTGTATCAAGAAATACAGAAAATTACTGACCCCCAATAACTTTCCACACTTTACATGAGCATAATTTTCCAATCATTTTCCGTACTTGAGAGTTTAATTACTACCCCAATAATATTCTTCACCTTATACCTCCGGTTAGGGCCCTAATCCCGTTTAAGAGCATATGACATTATGATTTCGTTTGTTGTTGGGGGGTTTCGAATTCGCATATGTGAGAAAATTTCGGCAGCATCTCCCTACAATTCCTTGATAGGAGCATAAAATGTGACATTCTTAATGTGTTATTACCTCTATTTGTACTTTGATTATCTCTTATTGTCGTAGAATAGAGTCATAATGTAGAGTCGAAAGTTTTTGGTAGAGTTGTGTGTAAAACGTGTTAAACATAGAGGAATGATATAGAAAATTGTCAAAAGCCGATTTGTGGAGTCTTAGAGATGTTCTTATGATTCTGTAAGCTTTTACATTGTCATAAATTAATTTAACTTCTCTGCTACTTAAGTGACATGTAGAAGAGTTCATGGGAAGCAAAGCAGCTGATCCAGGAAGCCTAGTCCATGAAGGAGAGGTCCAAACCAAGTCAAATATGGAGAAGAAGATCTAAATTCGGCAGAATATCAAGGAATATCCAAGTCTTAAAATCCCTGATTAAATCGGGAGAATTCCTGTGCACGTCTCTCAACTTCAACGGACTCTCCAGGACAGCTCACAGTGAATCAGAAAACGTGCTAGATATGGATAGAAAGCTACGGGAGTCTAGTTTCCGAATCAATTAGAATCACCTCAATATCTATTTTCTAGAAGGATTTATGATGTAATCATCAGACGGAGGTCATTCTTCGAATTGAGAAAAACTAGGGAAACCTAAACCAACTTGGTTTCAACTTTGTGGCCGGCCTCTCTAGGTTTTTTTCCTCTATATAAAGCACGACTTCAAGGGCAGAAGATCATCATCCTTACCCTTACAATTACATAGCCGAAACACTACCAAACCCTATACAGAAAATTACTTAGCCGATTCATCCACCACAAACCATAAGAATCATTCCATCCTTCCACCGATTTTCCCCACACTTGCCGAATCTTTCAAGGTTGTAAAAGTGTGATTTTCTCATGGCTTTTTGTATTATTTTCTGTATAGTTTCGAACTCTATTGTAATATACTTTTCGATTTTGGTTTTATTTATCAAACATGGTTTTCGGATTTCTTTGTGATCTTTGATTGTTCTATGTTTTGATTTGTAACTTCTTGAATATATGATAATTTCGTGATTTAGGTTTGGGGCAGTAGCATGTTCTTATGTGTTTTTGATTTCTAATTGATTAATTGTCATGAATTCGTGCATCTAAATCAATCCTTGAGGCTGCATTGGCCATGGTTGTCCTTAAGGTGCGGTTTCATCTACCATAATAATTTTGGATCGATTCATACTCAAAGTTGTCTTGATCTTTGTTATTAACTTATGGCGGATATAATTCTGATAATTTGCATGCTAATAGGATGAGTGACGCCATGCCTTAGATCATGTTTCCGATTGACTCGTGTGCTAAAGTGTTTTCTTGTTTAATCTCTACGCATGTGTCTTTAAATGAGTTAGCATTCATGTTTAGGATCAAGCGCAAAGATGGTTCTAAATACTTGAGGAGTCTTAACAATTAGATAACCGCAAAGGCTCTAATTAGAATTGGCATTGGTTAGAGTGTAGGACAATTTGAATGTTGCTGCCCGGCCTTGCATGAAGTTGTTATGTGTTCTTGATGGTTTTTTGTGTTAGGTGTTGCATGAGTATGTTGATCACTTGTATGTAGTAGTCTTAGGTTTAATTTTCAGTAGGTTATTTGTTAGAATTAATCAATCTTAAACCCCCAATATTTCGATGTATATATGTGAATACTTGTTTATCAGTTGTTTGGTTTCTCTTCTTTCGATTGCCCTTTGGTTTCCCCGGCTAGAACGATCCCTACGTACTTGTCCATATTACTACGATTGCAGAGTAATTAAATTAAGTTGTTTGACCCCGGTTACGCGACACGTCATTCCCCAAGTGCACTAATCTCTATACCTAAAATGCATTTGAGGAACAATAAAAGAACATCTTGTCGAAATATATATACCCACAACCGAAAACGAAACGCATCAACTACAAACGGAATCTCAATGTCATATGCTCCCAAACTGTCCAAATATGGGACAATTCGAAAACCATTTTGTTAGACACAATCGTAACATAATGGTTCTTAAACGGGATTTCTAAGGGTAACAATATATATTGATGAATGTATAAGAATATTATAATTCTTAATTACATAATTCATCATTTTATTTTTATCATATGAATACACAAATCAATTTGAATGAAAACAAAAATTTGATAAACATATTATTCACATAATTATTAATCATACATACAAAAGCTAAAGATATATATATATTATATATATATATATAATATATCTTTAAAAATTATACACACAAAAGTTAGATATATATACAAACATAATATTATATAGTTTTCATGCATATATAATAATACGTACGAACAAACATATTATACACACATATCCAGTAATTATATTAAGCATACAAGTAAGCAACAATAATCCATCACAATTGGACCGGCAAGTCGCCGAAAGTTCGCAGGAAAATATGCCTAAAAGAAGAAAGTAGATTAATTAATTAAAGTAGTTACATATATACCAATTAGGAGATCGAGATCGAAGCGCGCAGCTCTTAAAGATCGATCAAATTCATGAAGAAAAGCTTCCAAAACTACATTTGGATCGGATGAATATTCCGATGAAGGGGGGGAGCTAGACCATGCCTTTCTTCTGCGTTCTCTTTTGGGCAAAAGGTGTATAAATGGATGATGTGTAAACTTAGCGGAAGGAATATTCCGTCGCCTAGGACAAAAGGCGTCGGAAAAAATATTTGTTCTGTTTTGTGTCACGCAATAATTTAAATTCTTAGTCGACGGAAAAGTTTGTCGGCTAAGAAAGGAATATTCGTCGCCCAAGTCGTTCTTACCCGACAGAATCGACTTCGTCGCCCAAGAAAATTTCAGACGACGGAACATTATTCGTCATCTAAGACTGGTTATACCGACGGAACATTATTCGTCGCCCTAGACAAGCTTAGACGACAGACTATGTCGATAGTCAATTTTCGTCGACTAAGAAGATCTAAGCCGACGAAACCATACCGACAGAAGATATCCGTCGCCTAGGGTTTACTAAGCTGAAGGAACCTGGACGACGAATAGTGTTTCGTCGATTATGAATAGCTTAGTCGACGGAAGACGTCGACAGTTATTTTCCGTCGCCTAAGAAATCTTAGTTGACGGATGTGGTGCCCTATGCGACGGCTCTTATTCCGTCGGTGAAGAGTCTCTTAGCCGACGGAATTAATAAGATTCCATCGGCTAAGTGGATATTTTCTGTAGTGATGGTTCCTTGTGTTGCGTTGCCGGTTCTGAGCATTCGCCCGGGAAACGGTCTTCAAATAAAAAAATAAACTATTAGTAAAATATTTAAAAACGGACGTACTTAATGACAAATTAACTAATTAATTTTTTTAAATACCTTTTTATGAGGGTTGTTGAATTCTGATGTCAGAAGCCAACACCACTCGTACTCCTTGTACTGGAACTCAGCAGGGGTACCAGAACGTGCGTTCCTGTGCGTAGTCCAGTGGGTCCGCAACTCGTTCTTCCACTCCTTGTACCTACAGATACAACAAAAATATTAGAAATATTATTAATATCACATACAATTTTGTTTTTTCATTAACTTCCCAACGTACCTTTCCCCATGCACAACGTCCGCCCAGCTGTTCTTCAAGTGCTCGGGAACGTCAAACCACACCTACATTTAACCGTTTATTAGTTTAGATTTTCGAGAAATCAACAATGTAATACATAATATTATTGAGGCATTTTGTAAACTCACCGACATCGCGTTGTGGACCATGTCCTTAACCTCCTGCGGGACCTCGCCCTAGTTTGACCACAACATAGGGACTCTATCCCTAATGAGTGCTCCCACGCGGCCGGAGTACGTCCTCGACTTCCCGCCCGATACTATGTGGCCATCCCCGTCAGTATCGATGACGATCCTCCCTGAGGTATTGACGGTCTTCTCGAGAGCCTTCCCTGTGACGGTGCCTCTCTTCTTCTTTGTCGGCTTCGCTCTGACGGTGACTATCACATGATAAACCAAATTAATTATTAAAATCGGAGACCCTTTATTATTAATTATAAGACAACAAATCATTCATCTTTCATTACCTGAGGGCGATGCGGCGGACGCGACGGATTTCGTCTCTGTCGTCGATGATGATACCCTCGCGGAAATAAGAGGTGTATCAAAAGGCACAAACCGGTACGCCGCTGATGAAGCCACTGGCGGGGGCAGTGGATAAATCGGCGTCCCTGAGCCATCGACTGCAGGTAAGGCCGATATTATCCGCGAAAGAAACAGATGAGGCGGCAGCATCTATACCCCAAATGACCCATCATCTGAAGCAGTAGGACCCGGAGTGGGCGCCTGGTGTATCTCAGGCATACGGGGTGCAGACACCTCCGTTTACGTCTGAGGCCACAGCTGGCTCGAGGAATGAGGGACGCCCGGCTGCCTCGATGAAGGGGGCACCTATGACTGTCTCGAGGAATGGGAAACGCTCGGCTGTCCCTGCACCGTCTCCAGAAGGGTCGTACGTCTGGCTGTCATGGGGCCCCGAAACGACGTTTGAGGGTTACTAGAGGTTCCCTCAGACGATTCGGACCTTTGGCCCTTCGAACCCTTCGTCGATCTAAAATTACCGCTCATCTTGTTTAAAATATTAATTTGAATCAATGTTTTAAAAGGCTAAGGCGTAGCCGAGGCAATGGCGCGAGAGCCTCACCAAGGCGCTTGCCTTGAGGCGTAAGCCTTTTGAAAAAAAACTTGTATTCATGTCAATATTCATCCTATATATAGAACATATATTGCAATCAACATAACATTATATATTGTCATCCATTCCTAGTAAATACTCAAACAATGCAATTCAAACAAATCACCAAACATAAAATATATCCAAAGACTCAAGTTGAAAGATCAAAGTACACTAGCTAGTCTTGCAAGATCAAAAGATAATAACATTGAAATAAACTTCATGCTTCAAAATCATATCTTGTTGATCAACAATTGTGACTGGCTGCATGTAACACACCATTGCTAAATGCTAATGCCAATCTATTCAGTAACCAACTTTTCGTTTATTCAGTAAACCAACTCCAATCTATAACTAATGCCTATTGCAATATCAAATCCATATATTGAAAAACATCATATGTAGTTATGTACTCTAGTACAATTAAGAAACCACACTTCTTACAATTCATACTTGAACAGTCAAGAAGGTTCCAATTGAGTCGGAATGAATCAATTCATAAAATTCACAAAATTCAAGAATTGATGTGCGTACCTCAAATCAACGGCGACCGGCGGCTTGGACGGTGCGACTTGGATGCTTGGACGTTGGAGTTGCAGAAGACAGAGACGAGGCGGAATCTGGTTTGACGAGGTGGTGGTCGACTAGTCGACTGTGTTCGTATTGTGGAAGAGGGGGAGGGAGATCGGGAGAGGGATAGGGCGGAAGGAGGCAGATTGGGCCAAACCTAGGAGGCGGTGGAGGCTGTGGAGCGTGGTGAGGGCTCGAGGAGGCGGTGGGAAATTCGTCGAGGGTTTTTTGGAGTGTTGTGGAGGCTGTCGAGCGCAACTGAAAATAGTTTCAAATTGATGAGACGCAACAAGTCGTATAAAAATTTTACGGAAAATAACCACCGAAGATAGGGCTACCCATAGGGAGAAAGAATGAAAAATTACATTGACCGCAACTATCGGCACCAAGACTTTACCGGAATACCGTGATTTTTCAACCGTAGACGTATTTCACCATTCTGGTCATATCTTATTGCACGACTTTTTTAGGTTTGAAGGTTCTACATATAGTTTGTTTTTGAAACAGAACATTTACTTAACACTTGGTAAACAAGTTATACAACATTAGTAGACATGTTGTGATTGTGATGATCAAACTTGAGAAACGAAAATCCGACCGTCTGATCTGACCATCATGATAAAATACATGTATGAGAAAAATTCAACTTGATCTGACAAGGTTAAGGGCTCGATCCGGACGGTCAATCTCGTTAGTCTAACCCCTAAACGCACGGAAAAGGTCATTGGACCATCTAAATTACTTATTTGGCCGGACCTTCAACTGAAAATCAACATATATACACATATACGTACTTATATATAGCTTCACAAACTAATTATGGACAGATTTCGACAACACCCAAACTTTTTCTCCCGTTTTTTTTCCTAGATGAACTGTTGTCCAGATCTGCAAATATAAGGCACTTTAGCCGACGAAATTTTAATTTCGTCGGCTAAACTTTTATATAGACGTCGGCTAAAGTTCACAGACTAAAGCTGATGAAAAAATTTCGTCGGCTACAGTTGACCATAGCCGACAAGGAAACGAAAAAATAATTCGTCGGCCTGTTTTTTTATTTTCGTCGGCCTGGTTTTTTTATTTTCGTCGGCTAAAGTCTTTCTTCTGGTAATGAGTATCACATCCTCTATCTACTCCTTCGATCTTCTTGGTCGAAATTTTTTTGACCACCAAAAGAGTCATTGTATCTTGAAGAAGGTTGGTTCTTTTTTGGAGCTGGCGGACACGATCGATCTCTAGAGGATTTATCTTCATGCGAATAGTCTTTCTTCTTATCTTCATCATCCATCATCCACTTGTTGCCTTCTTGCGACATACTTGAAAATCCGGTCTTGAATAATCTCAACTAGCTAGCTGAAGTTTCAAACACAAACTGTTTTGAGGGTAAATTGTGAATAATACAGAGGCCAAGAACCTCTTTATATAGATAATTTATTTCCCAGATTCAAAAGGATTCCTAGCTAATCAAGCTGAGACAGTATTTTTTAAACAAACTAGGAAAGAATAGTCTTTTCTAAATAAACAAAAACTAGGAAAGAATAGTCTTTTCTAAATAAACTAGGAGAGAACAGTATTATAACCTTGCAGGCTTTGTTTGGGGTAGCCTTTTTCATACTTGAATTACTCATACTATTAAGTAACTCACCAAATATAGCTAGCTAGGGCATATGATTCAGCCCTAGATTGAGGAAATTCTCTCTATCGAAACAAGACTAAAACTAAGAAGCCGGTGCATTGAAACGTAGCTGCATTTATATAACAGCAGAAGTTAATTTTGTCCATTTTATAGGCGCCCTCTAGTTTTGAGACATTTCCACTTGCCCTTTAACTTTCAAACCTAGCTTGCTGATTACATATAGCTACGTTCTTCGGGCTCTGGTGAAACTAATGGTGAATACAGCAAGATTATTACAAGGGGTAAGGATTTTGTAATTACATATAGCAGCACTCAAATTTCACCATTATACATACAGCTATAACCCTTGTAATTACTTTGCTGTATTCGATCAGCCATGTATACATCGTATTTCGATCGCTAAAACGAATTCACAAAGCCTTTGCGCTTGTAACCTTGCTATATTCACCATCAGGTTATCTTGGTAAGGAAAATTTTTCACGCTCATGCACCACTTAATTGATTTTTCCTTGTTGCAATCCGAATTATAAAATCTAACTCAACTGATTATAATATGACGAGGATGATGAAGATTTTCTATATATTATTACTCTTCTGAGGACGATAGATTGAGTGAGTTACTTTTATTATTGCATCCAATTGACTATATTATCTTCCAGGTAAAAGCTGTTTATGATAGGAATCAATAGGACTAATTATCTTCTTGCATTCTTATTTAATCTTGACATTGTACTAACCAATTGAGCGATCCGTACACACTGATCTGGAGTAACAAGCTGGACTATGCTAACAGCCTAAGATCCAGTCTTCTCTTATCTCTGTGAAGCATATAAGTATTTTAAGAAGACCAAGGAGCTAGCTAACATAACGAAAACTAACAAAAAAACCTCTTATAATAGGATCTGCAGCTGCAAAATAGTAGATGAAATCAATTTAACAGAGGAGATCCAGATCATATTTCCTTAATTCTGAATATAATATATAATTTCATGCACTCTCGTTCTTCTCATTTTCTGGGATCGATCTAAAGAGAAACTGATACTCGATCATATATATCCCAGGTAATTAAAAACTGATTAAGCTAGAAAGAACATGACAAAGCAATTATAATAAATTTGAGACGAAAGTTAGAACTAATAATCCAGGGTACTTCATGCCAAATAGCAAACCAAACCACGAGATAAACATAGATTAATAGTAGGCTACTTGTGATGTTGATGATTATATAAAAGAGATATATGTCATACATATCATGTATTCTAAGATCTATCCCCATATAGCTAGAGAGAGGGGAGAGAGGGGAGAGAGCAAGCTTTACATAATTAAATCGATAAACAACCACGAGATCATATAGTAATTATTATATCCTTGTTAGAGTGGAAAGCTTGATGTATGTATACATCGTACATAGTAAACACAAACTTTAATAATTCTTTTTGGTACAAAAATTTAATCAATTTCATGAGAAAGCTCAAATGTTTTGATATTTTAACCTATATTTTTTAAATTATTGACCAAAGCCGAAATATCTTTTGTTATCAAAAATTAGTTATAGATTCTCAATATCCTCTGAGAGAGTACAATTATCTCTCAAAGTTTATGATAAATCTATTTGTTATTTATTAGATAAAGGGAAAATATAAAACCAGTATCATTGATTTCGAACCAGTTATAAATTCTAATATACTCTAAAAAGTGAAACTACCGATCAACGACTATGATAGATCGGGTATGTATGTATGTATATTAGTAAAGAAAAACTATAATGTAAATATCATATGATTATTTTTGAACAAACCATTTGATTTCCAGCAGGTTATAAATTCTCTTTTTCATTTATTAAAAGAGTAGTGAAACTATCCTAATTAAATCAAAGTGAGTATAGTGAAAATTGGAAATGGAAATTGCAGAAAGCAACAAACTAAAGAGCGCCCTTGAATTAAGAAATAGAATCCAGTTACCAAGAACAAGGGACTGATCGAAGGAAAACTAAGCAAGAAACAATTGTACAGGATGATCGATGTGGGTGTTCAATTGAGATCTGAATTAAGGCAAATATAGTTTTCTCTGACCTGACCTAGCTTAGAACAAAACAATCAATATGATGGCCTCCCAGTAGGGTTTCCAGCCCAACCATCTTGGAGCTGAGGCATGTTATTCAGGGGCAGATTGAAGAAGGGAAGCCCCGAAGACGGATCCGGAAATGGGTTGTTATTGCCTACTCCTCCACTTCCGCCACCGCCGGACGACTGAGGCACAGGCGGCTGAATCTGCAGCTGCTCCTCTTCCTCCTCCAAAGGCAACCTCTCATAAGCAACGTTGGTAAAAGAAGAAGCTATGACGATCACAGGTCCAGATGCTATGAGAGGTCCCACAACATTTCCTCCCACGACTTGGCCCTGACCGCCTGCCAAGAATATGGTCAGGCTGGTGGCGCCCGGCGGGGCAGGCGGCGGCAGGAACGAGCCGGTCAACGACAGGATCTCGAACCTGCCGTGTAGCGTGACAACTGCGCCAGCCCCAGCTGGCTGGCGGAGGGTCACGTTGGTCACCATCCCACTCCCACTCAGCACGCAAATCCCACGCTGCCGTTTCCTGGCATAGGTTCCAACGCAGTCAAACACATCGCAGCCGCTGCTGACCTCAAGAATATGAGCTCTCAGGGTGTTGGCGCTCTCTCTGGTAATGATCACCGGCGGCTTGGGCTTGTTTCTTGACCCGGGGGGACGACCCCTGGACCTCCGAGTAGTACCATCTCCACCAGAGCCTCCGGAGTTTGGGGTCACAAGGTCAAGCCCTTGGTGGAGATTGCTGTCATCATCGCCGACGTCGTTTTGGTGGTGGTGATCCGAGTTGAAGAGGTTGTTGTTGTTGTTGCGGTTGGAGTCATGATCTTCAGATTCCGGCGGTCTCTGCAGGTGAAGATCAGGGAGTTGGAGCTGCTGATGGAACAAGCGAGATGCTGAGCCCAAGTCTAACCCAGCCATAAACAGAGAGCTAAAGAGAACAGAAAACAAGAAAAATATAGTAAAATATGGAGGGATTTTAATATAAGGAAGCTAGCTGGGGGGCGTTAATATTTTATGGGTTTGCTGAGAAAGGAGAGCCTCAAAATAATTCCAAGCCCTAGAACAACGAATAGAAAACAAAGGGAATCAAGTGCAGAGAAAGGGAAGGGGTACTGTATCGAGAGGAAGAGGAAGAGGAAGCTTAGAACAGGAGGAGGAGGAGAGAGAGAGAAATGATAAAGTAGGAAACGCAGCCATTCTCAAACATCTAAAGTATATAAATGTAAAATATTTATCCACATTACAAACCTGGATAAAATATTTCACTACTTTGATTTGGTAATTTTTCAATTGTGGTTTTCTCTATTTTTTTTATGTCTCCGTAGAATTTCCATATATAATAGCACTATGCTTGCTTCAAAGGAATAGTACTCTTAAAACCCTAAAGCTCTCTCTCTCTGCCGCCAACCACAAAATCTCACCCTCAGCTAGGCGAGTCTCTAGATCTGCTGAAGCTGTATGACTTTGTTGCCGGATGAAGGATATGTCAGCAACCAAATGCTTTGAGATGTAATTAATCAGAGGTTCTTAACAACTTTTGATCAGGTTTTTCATATCAGGTTGGAGGTATGGCACCATGTACTCGAGGAGCATATTTGGTTTCATCATCTCGATTCCATCTCCGTCTTTGTTGATTCATGAGAGGAGTTTTTTGGTTTAATGGAGATCGATGTTGTTTGGTCTCTAAGTTCGTGGCGACGAAGGAATTTCTTCTCCCCAGGGTGTGCTTGTGGCTGTGTTGAACAAGGCGGCAGTGTCCCACTGCGGCGACATCTCACAAAGGCAACTTCATCTCACGGCGGCAACGTCTAAGGTGTTCTTATTCCATGTCCTTTCTGCAACTGTGAAAGAAAGTTGGGTTAGGTCAACTGTTTTGGGTTTAGGTTTAATTTCTTTTTGGGCTTTGGGCTGCTTTTTTTAGTTTATACTTTTCTAGTACAATAAGTTCATTTCATTAGGACTCTCAACACTTTTGTGCCTAACCACTTTTTTGTGCCTCATGGCGTCTTGGCGTTATGAGTCTATTTTTCTTTTAGTCTTTTTCTAGTTTTCTAGGTGGGATCTTAGCCTATAATCTATTTTTGATCTATTAGATTATAGGCTCACTTGTGAGCGAAAATGTAAATAAGGATATAACCCTCATATGAATCTTATGATCTTGTTTGTCCTCTGTGTGCATGGCAACGAGTCGATTTGTGTTGTACCATTTACTTGATAAAATGGTTTTTGAGTTCAAAAAAGGAATAGTACTCATGTAAATAATATATATATATATATACATATTTTCTCAGGTGCGGATGTCCGTATTTATTCTTACGATGTGGATTTCCACTTTACACTCACTTTTCGATTGAATTTTCACATCTCCACCGTCTAGTATTTAGGTACTAATATATAGATCATCTCTGCAAAATTTCAACAAATTTGGTTATCATTAAGGCACTCAAACTACGTTTTTCTGTGGATGGACATAATTCTATCGAACTTGAACCGTTCATGTTTATAACAAAAAAACGCAGTTTTAAGTACCTTAATGATAACCAAATTGACTGAAATTTTGCAGAGATGATCTATACATTAAAATCTAAATATTAGATGGTGAAGATGTGAAAATTCAATTGAAAAATGTGTAAAGTGGAAATCCGCACCATAAAAATAAATGCGGATGTCCGCAGCTGAGAAGCGCTATATATATATATGGTCCCCTCTAGAGTGGGACCCGTTTTGAAATTAAAGTGCGAGACTCCTTATTTCGTTCCCTTTCATGTTATATTTCCACATCTCAACCGTACAATGTCTAAAACACAGCGTGTAGATCATTCCTGCAAAGTTTTATCAAATTTGAAGATCATTTGAGCTTCCGTAATCATAATTTACACAAACGGTTATGTTTGGACAACTTTTGTTCTGTTAATTTATTTAATCTAATTCAGTACCCAAATGATCTTCAAATTTGATGAAACTTTGCAGGAGTGATCTACACACTGTGTTTTAGACATTGTATGATTGAGATGTGGAAATACGACCTGAAAGTGAGTGAAATTAGGAGTCCCACACTTTAATTTTAAAACGGGATCCCATTCTGGAAGGGAACTATATATATATATATATATATATCTATGTTATCATTTAACTGAAACTCTATTTGTTCTTCGTTAACTATATCTGGGATTTTATTGAGAGAGGACCTGGACGAACTAGAAGTGACCGAGCTTGATCTAAATAGTCGACTCATAATGGGAAGGAAAGAGAAAACTGGACCGAAACTAAAAGGATAGGAGGATTTAAGATCCTTAGCTTAAGACCCTAAAGACTAACACTCTCTTTACACCGCTCATGCCGCATCCGCTCATGCCTCACTTGGGACTTAGTGTTTGGACCTGGACTTAATGTTTGGTTGGAGAGAATAACAGGCTTTAAAAGGAGATAAGGAAAAGAAAATAAAACTGAAATCCTTAAAATATATATATATATATATATATATATATATATATATATTGATACTTTGAAAACTTATTACGGTTAACCCATCTTTTAACATCATATATATATATAGGGCCCTTCCACTAAGGGATCATTTATTTTGGTTTATATGAAGGATGGGGGATTACACCAACTTTTCGATTATATTTTTGAATCTCTATCATTCAGTTTGTTGGTCCTTATATATAGATTAATTCTGTAATTATCAGCCAATTTGATGATCATTAAGGTGTCGAACAAAATTAAATCAATGAATGAACCAAATCTGCCGAACATGAACCGTTCATGCTTATAATTATAAATCTTAGTTTTGAATGCCTTAACGATTACCAAAATTTCTGAAAATTTGCATAAGTGATCTACTCATATAGAACTACATATTGAACGGTGGAGATGTGATTTGTGATCGAAAAGTTGTGTAATCCCCTATTCCTCATATATGTCAAAAAAATGGATCTCTTATATATATAAGAAAGAGTAGGGTGGGACATGGGGAGATCAACTTAACATATCAAAGTATCAATGATGTTTAAAAGATGGGTAAACCGTAATATGTTTTCACGCAATTAATAAGTAATTTTTTTTTAAGCAGATTGAATAGTTTACCAGAATACTATATAAGTATATACAGTTCTTTTCTAGAGCGGTGTCCCGTTTTGAAATTAAAATATGGACCTCCTTCTTTTGCTCACTTTCAGGTCGCATTTCCACAACTCCACATTTCAGTGTCTAAAACACATTGTGTAGATTATTTTTGTAAAGTTTCATCCAATTTGAAGATCATTTGAGCTTCCGTAATTGTGATTTACACAAACAATTCTGTTTAGACAAGTTTTGTTCTGTTGATTTATTTAATCTAATTCGATACTCAAATGTAGGGCTGGCATTGGTAGGTATACCAACTTTATTTACCAATACCATTTACCAACCAACTTATGATTGGTAAGCAAAATCCTCTACCAAAACCAACCACCGAAGTTGGTATACCGATTTAGTTGGTACAGTTAATACTCGGTTGGTACAGTTGGTAATAAGTCTTTACCAAGTTTAAATTGTGGCCCAAAAAATGAAGTAATAATTATAATTTTTTCACAAATATAATGCAATGATAGTTTTGGTCTGATGGTATGCATGTGGTCATATTTTCCATTAGAGCAGTCATGGTTTTGAAACATACCTCTTACTAAAATTTAAAGATTTTATATTTTAATTGTATTTATATTTATAATATGTTATAATATAAAAAAATACATATATTATATATTATACATATATTTTAAGTGTCTTTACATATATTATACATTTAATAGGTTGTTGTAAGAGGTTAGAGGTTCAATTCTCATTTCCTGCATAGATATGATTGTATTTTTGCATAATTACACATACATGGTTGGTACGGTATACCGATAGTATGAAATCTCAATACCAAGTACCAACCATGTTACCAAGACTGGTACGGTATACCGTACCAAGTAAGTCGGTTACTAAGTCTTTGGTATACCAACTAGTTTGGTACGGTTGGTTGGTTTCGACATGGCTCAAATTGCTAGCCCTACCCAAATGATCTCTAAATTAAATAAAACTGTGCAGGAATGATATACATATTATGTTCTACACATTGTACGGTTGAGATGTGAAATTGATCTCCCCAGCTAGCTTCCTTATATTAAAATCCCTCCATTTATATATATATATATATATACAGTTCATATCTAGAGCGAAGCTTCGCTCTGAAATTAAAATGTGAAGTTCCTTGTTTGACTCACTTTTCGATCGTATTTCCACATCTCCACCATTCAGTTTATTGATACTAATGCATAGATTATTCATGCAAAATTTTATTCAAATTGATGATCGTTTAGGTACCGAATTAGGTTAAATCAATGAATGAACCATAAACCTATCTAACCAGAACTGTTTATGTAAATCACGATTATGAACACCCAAACGATCATCAAATTTGATGAAATTTTGTATGAATGATCTATGCATCAATATCAATAAACTGAATGGTGGAGATGTAGAATTACGACCGAAAAATGAGTCAAACAAGGAACTTCACATTTAATTTCAGAGCGAAGTTTCGCTCTGGATAGAAACTGTATATATATATATATACACACACAGAAAATAGATTAAAAAAAGCCAAAAAATGTGGAGCGGCTTCCAACAATAGTAATTGCTTACTTACGATCCACTTCATCAAAAGAAAATGGATAACAATCTAAGAAAAAGAAAAACATAACAATTTTTTTTATTCATAAAAAAAAAAAAACAAATTGACACACGCTCTAGTCAATGGAATGACACCCATGGTTATTCAAAAATAAAATTAAAGTACATTTAAAAAAAACTATGATCTATTTTTTGACATTATCGTTCTACTCGATCGTTTAGTCTTATATGTGAAGCTAGCAACCCAGCATTCTGCCATAATTACATACATGAACTTAAGAATTTCGTGGCCACTACCAAGACCACTTTAGCCGACGAAAGGGTCGGCTATAGTTTCGTCAGGAAAGGGTCATCGGCGATGACTTTAGCCGACGAAACTAGAAACCGTTGTCGGCTATTGTCCACTATTTAGCCGACGACGTCTTCTATCGTCGGCTATTATCTGAGACTTTAGCCGACGAATATCTTAAATGTTTTGTCGACCATAGTCTGACACTTTAGCCGACGAAACAGATATTCGTCGGCTAAAATATGTATAAAAAATAAAAAAAAATAACTATAGCCGACGAAATATAGTAATAATTCGTCAGCCAAAGTATTTAAATATCGTCGGCTTAAGTATTTAAATATTGTCGGCTAAAGTTGCTGGTTTTTGAAAAAAAAAATTGCAGAAACTTTCGGCCACCTCCAATCACCACAAAAATTTGACAGAATCTTCCTCTCAACATTTCGAACAACTTTCTAGAAGAAGTCGAAGCCCAATTGTAAGCCTAAACATGTTAATTGAATCAAAATATATAAATCTCCAATTTTAAACCCTAAAAACTTCAAATCTTCGATTCTCCTCACACACACCGAATCGAGCTACCAAATTCTAGGAGAATGTAGTACTAATCAAACTCAACTTATCCATATATATAACTCACCAAATAGTGACATGAGGAAGGAGAAATTCGATCGACACCGAATCCGAACCGGCGGAGTTTTGGAGCTCGATTTATCCCTCACGGCGGCACCACTCGATGCACCATCTGTCCAGCAATGAAGTAGAGACGACAACGAAGCTTTTGGGACAAGTGTGGCGGTCTCCGGTGGCTTGACGGCAGAGCTATGCCGAGAAGAAAATCCGGTAGGCGAAACAGTAACTTTTTCTAATTTTCTGACTTCTTACCATCCACCTCTGGTAAAACTCCTATATAAAGAACTTTACCCGACGAAATTCTTAATTTTTATCGGCTAAACTCCTTTGAAAATTTTGGTTGACCGCCAAAAAGTTTTGACAATAGCCGACGAAATCATATATTTTCGTCGATTTAAGTCCTTTAAAAATTTTGAAAATTTTCCCTCAAATTTTGGTTTGTCGCCAAATTTTTTTTCGACTTTAGCCGACGACTTTTCATATATTTTCGTCGGCTAAAGTTATTTAAAAATTTTTCTCCAAGTTTGGTTTACCGCTAAACAATTTTGACCTTGGCCGACGACTTTTTTAATATCTCGTCGACTAAAGTATATAAATTCACAAAAACGCTCATATCTCCCTCTATATTACATAGTTTGGTCAAACCTTCCACACGAAAACTTTCACGTAGATGAGACGCAGCCGTCTATATAAAAATTTTGAGACATTTACCTTCCGACGATAGGGCTCTCCATAGGGAATAATAACGGTAAATAGGGTTGACCGCTACTATCGGCACCGAGACGTTACCCGATTTACGTGATTTTTAAACCATAGCCATATTTCATTATTCTGAACATATCTTATTTCACGAGATTTTTGATAATTTTGCTTCCTATGTAGAGTTGGTTCACAAAGTTGTATAACCTACTAAACAAGTTATACAACATTAGTAGACACGTTGTGATTCCGATGACTCAAATTCACAAACCAAAATTCGACCGTCAGATATGAACATTATGACGAAAGACGTCTATGGTAAAAAATTCAACTGGATTAAAGGCTCGATCGAAACGGTCAATCATAATCAATCGTCACTTATCACACGAAAACGCTCATATCTCCCTCTATATTACATAGTTTGGTCAAACCTTCCACACGAAAACTTTCACGTACATGAGACGCAACCGCCTATATAAAAATTTTGAGACATTTACCTTCCGACAATAGGGTTCCCCGTAGGGAATAATAACGGTAAATAGGGTTGACCGCTACTATCGGTACCGAGACGTTACCCGATTTATGTGATTTTTGAACCATAGCCGTATTTCACCATTATGAACACATCTTATTTCACGATATTTTTGATAATTTTTCTTCCTATGTAGAGTTGGTTCACAAAGTTGTATAACCTACTAAACAGGTTATACAACATTAGTAGACACGTTGTGATTCTGATGACTCAAATTCACAAACCCAAATTCGACCGTTAGATATGATCATTATGACGAAAAATGTCTGTGGTAAAAAATTCAACTAGATTCGACAACGTTAAGGGCTCGATCGAAACGGTCAACCCTAATCCATCGTTACTTATCACACGAAAACGCTCATATCTCCCTCTATATTACGTAGTTTGGTCAAACCTTCCACACAAAAAAACTCTCACGTAAATGAGACGCAACTGCCCATATAAAAATTTTGAGACATTTACCTTCCGACGATAGGGCTTCCCATAGGGAATAATAACGGTAAATAGTAAGACATGTTGTGATTCCGATGACTAAAATTTACAAACCAAAATTCGACCGTCAGATATGATCATTATGACGAAAGATGTCTATGGTAAAAAATTCAACTGGATTCGACAACGTTAAGGACTCGATCGAAATGGTCAACTCTAATCGGAAATAAGAAAACTACATTTTGAAGCCCTAAACGGACTCGGATGGCCAAAAAGACACATATGTCATGGCAATAGTGATGAGTTTGACTCGTAGGGCCGTTACGCTTCCGGAAAGGTATCACAATAGTCAATCGGACACCGAATGCTAAATCTGCAGCATAATGAATAATAAGGGAAACTGCATTGACCGCAACTATTGGCACCGAGACTTTATCGAAATACCGTGATTTTTCAACCGTAGACGTATTTCACCATTCTGGTCATATCTTATTTCACAACTTTTTTGCGTTTGAAGGTTCTACGTATAGTTTTTTTTTTCCAGATGAGTTGTTGTCTAGATCCGCAAATATTTAGCCGACGAAGTTATATTTTTCGTCGGCTAAACTTTTAAAAATTTCGTCGACTAAAGTTCACAGACTACAGCCGACGAAAAAAATTATTCAGAAGACGAAATTTTAATTTCGTCGTCTAAAGTTGACTAAAGCCGACGAAAATTTAAATTAGCCGACGAAGAAAAATTTCGTCGGCCACGTTAACCGACGAAAAATAATTCGTCGGCCTGGTTTTTTTTATTTTCGTCGGCTAAAACATTTCTTCTGGTAATGGGCATCATGTAAGATCGAATTAAAGTTTATATGAAGTGTTGATAGAAAAGATGCACACTCACTTGTGTTAAACTCTAAACTATTAAAGATAAATGTGTCCCTTAGTCGGATTTAAATTCATAAAAATTCATATCTTTTGCTAGATTCTCAATCAGATTATAGTATGTGTTTCTAGTTATAAAATTTGATAATTAATTCTCAACGGCACTCGTGTACTTTCTATAGATTGGATAATTGGTTAAAGCAGAATGTTATCTCGTGTTGGATAAACTAAGTTTTAATGAACCAAATATCGTTAGCTATTATCTATCCAATGCTACTTATGAAACATATATATAACCTCTATCACATCATAACCTGCTTAATATCATAATCCCATTCACCTTAGTGCCGCACTAGCTAGTTATAAGGAAATATATAGAAGAATAAAATAGTAACTTGAAGTATTTTTATAATTTTTTTCGTCTTCAAGTACATATTGCAGCCACCAAGAGATTTTGACTCTAGCCTAAACATATTATCTTTTACTATACATGACATATAGTAAATTTTTTATTTCTGCAATTTCTTTGTTGGGGATGCAATCTTTGTCAGATATATTGAGTTGTCAGTTAATATTTGTGACAACCTTACCTTCCTCGGTGCAAATCAATTTGATGACTACAATCGAGTTGTCTCTTACAATTTGAATTTCCTTATTAAAAACAAGTTAGGCAACGTCTACCAGTTGTTGCTTATTCATAATGTGACGACCCAAAACTCTTTAATACGTACAATTAAGTGACGAGTTCAATGTTTATCGTTTAATATTTATGTGACGACTTAAAATTCATCACCAAATTTAACCCAGTTAAACTATATATATGGGTTTTATTAATGGTCTAAAAATGTTTATATTGTGACAACTTAATTTTCTTGCCATCGAACAATTCTGACGACTTATACATGTTGTTGCTTACTGTTTGTTTGACAATAAGAACTTCCTCGCTAAAACCAAATTAAACAACAACTTGTACGAGTTGTCAGTTAATTTTACAATGACAACTTAATTTTCTAGACGTAGACAAGTATCATTTTTTCCAAAAACCAACTACGCCGCGATTTATGTTAATTGCCATTTTGTGTTTGCGCATCTATTCACACATTTTGTAGTATTTTCTAGTTGATGGAAAATTTTGTAAGTCGTTGTGACGTAAAAATCATTTTTATACAAATGACCTAAACCTTAAAAAAAATAAAAAATACAACATTGATACATTCAGGAGCTGAAATGAGTAACATTTAGCAATTGTTAATATCATTGACAAATTAGGTTATTGACGGAGACGCCAGCGGATGGAAGTTATTACCAAAATCAGAAGTATAAGTCACCACTAAAATCCACTCAACGCAAATGTGGGTGATGTGAAACCTCTTAAACAATGCCCTCAATGCGAGTCTAGAGAAAGTAAAACATCTCAAGGTGGATTTGGATGAGGCAAAATTTCATTTAAGTAAATCTGTGTGAGGAGAATTCCACTCAAGCCGAATAAAGAGGAGGGTTAATTCCTCAAGGACAACTGGCTAAGAATCTAGCTTGCGGAAAATGTTGGTCAGGAGAAATTTCTTCGAAGTGAGACTAGGGAGATGTAATACCTAAATTCAATACATGAGCAATGGAACACTTGTTTTTCAATTGGCTGTAATTCTTTTTATGAGTATGTTCATTTATGTGCTATATTACGAATAAAAAGAACAGAAAACTGTTTTGTTTGGTCTTCAAACTGTTTTGTTTGACTGTTTCGGTCATCGTGATCTCTTATCAATGAAACTTTCTCTTCTTATCTCAAAAAAAAAAAAAAAAACTGTTTGAGCGGTAACTTTTTTTTTAGCTGTATAACATGTTAATTCTGGTCATTTAATCTAGATATATATGTTATTTGATTAGAATAATGTGGAAAAAAATTATTTTATGATTTGAATCCTAAGATTTTTCTGTAAGTGCTCCCCATGAATTCCGGGCGCCATCACCAAGCCCTACATGTTCCAAAAGCTGTCATAAAAGTAAACACTAATAAAGTTATGCCTTTACATTAAGCATACCTTAAACAAAGTGATGAAGAACATAGAATATCATTAAATGAATAAATATAGGTGATGAACAGTTAGGGTTTGGCATTAAACGACGAAAAACCTAGCTTGGATTTTAGAAATCTAACCCCCATTTATTCTTGGATGCGAGAATTGACAAATCCCTTGCCCATATCATTCCTGTCCAAAACTCCAAATCACATTTCACAATCATATTCCTCTTTTCAATCCCCAATTTCCATTTCTCAAATCACCAGAAGATCAACACAAATGCATATACATACATACATACGTAAGTGTAACAAGGTATAGGTACAACTTTAGTTTCAATATTGACGTTTTTTTTATGCAAGGCTTTATTTATGGAAAGAAGAGGAGGCACTACTGGAAAATGCTGCTTAACCAACAAAAAAAATACTCTTTCGTCGGCTGAGATACTCTTAGCATGACGGAAAATTATTCCGTCTGCTAGGATAAGACGTTTGTCGCTTAAGATTTACTTAAGAGACGAAAGTCAACCCTCCGACATTTTTCGTCGCCTAAGTTACCTTAAGAGTAACTTAGCCGACAAACCATTCTCCGTCGTCTAGGATTGGTCGCCTAAGAGTAACTTAACCGACACTTTTCATCGCCTAGGTATTTTAAAGAGAAAGTGAAACATTGTACCTAGTCATTGAGCTTCATTTACACAGGCATAACCCTAACCCTAGCTAACGACATCGCATCTTGATCAAACAAAAAAGTGACCTATATATCAACACTAGGTGGAGATGGTCAAATTAGTTCGGAAGAGTCTATATACGAATTCAATTCAATGATATATCTACTCTATTAACAAGAACTATGAGGTGGGTAAAATGCATGTACAAATTCTTTGGGATCTCATTCTTAATGTAATAAAATTTTATTTTCGATTTCAAAAAAAAAAAGAATCTTACTTGAGTAGTGCTAGTGACACTAAAATATTATACCAAATTCTGATCCCAAATGACATGGCGTTTGCCACCTTATCGTAATAATTTCCCATTTGTAATTATCAATCATTTTTCATTTTATAGTTTCCAACTTGTATGTAATTAATAATTAAAATAAAAAATAATAATGTCTTCCTATAATCCTAAAAAATCGATCTTCTTGTAACCAAAAAAAAAAAATCGATCTTCAACCAATACCAATCATCATCATCCTCATCTCATGTGCACCAGATCTAGAACCCAAGAGAAGAATACTCATCTAGGATTTGAAGAAATAAATGATGTTGTATATGAACATCAAAAATAAAGAAGATGATTATGAATATAGCAACCAACATAAAATTGGCCTATAAACAATCATAATCATAAGAGATATCAAAGAAAACTGTGAGTTATGCATTGTGATAATCTTAATTAATTTTGTAACGGCTGGATTTTTATCATCATAAAGAACATATGTTTAGAGTTTTCAACAATAGAACAAAGAATTTACTAACAGGTACAATAGATAGGTCACAGGTCATAGGTGGCTACAAATCCCCTACAATATATAGAGGATGATTTTTGGATATAATAGTGTTTATCAAGGGATGACTTTGCTCGCTTGTTAGATTGAATGATTTGATAAACTTCACAGTATAATTTATTCTTCCGTTTTTAATTTTCTTACAAATGAATTACTGATCTAAATACATATTTTTCATGTAACAAAACATAAATAAATGACAGCTTGAATTGTTAGGGCTGATGTGGTCAATGCCATGTCATTTGAGATGGTTTTTTGGTATAGAATTTTGGTGTCCATAGCATTTTTCATCTTATTTTTTATATGCAAAAAAAAAAAAAAAAAAGAAGAATTTCAATTGAAAAGTTGTTTGAGTAAATTTTAAATTTTTAATATAGAATTCTTACACTAAGACTTGAGAGACACATCATATATATATAAAGGATCAGAAGAGGACGTCTGCAGTGCCCTTAAAGTGCGGATGTCCTTGCTTTTGCCACGATCAAGCATCGAGAACGGCGCTCCTCTTGCCGAGAAGACACCAAACCTCAATCGTGAGCTTCCTCTTGCCGGTGGACTCGCCGAATACTAGTTTGCAGCCGAGATTGATCTTGATTGAAATTTTAGGTGGATGTTGCTGCCTAGACCTTCTACTCCGATCTCCATTGCTTCATCTTCATGGTAAAGTCGTCCGGGATGCCTTTGGTATCCGTCCGGCGAGAGAAGGGACGTCGTCGGCACTTCTGGCTGAGAAGGCAGAGACGTCCGCATTTTTACGGGTTTGTAGACGCCCGGTCTCGAACGAGCCTCTATATATATATTAAACTTAATTTAAAATTAATTTAAAAAGTTAAAAATTTTCATGAAGAGAAATCGCAGCCTATTTCAAATTGACAGTATTACGTACAAAAAGGACCGGTCACCATACACGTAAGAAAAAATGTATTAAAAAAATAAGTCTGAATAATTACAAATGAAACACTTTAATGATTTTGAAAAATTTCATCATGGGATCCCTTTCATCCATGTAAAACGTAAATCCACTTCTATGTTTATACGTGTTGACCCCGATTCATTTTACACTTTGGCCTCACTAAACTAAAATTTAATTGATCAAAATTGAAATTTAAAATGATGCTTTACACATTGTAAAATACAGTTCGTCCAACATTGACTACTTCAAAATTAAGGATTATTATTGATACTAGATTAAGCACTAGCCAGGCATCTTTTAATACTTGTTTAAAGAGCAAGTGCCTCCTATGGAACCTAATGACATGCAACTTTGTCGTCTTGTAAGGGTGATTAAGATTAATAAATCCCTCAACGACATTATCATCGACCAATCACAACGCGTCTACGGACTCCAGAAAAGTAATTAACAGTACCCTAATGTCTCATCAAGTCCGATGGACCCCACCCACGTTGTGCTTATGGACGATTTGTATATAATTTTACATAATAAAAATCTGCAAAAAGGGAAAACCTAATCCTAGGGCAAAATGGCTCCACCTGAACTTTTGGTTGCGTTTTAAGCCAAGTCCAACGTTGGGAACTTCTTTCTTAAGAACCTAGCTAAAGAGAACAATAGGTCCTCAGCTAACTAAATCTATCATGTACATTTCTCAGTTGAGAAATATGATTTGAAGCTTCGGTTTTAGAGATGCGCATAAAAGGAAATAGATACATGTTGTACATGAATTAGAACGATTATTCATGTTAATTTAAATTAATATGTAATGTGCGATTATATGATCAGGTCTGTAAGTATGCATGATTCAATCTTTTTACGCGTTGTTGAATTATTTCTACTTTGATTTGATTTTTGACTTGTCGCATTACGTGTTTGGCCTAACGACGACATGTATTGTATATTATCAAATACGAATAATTTACGTGTTCAGTTGAGGTTTTTCACACGTGAGAAATATAGCTATCAACCACTCACATGATAAGACGATTAGTAATTGCAAACTTTTTCTTTGTTGGTAACAAAACTAAAATAATGAACTAGACTTTCGGTTGGACATTATATTTTAAAGTGGTACTTACTTTTAAAATTAAGAATGGAGAGACATTAGATATTCCATTAGCTAATCTTAATTATATAAGATTGTATACGTACACTAGGGATTATCTTATCTATAAGATGAACTCCCTTTCATTTTTAGGATTCAAATAGGTAGAAGGCATGCATGTGTTCTGCGCATAACAGACCAAGTATATGTTTATAATGGAGATCGAAGACATTACAAATTAACGTAGACCTAATATCTTTTATATTATTGTGTTTTATACAGTGAGTAACAATACTACTTGACATGATAGATGATCCTCAACTTTGGGAAGATTTTTTGAATGGACTTTCATAGATGAGCAGCACAAATAATCAGAATTTTGTATTTTATAATCAATTTGAAAAGAAAAGAGGCTAAACAGTCTTATTACAAGTTGACTAGAGTAATGCCTCGATCTTACTGTTCTCTTTATTAAAAGGTCATCAGTGAGATTGTCTTAAGAGCACAATTATTACAAAATAAAGTAAAAGAAAGACTGTATCTAATATATACTTGACCTAAGCGAGCAAGAACAAATGAAATGGGCTGACCTAGACGTGGAGTGAATGTAGACGAACGCAGAGACGGAGCTTCGTTAAGGGCTATAACCCACAAGGTTTTTTGCTATTTTTTTTTAACTACATAAGCTTAATAGCCTATAACTAATCCAACTTGAAATAGTAGCCCAGTCTTTAGTGTTAGATTGACACGTAAACCCATATCAACTTACAGAATCATAGTTCAAAAAAGATATAATATAAATAAAATTCAATAAAACTTATTAAGAAATCCTAAGTATATTTGGCCTCTTTAACAAGACTACAAGAGGAAGACTTCTTCTTTTAGTGGACTAAACATTGAAATCTAATTCCCCAATCTTAGATTTATTGTCTTGCTATCAACCCTTAACTTGCTTTAAGTTGATTTTGGATTGTCCAATAATTTTATTTATATCATATATAAGTTTTATCAAATGAAACTTGACTATTTTAAATTTCTGGCTCCGTGCACTAGGAAAATTAGATTCGGAGGATAAGTTGAGCTGATATAGATCATCCTTACAAGATCCATGACACAATAAATGTGCAACATGCATGTAAGCAATAGCTTTGATAAAAATAAGGAGCGCCTCGTTGGTAGAAACGACTTACAATATGAGAGGCTGCAGTATTTGCGACTCCAAAAATGGTTGGTTGTTGCTCATGTTTGGTGGAAGATACGACCTGTCGGACCAGACTCTCCAGTTCGTGTTTTACAATCCTTTCCAAAACAAGATTATCAAATTACCTCCATTACAATTGGAGGAGAGCCGGAGAGGTGATCATGATATCATATGTTATAAGCCAAAGCTTATGACGACTCCAACCTGCGGTCCTCATAGTTGCGGTATGTTCTTCCTGTGTGGTCATGATCCAACAGAAGGTACTTGCGATGTCTATACATATAACAGCAGAAACAGAAGGTGGAGTGTGGCTACAACTACTAATTCACCAGGAGAGTATCAGTATGGACTATATGAATGGGGCATATGGCTTATATGGACGGAACTATTTTCTGTATTTTGTTCAATCTCCAAGTGGGAATGCTTAACCTAGGTCCTGAGCATTCCAATTTAAGACTGGACTATAATGGGTATCCCCTTTTCTTACGACAATATGATCGGAGTGCGTCATGTGAATGTTTATCAAATGCACGACTCGACTCAGGTAGTCAGGTTGCATAACAACTATTGGTTCGCTTGTATACCTTGGTGCACAAGCATGCACGTTTTTGTTTATGATACAAACACATCTGTTTTAGATAGTACTGAGGTTCTATAACTTCACATTGATCGCTCTATCAGCTAAGAGTTACATATGCCACTCTGAGACACATTTTTTGTTTTGCTTTCTTAAGATCTCTTTGATAATGCCATGATGGTTTATCTGCGCCAGTTCTAGCGAAGGTTAAGTACTTATTATTACTTCTTGATTTCACTTCATGGCTTTGAAATTAGAAAGGGTTGTGCCTAGCATAAGAGCTGCACTTGGGACTGTCACAGTGATTAGATTTAGCATGCTACATTTGTAGTTTTGTTAATAGTTAGATAAGTCCCTAAAGTTCGAGATTTAAATATTATGTAAGCTTCCATGATTTTTTTTTTTTTCTTTTTTCGTTTCATTAGGTTGTGCTATCCTATCCTGTTTGCCAAGACTATCAATTGTAAGTGTGTTGGGTTGTTGTTGCTGAGTATAAGCCAACAGGTGTATAAAGTTATAAACATTAGTAACTTCTGAGCTAATATAGTGCAACTTCCAAGGGAGGCCATCTGAGAATGGATCCTTGTTTGCCTGTTAGTTGTTCTAAAACTTGTGTGCGCGTACCAAATAAGTAGGCTGAAGATCGAATGAACCTGAAATGCACATGTAACTAGGACAATGGAAGACGCTTGGTTTATCAAGTACATACTAGCGGCAAGAACCATTCCATTGTATGGCAACTCCAAGACATGCCGAGATTTGGTGATCTAATACGGATCGGAGCAAGGTTAACACCGTCTTCAATTGAGAGCAAATGTTCAAGATAACTTATCGAACGATGGGCACGCCATGGATGGGATCAAGTTAGTGTCGAGGATTTCTCTAGTGTTACGTGTGCCCAAACTGTAACCAATAAGCACATAAGCTAGCAAAACATGCACCAAGGGACATTTCCCTTAGGGACTGTCTGAATGTACCCAAGCTGACCTCAGTGCCTAGCTCTGTTTATTGTGAGGGTGCCCGTGTCACCCTCTTATAGTTATACTATTGATCCTATTCAATTTATTCACCTTTCTCAAAGAAAAGAAGAAAAAAAAATCAATAATCGAATCAAAGACAAGGCTGTAAAGTAATAATTAGCTCGATTGCAAAATCTTTACATGTACGGTCATATTTTGCAGGCTAGTCTACTATACAGAATGCTTCTGAGATTACTATATGATGATAACTACAGTAACAATAATAAATGGGCGATAATCTGTTCACTTCCGCAACCTGAGATACCGAACACTGTCTAATTAATCAAATCGTGTCTTCTAATTACTACTATGAATGACTAATGGCTATAAACATTATGCTCCAAATAACCCATTACACCCTTCCTTTTCTTCTGTCGTCCAGTGCCTGCTCCATCATAAGTAATACTCATGTCATAACATGCGTGGATATACGAGTATAAATTGACTTACAGATTCACTCTTTCCATACAATTAGGAAGCACTCGGATAACAAAATACATTTAGATGCGACTTCACCTACCAAATCATCTCGATTAACAATATTGGAACACAACACAACTAACCATGAATCACTATATGGATTTGTGGAGTTTATAGATTGTTTTTAATACATAGACAAGTCAGTACAGTGATTTTGAAAGCTACATTGAATATTGCCCCCTCTTTGCTCAATTGAATTATATGGAAGGAAAACTAAAATCAGAAAATGATTACTGATATTTTCCATATGCTTCAGCTCCTAAGTTTCATCGTGGTCTATTTAAACAAGTTAAACTAGGGGGAAATTATACTATATGTTTCATCGTGGTCTATTTAAACAAGTTAAACTAGGGGGAAGTTATACTATATGTTTCATCGTGGTCTATTTAAACAAGTTATACTATATATGTTTTAGAGATCTCTTTTTACTTCAAGCTTGTGATGTCAATTGCAACTAGCTACGTGTTTTGCATAACACAATCTTTAATCAATAAGCAGTAAAAAGAAACCCCCAGTAGTTTAATTTGTGATAAACCCCAAAAGGTGTGCATCAAGATCACAAGGTAGACTAAAATTTAGATATGTTGAAGTTAAATAGTTCATTATAGAAACACAGGAGAACCAACTACGTAGTAGTCCTGTCCTAATTCTCCACCAAAATATATAAATAAATAAAAGAACTCATATGCAGAAGCTTAGCATATAAATCGAAAAATATACCTTGCTTTGTAGCATTCTCATCGTCAAAACAAGAGTATCGCGCATCCTACAAAGTAAATTCAGCAAACCCATATAAGTGAAATCGTAAACATGTTTAATTGCATTCTTAATAGCAAAACATAAGCATATTTTATTATTATATTGTGATTGACCAATTAGGCCAGTCTGAAACCACACCACATGGTTTTACGATATAAATCTAAATCCACAAGCCATAATGAAACTGGAAAAATGGGAACTAAAGTGCCTGATCTTCTCCGATAAGGGAATTATCATCAGAGAAAAGATATTTAACAACAGCAAGCTCACTATGTTATATTTGTTACAGAATATGCTGTGTAAGGGTTATGCATTACCGAACACTGTATGTGCTAAAAGGATGAGAAGATCCATCAGAACATGTCAGCACAAATTGAGTTGAGAAGCCACAAGGAACTTTAATCTGCAACCAGCAATTATAGAAGTTGAAATGCATCGTCTCATATAAACAAAATGGAAACTTCACACTAAATGTTCATATATTGTTTTAAATAAATCCACCATAGATGACAGCTTGCCTCAGAAATTTTGTTTCCAGTTTGCAAATGATTAACCCACATTACGACATATACCATTATGCAAAAGAGTTACTTGGGAGTGTTTCACTTACAAACTAAATTATAAATTTAGGCATGACCAAGTAAAGAACATACTGATAAATCATTTGAGAATTTCTCAGCAATGACAAGAGCTTCTGTGCTATTGATCTTGATCTGATAGCCTGACCTTCTCAGAAATAGAGTTGCTGGCTCCCAATTCTCAGCAGAATCCATCTGTTTTTCCAACAAGATAATATTGCAGAAATTTTGTCATATGATATATAAAGCAATTGGTTGATTGATACTTGATAGGCATAAAATAAGAAAACAGAAAACTCAAGGTAAAGAAAACTAGCTTAATAACAAAAACCGTGCAGTATTATAAAGTAACCCTAACTTATCCAGACAAAAAAAAATTAGATAAAGACACAAGAGACAAATCCATATTGACCACAGAATTAAAAGTAAAAGAAAAAATATGTCAACCTCCCTCACCTTCCAAAGAAACAAAGGAAACCTGGAAGCCAGGCACTATAAACATAAGCCTACACGGCAGTGGATTTTTATAGGAAAGTATGACATCAGATTGCACCGCAGGGGAGGAAGGGAGGTATGTGGGTTTAAGGAAATGGCTTTCCAGGTTCTCAATCATTTCATTTGAAACTTATCTATTCTGTATTTTGAACCAAAAGTTTATGAACCTTGGTTGACCTCATCTTGGCACCAAACTATGCCTACAGATTGCATTGGATATCTGAACTGCAAGTTTGCGCTTGACATAATGGACTTTCACCGTTTTGTAATAAAACTGGGACTCTGGGAGAGAAAGTTGACCTTGGGACCAATACCAGCAGTTTGTTGGAGAGCCTTTACCAACAGGCCAAATGCTGGTTGGCCCTGTTATAATTTTCTCTTATTCTTTTAAAATAGTAAAATAAAAACTTTAATTACAACATTGCAACGGTATCCAAATGATAACTGAATCTAACCCAAGTTCTTTCCTTAAGCATGCAAGAATCTTATTTTCTACAAGAAAGAAAAATCCAGGAAGAAAGAGCAAATTATACTGATAGTCATGCAATTTTCTATGAGTAACAAATGCAAAAGAAGGAAATAAAAAGCAAGTAAACCTCAACAATGAATCTGAACCGAAATGAGCACAACTAGTAAAAAAAAAAAAAAAATTCGTCCTTATGTACCAATATGGAGTTTCCTCCTAAGGATTTCATTTCCCTATTGCTCAATCATATATATGAAAATCACCAATTATGTCTGGCGGTGGGATTTATAAATATATACTACAGATGGAGACTGGTGAATAAGGCATACTTTAGCAAACTAGAGACATAAACTGATGCAAAAATTAAACCTACCAGCAGTAAAACACTGAAAGTGGCTTGTCCTCTAGACATATGTGTGTTAATCTCCAGCTGCATCTCCGGGTCTATAACGTACCTCGAATACAATGCAAATATAGAAAATTAGAATGACCAAAAATTTTGAAAAGAAGACACTTACAGATAACTAAAGTCTATGCATTCAGACAAATACGTTGTCCTAAAAAATGTAACAGCTCTTTTTAACGGGAATCTTTTATTCTTTCCATCTAATTATTTCAAAAACAGATACAAGCGTAAGGTTACAACTTATGAAATGGAACTAGTCTGATGCTGTATAGAGAAAACAAAACACAGAACAAAGAAAAGACAAGTCAATAAACCTATCCTAGCAAAGGATCTGATAGTATATTCATAACAAGAACGACTGAGTGCACTCAGGAAACGGAGGGGTGGACCGTAATAAAGATCAAGGAAACAGAAGAGATGAAATTTCATCATGCATGTATCGATCCAATTGACTCCCATGTGTGACACATCCCAACTCATCTCAGCACACAAAAGTACAAGCTACAATTGAACTAAAACCAACAAAATCAAAAGCCTTAAATAGTTAACTCACCTCAATATTGATTATAGATGGAAATTACTATACGTATCATTCATGAAACATCCCACTCATATCAACACACAAAAGTACAAGCTACAATTGACCATCTTTCTTTTGTTAAAAGTCAAGTGTCTTCAGTTGAATTTGAAGAAAAAGGAGCGTCAAACTGATATCCAAAACTAAAACCAAACAAAATGAAAAGCCTTAAATAATTAACGTATCAATAACTATTAATCAATCCAACTTAATAAGAATGCATATATCATAAGAATGCATTATATCATCAAAAAAATAATAATAAGAATGCATATAAGAATCCAATTACAGAATAAATGTTTATGTATGTAGACCACATCAAGCAGCATAATACACATACCACATTTAATTTTGTTCTGATCATTAGCAAAAGCCTCACTAGTTCCCCCTGATAATGAAAAACAGATGATTTGTCAAGAGATAATATTCTTTGGGCGAAACTGCATGACAAGCGCAGAAACCAACACACTTGTGACCTGGGTGCTTCACGACACTAAGTTATATCAAAGACATGACTAGGCTGTTAAAATATTTTCAGCAATTGTTAAAGTATAACAAACCATGCAAAAAGGGATTCAGTGGATATCAAAAATAAATAGGCTCATAGGCTAAAAGAAAATGGATATAATGATATAAATAGCCAATTCCAAAATAAAAGAAGCAAAAATGACTAGTTTGGATATACTTCACTGAATAACGCTTTGGAAGGAACCAAAACAAGGCTTTGTAATTTCCACCTCTTTTTTTGTTTTATAGGAAACATTATTCATCAGAAGTGATAAATTTACATAACAAAACAGTGCGACATCCACAGAACTGATCAAATAGAAAACTAAACAAACAGCAAGTAATTCAAAAAATTAAATCTAGACAACTGGTCTTCCTTGTAAAATAACAAAAACAAGAACTATTTGTAACCACAAATAGGCCAAACTCTCATCACTGATTAACTGCTCCTCCCATCCTTGAAAACTCCTATTTTCTTTTTTTTCTTTTCCACAGATTTCAGTTGCAAAAACAAGAAGCATAAGTTGCAAAACCATAAGCTGATAATGACAGCTTTCCTCAAAATGTACCACCAAACACACTAAAACTCCAAAGTTAAGGTCAATTGTACACGAAGTGGTGCAGATTTGAAGTGGAGTAGAAATTTACACCAACACTCATAATCTAGAAGTCTGAATAGATATTACTATTCAATTTTCATTGAAAGATCAAAGGGTAAGGGTAAGAGTGGGTAAGGCCTGATGTTATCATCAAACTCTGTTGTAGCTGTCACAACTCAGAAGTTAAAAGTTAAAATAAAGTAATAAACACTAGAGTGTGACAAATTCATAGGGTCATATTTTGGTCCATCTTTGGATATAAAAGTCCACCAGATTATGAATAATTCTGACACCTTCTCACCTTTGACTAAAATGACCTTTAACAACTTTTCCAACTTATGAAAATCATCTTAAACATTTGGTAAATGCTCTGCTGGTTAATTGCACTTTTTAGATTTTCCGGGACACATTCATGTATATATCGGCATATATTGCAGCAGTTTGAGCTTCACAGAGAGACTCCTACTTGTTTTATTTGTTCCCTCTATTTTCCCACAAACTTGAACATACGCGGATCATAATCATCACCATTTTGGACTAGAGTAAACATACTGAAAAACATAAAGAGTGGTGCACACGTTTGGAAGCAAACATACATACATACAGAAAAATAAGCAGTATCAACATGTGCAAAGGTAATATAGAGAACCTGGCAGCCTTGATCATCCATTGGTATGCAGTCGACAGCAATAATTTTATCAACGTCATCAGCTGTGACTATGTATTCTGGATTTGTAGCTCCTGATTGAAGAATAACAGAATGAAATAAACAGTACAAAATCAATAGTTCAGCTACCCCTAAAAGGATCTAATCTACACAAGAAAAATATCAATAAAGTTTAGTTCTCTACCTTCAATAACCTCCCTAGTGCCATCTTGAAGATGACGAACCCACTGGTAGCAAACATTGATGAACATAGCAACACATATAATAAGCAAACCACTAATTAGATGAAAGTTGATCATAATATTTAAGGAATTATACCTGAAACATGCAAAGTGAAGTTCCGCGTACTGGAAATCCACATCCAAGAAGTTTGCCTCCAGGTACAGCATCACCAATTATCTGAAAATTCTCTATACCAGGCCCTTATAAAATGAATAAGCCGCATCAGGTTCCATAGTAAATCACTGGGTAAGACCCTGATTTTAGATAAAACACTACTCACATTGTGAAATAGAGGATGTATTATCAGGTGTCTGAGGATATGAGGTGCCATTGGTTGTTTGTTCAGCTCTCCCATACGCAACATCTTTATCAACTGAATCATGGAGAATAAAGCCATCCATATTCCTGTGAGTTGTATTACTGCCATAAAGAGGAAAAGATGTTGAATAAAAGTGCTCCTAAATACTACATTATTCAATTAGGTCATTGATAGAATGTCATATTTTAGAGTAGCCCCCTTGATATATGCACCAGTTTCCTCTGTAAGAATCTGCTTATCCAAGTATATCGCAAATCTATTTCAGTGACTAAGATGTTTGAAATGTACATAGGTGCAGGGGTGGAGACACTATGGAAAAGATTCTGGAAAGCTTTTTGGGTTTCTATTTCAATGGCTTTCAGTAAATTACAATCTCTCTATATTCTCCAAGATTGGAAGGCAGTAGGCCTTTGTCTCGATTAGGGTGCATGCATGAATCCTAGCTGTTGTTAATGTAATTTTTATTTTGTTCCTGCTGCGTTTCATTGCTTTGGAGCTCTTGTCCTCATATTTTTTCTATATTTCTATTTGATTGATAAAAGATTTAATACTTTCTCTTAAAATGAAAAATAGTACCAACTACGTGCCGCTATGAAGCTTTTAAACACCAATAATGTTCTGTATTACAAAAATATAGCAAGTTATTCCTATATACTCTTTGTAAGTGACAAAAACCAAGAGTGGCATGAAACAGTTAAAATCACATCAAAAATTTATTCAGAGTGACTCCACATGGAAGTGTCATTCATTTTCGTAAAAAGTTGTACAATATCATATAATGAACACTAAAAATTATACAGCATCTAGGCAACTCATACTATAACACGAATAAAAGTATATCCCAAATCACAAAATCAGTCTTAACAAATGAACTACTTTTGATAAATTTTATTCAATCATCAAACAAGACTCACTTATTTATTCATGTCTTAAATAATAAAAAATTATTTGTCACTACAAAAAATTTTGGAGTAATAAGCCACAACATAGATAGCTATTTTCAACATAAACACTTATAATTGTGGGAAAAATATAATCAATTTTTCCTAACAACAGCTGACAGACATTGCATACCTATCTATATTGGCTGTGAACTGCTGTGGATTTTCTTTATTAATTAGCATCAAATTTTTTGTGTCTGTAAAATCATTCATGTGGAGCTGCACTTTTACAGTTGGCTCCATATGTTGAGCGTCAGTATAACGGTCAAAACCTTGCTGTTCCTGTATATATATATATATATAGAGAGAGAGAGAGAGTGAGATAATGTTCAGTAAACAAATGAACAATGAAGGATAACAATACATTGATAAAGATCAGAAACCAACAAAGCATAGTAATGAACTTGAATGAGTAGTACTGCAGATCCACAAGAAACTCAAAATGCCATAACCTATGCTATGTTTATGAACATATTCAGTTTCAGCATAATTTTTCCTTTGCTCATGATAATTGTCTAATTCTATACTGCCATAAGTAAGCAGATGTCTTGCTCCTATGGTCTCTAATGTGTAACCATGACCAAATATCATTTACTATCCTGGATAGTGATTAGCTCTGGAAAACCAAACCAATATGACTGATAGTATATCACGAGCAGAAAGAGGAAATTAAAAAAAAAAAAAAAAAAAAGATGTAGAAAGTTTGTAGCGATAAATAATCAGGCAACTAGGTAATGTAGCAGCCACAACTTGGTTAGAAAAGCGATATCCAATTTGGAAAGCCTCTGCCCTGAGCTTCAGTTTCACTCAAATCTCAACCATATAAGTAGGATAGAATCACAAGCTCTAAATTCCATCCAAACCATTAAACAGATGCTTTTAATATATCCATGATTTGCAGATTAATAAAGGATACTAGTTGACCTGTTCTATAGAGTCGGCAGATTTTGATGTAAATTGATCCTGCTCGTTAGATTATGTGATTGTGATTAACAGTGTTGAGAAATGTGGATACAATTGTCCCACACAAGATACGTGATTTTCATATGTGATAGACATCATTGGAATGAAGTGGGACATTTCCCTAAGTTGCACGAGGCAGATTTTAAACTATATAGAAACGAACATATGAAAAGAGAAGGCTACACCTGGACAGGCTGAAAGACAGGTGGAGGGTACCAAATCAGTGCCTAACAGGGGGTCAAAAGAGGTTTCCTTATTATTCTGAGACAATATAAATTATGACTTCGAAGATGTTCCAACAAAATTAATAATACAGCGAAGTCCTTCACAATGCAAAACCACTATTTAGCCATATGGGTGACTGGAGTGTGTTACATATATACATAATCAAGGCATGTCACAAACATATATAAGCTCCCTACAGTCGCATTTCAATCCCAAAACATGGTCTTTTCATCTCTTCATTGACCAGAAGAGCCCAGATCCTGAATTGACCTTCAATTGATCTCCAAATTTAAAGAGAAAACTAATTATAAGATAAGTTTAATAGCATACATCAAGTAAGCTGAATACTCGGTTGATCTCAACTCTTAACAATCAAAATCTAATCTGTGCACCTCATATTCATCCACAAACCCTAAACTTATCACTCTTCTAATCCCCAAGAGCCACCATATATGCAATTGTAGGCTGATTTGCAAGTACATATATGTTAGCTTCTGGCACTAAAGAAGAATATCAAGCAAATTGAGCAGAATATATGATGAATCTCTACTGGGTGTGAAATTATGCACGGTAATTGGTTCGTAGCCATGTGCTCTAATGCTCCAAGCTACAAGCCCCACCCAGTCTCAACTGACTAAGTGTAAAACCTCTAGGTCCCTTCTGTACAATAGTTTCCCACAGTTCATATAAGTCTCTACCTAATTCCCCACCTGTGTCATCTGTTTGCAGCTAAGAAAATAGTACCCCTGAACCTTAATAGTCATGTGTCAAATTGCAGATTGTTTAAATTATGTCATAAGAGTCCTAATGTTCATGCTATTCCAGGAGCCATGCTACTTATTTGACAAAAGTTCTGCTTCTCAAAACAAATCAAAAGTTCCAGAACAGAAATACTAATGGATATTGAGCACAAGTTTCTAGTTATCCACCTAATATTCCTGTAGGGAGAAAAAGTAAATATATATATATATATATAGAGAGAGAGAGAGAGAGAGGTCACTATCGAAAGAATAAGCCTGCATGAGACTAATTATATATCACATAACTCATAAGTTACTACCATGAGCTAAAGTGTTTGCCTATAGCTGTCAATTCTTTATATGTAATTAAGTATAAAGTTTGCCTTGTATAGTAGTACTATACGTAAAAGGTAATCATTGAGAATAGCATAGTCACATCATGAGGAATCCCAACTTACATGTGAAGTTCTAATCTTCCACAGCAATTCATCATGTAGATGCTGCAAATTAGAGAAAAGAAAAGATGAAGGTCAGCTATTGAAAACTATTTGCAACACTGATTGGCAGAAATCAAATTGCAATATATGAGGACCCTTCCACTAAGCGATCCCTTTTTTTGACATATATGAGGGATGGGGGATTACACCAACTTTTCGATTATATTTTTGAATCTCCACCATTCAGTTTGTTGGTCCTTGTCTATAGATCAATTCTGCAAATTTTCAGCCAATTTGGTGATCGTTAAGGTGTCAACAAGATTAAATCAATGAACGAACCAAATCTGCCAAACCTGAACCGTTCATGCTTATAATTATAAATCGTAGTTTTGAATGCCTTAACGATCACCAAAATTTCTGAAAATTTACATAAATGATCTACTCATACAGAACTACATATTGAACGGTGGAGATGTGATTTTGTGATCGAAAAGTTGGTGTAATCCCCCATCCCTCATATATGTCAAAAAAGGGATCCCTTAGTGGAAGGGCCCTGATATATATATATATATATATATATATATATATATATATATATTAGGCCGGATCAGAGGCGCACGTCCGCACCGGCCTTAAAGTGCGGACGTCCCTCCGTTCGCCACCGTACGGCGCCAGCGAGGGCACGCCTCCACCCCAGCAGCGTCCCCGACCACTTTCCCTCCCCGGCGAGTCCTCCAAATTCCAGTTTTCCGGCCAGATCACCCAAAACTTCAAACAAAGTCGATCTGGCCGGAAAACTGGAATTCGGCGGACTCACCGGGGATGGAAAGTGGTTGGGGAAGCTGCTGGAGTCCGCTGGGGTGGAGGATCGCCCTCTCTGGCGAAGGGAGGGACGTCCGCACTTTAAGAGCCGTGCGGACGTCCGCTCTCAAACGGTTCCGTATATATAAATATATATATATTTATATATATATATACAGAAAGGATGTAGAGCGGACGTCCGCACTCGGCTTAAAGTGCGGACGTCCGTCCGTTCTCCATCCTCCGGCGCCGGCGACGGCGCGCCTCCACCCCAAAAGACTCCAGCAGCGTCCCCGACCACTTCCCCTCCCCGGCGAGTCCCTTTTTTTACAGTTTCCGGCAAGATTGACTTTGTTTGAAGTTTTGGGTGATCTCGCCGGAAAACCGGAAAAGAATGGACTCGCCAGGGAGGGAAAGTGGTCGGGGACACTGCTGGAGTCTTCTGGGGTGGAGACGCGCCGTCGCCGGCGTCGGAGGGTGGAGAACGGACGGATGTCCGCACTTTAAGCCGAGTGCGGACGTCCGCTTCATATCCTTCCTGTATATATATATACACACCCAAATAAAAGGCTGTAGATAATGCATAAAGAAAAGAAGAGAAAGAACAATGAGTTAGATTTCTTGTTAACAATGTAATTTACATGAACATGGATATTGCATATTTGCAATGCCACATCAGCAAAGATAAACTCAAAGGTTTCCGCAGCCCGCCTCAATAGCCCAAATAAGTAGTACATGAGTGAGAGGCTGACTAAAAAAACAACAGTTGACTGAGACTATATCGTAACCTAGTTATTATTGTTGCATACATTATCTGTGTGCCATACAATTTTATACCTTTAAGCTGTTAGATATGGCAGAAGCATTTATGACATGGGGCCAAATGCCATATTCAGCCAATAACCCAAGCATGGATGACATGAAGACATATCTTTCATCATCTGCAGCCTAGAATATTAATAAGCCATAATATTAGATATAACAGAAAGATGAGAATAAAAGAAAAATGATATGAAAGCTTAATAGACATGCTAGACACGCCAAAAGAAAAACCTAAAAAAAAAAAAATTCTGTTACTGAGTGATAAGCAAAAGCATTGCAAGTTTGCAAACCAAAGACAGCAGACAAAAAGTCCCACATACATTCATCAGTTTTAAAGTGGTTTCACCAGTTTATATATAAGAGATTTGTGATGAGCTCAACATTAGGGATACCGAACATCATGAGACCATGGTATCTCAGTTGTACAGGACGACAAAATTGACATACCTATCATATCACCTCTCAATTGCTAATCAAACATTTACTGAGGTTATTGGGAAACCACTATTTGCTCTATTTAAGCTTTCCCTTTTTTGGTTATAACTATTTGCTTTTTATTCATACTCCCCTTGCATGAGAATACAGGTCAAAGGACTTTGATTATCTTGAAAGAATGATAATAGAGAGTGAGACTTGCTTTAGAACAAACATAACAACCTACTTTCCAATGTTCTCATACAAGAAATCAACAAAACAAAAAATATCTTTGATCGCAGATTCTCACCATTTCATAAACTGACAACAACAAAGAACAAGCTTCTCAGGCTCCCAACTACAAACTATCATAATCTTTCAAAGAGATAGCACTGATTTTAGCTATCAAATTACCTTCAAATCGTGAGTTAATTTCAAATTTTCTTCAAGATCACCTTTTCTGCGGGCCAACTCATTTAATGCAGAAGTAGTGGCTTCATTCTGCTTCTCATCTATTGCCTATCAAAAATATTATATTACTTGATACTCTAGTACAAGTCAACGACCACAAGCTTTCTGATTTGCAAAGATATAAGAAAAATGACAACTTAGGTGGCATTCGGTAATGTTTAAATGCTTGTAAGCTGAAAATGTGTTCGGTGAGACATTTTTCAAGACGTGGAAAAAAAAAATGAAAAAATTTTCAACTTTTACAACAAAAGATAAAAAAAAAAAAAAAAAAAAGCTGAAAACATCAATTTGACGTGCTCACTTTTCATTCTCCTAGTTTAGAAAATATGGAAAATATTTTCACAATAAACTACCAAATACATTCCAAAACTGAAAATTTACAATTTCATTTTCTCATTTTTATTTTTAAAGATTATTTTTATAAATCGTTTTCAAAAACATTACCAGATTGGCCCTTCGGATTTCAAAAAACAAACTCTATTCATTCTCAAGTGTTGGACAAACCATTCTTAAGTCAGCAAATTTCTTCTCCAACGCATACTTCTCATTCAGCAGCCGCAATTCCTGATACCATAAAGACCAATGAATCGTCTAGCATTTAAAATGTGCAGAAACAAACCTATTACAACAAGGAGAATGCATGTGGGAGAAAGGCAATTTGAGAATTTCTATACCTTCAGACAGGCAACAGTGACTTGCCCACGAAGAAATTGGATCTCTTCTTCCTGCGCTCTGGCTCGGGAATAAAGTTCCTGCATGTAAAACTTATTATTGTAAGAAAATAAATAGAACTTCTGTTTAGAAGTGAGGTGATGAAATATTAGTACCATAGCTTCTTGATCTTTATGATGAATATCACTGTAATCCCTTTGATTTTTGGTGAACAATGTGCTTCCGAGTTATGCCTACAAAAAGAAATCGGAAAAAAGAAAAGATGCTTCAGGACATGAATATAGAACACACCAATTAACTTTTGGTTGCAAAACTGATTGGGCTCAGTAGGGCATGCTACTAGGAAGTGATTGGAACCAGAATGAAAGAATTGGAAAGTCAGTTATCTAATTTCCACAAGGACAACTTCATCCACCAATTAAATTGCATTTTTTTTCAAGTTTATCTGGCATGGTACTCCATTGATTTTCTCCCTAGGGTTATCTTGCCAAAAAAAAACGATCTTGTTATCGATTTGTGAGATCGATACGCATCTTTCGGATGAGAGTTCTCTTATCTAACAGGACAACACAGTAAGCAGGAATGAGAGACATGAAGGTCCACGCCCACTAGTGAGGCACATTAACCTGAAAATGAAGAAAAAGATGATGGTTGGAGTTCCATCTTATCTCCCATGAAAGTATAGACCCCACAAGGTTGGATCTATTATCACCTATAAGGCTCTATTGTGATGCCAAGGTTTCATATCCTTGGATCTTTCTCCCCTCAGTGCTATCATATCATACATCAAGACTTCTCTAGCTGCTAATAATGGTTTCAACCTTCAATTTGTTCCTAGAAAAGCCCAGTCGGTGGCGCATAGATTAGTGGGGTATGGTTTAGATCCAAATGTCCACCTTGAGTGGTTCTTTAATGTTCCAGACATCATACTGGATGCCATCATGTATTATTTGCATCATATCTAGTAATAAAACTCTTCTGTGCAGTCCAAAAAAAAAAAAAAAGGTTTCATATTGTTGTTTCTAAATGCTGTAGTGTGATTCTTTCATATGTGTTCTCCTGTTTTCTTATATCACTACTACTCCAGCAAACTTCTTCACTAGAACAACCAGTAAACTACATTTAGTGGCCATAACACCTCCCCAGTACCCGACCCCTAAAGACGGCAGCTCAAAGTTCAAAACTTTAAGCTATAATGATAGTTACTAAATAATAACAGTAGATTTCTTTAAATAGAAAAGTTTAAAATTTAACATAAAAAAACTATGCGCTAACAGTGTATGAGACCAAAAAAAACCCACATAGTAAGATTCTAATAGAAGGGGCTGAGCATCATTAGAAATAAATTCACAACCTCACTTGCACCCCATTTTCAAATGAAATGACTAATAAGCGGAAAAAAAAATATATATAATTAATATACTCATGATCAAACACTCTTTCTAATAAGCCACGTTTTGGCATTACCTGTTCACAGCATCGGCAATTTGACTCTGCAATCCAGCATCCTTCAAGTGCTGAGTTGGACTCTTACTGGAAGACATCTCATTTGCAGTTCAAGATTCTCTTCATGAAAACCTTGCATAGCACCATAACTGATTGTTCCATCATAAGCAATCGAATCTTGCATCTTACTCCATTTCATTCTCCCATTACCCAAATTAATCAGGAAACCCTTGTATGCCCTACAAAAAGTAGCAAGGAGCTAAGGAAACCATGACCCTCCAGTATCCTATGAGTATGAATACATATTACATTACAAAGTCGAATCGTAACGTAGCGAAAGCATAATATTTAGAAAATTATTCAAATCTCAAAAATGCAACAGTAAAGAAACAAGTGCATATATTCGGTAGGCTCAAAAGTAAACTGATTACCGACAACTTAAAATTCATGACAGCTAACAAAAATACTTCCATTGCAACACAAAGCACTATAAGCAGCATACGAAAATAACTCGAAAAGCTACTTGAACTCAACAGATGCTCAAATTCAAGCACGCACATTACTAAATCTAGCTGAAAAGAATAAAACTAAACTAAATGCCTAACCAGACCTGCAGTCACAGACTTGAGGAACCAGCACACACCGAATCAAACCAAAAATAAATTCGTCTTCTGTATTGTAAAATCAGCAGCCTGCACAGAACATAGATCAAATCCAACATTCAAAAACCAATTGAACGAAATCCCCAAACTAAAAAAGACCTGATTCGTAGAATCCAAAATCAAAATGAAACTGTCAGCGATTAAGAGTGGAAGTTTGAAGGTGTGATGTAGTTACTTACAGTAGAGAGAGAAAACGGAGGATTGGATTGGAGATTGGAATTTGGAATTTGGAATGATTGAAGTGATTGATTGATGGAAGAAATATGTGAGGATTTGGAGGAGAGAAACAAAATACGTCGAAGACTCAGAGTCGCGGTTTCAGACGACGTAGTAATTAGTAATAAAGCGGGGTATAGTTACGTTATTACCCCTACTAAGCACTAGTAGTAAAAACATATGTATTCCTTAAACTCCATCAAACCATCAATTCAATTGCTTCCATCACTGTAAATTGTTTTTCTGAGTCTGTTTTTATGCAGCGGTTTTGCTTGCCTGAGTGATGGTCATCAAATAGTGAGACCCACGCACGTGGGCTCCTACTTGAGTGATAGTTACACGCACCTTCTAAAATGTTTATTTAGTACTAATTTAAATATCTCATTCTTCATTCCAATGATAATCTTTTTCATGAGTCTATTATAATAAAAGGTAACTTTTTTATTGTCAAATGCACAAATTTTTACTAAAGTTTTAACAAACCATATTATTTTAAGACTATTTTGCCTTCACCCCTTAAACATGCATAGAGAGAGAAAGTAGAAGAGAGAGAGAATACTTGGCCGGAACCTCACCAGACTCCGGTCACCCGCTGCCGGACTCCGGTTGCTGGATATCCCAAGTCGTCGGATTTCGGTTACGGGTTGCCGGAATTTATTCGGTTGCCAGTTACTGAACTATAATAACTCAGATTTTCTCCGGTCGCCGAATTTTGTCACTAGTAACTCGGTTACTGACCCCCAATAACTTGGTTATTGACCCCTAAAAATCAGTTACTGACTCCAATAATCAACTTCTTTCAGCTTAAAGTAATAGAATAGAAAAAATATCAAACAACAATCGAGTTACTGACCCCTAATAATCAATTACTAACCCTCAATAATCAACTTATTTCAGCTTATTGTAACAAAAAAGAAGAGAAATACAAGAAAATAATGGAGTTACTGGCCCCAATAATCTAATTACTAACCCAAAATTGACCGCTCAATTAAGTTCTCTGCCCTCCTTTCCCTCTTATCCTCCCTTTCCAACTCGACGTCTCTTTCAAGTAGCAGCTTCTCGGCGAAGACCTCGAGCAGTCACCAAGGTCGATGACCTAATTTACAGACTCGATTCCCAAGCCTCCGATTCCGTCCAAAATATCGTCACGTTCCCCTCCCTCACGTCGTCGATCCCCAACCCTAGCTTCCTAGCAGGAATGCTATGCAGTCCTCACCGACAAACTCCATCACGCCAAGATCTCGATGGTAAGATGTTCTAGGGTGATCGATCCTCACAGATCAGGCGAACCAAACCTTAGGCTCCGAAACGTCACCATAATCATGCCAAACCTTCATAGGTGGAAGCTCTCCAGGTGCCGCCTCTAGTTCTCCTAAGACTTCTTCATCTCCGCCATCAGCAAGTTGAACACTAACAACTCTTCTTGCACCTTCGCCGATTGCAAACGGTCTCTCTGGCTCGTGGAATTGGAGGTGTGATGAGTACGAGAGGCTCTTCGTCTCCACGTAGAACTTCGCCGCCGGCACCAGATTTAGAATTTGGTGGTCCATATCGAAGATTTTATTCGGTGCTCTAGCTAGATCGGAGGAGAGAGAGAAAACGGAGAGAGAGAGAGAGAGAGTGTGTTTTTCTAATCTGAAAAAGAGTGGAAGAGAGGAGAGATGAATGATTGAATGAGGGAAGGTATAATTGACATTTTGCGTTAAAACATTGGAATGGGCTACTCAAAACTTTTTTTTATTAGAATGGGCTTTTAAAATCTTGTTTTTATGCAAATGGGCATTTTTCCAAAACAAAGGGCCGACAGCTATAGGGCCGTTGGCCATTCAGGGGCTGCCATGTGGCACCCAGTCCGGTGCAATGGCTCTTTGAGCCAAACGGTCATATTTTTTTTTTAAAAGAACCCCGAAAATTGCAAAAAAAAAAAAACCCAATTTTTTTTTTTATAAATACCCCATTCTTTTCTTTACAATTTGCACCACTTCTCCTCTCATCTCCTTCCATCTTCCCTCACAAGTTTTTTTAGTGTTCTTTGAAAATGGACTCAAGTTGGCTTCCTTTTGAAGAGTTACAATTGTGTGTTTCATGGGTACAACAATCCACTTGCAACATCATCGGCCGATATCAAAACAAAGACAATTTGTGAAAGAAAGTTCATGATGACTATGACAAAAATTGGTAATTTTAAGGAAAGATGAATAATGTAGCTACAGTGAAGCAGCTCATTAGGAAATAGTATATAGTAAATTTTAGCAAACTTGATTTGATAGATCGGACTGGTCGGACAACTTGCTATCTCTTTGGTGTTTTTTTAATACAAAAATTGTGGTTGAGTGAACTACCACTCTAGGCTATTGAACAATTTCGACTACTAACTGAAGTGATATTTTCGAACTAATTAAGTTTTAATGACTAGATATATTATTATGTTATTCATTGACTTTTCATATATATGTTATATAGTATAATATTTTTATTACTCGGCCTTACTAAACACTTAATTTGATGGATTAGAAGACTGGTACACTTTTAACTTGCTATATCTTGGTCATTCTCAACCAAACAAAAAAAAACTTGTTATCTTGGTGTTGAATTGTGAGTGACTAAAGTGAAACTTATTCATTGACTCTTCATATATATGTTGTATAGTATAATTACATTATTACTCCGCCTAACTAAACATGATGTTTAATTTGATGGATAGGACTGGTGGGACACTTTTAACTTGCTATATCTTAGTCATCTCAACCAAACAAAAAAAAAACTTGTTATCTTGGTATTGAATTGTGAGTGACTAAAGTGAAACTTATTCATTGACTCTTCATATATATGTTGTATAGTATAGTTACATTATTACTCCGCCTAACTAAACAGGATGCTTAATTTGATGGATCGGAATAGTGGGACACTTTTAACTTGTTATATCTTAGTCATCTCAACCAACCAAAAAAAAAAACTTGTTATCTTGGTGTTGAATTGTGAGTGACTAAAGTTAAATTTTTGAATCGATCGGGTTTTAATGTACCGGAAAAAAAAAATTAGAGGTTTGTGAGCCACATATGTTCGTAAACACTCAACTCAACGCATAGTAGAACGGATGTTATTTTGATTAAATAAAAAATGCTGGTTTTATTTAGTTTTTTAGTTCGAATATGTTGTCAATTACGGATGCAATGTTGTATGTGAAATTTATCATATAATTTCATCTTCCTGCAATAAGGAATTACTGATATGATGTTTCTATCAAATAAGATAAAGATAAAGTCAAATTACAAGATTTTAGCGTAGAAATAAGAAAGTCGATTGCATAAAAAGTCAGTAAAAAAACAAACTAAAATATAAGATAATGGGTGAATAACAAAAATACAGTTGTTGTGGTGTAGGATTACCAATCTCTCAACATGACCATGCATACAATAGCTAAGTATTCTTGTGTGCACGATAACGTCAGTTAGTAACACTATTTTCTTCTCCCAACAATTATTTCCTCTCATTATGTAGATTTCTGTTGTGAACTTGCAACTGACTACAACACAGAGACTCCCCCTAAAAGCTCTAACAGCGACAACATCATCATTCTTTGCAATAGCAAATTCAACTTCCTCAAAGTACTAACCTTGGAGGTGGAAGACCATGATCGCTTTACTCCTCCTTGCAACTCAATGCAGATATCCCTTATGGTATATACCATCCCTAGGACCAATACAAAAATCACCATTCTATCTCTTGCTAACCCTCCAATTACTATCACAACCAAGTGTAAAAAAGCTCTGCTCCTCTCTATTGAAGATAGTCACCTTGAGTTTACCTCCAACCTCCCCAAATCTAAAAAGTGTTGGATACTTCACTGACACACAGGGTAGACTAACTCTCTCACCAGTAGTAGGATTGAATACCACATACCTATAAAGATTAGGCTTATGGGGTTCCCATATATATGCACATACTAGCCCTTTAGACATTCTAATTATTGTTATTGTCTTGCCAGGTGGTTGTGGAACCATTTCCATATCACTTTGAAGATTTCACCCTGAAAAATCCATTCCAATACTCATCGTCTGACTTTGTTGATATGATGATCATAGGATGAGCCTTCACCACTTTAGGGTCCGAGAGAGTGCTACTAAAAAACTTGACAATGACTTTACTTTATTATAAGTATCAAGATGAAGCCAGGACAACACCTCGACAATCAGATGGTCGGGAAGATCTCTTCCTTTTTCCCTAGCTTCATTAACCATGTCATCAGGTACCTCTCTCCTTACTCTTTTTACTTGCACATCAGTGAGTTCTCTTGCTCCTTTTCTTTTCCATCCTTTTTGTAGATCAGCACCTTGTGGTATGTTATCATCATCTTAGTTGTTTTATGTCATTGAAACTCTCTTAAATCTGTGACAGTCACATGTTAGAAACCATGCATTAGAATCTCCACTACAAAAAAACAGCCAAACCCCCACGTTTTCTATTGGTGGGTAATAGGCCAATGCCCATAATTATACATGACCTCTCTTCCTCACGTTGCAACAACATTTAATATGTTCGTGTCCTTTAATCCTGTGGCGGTTGGTTAATTAACTCACATTTTCAATACATATGTGGGTTATAGGGACCCACCATAAGAACATCAGATATCTCACGATTGTGTAATTTCGTGTCTTGACTAAGTATGTGAAATACATGACCCACTTTGTTTATGAGATATGTGTATGCATATGTAATGAGTATAATCTTTTTTGTATATCCACGCAAAATACCCCTTTTTTGAAAAGTAAAATACCCTATTTTAATCTGTTTAAGTAAATCAAATTTTATTTTTACCGGCTAATACCCCTTTTACCTGTTGAATTTAATAATACTAAATCTAGGTTGCATTTGTTAAATTTTTTTACAATTGAATTTGTTACTGTTCAACACTTGCAACTAAAACAATTGTGCACGAATTCAATAATAAGTATGAAATTAATCATAAAACATACTATAACTGAATTCATCTGGTAAATACAAAAAGACTGATAAGCTAAGAACTAATTCAAAACATATTGATCATCAACAAAAGGGATCGACATATGAAGGTGGTCATCATAAGAGATTCATCATAAGCAAAAAGATGAAGGTGACCATCAGAAGAAATTCGTCATAAGCAAAAAGATGAAAGTGGCCATCAGAAGATATTCATCATAAGCAAAAATGGATCTATGGAGATGAGCAGGACCCTTATGCATACTCAATTCTATTGTAGATATCTCATTCAACTGCTCCTCTTCTACTGACAAATTGAGAACTTTGTACACATCTTTGAATAATGAAGTTGTTTGGTCTATGCTGCAACTTGCTTCTGTCATGACTACAGGGTGTGGAGATCCTAACAACTTCATAATCTGAGATTGTTGCTTCTCATTTGATTCTTGTGTTTGGTTATTCATATCATGTTCCATATTCTGATGTTGAGAATCAAAGTGAGGAATGATCATTGACCCCATCTTATATCCCTGGTACACACTCATCGGCCAAGCACAAACAAGTTTAAAGTTAACTAAAATATTACAAATTTAAAAACTCATACATAGAACACAGAACTAAGGTGAGAGGATTTATAACCTACACAAGATTTGAGATTGAGAGACTTGCACCGGTTTGACTGATTGTAGATAACAGATAAAATTGGTCTTCTTCTCTTGTTGTTGGGGTTCTTTTGTTTATTGTTGTTGTTGCTCATTTTTACAGGAAGTTATGCTAAATTTTAGTTATAATTTATTTTATAAATGAGTTTGACTAGATTTATGTTAAATAATTTATCCATATTTCACCGTTTTCAAATATTAAATTGCATAAAATATATATTTTTAATTAATAAATCTTAAAAAATACAAATCGCCTAATCCTCGCTTAGGTTGTCCAGGCTCTAGGCTATGGGTTACCGCCCGCCTAACGCCTAGCGCCTTTTAGAACATTGACTGAAAGTCACACATATACGTATAATCTTTAAAGTATACATAAAAAGAGTCTGTACTGTTTTATTAATATTGTATTTTTAATTATATTTTATAGAATTACAGACATTCTCAAACACATCTCTCACACTTTATGGTATGTGTGGCTTATCCCTAATTTAAATAGTAAGTTAAATTCTCCTGAAAGAGTCTGAGAGTTGTAGACAAGCTATGCCACATTTGAAGTATATTATATTATTAAAATTTCTCACATTTAGATGAAACTGTGAAACAACTAAAGCAAGACCACTATTTGAACAATCTGCCCGTGAAACACTCAAACATGGGGTCAAAAAAGTGGGTTTTGGAAACTTTTTTTGTAGCGCTCATATGCCCAAAAGAGATAGACTTTAACACCTTACATTATAAGACTGTATAAGGAAACCTAAGACACTCCCCAACCCACTTTGAAAAGGTAACAAAATACAACAAAAGTTAGAATCTTTATGCTGAACCTTGAAAGCTACAAAATCCAAGGTCTGTAAAATCAAGATTATCAGCGATATATCACCGAAATTTTCGTTTTTATCACCAAATGATATATATATTTTATCATCCAAGCTATTCTCATAAGAAATTCTCAATATATCGTGATATTTCAAGATATTTTGAAAATATTCGAATTCTCGGCTATATTTGCGCTTCTCCACGCGAGATGAGGTCATCCGTCACCACGTGTTCTCGTCTCCATTACCCACGTAACCATGTCTCCATTAAAGTAGCGCCAACTAAGCCAACGGGTGTTGAACCCCGTTCGGCTATAAACAACATCAAGCTGTTAATAACCAACCATGCTAAACATCCGCATTGTTTAAGTTTGCATCTTTAAAATATATACCGTTCTTTACGAATCTAAAAATTAAAAAATTAGGTAAATGTTTAATCATCTAACACATAACTATTTTTTACGTATACTTCTTAATTCATTGTAGTATTTATTATAGGTCTTTTATATGGTTCTAAATTACTCATATAATTTAATTAATGTGAACTATATCATGTTTAAAGTATATTTTTACAAGTTATCAATGATTCAACACTTACTTCTTCATCCTAAATAACTACAACTCACTATAGATCAATGTTTATACAAGGTCTTCCTCTCAAATCTAGTAGATAACTATAGTCGGTTGTGCATAAAACAACCTCCCAAGCCCATAAACCAACACGCATCCCTCCATGGGTAAAACAACCGAGGCCGTCCTAGGGTTCCCACCCATGAGTAGGATGGGCCGGGCCCGACCTCGGTGGCAGCATTGGGCCGAGAACGGCTTCAGAAGACATAAGGGAGCTGGGTGTTTGAAGTAGCAGCAAAGATAGTTGTCTCACATCGGTTTTCAAGTGAAGAGAACCCACTTTGGACCATAAATATGACCCAGCCACCAGCTTGTCAGGTATCACTAACTACCCTAATAATTACATTCTACTATCAAACACTGATTAAAGCTTCGGAGGAGGAAAAACCGGAATCCCCCGGTCACCCTTTTGTCTATAGGTCTGTGGGAGAACAACCAGTCGCCAACTAGATACGCCATCAGCTTCTGCAACCCTATCCGGGATTGTACAGAAACAATAACTAAGAAAACAATCATCTCTCAAAGTTTTATCACATCTGAAATTAAAGTGTGGTGCTCCTCATTTCGCTCACTTTCAGATCACTTTTCCACATCTCTACTGTTTAGTGTCTAGAACATAGTGTCTAGATCATTTTTGCAAAGTTTCATCCAATTTGGAGATCATTTGGGTACCAAATTAGATTAAATGAATCAACTGAACAAAATCTGTCCAAATGAAACCGTTCGTGTAAATCACAATTACGGAAGCTCAAATGATCTCCAAATTGAATGAAAATTTGTAGGAATGATCTACACACTATGTTCTAGATATTGAACAGTGGAGATGTGGAAAAATGATCTGAAAGTGAGCGAAATGAGGATCACCACACTTTAATTTTATAGCGGTGTCCCGCTCTGGAAGGGAACTATATATATATATATATATATATATATATATATATATATATATATATATATATATATATAAGTTCGTCTCCAAAGCGAGCTTTGTTTTAAAATTAAAATGTGAAGTGGGATAGCAATGATTTGTTGCAAACTGTTTACATAGGTTACTTGTAGATAATTAAAGCACTTCTAGAAAAAAACTAGCCTCCATTTTAATTTTAAAACGAAGCATATATATATATATATATATATATATATATATATATCAGTTCAGTTCCTCTCCAGAGCGAAGCTTCGTTTTAAAATTAAAGTGTGAAGTTCCTTATTTGACTCACTTTTCGGTCATATTTCCACATCTCTACTATTCAGTTTGTACAACCTAATGCATAGATAACTTCTGCCAAGTTTCATCAGACATCTTTCGATCGAGCACTTAACGTTGTCGGATTAGGGTTGACCGTTTCGATCGAGCCCTTAACGTTGTCGGATCCAGTTGAATTTTTTACCATAGACATCTTTCATCATAATGATCATATCTTACGGTCGAATTTTGGTTTGTGAATTTGAGTCATCGGAATCACAACGTGTCTATTAATGTTGTATAACTTGTTTAGTAGGTCATACAACTTTGTGAACCAACTCTACATAGGAAGCAAAATTATCAAAAATCTCGTGAAATAAGATGTGTTCATAATGGTGAAATACGGCTATGGTTCAAAAATCACGTAAATCGGGTAACGTCTCGGTGCCGATAGTAGCGGTCAACTCTATTTACCGTTATTATTCCCTATGGGGAGCCCTATCGTCGGAAGGTAAATGTCTCAAAAATTTTATATAGGCAGTTGCGTCTCATCTACGTGAAAGTTTTTCGTGTGGAAGGTTTGATCAAACTACGTAATATAGAGAGAGATATGAGCGTTTTTATGAATTTATAGACTTTAGCCGACGAGATATTAAAAAAGTCATCGGCTAAGGTCAAAAATTGTTTGGTGGTAAACCAAATTTGGAAGAAAATTTTCAAATGACTTTAGCCGACGAAAATATTTAAAAAGTCGTCGGTTGAAAATTTTCAAAATTTTCAACCAAAATTTTTTGGCGGTCAACTAAAATTTTCAAAAGAGTTTAGCCGACGAAAATAAAGAATTTCGTTGGGTAAAGTTCTTTATATAGGAGTTTTACCGGAGGTGGATGTAGGAAGTCAGAAAATCATAAAAATGCCGGATTTTCTTCTCGGCCTAGCTCCGCCGTCAAGCCACCGGAGACCGCCACACTTGTCCCAAAAGCTTCGACGTCGTCTCTACTTCATTGCTGGACAAGTGGTGCATCGAGTAGCGCCGCCGTGAGGGATAAATCGAGCTCCAAATCTCCGCCGGTTCGGATTCGGTGTCGATCGAATTTATCCTTCCTCAGGTCACCATTTGATGAGTTCTATATATGGATACGTTGAGTTTGATTAGTACTACATTCCTCTAGAATTTGGTAGCTCGATTCGGTGTGTGTGAGGAGAATCGAAGATTTGAAGTTTTTAGGGTTTAAAATTATGGATTTTTATATTTTGATTCAATTGACCTATTTAGGCTTAGAATTGGGCTTCGACTTCTTCTAGAAAGTTGTTCAAAATGTTGAGAGGAAGATTCTGTCAAATTTTGGTGGTGATTGGAGGTGGCCTGCAGTTTCTGCAGTTTTTTTTTTTTTCCAAAAACCAGCAACTTTAGCCGACAAAATTTAAATGCTATATTCGTCGGCTATAGTATTTTTTAATTTTTTTAATAAGGTTTAGCCGACGAATTATGACATATTTCGTCGGCTATAGTTATTTTTTAATTTTTTTATAAGTTTTAGCCGACGAAACAGACTATATTTCGTCGGCTATAGTTATTTTTTAATTTTTTATTACACACTTTAGCCGATGAATATCTTAATTGTTTCGTCGGCTAAAGTCTGGGAAAAAAACCGACGACATATTAGCCGACGAATTAAGCTAACAGGTCGACGAAACTTTTTCGTCGGCTAAAGTGCTTGTCCTAGTAGTGAGATGAAATATTATTATAATTTCATCGCCAAAGTGGTTGCTTTTTTCTTTGCAAAAGAAAATATTTTCGTCTCCTAAATAAGTAGTTTTGTACACTATTTCGTCGCCTAAGAGATGAATATATATTTTTTATAAAAAATTTCGTCTTCTAAGTTTACAGTTCCGTCTCTTAAGTGAAACCTTAAGCTATGGAATGGTGTTCCGTCGCCTAAATCCCACTTAGGAGACGAAATTAAAATAGTTTTGTCTCCTAAGTGCTTTTTTCTAGTAGTGTAAATAGATAGTATCTAAATACTCAAAATTTTCTCTATTGTGTCTTGATTTAAAATCTTTTTGTATTTTCAATTTTTTCTGTCCTCTACCCAGCAGTGGTTTCGTAGGAAGTCCTAACAGGGCCGTGACAATCAAAAGAAAAATAAGTCCCACCAGGGTTTTTCATGAGAAACCATGGCAGTATTAATGTTTCTAACATGAAGAATAAGGAAAAACAAGAAGAGAACCTACCTGGAAATTTGCAATGGTGGATGGTCACTTAGTTGGCACCATAAGGAGTTCTCTGAAATCTCTCTACTGATTAAAAAAATGATTACTGTCTGGCATGTACAAGGCACATAAGCTTCCAAACAAAAGCCAACAAACACCAAATACAATTTGCTTCTTATATATTGTTTAGAATTGTATATATATGCTATATAATTCGGCTGCTGCTGCATGGTTAATTTGAACCTCAACTCTTCAAGTCTAACAAAACAATTTATCTAGTTCATAACGCGATTAACGCCATCTTCTTCTCCATTAATCACGCCCCTCATAGTTGTTCCCACCATCTTATCTTACAGCACAAGATTCACAACACATCACCATCAACGTACCAAAATACCCATCTTTGATCTCATCCATGATATTTCAAACCCTTTGCAAGCATTAGAAGTTGCAGACTTGCCTCTGCAGAATCATATATGCAATGCCACGCCCTTCAATCCCACCTTCTTCTTCCTATCCCCAGCTCTCCCACACAAACTCAACATATGCTCAAATTCCAGCACGCAAATTACTAAATCCAGCCGAAAATAAATAAAACTAAACTAAATGCCTGCAGTCCCTAGACTTGAGGAACCAACACACTCCGAATCAAAACAAAAATGAACTCGTCTTCTGTATTGTGAAACAGCCTGCACACAACATAGATCAAATCCAATATTCAAAAACCAATTTATGTTTGAACAGATTTGTGGGTATGGATCATGAGAGGAATATGACTTAAAGTCACAGTTAGATGGCCTAAATTTACTTCAGAAGCAACACGATGTCTGGAGAGTTTGATGAGTATTGATCATGATCTTTCAGGTGTGCTTAAAACATTGATTCGATTCATTTCACTTTTATGAAATTCATTCTCAATAATATTTGCATTATTTTTCATTCATATGACAAATGCAAAGGGAGTTGCTTTTCAGTGATCTTTATATGATCCCTTACACTTTGTGACTTCTTGTTCGGTACTTGGTTCGTGGAATTATCACGGATTTCCGTATAAAGTACTATATTTTCACTCAGATTTCCGTATTGAAAACTTTAGTTTCACACATATTATGATCCATATGTGATTGGGGGGTTTTTCTAGTAGTGTCAGCTCAAGTCTTGAAACTTGGAAAGATTTGCTGGTTCAGAGAAAACCAACTATATAATACTTTCGAAATGCTAACAGAAAATGTTCAGGATTTACATGTAATGATTAAAGTTGCTTAAATAGCAGATACTTCGTAATCTGTCAAATTTTACGGGTGTTTGAACTATTTGACAATGGTGTTTCAATTCGTTTGACACTAAAAACTGACTCAAGTTTCATAATGAACTACAACGTTATTGAACCCCTGCCTTCCGGTAACAAAACAAAGAGATTCAACATGTAAAAACAAAAATTCATTCACTCTAATGAATCTATCAGCAAAGAGTGTTTTACACATAATCAATAGAAGATTACTGAAAAAAAAAGGTCCTAAACGGAGTCCCAGCAGATTACTGGGGTCGTGACACGTACATAATCAATAGATATCAAGATTTTCGATTTTATCAAACAATATGGTGACCAAAGATTTCCTGATCGATTCATAATACAGGAAGTCTTATTGTTGAACACAAGATATGTAGAGCAGACTTGGGTATGGATTTTGGTGGTGATATAATCTTTCTTCTTTGTCTCTTCGGCCTACGTGTTCTAGGCCTGTTTGGCCTCTGCCTTTCCATGACAAGATCATTTTTCAATTAAAAGAAAGAAAGAAAGAGCCAGATTTGGAAGTTCAAGACTTTTCCAATGTGTAATTCGGAAGGGTGAAGCCTAAAGACATCTGACCAAAATACTACCTCAAAATTCAAATGTATTCATCAACAAAGAAATAAGGTTTCAAAAACAAAAAAATCAACAAGTACCAGTAAACAGAAAATCAAGCAACAAAGAATTAAACAAAAGCAACAATACAGATGGAAACCCAAAAAGAAAGAGTAATACTGTAAAAGTAAATACACCAGTTGAAAGAATCACAAAACCACTACAGCCATTAAACTCAGTAGTAACAAAATCATTACAATAACAAAACAAATTGCCAAAAGCTAATTAAACTTACAAAGTAGAATTGGTAATAACGAGAATGAATTTCCAGTAAGTGAGTTCTTTAAAAGATAAGATTGCCAAATAACTTGAAACTGGATAGGTTCGCCAGGATTCCAGGAACAGCATGTTCTGCAAGGTACAGTAGATATATTATAGCACATCAATTAAGAGAAATGGATTTAGTAGAAAGAATATCACACATGAAATTGCAACAGTTGCATAAGCTGACAGCATGGGCAACATACTTGGAAAACTAATATACATTATATATGACTACATATACATAATACAATACATATGCAATGGGTATGGCTATAATATGTTAACAGCTCTCGTACATTTTTTTATCGGCATAGGATCACCAAGTAGTAAGAATCGAAGTTGTTCCTTTATCAAATATCAGCTATATGTGCAATCAGAAACAAATAGGAACTATATGTATGGGAACATCGGTAAAAGACTAAAATTTAATAACTGGTTCTTAACTTTATGATACTTGAATTCAGTTAACTAGTGCATGACATACCATCCATGCCGAGAATAGTAGACTTTTGAAGCCACCCATAACTTTAGATACGCCTGCAGCTTTATACCTGCCTTGGATTCATCTCTTGTTTGTTATTGTAACCGATGCATGTCTGAATTTGTCGAAATCTGCTCCTCCTTTTTCAAGTCTTTTACAAAATTCATGATACATCCGTTTGATGGTTAACTCCTTGAGGGTAAGAATATGTTGAAGTCCATCTGGAACTGCCCTCAACCTCCAGCAATATCCGATGTGCAAACTGTAGAGTCCTGGCATGGCTCCTTCCTCCACTGTCCACTCCTTTAGTTCACATAAGCCAAGCAGGGAAAGAAACTCGAGTTGAGGAAAGCCTTCCTTGGAGAAAACCATAGTTTCTGACTTCAAAGCACCCATTCTAAGGGAAAGCACTTTTAACTCGGTTAGCTTCTCTAGTCTTTTTATATGGCAGGCCTGTAGATTAGTTTCCTCCAAGGTTACCTTGATGAGGTTTGAGAATTGGTCGTCGTCTGGGAACTCTTTGATTCTTCCATACAATTGCAGCTTCAAAAGATGAGGACAGCTCAATACTATATGTGTTGGTATATCCCCATTGCCGTTGCCTGTCACCAAAGATAGAGACTGAAGATGGTCAAATGTGATGCTGCTAGATATCATGTTTTCCTCTGGAGTTTTGAACTCGGTTGCTTCCCGTGCATCCAGGACTAATTTTCTTAGATCGGTTAGCTCAATAAGATCCTTCAAATCACAATCTTGACTTGAAATGTTGGCTAATGTCTGCAAATTGTGAAGCGTGGCCAATGACAGCTTCTCAGTTACTCTGTGATTCAAGGGTAAATATAAATGTCTCAACTTCGCCATCTTCCAAAATACATTTGGAATTTTAACACTAACCCATTCCACAGAACGTAAATCTAGTGTCTGCAAACATACCAAATTAGCCACAGATGATGGTAACCGTTTTATTTCACTGTTCCTCAGACTTAAGAACCTCAAGTGGACTAAATTCCCGATATTGCTCGGCAACTCTACCTCTGGTTCTGCCTTCATATCTTCAATTTTAAAACTCTAAGAAATTTGAAATCTCTGCAAAGTGACCTCAGTAACTTTCTATATATGTCTGAATAATAGTGTCCTCCGAGAAAGAATAATAGAGACCTGAGGGAGGCATGTCTTTTATCACATGGCGGAGCTAACTCATGACCAATTCCCTTTAAATGGACCGCAAGTCTTCGAACTTTTTTGATTGATGCCTGGGTCTCTGTGGCTTCAGAAGAATTGACACCATGCAGAAGGTTCTCAAGTATACTATATAAATAGACCGCAAGTATTGGAGCTTTGTTGCATGATGCTGCCAGCTGGGTCTGTGTGGCTTCAGAAGAATTGATCACATAAAGAAAGTTCTCACGTTCTGCCATTTTACGGCACAGTTCTAGCATAAGATCATGGACACGAATGGTTTTGATATTTCCAGTTAAACTATGTTTTACAACTTGAACCATGCACCTTTCGACCAACTCATTCAAGTAACCATATGATGCATCTTCTATATTCTCTGCTGATTCCGAAGATATTGGAGCTATGAGACCTTCTGCAATCCATAATCGGGTCAATGTTTTCACTGGTATCTCATAATCCTCGGGAAAATTGCCTAAATATTGAAAGCATATTTGTAAACGTTCTGGCAAGTTATCGTAACTCATTTTCAACACCCATGATGTACCTTCATATTTGCTTTCAATATATCTGCCTCCCCTTAAGGATGCCTCAACAGCCCTACTCACAGCTGACCATTCTTCAACTGTGTTCTTCCTAGCTAGAAGTCCTGCGAGCACAATGACAGCTAATGGCAACCCTCCACACCTTTCAACCATTTTCATTCCTAATTCCTCCTTTTGTCGAATAGATTCTGAAAACATTGAAATACATGCATATAAACTGAAAATGAAACCAGATGATTTACTTAACATATTTTTCTTTTTCCAAATCAGCAACTTTACAGTATAGAAACAAGATATGAAATACATATACGTTCAAAGAAAGACTAGCAAAATATTGTTACTACATCAAAGTTTCAATTTAAGAAAGTGTCAACATCAAAATAGGTTGTAGAGGAGTAGCTTGCCGCCAGGCCAATTATAATACATAAGAACATTTAATATCATTACTTAGCATTTCTCACCAAATAAAGGAAAGTTTTACTATGTAATACACACATTTACAAATGTGATAACTAATCTGTTATTATTTGGTCAGTAAGTTTTTGTGTAATCTTAGTTCTGTGGAATCACTTGATCTATCTGTAAAATATATTTGGGAGCTGCTAAAATTTTCCAAGTTGAGAAGACAGAAGTTGTGAACAGAATTCATAATGCATGATGTGGGGTCTGTTGGCCTCAATTGATTGATAAGGCAGCAAAACTAGAGATAAATGACTAAATGAGTTGACGACAAATTACCTGGGTGAGCATCCGGTTCAGGAATTGCAATCTGCTTAAACAGTTTCCAACTCTTGGCTAGCGATAGAGGCCGAACTTCATAGAGAAAACCTCCTTCTCCGCCTGCAGCATGTACAGCTACTTGTTTATCACGAGTGGTGAGCAATATTTTGCTCTCTGTTCCCTCACCGGGAAACACAAGTTTCAAAGAATCCCATGCATCACGGGTCCAAATGTCATCAAGCACTACAAAACATTTGTTTCTTTGTTGTGTATTATACAGCAGCTCTGCTATTTCTGAAGCATTCATCTCTGCAAACTCTCTTCTTTCCTCATCGGTAGCACTAATAAGTTGAGTCAAGATTTCTTGGAGAACATCTCTTGAATGAAATTCTTGAGACAAACACACCCAAGCAATGCAGTCAAAATGTTCTCTAATGTAGTGATGACGGTAGACTTGTTTTGCAACTGTGGTCTTCCCTATACCGCCGATGCCCCAAACAGAAACCACACTAGAGCTGTTTTCTCCTCCAACCAAATGCCTAACCAACCTGCCAACGTCTTCTTCTAAATCAACAACAATTCGCTCGGTAGCATGAGAATAGGTTCGTTTCAACATCAGATTGTTTCGTACAGAAGTGACAGATTCATTTTCCGTCGTCACCTGACTAACCATGCTATGATCAATATATCTAGAGACAAAACGAGATAGTTGGGCCCTAATTCTTGCAATTTCCGACTCAGTCTTACCAATATCAACGGCACCGACGCAAGCAAACCGTCTGGCAATAATCTGCATCCTACTTCCGTTCCTCCGGGAAGCCTCTTTCAAGAGATAAGATTCGATGATATCCTCCAAATCACAAGCAGCGTCTCTAATTGTTGCAACCCAGTCCTTGACTACGTCATCGTCGCTTTGTCTTGCATCTGCATCTTTGAGGAAACTACTTATGCTTTCTAGCAGTATTTGTGCATCCTGAATCTGACTCATGAGTCTAGCCCCCCTCGGGAGAGTCAATTTCGTCAAAATGGTGACTGATTCCACCAGTGATCCCGCCGCAAATGATACGATAGCCCCGGCCATATTGTTGTTCTTCGCAAAAGAAAATCAGCAACTAACCAGTTTCTTTTCCTCCTGTTTTTCAGGATTTCGAGGTCGATCTGATGCGTCTTCCGTCCTGAGAGTGGTTGGGTTAAAAGATGAGATGCTCTCCAATCACAACAGACAGTCTCGTCTCTAGATGGTCACTGTACCTAACCTCAGGGGTCTAGCTAACTTTCAACGGAGCTAAATGGCTGTGGTGAGTTGGACTAAAACGGACAGATGGCAGTATATGAATGGAGGGACATGGAAGGAAACAGAGAATTGAAGACAGAAGATTTCATGCCTCAGAAAACAAGATAACATCCATCAATGAATCAGATCCGACCCGCAGTTGACCCAAAGTTGAATCAGATAGGAACTCAATGGAAGCTACAGTTGCCCCAAATGCAATCGTTCTTGAAGTTCTCAACAAAAATAACTACCAAGAATGGAGTGTTTGGGTCAGAACCTACTTGGTGGCTCATGATCTTTGGGACATTGTCGAAAACGGCATTGACCCACAATCAAGTCAAAACGAATCTAAATATCTGAGGAAGAAGAATGCCCAAGCTCTGCACGCTATTCAGATTTCTTGCGGACTGGCGGCTTTTTCTCTGATCAAGAATGTCACTAGTGCCGGAGTTGCGTGGGCTACCTTGTTGACTGCAAACCAACAGCAAGAATTGTCAAGATCGCAAGGTTTTCTATATGATACAGGTATACCCTCTACATACTTATCGATCTGCTTGTCGAAATAAGCAACTAGTAAGGAGAAGAATTTACCTTTTTTTTATCGAATTTACATTTAACTCGCTCTCTTTATTTAAAATAAACAAATAAAAAATATGGTGATATTCTTTTGATTCGTGAATGCAGAATGATACTATTGGAACAGAACTTCCTTAAGCTATTGAAATATTTTAGAATTTACAGGACTGCAACAACTTTTTGAAGATTTTTTTAGTTTTCGTGCTTATTGGAACCAAACCTGCGCGTGGTATACTAGATCAGTAACACACTGTATGCACCATATAAGTATTTCCAGTAACACAGAGTTTGGTGCCAACAATGTTGTATTTCATAAAGGTCACCTTGACAGGATTTGAGTTTGATCCCAACACATTCCACAAGTGTGTGCCTTTCATTGAAGCTGTGAAGCAAGGTCATTGGGAAGCAGCATACGAGTTGTATAAGAAGAATCCTGATACAATAAGAGCAAGAATTCCAATTTCAGGAAGGACAATTCTTCACATCGCAACTGATGCTGGACGCCCGCATATAGTGGAACAATTGGTGCACTTGATGCCACAAGAGTACTTGGAAATAAGAGGAAATGATGGCATGACAGCTCTAGCTGCGGCTGCAAGTAAAGGATTGACTCGAATGGCTAAATGCATGGTTTCAAAGAACAAGAGAATTCTTAGCATTGGGGATGCTTCAAGTAGAATTCCACTTGTACTAGCTTATCGCATGGGTCATCTGAATATGGCTCGCTATCTATATTGTGTTACTCCACGGGAAGATTTAATGCCAGAGACAGGACCAAATGGCGCTACAATTGTTTCTGAATGTTTCAATGAGAAAAAATATGGTAAGATCGAATCACAAGTTCATAACATACAGAGTTCTAAACGGTTTTATTTTTTGACATGTTAAAGTATATGTTTAACTTTTTCTTTGTTGTCACTTTTCACTATGATCCAGATATTGCCTGGGCTTTAATACAGCGTTTCCCGCGCTTGGCCATATCCAAAGACCATTATGATATAACCCCTTTTTATGCATTGTCGGGTGTGCCATCAGCATTTCCGAGTGGAATGAAGCTCAGATTCTGGCAGCAATGGATCTATAACTGTGAGTACCACAATCTCTTTTTTTGTTCTATCACGTAGCAAGCAGCAAGTTTTGTAGTATAATTATTTGACAGATCATATGGATTGATCTATACTTATGCTGCATAATTTTTGGATTACCAATCAGTCGTACTACATATTACATTTTTACAGTAAAATATATGTAGAGAAGTATTGTTTGAGTGAACTTACAGGTACCACACGTATGGGGTTTCCAGTAAACTTAGCACGAAAAGCGTAGCTTGACATGTCTTCTGTTTTTTTTAGTATCTGAGCTTCTTAGCATGCATCATTACTTGTGTTGCAAAATGTTTTAAATCCTATTCTTAGTTGCATGGCCTCTAAAGTGTTGATGATCTTTCTAACAAAATGATTGCTGAAGTCTAAAAATAAAGTGTTGTCCGAACTCCATTTCTCCTCTGCCTATGTAGGTATAAAGATACATCCTGCTCCTTTGGCTGCCAATGATATTTATATAAATGTTGGTAATATGGAAAATGATGAAGGTAACAGAAGAGATTTCCGATCAGGTATGCACTCCCTAACCTATTTACACAAAAGAATCGTGTTGTTTTAGTTCTGGGTGTCAACATAAATAAAAGTACTTTCACATGATACAAGACTACAGAAAATAATACTGATTCTCATTGTTTTTTTCCTCTCTGTTTCTTTATTTGTTAAAAAAATAAAATAAAATAACTATATTTAACCCTGGATGTCACATGCAAGGGTTCACAGTTACAAGGTAGTGTATGAACTTTTTGCCGACATATGTACTTAATTGATATTGCATTGCAGTTTCAGGTATTTGTCATATCATACTTGCTGCGGTTCTCAGGATATCGGGTAATTTTGTTTCTCTCATTTGTTATAACAATCAAATCTACTGAATCATATTTACCAATTAGTATATTTTTCTCAACATCATTTTAGGAATAAGCCACCTACGGGACATGAAACTGATTCATAAACGATCTCAGGAGTTCTTGGTTCACATGTGCAAGACGATAAAAAATTTAGACCTGAGAGAAACGCAAACTGCTGGTGTACAAAATGCTATTTTCCAAGCCGTTGAACGAGGGATTTCTGAGTTCATTGTTCAAATATTGAAGACAAAACCAGAACTTATGCTGATCACTAATGAAAACAACAGGAGCATATTTCATGTGGCAGTTGAGTACCGCCAAGAAAAGATATATAACCTTATATATGGACTCCGTACGAAAGATGTATTTGCAACTCTTGTGGATGTATCGAACAACAGTATGCTACATATGGCAGCAATGCCCTCTTTTGGGCAGCTAAATGGTATTACGGGTGCAGCTCTGAAAATGCAGAGAGAACTCCAATGGTTCAAGGTTAGAATCTTTAAAACTACATGAAAGAGACTATATCTTTTTCAACTTATTCCCAATACTTGGTTGATGTAACACACATGTTGCTTGAATTATAGATGTTTTTAAACCTGTGTGTTTTTTTTGTCTTTATCAAATGCAGGAGGTGGAGAGGATTTTACCTTCCCAATTACGGGAAAAAATGAATCACTCTGATTGTAAGAAACCGCGCGAGCTGTTTACCATCCACCACAAGCACTTAGTGGAGGAGGGAGAAAAGTGGATGAAGGATACCGCACGGTCTTGTTCTGTCGTTGGTGCTCTCATTGTAACCATTATGTTTGCTGCAGCGTTCACGGTTCCGGGAGGCAATAATCAAGATACAGGAATTCCCATATTCGTCGATGACAAGATATTTAGTCTTTTTATAATCTCAGATGCTATGTCACTCTTTTCCTCCACAACTGCATCATTGATGTTCTTGGAAATCCTGACATCACGCTACGCAGAAGAAGATTTCCTCAAGTCTTTGCCGCAAAAGATGTTAATTGGCCTTCTTAGCCTATTTCTCTCTATCAGTACCATGATGCTAGCATTTTGTGCTGCACTTCTCATTATGCTTCATGGAAAGCCGTGGACTGTCTTTCCAGTTATATCTCTTGCTAGCATTCCGGTCATCTTATTTGCTCTCATGAAAATTCCTCTCTTTGTTGAGATTTTCAGCAATACGTATCTATCAAGAGTATTCAATAGGCGTGTCAAACCTTGGTTAGAAAACGTTGATGATGTTGTGGAGGTGAATAAACGTCATAGGTTTTGCTTCTAAGATGTATGTGCTCATCATTTCATCTAATCCAACAATTGAAATGAGAAAAACTGTTTCACGGTTTTTCTTCCATGTCTTTCATAAGAGAATGGTGCTTTCAAGAACTTTTGGTTATATGCTTGTGAAGTATCAATTTAGCGATTAATCTGTTAGCAAATTGATCTCCCTTTTTAATTTCTTGACAACATGTAAGATTTAGAGAAAAGGAAGAAAATGGAAGAGGACAAAGAGAAGGCGGGGACATAATGCCAAAACTCTTTTAGCAAATTATGTAACACTGTACCTCTTAGTTCTTGCTCTGGTGAATTTGACATGCAAGTCTCCTCCTACTAGTGTTTAATTGTTTATTACCTCGTTTTAATTACAGATTAAGCTCTAGACCTCTAGAGTACCTGCAGTACGTAGTCTCTTCCGAATCTTACTGTTGAGTTTACTCTTTGATCAAGAGGTTTGAGCATTACGAGGTGTGCAATCACCGGGAGGAGTTCTGAAATCTACCTGGAATTGTGGATGGTACACTTAGTTGGCACCAGATGATTAAAAAATAATTACTGTCTGGCATTTACAAAGCAGGCACATAAGCTCCCAAACAATAGCCAACAAACACCAAATACAATTTGTTTCTTAAACAATGTTTAGAATCGTATATGCTATATAATTCGGCTGTTAGCTGCTGCATGGTTAATTTGACCCTCAACTCTTCTAGTTCATAACGCCATCTTCTCCATGAAATTTCACGCCCCTCATAGTTGTTTCCACCATCTTATCTTACAGCACAAGATTCACAACACATCACCATCAATGTCAAAATACCCATCTTTGTTCTCATCCATAATATTTTGAATCATTTGCAAGCAATAGAAGTTGCAGACTTGCCTCTGCATATTCATACATGCAATGCCACGCCCTTCAGTCCCACATTCTTCTACCTATCCCCAGCTCTCCCATAATGGTCAGCTCTCTCCTCTAGCTCCCTCTGTATGTTCAGCTCCAACATCAAAAGCACCAACTTGGAAGCTCTGTTGGGTGCAGAAGGTACAAAAACTTGTTGGCAGGAGGAGTGACACAAACTTCACACAAGAGTGTCTGGAGCAGCACAACCGGAGACAGGAGAGTCTCGATCGTGAGCTTCAGAGCAGGGTTCAGGAAATCAGTCTTCATGAGGCCTTGACTGCTGAGCTTGAGAGAGACTTCTCGAAATATAGTCCATACTACATCCGGGGACTCACGTATCCGAATCCAAAGGCTCTTGTATCTCCTAGTCCTGGACCAGGCGAAAGCCAACCATCTTCCGCTTCTCCTTGGACATGTTTCTCAACTTTCGTGATAAAAGTGAGGGAGTGGAGCTCTTGCAGCCCTATGAAAGGCAAGCTTTACAGCAAGAAGCTTAAGGCTCAAGCAACCTACACTGCAGTGAAATCTAAGCGTCCTACACCAGTAACACCGAATGAACTGTCAGTTAATTCAGAAACATCGAATATGGTGGTTACCGAAGACATCATCCGCACTGTTGAAAATAAAGAGAAGCCATTGAGGGAGAGAGTACTTGGAACAGCAGCTACAGCTGCTACACCAAAAATTACCGAGAAGGTAATAGATGAAAAAAAGTATATATGGGCAGACAAGTACCAGCCTCAGTGCCTAGAAGATTTCATCTGTAATAGAGACAAAGCAACTCAGCTCAAGGTTTTGGTATGCATCAACCCAAAACCTTCTTGATCAATTGATTGACTCATCTTTGTTTGTAATCCTACTATAACATGCATCCATCTGACGTGATACGTTTTTTATTGGTGGTCGGATTACATCTGATCGATATATATGGTAGATAAGTACTTGATAATTGTATCACAGGCTAGAGATAGAGGGTGTGGACATTTCATATTCGTAGGGCCTCCGGGTGTGGGCAAGAGAACTATGATCTGGGCTATGCTGAGAGAAGCTTTTGGACGTGACACTATAAATGTATGTAATGACAGTTCCATAATTTGAAGATCAATTACTATATTGCTCTTTCATAAATTAACAGTTTTTGATACCATTTCTTCTTTTCCCTTTGAAATTATCAGGCCACAGAGGAATTCAAGGCATTCGACTTAAAGGTAGTTCTCAAATTACTTTGAGATCATTCATCCCAAGCTCACTGACCACTTTATCTTTGCTTAATTACAACAAATGAAATTAAAATTTTCAACATATCAGCAGTACTTAACCAAAAAAACACTCAGTATTAAGACAAATATAGGAGCCAATATATATCAACAGATCGAGAAACAAACTACAACAGAAGAAACAACTACTAGACACCAGTTAACTATACATGATTTATGCTCAGCACAAAAAAGTTTACATATTCCTTCTCTAATCGGACTACTTCCATTACAGATTAAGATAGAAATGCAGTAAATAGGATACCAACATAACAACTTAATATTATATAGGGTAATTTAGGTTTCATCACTTCAAAAGATCAGAAAAACAAATAGAATACGACTTCATAAGCACTCAAAATCTTTCAAAACATAAATTTAACTCTCAGCAATGTAACACATATATTAGTTCAGAGACGTACCTTTACTAGCTACAGTGTGCCACAAAGCTAGAGAGATCGAAAAATCCCAAAAGGGGATCAAATAGTAACTAATTTGAACAAAATGTAGCTCACAACTATGACTACTAATTAATTGCGCAAGAAGGAACCGTGCTGGATCTTTGACATATGCAACCATATCACCGATATTCTCGCTAATCTGTGCATGATTCTGTTTAAGTTAGACACATTAACAATAGCATGGAGAATTTAGAGCAACTCCACCATTAAGAAGCCAGCCTATTTGGATCCCCTAGTGATTATGATCTACCATTCACTCCATCGTTTGAGCATCAGATTTACCTGAGCTGAGTGTACAAAGAGATGCAACCCTGTAGTTTTTAACCACAATGTCATCATGTATACACCATCTGCATTCCAATCTTCATTTACCTGCATTAATTAAGACATTATCTACACACAAACACATATTTTATGTAGGCATATATGTAGGCTTAGATAAAGACTGGCCTTCTTTATGAGAATTATTTCTATAGGGTGAAGTAGTAGGCAGTATTGAAGTACATGTGAAGCAATCCCCTCAACATGTAGAAGTGAATCTCTCTGAACTAAAAGGTTATGAGAAGCATGTGATTGTTGAACTCATGAAGGAAACACAGCACAAGATACCTAACAAATCAGCTTCGACATGCAGCCTTGACAACTGTCGAGGTATATATTTGTATCAATTTCACAAAGTACACGAAGTAGTTTAATTATTAGGATGACAAAGTTAAATTTTTGTTTCTGCAGCACTGATCTTATATGAAGCGGACAAGCTATCCACAGATGCCCTACTTTATATCAAATGGCTATTAGAAAGGTATAAAGGGCGTAATAAGGTCTTCTTCTGCTGTTCTGATGTGGCAAAGCTTCAGGCCATTAAGGCTATTTGTACTGTCGTTGAGCTTTTACCGCCTTCTAAGAATGAGGTGGGCAATTGTACTAGTTACTAATCCTAAGAATTGAAGGGTATACAAAATGGCAAAAACCAATGTTCTACATTTAGTTCCTTAAAAAAAGTATGTTTCTAAGCATCTTCTCTGCATTTTTAGATTGTTGAAGTTTTAAAGTTTATAGCCAAACAAGAAGGCATAGATATGCCACATCAACTGGCTGAAAGGTTTGCTGAGAATTCCAAAAACAGTTGCCGTCTGGCAATTCGTTCATTTGAGGCCACTTGGAAAAAGAGGTGAGAGTGTATTTGGTGTAAATTTTACATACATATGCAACTTGAAATTTGAAGTTGTTAGTTTTATTGTACTATATATCTTCACTTATTTGTCATTTGATATGTGCTTGAATGATGTACGTGCAGCTCTTATCCCTTTAAAGAAGATCAAGTAATTTTGACAGGATGGGAGGATGAAATTGCAGATATTGGCAAGAATATGATTGAAGAGCAAAGCCCGAAACAGTATGTTCATTTGAAACTTTGAAACTGTGTTTTTTTAGCGAAACACAGTAGGACATGAAAGTTAACAGTATGTTCCTCATATAAATTATGTGTGCAATTTTATAGAACTTTTCTCTCGCACTATGCATGTAGCTATCAGTTATGTGATGAGTAATAGGGATGAAGTTCTATAAAATCCCACACATGAAAATTTTTGGTGTAGGATTCAGTCAAATAAATGATTTGTAATTGGGATTCGATTTGTTAACTTGAAAACTGAAATGAAATCAATCCATGTCCTTCGACAGGCTCTACATTATCCGCGGAAAGCTTCAAAATCTTATAGTGCATGGTGTATCTCCTGAATTTATTTTCAAAGTAAGCTTTTTCTTGCCTCTTTGAGTAGAAACTATAATGGAAGAAATAAGTACTAACCTATTCTTCCATATCCGAAATACAATGGTGAGTACATTGTGTAGTCCCTAGTTGCAGAGCTGAAGAAGTATTTGGATGGGAACTGCCAGGTTCGACTTGAGGGCATGTATGGTGAATTCAATGTATGGATACCAAATTACTCAGAACTTGTTTTTCATTTTTTTTTTCTTCTCCAATGAATTATGCAGGTCATACTTATGTTATCAACTTATGTTTTCTAAATGCAGAGGAATGATGAATCTATGTTTGAGAGTGACAAAGCACTGACACTTTCTCGACATCAAGAGGAAACGGGTAAAAGGCTCAATGATTCATCCAAGAAGAACATACAACAGTTCTTGAGGATAGAAGGTAAAAGTGTAAAATACATGTGCATGACTTTAAGAATATTTATCATCGATGTTTCTGATCTTCTGGTTTAACATAAGTTTACTCTCACTTTCTGCAGAGTTTATAGCCAAATTCATGAGCACATACAAGGGTTACATGAACACCAAAACTCATGATGCTCCAACATAGAGAGCCTTCTTGTTGGTCAGCTAGCCAAGCACTACTACGCTCTGAAATATTATGTCTTGATATTTCTTTGGTAAAAATGGACTCTTCTTTCTGTATTCTGATTAGTATGTTCTTACTATTGCTGCTGCCAAGACTATCAGTGTTTTTGTCGCATGCGTCAGTACTAGTTTGCTATCACGTATGGCTTGAACTACGTATGCGTGAGCACTACTATGGAACTTAATAAGGTGTGGTACTACTAGTAAAATGTTTATCAGAACATTTTGAGTGTAAAAATGGTGCGCAACTTTGCCATGATGTTAAAAGAACAACAGACATGCTTTCTATCAAGCAATGTGAATTGCTAAATACTGGTACCTCTGCCTTTCTTGTTTTCCGAGGAAAGGGTTTGACACAGAAAACCCTGTGGAACTTGCAGCTCAAGGTAACCCAGAAGTCTAAATCTTCTTAGCTTAGATGACAGGACTCTATGTTTGATGCGATTCTTGTGTATATAAGCACTAAATGGGACAAGTTTAACATATATTCCGAGGGATCATAGACTCTTAGTAGCCAACAACAATTGTTAATACTTGATATATATTTATATAGTACTATTGAGAGGCAATATATTTTCGCAACAAGAAGTTCATTTTCACAAACCTGGAATCATTTTCCTGGTACTCAACTGCATCGGAAGCTTTAGATGTGTTTGTAGTTTTGGAGGCCTTTGTAGCAGTGTCCTTTTTCTTTTCTCTATCTTCTCTTTCTTGTTTTGCATACAGCAAAAGTCACAGCAAGCAAGTCAATAATCCGAATACAAATAGCCGGAGATTGGGAGTGAACAATGGAGGGAGATATGAGATACTTGGGTAACTTGGGTTTGAGTGAAGCACCGGATTAATCAATTTAGGGTTTGAAATTTTGTTTGCAGTAGGAAATTCAGAATAGGAAACGTCTTAACTCATTTGAGAAGCACAAACTTGTTTAAAGTTTGATTGAGAATCAGACATGGGTCATGTTTGGCTTATAAGTTATGACAACTTTGGTCGATCAAGTCTATCCAATATTACAGACTTTGCCAAACAGCCAATACGACACCACTCACACAAGTATTTCAACAAATGATCAGTTCAGTCCGATTGAATGACAGACTAAACCAATATTCTCTAGGTTCAGCATCTCTGGAAGTGCGTATTGTTTTCTCAGGAACAGAACCAAACCAGTGCCAACCGGTTCGATTCAGGCCGGTTCCTTCTGTTTCCGATTCTCAGAGACTATGACCATGAATAAGACAAGCAACAAGATAATGGTAAAGCAAACTACCTCTTAACGCAAGGGAAAGCATTCTCAAACCAAATTATAATGTGCTCAACACAATTCATGGAACATAGTTTTCTTCACTGTTTTGCTATGCGAGCCATGCATCAGGATATGAAGAATTTATCTGCGAGGACAGTGTTCTCAGAAAAGTTGATGACCAATCTGTCTAAAGTTAAATTAACACAAAACCTTTATATGCACACAAAACCTTTATACGAGTTCAGATACACCCAACGTTTCAACCATGTTTCGACATTTCAAAGATCTAAGTGGAATGTCTCGTTGTCTCAAGACTCAAGTGAACACAATTTGCGCTTTCCTACGGGCACTCTATCACTCCTGTTAGAAGTCTCCATATATGCTCTCAACATTCCAGTCTGATTAGTTCATATAATTTATTTCCAAAATAGAGCATAACAACCTTTTGTATACTATAGAGCTGAAAACTAAATCAAAATTTGAATTGAATTCGTATGCGACTACTGTACAAGGGATTGAGACAAATGATACAAAACTGCTCCATAACCTCTTGTTCATTATTGAACTGCTAATCTCTGGAGATGGTCCAAGAAGACTTCAAAACTAACATCATCTGTGAATATAACATCCCCTCCCGGAAGTGGACCTTCATTGTTATAAGTAGCTGAAGGGTTCAATTTTGCCAAAAGAAAACGAGCCTGCACACGGACATAATGGAAGTGCATGAGTTATGACAAACTCAAATTTATAATGCATGTGCTTTTGATAATTATAACACTTCAACCCAGCATCTAACCAGATACCTATCTATTACTATTGATCATCAAGTGATCAGAAATATTGCAAAATGAATAGATACGTCTCTTATGGTCAATCCAAAAATCGAATCAATGTCAATTTATAAAGAATAAATGAAATGCAGCAAGATACATGATCGAAAAAGATGATGCAGATTGGAATATAGCCGGACACTATTTTTTTACGAATGAGTTGCTAGTCAGCAACAGCAAGTCTTAGGTCGACCTGACCTAAGCATCGATTGTAAAACAGAAATATAGGTCTTGGCATGCATCAAACAGATTGAGATTAAAGACAGCATCACAGTTACCTGAGAGCCATGCTGATCACAAACCACTAGGCGAGGTACTGGAATCTCTCCTTGATTATTGTATCTGAATCATCACGAGGAGCTTGTAACAACTGAGCGAATGCCTGCGAGCACAGATTTGTTTCAATGGACAAGTAAATTTTTCAAGAAAGAGGTTTACTACTACCAACATTCTACTATTGCAAGAACTAAAAGCAGCAAATTCTCATCAGCAGTTCTGGCTGCTCACTTGCAAACTGTCATGCCGTATGCTACAGGAGCTTGGAAAGGTCACTACGATGCTAAAACAAAAGATAAATGCTAGAGCGAAAAGAAAACTTCAGTCTAAGAATCCATATAGTCCTGTGCACACATAGGTTGCTAATGAAAACAAGTGACATGTAGGTCACATTTCAGAAATTTTGGTAGGCGGTGATAGGGAGGTTGGGTTTTTTTTCACCCAGGTTAAACTTAAAGGATTATAGATATTATGAAGCTGAAAACATAAACCCTAGAGCGACTAGAAATATACATTTACTCCTGTGCACATACACAAACAAGTAGGCCACATTTCAAAAGAGTTGGTAGTCAGTGATAGTGGGGTTTTATTTTCACTCCAGAAAGATTGCACGTAACTATAGTTATATATCAAAGGAAGTTAAACATTGTTACAAAAGACAACTACGGGAAAATTCTACTCGATGATTCTTTTGGCAGGAAAACTATCAACTGTCTATGTACAAGGCAGGGCCATGAATCAAAGGAGTACATTCAGTACCCAGTTTTACCCACACGGGTCAACTTTCTATCAAGCATACCTCTAATTCTTTCTATAAAAATAAGCAAATAAATGGTCTTGAATTAATATTAGAAAATAAAATAAAACATTTATTTAATTCTTCCTATAAAAATAAATGAAAAGAGGGTTAAGAAAAAAGGAAAGAAAACAAAGCATACAAGTCTTACAGCAACTGGATATGTAGCATTCCAAACATATGAAATTATACATAGATCGATGGTAAAGAAACGCATTTGCTGTTCAGATCAACTTTACTTCAACGGATTGACTGGAAAAAGATTACCTGATGTTCAGGCAAGTCTTGGTACCCTGCTTTTCGCCACTGAGCAATAGTTGAACCATGAAAAATGACAACAGTAAAGAAAGAGTCTAAAAGCAGAATCCTGTCAGCGGCAATGGCGGCAACATCAAGAAGTGCAGGCTCAGGGCCGGAATGAAATGAGTAGGAAATCAAGGAAGGCTGAATCATCACAACTGAATTGGTAACATTTTCCCTATTCAAAATCATTCTGTAGTATGCCGTCTCATCTGGGCTGTTGTTGAAAACCTGTAAGAAAATTTTGTACAACTTAAACCACAAGGTCTATACAAAAGGATAATGATAATAAAACTTTTGGAAGAAGACTCCTGAAAGAACTAGATATATACCTGAACAAATTGAGAACGCCGTAAATGAAACATAAATTGAGGGAAGATTGAAAACCGCGGAGATAAGCTAAAGGATGACGGACTGTCCTTCTGGTAATCTCCAAACCGAGAACACATATGTATCAATGATTTATCCAGCCATCTTATAGGATCAAATTCTGCCTGTATCACCAAGGAGGATATTTCATGAAATTTGCATAAAATTTGAGAACAGGCTGAATGTCATATTTGAGAAACTAAATGTTTAAAATGCATATAGAAATTTTAAACAGCTGAAAATCACTTTTTCATTATAGGCACTCAAATATTATAACAAAGAATCAGATACTGGTAATTTTAGTGCATCATGATACTCATGCACTTTAGCACTGATGCCAGTCCCTGCTCATTTCCTTCGCTAGTCAACATTTGTTCGTAAGTATTTGTTCCTCTAACAAATATTCAAACAAAAGCTCTATTCTCTAACACTAGAATAGAATAGCTTGTTCCTCTTGTTCGCATCATAAAGATACAATACAAAATAAGATCCTAGTATTGGCATGTTAACTTTGGTTGAACGGTTCTCTGTGAGAGTGATGGAATAGAATTCAGTGCCATCACCATCTCAAATAGAAAACTATGCAACAAATAACATATAAGGATTGTATTGCACAGATTTAGGTTCAAGGACCTGAGATTTTGTGTTCAGAACCATGTAAAATATTGTTAATTACCTCAGTTTCCATTTTGAAAGAAACTAAGCGTGCCATGACTACAGTAGCGGCTTCTTGATCAAATCCGGCAATCAAGTCCTGTAGAACCAATACAGTAAGTTCAGATTTCCATATAAAAAAATAGAACCAATACATGTGGAAGTAAAATTGAATCCACAAAGCAGTAATAGTTACGCTTTAAAATCATATTGCATCAATGCAATGGAATTTATACAATAAAACTAATCAACCATAAGGAAAACCACAATATCCAAATCAGATGTTGCCGAACCTATGATTTAAATGTGTGTGTGTGTGTGTGAGAGAGAGAGAGAGAGAGAGAGATACTAATGCTGTTAAAATACTACAGGGAGTCTGGGAGCAGAATGCACGTGCTCTATGGAATATGATTTTTATTAAATATGATTTATGTTTATGGTAGTGAGATGTCATTTTCTCAAGAAAAAAAAAAACACACACACACACAGATATATGTGTGTGTGTGTGTTTGTGTGTGTGTGTGTGTACATCTCAGAGGATATACACTGAAGCCCACTTCATAGGTAATAGTTTGAGTAATCAAATAAACAATAAATCACATACGGAGGACATTCAGACTTGCCTGTATGCTTCCAGTTCCAGCAACCCATCTTCTTGAAAGGGTTGTAACACGAAGTCTCATCTGACCGTTATTATGCTGATAACTGAAGCAAAATATCTACAATAAGTAAACATATTTCCTTCTGTCCTACGCACTGCAGGGTAATAAGTATTTGAGGAGTTGTAAGCAGGGAGTTCATACTATGTTAGAAACTGGAAGTAAAATTGATTGCTAGCTGGTTGAACAGTAGCATCTGGGATTTCCTTCTTAACAATTTCAAATATTAGACATAAAGCTGTAGTTTTGTCAAGGCCACACATCTTCCACGCACTAGTACTACCCTGGCCGACGACTGTGTCAGAGCATAAAGTACCTTTCTGCACAATGTGACAACATGAAGGTAAAAAAAAACTAAACTTAATGAGTAATAACTGAAATGCTGTAGAGTATACCTTTTCGAGGGATGCACAAGGACCAATTATGCCCTGAATTTTTACGTCTTTTGAGCAGTTTATCTCAAATATGCCACTGCATAGAAGATCACAAAAAGAAAAATATTTGGTCAAGATATAGCATAAGAAAATTTAAGTTCCACAAAAGCATTCATTCACAAGTCAATTGGGACTCCAGGGCAACACAGAACTTTCCAAGGAGAGCATTAATAAAATTTACTGGAGTCAAGTTATCACGTCAAGGATTATGCTATACAGAATTCCCTTCAGATAGATAAAAGCAATATATTCTGCTGTATACAAAAGAAGAAAGAAAATAACAAAGCAATTTCTATGATCCTAAATTCATTAATCTCATACTACGTCAACAACAAAGTCAGCAGTGGACCAGAAGGTATCTAACATAATAGTATCTATATCATCAGTCTCTAACACAATAAAGACAATGCAAGTTATTAACACCAACTGAAGGGAAAATGTACATATGAACATAACCTGCAGATAACATCATATATGAATTTTAAGAGTAGTATTTTTAAAGGGCAGATTCAAGGATTTTATCATATGGAGCTCTTTATTTTAGTGTTTTACTGGAACAGCCTTTACAGTATTTATGTAGGAGTCTCTTTTCCTAACCTCCATGAAGCAATGTGATCTAGTTGTATGAGTCTCTTTTCCTTTTATGAATAACTTTCCAGAGACAAGACTCAGTTCTTGATCATTGTAAACAAGGGAAGAGTATAAACAGAAACAAATTTCATACGCGAAAAACAATTAATTAAAGCTACTGGAATTCATAAAAAAAACAGGACACGGAACAGGAGGAATTTTTCATTACAAGATTGATACAAGAAACATACTTTGATGATAAACCAAGCTCATGATCACCCGACTGGAAAACACGTATAAGTGAGTCTTTAAACACTGAATGGCCAAAACTCTCTGCAAGCACAACCAATCCTCCAGTTCTTTCAACTACAATTTTAAGTTCAGCAATCCCCACCTGAAAGAAAAAGAAAAAAGCAGCAGGAAAAACAAACATAAGATAACTTTAAACCGATATAAAAAATAAAAAAAACATCAGGTTAATCCAGGCCACAAGCTCAAGAAGCTGCATAATATATTTAATCACAATATCAGGATTACACTCCAATTTACAATATGTTCCCCCACGATCCCAGTCAATATGATACTCCTTCTCCCAAAAGTAATTAAAGGAAATTAGCTGCAACTAGTTGTCCTACTAATATTAAAATTATTCAGTTCCAGTTCTCATATTTCAAATAAAGATATCCGCAAAATAAAATGTCCGCATTCCAAAGAGACTATAGGTTGGAGAAGCTGAAAGAGATCATTCCGTACGGTGAGATATTGTGATCATATTCACCAAAGGGGGTTGTGCAGAATCCGAGTTGTGTAAGAAACAAGTCAATGTCCTAGGAGATATATGGGACCCATTTATCATCAGTATAAGTTGTTCAAGGTGTTAAAAATTTGAGTCTATGGTTTGTTTTTAGCCTTACTATTATTTTACTATGTAGTCAATATGTTTAGGTTCAGTTTGATATGACTTAGGAAGCTGAAGTGCCAACATGGCATAATGTACAAGTATTACAGTGAACTATTGCTTATGATATAGTACATAAGCACGAATAAGAGGCCTATAGATATCTATGCCAAAAGGCAGATTATCCCATAATGTACAAGTATGGGAAAAGTGGATGTCATGTCCACTTTTCTGAAAATTCGTTGCAGGAATGCTCCACAGGCTTTGCTCTAACCCTGGATCACAATGTTCTCCATTTGCTGGCCCATATTTACTTCTAGTGATAGCATACCAAAGGGACTCCCTTTCTTACTGATAACCAGTCCTAGGAAAACATTTTTTTTCAAATTCTCCACCCATAAACTATATTCCTCTTTGTATGAGAAACCACCTCCAAATCAACTACGTGATCCTTTCTTCCTTGCTCTACACCTCCCAACAAAAAACGTGTGACTAATCTATCTGACATTCTGACCTATTAGCTCCTACACTTAGGATTTGGAGAAGAGAGAAAGTAGATATGCAAACTACTCAGAAAGACAGTACTTGATATTTTATTTATTAAAGTTAAAAGGATTCTCTTTACCATAGTACACATAGTAACATAGATACAAAAATGTATGTATATCCATATCGAACGGAAGGGAACAGTATTCACTCAGGACCTGAGTTACTAAGCTATAAGAACCCCAGTATCGGACATCCATTACCACTAAATAGTAATCAGCGTAGCTCATAGTTTATAAACACTAAAAACAGTATATGCAGAGAAAAATAGTAAGTTACCTGGTCAAGCGCGCAAGCAAAAAGATCAAGTACATGTCCTTGATGTACAAGCTGCTTTGAAAGTCCCTCGTAGAACTTCACAGCTTTATGAAAATGAGGGGCTGAATCTTTATCCAGGTCCTTATGAGAACGGATTGGTTCAGATAGGATTTTTGATACAATCTACAGAAGATACACAACGACCACCTCAGTACTACTTTAGATTAACCGTAAACATTCAGGATAAAAGTTCAAGAAAATCGGTTCTTATTATAAAAAGAATGATATCATAAGAGAAGCATCAACTGTAGAAAGTGGAAGGAGAAAAGGATGAATTGGGAAGGCACAGAGGGGCCTAAAAGTAAAAGAGAGCATGGAGCACTACATTTGTTATGCAATGTATGAAAGGCATAAAGTTATAACAAGCCCATATGACTACATTCATCAACTGTCCATTTTCCATTTCTAAGCACTTATATCACCGCTTTTAATTTCTTAATCACTTTCTAACCAAGACCAATACTGTAAGTAACTTCATATGGGTGATCTAAGGTAATCTAACTCTACAAAAGAACTGATGCTTCCATATACAAATTCTCTTTCTATAACTTTAAGTAACCTCATCTAGTAGGAGAGCTCTCCACGTTAACCGGACCACAAGCTTCATCAACCATAAATAACAACCGAAAATCTCTATATGCATAATCTAATTTGTTCTACTTAAAAGTAAAATAATGATCACTAACAGTTATCTATGTCTAAGTTACTTTGACAAAAAGAATGGCATAAGCAACTAGGGGAGTCCTTACAGCACCCTGGCCTTCGGTAGACGGTCCACCTATAAATGCCATAATCCTGGCACCCGAACCCGGCACGCAAGCTCCCAACAAGCTCGCCGCAACACTAAGAGCCGTACTTGTGCACCTGGTGGCCCTCTGATCCGCCGGAACCTGCCACGGATCCCTCTGCAACTCCTCCAACACCGAATTGAGCGTGAACTCGCAATCCGACGCCGGCAACAGAAACCTGGCAATGCTCTGGGCGGACAGCCCGTCCCTGGGGCCGGCAATGACTCCGGTAGTCGGCTTCGGCTTGTTCAAAAAGAAGCTCATCTGCTCCAGCAGCTGCTCCTTGTTGACTTCCTTGGATCCTTTGAACACATAGGTTTTCGGAATAGTGGAGAAGCCTAACTCATGGACATGGACGAAGCTCCCGAAGGTGATTAGCCCTACGAGGGAGTGATCCGGCAACAACCCGAGGGCCTGAGACAGCGCCGACTTGAGATACGAGAGCTCCTCCTCGATCATACACGTGTCGACGACGAAGATGAAGACGGGAGGCGTGGACGGCTTCTCGAGCGACGAGTCGTATTCGATGGTGGTGTATTGAGGGAAGAGCTCGGCGGGGAGATTGTCGTCGGTGATGGAATTGTAGTGAGGGGGGAAGTGGTTGCGGGTGAAGCAGAAGGGGCAGATCCAGATCTTGGCGGCGTAATCGACGGTGGAGAAGGGGTTGAGGACGGCGCGGCAGGTGCGGCAGCGGAGAGGGGAGTAAGGGAGGAGAGGCATGGTGGGGAAGGGCTTGATCGGAGTGTAGATGGCGGAGACGGGGATGACGCTGTTGGTGGACTCCTGCTTCGTTCCCGGGATCACATTCCACGGCATACGGACGCCGTCCTGGGTTTCTAGGTCGATGAATTCACTCATCTTTGGTTTTGCTCAGAGAGAGAGAGAAAGCTCAAAGGGAAGAGAGGAAGAGAGGAGTGGTGACCGGTGAGTTTGATCGTTTTCCCAATTCGGTTTTACTTCGCAAAAACCGTTAGGCAAAGGGCAAAACGGTCCGTATAAGGAAATGAAAAACAAAATTAAGACAGAAACTAGAAGAGAAACATGAGAAAATAACATCTTTACAGCTCTCATTTCTCACATCTCACCATGTCTGATGAAGTTTTAAATCGGTTTGATGTTGCCCTGGCTAATACATACAATGGCAAGATCTTCTTTGGTGTCGTCGTAAGTTCTGAGACGTCTGTTCTTAATGAAGCGTAGAAAACTAGAACTACGAGATGTGATGAGAACTCTCATCACTATGTGGGATCTAATCGTCTCCAAATGTGTGCTCAATGTGGGATCTGATTTACCTAGGCGGAAGAACGAAATCATGTCATCAATGGAACACCTTGTTTTATGGTCATTCACTTTTTGCAATTGCTGAATATGATGGGATGAGTGATGCCTCGAAGGCTTCGGTCTCATCATACCCTGTTTGGGCCAAGATCCTTAGTCTGCCGCCGGCGCTGAAGAAGTAGTGGAGTTGGTGAATCCTTTTTTTGGTGGTGTTGGGAACCCTTTTGTTATGGGAAGTACATACCTCGCAGCATGTTTACTCTTTTTTTTTCTCTCTCTCTACCAGGGGTGTTTGCGAGGCATTGGGCACTCAATTGGCTTTATTTTTGAGCTCATATCTCCCTTAGGTATTGTTTAAGAAGGTGGTGGTGACTGGAACTATTTGTGCGAGTGCTGGGAATGGAACTCTTTAATAAACGAGCAAAGGGTTTTGCCTCTTCTATGGAGGTGGTTCCATTTGAGCTACCATTTGAGTCTGAAATGTCTCTCCCTTATGAAGATGGAAACCTGAAGGTTTCACCAGTAAAGATGCTAGGTTACCTTAACATGTTATGGTTACTTTTTGAGGTGCACACTATGATCTGCAACTTAGGAATTGTTTAGGTTTGCGTCAGTGTCTTGAGTAGTTTTGCATGGTTTAAAACTTTCATAGCCTGTAAGGACGGATCGTGTTTATGTTATTTTCCTACTTCCAAATCATATGGACTGACATGTTTTTATAGAAAAACAACAAACATAAACTACGACAGAAAATCCTCTTCTCAATTGATCGAAATGAAACATTTGAGACACGGAAAAAAGAAGACAGCTAAGCCAGATTAGTGGAGGAGAAGGAGAATGACCAAGAGGTTGTGAACTGTTGGGTTTGCGTTGAGATCAAAGGTGGGCCAAAAAGTGGACCAATGAATAAAGTTGGACTACAAGAGTTCATACATTCAACAAATATATTCGTTAGGTTCAAAAGTTCATAATAAATATCTTGGGCCTACAACCTGCGACCCAAGGAGCATACTTTACCACAGAGTTCTTTGTAGGTGTCTTTATCATCTGTATCCTTGTTCTTAGTTTGGTTCAAGCCTTTGTTAGCTTAGTCTAGGCTTGAATTAGATACTAAGGGGCATCAAGGTTAGCTTTCATTAGTTGGCTTTCACATCTTGCTTGTGCTTTTTCTTAGCAAGTCTGGCCTGAAGTTAAGCTATTTAAGCCTCTAGAGTTTGGATTTTTATAACTTTATGACAAAATTGATGCATGTCATGTATTAACACATTATAGAATTTTCTTTAAGTTGCGGTACTAATTTATGAACCCACTAATTTATGAACCCACAAGAATTCAATACAACCATACATGCAGATACTAGTTGGCTAGCTAGCTCTTGGAGCTCCTATTTTGAATGTAACAAGGGAATCTATACATGCTTGGCAATGCCACTGCAACGGCAAGCTACTCTTCGATTTCTTAACTGAGCCGCCTCGTCGATCATCAAGAAGTTGGCCGGGGCGCATCATCGATCGATCTAGTTAACCCAAACTTGAGATGTAAAGAGTTAAAACTCGATGGATTAGTTTGCTTTCTCGCTTTTGAGGACAATAAATCTATAACCTAGATAGGAATTAACGAATCCATGCATCTGCTTGCAAACTTGCAAAGTAAAGCTGAGTCGACGGGCAGGAATTAGAGGTGCACGATCCTGCGTAGAGCCTAAGTTCATGAACTTTCTGAGGAGATATTGGGCGATTCTTTGGATGCCAGAACCCTCAACCCCATATGTTTGATCATTTCAATCGCGCGCTTCAGGATCTTGGACTGACCAATATATCATCAGCTGGTCTTGCCGGTAGAGAGTACGTACGTTGGTGCTGTTTGCATTGACCAGCTTGGCTTTAATTCCGACAGATGAAATTATATATTTGCCGACTATCTCATCAGATACCATATATGGGCATGACCAAGCACATATATGCAATTAATCCTTCAAAATTAAGTCCTATGGAAAATATATAAATAAAGTTTAGCTAATGGATCAACTTATCTAGAATGACGACAATCTAAAAAAAGAAAAGATGTCTATAGTTTAAAATTTATTTAACGGATGCCTTTCATTGAATATCTGGTTTAAAACGTATTTTAGAGTCAGAGTTACTTTTAAAACAATAAAATGCTAAAGATATCAAAAATGGAGTGTTTCTTGGTTTTAGGTTGGGTAAAACTAGAGACATTGTTCTGAAAGACGTAGGTGACCGCCGGAACGACCATCTCAAGAAAGTCGCCTACAACTTTAGAACAATGTCGACCATCGTGGCTTCCTTGTGAGCACCCTAGCTCCCTGCCTCTCTCTTGGTTTCATCAGAAGCTAGAAACCAGGTTAAATTTTCTTATCTCGATCTCTAATTTTGTATCAATTTGATATATCTTCTTTAATTATGTTTGTGTACATATAAACTCATATGAAAATAATAAATGCATTTTAGTTTTGGACATCCTCAAGATCGATAAGAGAAACTAAGAAATTAAAACAATGTTCAGAATGCCAATAAATAGAGGACAAACTTTACCAGTGATTGTAATTAACCTTTTTTTTATTCAAAAGAAAGATGTAGGTTCTGTTTCTGGATCACCTATATATGTACCTCCATACATGAACATATGGTTGTTAGAATACTGGGGACAATGAACGAATCATAAGATCTAGAGTAAGGATTAAGAAAGAATCAATAAGAATGAGATTAACTTCTCCAGCCCTCATCATTCTTATTTTTCAATTTCAGTAGGAACTTCTTCCATTTCAGCTCCATTTATCTAACTAGGCTTCATGCATGCCTAACAAAAAAAAAAAACAAATTATTTCTGCCTCCAAGCATGCATGTCCTATGCCAAACCGAAACAATAGACAAAGAAAGATGATAACTTGCTATATGAAAAAGAAAATCTCTTCTATTATGCATTGTTTCTGTTTAATATATACGATCCAAACACTGCACCCATATTTTTAGTTTGCAGGAGACGTATCATGAAATCACACATGGGATGATGGTAGATCGATAACACATACTTGATACTTAGGTAACAAATTAAACACTCAATCGATCAGAATCAGATAGACAAAATAAGCTATGATTTTCATTTGACATATGTAGAATTGTCCACATACCTGCGTACTGATATGTTGAAACTGCGCGCAGGGTAGGAGAGTTCCGAACAGTAGAAGAAAAAGAGAGAGAATGGCCGGTGGAGGCGAAGGTCCAGATTTAGAGTGGACTCCGACATGGGTGGTCGCAATAGTGTGCTCTGTGATAGTTGTTATCTCTCTTATGTTAGAGAGAGGCCTTCACTCGGCCGGGAACTACTTGAAAAGGAAGGAACAAAATCCGTTGTACGTCTGCATCAAGGAGTCGAAAATGGATAAATGGCTGCCATGTCCACTCGGCGAGGAACCACAGGACATGGACGATTTGGATCAAGATACCCTGTTGAAGCTTGACGATGAATTGAGTTACTGTGCCAGAAAGGTAATATATGCCACATGACCCATATTAATTTCCATATTTCTCATACTTCCTAGACCCAAATGACTAAGTTGCTGATGTTTCATCACTTAATTTGAAAAGAAGAGTTAATGTGTTCTGTGTATTTTTCCCCCACAGGGTAAGGTACCAGTGTTATCAGCTGAAGCTGTCCATCAATTGCCTATCTTTATATTTACCCTAGCCATTGTTCATGTAACCTTCTCTGCTATGACTATTTTCATCGGTGGGTTAAAGGTGAGTATTAGACCATCTAATGTGTTTTTTTTAATTAACTTGATTATTCATGTTATTGTTAGTTTGTTACTGCTGTTACTTTAACCTCCTTTCAAAAAAATTTAGATACGCCAATGGAAACAGTGGGAGGAGTTAGTTGCAAAAGAGATTAGTAAAAAGGAATCTGGTATGGATCAACTATCTTTGTTTTATTGATGAGCATGCATGGATGCATCAAACAATGAGATTCACAATAGATAAGCAATTTCATTTGAATTCACAATGCATCGTTTGTCTTCAGTTGGTAGTGCAGATGAAGCAAAGGTTACAAATGTTCAAGAGCATGATTTTGTCAAAGATCATTACTTGGGTATCGATGAAAATATTCGAATCAAGGTTGGATAGTAAGTTTCGGTAATATATATATATATATATATATATATATATATATATGTAATGAAATCTGTAAGCATCAATTGTTAACTAATTAAAGAAGCTTCACCATAATACAACTATATACAACTGAAATTAGTGCATCTTATCATTTTCTTTAGTCATGTCGTCCTGTTTTGAGATTACTTATGTACATTAATTTGGATATTTTTGGTTAACCAAATTCTACGAATGTTTTTATTTTCAAAGCTGAATGAATCATTATAGTAATGCTTTTGTTTTCTTTCTCAGCATTCTTTTAAAAACCAATTTTATGGATCTGTGACCAAATCAGATTATCTAACTTTGCGTCTAGGCTTCATCTCGGTAAGATATTTAGAAACAAGATGCCTCCTTATGCATTAGGTTATTTGATCTCATTGTCTCTTCTGTATGTTGAACATTTCTCCTGCTCAGACTCATTGCAAGAACAACCCCAAATTTGATTTTCACACTTACATGGTGCGTACTCTTGAAGATGATTTTAGAAAAGTTGTTGGTATCAGGCAAGTCTTCTAGACTTCCCTAAGCTTCAGTTCTCTTACTAGTCTGTTATAATAAATGGTAATGTTTCTTTTGATTCATTATATGGTTTTGTTGGCTGCAGTTGGTATCTATGGATATTCGTGGTGTTTTTTTTGCTGATCAATATTGATGGTATGATTCTTGTTTATATGAAAATTGATCTCAAATTATTCTCTACTCTATTTTTGGGGTAAGATTAGGATGAGTTGATACATACACCATGCATCAACTATTTTAAAATAATATATAAAAATGAACTACCTGTTGTACAGGTAAACAGGTCATCCAGTAATATAGTGTCATATGTAAAAAAATTACAATTTAAGAACTTTTTAATTATGTTATACGTGAATTATTTAAAAACTTGTAATGAGGGTCGTAAATGTTGTAATTACTTAGTTTACCACTGTAATTATCACTAAATACGTTAAATGTGGTATTTGTAGAAATATCATGAATGGTGTAATTTACTTAAAAAATGACCATAATTACATAAAAAAGAACTATTTTACAAGATTAACGACTTCAGATAATGTATGTCTGATTATTAATATTTACAATATTCGTTGTCACTAGAGATAAAATTATTTTATTTTCGTAAAAAGGATCGTATTCCAAGTAATATCAAGAATACAACTATATTTACCAATTATATTTTAGTTGTTGTAATTTATAGTAAAACACGATGTATTATAAGTAATTATCTCAATCACAACAAAATTTACTTAAAGTAAAGTATTAATTACTAAATAAAAGACTTTATTACACAAACAATTATTTACTATATGTACATCAGTTTTATCATTATTACGACAATTTGTTGTCAAATTGGTAAATTAGTTCACGAACTTGTAATTGAAAAAATTACTACAAACACAAGCCTAATTACTACTTTTTCAATAATTCGTCGACTTATCAATCAAAGGGTTCTCATACAAAGAACTACCATGAAATCGACATTAATTACTACTTCACCTCAATTGTCAATAAATGATGTAAAAACGTCGTCACATAACCTAAAACTTCTTAAAGGACATGATTTACAATATAAACATCTTCATTACATCATAATGGTCTCAACGACAATTTACTCATATTAATAACATTTTACTTGTATTACAATATATTTATTGTTTTATTGGTATACATGTTCTCTAAACTTGTAACATGAAATTTTGAAGACTTTGTATTTCTTTTTTTTTTCTTATTTCTTTTTTATCCCCAATGCCTTCTCTCTGCAACTCATCTTCCCCGATGAGCGATGACCATAATCAACCAAACAAGTAGAATCCAAGTCTAGAATAGGAATGGAACGCGCCCCACGCGCGTAGAATTGGGAATTTGGGTCGCTGCTAGTTTCAAGACTAGTGGCCGCCATGGCCAAATTTTGTGCCATGCTCTTGTTTATCAGTCGATTCCGGCTTGGACTTGGTGGGTGTCTTACCGATCAGGAGATTTAGGAAATTTCAAGTTTCGCTCAAGATAGAGGCTGGGTTCTCGAACCGATATTTCTACAAACCTCTATGTGAAAAGATGAACCAATGTACTGGGTTTTTGAGAATGGTGTACCAAATATTCTAAATGCTATCACTTGCTCGCCACGGCTCCTCCTTCACAACCTCCGATATCTGCATTACATTTTTCTAAAGTTATACCTTCACATGCGCCTAGTTGATCCATTGTAAAGATATATATCTAGTTGTGGAGCATATATCTTAACAAGGACTATAGTCCTAAACCGTAAACAGTATAACCCACTACCACAAAAATAGCATCAGACCACGGCCAAAAAACGTCGTCTGATTGTCCATACTACCGTTGTCTTTTTGCGTGCCGTCTGATACTTAGTAGAAACGTCGTCTAATTGTTGTTGACATATGTCGAAAGAAATGGAATGCCGACATATGTCGACAGCCTATAGACATATTTTGTGTCATGTGACATAAAGTTACATCACGGTTACTCTGAGAAACTGTCATGTGATCGCAAGTCATACCACATTTTTTTTAGAACTGTTACTTGATATAGACTCAAAAGTCGGTTTTAGTAAAAAATTCAGCTTCATTTGAGTCATTATATATATATATTATATTTTTGCTAGATTCTAATTTTATAATTTGAAAAATAATAATTTCAATAACAATAAATATTCAATAACAATAAACATTCACTACACACATTAGTTGCAATCCCACTATATAGAAAGTGAGTTCAATAAGTTGATTGCTTATTACAATAAAAATTTCAAAGCTGAAACTGTATTATAAGGAAAACAAAAAACAGGTAAAAACTGAAAGTTCCTAGTTATCTTGATTTTGTGTCTCTCCAAACAAGTAAAACATACTGCTAGTCTCAACAGCACATTGTGCCTTCTGTGCATCATTCTCTTTGGTAAGCTCTTGGTCACATTATACATTATGTACTGGGCAAATGATGCAGCATGGAAAGAACACCATCTTGGAGACCAAATGTCCACAACAAACACACTTGACAATGTGTACTTAAAGTCTTAAACTTCAAATGGTTGAAACTTGACAGAAGCAAGTAAGAGAAGGTGGATATCCAAAATAGTACATTTCCTGGAGAAGGTTCATGACCATTCCAAAAGTATCAATCACATCCAACCCTCTTTGGCTTTCTGTATAAGACCTTCCACAATCTACAAAAATAAATATATCCCATTTCAGCATAAACACAAGCAAAATCACCAAAAATTCCACAAAAATTATAAGAAAACCAGACAAAAGTGAGAAAGAACAGGAGAGTGAAGTGTATACTTCAGGTGTGCTTATGGGATAGTGAAAGATTGAACCTAGCAGGATTTTTACCGGTTGAAAACTGAAAGATTGACAATTAAAAAACACAAATGCAGAACATCACTTGAGAAAAGGAAGAAAAAAGAAATAACAGTATACCTTGATTTGGTACATCCCAAGTAACTTTGCTAGAAGAGCAAAGACCTGCAATGTTTCCCTTGCAATGTTGGACTAGATCCCAGAAATATTAAAGTAATATACCGCTATCAGCTAATGAGTAATAACTAATAAACCACTGGATCTTAAACAAACAACATATTACTTGCTTATGTGGAGGCATGTGTGAAAGAATGCGCATGTTATGTAATCTATCAGCTAACTTGCCAATGATAACTCGAACCTAGAACACCCTCTATTTAGTTTCCAAATGGCATTACTCAATAAAACACAGAACTTCACATATTGTAATGAATAAAACTACATCCTCTGTCATGGCTAGAAGCATCTGCCGTAGATCATCTGCTTTTACATCTTGAACAGAATCGTGTTCACCCTTACATTTCAACTTTCCCAACTTTGACACCTACACACAAAGGAGAAGAACATTGAACTGTTGCCTTCCAAAATTAATTGGCAGGTATGCGAAACATAATAGAGCTATGAAAAGATATATATATATATATCCATAATAATAATAATAATATAACCACTAAAGCAAACTTTGTTATGGATCTTCACATTCAAAGTTTCAAAACCAAGAACTGGCAAGTTAAGGCATTCTCTAGCTAGTTAAAGTTTAGTCATTCAATAGCTTCTCAGGGTACACCTCAAGACCACAGGCCTCAATCCCTATATTGGATCATACAGGACTAAAGTACTACTACTGATCCACTCTGTGAAAAGTCTTGCATATCGCTTCTGATATAGAATCTAATCTGGTTTCTTTCAAATCTTTGCCAATAAATCAAAAGGGTACAAAAATCAAAACCCTAAACCGATGAAAACTAAAACTAAGACGAAACAAACAGAAACGAGGAGATTGTAAAATCTTGGTCGGGAAAGAAGAGGAACTTACCTATTCGCTATAAGACCAACCTCTTTCTCCTTCCTCTCCTCTTCTCTTCCTTCAGGTTTTATCTTAGCATTCGGTGCAGACTTCTTCTTCTGTAGAACAACGAAAATGAACGAAACAGATTTCTTGTTCATCGATCTGTTTCTAATAAGTTAGGGTTTTCTAAATTCTATTTTTGTTTTTTATTATATTTTTTATATATAAGTTATAAAATTACATGCTACCTAGTAAACAAATTACCAATATTGAATAATTTAAGCCGTTAGATATATTCAAAGTTTTATTATATCCAACGGTCAAGAATATTTAAAAGAGTTGATGCATACCATGCATCAACTCACCCTAGAATTTTTCCTATTTTTGTTTTTAAGCCATGTAAGAGTACGTTGAATTTATGTACTATAGTTAATTATATCCTCATTTCATATGCATGTCTAAGTCTATATAATATTTCTATCATATTATTGGAAAAAAATTTGTCAATAATCCGAGGTCTCCATTTTCATTTTCACCCAGTTTTGCAATATGTGTAGATTGCTTCGCTTATGGTTGTAATGATCATTATCCACTGATGATGAAAAAAAAATGATATGTTGTTGCCATCCTGTGCAGGCGTGCAGGCGTGCATGCGTACTTCTGGCTAGCTTTCATCCCTTTCTTTGTGAGTACTCTAGCTCGTAGGAGGCATCATACATGTTCACATCTTCTTTTTATTGCATTTATTAAGATTTTCTTTGCTTTCATTCAGCATTTTATTTCATATTCTGCACAGCGTAATTGAGTGTTAAGAGTCATTTAGAATTTGAGCCAAATATTCTGACACGACCGCCCCGAATTTCCCCTGAAACCCGGAGTAAATCGTGCGGGGACCACCTCCAAGGAAAGATTTACCGCAAAAGTCGGCATACCTCCCTTAAAAATGGACAACCCTTCTTAATAGAAACCTGCAAACACTTCTAAAGGTTCCAAATCCAACCTTAACTTCTGGAGCCTTCGTGCTCCCCAAAAACAATCACCACCAACAAGATAATAAACATTATCTAAGATAATATACATCATCCGTCAAATATTCTAAAATATTAACAAGCCTTCACCCACAACCAAAAATATATACATTAAACCCAAGTATTCAGAGCTACTAGACACTAGCGGAAGTAAGAAAACACAGGTAGGTTAAACAGGTAACCTACTGGTGAAAGGTGGTGGAAATACGGGTGACTATGCCTCGTCTCCTACTAGATCAAATCCGAACTCTGCAGACTGGGCATTTTAAAACGAAGGGCCAGGGGAAGACATTTAATAACGTTAAAGTGAGTGGACAAAAATAATTTAATGACAAAATATTTATACATTCCCATTTTAATTTCATAAAAAAATATACTGCATGCCGCAGCTTAAAAATGTTCAACTTATAGACTGGCAATTTCACGACTAGCACTGGCTAGTCACCAACTCAAATAAAATGAAGCCTCTCAGGCTAAACTATATATAAACATATATGCATAAGTATTTACACTCGTCAGACTCCTTGTATGAATCCTAAGAATAATTTAGAAAAAAAAAAATAGAAATTCATACAAGGCTACAACGCTGGCGTCTAACGCTCACGTTGCGCCATAATGGTATTTTTCCTCATTATGACCGAAAAGACAGTGTATATATATATATACGCGCATATCCCCTATATAAATTATTATATTTATATAGGGCTACGACGATTGCGTCTGACGCTCACGTCGCACCATAATGAAATTTTACCTCAGTATGGTGGAAAAAACACGTATAGCTAGCTAGCATTTATTTATATACATACTATCCTCATAAACATCCAAAATATGTATATCCACCGAAAATCTCATTTTCGGGATCTCTCCAAAGGAGGAAAAATTGTCAAATAGCCGAGAAATCAATAAGTCTCGTCAGAAGATATAAATGATCAACAAAATCATTCATCGCATGCTTTTCAATTAAAAACAAAGGTCCACTCACAAATTAGGCCTAAGCCTGATGACACTCCGAGGCTTCTTCTGCTCGGGCCTCCTCACGTCCTGTTCCAAATATATAATTAATTTCTCACTAAAAATCCAATATTTATACAAAATAGGCAAAATTAACCGAGAGCCATGACCACGCTCATTATTGCCTAACTTCGATATTCTTAAATCGAAACGACTCAAACTTTAATACCATACTCGGCAGCCGTAAATACAACCTTTCCTAGAAATTGACTTAAATCCTACGGCCGGATTTTACATTATTTAACCGCCAAAATACCAAACTTCGGAAATTCACAAACCTATTCAAAACTCATCCGAAAATTCCACAATTCACTTTATTAAACTCCTCTAATTATTACACATTTAAAATTATACAAAACCCCAAAACGGCGGCGGCCGGAGGCCAATTCTGGCGAGCTCCAAATCCTATGAAATTTTAACAGCATCTTTCTCTCAACATCCCAAACAACTTTCCTAACTAGCACAATCACCAATTCCAAGCCTAACTAGGTCAATCGAACGAAAACATCCTAAAAATCCCTAGAATTTCCTCCTTGAATTTCTCCTTACCTAGCTCAAGAGGGAGTGAGCCTTTTGGAGGAGTCGTTGCACGGGAGGAGAGCTACAAAACCGTACCAAGCTTGCCCAGATTGGTGGCCGGAGGAGGGAGTTCCGACGACGGAAGGCTTTAGGCAGCCGAGCCTTTCGGGCGAGACTACTCCTTCACGGCGGAGCTAGGGCGGTTGTCACCGGTCTAGAATGGAAGCTGGGTTGGAGACCGAGCGAACGGGACCGGTTTGGCGGCGAACGGTGGCCGGACGGCGGCGGACGGGCGGCGGAAGTCCGGCGGGTCGGCTGCTCGGGAGGGAAGTCGGGAGAGAGAGAGAGAGAGAAGAGAGAGAGAGAGAGAAAATAGTTTTGGGCCTCACCCATCCGGCCCAACTCTTCTATATACAACCCAATTCTAAAATTTAACACCCCAAAAAAAAAATACCCTAATCAAATTACCTTTTACTAGCTAAAATTTACCATTTTTACCGTCGTTACATTTTTCTCCGACGAATAACTCTCCGAAATAATCGTCTCCCAAAACCCTTCTAGGGACCAATTAAACTATATCTCAATGTCGGAGACGGTAAAATTCTTATTATACTCAAGCTGATAAATAAGATAAAAATTTAATTGTCGGGATGTGACATATTCAATAATATCATGTGCAAATGGTAATAGTTCTCTTTACATTTGAATAAGTTATCATAATTGATGTGTGAAATTGTTGCTTAGATGTGTAACTACATACTAACTCTAAAGACTGTAGTATGCAGAAGATACAATTTGATTAGTCTTAATTTTCATTAAATATTGAATACCATAAGCTATCTTAACAGTTCTCGTATATGAACTATTGACTTAGAGGACTCATCTAACCACTTTAAGCATTCATTTTACCACTTGAGTACTCATGTAGTATCTAATAAATTTACTACCTTAAAGACTCATATTACTGTTTTGAAGAACAATATTACTATTTTGATAATGTATTTTACCAATTTAAAGGTAATTTATGCATGTCATACATGAGCACAATGTGTAATTTTGTCAAACCCCGGACTCAGTGTATGTGTTTTCCAAGCACCTAACACCGAATCCGAGACATGAGAGGGAAAAATAAAATAAAAGAAAATAAACTAAAATATTTTTACAAAAATCGTCAAAAACAAAACGTAACAAAGGCGTTCTCACAAAATCCCTTTCTAAATCTAAAGTCACTCATCCACTTAGTAACTACTAAAGTCCTAATGTTAGTTTCTAAAGGTCCTAAACTTCCACAAATCTAGGATTTGAAAACCGGTTAGCTCTGATACCACTTTAGCACACCTCAGATTCGGTGTTGAGTGCTTGGAAATTACCAACACCGGGTCCGGGGTGTGACAAATTTCTCACACAACTTAACCTAATATATTTTTGTATTAAAGGATAGGTGCGGCTGCCCTTAAACTCTATTAATGAAATATTGCCGAAAACAAAGGAGGGGAAAAACCCTAACTACAATGAGCATATAAATCTATCTACAATTCTACTTCGTTATATCTTGTTAACCCAATTTGTGTACATACAATTGTTTGTTTCTACAACTTCTACTTGCTACAGGAACTAAGTTGCAGCATATAATCACCCAATTGGCTCACGAGGTTGCTGAGAAACATGTAGCAGTAGAAGGGGATCTATTAGTTAAACCATCAGACCAACATTTTTGGTTTGGTCGACCCAGTTTTGTTCTCTTCTTGATCCATTTCATCCTTTTCCAAAATGCTTTCGAGATGGCATTTTTCCTTTGGATATGGGTATGATGTCATTTCACCTACTACACAAATGTTTTTTCAACTGGTTACTGATTGAGATGACATATTCTTCAATCTGCTTATTTTCTTTTACAGGCTCAATATGGTTTTAGGTCTTGCATAATGGGAAAAGCCGAATACATTTTCTCTCGGATTCTTATAGGGTAAAAGCTAGCGATAAATGGTTCTTTCTTATTCATATATTCTTTCAAAATTGCATCATGGTTTATGGCTAATTACTCTTCATTTCATGTTATTTTGCATTAGGACGTTCATTCAGTTTCTCACTAGTTACAGCACTCTACCACTTTATGCCATTGTCACACAGGTGTGTTGAGTTTAATGCTACAATTTGCCTTCCTTTTTTCTTTCTCTGTTCATAGCAAACAATTACATTTTTAGTTTTTGAATATTAATTACATGGCCTTTTCGGTGTCATCAGTTAGGCTAGATAACCCATGACGTCTTTACTCCAAGGTGGTTCAATCACCAATCTATCATTGACTTGTTTCTTAAAGGATGCTTTTATAAGTTCTCCCTTTGTTTTTTCACTTCAAATTGCTAATTTTAGTTATAACTGTGTGACACAATGACTTGATGAAGATGGGATCTAATTTCAAGAAAGAAATGTTCGTTGAGGGATCGGTACATACGACGAGAAGGAACCAAAGTAATTGGTCCCATATAGTGACGAGAAGGAAAACAAGTCCTGATTGAAAGACTATTATGGACTTTAACAATATTATGTGACTTTTAGTTCAAGCAATTGATTAAGCCTAATCTAAGTATTATGAGTTGTATAAGGAATATAATATTGGTGATATGTAAATATTATATAGTTTACATATTGAATAAGGAATCCATAATATCTTCTGATATGATTCTCGTAATCTTTGGTAAATCTTATAGATCAACTAGGAATCTTTAATGGGCAAGGCACTAGTTGATCACTAAAATACATGAGCATAAGTCCCTATTCTCATCATAAGACGCATTCAGTCCCTATCCCATCTAAGGAGCACATTGTGAGAGAGATCAGAAGACCTAGGCTTTCAAACATGGCGATCTCCATTAACAACGCTGGTAAGTCTTAAGTTCTACTATGTTGTTTGTGTTTATATGCTTGTGCTAACTATGGTATAATTAGCTACAGTTTTCTTTTAAATGGTATCAGAGCCATGCGCTTGTAGCCTCGCATATAAATCGATTCAGTAAAATCAACACAATAGCAGTTACATGTTCATATGCTATGCTTCAGAACAAAACAAACAAAAAAACAAATTCAGTAAAACGGGCCAACAAAAACTGTTGACCCATTCAGAAAATAAAACTGGGCTTGTGAGCCGTGTGACCCAAGCCCAAGGCCCGATTCACAGAAAACCCCAAAAGAAAGGGATTATGTTCTGGTCATTGTTTTAGAACGACAAAAAGATTTCTGGGTTTCTGTTTTGTGAGGGAAGAAGCGCGCGAGTTCCTTCATGAACTCGTTGAGATTCAGACCCATCACTCACGATTCAAGTAAGATTCAAGACCAATATCTGCATGTTACTAAATTTAAACATGCACATATCTCATATTTGGTTATTTTAGAAGCTTTTTTTCTGCCACTAGGTGATGACTGCTTCTTTTATAAAACTTGGGATTAATTACTGTGGTGTGTGGATTCAGATTTTCAGTGTGTTTTATCTTCTGCCATATAGGTGTTGTAAAACATGTATTTCAGTATGGGATAATTGTGTGCATATGTATGTATTGATATGTATGGTTTCAGCATGTTAAAGTGTGATTTTGTGTTATGTAGTGTTTATGTGGTTTTGGTTTTATTTTACTTGATATATTCTACCTAAAACACAGAAAACATCTAGATTACCCTCACATTGAACAAATACAGTAAAATAAGAACTAATAGAAAATCTCTTTTGTTTGCTCATTAGGTGTCTAAGTTGTCACTCTTAACCAGATTGAGCTTTTAACTGGTGCAAACTACAAAACCTGGAGGAGACAAATTGATATGTTTTTCTCTATGAACCAAGGGCTAGATACTTGTCTATTAGATGGAGTACCAGAATATATAGAAGTTGAGGATAAGGATCAGTATTTAGCAGCCTGGGAATACGAGCACTCATGGCATAGGAAGAAAAACACCTGCAAAAATATCATTAGGGCCACTATGTCGGACACCATATCCGGTACCATCCCTGAGATGGATTATGCCTATGACATATTGAGCTTATCAATGAGAAGTTCAAGCATACTGAAAAGGCTAAGACTGCAACATTGTCCCTGAGATTCAACACCCTTAAGTATGATGGTGTTAGAGGTGTCAGGAACCACTACCTTAAGATGAAGAATATAGTCAATAAGCTTAAGGATCTTAACATGAATCTCCCTGAAGAATTTATGGTGCATACTGCACTACACTCTCTCCCTCAACAATTCAGTCAATTGAAGTCGAGCTACAATGCTCAGAAGGACAAATGGAGCTTCAATGATCTCATTGCTATAGCAACTGAGGAGGAGAGTAGAATTAAGGCAGATGACTCAAGTTATGATGTGATTAAGGCTTCAACCTCTGAGGCAACAGTGAACCTGATTGGCAAAAATGGCAAAAACAAGTGGAAGAAGAAGCTAGGAGCTAAGAAAACCAACTTCAAACCTAGTACATCTAAGGGGGCAGGTACATCCGGAAATGGCACATTTAAGTACAAGTGTTATTTCTGTAAAAAGGCAGGGCATATTAAGAAAAACTGTGCCGGCTTTAAGGCCTGGATGGTGAAGAAAGGTAAATTTCTTACCTCACCCAATTCTGTCCCTTTCCCTTCTCTCTATTACTTAGAAATTGATTTAATTAACATTGAGCCAAATACCTTTTGGCTTGATTCAGGCTCTCTCTTACATATAGTTAACTCCTTGCAGGGTTTCACAAAGAGGAGGAAACCAAAAACTGAGGAAGCACGCGTTCGTGTAGGAAATGGCATAAAGGTTTCCGTTAAGGCAATAGGAAGCTTGAAGCTAGAATTAAGTCTAGGAATTTTTTTAATTCTGGAGAATGTTTACTATGTACCCGCAATGAAGAGAAATTTAATCTCTTGGGATCTTTTGATAGAACTTGGTTATAGTTTTCTTTATGACATTAATGGAATAAAGATTTTTAAGAATTCATTACTTATTGGTTCTGCTCTTCGTTTGAATGGTTATTTGCAACTTCAGTGTTCTTTACCTTCTCAATCAGTTTTTACTATTGAGAATTCTGCAGAAAATTTAAATGCTTTAAGTAATAACACTACTGTTGGTGTTAAAAGAACTATGTTTAATGAAAAATCTGCATATTTGTGGCATAGAAGACTTGGCCATATACCAAAAGATAGAATGAAGACACTCATAAAGCTTAAGATGTTACCAGAATTAGATTTCTCAGACTTAAACGAATGTGTGGAATGTTATAAGGGAAAGATGACTAACAAATCAAGTAAATATAGGTGCATACAGAAGTACAAGTTTATTAGAATTAATTCATACTGATATATGTGGACCCTTCAGCCACCACACAATCTGTGGAAACGTCTACTTCATTACATTCATAGATGATTTTTCACGGTTCTGTCACATTAAGCTGTTATCAGAAAAATCACAGTCTTTAGAAGCTTTTAAGATTTTCAAAACTGAAGTTGAACTTCAACTTGGTTTGAAAATTAAAACTGTGAGGTCTGATAGAGGGGGAGAATATTTTGGAAGATATACTGAAACTGGTCAGCATAAAGGGCCATTTGCCTTGTTTCTTGAGGAACATGGCATTTTAGCACAGTATACGGTTCTATATACATCTCAACAGAATGGAGTGGCAGAAAGGAAGAATAGAACTTTTTTAAACATAGTTAGAAGCATGATGTGTACCTCAGGATTACCTAAATTCTTATGGGGTGAAGCTTTAAGAACTGCGAATTATATTTGCAATAGGGCCCCGAGTAAATCAATTAATAAAACTCCCTATGAGTTATGGCATGACAAGAAACCAAGCCTGCATCACATGCATGTCTGGGGTTGTAAAGCTGAGGCTAGGATTTATAATCCTAACTTAAGTAAACTTGATCTTAAATCTGTTAGTTGTCATTTTATAGGTTACTGTGAAAAATCAAAAGGATATAAACTCTACTCAAGACACCATTCGCCAAGAATTTTTGAAACTCATCAAGTCAAATTTCTTGTGTGAAACAATTGCAATGCAGAGTATGTGGATTTATCCGCAGACTTTGAGGAAGTTGCAAATGATTTGTACAAATTTCTCGCTCACTTGCTAACAAGAAGTGAGCCTATAATCAATTAGAAAATAGACTATCTGCATTATTCTAGCAATAGGAAATAAGGGAAATTGCAGAAAATTAAAACCTATGATCCATGTAAAAACATAGATCATAGACAAGTTGTAATATCCTAAAGTAGCTTATTTTGTTTATTAGTATTAATTTTAGTTTTATTAAGTTTTTGGGTATTTTAATTTATGTTTCAAAAAAAAAGAAAAAAAAGTTATGTTTCGTTTGGAACGCAATTTAGATATTTTGGGTGTTGTTTAACAAGTTGAACTTTCAAACCAAGCAAGCAGAGAGCTGGCTGTCATAAAGAGAGATACCCATAGAGTGGAGTTGGCAAGGTTATAGAGTAGAAAATATGTAGGCTTATTTTGATTGGTTTTAGAATGAGGGAGTCAGCTAAGGATCGACTAAAACTACTGCGTGAGGAAAGGGTTTTGGGGCAAGAAAAAAAACAAACGTTTTGGAGAGAAAGGAGAATCCTTTTCAATTCTACTCTTATCAAAGGTTGATTCAGTATTTTGCTTAAGGTTATTTGTTCTTACATGTGTTCTTAGATTCTATTAATTCTATTTACTCTAATTTTAGATTCTTAGTCTATGATTATGGCTGTATTGTTTGATTAAAGTTTGGGTATTGAAGTCTCAGACTTGATTAGATATAAGATTTAAATTCGAATTGTTGTAGTAGTTGTTGAATCGTTATAATTGCTGCTCAAGAACAGTTTGGGTGTCCAAAGCAAATTTTGGGTCTTCTTGATTCATATTTGTTGCATTTAAGAATGTTTTGGAGTGTTCTTACAAGTTTGAAATCGACTTTTAGATCAATAAATGAAGTTCTAAAGCTTCAAAACAAATAGAAAAAGGTTTCTAAAACTCCAAAATATTCTTAAACGCAACAAATATGAATCAAGAAGACCTAAAATCTGCTTTGGACTCCCAAACTGTTCTTGAGCAGCAATTATAACGATTCAAAACAACTACAACAATTCCAATTTAAATCTTATATCTAATCAAGTCTGAGACTTCAATACCCAAATTTTAATCAAACAATACAACCATAATCATAGACTAATAATCCAAAGTTAGAGTAAATAGAATTGATAGAATCTAAGAACACAATAACACATGCAAGAACAAATAAACCTTAAGCAAAATACTGAATCAACCTTTGATAAAAGTAGAATTGAAAAAGATTCTCATTTCTATCCAAAACGTTCGTTTTCTTTCCTACCCCAAAACCCTTTCCTCACGCAATAGTTTTAGTCGATCCCTACCCAACTCTCTCATTCTAAAACCAATCAAAATAAGCCTACACATTCTCTACTCTATAGCCTTGCCAGCTCCACTCTATAGGTATCTCTCTCTATGACAGCCAGCTCTCTGCTTGCTTGGTTTGAAATTTCAACTTGTTAAACAACACCCAAAATATCTAAGGGTCCGGTTCAATGGCTACATAATTTTACACAACTTTTTACACTCTTTTTAAGCCTTTAGATTTTAATGCAATCAAGGGTTCGGATTAAATGTGAGAATGACATGGCATTTGATTTAGTCTTAACTAAATAAAGAAATAAAATAAGTTAAGATTTTATTTTTTTTATATAAAGAGTAATATATAAAAGTACATAATATTAGGAATTAGAAGAATTGGAAGCATAAGAATTGAAGAACACGATCCAAAGACTCAGAACAATAGCAAGAACACCAACAGAAAAGAAAAGAACCATGGTGGTCATCTTCATGTTGTAAACTCAATTTAAATTATGTTTATCATATCTCCTTCAATTGTGATTAAATCTCTATCTCATATTCAATTGATCCTCATATATTTGTTCTCTTCTATTCAAATGCACATGACATTCATTGATCAAATATGATAGACAAAAGTTATATGCAATTATGTTGTGTGCGGTTTAACAGAAGAAACCAATTGTCTATGTGCAAATGAAATCTCATTTTACCTATGCTTCTCATAACTTCCCCTTAGCTCTTATGGGGTTGAAACCTGGGAATTGTGTCCCTTGTTTTCTTTCGTCAATGAAGTTCTCAATAATTCAATATCCACAATAGAAAAAACATGTGTTGGACGGTTCACATATCATGCATCCTAAATATGAATTTTAATATCTGGAAATTGGGGAAGGTGAGGGGAATGAATATGGTGTTCTGATTGTGTTTGTGTTTTTCTTCTTGTGTTTCATTTATTTTTTATCGTCTGTTATTTATTTTTAATCTTTTATTTCATAATAGGAAAATCTATTTATTTGGTTCCAAAATTATCACTTTTATTTACTTATGTCATGTCATTCTCACACTTAATCCAGACCATTGAATACATTAAAATCCAAAATTTAAAAAAAGTGTAAAAAATTATGTAAAATTGAGTGGCCCTTGAACCGGACCCAATATCTAAACTGCGTTCGAAAGGAAATACATCTTCTTCTTTTTTGAAACAAAATTAAAATACCCAAAAACTTAATAAAACTAAAATTAATACTAATAAACAAAATAAGCTACTTTAGGATATTACACAAGTTCATTGGAAACAAGAAATTAAAACACCTCTTTTCCCATGAGATTAGGGCTCGAAGGTTTGGGCATCTTCATAAAGCTTGACTTCTTCTCTTCCTTGTTTGGCTCTGCCTTCGCTTTGGCCATTCTAGCTTGGATATGGATTTCGGGCACCCAAATCCTATTAGAAAGTTTCTTCATGTGCAATGCACACAAAATGCCAGCATAGATGTTCATAACCTTCGAACTTGCCAACGCAAGAGAGATTGTCAACGATTTGGTGTCGTTGTCGATGGAAGATGACGTCTTGAAGGAGGATTCGATGGTCTTCTTCGAGAGTGAGTGTTAGCTAAAAAGTCACCCTCAAGTGTAAGGGCCAAGTTATAGTGTAGGGATTATGAGTAAGGGATATCGTACACAAGAGATTGGTAAACCCACTCTAGCTAGGAAAACCTAAAGGATGCTAAAAAGATTATGCAAATATACAATCACAAACAATGGCTCACAAGTGAACCAAAGTCATGGTGAGTATATGCAAGATGAGGTAGATTTGATTTTGGTTTTGAGATGATTCGATTCAAAACTTGCTAAATGTAAACTTGAAATATAAACTAGGCTAAGCTAAATTAGATGTGATGAAATGGATGAGAGTTGGGGCTTAAGGTTTTCACCTCTAGCCTCCCTTGCAAACAATGATGCTTTTAAAGTGAATGATGCCAATTTAATTAACCAATTTCTCTCCTTGCATCCCTCTCGGTATGACAAGGACATTCTTCTTTCTTGATATCAAGCAACCCCTCTCGGGTGTAGTACTTAACTACCTAAGTCATGTATTTCAATCCGATTAGGAATCTAATGCATAACTCTAAGTGCATAAAGCTTGGAGATGAAGAAATTATGCAAACCAACTAAACTTATCTCTAAGTGATTGTAGCTCACAACCCTAACATGCACATATGATATGCTATCATGCTTCAAACAACTAAGGTTAATCAAGCCCTAATTATTTCTCATGTCATGGCAAACAAACATACCCATGCCAAATTGATTAAGTTCAAGCATGAATGTTCAACTTTTGATCTAGCATATTAATGTGCTAATGAAAAGTGCATCAATCATAATATTAACATCAAAGTCATACAAGGTTGGCTAGGGCTTTCAACCTTATCCCCAACAAACTAACTACTCACTCATAATCAAATATACAAGCTTCAACATGTTAATGAACATCAGAGTAAAAGTAAGGGAAGAGAGGTGACTAGAGATGCTCAAGTTGAGAATGGAGTGGATGAACTCATGGAATCCTTGTCAAGGATGATGGAGATGATGGTGATGTCCTCACTTGATGCTAGACTCCCCTTCCTTCTTCTTGCTTGATGATGGAGGATGTAATGGATGGAGATGGCAAATGGTGAAGCTTTGTGTATATAGAATGAGATGAGTACGTAGAAAGGGAAAGTGATGAATTTGGTGGTGGTGGTGATGGAAGTTATGGTTTGAATATGGTGGAGATGGAGGTTTTGTGGAGGAGTAGTGGTGGTTCTCTAATGGAGATTAGAGAGAGGAATGAGGTAGTGTGTGAAATGAGAGATGATGTGTGGAAAATGGTGAAGGGAAATTCAAATATAAAGCAAAGATGAGTGAAAATATGGGAGTGAAAACCAAAAACAGCTTTCTTCCTCTCCTCCCATCCGTTTGAAACACCAAGGAAAGAGTGTTCAAATTGCCATAACTTTTTCAAAACCAAGGCAAAAGGTGAGGGGAGAGATAGAGTAGGTTAATAGGCAATCATGAAGAAAAAATGGTAGGATAATGTGGTGATTCAACCTATAAAACATGGAAGATAATTGTAAGGAATTTGATGGACTTTTGGGTAAAAGGGATGGATGAGTGGGAAAGAGGGAAATGTGATTTAGTTCAATTTGAACTAGAAGGTTTGGACTTGGTTGTGATGAAACAACTCTTGCTCCTCCTTCCCTCCTCTACTATGAAGATGGCCGGAAAATACATGACACCACCAAAAGTGGTGGTGCGCCACTACTTGGGCCACCAAAAGTGGTGGTGCTCGGAAAATCGCCAGAATTTCACCGTTTCTCTTCTCTTGTCAATATTTTCTACAAAACATGGAATTTGATTGGTTGACAACAAAATGGACTTTAGAATAAGTAATTCTCAAGAATTAGGGCACAAAATTATCTATGAATTATGATCCAGAGGCCATCACATGATTGATTGAAAAGAAAAAGATTTGGGGTTTGGTGGCTATAACGGTAGCCTTTGAGTTTTGGTGTTTAGAAGGCTAGGGTTTGGGGGGGCTAGGTTGACAACATTTATATATTGTATGCATGCTATCATAAATTAACTAAAACAAAACATGTTTGAGAGGGAAAGACAAATAGTAAAATTTGGACATCCCTTTAAAAATTGAAAAATTAACCTCCACACTTAAGATAACATATATAAGTGTCGCCTGAATGTTACTTCATTTTCTAGTCAACTATAGGGTTAGGAATTGAGAGGGAAAGCACAAAATCAACTTTTAGATATCCCTCCAATTTTGAGATTGAAAATCATCATCACTTATTGTCCAGAGGCCTTCTTGTATACTTGAAAAATATTCCTAACAAGATGGAAATCCTAAAGGGATGCTCTAGCATAAAACATACTATTGTTCGCAAATAAATGGTGACTAATATCCGGAGCCCCATCACAAACTCATCAACCATGCCACTGTCCTCGCAACACTGAATATGAAAGTAAGACAAATAAACTTTCAGAAGAAATAAATGAGGTAAAATCGGATGATCTTGTCTCAATCCTCGATGAGGAGTAACAAAGCCTCTCAAAATTTCAATAATAAGGAAGGAGTACCAATCAGTAGAGAGGCAAAACATAATCATGTCAACCCATTGGCTTCTAGAACCCATCTTTAATGTAATTTTCTGCAAAATTAAAATAAAAAATCTCACTCAAGTCGATCATAAGCTTTGTTGATGCAACTTGAGTGCCATAAAACCATCATGCCCACGTCGCAAAATATTCATATAATGTGCCAATTCTGAAGCAACAAGAGTATTATCCGAAATTAATCTATCCAGAACAAAAACAATTTGTTATGACATTTGATATCATGCAGGAAGACTTTAAGTTGATTAACAAGGACCTTCAAAGCAATTTTATAAAGAATATTACATAAGACAACATGCATGTGCTTCTACAGCTCTCAATCTCTTTAACTTTTGCGATAAAAACATGTGAAATTCAGGTTATGTGGCATTTCCTTAGTTGTGAAGAAAGAAATAACTACACGACAAACTTCATTACCTTACAAAATCCTAATATTTTTGGAAAAAGAAAGAAGACATACCATCAGGTCCTGGTGCCTTGCAATGGTGCATTCGAAAAAGTGTCTCATTAACCTGCTCATCAGTATAGTCAGCAAGAAGCCCACAATTATATAATCTGTAACTCTCGATTGAATTGTTTGAAGCACCATCTCGTGTTCTTGTAAATTAGGCTCCCAATGAGCAAATTCTTAAAAATATGTAACACAAAATTTTCAATGCCTGATGTAGCCTGCCATACCCCCTCTCATCACATAGACCTTTAATACAATTTCTTTTCTTACAATATTGGAGGCCTTTCTATGAAAAAACTGTATTCCCATCACCCTTTTTAAGCAAAATTATTCTGGATCTTTGTTGCCAATATGTTTCATCTGGTGTCATGAATTAATTTAAATATTTTGAACATATGATTTTTTTTTCATCTTGATCATTAGAATCGAAAGGCTTATGCAATAAAATGTCCATTTCTACTCTCACAGCCCCTTACGAAGGCCTCGGAACACTTTAATCTCAATGAGAAAGTTGTTCACTAGAATCTCAAATTTTCTAGCAAACTTATATCATCGGACCACCCATTTGTACGAGCTAATTCCAAGTCTCTTTCAATTTCTGTTTAAAAAGTTCATGACTACACCAAGCTTCCTTAAACATATAAGGTCGTTTTCCATTCACCTGAAAATGTTTCTCCTTTTGACCAACAACCAAAATGCGAACATAGTTAGAACAGGTCGGCAACAGAGCAATGATCTTCATGAAGTTGAAAGCCGACTACCAATCATGTGTGCAGACTCCTCGTCAAGTCTTCCTTTGGTGTGACTATCACTACAAGTGAAAAATCCTCCTACTGATCCTATATCAGTCAGATCACAGTACAAAGAGCTTGGCGAAAAATCTTATTTGTGAAAGGCTGCCTCCCAATTTCTCAGATAATTTCTCAGATAATTGCAAGATCTCATTACAATCACCAACAACTAGCCATCAAACCCTACTTCTTATTCCTAGAGATTGCATCAAATCCCGCGAAAGATGGCATTGCTCTATGCCAGGATGGCCATAGAAGCCTTTAAACCGCCACTGAATGTCATCCGGGCCAATAACATCGACGTTGATGTAAAGATGTTGTGCCTCCCACACTGTAATCTTAATGAAATCATCCTAAAAAAGAATCAGACCTCCTGCTCGTTCCACCGTAGCAAATTGAGCCATATTCTGCATCCCAATGGATCGCTTAAGGGATTGATGTTGTGCTTCAATACAATGAGTCTCAGATAAGAAAATCATGTTTACTTGATGGCGCTGGACTAGAACCTTTAACGCATGGTAAGTTTTGTTTTTTTACTATCCCTTGGTAGTTCCAAACCAAGATATTCATTGTGACAAAGAAGCGGGCTTCTTCTTGATAGCCGACAGTAGACGTCATCGCTCATGACAACTATAGAGAGCAAAAGTTTCGCTCTTGGCTACTTTCTCTCTTTCGGTATTCTGTTGGAGCTCAACACTTAAAAAGTTGACAAATGTTAATTTTTTTTTTTTTTTTTTTGTAATAACAACCCTGGAGATGCTCCAAGGTAGCAAATTGACATTTTATTAAATCTTAAGGTAATAAAACAGCAATTAAAAAGTTTAAAACCTGTGTTCATACTAAAATACGGGTGGTGGGTTGACCCGACCCACATAAAACACCACCGCAGTCTTAAACCATTTCCTGACCTCATTTCAGTCGGAAAAACCCTACTCGGCTACTCCCAACGATGACGCTCCACTCCATAGTGATACAGAAGCTCCTGAGCACCAACGCCCACTTAGGGCGGCGCGTGGCCGCCCACCACTTCAAGCAGTTCACCTACGGCCACCGCAACAACATGGCCATCATCGACTCCGACCGCACTCTTATCTGCCTCCGCAACGCCGCCCAGTTCATCGCCGCCATGGCCCACAGCAACGCCCGCTTCATGTTCGTCAACACCAACTCCCTCTGGGACGAAATCGTCGAGCAGATGACCAAGAAGATCGGCTGCTACTCTCCGGCCATGAACATCCTCTGGCGCACCGGCGGCTTCCTCACCAACAGCCACAGCCCTAAGAAGTTCCGCTCCCGCCGTAAGAAGATCGTCTTCGGTCCAACTCAGCCGCCGGACTGCCTCGTCGTCTTCGATTCCGACCGGAAATCGTCGGCGATTCTCGAGGCGCATAGGCTGCAGATTCCGATTGTGTCCCTCGTCGACTCCGATATGCCGATCGAGTACTTCAACAAGATCACCTATCCGATTCCGTGCAACAATTCGTCGGCCAAGTTCGTGTATCTGTTCTGTAATTTGATCACCAAGACGTTCTTGCTTCAGCAGAAGCAGCGCGGCCACGTTTCGGCGGAGATTGACACCAGGTGTGGTGGTGTTTCTGTCTCCGCAGAGCTATTGTGGTGTTTGATGTTTTGCTTTTTGAGTGAAATTATAATGTCATTTGTGTTTGTTGCAGTGAGCAAGTCGGGGCTATAGAGGAGGCTAAGAAGGATGAGCTGCTTGTGGTTCCTTACGAGTTCTTACACATTTCTACTGGTAATTGTAATTTCATGATTTTTACTTTAATCTGGAATTTTGAATGAAAATTTAGAATGAACTTGTTTAAAATGTTCAGATGTTGAGAAAATTGAGGAGATGCTGGACAAGCTTGTTGTCATCAAGTTCAACGGAGCTTCGGGCACAAGTATGGGAGTCAGTGGCCCCAAGTATGAACTCCTTGATACTGAATTACCAGCTATTCTTACTCAGTGCATCCGCGGCTTAGAATTTTCATTTTGTGAAGCATCAGTAGTTTTTGTGTTTTGATTTCTTTTGTTTGATGCAGGTCGACTATGGAGATTCTTAATGGGTTGACATCTCTTGACTTAATTGTTAATCAAATTGAGGTTAGTGTTTAGATTCACTTCCCTCTCTGTATTGTTTTTGTTTTTTGTGTCATTCTCTGCTGTCCTTTATAGATTCTAATCTTCCTATTACTATACTTTTGCAGTCTCTCAATTCTAAGTATCACTGCAGTGTTCCTTTGGTCCTTGTGAACACAAATAGCACCCATGAAGATACACTGAAGGTGAATTGATTCCCATTTTTCTATCGAGTTTGTACTTTTATATCTTATCCTTTTCCACTCATGGCTAGTTGCATATTGTAGGTCTTGAAGAAATATTCGAGTTCGGACATTAATATTCAATCTATTAAACAGGTTTGTAATTCCTGCACAAGTTTGCTTATGCTTTGTAATTGAAAGCTTGGATTACGACTTACTTTTCAATATGTGTTCTCTTCTTTATAGACCCAACATCCACAGCTCAAGTCACAGGGAGGACAGAGTGGTGAGGATGAACTGTATGTCATCTATCCTATCGGTATTTCTTGCATTACTGAACTTTTAAATAATGAATGAAGAATCTTTGTGATACTAGAAGCAGACATATGAAGCGTATTAAAATTTATCAAGTGCTGTTACTAGTCTCTAGTGCATTGCGGTATCTAGTCCTGGTATGAGGATACAAGATTTTTCTTCCCTTCTATTTGTGTGATCTCTGTTCTGTTGCTATATAATTATCCAGCAAATAGTCAACCATTTTTTCTTTTTATATCATGCGGAATTCGGGAACTGTAAGGTAGCTACCTAAACCTAGTTTCATTGTCTGTAGTTCTGGTCCTTCAAGAGGGATTAAGGTCAATTGATTGAAAGATTGATAATACTCTCATGCTTTATGCTGCTCTTAATTTTGGGGGATTAAGGTCTAGTGGGAATTTGGGGTTTCCAAGGAACCTAAAGGACCTTGAAGTTGAGGAACCCTCAGCATTATTTTCTTTACTGGGCTGGTCTCATCAGATAGGAGAAGGTAGATCTTAAGTGCACAGGTGTTTTCTTGTAAATCTTATTCCAAATTTGATGGACAAAACCCTCTTACATAGTTTCTTGCCTGTTCTGTTATCTAAAGGCCAAACTACCTCCTGATATATGAATGGATAGCATGGATTATCGTTCATAGAAATGTTAATTCCTTTGGTATCATGTAAAGCAGAAGGCCTTTCCTTTGCCTTTCTCCTAACTGTCTGATGTACAAAACCGGACCTCGTAGTGGGAATCACCCAATTTGACATTGTCCTATTGCTTTGGCTTTTAGGATATGTTGTTTCAGGGGCCTTGGTTGAATTGGGTATTGTGAGTGGAAAACACATTCTTTTGTTGAGAAATTTTGGGAAGATGTTCTACAATGGCTATCTTTTGGGTTATTGAGTGGAAAGAAACATAAGGATTTCTGAAGATATGAGGGAGGAGGAGCTCGATAATTTGATGTCACAGAGTTTGATGGTGGGTGTGTGAAGGATTCTTATCCACTGTTCTGTATATCCCCCTTGCTTGTATATAAATTTCAGTTCCCTATAAATTTAGAAATAATTAGCTATCTCTAAGTTTGAGCTAAAACGCTGCATCCTACACTATACAGAGCATCTCGCTTGTTGGTTCTGCACAACCAGAGATGCACTTTGTCAATTATCCAACTCTCTTTATCAGTTACACTAGTTTTGCGCATATGTGAAGGTATCCCTCTGACCACGGAGCAGTATTGCTTTCGCTATTGAAAAATGGAACCCTTGATGTCCTATTATCAAAGGTACATATCTTATAGCACATCTGAGCATGCATATTTGCTTCTTGATTTTTGTTTGTTTGTTTTGTTTGTGTGTATATTTTTTATTTACTTTCATTCATTTTGTATTTTTATGTTTTTGTTTTTGTTTAATCATTCTAAGTACATGAAAAACATGTCTGAACTTGACAAAATGAAACTAGACTGAACTTTGTTAACTATCCTTTTCAGGGGAAGGAGTATGTCCTTTTGGTTGACTCAGATAATGTGGCTGCTAAAATTGACCCTAGTATCCTTGCATAGTTTTCTTTTATTTTGTTCGATGTTCAATTCAATTATTGCTTTGATGTTCCTCTATCATTGCGCACCTTAAGTGGATGTGCAGAAATTTTAGACCATCTGGTTGAGAACAAGATTGACTATTGTATGGAGGTAAACAAGATGATCTTTATATATATATATATATATATATATATATATAATATATATATATATATATCTCTATATATATATATATCATCATTTGTTTTTTAATCTGTAAATATAGTAAGTATCCCTTTCTCCCTCCTTCAGGTCACACCTACCTCCTCATATGATTCAGAATTGATTGGTTCACGCCTACAGAAGTTTGAGGTAGGTAGTGTTATTATAAATGGCTCTTTTTTATCGTAGATTTTTCTTCTGCCCAGTCCTTTCAGTGTGGCTGGATTGTCAACAGTAGTATTCTTGTAACTGGCTAGGTTTTTTGGTTTATTTCAATATAGATTTAGCTTAGATGATCACATTTGCAAATGTCTTAGATTGAACTTGGCATTATTCAAATATTAACAGTTTCGCTGGTCTTATTAAATTCTGAGACTGAGAATGTTGGAAGAGATAGCATCAACTTTATTTGTCCTATTAAATTCTGAGACTGAGTAGGTTGGAACTTGGAAGAGATAGAATCAACTTTATTTTGTGAGCCTTGTAAATGAAGTATTAAGGAACTCTTTTATCTATCCTTCTTTGTAAATAAACTTTGCAACAGGTGTGACCTAACAAGAATCCTTACTGAACAAAATGTATCTAGACCGAACAATTGCTGTCAATAATCTAAATATGTTCAGAACTGAAATGCTCTATGTAGTCATAAATAATTATGTACATTTTGTTATCAATGAGTACATTGATGGAGTTTTCAATGACATTTTTTTGTTGTCAATGATTTATAACAATAGTTGATTAACATCATTTGCCATACTATGATGCAGCTTGCAGAAATAGCTCAGAATTCTGTCAAAGATGTAAGTTACTATTTTGTTTTGTTTTGTTTTGGGTTCATTTTTTGTTTATATCTAAATTCTTTATATACCATATTCATGATTTACTTGATTTGCTTTCATATTTCTCATTAATTGATTCCTCTTTTTTCTTGGTGTCATGTGTTTGTTGATACATCCAAGTCAATGGAGAGGTTCAAACTTGTCGATACTGGGAGCTTGTAAGTGAAAGGTTGGCTGTTGTACAATGCTTCTCAAACACAGTAGTATGTGTAACTTAACTTTTATGCTACACTATACAGGTGGGTGAATGTTAGAGCCATTAAAAAACTCTTGGATACAGATGAACTAAGGATTGAAGATATCTCCGTTTCGAAGGTACCAGACTATATCATCTTTTACAGAACTTGTTTATGAATGGCAGGTAATTAATGACAGTACTGTTTTCTTTACAGGAAACAGAGTCTGATCAAGTTCTTTTGCAAGAAACAGCAGTTGGTTCAGCAATACGGGTATTTATCACATTATTTTAAATACTATTGGTTTTGTCAATAATTATTGTTGCAAGGTTTTGATAACGTATTCCTTCATGATTGTACCAGTTCTTTAAAAATGCTATTGGTGTCAGCGTTCCTAATTCTCAATTTCTTTCAATGAAAAAAACATCAGATCTGCTTCTGCTAAAGGTATGTATCTACCCTTTAATTTTTGTTTTGATCTTTGAAAAATTGATGCTCTGGAACCTTGATTTGATTGCTACTGTTTGATCTCATTTCTGTATTTCCACAGTCAAATCTATATACGTATGATGAAGGGGTTGTAGTTCGGAATATAGCTAGAACTAACCCGGCAAATCCTGTGATCGAATTAGGGCCTGAATTTGAAAAGGTAAAGATCTCTTTAATTGAACATCCATCATTTTAAAAATTGGAAATTGTATTCTTTATCCTTCTGTATGTTTTATCTACTTCTAGGTGAGTGATCTTCTAAGTCGCTTTAAGTCCATGCCCGACATTATTGACCTGGATAGCTTGAATGTCACTGGTGATGTTTGGTTTGGAGCTGGTATAACTCTCAAGGTATTATTAAATCTCCCCCAATTGACTCGTTGTAATCCTAACTTACTGTTTACGTTTTTTTTTTTGTTACTTCATCTGCACTGTCGTATTTCGGATTGTTATTTCTGAGCATTGGTGAGGTTGATTCTTTGCCCCTTTGATTTAATCATTCATCAGTAAAAGATGTCATCGAAGTTCCCTTAATTGGAAAACATATCGCTTGTCGTGGTTCATAATTTTGAACCAAGGAAGGAATTGAGGAGTAACATGAGGATTTTAATGTAAATTGGTGATGATGATTAGTGTTCATGAGTTCACTCGTGGTCATCATGCATATTTTTTTCTTTTTCCCTCTTGAAAGTGTTCATGAGTTCACTCTCTCTTTCTCAATTCCGTCGTGTCTGGTATTAGTCCATACTTGGGTGGCAGCTTCTAATAATATGCATAATGACCACATTCGTAGTGCACAGTACATTGTAAACACATGCATCCATATATTTCAGTCATTGATTAATTTATACATACAAAATGATATGCTGGAACAAGACATTTCCATCTGTCTTTCCTCTTATTTATTCAACAATATCTACTTATTTTCATTTGGTTGATTTGCTTCTTAAGGGGAAAGTGGCTATCCATGCAAAACCTGGAATGAAATTGGAAATACCGGATGGAGTAGTATTAGAGAATGAGGTGAGGACTACTCATACTAATTTTTTATTTTTTGTTTTTATTTTTACCTGGATGAATGTACTTAACAGCCAAAATATTCTTTGTTTACTTTGTTCCCAGGACATCAAGGACCCTTCAGACTTATGACCATGATATTAAGTAGCTTGGAGAAAGTTCACAAAATCACCAAGTGAATTAAGTTGCGTCTTCCTCTAGAGCCATTGTAGTAGATTTGCCACAGCTACAGCCGCCATTAACAGTTTTCCATTTATGGTGCGCACTTTTTTCGTTGAGATTACGAAGGGAGGGAGAGAGGGAGAGGAGCTGCCCGCTTGCAGGCCCTATTTTCATAGAGAGGCTCAAGACCAAAACAATCATGTTGTGTTTTGTTCTTTGAAGATCAATCAAGTACCAATTGATTCCTTGATTGTAATTTAATTTTGATCATGGTGTGCTACAAAGAGCGTGGCCACAGTCTATATGGGGATTTCACTTGCTTTGCTAGATTGATCGATGAATTTTTCCTTTAGTCCCCACTCCAAATTGTAATCTATATTTCTTGTAGTTGAATAAAGAGCAGTTTTCACTTCATTGGGGAGTTATTTTGTTTTCAAAACAGCCTCTTGTGTTTGTAAGAACATAGGTGGACTATTAGAAACTGGAATCAAATTGCTCCCATCTTTTTCCTCGAGGCCGTATCTACGAAACTTCAACCTTTTAACTCTTGTGAACATCTTTTATCAGTTTCCTTAGCACGGCAATGTTAGACTATGAATTGAAATCTTGTTGGTCATGGCTTAGGGCACACACTCGTAGCTCAATGAGATTAGAATTGATGTAAACTTGCAATGCTTAACCTTGTTTCACTACCTCTCTTTTTCATATTAACAAAGAGTGCTTGTAGAAGTGGTGCTCAGATGGTAGGTCGCTAAGAAACTCTTACTGACTTCAAGAATGGTATCGAAGATCCTGATAACCGGCTGTCCTCATGGAAAGGAAACAACTGCTGTCGATGGTGGGGGATGAGCCCTGATTATACAACTGGAGGTGTTATTGCAGTTGATCCCCATAACCTACATCCAGTACATCCATTTGAAGATTCTGCTTCCTCTGGCAGGTACGAATTTTGGAACTTACTAGTGAAATTAGACGTTCAATGGAATTGTTCAAGACTTGAGCTTCGATACGTGCAATGGCAATTCAATTCCCGAGTGCTTTGGATCCTTCAAGAATTTTCACTGCCTAAATCTATTGAATGCTGGTTCAGTGGTGCAATTCAACAAAATCTTGGGAACTTCCCTAGCTTGCAGTCTCTTGGTACAGCTTCCAACTTTAGTTTTCAATTAGCTGGTGATAAATTATGGAATATATGTGCATGAATTGAGTTGATCTTTCAATGATATATATGATCAAGCTGGGATTCTAGACTTGATGAATTGCCATCCCTAACCGAGTTGCATCTATCTGATTGTCACTTGTCTGGTTTTATTCCATCTGTCACTATGATTAATTTTACTACTTGCTGTAATAGAGCATGCATTATTGTAACAGCTTCCTTTTAGAAATCTTGTTACAGTCACTGTTAGCATTTAGCCGTGTGGTTTAGGAAGGATTTCACTTGGTTTTGGAGAACTACCAGGTTTGAAGTTTCTTAGATCTTTCTCACAATGATGGTCCAACAGGTAGTTGCACACTCAACTTTTCAAACAGAGTTGGCCAAAGTTAGAAGTCGACATTGATCTAGCTTGAAATGAACTACATGGTAAATTTCCTGTTCCTGTGGGAACATTAAATATCTCACTTACTTTGATTTGTTTGCCAATAATGTTGAGGGTGGGATTAATTCCAGGTTTAATATATAGGCAGACTTTGCAACCTGAAATATCCGGTAAAAACCAACACAATCATTTGATAAATACCAAACATTGGTAGTAATAGAGAATGAGGTAAGGGCCACTCATACTGATTTGCTAATAAAAATGATTGTACTTGTTAGACAAAGATATCAAATTAAGTAGATTTTTGAGAGAGTTCACAAAATCAGTGTAGTGGCTTCCTCTAGAGCCATTGTAATAGCTATTGCGTTTTGCTGCTACATGCAGCTGCCATTAACAGTTGTCCATTTACGGTGCAACTTTTGCGTTGCGACTTGCGAGAGATGGATGGAGAGATGTAGATCCAGGAGTTCCTTGCAGGCCATATTTTTATACAGAGGATCAGAGGCTGAAGACCAAATACTAATGTTGTGTTTAGTTCTTGAAATCAATTATGTACCAACATTCTTTGGTTGTAGTTTAACTTTGATCATGATGTGCGCCACAAAGAGCATGACTTCTGTAGTAAAAACTATTAACCGGGATTTCACTTGCTTTTCTGGATAGATAATCTACATTTTGGTAGGGGAATAGAGAGCAGTTTTCACTTCATTGAGAATTTATTTTGGTAGGGTACAAGATTTTCCTTTTTCTTTTTTTTTTTCAGCAATAACAAATGGTTCATGGGAATAATAGGCTTTGATTGTGGGGAATGAATATTAAAGGCAATGATAGGAGAGCGGGTGGTTTTGATCAACATCATTTCAGTTGATTGTTGATGGAACTATTTCCATGTTCCATCAAGTCGAATCCGAATGCTAGTAGCTGATAAATTTAGCAGAGTTGAATATGTGAATTTTGTAACAACATAGGTAGATTCTTAGAAACCTCAAGTTTTTAACTCTTGAGAAGAACTAGTGTCAGTTTCTTTCTGAGCTACATTTAAATAGGAGAACTGAAAAATAACTCTCTTTTTCTGAACGAAAGTTTATTACATTTATTTTTCACATAGATCTTACTGACTACTAAGACAAATACTAACTCACCCCGCTGAACAAGTCACCATAAATCAACTGCACTACCCCCTCTAAAAGTCCCCCATCCATTCTAAGAGGCGTAGCCAAATCTGAAAAGATTAAACCCCCACACTCCTATAGGCATACAAATTCTACAGTTGAAGATACATTTAGTTTTGGTACAAGGTGCTGCTTTGCATGATCTCTGGCATTTTCTTCCACTTTAGATAGTTCAATTTCCCTATTCACACTAGGAGGCAAACGCCGAAGCTGCACAGGGTTGATAACAAGTTTCTTGAGTGCAACAGCATTTTCTATGAGGTAATTGACATGTAGAATAGCACATGTAATACCACGATATCCTATTATTTCGACATCCTTAAGTTTATGATGATGGCATCCGATAACTTCTTTTAATTCTCCAGGTTCCGTATATGTCATGTAAACCAACTGCACCAAAGTTCAATGAAACAAGGAAACAAGTCAGTGTATCCGCAACAAGGACCAAAACCAAGTATCCAGTCAGAGGCTCACAGCTCGGGCTGCCATTTGGTTGGTAATTACTAAACCAACCGATATTTTAGATTTGGTAAACCAACCGATAGGCAACCGAGACCGATCAAACCGAAATCGAAAATTACCGAAAAAGTTGGTTTGATTTTGGTAAATACCGAATATACCGACTATTAGATTAATATACATACATTTATATTAAGAAATATAACATAGGGGTTTTCATAATAGTATGAACAGTATTACATATACACAAATTGCTCAAAGATGGTTTATTAACCTAGTTTTATCAAAAATATCTAGAACTTGATTGCATATGTACAAAAAAAAGCTACAATAAGTAGAGTAAAAAGTTTATGACTATAAATCTGAAAAATTTAGCATTTTTCATTATATTTTATATTACGAAGAGTTGGTTGTTATAGTGTTAGTTTTTTTTTGGATAAATGGCGGCCAAGGCCCAAAAAAAAGAAACAAACAAGGAACTAGGAATCTATTACAATCCTAAATTTAGCAGAATCACACAAGTCATCAAGAGCAGCTTCAACAACTTGTGGAGGAGGTTGCTGGAAGTATTGCACCCCAAATTCAGAGACAAGGTTGGACTTGGAGAGAATATCAGCTACCATATTAATCTCTATAACAATGTGAAATTTCACATATAGAGAGATTGTTCTTCAAAAACTTGCATCTGTTAAGAACACTATATAGGGGATGCAGCTCCTGCACACCCTTGTTCATCATGTTCACAAGAAGCTCCAAATCAGACTCAATAAGCAGAGACTTACAATGGAGAGAACCAGCAAGCTATTGTTATAGTGTTAGTTGTTAATACCGAAAACCAGAAAACAGAATTTGGTCGATAAAATTAGATACCGAAAATTTTGGTTGGTCATTGGTAGCTCAAATCTTAAACCGAAAGCTTTGGTTTGAAGTTGGTAATACCTATAATCGATTCGAACCGACCAAGTGACAGACCTAGTACTCACAGCCAAAAAAAAATATGAAAGGAGTAAATAGTCTATTATCTTGTTTTGTCAAAGCCGCAGACCAACCTAACCATTTTTTCACCACAATTACTTTTCTGTTTTCATATTTAAAATGGTAATGAATCGAATATAAAATGATTGACATCACCAAAAACTGCATTTGATTTTTTTAAAAGAATGAGGATCATCAAGCCAAATTAAAATTAAGAATCATCAAGCCAAATACACATTCAGTTCTTCCGATTAGAAGCAAACAATAGGATTAGAACCATATGGGGACTAGGCATCTTTGTATGAAACATGCGAATGAGCACAAAGAAACAAATTCCAAAGTCATTAAATTACCAAGTGCTTCATACCTTCAATACAAGTCTTGGTAAGTAAGGAGAAGCCGTCAAGAAAGAAGACAACTGATGAAGAGACCAATCATACTGGGCACACACTATGAGTTCTAGATACTTGAGATTTAGAAATGTAGGAAATGTAATATCCCGATACATCTGAAAGGAAAAACAATATGTAAGGAACTAGGAAAAAGAAAAAAAAAAAACTTTTTATTAAATAACTCACACACCCTACATTTGTCAACCCATGACCTCAAAGTTGTTAGTTAACACCTTAACCAACCAAGCCACGGCTCACCGACATATGTAAGGAACTTTCAACATCCAAAATGAGATCAAAAAAGAAAACAAAGCAGTACACTAATTACACATACTAACCTCTCCCTTAGTATCCAGGGTCAGAAATTGGATCTGAGAAACAAAACTTGAAAGCTGGGTGAAAGCATGAATTATACAATCAGGAATATACCTCAACTTAACAAGGGATACATCAACCAGCATTGATAAATTACTGAGCAGCAACTCTATCACACAATATCCAACATAACTAAACGAAACAATGTTCACGTCCCGGATCTCAATTCTTTCGATGTTAGTACAATTTTCTATCATCAAATACTTCAATGCAATTGATGGATCAACCACTCTTAAACTAACCAAGTTCTTGGAGACGCTCACTGTTAGCCGTTCAAGAACAGGACAGTTAGACAATAAATACTCCAGAACTTCTCCCGTAACACCAACATTTCTCAAGTGAAGGACTTTGAGGGTCATGAAACGAGCATCGCGTACACGAGAGCTCAGCTTTGGAATGTCAGAAGACTGTTGTCCCAAAGCAGATTGTTTGTCAAGACACAATAGATATTGCGAAAATCCATCTTTCTGATAGCAGAGGACTGTACCTTTGGCATCAAGAGGCAACGAAGTTCCGGGAGAGAAGTCAAGTTCAAGTACTTCCACACTCTTTTCCACTGCAAATCGAATCCACTCATCAATGGTATTTGAATGTCGCAAACCCAGAAAAAAGCAAGCCCTGAATTGTCTAATCTTGGAGCCTCTGTGACGTTCCAGAACACGATTCACCCAACTGACATAGTTATCCATGTTCTCATCTTTCAACTTGTCTTCCAAGTGCATGAAATTAAGAACAAAACCCTGATCGTTAGTACCGGCTACATAGTTACTAGCATCAAAGTTGAGTTTCATAGTAGACTCCCACACATGACGCCATCGCCTAGAGAGAACACTTGTGCCTGCTGCTTCCTTCAGCGGCAATAGAGACAATACACTAACCAAAATTTCACATGGCAACTCACTGATTCGGTCATCCAGGTTGTTCATTAATTTCCTTCTCTTTCTCTTTCTCTTCACCAAGCAGCAATTCCCATCCTTATAATACATACATGTTGATTCAATCCAATTATATTAAACCCAATTATATGAACCCAAACAAATTCCAATATTTTCTATCAATAGTTCGACAGCAAAATCTGAAACAAAAGTGTTTACCTTGTCTTGACAGCTCTTTCGTCCTCTTCTCCTGCAGATACTAATCCCAGGCTTCAAATTAATCTTGCAGATCATCGTCGCCGGAGTCGCGCCACTAAGCCGTCGCCTATCGGTAGCCCTGTTTTTCTGGTTGGTGAAATCAAAAGGATACCTAAACTCAATCCTAGTATTAGATATATATAGATTTTTTCGTGGGCGGTTTTAAACGTAGTAAACCTAAACTCAATCCTTTGTTTTAAAAAGATAACAAAGCCCAAATCTGCAGAAAGCCTTCCAATTGTGGGCACCATTTACAGTACGGCCCAAATCAAAATTCATGGCCCAATACTCTATTCTTTTGCTCTGCTGACAGTAAAAGATAGGTTGCTCTAAAGTACGAGAGGATATAGGGCGTTTGGTACAGCTGTGGCTTTCAAAAAAGTTGGCTTTTACTTATTTTGAGATAAATAGTTAAAAAGCAAAGCAGTTGTATGTGTGTTTAGTAAACTGACTTTTTATAAGTGCTGTGAGTGCTAAAAGTAGTGGTAAAGTGTATTTTATGTCGACTTTTGCTCTGCTAGGGTTTCGCCCTAGCCGTAAATGATCGAGCTTTACCGCTGTGATGGTGGGGATGGAAGCGATGGCGTCTTCTGTTATGGCAGAGGAGACCGTGGTGAGGTTTGATGATGGGGAAAAGTTGCTTCAGGACTCTTTCTTTTACCTGTGTGGCCGTGTGCTCACTAAGAGACCGGTGAATGTCTCGTCGCTCTCAGCAATGATCTCTGCTGTGTGGCAGCTAAAGGAGCGGGTTTTGATCCGCGAGGAGGAGGAAGGGATTCTCGTTTTCCAGTTCCACAATCTCGAGACGAAACGCCATGTTCTTTTCGGTGGACCTTGGTATTACAACAATGCGATGCTCTTATTGGCAGATTATGATGGTGTGCACCCTCTAACAGAGGTGCCGTTGAACTCAATGGAGGTTTGGGTGGCGGTGGCAGTAGCTGGGCTTAGGGTGGGAATGCGAAACCCTAAGGTGTTAGCTCAGATCGGAAATCTGCTCGAATCGGATCGGCGCTGCAGGCGAAGCTTCCGATGCAGAGGATACGGATAGTGCATGATGTCTGCCGGCGTGTGTTGGAACGTCGAGAATTCTGGTTCACACCAGAGATCTCGGTGAGTCTCAATTTCCAGTATGAGAAATGTCATGGGATTTGTAAGGGTTGTGGTTTCTTCTCTCATGGAGGGGGAGTCTGTGACAAGAGTTTGCTTGGTGCACCGGAGTAGTGGTGCCGGGAGCAATTGTGGTAGAACTGGGAGCTATTGTGGTGACTGGATATGTGGAAACAGAGGTTCTAACACCGATGTGGGAAGAGCCCACGAAAATGGGGGAGAAGCCGACGCCGGAAGGGACTGTGAGGTCAAAGGCGGCGGGGAAGAAGGTTAACGGCGGCTCAGGGAGTCTCCGGTTTTCTCGACGAGAAATAACCCTAATTTGACTTTAGGGTCGACTGATGAAGTTGTTGGGCTTGAGGTTTCTCGGCCTGTGGTGGCTGGGCTGTCCAAGCCCCCTTCTTTGGCAGTGACTGAGTTTGGTGGATCAGAATCTGAGAATTTTCCTCTTTCTTTTGGGGAATTGATGGAGGTTTCGGTTGCTGGCCCGGTGACTTATAAGAGGAAGAATGGGCGCAAGCTTCGAAGCAAGAACATCCCAGTTGTTGATTCGGTAACTTGCAAGAGGAAAATCAGTTGTCCGCTTGGAAGCAAGAACAAAAAGCCTCGTTTAGAGAAGCAATTTGAGAAGCCTTCATCTCTCAGCTATATTCTGTTGCCTGCACCCCCTAGCCCTAGTCTGAAGGGCAAAGAGGCGGCAACGACGGCAATGGCGGAAGAAGGCGTAATGCTAGGGTTTCCATCCTTGGGAACTCTTAGCAATTGGGCCTGAAGCCTTTGAATAGTTTGGCAGACTGAGCGAGCTAGATCCCGTGAGATGGTTCTCTGGTATCTTATGTGTGACTAGTTTTATCCTCTGCTAAGCTCACAATAAGTGAGCTAAATGTCTAATGTAATGATACTATTGTGATCTTTGTGGTCATTGTAACCTCGCCTTCTGGCTTTCGATTATATTTATGATGATTACTTTAAAAAAAAAGTAAACTAAAAGCTAAAAGTGCTTTAAGAATGTACAATGACCAATTTAGACATAGGAAATCTTTTCTCTTTATTTACTTCACATTCATGGCATGGGAAATTGAATCCATATAAATAGCATTTCTCAAGTATTCGTAATTTCTTCGGTTATTTTACTCTTTAGGTACACAGTGTAATTTTCCAATATGAGAATCTATTAAGTGATCACAAGTTCATAAGTAAGGTGTAAAATTGATAGACAACATATTATATTACATGACACATCATCTTATTACAAAAGTTCCAAATTTGAAGTACAACCACCCATGCCAGCCATTGGCTATAACTTACACCAGCAACAAAAAAAAATTATATATAAACTATCTACTTCACTTTGAGCTTCTCTCTTCTTAACCTCTCAAGTTCCTTGACCATCTGCCAATGTACCAATGATCGGCTAATTTCATCGAAACAACTTAAATGCTTTGCTTTGTTAAAAGCGCAAACAAACGCACCCATAGCCATGCTAGCCAGGCAACCCAAAAGCGACCTATGAAACTACCATAAGTTCAACGAGAAACAAATGCAGAAAAGAAAATGACATAAAGAATTGGGAACTTACTCCTAATTCTAGCTTATTCCACACTCGGAACCAACCTACGCAGAAGAGATTTCCCTAGGTTCCACCGCCATCTCCATTGTAGAGCTATGCTACCCGGAGTCAAAATCTTGCAGTTGCAAGTGAACGATGTGTCAATCCAAACGATCTTTTGCAAGTGAACATTGGCAGTTGATCAAACGTAGAATATACATAATATTAACATGTTCCTAGCCATATATTACTATGTTCTTCTCTGAACATTATCACTTTTGACAAAAAATTTGTATTTTTAGAATTATAAGCATACAAGATCGAAAAGAGGATTAAATGGATAAAACAATGCTATTTTAGGAATTTGAAAGAAAGTTTAGTGAGAAAATACATGTATCTAAAAGTAGAATAGAGGTGTAGAAAGAATGAGAGGTCAAGTGAACAAATTTAGAAGTCCTAATCGCCACACTCTATACTTAATCAACTATTCTTATTGCAGTTGATCCAAAACTGTTTTCCATTTGATTTTACTATGTGGGCGACCTAACTTCAAACTCTTATGTGGGGGGTAACATAGCTTGTTTGATTTTTGTGACAAAGATAAGATGTCAATGCATGAAATAAACTTTATGATGTCAGAGTTGTGATACAACAAAGATCCTCATCATCAGCAACCTATTAAATACTGGTATAAAGTGTCTGCAACTAACATTTCTGATGGTTTGACCTTGCTCCAAGTTGATAAGGATGTCATTGACATGGTTTTAGTAGTACCTGTTGTTGGAAGGGAACAAGACATATTGTTAGAGCATGTGAACCCCTGTGAACTGCTAGAAAGTCAAGTACAATCTAATGTGGATATGTATGATACTGATGACGAATTGATGGAAGTCACATTTTTAGAACTTTGAGCAGGACTACGAAAGGCAAAGAAGTTGCAACCAATATCCATTTGGCTAGAGATGATACAAGTACCCAGAAAGGAAAAGATGTTGCAACTGATGTTTATGTTCTTAAGTGGTGTAACAGAGAAAATGAAGCTGCATACTTAGAGTCAGAAGATGATAGTTCACAATTGTCATATGTGGAAAGTGAATGTGGTGGAGATAAGAATTATGATACTGATTGGCTTGAGAAATATGTTGATAAGGATTCTAAATGGGTTGGTTCTATGAGTAAATATACTACGGATGAGGGAACCATTAAAGACTTTGATTTTGCGATAGGTGACATTAATCGATGTCGAAGAAGAGGAACGTGATGAGAATGCGTTGCATAGTGCATCTGATTCAGATGATGAGAACAGGGAATTCAACTATTTTGCGATAGGTGACATTGATCATTCCGTCAATTTTTTCAGTTAAATGACTGACATGGCCGTTAAAAATGGACCGAACATATACCCACTTCAAACCAGAAGGACTATACAATATTTTACCGTTTTAGTTTTTATCACATATTATATCTTTATGAGTCGAACTCACAACCTCCCACTTACTAAAGAGAGAGACTATGCCGTTAGACCAAATGGTACTGAGCGGTTCAATTCAAGTTAAGAATGATTTTTACTGATTGCAAGGAATTTAGAAAGGCAGTTACATAGTATTGTAAACAAAATGAGAAAAAAATGTTTTATCTTAGGAAAGAGAAGTAGAAGTAAGTATGAAATGCAACAGGGAAGTGAGTGGTTACGAGATTTCCACACTCCAACTCTTGTGAAAAAACTGATAAGTTTCTTTCTTAGCACGAAGGTGATCAATGAGCATATATTGGAATCTTGTTATTAACGGCCTAGACACATAAATGTACCTAATGAGATTTGAGTTGATGGAAATGGTTGCAAATTTGCAATCCTAAGAATTAATCTTTTATTTATTAGAATCCTTTAAACCATTAAACTCTTACATATGTTAGTGAGATATGAAACCATTACCTCAACGTTGTCAATAAGGCTAGCTAACCAACCAGTTCACCAACACTTTAGATTGACTATTTAGATTTGAGGGAGTGAAATTTACACTCCCCATACAATTCACATTCCTTATTTCCTCTTTTAGTTAAAAATTTCACAAAAGAACAAAAATATTTGTGAGTAAAGACAAATTTAAACTATAAAAGGAAAGAAAGAGTATGGATTGTAAAGATGAGAGTGCAAATTTCAATCCCCTAGATTTAGCTCTTCTTTATTTATTTATTTATTTGAATCTAAGGGCTAAAAGGCAACCCTCACGCCGTTACTATTAATGAAACTGCAGAATACAAGGGGAGGACATAAAGCCTAAACCTCATAGTGTAAGAACACCTAAAAACAGCATCAGAAGACCCTACGTACACAACCTATGCATTCAAGCAAGAACCAATTAGCAAAGAATGCATTATTGACAACTCTATTTGCTTTGCATAAAACATGGTGACATAACAAAAGGCTAAATCTAGTAGAGCCATAAAAGATTGTTTACATCCGCTTCCTTATTATGCTAAAATTTCACTCTGCTGTAGAGAGGCTGCTACCATTTGACTAAACAAAGAACTCGCTATCTTAGTAAAGCAGTCACGACACGTTGCATGCGCTTTTCAAAACCTCCCTTTATATTGCAACTTAATTTTGTAACTTACATGGTTACATTTTGTCGAAACCTCCCTTATTCCTTTGTTAGATTAGTCATACTCTCTACTTTCACCCTATCACATGCAGCAAAACTAATCCTCTATATAAACCTAATTCTGCTTTCCATGGTTTTGTGTAGAACCTGCTGTTCACTTGTCATCATATTTCTCTTAGGTCCGCTGTACTTAAATCATGAGATTTCTCTTGTCATGACATTTTCCATAGAAACTATTTCAGGTTGCATCAATCAAATCCGACAGCTAGCTAGCTGGTTATATAGTCTATGTTGGTCTCTACAATGATAAGGGAATAGCCTCTTGTGTTTGAATATGTGCAGAATTATCAGGTGGACTATTAGAAACTGGAATCAAATTATTCTCCCGTCGTCTTCCTCTGCACTTTATTTTTTATTTTTTATTTTTTTGGAAATGAAACATCTTCATTAAAGGACACAGCCCAAAAGCCATAACAGTCAACCATACAACATAATTAATACAAGAAAACTAATCAACTACTTCCAAACCAGAAATAGGAATAAACAGTTTCCTTGCCAACAAAAAGAGAAGAGCCACGACCAGTATGCCGTGCTCAATCTATGACCAAAGGAGGGAGGGCAAGGGAGCCCATCATTCTGGAGAACATTGGTGAGGGAAGGTGGTGGCTGGGAAGCATCGCATAGGATCCACAGTTCAGAAGGCAAGCGAAGCAACGCCATGCGCCACCTGTTCAGAGTCTTCCTCCACACTGTAACTCTTGTGAAACAACTAATCAGTCTCTTTCTTAGCACGAAGGTGATCAATGAGCATACGTTGGAATCTCACATTGGAATCTAGTTATTAACGGCCTAGACACACACATGCATGTAGCTTAAAGAGATTTGAGTTGATGAAAATGGTTGCAAATTTGCAAATCCTTACACTTATTTTGCTACAGTATTGGTTTTTTTTTAAAAAAAAAAAGTTTCGCGACCATTGAAAGAGATGAGTGGTTGCCTAGACAAAGAAATAGAAGCTCATGGAAATCCTAAAAACTTGATCCTTAGTGACATCATCTTGAAAATCCTAAAAACCGATCATCTTCATAGAAATGAAGAAACTCCTGTTGGGGGTGGGGACAAGCTGTACTGTAATTGAGGATGATCCCCACAACCCACAAGCCCATATCCATTCAGAATGTACAAATTTTGGAACTTACAGGTGAAGTCAGGCCTTCCTTGGAATCGCTCAAGACTTGAGCTTCAATGGCATTTTAATACTGTGACTACCTAAATCTATACAATGCGGGTTCAGTGTTACAGTTCCACAAAAGCTAGGAAACCTCTCTAGATTGCAGTATCTTGATATACTGTACTTTCTCAATCAGCTGGTGATAAACTTGAATGGGCGACTAGTATTGGTATATACGATCAAGCTGGGATTTTCGACTTGACTAAGTATCATCCTTAACCGAATTATTATCATCATCATCAAGGAGGTCTGCAACTTTCTCTGCCAAACCCAAATCTTCAGCAGCTTGGGCTAAATGGACAGCCATTGCAGCTTTGTAAACTGCCGTATCCGACTTCAGAAGTAGACTCTGAGCTCTCTCTCTTTTTCTGGCAGCTTTTAATTTGAAATCTTCCACCATGGCCATCAATGCTGTCTCATCCTGCAGGAGAACAAATTTGTATGTGAACAATTCTCCACATATATTACAAATGGATGTGCTGCAATGACTTTGAACATAGATCCTAGACAACAAAGTGGCCCTGATCATTCGAAATAAGCATTCATAAACTAGCAGGGAGGTACTTCAACCAAAATACAAAACAAGATCCTACAATCTTACATTAAAAAAGCTACATGAATATTGTAATCAATATTTAACCAAATGATCAAAATGCCACATTTGACAGAAAAAATGGGGCTCGATGTCCATTTCATGACGTTCAATAAAATCACAGCATTGGTGACACATAAGACACAACCCTAACACGAAATTTAACAAAGAGTTGTAATGAATACTTCAAAAGGTATTTGTGCACTGGTACACTGACTCAAATTTTTCTTTGAAGGAAAGACTTGTATCTTATCTCTTACTCAAATTCTTTTCTTAATAAGCCAAAAGAAAGATATAAGAGGCTGCAGGGGATGGGGGTGAAACTCACCCACAAAAATAAACCAAGACACACAATTAACAATTCATAAAGGAGCAGAGAATATAACCGAAGCTGCACTCCAGATGCTATACAATAGAATGCAAAGAGTCAAAGACCCCATAAATAAAAAACAACAAAACCAGCTATACGAATCCAGCCATATAAGCCAATTAGCAAGTAGAGTGCATCACAGACGCAAAGAAACAACTTGTGTACCCTAGTAGAATACTCAAGACACAAGGAAACAATCCTTAAGCAAATACTATAAACAAATAATAATAGTATTTAGTCTAACTGAATTCTCACCAAACAAGAGAATCATATGAAGTTCCAACAGGACGTCAGTCACAAAATGTAATCAATTCAAGAAAAACATTACAACTGTAATATATCAAACTTGTTTAAGTATATAAATATTAATACCAATAGTACTAACAGTACTATTAATACAAATAATACTATTAATATCAATAGTACGTTTGGTACTATTAAAGGAAACCACTCCAAGAAAAGGTTAAAAATTGCTTAACAAAACTCTTAACCATTCAGCAACTGAAGAACTTGTCAATGAGTCACTTAACAAATACCAGCGTGTGAAATGGATATAGAACTATAGATCATGTGTCATAAACAGAAACTAAGATGCCTTTTAACACGAAAGAATGGTAATTAGGAAATCAAGCCCAAGAGGTGACCCCGCCCCTGGTCCGAGGTACTAATTTAATTTACTTATACCAAGTTGTCACATCCTAATGAGTAAAAAAAAAAAAAAAAAGCAATATAACACGTGTTATTCTCCTCAACATATTTACAAATAACACTATTCAAAATGGAGATATTTCATTTTACAATTCAAAGGAAAAACAGAAACCCTGTTAGACATAGCATATGTGACTGATACGACGAAACCTTACCACATTAATGCACTCATTTACTGCCTCAACCAAGGACAGTAAAGGGATGTCTGGAACGCTAGACTTGACATCCTTCGAAAGCTGCCATTCACTAAATTTCCGATTCTTTTCAACTTCAGCTTCAAAAAGCAGCACAGAAAAGTCCCGACTGATATTGACGAATGTCACATCCTCTCTGTTTAAAAAAAAAGTAACTTAGAATTGCAAGCACTCAATGAATATGAATCATTTCAAACAAAAGACTAATTTGAAGATTTACCTGCAAGCACTCAGAGTTCTGAAAATTTTGTCATCAGGATGAAAAAACTTTAACAAATACTCTTTCACCTTCACCCACTCGCCACTGAAAACAAATTCCTCCAGTGTTTTGAAATTAAAGAACACTGGTGAATCTTTATCCAGTCTAAACCACACAAAACAACAACACAAAAGCAAAATTATCAAACACCAGCTTAAAATTTTTAGGGATTTAGAGACTCAAGAACTGAATTCTATTAAATAGCCTTACAAAACCCACTGAAATATGAAACTGCAGCTCACGTATTTCATGATCTAATTACGTGGTAAAACGCTAAGGAAAATTCAAAACAACAATCCTACTACCCTATCTTGTAGGGATTTATTCAACAGAAACAAGACCCCAACACAAAATCCTATAAGCCTGTAAATACTTGTCATCAATCCCTCCCTTAAACTAACTGCTAAACAGAAATTAGTTTACATCAGGAACTTGACAAACTTCCAGCTGCTCTCGAAGTTTCAGAAACACTTCCAGGTTAGGTGGTCTGGTCAAATATCTGCTACTTGATTTTGAGTCCCACAATGCACAAGTTCCACAGATCCTTCTTTAGTGAGCTCACGCATGAAGTGAAAACGCACATCAATGTCCTTACTCCTCCCATGCATGACTGGATTCTTTGCAAGCTTGGTCTAACTGTTGTCACATATAACTGTAATGCATCTAGTTTGAGAGTGACCTAACTTTTCCAAAATCCTCCTCATCCAAACCGCTTGGCATGCACAACCGGCTGCTGCTACAAACTCAGCTTCGGTTGTTGACAATGTAACAATTGGTTGTTTCCTCGAAGACCATGAAACTGCACCAGACCTTAGCAAGAAAACATATCCAGATGTACTCTTCCTATCCTCCACATCACCAGCATAGTCACTATCTGTGTATGCAAGAAGCTCCTGATTCCCTCCTTATAAAAAATTCCAAGATCAACAGTACCTCTCAAATACCTTAGAACCCTCTTTAGCTGCCTGCATATGCAACTCGGTTGGCTGAGCCATGAACCGACTGATCAGACTTACAGTGAAAATTAAATATGGTTGAGTTGCAGTATGATACATTAAGCTGCCTAACACTTGTTTGTAGAGAGTTGCATCAAACTGGCTCCTCCTTCATCTCTGAAAATTTTAAAACCAGGAACAATTGGACTATTCACATAATTACTTCCCTCCGTTCCAAACCTTTCCAATACATCTTATGCATAATTCTTCTGACATATATAGATCCCATCATCTTGCTGCAACACTTATATACCCAGAAAAACCTCATCTATAGATCCCATCATCTTGCTGCAACACTTTTATACCCAGAAAAACCTAATCCTACCCAAATCAGACATATCAAACTCCGTCATCGTAGAACTCTTGAATTCATGCATCATAGACTCATCATCTCCAGTAAGGATAAGATCATCAACATACACACTAACAATCAAAATCTTACCTTCTTTACTCAAAAGAAGTTTGCTCGCTATGACATGTCTGAAAACCCTCCTTAACAAAGTGAGCTTCTAAACGGCTTAAACCAAGCTTGTAGAGCTTGTTTGAGTCCGTACAAGACCTTCCTCAATTTGTGTACCTTCTGCTCACCACCCTGCTGCTCATATCCTCTTGGTTGCTCCACATAAATTTTTTCACTCAATTCTCCATGAGAAAGGCTGACTTCACATCGAGTTGGTAAATTGTCCAAGTTTTCTGTGCTGCAAGAGCAGTAATCAACGAACAGTATCCAAGCTACAGGGGCAAACACTTCAGTGTAATCCACTCCATGCTGTTGAGAGTACCCCTTAGCAACTAAATGAGCCTTATACTTGTCCACTTCCCCATTCTCATTTAGTTTAGTCTTGTATATCAACTTGACCCCTATCTTCTTTGCTCCAACAGGTAGATCAGTTCATTCCCATGTTTCTATCTTCTCAATGGCCTATCTCTGTATCCATGGCTAGCCTCCACTTTGAACTCGTCACAGCTTTTCTATCTTCTGAATGGCCTATCTCTGCATCCATGACTAGCCTCCACTTTGAACTCTTCACAGCTTCCTCAAAATATAAAGGATCTGCAGAAGCAAACAATGCAACATTCACTTCATTTTCTTCCTCTGAAAGACCTCCCCACTTACATAGTCTCTCATCCAGACCGAAGCCTTTATAACTCTTTATTCTCTTGGATTAGGGACATCTTCTACATTAGGAGAACTTTGAGAAGCATTTGGAACTATACTCAATCTTTCTTCATCACCTCCTTCACTTGTTGCTTCAACCTCACTCTCATTCGAACTGCTCTCAACATCACTCTAAAGTTGCTACCAGCTGCTCCTCATAGCTTTTATCCCAGTCCCACTGCCATTCTTCCTCAAAGATGACATCCCAGCTAATTATAATTTTTTTTCGAGGCTGGATTATACAACCGGTAGGCCTTGACTCTTCACTAACACCCAACAAAACACAAGAAAAACTTTTATTTTCCAACTTAATTGTTCCCACATCAGGTACATGTACATGCGACACACATCCAAACACTCTAAAATGTTCCACCGACGGCTTGACTTTACTCCAAGCCTCTTCAGGAGTTTCATTCTTTACCGCTAGGGTTGGAGACCGGTTTAGTACAGACACGGTCCAATTGAAAGCTTCAGGCCAAAAGGTCTTAGGAATCCTCTTCTCCTAGAGCATATGCTGTCTTTTGATCACATTCATCTTACAAAACTCAAGAACTCACACACACAAAGGAGTGACCTTCTTATTGAATCAAACTGAATTCGGCAACTACATATGCTTACAAAACCTACTGAAAGATGAAACTACATAATAGCTAAACAGCTATCATACTACCCTAACCAGCAAGGATTCATTCAACAGAAACAAGATCCCAAGCAGAAAATCCTAAAAGCATGAAATACTTCTCATAAAAAAATTATATACAGATATCAAAGAAAAGACAAATAATCAAGGAAATCAGCAATCACTCTTTCAAGAACTTGAAGGCGTCCTCCTCCCCTTGAATTAGCAGCCGCACAAAAAGAGCGATCAGGACCTTCTTCTGATCCGCCATGAGCAACTCGACCAGATGATTGAGAAGCTCCTTCCTCTCCGATGGAGCCAGAGGGAAGGCGGGTAGCTCTTTCTTCGTCGGAGCCATGATCGCGATCGGAGATTTTTCTTTTCTTTACGAGGGTTTTGGGTTTTGGGGGAAACTGAGGAGGGGGTTCAGATTTTGCTCGGGTCGGTTTGGGTTTTACAGCTACCGTAACTGTAATTTTTTATTTTTTATTTTTTGTTTTGTTTATTCTAAAACACAAACCTTAACTTTTACCGTTAAATTAGTTTTCGACTCGGGCCGGAATAAGCGTGAATTTTTCAAGACACTTTGACATTCCGGCACCAGAACTCGTTGAAAATCAGGTTTGAATGAGTAAAGGTCATTGCTTCAGCTTTTCTGTGCGAATTCTGTTTTTATTCTAATTTCGCAGGGCTGTCATTTTAAACTCATTTGGAGTTGGGAAACGTGCCACATATGCACGAACAGCAATGCCATCTTTCATCTCCATTTGAAATCTCAGACATTAGATGCTGCAACAGGATGTTATATGAGCTGGAAGTTGGCTACAGAGCACATAATGAGGGAGCTTTTCTAAACTTTATCTTCTTAGTCTCTTGTTTAATTTGTTCACTTTCCACCATACATATGTTATCATTGCATGATCTATATTGTTCTTGCATCGAGGACGCTGCATAGTTTAAGTGTGAGGGAAGGAAATGCACGCATTTTGTGTATTATTCTGTTTTTGTTAGAGTAAAAAAAATAAAATAAAATAAAATCTAAAAAAATTGTTTATGTTTGTGTTTTTATTTTTGGTTTTTGAGTCGTATAGACTACTACTGAGACTTATCCGCAACTCTCAATTCTTAAATTTTCAAATTCTTAATTGCCCACTATTCGAGTCGATCGTCTTTCTCTTCCCTATCGATATCCCTTATTTTGTAAAATTTACTTAGCTTTTTCACAAAAATTATGGCCTTGGTTTTTAAGGTTTAGTTAGCTTTTCTCATAAAATTTTCAGTCTTGATCTATTTGATTTCTTTTGTATGTTACATTTAGCTCGGGTAACAATTTCATCCTACATCCGCCACTGTTTGGCCCTACTGAGCGTAAGCTCGCCCCTATATCTTGTTCAGATTCGTACGAGGACACGTGTTTCTAGAAGACTAACTGTGATGTTAGCTTACGTGTACAAGAGTCGAGAAGTACAGAAGATTAGAGTGAGCTGGATTCGCAAGATATGTTTTCTTTTGTAATTGGATTTTGTTATATATTGTAAACGTTTTATTTTCGACAATTTTTAAAAATGAATTTCAGTTTGTTTTATTTTCTTTTATTTTTTCTCTCTCACACCTCGGATTCGGTGTTAAGTGTTTGGAAACCACCGACACTGGGTGTAGGGTATGACAATAATCTAATAAATATATTATAATATATTTTAGTTTATGTTTTTAGTGTTTATTATATATTAAAAATATATTAAAATATTAATTATTTGCCGTGTCTCAGCCGTGTTGGAACTTAAGTTTTTAGGATTTGCCTTGTTTTTGTCCTTGTCCGTGCAACATAAGCAGTAACAGTCATTGCATACTTTACCACAATGATCTACAGATAAACAGGTAGTTGTGAGCCAAATCTCAGACTAGTATATAAAATAGACTATTCATTAATTATATTTGCCAATTTATTATGTAAGCCTATTTTCTATTAAATCATAGTATAGATATCTAAACTTGAAAGGAAAAAAACAAGAGAACATCCTTGCTATTAGAGTTAGAGCTAGGCTGCATGCGACCAGGCTGCATGCTGACTCCACCATTAGTTTCCGTCTTCTTCGCATGCTGACTCCACCATTAGTTTCCGTCTTCTTCTCCTTGAGTGAGTTCCTAATATTTTTGGAACCCACTAGACAACCTCTCTTCTTCTTACCTTCAGTACCAGCATTATTGCCATCATCAGTGCCCTTGCATTCATTCAACAAACCAAGAGCTCTTGCTGTGATCCTAGGGATGGGAGTCTTCTGCTTCTTGAGAGAGGAAACAGGGCTTTCCTTAGCAGAACCATTGGGTAGCTTGAGCTTCTTGGGGCAAGCAGTCGGGGATAGAGGGCGACCACGCTTCAGAGATGCCACTGCCAACATTGAGATCTGCTTGTCCTTGTCCATTGAAACCAGAGCTAGGGTTTCAGAGTTAGTTTCCTCCAAGATAGCTTCTCTGCGTGTGATAATTGGTTTGTCAAGAGCCGGTTTTAAAATAGCTTAACCCGGCCCTAGTTTGAAAAAAATGATCGAGGGCCGGCCTGCAAAACAACCTTAGTAAAACTATTTGTTCAGAGTCGGTTGGGGTCCATAGGCCTATATAAGATCATCTATCGCAAGTTGGAAATCCAAGAGCCTAGAAGATAAGGATCTCGAGCAAACGCAGCGATGGTGAGAACATCCAGGAACAGGAAGCCCCAAAAAGTTGATGAAGCAGCTGCCGCGGTTGAGAATCAAGCGGAGCCGCCGGTCATTCTCCGATGGCAAGATCTGCCGCGCGACGATCCGGGAAGTAGGATGATTTATATTGCCCCCGAAGATTATACGGCTCCTCCTGGTAAGAATTTCTCAAAATTAGGTTTTTATGATTTTGATTTTAGGGTTTTTGAAGAATTGAAGGATCGATGGTTTGAATTTGATTATCTAACAGGGAAAGGGAAAGCGAAAGACAAAGACAAAGAGAAAGAGAAAGGGAAAGGGAAAGCGAAAGACAAAGACAAAGAGAAAGAGAAAGGGAAAGGGAAAGGGAAAGAACCAGCGTTGGCTAATTACATCAGAATGGGTGAGGAACTCCTGGCCTGTAAGATGTGCCCTAATCCAGATCGGCACCGGACTATTAATTGCCCAAACCTGACTCCTGGTATGTTTTTCTTTTAGGGTTCTCATTAGCTAGAGGCTTGCTGACTGCTGCTGTATGGTTTTTGATTGAGTTTATCCTCATTTGGTCACTATGCATGAATGCATCCCAGTTTCTTAGTTAGCTAGGCAAGCTTTGCTTATGAACAAGTCAAGCTTTGATTAAACCGATTAATTTAACTGTTTTAAAAAGTATAGATGAGTCTGTACTTTTGGTGTACCTGTATATCTTTTGTGTATGGTCAGTCTCTATTTGTTGATTGGGTCCCCATTAATGTCATTCCATTTAATCTGCACTTCTGCAGTTTCTGATCTATTTTAGTTTTATCAACGATATGATTTATGATTCAGCTTTCATCTTCCTATGATGATAGATACCAATATTTGTAGTATATATTGTTTGTTTTCATGTCGTCACCACTGATTCTTTTTGGTTTTATCAGAGCTCAAGGAAAGACTAAAAGACTTACGAAGCTGGTTCGGAGATAGTAAGGCTTTTGACCCTGATAACAAGGGGTGTCATATATGTGAGAAGAGAGACCACTGGTCTTCACACTGCCCGTACCTCTTTGTATATCCGCCTGGTGCACATGTTGGTCCTTATGCTGAAATGATTTGTCTGTGTTGTGGTGAGATGAATGCCCACGAGGGTAAGCCTGGTTTTGATTGGGAAGCACGCTGCCGTCTCAAAGTTGCCTTATCTTATCCCAAATTCAAATCCAAATAAGGCTAGTGGAGCAGAGAGCTCTGCTGGAGGCACCGATCAAAGTAGTAAGTCTCTTGAACAAGCCAAGCTGCCACTTCCACCTCTACGTGTGAGGACTACTTGGTGCCTTGATCAGCCTTTACAGGAGCCTTATTTTTTTTTGAACTTTTGCACGTAGTTTGGCTTACCAGATTAGAGATGTAATTCAGATCAAACAAGAATTGTTGTTTCTGGTCATTAAGTAGATGTCTCTTTGTTTACCTCTGACATAATTAGCAATATTCTGTAGTTGGTTGGTCGATACATGATTCGGTAGATGTATCTTTGTTTATCTCAGACATAATTAGCAATCTTATGTAGTTGGTTCGGCGATACATGATTCGGTTTGAGTTTATCATCTCTCACGTCTCATTTCTTCTTATTAGTCCCAACAGCTTAGAACTTGCTTTCTCAATGCATCTTTATATCGCCTTAGTTGTTGGTTGTCGAGCATATATGATCAAGCTGGGATTCTAGACTTGATGAATTGCCATCCCTAACTGAGTTGTTATTGTAACAGCTTCCTTTTAGAAATCTTGTTACAGTCACTATTAGCATTTAGCCGTGTGGTTTAGGAAGGATTTCACTTGGTTATGGATAACTACCAGGTTTGAAGTTTCTTAGATTTTTCTCACAATGATAGTCCAACAGGTAGTTGCTCACTCAACTTTTTAGACAGAGTTGGCCAAAGTTAGAAGTCGACATTGATCTAGCTTCAAATGAACTACATGGTGAATTTCCTGTTTCCTGTGGGAACGTTAAAACTCAACACTTGCTTTGATCTGTTTGCCAATAATGTTGAGGGTGGGATTAATTCCAGGTTTAATAGGCAGACTTTACAACCTGAATTATCCGGTAAAAACCAAAACAATCATTTGATAAATACCAAACATTGGTAGTAACAGAGAATGGGGTAAAAATGATTGTACTTGATAGACAAAGATATCAAATTAAGTAGCTTTTTGAGAGAGTTCACAAAATCAGTGTAGTGGCTTCCTCTAGAGCCATTGTAATAGCTATTGCGTTTTGCTGCTACATGCAGCTGCCATTAACAGTTGTCCATTTACGGTGCAACTTTTGCGTTGCGACTTGCGAGAGATGGATGAAGGATGTAGATCCAGGAGTTCCTTGCAGGCCATATTTTTATACAGAGGATCAGAGGCTGAAGACCAAATACTAATGTTGTGTTTAGTTCTTGAAATCAATTATGTACCAACATTCTTTGGTTGTAGTTTAACTTTGATCATGATGTGCGCCACAAAGAGCATGACTTCTGTAGTAAAAACTAATAACCGGGATTTCACTTGCTTTTCTGGATAGATAATCTACATTTTGGTAGGGGAACAGAGAGCAGTTTTCACTTCATTGAGAATTTATTTTGGTAGGGTACAAGATTTTCCTTTTTTTTTTCATTTTTTTTTCAGCAATAACAAATGGTTCATGGGAATAATAGGCTTTGATTGTGGGGAATGAATATTAAAGGCAATGATAGGAGAGCGGGTGGTTTTGATCAACATCATTTCAGTTGATTGTTGATGGAACTATTTCCATGTTCCATCAAGTCAAATCCGAATGCTAGTAGCTGATAAATTTAGCAGAGTTGAATATGTGAATTTTGTAACAACATAGGTAGATTCTTAGAAACCTCAAGTTTTTAACTCTTTGAGAAGAACTAGTGTCAGTTTCTTTCTGAGCTATTTAAAATAAGAGAACTGAAAAATAACTCTCTTTTTCTGAACGAAAGTTTATTACATTTATTTTTCACATAGATCTTACTGACTACTAAGACAAACTACTAACTCACCCCGCTGAACAAGTCACCATAAATCAACTGCACTACCCCCTCTAAAAGTCCCCCATCCATTCTAAGAGGCGTAGCCAAATCTGAAAAGATTAAACCCCCACTTACTATAGGCATACAAATTCTACAGTTGAAGATACATTTAGTTTTGGTACAAGGTGCTGCTTCGCATGATCTCTGGCATTTTCTTCCACTTTAGATAGTTCAATTTCCCTATCCACACTAGGAGGCAAACGCCGAAGCTGCACAGGGTTGATGACAAGTTTCTTGAGTGCAACAGCGTTTTCTATGAGGTAATTGACATGTTGAATAGCACATGTAATACCACGATATCCTATTATTTCGACATCCTTAAGTTTATGATGATGGCATCCAATAACTTCTTTCAATTCTCCAGGTTTAAAATATGTCATGTAAAACAACTGCACCAAAGTAACAATGAAACACGGAAACAAGTCAGTGTATCTGCAACAAGGACCAAAAACGAGTATCCAGTCTCATAGCTAGGGCTGCCATTTGGTTTGGTAACTACCAAACCGACCGATATTTTAGATTTGGTAAACCGACCGAAAGGTAATCGAGATCGATAAAGCCGAAATCAAAAATTACTGAAAAAGTTGGTCTCGTTTTAGTAAAAATACTGAATATACCGACTATCTAATTATTAGATTTATATGTACTAAACTTTCAACACACATACATTTATATTAAGAAATATAACATAGGGGTCTTCATAATAGTATGAACAGTATTACATATACTTGGTACATTTACTTTACACAACTTGCTCAAAGATGGTTTAATTGACCTAGTTTTATCAAAAATAGCTAGAACATGATTTCATATGTACATAAAAAAAAAAATAAAAAAAAAAGCTATAATAAGTAGAGGAGTACAAAGTTTATGACTATATTACAAAAGTTGGTTGTTATAGAGTTGTTAATACCGAAAACCGAAAACCGAAAAACAGAATTTGGTAGATAAAATCAGATACCGAAAATTTTGGTTGGTAATTGGTAGCTCAAATCTTAAAACAAAGCTTTGGTTTGAAGTTGGTAATACCTATAACCAATTCGAATTGACCAAGTGATAGCCCTAGTCACAGCCAAAAAAATGAAGGGAGTAATTAGTCTATTATCTTGTTTTGTCAAAGCCGCAGACCAACCTAACCATTTTTTCACAACAATTACTTTTGTTTTTTCATATTAAAAATGGTAATTAATCGAATATAAAATGATTGACATCAGCAAAAACAGCATTTGATTTTTTTAAAAGAACGAGGATCATCAAGCCAAATTAAAATTAAGAATCATCAAGCCAAATACACATTCAGTTCTTCCGATTAGAAGCAAACAATAGGATTAGAACCATATGGGGACTAGGCATCTGTGTATGAAAGATGCGAATGAGCACAGAGAAACAAACTCCAAAGTTATTAAATTACCAAGTGCTACATACCTTCAATACAAGTCTTGCTAAGTAAGGAGAAGCCGTCAAGAAAGAAGACAACTGATGAAGAGACCAATCATCCTGGGCACACACTATTAGTTCCAAATACTTGAGATTTGCAAACGTAGGAAATGTAACATCCTGATACATCTGAAAAGGAAAAACAATATGTAAGGAACTTACATAATCTAAAATGAGATCAAAAAAGAAAACAAAGCAGTACACTAATTACACATGCTAACCTCTCCCTTGGTATCCAGGGTCAGAAATTGGATCTGAGAAACAAAACTTGAAAGCTGGGTGAAAGCATGAATTACACATTCAGTACTATACATCAACTTAACAAGGGATACATCAACCAGCATTGATAAATTACTGAGCAGCAACTCTATCACACAATATCCAACATAACTAAAGGAAACAATGTTCACGTCCCGGATCTCAATTCTTTCGATGTTAGTACAATTTTCTATCATCAAATACTTCAATGCAATTGATGGATCAACCACTCTTAAACTAACCAAGTTCTTGGAGACGCTCACTGTTAGCCGTTCAAGAACAGGACAGTTAGACAATAAATACTCCAGAACTTCTCCCGTAACACCAACATTTCTCAAGTGAAGGACTTTGAGGGTCATGAAACGAGCATCGCGTACACGAGAGCTCAGCTTTGGAATGTCAGAAGACTGTTGTCCCAAAGCAGATTGTTTGTCAAGACACAATAGATATTGCGAAAATCCATCTTTCTGATAGCAGGGGACTGTACCTTTGGCATCAAGAGGCAACGAAGTTCCAGGAGAGAAGTCAAGTTCAAGTACTTCCACACTCTTTTCCACTGCAGATCGAATCCACTCATCAATGGTATTTGAATGTCGCAAACCCAGAAAAAAGCAAGCCCTGAATTGTCTAATCTTGGAGCCTCTGTGACGTTCCAGAACACGATTCACCCAACTGACATAGTTATCCATGTTCTCATCTTTCAACTTGTCTTCCAAGTGCATGAAATTAAGAACAAAACCCTGATCGTTAGTACCGGCTACATAGTTACTAGCATCAAAGTTGAGTTTCATAGTAGACTCCCACACATGACGCCATCGCCTAGAGAGAACACTTGTGCCTGCTGCTTCCTTCAGCGGCAATAGAGACAATACATGAACCAAAATTTCACATGGCAACTCACTGATTCGGTCATCCAGGTTGTTCATTAATCTCCTTCTCTTTCTCTTCACCAAGCAGCAATCCCCATCCTTATAATACATGAACTAATTTGACTTGATCCTTAAAATTATATAAATCAAAACAAATACCAAGGCTTTCAATAGTTCGACAGCAAAATCTGAAACAAGTGGTTACCTTGTCTTGAGAGCTCTGTCGTCCTCTTCTCCTGCATATTCTAATCCCAGGCTTTAAACTAATCTTGCAGATCATCGTCGTCGGAGTCGCGCCACGAAGCCGTCGCCTATTCCTGTTCTTCTGGTCGGTGAAAACAAAAGGATACCCACCCCTATATCAAATATAATTTATATATATATATATATATTTATAGACTTTTGGCGTGGGCGGTTTTAAAAGTACGGCCCAAATCAAAATTCATGGCCCAATACTCAATATTTCTTTTGCTCTTCTGACATGTTAGTAAAAGATAGGTTTGCTCTAAACTAGAGCACGAGAGAATATACCCATGCTAGGGAACCAAAAGCGACCTAAAAAACTTTCATGAGTTCAACGAGAAACAAATGCAGAAAAGAAAATGAAATAAAAAATTTGGGAACATACCCCTAATTCTAGCTTATTCCACACCCGAAACCAACCTACGTAGAGGAAGTTTTCCTAGGTTCCATTGCAGAGCTCTATGGCCCAGAGTCAAAATCCTCCAGTTCCAGTGCAAGTGAACGATGTGCCGATCCAAACGATCTCTTTCCGCTTGCGCTGCTTCTTGGCATTGACAATTGATCAAACGTAAAATATACGTGATATTAACATGTTCATACCCATATATTATTACTATGTTTTTCTCTTAACATTATCGATTTTGACTAAAATTTTGTATTTTAGGAATTATAAGCATACACGATTGAAAAGATGATTAAATGGATAAGAAGATATATAAGAATTACGAGAAATGCATGACGATGAGAAGAAAACGAGCAAAGTATCGAAGAATCATGTTTCAATTAGGAAATTGTTTCCTACTTGGATTAGATTACGAATACAAGTTGAAATTAACCATATTTGGAGGAGGAATCCTATTTAAGCTAGAAATCCTATCGCAAAGAGAAATCATATCACCATGAGTGAAGTACGCAACAATTGAAGAGTCCAAGTTGGAGTAGGAATCCTTGAGTCCAATGGGTCATTTGCTGACGTCATGTTTGGAGGAAATTTGAATTTTTGTCCAGCTTGATGAATTTTGAGAGTTCAAGAGTACACGTGATTAAAAAAAAATAGTACGTTGAGGAACATATCTGATAAGTGACTCAAAGTTCAAGGTAGCACAATGAATTTAATCTTTTTATTTATTAAAATCATTTAAACCATCATATTGTTACATATGTTAATGAGATATGAAACCATTACCTCAACGTTGTCAATAAGGCTAGCTAACCAACCAGTTCACCAACACTTTAGATTGACTATTTAGATTTAAGAGAGTGAAATTTGCACTGCCCATACAATTCACATTCCTTATTTCCTCTTTTAGTTAAAGATTTCACAAAAGAACAAAAACATTTGTGAGTAAAGACAGATTTAAATTTACTATAAAAGGAAAGAAGGAGTGTGGATTGTAAAGATGAGAGTGCAAATTTCAATCTCTTAGATTTAGCTCTTCTTTATTTATTTATTTAAATTTTTTTTGAATCTAAGGGCTAAAAGGCAGCCCTCACGCCGTTACTATTAATGAAACCGCAGAATATAAGGAGATGACATAAAGCCTAAACCCATAGTGTAAGAACACCTAAAAACAATATCAGGAGACCCTACACAACCTATGTATTCAAGCAAGAACCAATTAACAAAGAATGTATCATTAGCAACTCTGTTTGCTTTACATAAAACATGGTGACATAACAAAAAGCCAAATCTCATAGAGCCATAAAAGACTGTTTACATCCGCTTCCTCATTATGCGCTATGCTGTAGAGAAGCAACAACCATTTGACTAAATAAAGAACTCGCTACTGCAGTAAAGCAGTCATGACACGTTGCGTGCGCTTTTCAAAACCTCCCTTTATATTGCAACTTAATTTTGTAACTTACATGGTTACATTTCCTAATTCTGCTTTCCATGGTTTTGTGTAGAACCTATTGTTCACTTGTCATCATATTTGTCTTAGGTCCGCTGTACTTAAATCATGAGATTTCTCTTGTCATGACATTTTCCATAGAAACTATTTCAGGTTGCATCAATCAAATCCGACAGCTAGCTAGCTGGTTATATAATCTATGTTGGTCTCTACAATGATTGGGAATAGCTTCTTGTGTTTGAATATGTGCAGAACTATCAGGTGGACTATTACAAACTGGAATCAAATTATTCTCCCCATCGTCTTCCTCCACACTCTCTAAGTCTTGTGAAACAACTAATCAGTCTCTTTCTTAGCACGAAGGTGATCAATGAGCATACGTTGGAATCTCACATTGGAATCTCGTTATTAACGGCCTAGACACACACACATGCATGTAGCTTAAAGAGATTTGAGTTGATGAAAATGGTTGCAAATTTGCAAATCCCTACACTTATTTGCTACAGTATTGTTTTTTTTTATAAAAAAAAAATTAAAAAAAAGAAGCTTCGCGACCATTGAAAGAGACAAGTGGTTGCCTAGACAGAGAAATAGAAGCTCATGGAAATCCTAAGAACTCAGTGACCTCATCTTGAAAATCCTAAAAACCGACTATCTTCATAGAAATGAAGAAACTCCTGCTGGGGGTGGGGACAAGCTGTACTGTAATTGAGGATGATCCCCACAACCCACAAGCCCATATCCATTCAGAACGTACAAATTTTGGAACTTACAGGTGAAGTCAAGCCTTCATTGGAATCGCTCAAGACTTGAGCTTCAATGGAATTTTAATACTGTGACTACCTAAATCTATACAATGCCGGGTTCAGTGTTACAATTCCACAAAAGCTAGGAAACCTCTCTAGATTGCAGTATCTTGATATACTGTACTTTTTCAGTCAGCTGGTGATAAACTTGAATGGGTGACTAGTATTGGTATATACGATCAAGCTGGGATTTTCGACTTGACTAAGTATCATCCTTAACCGAACTATTATCATTATCATCAAGGAGGTCTGCAACTGTCTCTGCCGAACCCAAATCTTCAGCAGCTTGGGCTAAATGGACAGCCATTGCAGCTTTGTAAACTGCCGTATCTGACTTCAGAAGTAGACTCTGAGCTCTCTCTCTTTTTCTGGCAGCTTTTAATTTGAAATCTTCCACCATGGCCATCAATGCTGTCTCATCCTGCAGGAGAACAAATTTGTATGTGAACAATTCTCCACATATATTACAAATGGATGTGCTGCAATGACTTTGAACATTGATCCTAGACAACAAAGTAGCCCTAATCATTCGAAATAAGCATTCATAAACTAGTAGGGAGGTACTTACAACCAAAATACAAAACAAGATCCTACAATCTTGCATTAACAAAGATACATGAATATTGTTATCACTATTTAACTAACTGATCGAAATGCCACATCCGACAGAATAAGTGGGGCTCGATGTCCATTTCATGACATTCAATGACATCACAACATTGGAGACACATAAGACACAACCCAAAACACGAAATTTAACAAGGGTTGTAATCAATACTTCAAAAGGTATTTGTGCACTGGTACTCTGACTCAAAATTTTCTTTGAAGGAAAGACTTGTAATAAGCCAAAAGAAAGATACAAGAGGCTGCAGGGGATGGGGAAAAACTCGAGTAATGCTACATACAACAAATTATTTGACCAATATGAATACCAAATGACGTGGCAGCAGCCACCTCACCTCTTTTATCAAATCTAGTGACATGGAATTTGACTAATTTAAGAAAACAATTTCTTGAAGTATTTTATTAAAACAAAAGGCAGAAGAGATTAACATACAACAGGCTAGAACCCTAATTCCCTTCAAAGTCATCGTGTTCCTTGACCACCATCCAAGCTTCATCTTTTTTATCTAGATCTACCTCCATATATTGCTATATGTGTATATATATTACATTCAAATTCGATCAGAGTGTTTAGAAATGTACACATTGATGGTGGTTTGAGGCTCTAAATTAAGCTCTTATACTTGGCTCGATGCTCTCACCTGATGTTCATACCAGCTAATCCTCACTCACGATACAATAATAATACTGCTATGTAATTATTTGAAGCTTCATCTCGGATTGGTAATATAAGAAGATTGTCTGGGTATAAATAATGACGTTAATGAACAAGATCCCCCGGGTATGGAGAAGTTTAACTCCAACTCCAATTGGACTTGGAACAAACCTGAAACCTCCAACTAAATCATGAAAGGGGTGTTGCTCACACCAGAATATACATCTTCAATTAACGAGTATAATTACTAGAGTTCTAAAAAAACCCCTAAATATGTCAGTGTTCACTTCCACGAATGGTGATAGTTAAAGGCTTAAAGCCTAAAAAAATATGAATGGAAATTTGAATGGCACCATGACTGTTAGCATGGAGTTTTGCAGAAAATAAGTAAATTCATTTTGGAAATTTGAAATGACATACTAAAAATCGTTTTCAAATTCAAATCCATGTAGGAGTTGATATGGCAGTGCCACATCATTTGGGATGTAGTTTGGGGATAAATTTTTGGGGTCTAAAGCATTTTCCGAAAAATTCACCCACAAAAATAAAACAAGACACACAATTAAGAATTCATAAAGGAGCAGAGAATATACCTAAAGCTGCACTCCAGAACATGCTATACAATATTACAAAGAGAATCAAAGACCCCATAAATATAAAAAAATAAAACCAGCTATAAGAATCCAGCAATATAAGCCAATTAGCAATTAGAGTGCATCACAGATGCAAAGAGACAACTAGTGTACCCTAGTAAAATACTCAAGACACAACGAACAATCCTTAAGCAAATACTATAAACAAATAACAATAGTATTTAGTCTAACTGAATTCTCACCAAACAAGAGAATCATATTGAGTTCCAAAAGGACATCACTCACAAAATGTGATCAATTCAAGAAAAATATTACAACTGTAATATAGCAAACTCGTTTAAATATATAAATATTAATACCAATTGTACCAACAGTATTGTTAATACCAATTGTACATAGTTCAAGAGAAACCACTCCAACAAAAGGTTAACAATTGCTTAACAAAATTCTTAACCATTCAGCAATTGAAGAACTTGTCAATGAGTCACTTAACAAATACCAGTTAGTGTGAAATGGATAGTACTATAGAGATTACAAATATAAAGTGCCATAAACAGAAACTAAGATGCCGTTTAACACGAAAGAATGGTAATGAGGAAATTAAGGCCAAAAGGTGATCCCTCCCCTGGTCCAAGGGAACTATAGAGATTACAAATATCAAGTGCCATAAACAGAAACTAAGTTGCCGTTTAACCCGAATGAATGATAATTAGGAAATCAAGGCCAACAGGTGATCCCGCCCCTGGTCCAAGGTACAAATCTAAGATACTTATACCAAGGTTTCACATCCTAATCTAGAAATTGAGTGCAAATAAATAATCAGTATATAACACATGTTATTCTCCTCAACATATATACAAATAACACAATTCAAAATGGAGAAATTTCATTTTACACTTCAAAGAAAAAACAGAAACCCTATTAGACCAATATGACTGAAACCTTACCACATCAACGCACCCCTTTACTGCCTCAACCAAGGACAATAAAGGGATGTCTGGAATGCTAGACTGGAGTTCCTTAGAAATCCGCAATTCGTTAAATGACCGATCCTTTTCGGCTTCAACTTCCCAAAGCAGCATAGAAATGTTCTTATTAATATCAGTGATAGTCTCATCCTCACTGTTTTAAAAAAAAAAAATTAATAATAATAACTTAGCATTGCTCAATACAGTATAAATAAACAAATACGCACCATTCCACATTCCAGTTGCAAGATTTACCTGCAATTTTTTAGAGTTGTAAAAATTTTAGCAGCAGGACCAACAAACTTCAACAAATAGTCTTTCACCTTCTCCCACTCGCTCCTGGCAACCAATTCCTCCAGTAATTTGACATTGAAAAACACCGGTGCATCTCTATCCAGTCTACACAAAACAACAACAACAAAAAAAGGCAAAATTTTCAAACACCTTTCAGCGACTCAAGAACTCACACACAACTGGAGGAATGACCTTCTTATTGAATGAAACTGAATTTCATGATCTAATTACGTGGTAAAGTGCTAAGGAAATACTCAAAACCATTATCCTACTACCCTAACTTGGAGGGATTTATTCAACAGAAACAAGACCCCAACAGAAAAAATCCTAAAAGCATGTAAGATAATTCTCATCAAAAAATTGTTTAAAGATTATCAAAGAAACTCACTCTTTCAGAAACTTGAAGGGCTCGTCCTCCCCTTGAATCAGAAGCCTCACGAAAAGACCGATCAACACCTTCTTCTGACCGTCCATCACCAACTCGACGACATGTTTGAGAAGATCCTTCCTCTCCGACGGAGCCAAAGGAAATGCGGGTTGCTCTTTCGCCATCGGAGCCCTAATCGGAATCGGAGTCTTTCTTTTCTTTACGACAGGGTTTTGGGTTTGGGGGGAAATTGAGGAGGGGGTTCAGAATTGGCTCGGGTTTGGGGTTTTATGGCTACAGTAACTGTATTTTTTTTTTTTTTTTCTAAAACACAACGGTAACTTTTGGCTCGGGTTAAATTAGCTTCGGCTCGGGCCGGGTTAAAGTAGCTTTCGGCGGCTAAATTGAGGAGGGAGTATTTAGGTTTAATGATTATGGGTTTTTTTTTTTTTTTTTTTTTGAAGAGGTTATGGGGTTTTATGGTTACCGAGTTTAATGGTCTCAATAAATCCTTATACTAGCCCCAATAGACCCTTTTAATGACCATAATAGATCCCCTATCACACGGAATCCGGTTAACGGATGTCGAAATCTAGTTAACAATTTTCGAAGACCCAATATTTTAGAAATGGTAAACAAATTAAATTTTAGAATTTTAGTTGGGTCTTTGATAACCCATTGGTAAACTTGGTGCCTCAAAGTAGTCTTTACATGATAAATTTGGATGAGTCTGTGGAAGACTATATTTTAAATGGTAGATGGAATAAAATTAAACTTTGTTCAGTTATTGACTTGAGTTTAGTTAATTATCATATTCTTGGTGTGCATTTACCTTTGTCTAATTAAGAAGACACTATTATTTGGGGGCCCTCCTTAAATGGTAAATTTTCAATTAAGTCTGTTACTTGGTTACAATATGATCAAGTGCAAAAACATGATCAAATACAGTTGTTGAACAAGTTATGGAAACTAGAGATTCAACCGAAAATTAAACTTTTTGGTTGGCTCTTGATCAAAAGTAGGCTTAAGACAAGAGATAAGCTTTCCAGGTTTGGTTTCATTGTTGATAACTAGGTCATCCCCTTTGTAATAATGATAATGAAACAGCTGACCACCTCTTTGGTTATTATGACTTTACTAAAAATGTTTGAGCCTTTCTAATGTTGTGTTCCCAATTGATTGGGAATAAAGTTTTCTTAAGGTCCTTAAGGAACTCTTTATTTCACAGCCATATGATGTCGATTTGTTTGCGAAAGTGAATACCACTTGCTGGCAAGTGTGGAAAGTTAGAAATGACACTGTTTTTAGAGGAGTTGTTCCTAACCCTCTATCAACTACTCTAGTAGCAACTTCTATGATTTAGGTCAAAATAATCTTAGCGAAAGACTTATTGGGGTGCATTCTCCAAACCATTATACCAATATCAAGTACCAAGCACCTCCTAATTAATTCTTTCTTTTTTTTAATATTAATTTTGATGGATTAGTCACAGGTAACTTAGTTATAATTCGAGACACCAATGGAAGACCAGTTCCTGCTGTCTCTTGTCGCATATTGGAAGAGCTTCAGTCCCGATTGCTGAAGTTGTGGAATTAAGAGACAGCCTAATCAAAGCTAAGGAGAAGGGCTTCACCAATGTTGAAGTTGAAGGAGATTCCAAGCTTGTGATAGATGCAGTGAATGGTACTAGTTTTGCTTCCATCAGAACCTTAGCTACTGGTTTTGATTCTATTACTTTTAGGCATGATTTCAAGGAAGCTAACTTTGTTGCGGATTCCATAGCTAATATTAGACATTCTTGTAATTCACCTTTGTATTAGAATGAGAGAGTTCCTCGTGAGGTTTCGAGAGCCTTGTTATTTGACATTGTAAACGTTGGTTACCCTAGAGGTTTCTTAATGCAATTTCTTTTTTCTTTTATAAAATAAAACATGTTTTATTTGTCGTGTCAGAAAATTGTCCATAAACAAAAACAATATATATATATATATATATATATATATATATATATATATATATATATATATTGTTTTTGTTAGTTTTAATAACAAAGAAGGTACCAGCCAGTTCACATGAATTTTAGGTCCATCACGTACATATCTTAATTCGGAGACAGTCCACACAGAAGTTCCAAACTGAACCAATAGTAACCACTCTAAATACTTACCGTACCGAGTAGGTTAATCTAAATAAGGTTTTCAACTCATTCTTATTACATAAAAAGTAGATGACTAAGAACAAGAGTTGCATATATAGCTTTAGTACCATACGTAAAGATTCATTGAGATTCCAGTCGATGAGAATAAAAATTCATAAACGTAAAGTCTCAAGTTTCTGTGACGCTTGACTTGTCATGAGTTCGTTGAATTTGTGCGCAGGAGGCACATTACGAACGATGCAGTCTTCCACAACCTCCCTTGCTAGACTTGATCCTTCAGTCGTACCCACAATAATAACGCGGGACTCCTATTCATCAAAAGGAAAAATAAAAATCGTCAGAACTTACAATCCTCACTCCACCCTCCAGGTCTAAAGACACAGAACAAACTGTACTGCCTAATCAGGAGGAGAGGCACAAAGGAATAGAGATACTTACATAATCATGCCAAATATAACATCCAGTAAGACGTTCAAGTTCCTACAAATCCGAATTGCAAGGTAAAATTTAGCAAAAAAAGATGGAGAACATAAGATCATATTTGATTTCAAGAGCTAATAAGATGGTGAAAAACAAAAAAGAAACATGAGTTTCACGTTATGCACCTCCAAAGAATGAAGGAGGAGTGTGTTCCGCTCAGAGAATTGATTCTGCAAAGGGCACAATTTATAGTAGAGGTTAGAAAAGGCTGGTACGTGATATTTTCTTCGACAAAGCACAAATAACAGAGATGCTACGACAGAGGAAATAAAAAAGGAATGATAGCGAGTAAAACATACTTGTTTGATTTCATGAATTGAAGCAAGCCCATTTTCCTGATAACCGGTCAGGATATCTACAGCAGAACTTCCTTTGAGGTAGTTTATCACCTGAAATCAGCATTTGGTAAGATCGGATAATGAAATTGACAGAAATAACTTTAAAGTTGAGATGTGTTGAAAAAGAAAAATGAGATGAGATACGGTGATGTTGGAAGTAGAAAAGAGTAACCACCAGTAGCATTTTAGATAAAGGTAAACAAAACGCCGGTTTGAAAGACAAAAAGCTGAAGATATAGAGACAAGAACACGTAGGTAGTGGTACATACCATACGAGGATCAAAAGATGGCAGCAATTGCAAATATTCAAGAGCATTCCTGGCCATGGCAATAGTAGCTTCACTGTTTGTCCTGGGTATGGAGAATGTCATCTTACAGGCTGGGAAAAGCTGTGAGCATGAACAAGAATACCCCGATTTAGAATACCAAAAGGTTCAGATATCCAGGAAAACATTATAATTATCACACACAAACACTAGTTTATTAGTCAGCTGATTGGAAACAGATATCATCATGGGAACCTACTACTTTACTAAACAGACCTGGTTGGCATGAACAAGTTATGAATCATAATCAGAGATGGACAGGTTATCAATCATATCACAATCAATCGGAACAAGACTCATATACCTGCTCATCCACATTCAGTTGGCAAGAAATGTCATAGACTTCGAGAGCAGATGTCAGGTCGGTCATAAACCCATCCCGTAGCAACTGAAATCCTGTGTATACGAAACCAAGAAACATAGTTAATTAAGAAGATAAAGAGACAAATCTAAAAGAAGAGAAGAGAAGAAGACCTTTGGTTTGCCTGAAGACCCTCGTGTAAGACACAGAGGCTTCACCAGAAATAACGATCTGGCAAGGTTCCAATCTCTCGGTTATTCTGTACTTGACGGACATCCTGTAGCAAAAAATTTCTGAAAGGAGCGGAGGCCGCTTTCCGTTCCTTAAACTTTCTCCAAGACTCGAAGGCCGCCATCGATACCGATGTTGTCGAGATTTCTAGGGTTCGCGATTCTGGGTATTTTGACTATTTTCTTTTTCTTCTCTCTAAAACGGGCAGAGGGGTATGGTTTCCTGATTTATATATATATATATATATATATATATATATATATTATATATATATATGTAAGGATTATCAGGTGCGGACGTCCGCACGGCTCTTAAAGTGCGGACGTCCCTCGTTTCATCACGGTACGGCACCGGCGAGGGCGCGCCTCCACCCCAGCGGACTCTAACAGTTTCTCTGACCACTTTCCATCCCCGGCGAGCCCCGACGAGTCCGCCAATTCCAGTTTTCCGGCCAGATTGGCTTTATTTGAAGTTTTGGGTGATCTGGCCGGAAAACTGGAATTCGGCGGACTCGCCGGGAAGAGAAAGTGGTCGGGGACGCTGCTGGAGTCCGCTAGGGTGGAGACGCGCGTGGTGACGAACGGATGGACGTTCGCACTTTAAGGCCGTGCGGACGTCCGTATCTGAAACGAACTATATATATATATATATATATTGTTAACCTGATCCTCCTCACGTTTCTTTTTTGGCCTTTTGCAGTATTAATTTACTCATATACCCTTGGTATATTAAGTTATTTGGCATTATATTCTTTTGGGTTCAATTGCTATACATATTCGTATGACATACATCAAGTGGTGAGCCGTCCGATCAATTTAACAATTCAAAATTCAAGACGATCGGACAGTTGACGGTTTGATGTATGCTATACACATGTATAGTAGAAAAGTCCTATTCTTTTTATCAGTCTCTGCAATTCTCATGAAGAGTCCAACCCCCACGCTTCACGCTTCAGGTTTCCTTCAAAACTCACTCTTCTTTTCCACGCACTAGTTTCACTCAATCCATAACACAAACAAATTCGATTCTTTATTTTAACCTAATTGGTCTGTTAGGTTATTGTTGCGTTTGGATTCGTGGCACTCGTCTCCCTCGTCCCATTCTCTCATAGCTCCGATCAATCTGTTTGATCCGTCTTATAACTGGTAAGTATATTCTATCCAATATTTCTACTCGAAGCGGGCAATGGATTTATGTTAGGTTTTTATTGGAATTACAAAGCTGATTGTTTTTAATAATTTGAACTCGATCTCGGATGAGCTTTTCTACTTGGATCCCAAGGAGGAGGCCAGTTTGCTGGTGTCGCCTCATTGGTGTCTCTAGAACAAATTGAATGAAGAGTAGGGCTCTCTTTTCTTTTCTTTAATTTTTTTTATTTTTTTTTCATTCTGAGGTGGCTTCCTGTCTTTGGCAGAATTTATATACGGCGGCTGTTCCCCATGGAGAATTTTGCTTTGTTTCTTAAAATCAGTCTGATTTCGGTAAAGGGTTGTGGTGTTGTGGTCTAGGCTATTTTTTGGGTGCTGTGGATGGAAAGAAATAGAAGAATTTTTGGACTAAAAGGGCAAGAGATGAGGAGTTTTGGGAGATTGAGGTTGTGATTGGCTCTTTGATGTCAGTTTCCAAGGCTTTTAAAGATCATAATGTTTTTTTAGGCGACTGGACGGCAGGCAGTAGTAGTTCTGGAATGTTTATTTTTCCTTGTGAGTACGTTTGTGTGGCCTTGTGGGGTTACAGTTTTCATTATTTTGCTGCTTCTCTTTTGATCATGTATTATGTGGACTTCTTCTCCACTGCTTGTCTCTGCTTTTGTTTCATTCTTAATAAAATCGATCTACTTCTTTTCATAAATATATATATATATATATATATTTTATTTATTATTATGCAGTAGCTTTTGTTCTATGCCTGATGACTGTTGGACAATCTGCACATTGATGTCTTCTACTTTTATCTTGGGGCTGAATAATAATGATGCCTTTTTCAGGTAATGGTCCTCCCCCAGAGCCGTGGGAGCAAGCAGGTTCCTCATCTGGCCCTGCACCTTTTAAACCATCATTGGCGGGAAGCACAAGTGATGTAGTGGAGGCTTCAGGAACTGCTACACCAGGAGAAATTGTATCAATAACTGATAGAATTGCAACTTCTAACAGAAATGCTCTTGGTAGGCCTGTTCTCTCTAGGCCATTGCAGCACAACTACGGGAGTAACACCAATTATGGAGGTTTGTGTCCAAGTTCTTTCTCCCCCTCCCTTCATTTGTGGCTTTCCATTTTTTCTAGCTTGTTGGGTTTCCATACATACATATATCTATATATATATATATAAAGAGATTCTCAGGTGCGGACGTCCGCACCGCTTTACGGTGTGGATTTCCCTCTGTTCGCCACAGTACGGTGCCGGCGAGGGCGCGCCTCCACCCCGGCGGACTCCAGCAGCTTCCCCGACCACTTTCCATCCCCGGCGAGTCCGCCGAATTCCAGTTTTCCGGCCAGATTGACTTTGTTTGAAGTTTTGGGTGATCTGGCCGGAAAACTGGAATTCGGCGGATTCGCCAGAGATGGAAAGTGGTCGGGGAAGCTGCTGGAGTCCTCTGGGGTGGAGGCGCGCTCTCGCCGGCACCGTGCGGTGGCGAACGGAAGGAAATCCGCACGGTAAAGCGGTGCGGACGTCCGTATCTAAGACGGACTGTATATATATATATACAAAGAGGATGTGAAGTGGACGTCCGCACTCCGGCTTAAAGTGTGGACGTCGTCTGTTCTCCATCGTTTCACGCCGGCGACGGCTTCTCTCCTTCCCGGGCAACAGCACAGGCTTCCAGGACGGTTTCTCTCCTTCCAGGACTGGCCGGCGACAAGTTTTCCGACCACATGATTGATCAAGGTTGGCCGGAAAACTTGTCGCCGGCCAGTCCTGGAAGGAGAGAAGCCGTCGCCAGAGTGAGACGGCGGAGAACAGACGACGTCCGCATTTTAAGCCGGAGTGCGGACGTCCGCTTCACATCCTCTATATATATATATATATAGATAATATTCATTGTTTCCCTATGACAGGCTATGTTTCTACTATGAAATATAACTTAGGTTATGGCTCTGGAATATCTGGAACGTATGGTGGTTCATATCTTGGCACTGGAGGATTATATGGTGGAGAGATGTATGGCAACAGCATGTATACAGGAGGGTATGGTGGGCTTTACGGTGGCTCTTCTGGGATGTATGGTGGTGGAATGTACAATAGCGGCATGGGAGGCCCAATGGGTGGCTACGGAATGGGCATGGCTAGTCCTTATGGAGGTCAAGATCCAAATGGTGCTCCTCCATCTCCACCAGGGTTTGGGTTTCTCTACTTCGGGTGGTAAGCATCTCTGACTTGTTAGTAATCTCTGTTGGAGGGATGAACAATGTTTATAGCTAATATAAGATAATTTTATAACATAGTATTCTTAGATCTCTAATTTTATACTCATATATAGCCTCATAGGTTTCCTACCATTGAGATCAAATAAGTTTTTGTTAGAGTGAACTTATTTGGGTTTTGTCACAAAAAAAGGTACTTGATATATAATCCATTATTGTTACCATTCTTGCAGATGCATGGCGTGGTTACCTTCTTCGGTCGGTTTGCAATTCTAATAGACCAGAATACACAGGCATTGCTTTTGCTCATGAATGCTCTTCTTCAGGTTTTTATCTGCCACATATATTTTTATTCGTATCGTGCATTGAATTAACACATTGTTGTTCTCCTTCTCCTCAAAAAAGAAAACACATTGTTGTAAGGAAAATTGGTAAATGCATGTGGCAACACCTCAGAACGAGTTTCTAGAGCTGATGAAGAAAGTCCAAAATCTGACATGCTTAGCTAAGTTTATGTAGTGTATTGCTGTTTTCTTACTTTGTTGGTTAAAATGGTAATCTCAGCCTAGGTGTATCGTCATGCAAAAGATAGTTTCAGAACCTGAATACTAAATTTTATGGGGCTGAATTGGACAGTTTTTACCATATTGTCACTTGCTTGGGTTAATATGGATAATTGCCATAGCCTTGTGAGCATTTAAAACATCTCAGAAAATGCTTAAACTCTGCTGACCGGTATGACAATACTCTGGTGCAGCTTTTTGATCGCTCTGGTCTTTTGTACGGGGAGCTAGCTAGGTTTGTATTAAGAATATTGGGAATTAGAACAAAACCGAAGATGAGACCTCCACAAGGACCCGGTGGTCTTCTTGGGTCCGGCAGGGCCCCTGAAAACCGGAATTACATTGAGGTACCGAAGGCCGCTCCTAGTGGTTCCTGGGAAAAAGTTTGGGCGAAATGATACGAGTGAATGATGAAGAAAGACAAATCATTGTCATTTGATTGGCCTGTGAGTCTCTTCCATTCAGAGAAACGTAACGTCTCCCGACTCCTCATGCTTAGTGAAAATCTGTGCAAATATGATTGTAGCCTCGAAGTCATTCAGTCTGCAAGACTCTGCAACTCGTACCAAAGTCTGTCCGTGGGTTACTAGATCGACAAGGTTAGGCGGAAGATAATATTTGGTAAGCTCTGGGCACTGGATGAATCGGAAGTTTTGATATGTATTGGGTTAAATAGCTACCATGGCTACCTCTTTTGTATGTATAACATACCGCTGCAATAGATGTCTCTTTTAACCTCTAAAGAATTGTCTGATTTATTGGAATTTCGTAATGTCTGGTATTTTGCTATTCTTCAGCAGTTCTGTTCTCCACCCTTCAGCAGTTCAGCAGTAGCTATTTTTTCACAACAGCTCAAACGGGCACTTTTTTCATTCATTGAAATAGGGCATAATTTACAATCGAGCTAAGCAGAAGGCTTTACCCTTTAAACAATCATCACGATGACATGTGTTGCAGAGAAATTAAGTTTGAATATGTTGGAGGATAAAGAGTACCCTGTGGTGGTAAACTCTACTGAATTTGAATATGTTAAGAGTATACAGTATCTATATTTTCTGCCTATGATCAGGAATAAACACATCCATGGTTGCCATGAAAACACCGAGTATGCTTATGTTACTGAATGACCATGTCAAAGTGTGCCGTGGTTGGTTGCAACGATGTTTCTGAATGACGGGGGTGATACAGATGATGGCTCATCAGGATCATTTCATGCTGGAAATTCCCCCGTTGATCGTGGTGGCATGGAGCCACCAAATCTCAGCTTTCAAGTCAAATACCTGATCATAACATCTATATTCAAGACGATTCTTGCACATGCTACCGAGTATTAGCATTTGGCAAGAGAGTTAATCGATAGAGATTTAAAGACAACTCGTATGAGTAGCCTTTCAATTAACCTTTGTGCTTTTGAAGCGACAGATAGAGTTCAAGAAGAAGAAATCCCAGGGATGCTAGGAATCCAAGTGCAAGCTAGGTCTCAAAGCCAAAGCCAGCTTTGGGTTGCCGGATTCAGTAAGGATTTTTCAGTCAAGTGAATAACTGTTTACTCTTAAAAGGTGAAAGTAGATTTACTTCAATGTCTTGGAGGTCATAGAAGAGGGTAAGTTTGCAACTGTATTAATACTAGCTCCCCACCTACTAGACCTGCCAATTTGAAGGTCTACTTACCCGCGCGTTGCGGCGGGGTCCTTCGCTTGCGCTTTGCCACCAAAAATGTTTTATTTGAGCATTTTATAATTCCTAGCTCCTCCATCAATCCCCTTTCCACAACAACTGGACTAACCAACCTAATCATTTGGTGAAGCAATCACTTTAATGTTACGTACAAATTAAGGAAGTAATTTATTTTTTATTATATATAAACATAAAATGTTTTATAAGACCAGTAGTCAGGTCTTGATATTACCTGATCGACCATTTTCGACCAACTTCACTGCATCTAGATGTAAACTGATTAGTGTCGAGTCCTCAATCTCTAAGGTTTAAAGACAAAGAACTCGTAAGTGTAATAGGAAGTCTCTTAAGAAGTCTGGTAGCAAAACTCATTTTGTCTGTACGCAACCCTGTCATGAATGAGGCATTTCGTCCCAACTTGCAATGTAATACAAAATACGTGGCATGCATGTCTTGTGGTGTCCTTGCTCTCATTCCTGTTTGTTTATCGCTTTAACGTACTAGTGGTTTTTCGTTTTGTGAGATCTACGGTTCTAATTCAACTAAAGTATTCAAATAAAAAAAATCATAATTTCATACTTGCTTTTCAAGTAATACATGCTGTAAATCATTGCGTACATCTTTTCATTTTTGGTTACATAATCTTCAATTTTTAGTGATTGAAAACAGAAATGAATTTCGGAATATTCCTTTTGAATAAAAAATTGGTCAAAACCACCAAACTTCCCTCATTTGTTCAAATGAAGACCACACCTCGAATCCAACGGCTGACAATGCAAGATCGCACGGAACCCGCACAATCTTGAGCCGCACCGAATACGCTCCCGCTACCGTAGAATCAAGTCGCTTGCTATTTAAACCAGAGGTGCAATGAATTAGGAGGCATCTCACTAATTCTCCCCATACGAATCGAACCCAGAGGAGAACAAGGAGCTCTAGCTTTTCTGGTAAGAAACCTCCCTCATTCCTTCTTCAGATCTGTTCACATTTCGTTTTGTTTCATGATTGATTGATGATGATTGTTGTTTCTATACGTCTGATCCGATTCTGTTTTGGTTGATGAATTTTGGGTGTGGAATGATAATGTGATTTGATTCTTGGTAATGAAGCTCTGTTTTGAGCGTTATGTTTTGAGTGTTGAAGAAATTGGAGGTGGAAAATGTGGATCGTTGAATGGATCTGGTGATTGGGATTTGGTTAGACATTGGTTGATTGAGTTAAGGGATCTGGATCTGGATCATTTATACATCTGTCGATTTACGTAGATCTCAATTATGAATTCATGATCAGTAAAATGTTAAATGTATTGATGGTTTTCGATAGGGATCCCAATTCTGATCCAGGATTTGTATTTTCGTGTTTTCTCTGTTTGTGAAAGTGATTTGGCTGTTGGAATTAGCTAGGACGTCTCTTCTGGTGGTTGTTTTTGTCGGCGCTGATTTTGTTGGATTCAATTTGTGATGAATAGGTTCATATGAGCCTTTTTTCTTTGTTGTATTGGTTTATCTAATCTGACCTGGTGAATAGGTTTGTGTGTTTTAGAACTGATCAAACTGGATCAAGAACCTTGTCTGGTGGATGCCATGTTTTATTTTCGATGTGAACCTCGTCTGGTTTCTTCACATTTTCCTTTTAGATAATTAGAATTAACTACCAATATCATCATTTGAATAATGGAACCCTTTTGCATAGGTAGAGCACATTTTATGTTTTATGTACCTTAATTTCATTTTGTTTGGCATTTTAATTTTGGTTTCTTATCATGTTTTGACTATGATATAAATGAACATATATATGAACAGGTTATAGAGTGAAACGAAAATGGTGAAGATCTGTTGCATTGGTGCTGGCTATGTCGGGGGTCCTACGATGGCAGTGATTGCACTCAAGTGCCCCTCTGTTGAAGTTGTTGTCGTTGATCTCAATCAGAAAAGGATTGATGCTTGGAACAGTGACACACTTCCAATTTACGAACCTGGCCTTGATGATGTGGTCAAGAAGTGCCGAGGCAAGAACCTGTTCTTCAGCACCAATGTGGATGAGAGCGTAATGGCAGCTGATATAGTGTTTGTCTCTGTCAACACCCCAACCAAAACAACAGGTCTTGGAGCAGGGAAAGCAGCTGATCTGACTTATTGGGAGAGTGCTGCTCGAATGATTGCTCGTGTATCGAAGTCCAGCAAAATTGTTGTTGAGAAATCGACAGTCCCAGTCAAAACAGCTGAGGCAATAGAAAAGATTTTGACCCACAACAACAAATCAGACATCCAATTCCAAATTCTCTCAAACCCTGAATTTCTAGCTGAGGGAACTGCAATTGAAGACCTTTTTCACCCAGATCGTGTCCTCATTGGTGGCAGGGAGACCCCTGAAGGCCAGAAGGCTGTCCAAGCATTGAAGGATGTCTATGCTCAGTGGGTGCCTGAAGACAAAATCCTAACCACCAACCTTTGGTCTGCAGAACTCTCCAAGCTTGCTGCAAACGCATTCTTGGCTCAGAGAATTTCATCTGTCAATGCCATGTCTGCTCTTTGTGAGGCTACAGGGGCCAATGTTGCACAAGTGTCATTTGCTGTTGGCAAGGACAGTAGGATAGGACCAAAGTTTCTTAATGGCAGTGTTGGTTTTGGTGGGTCTTGCTTCCAGAAGGATATCCTGAATCTGGTTTACATCTGCGAATGCAATGGTCTTCCAGAGGTGGCAGAGTACTGGAAACAGGTCATCAAGATTAATGATTATCAGAAGAGCCGTTTTGTGAACCGTGTTGTTGCCTCCATGTTTAACACAGTGTCCAAGAAGAAGATTGCCATTCTTGGGTTTGCCTTCAAGAAAGATACCGGTGACACTAGGGAGACCCCTGCTATTGATGTGTGCCAGGGGCTGTTGGGTGACAACGCCAACCTGAGCATATATGACCCACAGGTCACTGAGGAACAGATCAAGATGGATCTCACATCGAAGAAGTTTGACTGGGACCATCCTCTTCACCTACGGCCGATGAGCGATACCACTACCCTTGAGAAGGTTTGTGTGGTCAAGGATGCCTATGAGGCAGCAAAGGATTCCCATGGTGTTTGCATTCTGACCGAATGGATGAGTTTAAGACTCTCGATTACCAGAAGATATATGAAGGTATGCAGAAACCGGCATTCATATTTGATGGAAGGAACGTGATTGATGCCGGTAAATTGCGTGAGATTGGTTTCATTGTTTACTCAATTGGTAAGCCCCTGGATGCATGGCTGAATGACATGCCTGCTGTTGCATAAGAATAATGAGGAGTTCAAGTGCTTTCAAGGCCGAAGATTCACAGTTAGTTTGATTCTTTTCTATAATTTTCATGGATTTTTGTTCTTTCTTTCCTCCATATATTGGTCCAGGATATTTGGTATAATTTTTGTTCAAGTCACAGGCCCTTGTTTTGCCTGGCATGAAATTATTATACCCCTGTTTTGTTACTTATCTATCACAGAGGATTGTTAATTGCTTATAATATGTTTTTATTTTTCTGTGAACATTTGAAATTTGATTATGGGTTTAAATTTTGGCGAAAAGAGTATTGGAATCATGAATAGCTATTTTGATTAGTTCATGTTGCAAGAGATGGACAGTTTGTTTGCTCTCAAGTTCTAGACATTCTTACTTGTCTATAGTTTATGTGTATGACTGCTATCTTGGATACAATTTTCAACTTATGTTTGAGTCCCCTTCCCTCACTCATTGTAAACGGCTCTTGAAACTCAATTATTTTGAAGGAAGGGTAATGTCTAACAATTCCAAATTTCAGAATAGTTATGAAATTATGTCATACTTGGCATTGTTTCTGATTCTGAACTACTGCATTTTGTTCGGGGAAAATTTACCCAAGACACATGGTAATTGGCTCTGCACTCTGCAACAATAATTACATGTATAAGAATGTGACGTAGTTACTGATGATCGAGTAGTTACAGTACAGAGATTGACTTTGTTCCATACAGGTATAGAAGTATAAATTTTACAAGAAGCTGCTTCTAGAGCATCCACATCTTAGCTGATCGAAAAGAACTTGCTCTAGCAATAGAAGTAGGTTAGCGACTGATTCCAATTTCCTCGTCCAAATTTTCCGTTTCATCAGCAGCAAAGTTTTCTTCTCCGAGGATGTGTCAGAAGCTAATGTTTTGGAAATCACGAGCGATGCTTCTAATGTCCTCCACAATCTGAGCTATTCTCCAGGAAGTGTCCCACTTCTTGTTTACTGCATTAATGATTAACTGCGAGTCTTCCACTACGATGACACTTGAAAATACAAATGTAGATACAGCTACAAAGATAGAACATCTTAAACCAATCTACTAATATACGAAGACAGTCTACCTATAAATTAGTAAATCAAGCAAATCTCTTTGATATAATGTTACATGATATCTTCTATGGATACAACTACTCTATCGTGTTAATGGAAAATTCAAGTGCCCTTGGGAAAATCCAGAATCAATTTGGTTGAAAGTGACTCCTTGCTAGTTATCAATTGTGTTAATGGAAAATTCAAGTACTATTGGAGACTCATTCAGCTTATCTAAGATATCATGCGTTTAGTTAGTTCTTTTCAAAACATCTCTTTTCAACATGTATTTTGAGAGGCTAACTTCACGGCCAACGGGCTTGCCAACTTTGGCCACCAGCTTGCAAGTCTTTGTCGTTGGGATTCAGGTTTTCCTTCGGTTGTAAGACAGACCATTAATTTTAACCTCTTTAGAACTGGGTGCTACGGAAGTTCTGTTTTGTAATCAGTCTTTTAGCATCAAAAAAATAAATAAAAAACTACTCTATCGTGAATCGAACTATCAAAAACGTTTAAATATATATATTTTTTCTTTTCCAAATTTTATTTATTAATTGTTTGGGTAATGCCCATGGGGTTCAGGTGGTCCTGCTCACCACTAGATTGCCCCTCTCCAACACCCCATTCCTATAAGGATAAGCTTCAGTGAGCAAAACACAACTCAAGCTCTCTCTCACTCTCTGATGTGCTTCATTTCATAGAGAAAACCAACCCCCCAAAACAATGGCACTCCTCCCAATCCAAACTGCTCTCTCCCTCTCCACAAAACCCTCCCTCTTCCTCACCCCCAAAACCCCCTCCCCCCTCCTCCTCACCAAACCCCGCCGCTCCGCCGTCACCGTCATGTCCATGGAGGCCGGCATCGGCGTCATGGCCACCAAGCTCGGCATGATGAGCTTCTTCGAACCCACCGGCAAAGTCGTCCCCGTCACCGTCGTCGGCTTCAAAGAAGGCAACATCGTCACCCAGCTCAAAACCCAAGCCACCGACGGCTACGACGCCGTCCAAGTCGGCTACCGCCGCATCCGTGACCGGAAACTCACCAAGCCCGAAATGGGTCACCTCCAGAAAGCCGGCACCATCCCTCTACGTCACCTCCAGGAGTTTCGCCTTCAAAACATTGAAGGGTTCGAGCCCAACCAGAAGCTAGACTTCAATGAGATTTTCAAGGAGGGTGACCTCGTCGACGTCGCCGGAACCACGATTGGAAAAGGTTTTCAGGGAGGGATCAAGAGGCATCACTTCAAGAGGGGGCAGATGACTCATGGGTCTAAGAGTCACAGGCAGCTTGGGTCCATTGGGGCCGGAACGACGCCGGGGAGGGTTTACAAAGGGAAGAAGATGCCTGGGAGGATGGGAGGGACTAAGACTAAGATCAGGAAGCTTAAGATTGTTAAAATTGATAAGGAGCTTAATGTGGTCATGATTAATGGGGCTCTTCCTGGTAAGCCTGGGAATCTTTTGCGTATTACTCCGGCTAAGATTGTAGGGAAGAATATCCCTAAGAGTTAAATTGTTTTTTGTTGTTTCGTTTTTGTGAATTTTTGTATTGGCATTGACTCGTATCAGTAATTCGGCTGCGTTTTGTTATAGCATGTAATGTGGCTGTTCCCTTGTTTGTTATGATTTCTTTCGATGCACTTCTTGATTGTAGGAACAGAAATCACGGTTCATATTGTATAATATCAAATCATTCAAATGTGAGATAGTTTCTATGAAAAACTGAAAATGGTAATGTGGTCGTGCTAATTAAATGAAGAAAGTGACCTTTATGTGTGATACATAGTTTAAGTTTGGCTTAAGGAAGAAACTGTTCCGCTGCTGGAAGCCAGGAAATGAACCAAGACAAGCATGTTGTGTATTTTGTTTATGTATCTTCATTGCATACATGTGGCAACATTCCCTTCTTTTTTGTAAATGCAGGCATATATAGAGCTTCATGTATGATACAGAGTCCATATGGAACTAGTATCTTACATAAGAGTGAGGACAATGTATGATAGAAAAGAAACAATTTGACTCGAAGATAATACTGTGTCCTATCCTAGACAAAAACCTGCCTTAATCCTAGTATTTAGGAGTGATGAATGGTACACCTAGTAGGAGAAATTGTTTGCTTTGATGTAATGAAATTATGAATAGAGACATTGATGAAAATTGAAAGGACTAGTATTATTTCAGAGCTTTGTAGATTTCTGGGAAGTCATTCGTCTTATTTGTATGCGGTTGCTTAACAAAATAGCAATTAAAGTGCTCATTCACTACGAGAGGTTATTTATTTGGTTTTCTGAAGCTTTATATTGTCATTAACTTATTTCAGCTGTTTGACATCACCTGTTCAGTGAAGTAGGAAATAATCCTTGTTATACAGAAGGTATCAGTGAGAAAGAAATTAGTCAAGACTGATATAAGGACTGTTAAGAGTTCAAATCTGTGTACATCTCTAGGGAAAGTCACTGCGAGACATTGTCTGGTTTCATAAGAAAAGATAGGAGTCAGAGTTATCATAAAATGAAAAAGGCCTTGTAAAACATGCCCATCCTTATCTCTTGTTTTTTAATTCCGACATGGGAAAGGTCCTTAGGTCATGATAAGCTGTCATCATTCCCTAAGATGGAGCTTTGTGAGTTCCAGGTACAGATCTTGGAGTACCTCAAGGCATTCTAAAACTATGTCCAACTGCAGTGACTAAATGTTTTTTTCTGGCATCTTGTGATGTGGTGTCCTACATATATGTAGCGGATACACAATCTCATTCTGTTCCTGTGCAATGTAGAAGTCTTTTAGCAGGTCTAGTAGGTAAGTAGTGAGATCCTATTAAAGGATTGATGTACTCTAGTTTCTCCAGTCTAGCTTCTGATGAATTAACATGTCATTTTCCCAGCAGCTCAAACTTTGAAACGATTTGAAATACTTGAGAAAAACCAGGGAGATTATAATGTATGAGAACTTATGACATGTTCTTAGGACATTATGAGCATGCAGAAGCAGATCACAAGAGAAAGCAATTTCTGCCTTTCTGGTTCTACATATGCTCTTACTATTTCAGTTTACCTGTTGGTTTTGGGCATTACAGGGATTCTGCTGTTAAGGTAGTTTTTAGCAATGTTTTAAAAAACTCGCCTTGGGCACCCCTTGGGGGTCAAAAGGCGCCAGACGTTGCTGCAACTGAGTCAGCCTTGATGGGTTAGGTGCTGCAAAAGGCGACGAAGGCGTAGAAAGTGTCGTTGGAGGCGTTCAACGCAGACGCCCAGCAATTTTTTTTTTTTTTATTATTTTTTTTTTAACGCCAAGATGGCGTCGTTCTGGTGTAGAATAACCTAGGTCGCTATTAAAGCCAGCATTTTGAGTCGTTTAGCATTCAGCCTCAATAATATGAATGAGATAGTGAAGAAAACTAACATGAAAAGTTTTGTCACCACCATGTTGGTTGAAGCACAGTGCCCATTCTTCGAACCGGTCTAATCCTTAGAGGATTCAGTCATTCGGATTAAGGATGACAAAGTGATACACAAGTGCTCCTATAGAGATCAAACCGCTTCCATAGCCAGTTGATTACCATTTACCAATGATAAATGGAGTTTTTTTTAGGAAAAATTCTCACTAGCCTTAAATCTAGACATTTTTTTTTCATTAACAAAATAAGATTCTAAAATTCTCATCAACCCAGTAGACTCTTAAAGACTATTCCCACTAACAAAATTTTTGACTTTTCATATTTTTTGTGTGACCAAATTACCCTCCTCTATCATCTTCCTCTTCAATTGACTTCCACCTCTCTTTCATCCCACGTTCAGATATGTTTTAATCTCTCTCTCTCTCTCTCTCTCTCTCTCTCCCCTTCTTCTTCTCCATGCTCAGTCCTTTCGTTACCAACTTCGGCGCCGGCTGCTCGCTCTGCTTCGGCCCAGCCTCCGCCTCACGCACCTCGCCGCCAGTGTTATTGTTCGCCTCTGAATTCGAAGTCATTGTCATCGTCACCGGTGCTCGCCTCGGCCTCAGATTCCACCTCCTCGGTCGTAGCCGCCGCGGCGACAACAGAAGCCTTAGCGTTGTCGTCGTCGCTCTCCTCGCTCGCTTTCTCGTTACTCTGTGGAACCTTCTCGGAGCAAGAAGCGACCGAGAAGCGGTGGCGCGCGGTGCGGGATCCGACGCGGTGGTGCTGCGACTGAGATTCAGAATCGTTGCGGTCGTCGTCGACGGAAGGCTCGGGCTCGGCAGAGATGGGGCGGCGATAACGGTGGTTGGTGTTGGTGTGGTTTTTGCTCCCCCATTTCACCAAGGATAGAAGGAAGTTGTGCAGCGGCGGCTTCACCGACGTTGTTGTCATTGCTCCGTCGTCGTCTTCTTCAACCAACACAAACCACCACCTATGCTTCACATCAATCAATCTCTACCTACACGCCTACTAATCTGATTTGGGAGATTTGAAATGTCTAGGGTTTTTGGAGAAATTGGGGATTTTGAATTGGTAGTGTGAATTGTGAGGTGGGCAGTGGTGGTAGGAATCGCCATGGTGAGGGATTTGGCGGTGTAGAAGGTTTGGTTGTTGTTGGTGAGGAGTTTGGCGGTGGAGAAAATGCAGGTCATCTGCTCCTACTGCCCTTAGTAGACCCTCCTACTGCCCCTAGTAGACCCTCCTATTGTCCCCAGTAGACCCTCCTACTGCCCTCAGTAGACCCCTGGACAAACCCTAATACACCTCCTACTGCCCCTAGTAGACCCTCCTACTACCCCTAGTAGAACCCCTGGACATATCCAAATAGACCTCCAATAGACCTCCTACTGCCCCCAATAGGTGGTCCTACTGCCCCTACTGACCCCAGTAGGAGGTCCTACTGCCCCTAGTAGGTGGTCCAACTGCCCTAAGTAGGTGGTCCTACTGCCCCCAGTAGGAGGTCATACTGCCCCCAGTAGGTGGTCATACTGCCCCTAATAGAAGGTCAATCTGCCCCCAGTAGGAGGTCCTACTGACCCCAGTAGGTGGTCATATTGCCCCTAGTAGGTGGTCATACTGCCCCCAGTAGGAGGTCATACTGCCCCCAGTAGGAGGTCATACTGCCCCTAGTATGTGGTCCTACTGCCCCTACTGACCTCAGTAGGTGGTCATACTGTCCCTAATAGGAGGTGCTACTGCCCCCGGTAGGAGGTGCTACTGCCCCTACTGACCCCAGTAGGTAGTCCTACTGCCCTTACTGGTCTCAGTAGGAGGTCATACTACCCCAGTAGGTGGTCCTACTGCCCTTACTGGTCGCCGGAGTCCGGTCAACGGTCCCAGGAGGTCGGTCAACGACCCTCGGAGCCCGGTCAAAGGTTACCGGAGTCCGGTCAACGTCATTGGTCGTGAGAATCCGGTTATAAAAATTTATTTTATAATAAACTCTTATAATGGTGTATTGTAGTTTATTTAATTCATTAATGATATATTTGTCTTTCTGCTGTTTAAGTTGGCTTTTGGGAATTTTAAAATCTTATTTTGTTAGTAGGAATAAAATTCTTAAAATTAGGGCTAGTAGGCATTGTCCTTTTTTTTTAGCCAAATTGTTTATGAAATCTCAAATCTCTTCTAAGCAGACAATTAAGACTTCAGCTTTATTCACCGGATCTTTACAGTTCCATCATATCAGAGAAATAATATTTCCTTATCGACTCCTGTACAAAGATCTGGTTGCTTTCAACAGAAATTTTTTGCTTCATAATCTGCATCTGCATAAACAAAGTACAAGTAGTTAAAAACTAGATTTGACCAAGGCCGATGACATAGTCCACAAATTAATAGGAATCTTAGCCAGAAAGTGAACTATCTTGTTGTACCTTCATAAGAAATCAGTCTCGATCATAGATCAAAATTCTCAACATAAGCTGAATGCCTCTCCACAAGAAGCTCAATAAGGGCCAGAGACTTGTTTCGACAACTGAAATCTTTTCATTGCTGGTGACAACTACGACCTCTTCTTTTCGGCTCAAGAGCTCATTGGCTACAACAACATCTCCAGCAGTATAGGTTAATTTGTTGCTAAATTTAACAATAATTAGGATATTTAACAATTGAAATAACAATTGTGTTCCAGTAGTAATTGTTAAGTGTAAGTTAAGTAATATTTTTAACGAATCATAAACTTACACGTGGATAAAAAATGGAGGGAAAACATAAATTTCTCTTTAGCAATTCTTGTTTAGGTTAATAAATTTGTCAATTTAGTTAGCAATGTTAGGATTTAGCAATATTTTAGGCATTCTTCTGAGCTCTTATTCATCCCAAAAGTTGACAAATTTCAAAAAAAAATTGATTTAGCAATACTGCTGGAGATGCTCTAACCAAGAACCAAGAACCATTTGGTATGATAATTAATTATCTTGCCAAATATAGTAGCAGACTCAGCAAAAACTGGAATTTCTGAGTTTTCAGATTTTACTCCAACTTTGCAAGACCATAACTTTCTATCCAAGGCTTTGTTTTCAAAACTTAAGCTCTGTATTTAAAGCCTGTAATACCATTTGTAAAATAGGCTTGGGTTCAGTAATTTTGGTTGGAGTTTAGTGGATGGAAATTGAAGCCAAAGATGGCATCTTGTACACTATTTTTACCACTAAAGCTGAAATAGGAACTTAGTTTTAAATCAGTTTCTCTAGCAGCTGATTTAATTACTTTTCAGTAGCTCTTTAAATAGCTTTAAGTGTTATTTAAATTCTATTTCTTAGTAAAGTAGTAGAGTTTTCTTATTTTTGTATACTACTTATAACATATATAGTTACTAACTTTAGCTCATCATTCTTTGTATGTACTTTACCTTTTGGGTAAGGTTCCGGAGATGATCTTGGCAATCCACAAGTGTGAGAAGTGACATTGGAGCTCGAGTTTGTGCTGTGCAATCGAGGTAGGGTTTGATGGGGTGTTTTTGTGATATTGTTATTTATGCTATTACATGGTTGATTGATATCGAATTGTTGGTGACATTGGATGCATTTGTGATATTGGATTGTTTGGTGTTGATTGGTTTGGCATTGAATTGCTTGGTATGAGTTGAATTGAATGTTGGATGATGTTGAATTGACCATAACATGTTTATAATTGAAAGCATGTATTTTGTTAATTTATTTTTGAAATTGAGATTACATGATGTCATGGGAAAGAGGTGAGATTAGAAGTGGAAAGGAAGATGAGAGTTAGGATTATATGGGATTTTGTTATTAGGAAAACCATTTGTGTAGTTGAGTTTCCTCATGGGGTATCCAAGATCAATGATTAGCCCACACGTGCACAAGTTTAGGGAAAGTAGGCCCCTTCGATGGCGGACATCGATAAAAAGATCTTATCAGGTTTCGGGTTTGGAAGGCCATGAGTCTAACAAGATGACTAACAAATGGAGAAATTATTTTCGAGGATGAAGTGAGGTGTGGGGTGAATGTCAAGTTCATATTGCATTTATGTAATCATGATATGCCATGTTTGTTTGCTTTTGTTTGAAGTTAATGTTATATGTGTTTAGCAGTTTAACTAGCCCTACTGAGCATAGCTCACCCCTTAATCAAACTCATTGCAGGTGTGGACCTTGAGGCCGCAAGCATAATATATTGTAAATTAAGAATTTTCAAGTTTTTGTTTGAATAAAGAATAGTCGTTTCGAAAAGAAACGCTATTCTTGTTTGTTTGTTGTTTGTTTGTAATGTTTAAAACAAAACAAGTGTGTTTTTAGTACCTTTTTATAAGGTTGTAATTCCAATAAAGGTTTGAAGGTTATGTTTTTTATGTCATGTAATGATATCAGTCTCATTTTAATTATGGATTTTAAACTGTCTGTAATTAGAATGCGATTCACTCCTTAATTCGAGGTTAAACATTTACTCGAGTTGGGGTGTGACAAGAATTATCATACCAAATGGTATCCAAAACTTGTGAAATTTAACACACATAATGATGGGTATACAAGGTTTACAAAGCTACTTTCGGATTTCAAAACAAAGGCCTGAGCTGAAAGATATCATGTCTCAAAGTAGGCATGAAAATCAACTTTTCTGTAGAGTTCTGGAAATTTATAGCAGGAAATAAAACTTGGTTCTTGGAGCTTTAATTCGACTTTTGAAGTAGCAAAATAAGTTCTAAAGCTTCAGAACGAAAAACAACAGATTTCCAGAACATAGAACGATTTTAAACATAACCAACGGTTGAAACAAAAGGATCCAAAATTTGATTTGGACATCCAAACTCAAGAACCATGTTCTTGAGCTTCAACCACAACGATTCCAAACAATAACATCCTTTTCGAATTCAATTTTGCTGTCTAAACAGGTCTAAGAATTCAAAATTACTAACTATAAACAAACAGAAGAACCATACTTCACTCAAAATAAGAAAACAAGAATCATAGCAACCATACACAAAACTATGAAATTGAAATTGAAATTGCTAGAAGATGAAATGGATTTTACCTTAGAAAAAAACGAATTGAAAAGGTTTCCTCTCTCACTCCACAGCTCTCCCAAAATATGTCCTCTCCAGAAACTCTATACTAGTTTTGTCGAAGGTTTTAGCTGACTCTCCCAATCCATTCTAATCTACTACAGCTGCTCTGATACTAGACGCCTAGACCTCCAGCTAGCCCCTACTCCTATAAGCCTAGGCTTGTACTCTTGAGACACCTCATGCTTGCTAAGATGGTGGAGCAGAGAAATGCAAAAGAAAAGAAGAGAGAGCCTGCAGTGTAATGCAGCTCAGGTATTTTTTTTTGTTTTGTTTTAAACAAAACATTTTAAATACCACACAAAACTTTAATTAAAACCAAAAATAAGTAAGGATGTTACAGGATGAGAGATATACGTTCATTTTCTTTGAGAACAAGGTATAATGGAAAACTATTTCCTATATATACCTACCCAACCTTTCCTATTGCCCTAACTGAGAATACAACAAATGGAAGTCTGAAATACTGAGGTGAGAACTATAATCAATGATACTTCTCCAACAAAGTATTGAAATCATCAACAGATTATTCAGCCACACCCAAAATTCTTGAAGATTCTAGTAAGCAAAATAATTGTTCATCCACATACAGTTATCAGAATTAGTAGAAAGACAACTCTGATGGATACGATTACTGACTAGTACAAAAGCATAAGATATGTGTCTAACGGTGATTGATCATGATTTCCTTAGTCACTAGGTGACCATGTGAACACTACTGATTGAATTATACTCGTGTTGTTAAAATGCAAATCTTTTGTCCCTCAAAAAGGAAAAGGTAATTAAGCGCATTGTGTACGGAAAATTGTTAATATACAGTAATTGGGTAATGATATTCTATGGTGTGTTGATGCACACGTTTTAAAGTTATAAAATGAGTCGTCAAAATAATAATATTAATTATCAAAGTTATAACATAAGTCTTTAATAGTGTAATAAAAATTAGATACAACATTAGACCGCATGTGTCCTTAAACTGTACACACCCCATTTGTCGAGACCTCACTTCCCATATCATACTTTACGTATCAAACAACAGTGTTACAAGACAGGCTATCACTAAAATTAAGCTGAATGATACGTTTCAAAAAAAAAAAATATTAAGCTTAATAATTAAAGAGTAGAAAAATAAAACCATGGAAATTGAGAAGCTAGTGCCGGAAAAATTACTGGTTAGATCCTATTATTCCCATAGAGCTCGAGTGATTGTCTGATACATTTCCAGTTAGATTCACAGAAATCTAGCTACTCCAAAGTCATAACTCCTAAACAAAGGCACAAATTGACTACTTTGACAAAGAATTTTTAAACTGCTCCTCTTTGTGAAGGATGATTTTATAGCTATGTAAGCTGTTGGTCAAGAATTGAGCTTTAATGTATTTTTGTTTTGTTTTTGATAGTGAGCTTCAATGTATTTGATCACTAATAGCTATGTAAGCACATACAGGCCCCGTCGGACATGGAATTAATAGCAATAGCTGCTGATTCTGCAATTTTAATTTTTCAAAATATCCCGAGACCCCCATGACTTATTACGAGAAGGATGGAAAAATCCCAACTGACGCATAAAATACAAACAAATATTCCAGCTCAACTGAAACCGGAAACACAATAAAACGAAGCTGGACCCAGGGGTAAATCGGACATTTCAGTGCTACCGTCGCTGCAGATGCTGTGTGATGGCACTCTTTTACAAACGAACCGAGCGCTTGAGAACTTCTCATCGCCGGGAAATCAGGCGCCCAAGAGAACTTGGCATCGAGCACCCAGGTACTTAGTTCATCACACAAGGGTTTTATCATTCTTACAATCCTAGCTTAATTTTGGGTTCTCTGGTGTGCATTTCTCTCTCCCTCTTCCTAGCATAATTCTTCAATGACCTGTCTAATTAGTGAATTCTTTACTTTGTATTCTGTTCATCTAGACACTGAAACTATTTACTTTGTATACTATTGCTCTAGGATCCATGGCGTACTATGTCGCACAACAAGGAGAACCTATTGAAATTCGGGAGGACACTCAAGATGGGAGAACCATAACAGAGGATTGCATTGGGTAACAAGACCAGATAATATGAGCTATGTGACTAGCCGTGCTGGGTACTCAATTTCAAGATCTGGTGGGGACTGAACGGATTCGGCCCAGACCACCACGCTGGGTACACCTTCCAATCAACAATTACCAACAAGGCCAGGTGATAGATTTCCTGGATGGGCGTACCTGGAGAGAAGGAAGGCTCTAAAACACTCTGCTGAGATTTGATATAGTTGCTACACACGACGATACAAACCTGATACAGAGTGAGCCTATGGGACCTCAGCTCCAAATTCGACATTACCGTCTTGCACTGGAATGGACAAATCAAGGTTGGATTGACCGCACGAATGGGTATGCAATACCTTCATCCAATGCTATTGATTTCTTATTCAAAACAGTCACAATTTCTTACGTGCATATAGCATATGTAGTCAATTATGAACATCAACCTAAAACAACCAACCAAATATCACTTTTCATGTGTTGCAATTTATATTAATCTCCAAAAACAACAGCAAGTATACAAATGATATAAGGAAAAACAGATACTATAAATTTACTACCCATCTAATTGTGATGCAGCAGCAGTATCTGCCTTGTATAATTCAGTATCCTTAGCCACCAGTAAACAACCCTCTAAATCCTCTTGAAGCCTGCAATAACCAGCACAAAAATATAAGCAAAACAAGATTACAAGTAACTGACTGCTAATTTAAGCTTATTAACAGGATTACAAGTGAAATATTTGAATGTCCAAGCCCACACTGGGTTTGAGCACATTTGACTAACTCTACCGTGTAGCTAGTATTAATGTTGAATTAGGAGGTGTTGGAGTGGTTAATTGTCGATTAGGAAGCCATCTGATAAAGCACAATTTGTTTATCATGTCTTGCTGGTTCTTTAGTATCAGTCGGTATCGTAGTCTCTAATATATATAACATGGTAACTTGGTAAAATCATGATGGAGCAGCCATAAGCTGGCCGGAAAAGAAACTCTTTGGAAGCCAAAAGACTAAGCCCATCCCTTTTTGGTCCAAAAGAAAGTCTACTTGGTAGTTTAGGGTCTTGTCAGGTTTATTTTCAGTTATGAAGAATAATTACGAGTCTAGTGTTCTTAAAGGTCTTGATTGTGTCTTTATGTCTACTTAAGTCTCAAGTATTTAAGGGTCTTATTAATAATAAGTTTTATTAGTCTTATGGTATTCTAGGAGTCTAAGGTTGTACTTGAAGCCTATAAATAAGGCTTTCTAATGTAATCTGAAGGGCAGATTGGAATGAATTGAGATTTTATCTTATTGGAGACTTAGCATTCTCATTCTATTTCCCTTCTAAACCCTCTCTTTCTTTAATATCTATTCTGTTTCTTTGTTCTCTCAACAATCCTCAGCCCACCCTATTCACTCTCTCACCATTTGTTGCTCCTTGCTGCATCAATTCACTATGCTAGCACCATGAACTCTAACATGATCATGACCATCTCCCATACTTGTCAAACAATCAGCACAATCCTTAATGAAATTCAAAGAGGTGAATTTTACAAAATGGACAAACCCAAAATCCTTAGAAGAGAAATTTACTCAACATGATAATTCTTTTTGAAAAAGAAAAAAAAGGTACACTGGATTTTGTATTACTCTTTTGTTCTACTAGGCAACATATAAGATAGACAATTAGTGAACCACATAAATAGTAAGGGGACCAATTTTCTTGCACTTGCTATCTCAATACCACATAGACAATCTCCAGCTAGTTACCGCTATTTCTAAAAAACTAAACCTATCCCATCTTCTCTCTTTCCCGCAACAGGAACCCCAGCAAGCAACGTGCAACATTATTTAGTGAAATTCCCGACTAGATATTTATAAACTAGGGGAGGGCAGGTTTCTTGTTATAGTTCTTATAAAAGAAATAATAACATTGCATGGATGCGCAGGTTCAAACCTATATTATGCTCATGCTGGTGGAGTCATAGGAGCCAAAAAGTACAACCACCAGGCTCATGGAGAGCCTAGTCCATGTCATGCCCATGCCAAGCCTGGCCTTTTCACCTCTATGTAGGATTGAAGACATCAGTTCATTACTGTTACATCTAGTAAGGATGAGGATTTTAGGTTACACGTAAGATGTTGCAATAGTACAGTGCACACTAAATTCTCTCAAGACATACCGTGATAGACTTGGGCAAGGGGAAATAGCATACTAGTAGAGGTCTAACCTAGTACATCAACAAATGGCACTTGTGAAATCCCTACGCCTTTCCCTTCCACAATCCTTCAACCTAATTATTGTCCGGAGATACTTTCTACCAAAAGACACCAATCTTGACCACAGCATTAGGTACTTGCCAATTGACAGGAAAGCTTTTTTTTCTTAAGGTCTACTCAACACATTCACAACTTTAAGAGATAAAGGGTATTAGCAAATTGCATCATCTTGAATTTTTAGAGGACTTAAACTTGCTACTAGGATACTTTCTTCAAGAAATTAGGAAACAGGATACTTTCCTTGATAAGAGAGAAGGGAAAAGGGTTTTAGGAAATTTGGACCCGGGGGGTGTGGGGGTGTTTGAGATCAAACAGTCTTTACGAAAGAGGTTACTCGAGCAATTAATTGCTAGCTACTTGACTACCTAGTAAGATTGATGGCAGCAGAGCATGTAAATTCTGACCATCACCATTCTTGTCCTCCCACTTCAGTTTGGGGAAGAAATGGCCCTCTCATATCGTTGTTTGGGGCATCTAATTATAGTTGTTGGGCGGCCCCTGATTGTAACTGTTTGGAGGTATCTGATTGTAGATCGGCTGCCCTCCACGCAACTTGTTGCTTGGCTGCTGTACATTGGTGCACCCATGTTGTGTGTAACTTCATAGGCCGCGTCTTAAACTATCGTGCACACTTCTATTTGGACGAAAAGACTAACTGTACTTTTTTTTTTTGAAGAAATAGCTTTTTATTGAAATAAAAAGCAAAGTACAAAGAGGCGGACACGGAGTTTGAAAAGCTAAAGAGGACAGCTAAGACTAGAGGCGTAGCACCTCAACTATTAATGCTTAGGGGCTTGTACTACGGCTGCTTGCCAATTCCCAAAAAATAATGGAAGAAAGATTATAATCCTTAAAGTCCTTAGAAGTAGAAGCCCATAAAGATGCCCAGAATTTATCTCTCCCACAGGTCTTAACCATGCTGTAGATCTTGGTTCACCATGCCAAATAAAATTTACATTTGTTGATATCAATTATATGCAGCTTTTACTTTCCCAAGATAAAAGTCTTCCGTACCTTCTCTGCTCCTATATGAAGAACTCTTAATACTAACGCAAAATATACATCAAATAGCATGCCTGTAAATGAGGCAGTCCTTCTCCAAAAGGGACTCCATTACCACATGAGAGGAAACCTGAGAGCTAGTAGTAGCCGGAAGGAAAAACCTGAAGTGACCTAATCCGATAAGGGCTTTAGATAGGGACAGACAGCCTCATCAAGTTTTCAATGTGGGACTAGGAGGGGAGTCAAAAACATGAAAACATGCATCACTACTCTGCCCAAGTTGAGATCAGAAGCACCATCTGTTCTCAGAACGCATTAACACATGGAAAAATCCATTACTCGGAAGAGATCCCTTAACTGCACACAAGGATATGACCACAACCTAGATCTAAATATCTCCTAACAGATCATCAACTCACTTCTCTAATCAAGGACGAAATCTCTACCAACCAATTCAACCAAACTCTTGAACCGAATCAGAATAAATAAATTAAAACAAGGGTGAGAGATTACCTCGTCAGTTATCTTAGATCTAAGATATATAGCTTCTCGTCCAAGACGTTGAGATCTCAAATCCTCTTCCTTCTCCACAATAGCGGTGGGTTTTCGGCAGACCCACCGCTCAGAACCGTCGTTTATAGCGTCTGATCTGAAAGCCAATTTGGGTGGGCGGAGAGAGTGAGAGAGGAGATAAGAGAGGAGAAGGAGAAAGTAGGCCCTTTTTTCTCAGAAAAAAAAAATTAATAATAATAATAAGACAGAATGAGGAGGCGTGTACTTCCACACATTTAGTTTGACTTTGTTAGTTTCCACACTTTCCATTTGTACTTTAGTTTCTTTGTAGATTCTTTGTTGTACTCCTGTTCAGTTTGCCTACTCCGGAAGATTACACTCTCCCAGTCCTCCCGCAATTTAATCTCTGATATTTTATTTAACGAATTGAAATTTACACTTTTAATTTTATAATTTACATTCTTGTTTTTCTCTTATGGTAATTTAAATTTTATCTTTAGTAATATGAGTTTTTTTTTTTTTTGAAAACTTTACCCAAAAAGAAAAATAGGAGTGTGAATTATAAAATAGAGAGTGTAAATTTCACTCCTCTTATTTTATATTCTTTTTATGTTTTCGGAAAATAAAAAATATAATAGAAATAATAGTTTTTTTTTTTTGATTGGAAGAAAACAATAGTTTCCAAAGACATAAAATAGTAGGAGAAAACGGTTATTGTAGAGAAAAGATAAAGTTTTGTAGTATTTTAGGGGTAAAAGAAGAAAAAAAAATCAGTTTTGGGTAACAAATTTTGTTTTAATCTCCACTCCTATAATGGGAAGCGTGGCTTTGGTGTGAATGGTGTCATAGGCTTCACCAATTTTTTGAAGTATCCAATTGCCCCTTTTTATTACATTTAAATAACAAAATAATTTAATGTTTAAAGGTTTTCGTTGTAAATTAATATATATATATATATATATTTATAAACAGAAAATAAAAGAAAAAGAGCCAACAAATGTGGAGCAGTAATAGTAACTACTTTACTTACAATCATAACCAATTTTCTTTTTATTAAGAAAAAAAACATGAATAAAAAATAAAAAAGAAGAAGCAAATTGACACATGTGTAAGCATGTGTTAAGAGGCTTGTAATAAAAATATCGATTAGATTAACTAGTATTCTCCATATATATGCTCTGCATATGCTATTTTATTTAAGAAAATAGTATTGAATAACACACTAGTTGTGGAAATAGATTCCCAAAAATGTGATGTAGGATAAATATTTTTTATTATTTTAATAAAATGATATGTAATTGTCTTATTTATGTTTGTATTTCATCAACTCCTCTGGTGTTTAGATTATCACTTTCTATTTGTACTTTACAGGCTGCCAGCATTTCCACCGCCTCCACCACCACCTCCACAGCCTATTTTTCCTCCACCTCTCATTCTGCCTGTCCCTCCTGTGGAGGCAGTTGTGGCACATCATCCCGTTGCACCAGTTGTTCCACCTGTCATGCTTGACATTCCTAGCGGTAGCTCAGACGATTCGGACATTTCTGGTAGCAACGGTTCAGGAGACTCAATTTGATTACATCTCATATTCTCATTTCACCTCTCTTATTTGATCATTTTTCTTCTATTTACTTCTTCTAATTCTGACCACGAGTCTATAGATCACTTGTTTGGTCGTTAAGTTTTCACTAAATAAATTTTGATGCATTGTAGAGTTTTGTTAGACCAAGACCAATCTCTCCTTCACTGGCTTGATATGATGCACCTACATTCTAGTATCTGAATTGCTAGAAATATCTTCGTATTCAAGTTTGTTTTGTTGGTGCTACCATATTTCATGATCATTGTTATGATCAAACTTATCCCTATTGAAATTGTAAGATGACATGTTCCCCTTACCGCTTTTGTTAAATTGAATTTTGATGACTATGTTATGTTATTAAATGCGTGTGTTGTTGCTAATTTTGTGATAAGTGATTATCAAGGTTTCTCTTTAACTTCTACCAGTGGCGGATCTGGGATTTAAAGATGGGGTGAGCTTGAACTTTGGCCGAAGGTGAGTGTAGGAGCTCAACCAGAACTTACAATTTCAGATTCTATATAAGAAGAAGAAGATAGAAGGAGATTATGCCTACTAGGGTTCTTGAATTGAGGTTTTTCTGTTTTGATTCGATTGGCATGTTTAAGCTTAAAATTGATCAATGTGGTAGTTATGAAAATTGTCTAAAATGTTGAGAGGAAAATTGTGTCAAAATTTGGTAGTCATTGGAGGCCGTTGGAGTTTAACTGCCAGCCGCCGCCGCCGCTTAGGGGTAGTTTTTCATGTTTTTGAGTTTATTTTAATGAAAGGAGTTTAATGATGTGAAATTTAGAATTTTTGGAGGAGTTTTGGTTAGGTTTGAGATTTTTCAAAGATTCAGAATTTTGGCAGTTGTTAGAATAAAAATCAGACCGTTGGATTTCCTTGGTATTTATTCTAGAATATTAGAATTGATAAATTAAGGTTGTGGTGGAGTTTGGTGTGAATCCGGTAAGCTTAACCCTAGTAAGAGTAGTGGGTTAAGCGGAAGAGATTTGGGTGTTTATATTCAAGTATTTATTTTCTGGAATTAAAGTTTATTCCTAAGCATATTTATTGTGCCAGGATATGAAGGGAACCTTGCTTGAGTGGTGATGCGATATCGTGCCTAAATTTGTGAGTGGACATTTTGATTTTAAATAAAGACTAATTTCAGTTTACCCCATCAGCTTTAGGTCAATCATCATGTTAGTCCTTCTTCTTTCAATTTCATCAAAAACACCCCTTAACTCCCAATTTTCATCAGCTACGCATGTCCAAACCTCCAATCTCCATCTAATTCTTCTGTCAAGTGATGACTTGATATCAAGAAGAAAGTCAAATTCTGAAAGTTACCTTTCGGACCATTTTTTTCCCATATCGATACACATCTTCGTTCTTATCACAACCTCCTAACCTTAATGATTTTGGTGGGATTGAATGCAATTTGTCTATTTTTCTTTTTTCTTTCCTCTTAATATCAAGTCATCACTTGACAGAGGAATTAGATAGAAATTGGAGGTTTGGACATGCGCGGCTTATGAAAATTGGGAGTTGAGGGGTGTTTTTGATGAATTGAAAGAAGAAGGACTAACATGATAATCGACCTAAAATTAATGGGGGTAAACTGAAATTAGTCCTTAAATAAATATGCATGCAAGATTTTATAATTTATTATTTTATTTTCCGAGCTTATATTATAATTTCGGCTTATAAGATGATCTGAAAATTATTTGAGTTTGAAGCATTGATTAATGGTTGGTCATGATTTATGAATTTGAGCTCGGATTATTAATTTGAAATTTGAGTTTGGATATTTTTATAAATTCCGGATTTCATTATGATTGTTTTATTGTGGACTTTGAGATTTATAAAGATTTCCGAAAATGAGATTTTTGATAATTCTCTATTTATAACTTTCTTGTTTAATTGTGGATTATCGATCTTGACATTGAGAATATTTTCAGCGAGCATTTTCGGATTGAAAAAAATTAATTACAATTTATACTTTTTTAATTAATTTCGCTTTTAATTATGGATTTGAGAATATATTGACGTGTGAGACACGTCATTGAGTTTTATTATAATTTCATATGATAATTTTCATGTATGGTTGGGAACCGTACAATTCGTATGATCTTGGGGAAGTTTATTGGATTTAAGTGATTTCGTATGTTTTTAGTCACCATAATATAGGGTCGTTCATATTTCATTACTAGCTAGTTTTATTAGCGGTCCTCACCATATGTGAATTAAGCGCTTAGCGTGAGACGCTACTATAGCTTGAGAGGCACCGACCCGAGCCTTGGAGGCTCCTCTTACATGGTGATAACTCTGCCCCTTATTTTATTTTTCTCAGTTATATAAGAGATTAACCGGCAGGGTTGGTTTATCTCTTCTTACGAGATTTCTATATTTGATTAACCAGCCCCGGTTTGTCTATTTTTATGGTATTCTAGATTTAAAGTTATTTGGATTATCAAAGTTGTATGATGTTAAGTTTTAAAAGTTAAAACGTGGGAAAGTATACAAGCTAGTTATTTGTTAAATTATTTAATTTATTTTTTTCACTCACTCTAACGTTTTTAAATTACTTTCCCCTGAGCCATTTGGTTTTAAATGCCCAGTATGCAGGATAAGTTTAAATGTGGTCGAGCGTACATGGAGTCGAGGCATAGTCAGAGGCTGCTTCCGCTTATTCTTTATTCTTTGTTTTTTGTTCAACTTTAGATATGCTCTGAAAGTACAGTAGTAAATTATTAATTGACTGTTGTTGGTTGTAGGATTATTTTAGTTGAGTAATTGTTATATTGGGAGATGTGATGATCTTGGGGAGTAGGAAGGCTCTAGGTGTTTAGGCTAGTTTGCTTGGTTATAAAAGTGTAAGTTGGATTTTTTAGGTAAGGGTTGTCAATTTTCAGGTAGATTATGCCGAATTTTCGGTAAATTTTCCTTGGAGGTGGACCCCGCAAAATTTATCTCGGGTTTCAAGATGAAATTCGGGGTGGATCCTAACAACGGCGTCGAGGCTGTTAGGTTTGGGAGAGGCAAAATGATGAGAAGTATAGATTTGGGAATCGAATTAGGCTTTCAAGTTTTTACGCGTTTTAGTTTTTGGTGTTTTTTTTCCTCCTCCGTCTAGTCCTAGCTTCGCCTTGGACACACTTGCTTCGCCTCGGCGGCACCTTGACCGCCTAGTCGGTACCTGGGCGGCTCTCCACCTAGCTGAAACGATTTTGAGAAAACCAGGCAGCTGAGCTCCGCCTAGACGTCGCCTTTTAGAACCTTGAAGACACCTCAGCAAAAGTCATTAAATACCCCACTAGTCATCAAATTCGAGGCAAACACCATCAATTAACATAGAACTCTAGAAAAATATCTCTGTTAGCAACGAGACCATCATCACCTACCCTGGAAGGAACTTGGGTGACAAGCCCTTGTTACCTCTAACTGACCATGACCATTAATATCGCAACACGTGTTCATCTACCCATTTCTTTTCTTTCATAACTAACGGCGTCATCACTCCTCTCTCCTCTCTCATCTTCTCTCAACTAAAGAATTGCAGGAACAATTGTTCCTGATAAGGAAGCCATTCTTGAATAAACCCAAAACAATACAACACAACTACACAATCTGTACAATTGTTCTAGAATGGCTTCAAGCACAACACAAGCAGATCCTGGATCCAATTGTTCCCTCACCCACACCAATTGTTGTTTTAGTTCCACAAGAAGATTTCTTAGGTTTTAAAGCATAAAATTCTAATCTACCTCGTCTACCTGCAAAATTTAACTGAACCTAAGGTGTTACAAAGCTCTTGAATCTCTTCTTAGCTCAACACCAAATCCAGATTCAAGCATCCATTCAGCTCATCATGATCCTTATCTGTCAAGCTCTTGGTCCTCGACAGATCATCCTTATCGGCCGAATATACATACCCTTCAAGCAAAACCTGATTTTTCCTTTTTTGATCTCCAATCCCAACTCGACCCAGTGGCAAGCTCGACCCAAGAATCCCCTGTGCTTGAACTTATCTCTCTCTGAAGTCTTTGATGTTTAAGAAATCTCCCCCGTTGACAGCCTAAAAGATAATAACTGAGAGATGAACACGTGTTGCCATAATAGTGGCTATGGTCAGCTATGGGGGGATCCAGTTTTGCCAACCAGTAAAGATTGGTGGTCTCCATGACCATCCAATCAACTCTCTCTCTCTCTCTCTTCTCTCTCTCTCCTCTCTCTCTCTCTCTCTCTTCTCTCTCTCTCCTCTCTCTCTCTCTCTCTCTCTCTCTCTCTTTTGATTGGATGGTCATGGAGACCACCAACTTTTGCTGGTTAGCAAAACTGAATCCAGCTATGGGTGACCAGGGCTGGTCACCCAAGTTCCTTCCTCAAATCAACAGACTCGGATTCATCTGAGATTCTGAGTCACTTCCCACACATTTAATCCCCCTACCACTCGAAACTTGAAAGACTGCATTTCTCTGCAACTTGAGAGAATAAATACCACTTGCCTTTCTCCATTCCAAATTTGAGACTTGGGTTTTGGGTGTTTCTGGGTTATTATGAAAGGAGCTTTCTTCCCATGGACCTTAATTGGGTTCTAATTTCAAGATAATTTCTCATTATTCATTTGGTTTCAAACTTTCAGAAAGTTCAAAGAGCGAGGTGAATGAATTAATCAAGTAATAAAAAAAATGGTAAGAGGTAAAATAACAGAATCAAAGGGAGAAATTACTCTTCATCTTATTTTTCGTAGAGATTCTTGTTGAGATTCAATTAAGAGTGCAGGTTGAGGCTTTATTTGGTTAGGAAGAGAAGAGAGATGTAAAAATAAATATGAGGTTGAATGGTTTGAAATTCCCAGAAAATTGAATGCCATTGTTAATGGTGGAGGGTGAAAGTTCCCCAGAACTTAAGGAAGGAGAAGAAGAAGAGACGGAGTGACGGACGTCGATGGAAAGAAAGTAAGAACGGAGACTAAATGACCGTCAGTCTTCAAAACAAAATTGTGCTTAATTATAAGAAAGATGCTGATGTAGAGTATTATTATTTATTAACCATAGGATTTTGAATAGACGGACAAGATTAGAAGTCAAGGACAACCAAGAACATTAGAACAATGTCTAGCTAAGGAGAGGATCCTGATCCTTGTTTATATGGGGACTACACAACGAGATTATTCCAACCCGTGATGATTCATCTCGGAAAGGTGGAACAGATACTAGTTGTCCATTGTGTGAGACCTGTGTGGAGGAATGATATGCATCTTTTTATCAAATGCAAGAGAGTGAATGAGTATTGGCAATGTGTGGTCCTCTCAAGCTTAAGGTACGTAACAAGCATTTCACGTCTGTCTTTGAACGAAAGTTCTTACATGCACAAGGTATAAGTGAACCAATAATTATTATTTAATCTCAGCCACTCATCTGATCTCGATGTCTTTATAGCACTAACACCAACACTAACGTTGTTAAGGATATTAAAAAGAAAAAAAAGACTGGTCAACCTGGTAAAAACCATAAAAATAAAAGAATATATATATTTATTCATCAAGACAAGGGTAAAATCTGGGAGTATCATTATTTCATGAAGAACAAGGACTATGCAATCGAGGAGGAGGTATGAGGCTCAATCAGATCAAAAATAAGAAGAGGAGGAGGGAATTGAGGGTCTTAAGTTCTCATTCTTATCTTAGCGGCTCTAATCGTCGGCAATCTCGCCACCTCCTCTGCCGGCGCCGCCTTGCCTGGCACAATTGCTTCCATTGTCCAGCCTTTTTTTTTGGATCTGGCGGTTGTCGGTATAAGTAGTGGTGGAGGCTGCCATGGAAGGAATAGAAGGAATTGGAAGCAACTGGAACCCATATTGAAAGAGAAAAATTGAGATATTTAAACTTCTGGATATTGAAGAGGAAGGTGAAGAAAAAATTGAGGTATTTAGACTTCTGGATATTGAAGAGGAAGGTGAAGAAAAGCTGGATTTCAAGGTTTATGGGAAGATGCAAACTTTATGGCAATTCGATCCATGCCCATGCTTTTTGTTTTTTTGTTTTTATGATTTATTTGGATTTATTAGAAGCAGTTTGGTAGCCCGATTCTCTCACCTTCCTTAGCGTCCATTATGTACAAATTCGTATGACCCGATCGACTCGACGGGAAAACGATTTATTTCTCGTCCGGCAGGGGTGAAGGGAAGGCGTTGTTCTTTGCATTTGTGGTCAACTTCTTGACCGTGACTGGACGACGTCGGTGAGCCGTGACGTGGTTGGTTAAGGTGGTTAACTAACAATTTTACGTCATGGGTTCAAACTTCATTGATATATGTAGAGTGTGTGAGTTATTTAATAAAAAATAAAAAATAAAAATTAAAAAATTGTAGCCTTGCCATTGATACAATCAATCAGAACCTTGGAGTCTCCCTCAGTAACAACCTTTGGAATTTACAATCAATCATAAATTTTCATAAAACACTAATGAAATATTATAACAAAATAAAGGTTTACATCAAAAGTTGAATTACATGGCCAAAATACTCTTAACAATAAATTAATATATTCAAAATATTATAGCTCCAATATATTTAGCAAAGAGCATAAAAAGAACATAGGCATCGTAACCTTCAACTTCATCAAATGATTATACTTTAAATGCAATTTAGACGTTTAGGTTATCTAAATAATTATTATATTATTTAATATTTATCAATAATATATATTTATAAAAATATTATTTAATTATTTAAAAACAGATCAGGTTTCTTAACGGATCGGATCAACCTCGATCCGTATCCGATCCGTTAATAAACGGATTAACGGATCCGGGTCCTTAACGGATCAATGAGTCTAATTTTCGATCCAAACCTGTTTAAAAACCCACGGATCCGGAGCGGGTTCGAATCAAGATCCGATCCATTTACAGGTCTAGCTACAAGTAGTGGAGGGATTAAGGCCTTTATCAAAAATGATGATGGAGTGTGCTTAACAGCTATTGCACGACCCTTCTCCATGTTCGCTCTGTCACATCCCGACCCGTAAAATTTTATCTTATTTACTAGCTTGATTATAATAAGAATTTTACCGTCTCCGACATTGAGATATAGTTTAATTGGTCCCAGAGGGGTTTTGAGGGACGATTATTCCGGAGAGTTATTCGTAGGAGAAAAATATGTCGACGGTAAAAATGGTAAATTTTAGCTAGTAAAAGGTAATTTTTATTAGGGTATTATTTTTTTGGGTGTTAAATTTTGGTGAAGTTGGGTATTTTTATGATATTGGGCCGGGTTGGTGTAAGGCCCAAACCCATCTTTTCTTTTTCTTTTCTCTTCTCTCTTTCTCTCTCTTTTCTCTCTTTCTCTCTCGCGCGCTCTCTCTCTTCCTCTTTCCCGCTGCCGGATTCCTCCCCGACCGATCGCCGCTGTCCGACCACGCCTGGCCGCCGCACGGGTCGCGTCTGGCAGCTGGGACGCCGCTCGTCCAGCCTGGGGTGGTGAGGGGTCCTCACTCGCCGGCGTTAAGGCACGGTGACGCTGCTGCTGCCGCGTGGTTGCTTTCGCCGGAACTCCCTCCTCTGGCCACCAATCCGGGCAAGCTTGGTACGGTTTTGTAGCTCTCCTCCCGTGCAACAACCCCTCCAAAAGGCTTACTCTCTCTTGAGTTCGGTAAGGAGAAATTCGAAGTTGAAATTCTAGGGCTTTTAGGATGTTTTTGTTCGATTGACCTAGTTAGGCTTGAAATTGGACTTAGTGATAGTTATGAAAGTTGTTTGGGATGATGAGAGGAAGATTCTGTTAAAATATGGTAGAATTTAGAGGGGTTTTGTATAATTTTAAATGTGTAATAATTAGAGGAATTTAATGAAGTGAATTATGGAATTTTCGGACGAGTTTTGAATAGGTTTGTGAATTTCCGAAGTTTGGTATTTTGACGGTTAAATAATGTAAATCCGACTATAGGATTTATATCAATTTCTAGAAAATGTTGTATTTACGACTACCGAGTATGATATAAAAGTTTGGGTCGTTTCGATTTAAGAATATCGAAGTTAGGCAATGATGAGCGTGTTTATGGCTCTTAGTTATTTTGCCTATTTTGAATAAATATTGGATTTTAGTGGGAAATTAATTATATATTTGGAACATGACGTGAGGAGACTCAAATTGGAGAGACCTCGGATCGACGTCAGGCTTAGGCCTAAAGTTGTGAGTGCACCTTTGTTTTAAATAAAAAACATGCGATGAATGATTTTATTAATCATTTATTTCTTCTGATGAGATTATTGATTTCTCGGCTATTTAGTAATTTTTCCTCCTTTGGAGAGATCCCGAAAATGAGATTTTCGGTGGATATGTATTTGGATGTTTATGAATATAGTATATAAATAAATGCTAGCTAGCTATACGTGCTTTTCCATCATACTGAGGTAAAATTCCATTATCGTGCGACGTGAGCATTAGACGCAATCGTCGTAGCCCTATATAATATAATAATTTATATAGGGGATATGCGCGTATATAATATACACCGTCTTTTCGGTCATAATGAGAAAAAAATACTATTATGGCGCAACGTGAGCGTTAGACGCCAGCGTTGTAGCCTTGTATGAATTTCTATTTTTCTAAATTGTTTCTAGGATTCATACAAGGAGTCTGACGAGTGTAAATACATACGAATATATGATTATATATAGTTAGCCTGAGAGGCTTCATTTTATTGAGTTGGTGACTAGCCGGAGCTAGTCGTAAAATTGTCAGTTTTTGAGTTGAGTACTTTTGAGCTGCCGCATGCAGTATATTTTCTTTGAAATTAAAATGGGAATGCATAATATTTTGTTATTAAATTATTTATGTCCACTCACTCTAACATTATTAAATGTCTTCCCCTGGGCCCTTCGTTTTAAAATGCCCAGTCTGCAGGATTGCATAGTTGAGATCGGGCGTACATGGAAAAGAGGCATAATCAATAATATAGTTTCCGCTCTTTTATATTTATTTCTAGTTCATTCCTCTCAAATAGAGTTGCTCTGAATATGTTGGTTATAGTATCTTTATTTAAATCTATTTTTGGGAGATGTTGTGATTTGTGGGGAGCACGAAGACTCCAAGAGTCTATAAGGTTAGATTTGGAACCTTTAGATGTGTTTGCAGGTTTTGGTTTGGAAGGGTTGTCCATTTCCAAAGGAGGTTGTACCGATTTTAGCGGTAAATCTTTCCTTGGAGGTGGTCCCCGCACGATTTACTCCGGGTTTAGGATGAAATTCGGGGTGGGTCGTGTCACGCTCTGCCCTTCATATGGAATTGGTGGCGATGAGAGCGGGTCTTCTGCTCATGCATCAAGGTATGGATCATGTCGATATTGAGACAAATAGTGCTTTGGTGGTGACTACTCTTAGGGGTGAGACAGAGGACTATGAGGTAAGGTGTTTTGTTAAGGTAAGGTGTATTTACATGCTCTTTCATCTTTTACTTTACGATCTATCTATTGTAAAGCAAATAGAGTTGCCCACAGATTGACTAGTATGGGGTTTTTAGATGAGTATTTGTCACACCCCGACCCGTAAATTTTATCTTATTTATTAGCTTGATTATAATAAGAATTTTACGGTCTCCGTCATTGAATTTATAGTTTAGTTGGTCCCCAGAGGGGTTTGAGGGACGGTTAATTTCAGAGGATTATTCGTCGGAGAAAATTGTAACTACGGTAAAAATGGTAAATTTTAGCTAGTAAAAGGTAATTTTTATTAGGGTATTATTTTTCGGGGTGTTAATTTTTGGAAATTGGGTTGTATATAGAGGAGTTGGGCCGGATGGGTGAGGCCCAAAACCATCTCCCCCTCTTTCTTTTCTCTCTCGTCCTCCCGATCCCTCTCCCAAGCTCTCCCGACCCGGAAACTTTCCGGCCGCCGTCCGCCGCCGTCTGGCCAAGCCAGGCCGCCGCACCGGTCCCGTTTGGACCCCCGCCACCTCCTCTCCCTCCCCGGCCTAGCACTTGAGCCATTAACCCACCGGAAGAGGAGAAACTTGCCGGAGACGCCGGAAGAATTTTTACCGGAGTTCCCTCCTCCTGCCACCAATCTGGGCAAGCTTGGTACGGTTTTGTAGCTCTCCTCCCGTGCAGCAACCCCTCCAAAAGGCTCACTCCCTCTTGAGCTAGGTAAGGACAAATTCAAGGAGGAAATTCTAGGGCTTTTAGGATGTTTTCGTTCGATTACCCTATTTAGGCTTGAAATTGGACTTAGTGATAGTTATGAAAGTTGTTTGGGATGTTGAGAGGAAGATGCTGTCAAAATTTCATAGCCATTGGAGGTTGCCGGAATTGGCCTTCGGCCAGCGCCGGCGCGGCGCTGTTTTGGAGATTTTTAAAGTTTTAAATGTGTAATAATTAGAGGAATTTAATGAAGTGAATTGTGGAATTTTCGGATGAGTTTTGAATAGGTTTGGAAATTTCCGAAGTTTGGTATTTTGGCGGTTAAATAATGTAAAATCCGGCCGTATGATTTAAGTCAATTTCTGGAAAAAATTGTATTTACAACTACCGAGTATGGTATTAAAGTTTGGGTCATTCCGATTTAAGAATATCGAAGTTAGGCAATGATGAGCGTGGTTATGGCTCTCGGTTAATTTTGCCTATTTTGTATAAATATTAGATTTTTAGTGGGAAATTAATTATATATTTGGAACATGACGTGAGGAGGCCCGAGCAGAAGAAGTCTCGGAGCGTCATCGGCTTAGACCTAATTTGTGAGTTGACCTTTGTTTTAATTGAAAAGCATGCGATGAATGATTTTATTGATCATTTATTTCTTCTTATGAGACTTATTGATTTCTCAGCTATTTGACAATTTTTCCTCCTTTGGAGAGATCCCGAAAATGAGATTTTCGGTGGATATATATATTTTGGATGTTTATAAGGATATAGTATGTATATAAATAAATGCTAGCTAGCTATACGTGTTTTTCCACCATACTGAGGTAAAATTCCATTATGGTGCGATGTGAGCGTTAGACGCAATCGTCGTAGCCCTATATAAATATAATAATTTATATAAGGGATATGCGCGTATATATATATATATATATACACCGTCTTTTCAGTCATAATGAGGAAAAATTTCATTATAGCGCAACGTGAGCGTTGTAGCCTTGTATGAATTTCTATTTTTCTAAATTGTTCTTAGGATTCATACAAGGAGTCTGACGAGTGTAAATACGTATGCATATATATGTTTATATATAGTTTAGCCTCAAAGGCTCCATTTTATTGAGTTGGTGACTAGCCAGTGCTAGTCGTGAAATTGCCAGTTTATTAGTTGAGCACTTTTGAGCTGCCGCATGCAGTATATTTTCTATGAAATTAAAATGGGAATGCATAAATATTTTGTTATTAAATTATTTTTTTCACTCACTCTAACGTTATTAATATCTTTCCTTGGGCCCTTCGTTTTAAAATGTCCAGTCTGCAGAGTTCAGATTGGATCTAGTAGGAGACGAGGCATAGTCACCCATATTTCCACCACCTTTCACCAGTAGGTTACTTGTTTAACCTACCTGTGTTTTCTTACTTCTGCTAATGTCTAGTAGCTCTGAATACTTGGGTTTAATGTATATATTTTTGGTTGTGGGTGAATGCTTGTTGATATTTTAGAATATTTGACGGAGGACGTATATTATCTTAGATAATGTTTATTATCTTGTTGGTAGTGATTGTATTTGGGGAGCACGAAGGCTCCAGAAGTTAAAGGTGGATTGAGAATTTTAGGAGTGTTTGCAGGTTTTTGATTTGGAAGGGTTGTCCATTTCCAAGGGAGGTTGTACCGAATTTTGCGGTAAATCTTTCCTTGGAGGTGGTCCCCGCACGTTTTACTCCAGGTTTAGAGTGAAATTCGGGGTGGGTCGTGTCAGTATTGGTTAGATGAGGCACCTGTGATTATCCAAGATGTTCTCTACGAGGATACATGTACTAGTACTCGAGGTTTAGGTGTATGTCCCCCTCCCTGTACATTCTTATTTCAGTAATATGAATAATATTAGGCAAGAGACTCGGTCTCCCTCCTAGGCTGAGTCCTTAACTTCCCTTTCAAAAACTAGAGCATCGTTCAAATTTTACAATCGTCATAGTGACATCAACGGTAGGGATTCGAGACACACCTCGAGTCTTCGACGCAATGCAATGTGACTTTGTTCTTAGTGCAAAATTGCATACAAAAAGGGTGCTTCTAAATGTATCAAGCAAATAACTAAGTAGACCCAACAAACTGAAAACTAGCTAATGCATTGTTTAATTTGTTCTTTTCCTTTGCATTCAATTTCACAACAGAGGTATAGAAAGCATGGCAGCCAAAATCTCAAAACCCAGTAAACACTTGAAACATATTTTCTTGATTCATTCAGCAGTAAAATTGCTGCTTTTAATAATGATACAATCATTACTATGAATAATTCACAGAGATAACGTATACAATCCTTGACTTCTATACTCCAACCTCAAGATGAGAAAACATAGGCACACAACAAGAAAATAATGATTCATAGAGTTCATCTCAAACACTTCGGTTCTTGCTGGTTGCGTTTCTCTGGTTAGTTTTTCATTGACTAAAGGGCAAATTAGAAAAGAAAATTTAATATTTTAGAGGCGGGTACACTTAGACATTTGTTAGGTACATTTAACAACACCTTACAAAAATGACGAATTTGCTCCTAGATTGTGCACAACTGCCAAGTGGTGCCAAGTCAGAAAATTTGACAATTGGGTGTCAAATTGAAAATGATCCTAATTGGGGGTTCTTTTTGTAATCGATCAATCCCCAAGTTAATGACAAAGAAATTAACCTACCCTACCGCCTTCTCTTTTTTAAGGGTATTATGCTCTGCCTTTGAGCCTAAACCAATTCAAATTTCGATCTCCCTAAACCGAAGAACAAGGAAACAGAAGAGAAACCCCAAATCAAAGCATCAATGGGACATGGTATCCACAGTCTCTATTTTACATTTATCCGCATTCTACCTTCAAAATAAGAGAAATATATCATTCCATTTTAACTTTCCAGGTGAGAAAGGCCGACGCAAAAAACTTAAAGTCTCTGACAAGGTTTCATTCATGGTTTCAAAATAATTATATTCTGATTGGTTTTCCAATCTTTACATCAACTTTACACGATCTGGTTTTGGTAAGATCAGGCGTTTTGGTTGCAGGAAAGCACAGTACATGTGGAAAATGAGGACGACTATTACAGCGTTTGTGAAGAGGACGACAATGTCCGCGGTGGTGCGTATTTCTTTCTGTGCAGATCATACATATATAGGTTCACATTGGTATAATTCATAAGTACGTTCGTCAACCTCATTGTGATTGGCCTTTGTCCAAAACCCGAACCCTATTTCACTAAAGGGGTGAAGGAGCACTTCATAGGATGGGGGATTTTATAAAACTTCAATTTTGTTTATGGTTATTTACTTTTTATTGTTTTATGGAGTGTGCTATGTTCTTATTCTGTTTTTTTGGAAGAGAGTGCTATGTTCATTGTAACCAAAAAAAGAGAAAGAAAAAAATAGAAATGAACATAATTCATAACTGTTAGTCTGTTACTGACTGATGGGGCATAGGTGAAGGGAGAAATAGAGACTTTACCAAACTACAATTGAAGCCTGACAACCATAATCGGCCTATATGGGCTTGTCCAGATGGCCGAATATTCCTCGAAACTTTCTCGGCTTTGTACAAACAAGCTTATGATTTCCTTATTGCCATTGCGGAACCCGTTTGCAGGTACCAACTCTTTTAGGTCGACTCTTTTGGATCACTATATATATATATATATATAGACACACACACAGGCCCTTCCAATGTGGGATCCCGGCCTATTTTTGTTACACTTATTCAAACTCAATTGGCAGGCAAGAGTTGATGCACGAGTATAACTTGACCCCGCATTCATTATATGCGGCAGTCTCAGTTGGCCTTGAAACAGAAACAATTATTTCTGTTCTGAATAAGCTGTCCAAGACCAAGCTCCCCAAAGAGGTTATAGATTTCATACATAGTTCTACTGCTAATTACGGCAAAGTGAAGCTTGTGCTAAAGAATAATCGATACTTTGTCAGTTCCCCATTTCCAGAGGCAAGATTCTTTGCCTCCCTTACACTTATGTTTACATTAGTAATGTATATTCTTGGGATTTATTATTTAAATGTTGTTCGTAGTTTTTTGCAGGTGCTGAAGACATTGCTTAAGGACCACTTTATAGCAGAATCAAGGATTACTTCTGAGGTCTGTACATTGATCCCGTCTCATAGATGGTGTAGTTGTTCTGATAGGTCAAAATGAGAAATGAAAAACAAATAGAGCACTGGAAACAAGGGCAAGTAAACATAGTACAGTTCCAGAACTATTAGTGTGGTTGGCCTTGGGCAGCAACAATGTCATCTAATGACTACAACAATGTTAGGATGACTCCAACAGAAGACTTGATAAGCAACAGAAAGAATAATAAAACAAATCTCTCACTTTTATCTTCCTTATTAGCCCGTACTTAATTATTCTCTGAATACGACATTGCTCTCTGATTCTGCTCACCCTCTCCTTGGCATGGAGTGCTATGCTCGCGATCGAGAGTAAGCACAAACTGCTTCTCCCCGATCGAGAGCATGCACTCTCCTTTTTCTTGTTGGATCGGAGCGGATTCCCTCTTGCTTGAAGGAAGTCTTTAATAGACACAACAGTAACTTATTCAGAATCCTATTCCTGTTGGCTGTAGCATCAGTCTTATTATTTATTACAAGAATAGAATTATGAGCTTCCAAATCGCATAGTAGTTCTAATATTAGATTAAACCATCAGTAATTTGAATGAAAGCTTCATGTTTTCTTCCATATCTAGCTCATTCACTCTGGAATTCATCATGGGCTGGAGCATTAGCCGGCACAGTAGTAGTTATATTGTGTGGTCGTAATTTGAGTTCCATTTCATGAATAAAAGGTTGATTAATTGTTTATATGCACTTGTATAGATTATTTTTCTTGTGCAGAATAGTTGTTCCATTTCATGGGCTGGAGCATTAGCCTGACAATTATATGTCAATCTGAGTTATTTTAATAGGGTCCTCACGGAAATAAAGGTTTTACAATTAGCACAACAATGGGTGAAACTGGAGCTGGTCCTAGTGATTTGCTAAATGAAGCAGAACTGGCAGCTGTGGCTGAAGAAAAAGAAACTTGTGCATTTGAAATTGATCCTTCAAAGGTACGTTGCTTCATTAATTCAAAGCTAAAGGTTAATTCAAAGAACCACTGTAAGCCTATCGGACCTGTCGGTCACATCCTTTCCCACACGTACATATCGAAAGAGTTATTGTAATCTTTTACCAGTAACATGATCAAGCATCAGATTGTGTAGAATGTAGTTATGCATCATTCCTAGAGAAATGCTGGTTCCAGGTCTTCATGGCTTAAGATAGAAACTCTGAACCTATATTTGTTTTTGTTCTTCACATTTTATTAGTTTTCGACATCATTTTATCTTTAGACCCTGTATGGCTTTAGATCAAGACTTAACTTAATGATGGGTGTTATTCTATTTACTGACAGGTTGAGCATGTTAAGCAACGTTGTTTGCCAGATTGTTTGAACTATCCTATGTTGGAAGAATATGACTTTAATAACGATACCGTGAGCTACTTTCTCCCTGCTAGCTGGACATTTCTAATCAGTAGTACTGATGGATACCATTCATCATCTAGAAGGTTTTTTTTTTTTTTTTTGATTGAATTCTTTGTTTTGTTTTTGGTGTCTAAAACTGTTGTTTTGATAGTGCAGGTTAACCCTGATCTTGATATTGAATTAAAGCCTCAAGCCCATCCCCGACCGTATCAAAGGAAGAGCTTGAGTATAATGTTTGGGAATGGTATGCTTGTTCTTAATTTCTCTCTCTCTCTCTCTCTCTCTCTCTCTCTCTCTCTCTCTCTTTCTTTTTTTCCTTCATTCTTTTTTTGTTTATCTTGTGAGTAATTTACGTAGTCGTACCTATAATATGCTTTCACTTTATTTTGGTCAGGACTTTAAGAAATCTTTTTTTATGTGTACCGAACTGTTAAATATTCAAAACTCGAAGGAGCTTATTAATTATGTCCTGAGGAATGAACACAAATATTTTTATATTACAATTAGTGAACAAAACTTCTAATTATATTGAAATAAATACTGATAAATTAATGAATCATATGATGATGATTGTTGAATACTTTCCCTGGTGTTACTGTTGTTTTTCATGGTTTTAATTTCAGAAAGCACTCAAGGGGCAACAAGCAAAATAAGGTTTTTTTTTTTTTTTTTTTTTTTTGAAGAAGCAAAATAAGGTTTATGAATAAAAGTTCTGATCGACTTTAATTTGTCTTTTTAAGAAAAATAAAAATTAACTACACATTTTAATACTTTAGGGAGAGCAAGATCTGGTATAATTGTACTGCCTTGTGGTGCTGGAAAATCTCTAGTTGGTGTTTCTGCAGCCTCTCGAATAAGAAAGAGCTGCCTTTGTTTAGCAACAAATGCTGTCTCGGTTGATCAGTGGGCTTTCCAGTTTAAGTTGTGGTCAACTCTCCGAGATGACCAAATTTGTCGCTTCACATCTGATAGTAAAGAAAGATTCCGTGGAAATGCTGGGGTGGTTGTGACAACATATAACATGATTGGTTTTGGTGGAAAGAGGTCTGAAGAATCTGAAAAGATTATTGAAGAAATAAGAAACAGAGAATGGGGATTGCTTCTCATGGACGAGGTCATTACATGATTTTGTGGAGTGATCTACTTGTACAATAATGTTCACTAACATGCATGCTTCTTAGAATATTGATTATGTTCTCTTCTTTATTCAGGTGCATGTTGTTCCTGCTGAAATGTTTCGAAATGTCATCAAATTTACTAAATCGCACTGCAAGCTTGGGCTCACTGGTGAGTCTAAATGTCTGATACAACTTAGGTTCATTGCTAAACTTACCCTTGATATCTTTGTTTTCGGACATCCAAACTCACTCATCAGCACAATTGCAGCCACACTTGTCAGAGAGGATGAGAAGATCACAGACCTGAACTTCCTTATTGGTCCCAAATTGTATGAAGCAAACTGGTTGGATTTGGTTAAGGATGGATTTATTGCAAATGTACAGTGTGCTGAAGTATGGTGTCCAATGACAAAAGAGTTTTTCGTGGAATATTTGAAGAAAGAAAACTCAAGGAGAAAGCGGGTGTGTATTCTGAAACTTCACTCTCATAGTACAGCATAACAGTATAGCAATTTAATTGCATCTCCCAAGATGTCACTGTTATTTTTTGCCTAGTTCATCATATACTTGACTACTTTTATTTTCAGGAACTTTATATCATGAATCCAAATAAGTTTAGGGCATGCGAGTTTCTTATAAGGTTTCATGAAGAGCAACGTGGTGATAAAATTATTGTATTTGCCGATAATCTATTTGCACTTACAGAGTATGCAATGAAACTTCGGAAACCTATGATCTATGGTGCTACCAGGTGTCCATTCTTTTTCTAATTTTTATGAACGTCTTTTACTTCTGTCATGGATATGATCGATACTGCCTAGTCAATAATCTAACAATGCCAGATCAATAATCTAATATTGCTACTCTCTTAATTCAGCCATGCCGAGAGGACAAAAATTCTACATGCTTTCAAAACAAGTCGAGACGTAAACACCATATTTTTGTCCAAGGTAATGTTGGCCTTTTTTGTTTTTGGTTTTTGTTTTTGTATGTTTTTCGATTACATACGGGCTGAAAAGAGAACAAAAAACAAGAACTATGTGTGTTAGAACAGGAGACTCTCCTAGATCTAGTTACAGCAACAAGATCATCAATGAAAACATGAGCAACATGAATAAGAACTTTCAGAAACAGTGAGTCCCATATCATGATTCACACTCATTTATTAAAGCTTTTGCACCTTTCTGAACTGTCTTAAACTCTTAATAATGATGCTTAATCGTCGCTGAAAGGTGATGGGCTTAAGTTAGATTGTGAGTCCTTATGAGTAGCTCGATTTTATTGTCAGTCCTAAAGAGTGTCATCTTGGTACTGCTTGCTGAATATGAAACTGGTTGACTATGTCATTCAAAAATAAATTTAAATCCTCAACAGTTAAATAATAGTATAGATTAGTTAAATATAGTATTTATCACTGACAAGCTAAGTGAAACTTGATTGTCATTTGATTCAGAATAATTACATCAATTGCTGAAATACTTGATCTAATTGTGACGTTGATATTTTAATTTCAGGTGGGTGATAATTCCATAGACATTCCTGAGGCAAATGTGATTATTCAGATCTCATCACATGCTGGTTCACGACGTCAAGAAGCACAGCGTCTTGGACGTATTTTGAGGGCTAAGGTTCATGTTCATGTTAATATCAGTCATTCTATGCTTTTCTTCTAATGTGTCATTTAACTTTTCATTCGATATCAGGGTCGACCTGAGGATCGGTTGGCAGGAGGTAAGGAGGAGTACAATGCGTTCTTTTATTCTCTTGTGTCGACTGATACTCAGGTTTGCAAAATCGTACAAGTTACGAATAGTTTTCATAGGGAACTCTTGTAATACTTGTTTTCATATAGAACTTATTTACCTTACACATATAATTAAGTTTTCTTTTATAAGCTTGAAATCGTCCATTTGAAAGCAGGAGATGTATTTTTCAACTAAACGCCAGCGGTTTTTGATTGATCAAGGTTACAGTTTTAAGGTACTTGAAGAAAAACAGACGAAGCAATTTTCTTCTTCTTTTATATTGCATCGAGTAGAATCATGTACAGTGAGTTCATTTATACAAAAGCAGAACTAGAAGGTAATTAAGGCTAGCTAGGTAAGGCTTCTACCTAATATGTGAGGCTGGTATATATGGCTAAGCTGATTACAAGAAGTATGGGTATAAAAACTCTTACACCATGCTTAAGCTACAGTAACCTAAACAGCAAGACCATGCCTAAGCTACAGTAAGCTAAACAACCAAGTATGGTCCTAACTCCTAAGTACTGATCCATACTCTCCAATAGTAGTCCATCTATATTGATTCCTTCAGCTGTCAGAATGTACCCGAAATTGATTTCTATAGTCAGATTTACTATATGTACTGTTCACAGGTTATTACAAGCTTGCCCCCTCCTGAATCAGGAGCTGAGTTGAGCTATCACCGACTTGGTGACCAACTGGCACTACTTTCAAAGGTTTCCATGTTTCATCTTCTTAAGCTTCACTGTATTATTATTCTTCTGCTGAAGGTCTCTGACAGGCTTATTGCTTCAAGGTGTTGAGTGTTGATGATGATAAAATTGGGTTAGAGACACTAGAAGAAGATGCCGATGAGATTGCCCTTCAGAAAGCACGCGTACATCGCTCAACAGGATCCATGAGTGTGATGTCGGGTGCCAGTGGGAGGGTTTACATGGAATATGGGTACGTTTGATATAGTTCTTCTGTTTGGCTACCTTTTTAAGAACTAAGTTAGATATATAATTGCTTTATTATCATATATAATTCATGGCAAAACATAGATTGTTTAGTTAAAGGAGCTAAATGAGGTATATCTATCTCCTACTTTACAGTACTCATACTCAGAAGCACAAGCATGGCAAAGCACAGATTAAGAGTACTAAGCCCAGGGATCCGATGAAGAGACATTATTTGTTTAAACAACGCCGTAGCTGAGAACGGGGAAGGATGAAGTAAATAATGAACAGTGAAAGTCATGCTTCTTTTCGTTACTTTGATATATCCAAGCAACCATTTGTATGTTTTCTCTTAAATGTTCCTAACCTTCAATATTCCTCATAATCCCCAGTATAGGAATTTACTTCTGTATAATGCAGCCCGCTGTTTTTAGGGCAACATTTATTTAATTTTCAAGGTGGTTTTGACAGTTGCAATTATGATGTCAAAAGGCCAAAAGCTTAATTTGGTCTGAAAAAAGTTTCTTTGGTTGAAGAGGAGCTTCAAGACTCGAGATATTTCTTCTTCTTCTTCTTCTTCATCTATTTGTAACTGTATAAACCAATGAGGACCTCCATTCAGCAGGACCCCATCGAAACAACGCCGTAGTTTGTAGGGATACCACTCATCAATCACTCTCGAAGTACAGATACTAAATTCAATTCCATCTTCTAATAAACAAATGGTCACCAATTTGTAATGCTGAATGGAGGAAACAAATCCAAACCCTCGGGGTAAATAATGGTCCAGATATTGTGTCATCCACAGTTGCTTATATTTCCTGTGGCCGGGTTAGCTATATATAAACTCCTCAATGTTCTCATCGGAATATAACTTGAAGAATGCTAATTAAGCCATGGCAGCTGTAACACACCAACACAAGCTCGTTATCTCTGTTATCATGCTGCTGAATATCAAGCTTACTGACGACACCATATGGTTGAGAAACTCATTGAGAGCCGAAGAGTACAGTGACTTATGTTTCATATCAGTGAAAATGAGTCTTCTTCTTTGGTACAATATATCCTCATTCTGCATGGCTGTTTAGCGTGAATTTTAACAAATTTTGGGTCGGACGAGACACATCTCTGAACCTGCATACTAAAAAATGCCTATTGAAAAATGTTCAGTCTATAACACCTAGAAATTTCAAACTCCTAGGCTCCTACCCGTTGCTAAGCATCTCTACCAACTGGATTTCATGTTCATATTTGGGGTACAGAGAGTAGATGCAACGAAACACATTCTTTTGTAAATGACATGCTATTTTTTGCAAATCATGGGATGGTCATTTACTATAACTCTAGAGTGCAGCAGAAATTGAGCAATGTGGTGTTGATATATATGCAGGACTAGCTAGGAGGGCCGAGGGTGTATATCAGTGGTTATTTTATCAATAGGAATATCAGGAATGAAATGTACTGCAATGGTCTTGTTGAGTAGCTATCCATCATTGTAGGGAATCTAGAAAAAACGAGAGACAAACCAGTCTAACGTGACACAAGTCACAGCTGCATTAGGTGATGTATTTGCACCTGAAGTATATGGCAGATTTCTTTCGTCTCAAATCTCAAAAAAGATTCTCTAATAGTGATGAAGGTGAATAGTAATGTTATCTGATCGATGCATAAAAAACTCAAAACTCAAAGGCATGGAAAAATCACTCAACATGTCATATATCTTTACGTATATCATTACACAATAGATGATAGAGTAACAGCAAATTTGCTTCAAGATGAGGAACTTCAAGTATATTTGCAAGGAAATTATACCAGAAGAGGTTAGTAGAGAATTATTGCCAGTTTTCACAATTTGCAGCCCCTCAATCCCTCATCATTACCAATTTAGACCGCATCATCTGAGTTGTAACTTGTAAGTAGTAACATTCCGCAGGTAAATTTGTGGGTTTGAGGTCATATGTGATCCAGTGCTAATGAGAGCAGAAATTAATGGTTGAGTTTGGACAATCATATCTCGATCTTCAATGGCATCAGGAGAGGTTGTACACAAAGCTGCCATTGCGGCATGCCCAGATGAGTGCTGAGAAGCATGACCCAGATGAATTAGATGGAGCACTCCTGCAATGACAAGTTAAATTTGTCAAGATTTCTTGCATGTCTGACGCTCAAGGCTCAACATAGGAAATTGAACAGCATTTTGATTCCTGAAATGAGACTTACAAGTTGTGACCTGGCTTTTCACATATATTGGTTAAGTGGCAAACCATTGACCAGTTTCAATTTCCTGCATATTATTTAGTTCTGATTTCTTTCATTATTGATCCTTGTCCGGGACTTTTTTCTCTTCTGCTGCTGTTGTTGGTGCTGCTGCTAACACAAGTCCATCGGCGTCTCTTCTTGATAGGAAGTAATGGAACAAGTCTGCATATGGCAATGATGAGAGCATACACAAATTCAGAACACAAAACCAATCATTCTGGGACGCTATCCATAGTATCCATACAAATGGAGGGATATAGAATAGTTTTATACCAAATGCAAAAACAAAGCTAACAAAGGATGAGGGATACAGAGTCAATCCGACTATGGGGCTGCATCTCTTGGATCCAATTATTGGAAAGTTGATCCATCAAAGTGTTCTCCCAAAATTTCCAAATACTTTCATATAAAATGGCAGCCTCCAGAAAATGATCATATTAAGCTGAATTTTGATGGTGTTGTTAAGGGAGGTAAGACATCTATTGGTTTTGTACTAAGAAACAATGTTCGCTATCCTTTATTTTCGGTCTCAAAGAAAACTGGAGAAGCTAGTGTTTTAATGGCAGATGTCCGTTTGCTGCCAAGTTTTAAATACTCAAAACTTTTGGTAGAGGCAAAGGTTCTCATTGACTGTATTCTTGGCATCCATGAAACACCTGGCGGACCACGTCTATAGGTTAAAGACAATTGCAACGTTTCTTCTTTTTCTTTGATCAGATTTAGAGGCATATCTTTAGAGAGGCTACAAATAGATATGCTTAGATCTGACTTCGTGTTGGTTGAAGCTCAATGCCCAGTCTTCGAACCGGTCTAATCCATAGGGGGTTCAGTCATTCGGATTAAGGATGAGAAACTGAATACATAACAGCTCCTATAGAGATCAAACCACTATCATATCCAGTTTGATTAGCAATGATAAATGTAGCTTTTGCCAAATCTTTCTGAAATCTCTTCTAAGACAATTAAGACTTGAGCTTTATTCACCGGATCTATATAGTTCCATCATACCAGAGAAATGATATTTTCCTTATCGGCTCTAATGTGTGATCCCCTGTATCTGGTAGCTTTCAACAGACAATTTTGTCTCATAATCTTCCTCTGCGTATGCAAAGTAGAAGTAGTTAAAAATTAGATTTCACCAGGGCCGATGACATAGTCCACAAATTAATAGGAATCTTAGCCGGAAAGTGAACTATCTTGTTGTACCTTCATAAGAAATCAGTCTCGATCATAGATCAGAATTCTCAACATAAGCTGAATGCCTCTCCACAAGAAGCTCAATAAGGGCGCTCTCAACATCATCAACACCCAGAGACTTGTTTTGACGAACTGAAATCTTTTCATTGCTAGTGACAACTATGACCTCTTCTTTTCGGCTCAAGAGCTCATTGGCTACAACCATATGCATCTTGTACTTCCTAAGAGCCATATCAGCCTTCTCTAACAGGATCTTTGAATCTGTTTCTAGCTGCTCAGTCATGTCAAAGGTTTTTAGTCACCAAGAAATAATACAGCATCATATAGTTGAGACAATTAACCCTCAAACTCTTGTCGGAAACAAAAATCAAACACTAACACATTAAATAAAGTAAAGGGGTCTGAATTTTGTAGAAGATATACCGTTGCATCTTATTAAGTGGAGTGAGATATACATCTTTCAGACACACGGTATAATGGAAAACTATTTCATGTCTAAACCTATCCAATCTTTCCTATTTCCTTAACTGAGAATACAACAAATGGAAGTCTGAAACACCCGGATGAGAACTATAATCAATGATACTTCCCCAACAAAGTATTGAAATTATCAACAAGTTATTCAGCCACACCCAAAACTCTTCCGGATTCTGGTAAGGAAAATAATTGGTCATCCACGTACAGTTATCAGAACTCATAGAAAGATAGAACTCTGATGGATAGGATAAGTAACTAGTACAAATGCAGAAGATATGTGTCTAACCTTAAATGATATGCAGAAGGCCATGGGAGCCCAGTCTTTCCTCAGCACTAAGAGCATCTTTGGCACCTGAACAAGTCGCATATCCAATGGACCAGACCCTGATTGAATTTTGTGCTCTGCCTGCATAAGCATAGGTTTTTGTGTTAAACAAAATGAGAAGCACAGATGAAACAATATTTTATCCAAATGGCATCATTACGTATCACTGAATTCACTCTATAAAGATATGGTATGAAACTTTCAAGGATTCACATAGTTAGCTGCTGCAACCTCTTTAAGGAATACTGAGGTCAAAGGGATGGGTTATGTGATCTAACTCTTGAGGTGTGTAATGCAGCCATAAAACACAGTGAAAAGTACATAAATAAAAAGCAGTTAGTAATCATTACCATGCTATTCCAAGGGACTTAAAAGTCAGATACTGCTGCTGCAAGATATAACATGGCATGTGGTCCTATACTTTGCATTGTAAACGCAACCAACTGCAACATCTGCTTATATGCAAAGACCACATAGTCAATCACAGAAGATATCTAAAACCAGCAAAGACCAACTAATGTTACGTAATGCGAGCAGCTTTGTGGTAGCCTCTAAAGCTTACCTGGAGATACTCAAATATTGTTGTAAAGGAAAGTTTTAGCAAGAGGCCGTCTTCCACCGCCTACAATAAAAAAAATAAAACCATTTAGGATTCATTGTCACATTGTGCTACTATTCTAAAATTGCATTATATGCCAAGAGGGGAAAAAAAGTCTATATAACTAAGTAAAATTACATGATGCATGAAAAAGCGAAGTGGTCCGTACAGCATGAGTCTCAGTGATAGCACTCCTCACTGCTTGTGAATGGGACTGATGTACTGTGAATATGAAACAAAGTTCTGTCATCTAAGCAGGAACTGTTTTTACATATTCATGACATGTAGTTATAATTAGTGGTGGAAGCTTGAAACGTCCAATTAGTGGAATCCAAACCAGATGAAAGAAGGTGGAAGCTTGAGTCTACTGGGAAATTCTCTCGCAAACCTTTTCATAGCTTCTTAATTAGTGGTGGATTAGACCCAATCTTTGCACCTGCAAAGTTTACTTGGAACTCAAGGCCCCTACTAAGGTAAAATATTGGGTTGGCTTGTGGCACACGGGAGGATGAACACATGTGATGAACTCCATCAGAGAGGAATGATTTGTTCAAAGAAAATCTTTCAGCTTTTTGTAAAGGAAAAAAGCCAGAATTCTTGGGGTTGTGGGGTGCTAGCGGTAGTGAACGGAAAGAAATAGAAGACTATGTGAAACCTATAGTGAAATGGTCATGGAGAGGGAAGGAAGACCAGTGGGAGAGAGTCAAGTTCTGGGCTTATACTTCATAGGAATTTAAGGATTAGTCTTTCTTCCATTATTCTTAACTGGGAAGCAGCTGTAGCATAATCTCTACGTTTAGTTTTAGTTCAAAAAGATGAACTGCTACGCCTTTAGACCTAGCTTCCCTCTTTTGTTTTTTTAGCAGACTCCTTGTCTGCCTCCTTGTCCTTTGCTTTTTGTCTCAATAAAAAGCTTTTTCTTTTAAAAATAATAATAATAATAATAATAAGAAACTGACATCCTCATCCACCTACTCTTCTGTCCAGTCCCATCCATATACCAGTATTTATGAGTTGGCACTATGCAACACATATATCGGTGCAAGCAATTCAAGGAAACTGAACCTCGATGTGGTGGAACACAAATTGTTAAATAAGACAAAGTACTCCACAAAAGTGTTGAGCTGTCAATGAGTGAAAAGCTTCATTACTTCAGGAAATGGTTCTGTTAATTAGGCCATGAAAATTAAGTTTCTGAGTGGTGTAATTGTGTACCCATTTATGGCATGCCATGGTTCAAGTAAAAGGTTTTCTGATTATAGAGTATAACTTCTATGTCACAAAATCAAGTATCATTTTTTCATACCCAAACAGAAGAGCTGGAAACATAAATTAGCGTTTGACTGATCATGTGTATTCTATCTAGTACAAGAAGAGAACACATATAACCATAGCATTACAGTAAAATACGGACCTTGAATGTTTGACTTGTTCACAATTTCCAGACATTCAAGTAATGAATCATTGGGAAGAGATCTGCAATATGGTTGGCAAGTTCCCCTGCATAACATTTGCAGATAACAAATTATAAAAATAAGTTTATTTTTTATTTTTATTTTTTTATATAACATTTGAACTTGATATATAACATTTTTACCTCCGGTAAAGAAAGATAACAGCATAGCCTGCCTTCAAAAAGTACCTGTGATATCAGACAACTCTTATCAATATAACACATATTATATATGGCCTATTCCTTTAGAAAAAAAGAATTAAAAAATATGGCCTGTCCAGTGATTTAAGGTGGTATACTCTGTGGAAGCTGCTCCTCTGTGACCAGAACTGAAATTGTCAATGTAGCGAACACATCGTTGCTCCAGAGGAACCGTGGTACCACCAGAGTTACACAAACCACCCTCCTAGCTCCTCCATTTCCTATAATATATGTTAATCATTCAAAAAGAAATAGAACCTTAATTTTAAAACCTGGAAAACAAAAGGAAAGGGAACTCAAGTTTAATAGAATTGGAAAATAGTAAAATAGTGAAAGAAAAGTGAACATGCCAGAAGGCTGCGAATTCTTTGTAACAAATGCCTCAAGTTTTTCACTGGCATCATCACTGTTGTTTAAAGGAGGAGCTGAGTCATAAAAGGATTTGATTTCTGCATCTAGCACTTCTTTAGGAATTTCCAACCCATTTGTTAGAGCCATTCCAATATTTGCCTGCAGCCAAAGAATTACTCACTAAAATTTCCAATTTACACATTCACTAGCACACTATAATTGTAATACTCATCAACATAACTTGCATCAAAGCCAACATAATCGCACCCATATATGTCGGACGAAAGTAAGTTATCCGCTAGTGAATAAGGAGAAACCCAGAATGTCATTGAAAACTATTTATATACTGTTTTCCCCAATGCGCCAAGTGATTGCTCGTCATTCACCACAGAAAGCCATTAATTTGGATCTATCAGATACTGCTGGTCATATTTCTCACTCTTCACTGAAGTCCATCATACTGTGAGTTCTGGGTGGAGACTCACCAATAGTCCCCGCAAGAACATACGCCATCCTTAAAATGATGGAAACGATTCGTATCCCGGACAACAATTTCACGTTCAGCTATTTTGGAGATTAGCTTCGCAGCAATATGGCAATCACTACAAACACGAAGATTTTTGGTAATTCTGATCACTGCCCCTCGCTCAGTATTCAGAATGGCAAACACAATTGCCAGCTTCTCACTGTGAACTGCAAGATGGCATTCTTTCTCCTCCTCCTCCACGTCATGAAGGGCAGAATCAGTCTCAGGGACATAACCTAACTCCTTCATTTTCCCTACCAATATATCTAATTCTTCATATATCTCTTTAGAGTGAGGATGTGATCTGTCACCAGCAAGAAAAGTGTGAACCTGGTCTTTGAGTTCAACGTTGCTGACACCCGGTATTTTCTTGATCCCTCTACCCTTCATCACTGACCGGACTGCAGCGACGTCTTGCCATTTACCGGCTTTTGCGTAAATGTTCGACAACAAAACAAAATAACCTGATTCCTCTGGAGCCAATTGAAAAAGGTGATCAGCGGCTAAAAGTCCTACACTCATGTTAGAGTATACCCGGCAAGCACTAAGTAGAGCACCCCATACTCTTTCATTAGGCTTCAGTGGCATCTGGTTGACAAAACTATAAGCCTCATCCATTCTTCCAGCACGCCCCAACAGATCTACATAACAAGCACAGTGCTCTATCCTGGGATCAATGCCGTACTCCTCAGTCATCAATTTAAAGTAATATTGTCCTTCCTCTAACAACCCCGCATGGCTGCAAGCCGCGAGAACCGATACAAATGCAATTGAATCAGGAACTACACCTGAGTCATGCATTTTCACAAAAAGTGCCACAGCGTCATGACCTTGTCCACTCCTACCATATGCAGAAATCATGGAAGTCCACGAGACAACATCCTGAAATGTCATCGTATCAAAAACTTTTCTTGCATCATGTAGACATCCACACTTAGCATACATGTCAATCAACGCATTCTCCAATAACAAATTTGGCATAAGTCTCTTTCTCTCAATATATTCATGAATCCGCTTACCTAGCAACAGAGCAGAAAGATCCCCACAAGCGGGAAGAATACTTGCAATTGTGACTGCATCAGGGTCTATTCCACTCTTTTCCATTTGTAAGAAAAGGTCAACTGCTTCACCAGGCATCAAATTATTTACATACACTGCTATCATCACATTCCATGAAACCAAACTCGGTCTATCCAATTTCATAAACATTTCCTTAACATACGAAACATTCTCATATGAACTGTTGGTCACAGCTGGTATAGGCTAGCCATGGTACCAGCATCTGGTTTAATCCCCAATGTCTTCATTTTCCTACAAACATCTATTGCATCATCGAACTGTCCATTTTGTGCATACCCAGCAACCATAGAATTACACGAAACCACATCTCTACATGGCATCTCATCAAAAATGCCCCGAGCCTCCACTAAACAACCGCATTTCCCATACATGGCAATCAGACCATTCCCAATAAACAAATTCGCATCAAGCCCAACTTTCACAACAGCAACATGAATTTGCAATCCCACCCCCAAATTATTCGACCCCGAACAAGCCTTGAGGACACAAGGGTATGTATAGTTATCAGGAGTAAACCCAATGGTAGACAAAGTTTTGAACAAAACAGAGCATCATGATACAAACGGTTGTTTACATAGCTTCTGATCATGACATTACAGAAGATGACATTCTTATCATGAATTTGATCGAATATGCAGCGCGCCATTCTGGGTTCACCGCAGGCTGCATAAGCTCTCATGAACTTGATACCTAGTGACGCATCACCGCAAAAATTCTCATTGACAATAAAGCTTGCATAGAGTTTCCTCAATGTTATCCTATCTGGGTATTGATCCAAAAATTTACCAAATACTTGTTTTGCTACAGTTGGGTCTCTAGTAAAACATCCAACTGATGACATCAAAGCTTGTGATTCTTTGGCTTTCGAAAAATGTCGAAAAAGGGGAGTAATAGTTTTCATGTATGGGACTGAAATAGGGTCTTGAACACAAATCCAAAATCTCACAAATTCAATCCAAATTCTGCAGAACCCAAACCCCTAATTGCTACATAACACCAGTAAACAAAATAAAAAAAAATAAAAATCTTCATAACACCAAAACCCAAAATTGCCTCACAGGTTGAGCAGGTAAACAAGAATTTCAATATCATCAATCAATTGAAATAAGAGAATGCAGAACATTCCAGAACAATCAACACTTGTAAGCACACCTCTTTGAGTGGTGCAGGAAGCCAATCACAGCAAACCGCTTAAACCGGCGGTCCGGCCCGGTTGAGAGAAAGATAGTGTGAACTCTGAAGCTGTCAGGAACTGAGAAAACGGTCGTATTTTTCAACCCGGGTTTATGGAAAACAGATTTATAGGTTTTATCTGAGCCTATAATCCCATGTGAACTAGTCTCTAGCTTGATACGCTGCACCTGCCCACTGACAGAAAAAAAAAAAAAAAAAAAAAAAAAAAAAAAAAAAACCTCATTGTCGTCACAGAATATGACATAGAACAAGGAAGAGTACAACATAGAATCGTTGTTCCTCTCCAAAACTCAAAATCTATCTGCCCTTTTATTTGTTACTTCAATTTTGAATTATTAAATTATGGTTCATGGTTTGATGCATGCTATATACATTTATAACAACCAAACAAGTTACATGTTTGCTAACATAGTTCACATTTAACTTGTCCCGTATTTAAATGATTAATAGTTTGATTTGTCAAATGATTAATAGTTTGATTTCCCAGGAGATGGATCATTTTTTAATTCACAATGTAGTTGGAGAGTTGGGGATAGTAACTCTGTCATTACCCAAACTGATCTAGTAAATGGAATTCATTTTTAATGATATTAAAAAATTGTAACGCTGAGGTGATTTTACGAAAGCCAGAAGGCCAAATAGCTAGAAAAATTGTAACGCTAGAAAAATCTGCTTCTTATATCAGAGAGATTCCATCCTAGCTAGAAAAATGTGTGTCCTTATATTAAAGAGAATTCCATCAAACATGAAAACATAGACGTAAATGTTTAAATGGGCTGTTGTAGTTGTTTTCTAATCACCACAATGAACTTCTATAATCCTCGTTCATCTTGTCGGTATTGGCAAGAATACAGTGAAGTAATTAAATATAATTCTAAGGAGAAATATAAAACCTGTTCAAACTAAATCAGTTGTTATCATGATCCTTGAGCACCTGCTGTTGGATTTTGGAAAGCAGAGAAACCCCAGAAAGTCTTCAAGGAGTAAGGCTGAGAGATTGTTAAACCTTTTTCAGTGATGTAAGCTATCTGAAGCTTGTTTACAGCAGACCTATCACGATACAAAAGCACACGCATGCATTTCTCCAGAAGCTTAACACCCTCTTCGAAACTCAAGTCCTCACGCCATTCATCACGAAGGATAGGCCTCGCAAGGTGGTTTCCGAATCCGGTAGCGACATGATCGTCCTCAAAGTTCACGCCTATCATAGTAACCAGTCCAAGGTATGTCTCTCTCTTATCATCAACTCCAGGTTTCTTCTTCACTCCAGCAAGGACAAACGAGTTCCACAGCGGATCAAACTTGTTACGCCTGTTGTACATCACACGGCTCAAGTAGCTGTGGATCTCTTTAGGTCCCAAAGAGTTTCCATCATCACACATGCTGTCCTGCATGGTGAGCTCGTCAAGATAACCTAGTACCTCCTGGAAATCACTTATTTCTCCACTTGCACCGATGAGAGAATGCTTTCCGATAGGCTTCATTCGTTCGATGCTCTTGTATCGGAGGGTGGATCCATAGGAACCCCCCATATCTGCAGCCATCAAAACTCCATCTTTGTATTTCAGAGCCACAACAGACGTGCCAGTCACGTAAGGGTTCAGTGTTCTCTGAGACTGAAAGGATTCTGGGGAGCAAAGTAGGCTGGGCTGCGCCTGGTTCGATTCCATTGAGTTCATTTTTCTTTCGCAAGATTTGTCAGTGTTAGAATAGCTATGGTCTACAGCTTAATCTGAGGCTTCATATATATAGAGAGAAAACCTTTGGGTTTGGTTGGTGTAGACTCAGACTCCGGTTTGCACAAGGAATATATTCTTACCCGGATAGGAATATATAATCCACGTAGGAGTGGTTTCTCCAACTTATATCCAACATATGAAATATATAGATTTGGTACAAATTTTTGTGGCATTTTCCAGTGTAAATATCATGCAATTAAGAAAAAACCGAAATATTGGGTCTGTACTCTGTAGGGGTAAATATGTCATTTACGTTGTCAACGCGCTTCACTCACGCGTTTCCTAATCGCCTTTATAAACACTCGCCTCTTTGTGTTTCTCCTCACTTTCGCTCTGCAATTCTAACAACGCAAACGAAAAAACCCCCAATTTTCTCTTCCGGCGGAAACCCTACTCCGATCAACTCTCTCAATTTTCTGTATTCTCATCATCGGAATCCAATTGACGGACGATCTCAACTCGCCCAGCACTGGACGGAGAAGATCGGAACCGACTGCGCGAAGCGAGCCCTCTTTTGTTTTGTTTGATTTTGACTGTGTATGTATTTTCGATTCACTTTTCTCTATTCGATTCTGTATTAGTGAAACCCTAATTTTCGGTTGAAATTGTTCTGTACCGAAATTTGTTCTTGATTCTACTTTGAATAAAATTCGATTTTCTTGATTATCATGATGAGTGTGGCTACTGTGTCTCCGATTTTGAGTAATATTGATAATCTTGTTGGGTATCTTAAGAGGGCAAGAGGGTTAGATTATTCTGATTACAGTGATCTAGAGTTGATAGGTCATAGAGCCAAAAGGCTTAAGGCAGAGACTGATGTTGATGAAACCCCTAGGTTTTCTGATGTGAGATTTGGGTATATACCCAAGGTTTAGTTGTTAGCGGTGATGAGATTGATCGAATACGCAATCAAAACACCAAAAACTTACTCTTGAACCATAAGAAACTTCACCTGGTTCTTGATTTAGACCACACCCTGCTTAATAGTACCTGTCTTGATGATCTGTCACCCGACGAAGAGTATTTGAAGACCCAACCCAGGCTGATCATTCTCTGCAGTATGTTAGCATTGTGGAGACTCCCAGTATGCGGTTGATGACCAAGTTGAGGCCTTATATTAGGACATTCCTACACCAAGCGAGTCAAATGTTTGAGTTGTCTGTTTACACGATGGGTAGTCGGGATTACGCTTTGGAAATGGCGAAGCTACTTGATCCTGCAAACCTGATCTTTGGTGGTAGGATCATATCACGTAGCGATAGCACAGTAAGAGATAGGAAGAGTTTAGATGTCTTGCTTGCGCGAGAATCTGCTGTTGTGATCATTGATGATAAGAAAGATGTATGGGCAACTGACAATCAGGAGAATGTTATTGTAATGCCTAGCTACCATTTTTTTAGGTCTAGTTGTCAAGAGTTTGGCCTAAGGAATGTTAAGCCTTATTCTGAGTTGAAAAGTGACGAAGGCGATCGGTACGGAGGAGCTTATCTTGCAAGTGTGCTTCAGCTTCTTAGGCATATCCACATTTTATTTTTTAATGAAGTTGAGTCTCAAGATCTTGTTGATAGAGATGTCAGACCAGTGTTACAAATTCTGAAGAAGCAAGTTCTGAATGGGTGTAAGATCGTTTTCAGCCATGTTTTCCCCTTGAGTGTCGAGGCATCAACTCATCCTTTGTGGAAGATGGCTGAGCAATTGGGTGCTACTTGTTCAACAGAGTTTGATGCAGATGTCACGCATGTGGTTGCAGCAAACACTCGAACCCAGAAGTCAATTCGTGCAGTTAGAGAAGGAAAGTTTTTAGTAAATCCGCAATGGATTCATATCACGAATATTATGTGGCAAAGGCAACCTGAAAATAATTTCCCATGTCATTAGTCAATTACCAACGCTTAGAAAATCTTAACTTCACTGTGTTACCTCAACTTGACTAATAACTGTTGCCACTAAACTCACAGGTTACCCACACCCTACAAGAATGAATGGCAAGACCAGCAAGTTTGGAAGTTAGAGAACTTCCTAATGTAAAACGTTGTAAAACTTTCAATCTAATGACAAACCTTCTTTGTTTCAAATTGTCTTCTGTGCTCGTCTCAACTTTATATTCTCCCTTAAGAACTTGTACCTATTACTTTCCAATTTATTAAGTAATATTCCGGGAATCATGAAACTTTACGTGATTCAGACCAGAAATTTTATTTACCATTATGATCTTAAGCCGAATAGAAATTCAATGAAACGTCGGAAAAAAAAAAAAAAAAATCAATGACAGGAATAGGATGGAAAAAAAAAATTAAGGGCATGATTATCAAAAAAGAAAAAAAGAAAAATGTGGAATGCCTTTACTTTGAATTGGGATGTGGAAGAGCATTTTTGAGGAGAGATTCCAGTACCCTTACAATGCTGCTGATATATATATTCTTAACTTTGCTTCTGCTTGGGTTAAGGCAATATCTAAGTCCAAAGTGCAAATGGTAGGGCATGTGGAGGCTTTATCTTGGATTAAACCTGCTGTTGGATTTCACAAATTGAATGCAGATGGTTCAAGGACTAGGTCTGGTGAGATAGGTGCTGGAGGAGTTATATATGTGGTGGTTTCATGATTAATATTGGTACTGGGGAAGTTTTACAAGCTGAGGCCTGTGTCATTTCTATGGCATTCAAATGGCCTTGAACGTGAAAATTTCTAAGTTGGAGGTAGAATCAGATTCTGTTGTTCTTGTTAACCTTTTGCAGAATTCTGCTGTGGAGCTTCATCCCTTGGGCACCATCGTGACAAACTGCAGATCAATGTTGCAGCATTTTGAATAAGTCCATATATTCATCAAGAGAGAAATATGATCGCTGATTTGTTGGCTAAGAATAGCTCTCTCAACGCTAAAGCTTTAGCATCCTCGATGAACCTCCTGCTATAGTCACTGAAGCTCTCCTTGATGATATTGTTGGAGTTGCTAGAAGTAGAAGCTTTAGAACCAGCAATGCTGGTTAAGTTGTGTTAGGTGTTTCTTTTCTGGGCCTTTGGCCTCATTTATACCAAAAAAAAATAAAAATGAAATTCAATGAAAGGAATATATGGAAAAAAAAAAAAAAAGGGGCATGACCTATATATATCGAGTTTGAGCAATTAGAATTTCCAAACAAACATATCATGCATGTTAAACTTGGAAAGGCTCCTAGTTAGAGGCCACTCAGGCCAGTCTTAATATTCTGAAGTATTTGGAGTAAAACGACTTACAAAAAGTTGGAGTGCGTAGTAGTGAATCTATAATTAGTTACTCTTGTATTAAGGAATCCTCTAGTACTAATCAACCAAGCCAACCTTACACAGCTGCAGTATCGAGTACTATGAATCATAGAACACCAAAATCTGTGGTATATTATGGACCAAGTCACCAAACATAGGTGTTATGGTTCTTTGTATATGGTGATAGAACGAGCAGTATGCATACAATTGTTGTCTGTATACGAAAGCTTACTGCACAATTTGACAGTATACTTATCAGTAATATTACAAAAAGGTGTAAAAAAAAAATATTACAAAAAGGTGTTAAAATGGTAATTCTAGAGAGAAACAAGTAATATGATATTAAAACCAGCTACCTAGCTGTTTCATGATCTTTATATATAGCCTACTTAGGATCCAACTTCTTCAAACAATTAACCTAATTAAACCCAAAAGCAAAGAGTACAAAGAACATGAAGTACCACTATTGTTTTTCTGGTGCTTTCTCTTTGTCTCACATCATTCTTTGTAGCAAACTAGTTGAGCATTGAAGCTCAAACCTCCAAATCCAAGTGGCAAAATAGTAGGTATAAAGCCTCCTCAGGGACAATGTAAGTATGTAACTCCGAGAACCATTTTAACTAAATGCTGCAAAAAAGGAAAGCTCTACATCACTTACCAAGTGCTCGCCTCCGGTGTCCAAGCGTACAAAAGCAAGCTTGATGATCAACTGCTCCAAGAAACATGGTGATGGTGCAAATTCCTCACGGATAACGCCCCGGTTGTGTCATTGTCCACAGGATGGTTCAACAAGAAGAAGAGGTGTTCACACTACATTACCATAAATCGTAATGGAAAGTCTGAAAGCCAATGTTGTTGATGAGTGTTACTCCACAATGGATTGTGATCCTGATCATGATTACCAACCTCCATGCCCTCATAACATCGTTTATGCCTATCCAGCTGTTTGGAAGGCCTTGGGAGTTAAAGAAAGCGACCGGGGTGAAATTCAGATATTCTGGTCTGATGCCTGATTGAATACCACTATGTTGTGATACAAATATGATTATATGAGTGAAGGTTTATAGATCTAGTAAGATAACAATGCGATCTATAGTTGCTGCTCCTACATTGAGTAATATAATTTCTGGTAAAGAAATAAATCAAACTCTTCTGCTAGCTATATACACCCTTCTGTAGTTAAAGAACACACCACGGCTTAGTTTGATCTTTGTTTATGAATGGCTGGTGAAGCAAGAAACTTTTTTCGTCACTGGATCAATGAAGAAAAAGTAATAAAAGCCCTTATTAAATATATAACCTGTTCCATAATCCTTGATGGTCTTACAAGTTACAACCATAATACATGCATGGTATCAGGGAAAAATGGAAGGAGGAACTAATAGGTTCAGAAAAATTGCTGATTTAATGACAATCGTTCTGAAGTTCCAAGAAGTTTTGAAGTATCATGTCAAACTTGGTTAGGCTCATTCTGCATCTTTTCAAATCCAAGATCTTATGACCATCTTCAGATTCTAAAGGCTTTTCAAGTAAACTAATCAACTAAGATCGCTTAAAACAGCTGCAAATATATATAGAACTAACAATATTTATTACAGGGATGCATTGGTGCTACATCAACAGCGCTTAGCTGCTTATTCAAATTTTTTTACTTGGTACAGTCCCACATCAGATAAATCAGGGATAGATGGCTTTTTAAAACTACTGCGCTTGCCTAAGCTATTGCCGAGCCCAGTAGCGTGGGTTTGTAACTAAGCAGGGCATTAAAGTGATTGGTTGCCTAACCATGCCAGGAGAGGTGCAAGGGTCTTGATTTGTAGCTCACTTCAGTGAGCACTGCTACGCACGCCCACCCTCGGGTTAGCAGGAACCCCCATCCTCAATGGGTGGGTAGCAAATCAAACATGAAACTAGAAGTATTTCCGGGGCACAAGGAGGTTGTGACCCTCCTCCAGTTACTGGAGGATAAGTCACAGCTTTGTACCCTGCGGATCAAGATACTCTTGCATCTCATCGTGCGACCTGGCATAGCCCCCTCATACAATCACTTTTTGACTTCTGCTATTGTAAGCAAAAGAATAAGCACCCTGCAACTAATCTACTAATCTATGTCCCTCTACTCGGAATGAAAATGACGATTTTATGTTCCAAGTACTTCTTCTGCTATTGTAAGCAAAAGAATAAGCACCCTGCAACTAATCTATGTCCCTCTACTCGGAATGAAAATGACGATTTTATGTTCCAAGTCTCTGGTATGTAGTGGCTTAAGACAAGGAGCAATGAAAGTGATCATCAATTGAAAAGGGTCCTTATTAAACAGTCTCATTACATAAAAGCTATGTCCCAAGTGCATTAGGAAAGCAGCGAAATCCAATATAGCATTGCAGGTCTTAATGTTTTTTCCATTCTCCGTCTAGGAATAGACCTGCTCAAACGTATTTGAAAGATTTTGAAGTGCCTAAGCAACACAAAAAGAGTTCAATGTATGAGAACTTATGGCTTCTTCCTCCTGGACATACCTAACACAGCTGAGAGTGCAGAACAACAGAAGCATGAATGCAATAAATAACTACTACTACATGTAGCAGGATTTCCATACCTGTAAGAAATATAATTGCATTAAGAACTAGAAAGGGGAACGAATTCTAACCCTTACATGAAAATATCTTTTTGTTAAAATCATCTGATTATCCCCAAAGATATCCATCCCCAGATCATTACACAGAATTCAAACATATCATTTTGATCTTCTCTAAGGTATGAGAGAAATTGGGGTATATTTCATACCACTGGGCATTTAAAAGCTATGTACAAATTAAAGCAGCTTATCTACAAAGGGAAACTTGAGGCTTAAAAATCAACTACTGCTTCCATGGTTTTCTAAGCAACTTTTCTTAAAACTTCCTCAGTAGTAGATAATTTCATAACTCCTACCAACCTTCATTCTATCAAAAATTCAATACTGCCATGAATTCTTTCTATTGTCACTAATAATTGTAGACAGTTGAGAAAATATTTTTGTTTCCAGTCCCACATCAGATGAATCATGGATATATGGATGTTTAAAACTACTGCACTTGCTTAAGTTATTGCCGATCCCAGTAGTGTGGGTTTGTAACTAAGCGGGGCATTAAAGTGATTGGTTGGCTAACCAATGTCAGGAGAGGTGCCGGAGTCTTGATTTGTAGCTCACTTTGGTGAGCACTGCTATGCACACCCACCCTCGGGTTAGTAGGAAACCCCATCCTCAATGGTTGGGTAGCAAATCAAACATGAATATAGCAAACTGGTATCGGGGTGCAAACTGAAGGTTGCATTGCACCTTAGCACCCCACGGATCAAGATACTCCTGCATCTCATTGTGCGACCTGGCATAGGCCCTCATCATACAATCACTTTTTGATTATGTTGAGTAAAGTTCTGGTAATCCACATAACCTCATTATTTGTTGTCATGCTTGTTAATTCATCGTTACTAGGCCTGTGTAAATTGACTTTAACTTTAAACAGGAATATTGATTCTCATAATGATCACATATGCGGTAATGATTCTGATTTAGATCACATATGATGTATACATCAACTGTGTAACATGATGAATGAAATAATTGTCTCAAAAACTGGTGTTAATGCATGTATAACATAACTCCATCTGGACAATCTATTTTTTTTTCATTCCTTGGCCAAGAGAAACAAAAAAAAGAGTAACTTGAATATGTACAATGTGCTTAGAAAAGCATATGGCCATGGCTCATCAGCCACATAGCTTGCAACACCAAGATCTTAAACAAGATGATACAGAATAAGAAAGAGTACAATCAGAAGCATTGTTCCTATTCCAAACTCGAAACCATCACCCCCATATTCAGATTTACCTGATTCAAGAGTTGTAACAGGTGATGAAATGCCAACAATTGTGGGGAAAAGAGAAGAAACAAAGTGTACAACTAGTAAAAGCAAAAACAGAAGAAGCATCACAAAAGCCAAGTTGGCCCTGCCATCTGTTTCTGCCCCTACTTGGAACAAAGACACTGAGATTTCCAGAAGGGATAGTAAGGTAGGTCTGCAGATGATCAATCCCAAAGCTCCTACTACTAGAGATGGCACCAGTGGTGACGGCCCTCGACTCGCCATTGATGAAGTCTTTGTTCAGTTGCTCTCTGATTTCTAGTGTGTGCAGAGAGCACAAACTTGCTTGACAGAATCAAAGAAAGGGGAAGTGAGTGATATAAGGACTGTTTGTTGGGTAGTGGATGTGGGAGATTACTTCTAAACTACACCATTATTTTTCTCTAATTTGTTGCATGTCTGGTAGTTTGTTGAGCTATGCCAACGTCTCCACATCAAAATGTAGGCTTTATTCTTGTTATTTATGCTTATAAAACCACTAGACCCCAAATATCAATCTTACAATCTCCTTTGTCCTTACGAATGGTGTGCCTTCCAAAGCAACAGATAAATGGAGAATCGAGAGATAGGTCTTCAACCCGAAAACATTTACATTAAGGGTAAATATTATAACTGCATAGCTTAAACTATCATGAAATTAGAGAACATTAAAGATATAAAGGGAGGCCATGGTAGCCAACCACAACAGAACTTTGCTGCAGAATAATTTTTTTTTTTTTTTTTTTCATCTTTGTATAGAATTGAACTTCTCTGCATATTCTATTTTCTGATTAGTCCAAGGTTAGTTGAGACAGACAATACTAAAAAGACGTGTTTTTCGATGCCTTCAAGAGGTGGTATGTTGATAGAGAAGATGATAGCACTCACTAGTAACAAGAACTTCAAGGTTCATATGAACGTCATCATGTTATACAGACCCAAACCAATGAGTGAACAAAGTGCGCAAGACCATCTGCAGCAACGGCCGCACTCGACGACATTCATGGATCGATGTAGTCCAGTCGGGCAGGTATAATCAAGAGGTGGCAAAACGCCACAAACAATCCCTTAAAATGACCCAGGAAATAACTCCCTTGGTGAAATGATTTTCTGAGCAAATGAAACGTGTGTTCATTTCATGTTAAAGATTCAATACATTAACAAAATATGCAGATAAAAAGAGATGTCTTCTCTTACTTATCTCCATATTATCTATCCAGACCACCCAGTAAAAAGACGAGAAAGACAAATGACAGATGATTAGCTACTGGTATATAACTTAGTTCACCATCTATGCCAGTTATGCACTCTCCCCAGCAACTACAAGAATCCAACACTGTGCAGCTGACAATAAAGATGATAAACATCTAGCTAAGCTAAGGTTGCACTCTCCATTTACACCTGAATTACTCTGCAGGACTGTACCGGAGATGTTGCTCATAGAAATTAATCAGCTGGAAAGAAGAGAGGGATGAACATTAGTTCAGATGGTGATAGAAAATGAACATTAGCTTAGCAACATGATATTAGTTCAGCTTGAATTACTCTGCAGGACTGTACCGAAGTTACTGAAGCTACAATGTTGCTAACAAAAATCATGTTGCATGCTTAACAGCTGATCACTTACCAGAAGCGGATGATTGACCTTGAGAAATTTGTTATCCACTATAACTTCTGTGCCATCAGACCTAAAACACGGCAACCACATGTAAAAATGTGATAAAACATGTGAAGAAAATAAGAAAAATTGGTTGTTCATCATGAAATATCCGACATTCAGGTTGAGAAAATTCTCACAGAAACTACAAAAGCACCACACCTATCCAACTTGCATGTTCATGAAAAAGTTGATATATTGTTTCCAATGAAGCAAACACCCTTGGCCTTACCAATGTAGATCCATGCAATATGCAAAATGGGAATAACAGCAGGGTATTCTCGTTGCAGTCTCCCGCTCGAGGGTAGGTTATATAATGACAGACAAAAATTCAAAACCATAGGTGAATTAGAAAATTTCATCTCTAGTGGCATTTTCTAAATTTCAATTCTAAACAAAGAGATGATACAAAGAAAAAAACGTCCACACAATGTTGCATTCCAAAAGGTAAACATTATTTACTACAAAAGGCTCATCTATACATCTTTTTTATAGGTAACAACTGTTAAGAAAAGAAAAGGCAAAACATGAAAATGAAACATGATGGTCGACCGTCTAGAAGTGGAAAGTGAGATCTAAGAACATTTTGATCACCAAAACTGATGTGTATACTACGTTGATCAGAAACCTGAAGAATAGCATGGCCCTCAGGCCAAAATGAAACTCATAAATGGAAAAACCTCAATACAAAGTTTAAGTACTGTGAAAACATGCTATAAGGGACCTCAAACAATGAATAGCCCAAAAAAAATCACCCCTACAGGATTCTATTTCAGCCAGCTAACTACAAGGATAGAACATGATTCACCTAACAGACCCTACTCTTTGGCGATTTAAGAAGACCATAGGTTCTAAACAAATTGTATCCAGCAAAGAGTTACTTTAGCCTACATGTATCTGAGAATTTCAAGAGTTGTGAGCAATTGTATATTGCCAAAATGTGCATAGGCAATGGCTCTATACAAATGCAAAAGAAAGAAAGCAGAGGGGGAGAGAGAGAGAGAGAGAGAGTACATGATGTAGCCATACTTTTGCCAAAATTATCATTTTATGAAAAGTTCAGAGTTGTATACTTCACCTACAAAGTTGATATATCAGATTATGACAGTGTAGGCAAGAAGACACGTCTTTTGACAAAATCAGAATAACTGCACTGATGCCAAAACTATTTGTACGAAAATTGGTACTCTTCAGTTATAAAGGTGGGATAACAGTCAAGAATACTCATGTTGGGAGCAAAACAAGAGCATCAGTCTTATTGACAAAATCAAAAGCTAACACCTGAGTATCAAGTAAGGATGTTCCATTGTAGAATACATGTAGTACTTTAGCAACTGAAACAAGCAAGCATACCGAAAATGATTGAGCAGATCCACACAGAAAAAAAAGGACAACAAACAAATAGATCGATCCAAACTGGGAATGGGGGGGATAGGCCCAGAATTATAAATTGCTTTATCTTCCAAGTGATGAAGATACACTCAACATACGAGGTGTGACTTCAAACAGGGGGATACCATCTATTGGGTATCCTAGACCACATGTGGCCACTGACATGTGCAGCCAAATACATCATAGAAGTATAAGCATCCAACCCAAAACCAATGGCAATGGTGGAGAGTCCAACATATCTTGGTTTGGTGAATAAAGGTCAATCCCTACTAAGAACTAGGTTAACCCCAAACTGGCACAACATGCTTACCTTGGTGTTGCATCATAAAATTAGTAGTTTTTGTATTAGAGCTCATAAACTGAAGTACTTTCTTAGTTTGAATTCCCAGAACATGTCCCATTCTAGAGGTCCATAGTTCTCATCCTGGATCAGTTGTATACACAAGTATTTTACCTCTTCAGACTAGTTACAGTAGTTTCCCATAGTAGTCATGTTACTTGTGTATAGTTAAAGTTCTTGTCATATTCTCTCTTCGAAAGTTTTAAAGCTCGCAGTGGTAAATTCTAAAGTACAGTATGTGTATATGATGTGAAAACCAGCAGGTCTTAGCCAATATATATAATTTAATATATCAAGGGCAGAACAATAAATAGCAGAATAAAGATTAAATACAGATAAAAATAAAGACCAACAGTCACCTACCCACTTAACCAATTATCCTATTTTCCCTATTTTATATTCAATTGAAAAAGACTGAACATGGAAAAGCCAATCGGCATGCTCGGACTGCATGTCAATGGGCTATTGTGTGTGCGCGCACAAGTGCATATAAATCATTCAGCTTCTAGTAAAAAAATTAAACAAAAGAAAATCTACAGACTTTATTTTAGAAGCGCTTTATGCAAAATTTCAACTCTCAAGGATAAACTAGTTTGACATGTTTTCAATCTATACTAGACAACGCTTTAAACTAGTTTTATAAATTAAGAGATGACATCAACCTCTAACTACTCTATTGTAGGGCAGAAGATACCCTTTAGAAGTGTGCAGGCTTCCCTGATTTATGTCTAATTGCAGGTCAATAGATGATTTTCACTTGATACTAGAAACACATCCATCTCTAAAACTATCATGTGATATTAAGTTAAAAAACAAAAAAAACAAAAAAACAAAAACCTATAAAAATTAGAAGACTCTCGGTTTCAGTCATATTTCTAGCATAATTGCAGTATCTAAGCTATTGTTCCATCTACTTTTGTGCTCTAAATAAGCCCATCCAACAAATGAAAAGATTAACAGATAACCATTAACAAAAGATGCGTTTCATTTGCTATATACTTGAAAAAAAGAAATGGAACTATAAATTGCAGTTTTAAGACAAACCTCATGGCCATAAAGGTTACAGACACGTCCCGGACATTGTTTGATATCGAAGTTGAATAGCCCATTGGCTTGAGAATCTTGGTGATGCGCACTGCTTCTTTGAATTCATCAATCTTATTCCTGCGACCTGAATTTTCCCCAGCGTAATCAAGATTTCCTAACGCAGTTTGATCAACTCTACCAGCATATCTCGTGCTAACACGAGTTGGTGCATTTTGTGTAGCACCCAGTTCAGACAAATGTGGCTCTTGTTTAAACCTCTTCACAGAACCAGACTTCCTTCTCTTAGCTCCAGTACTGCGACTACCCTGTACTGGCTCACCACAATCAACCTTGGAAAGACCATTTGTCGGGCCATTAACTTCCAGAGCTTTGGCTTCTTGGAAATGTACAGAAAGTTTATCCAAACTGACATTGTTAGTAGATACTGTTGCTTTGAGCTCACTAAGTTTTGGATCATACTCATTTTCCTCTCTCCTTGCACTAATTTGGTGTGAAACACTTGCACAAAAATTCTCAGAATCAGTTTTCTTTGATGTTTCAGTATTGTTGACATGCCCATTATTCTCTCCATCACCAACTGAATGGAAGGACTGTTGAGGGGGAGGAATACCATCAACCCCTGTGCCGTTGGGAGCACTAGACGATAAAGCTTTATCAACCATGCTTATTTCCCCATCTGTCTCATTGTATGGAGTGTCTGAAGACCGCTGCTGCTTCTTCTTAGGTTGAGTGTGTGGAGTTCCAGACTTGCGCTTGCGCTTCCGTTGCTTTCCAGTACGCAAGCTTTAAAACAGACAAAAGAAGCTTATAATTACACATAAATACAAAATCAAAAGTTTGGATATGATGCTGATAAACTGAGCAGCCAAGAAAACAACTGATCAAGCTGCACAAATACTAAATAATTTAATTACTAAATATCTTTGTAAATCCTTGTTCACTGCAAACTTTCACTGATCACCTTATGCTCAGAGGCATAGCTAGCTAGGGTCAAGGAAGGTCAACTGACCCTTCTATATGCACAACTCCTATACTTTTAGTATCATACTGCTTGCGGAGTCTTAGCTAACTGCTATGCCAGAGAAAAAAAGAGATTCGGTAAGCCTCTTCTTTCCTTTGTCACATTATTGCTTTTTTTTTTCAAGTAAAAACTACAAGTCTCAGCATAATTAAAACATGCCTGTATGAAAATCATCTGTCCAACGTCCAATTTTTTCTTATTGGACAAGATGAAATGATCAACAATCAGTCAATGTTTACCAACTAAGTTTTCTTCTTCCCGTTTTAGTTTTTTCCCTTTTCAAGTATATATGTTCAGTTACTGCATACTAAAATAGTAAACTTTTGAAAATATATTTTCACCCCCACCCCTTTGATACAACTGGCAATGACAGTGCTTCTGCTATAGTCTAGAAACCAAAAGAATAACTAGAGGGTAAAACAAAACAAAAAAGGAACAAAGTAATCACCTTTCTTCAAATGCATCTATAACATCAGAGACAGACTGGAGATTCTCCAAGGGTTCCCATGTATTGGCTGTCTCTGGCCAGCCACGCCTGCATAAGAATCCACGAGAATTAATGACAGCTGATCAAGATTCATGTAGACATCATTAAGGTTTTGATTTGAAATCTTAATTTTCCTAGTTAGCTTGGAAATCTTTCACATATAAATAGTGTCCTTTAATGAAGGTCCTACATCAACAGGCATCAAAAGTAAACGGTTTTGATTCGAGAATAGGAAGAGGCTTCACCCACCATTTGATGAGATACTGCAGCTGACCCTAGTTTTCACAACATCAACACCACCGCGGCGAAAAAGAACAACCAACAATCAGTAATCAGATTATGAAAAATGAAAGCAACATTTCCAATCACAATTTACATCAATCAAAATGCAACACACAATCAAAAGGCAACCAGGGAGAGCAGTACAACCTTTCGAACCCTTTTCCTGCGAATGGCTTCGATTTCATAGAAGCCTTCATCAAGCTTAGTACTCCGCTCCTTATTCTCATCCTCCTCCCCCTCAGCCTCCGCCTCACCTTCTTCCCCTTCCTCAACGTCACCGTCCTCCCCCTCGCCGTCACCGTCTTCTCCCTCCACGCCCTCAGCCTCCTCCTGGTTCTGGCTCTCCGGCTCGATTTGCGGCTCCGGCTCAGTGACCTGGTGCTCCGGTACAGCAAAAACGGCGGCGTTTGGGTCCGCGGTGTCTTCGAAAAGAAGACATCCGCCGCCGTCGTCAAGAGGCATTGCTTCCCAGCTCCTCTTCCTCCCTCCGCCTTTCACTCTCATTCTTAGGCTTGCGCCGGTGACCCCGCCGAATCTCACCGCCGGGTGAGAATAGTGTTTTCTCTTTCTGTGTGTCTGTGTTTGAGTGAGCCCAGAAGGCACAGAACCCCCAATTCTACAGAGAGAAAAGTGAAGCTGAGAAGAGACTATTTTGACTACAATTTTCTTTTCATGCGTTTTTCCCCCAATTTAAACTCTCTCTCCTATCTCTCTCTCTCTCTCTCTTTTTCTTTTTCTTTTTCTTTTTCTTTTTTTTTTGGCTTTTGATTTTCCCTCTAATTAAGCGCGCCTTTCTCTTAATTAGTTTCTTAGATTAACTGCATGTTCATTCACCTAGAGGGCTAGGAGTCTAAAATCAATGTCTAACCTAAATATGAAAATATATGGAACTTGTTTTGAAGATTCAAACATTTCAATTTATTAAGTGAGAGTTTGAGTTTCAATGTGTCTGAGTTGGTATGTTTTTTACCTATTTTTTAGTGTTTTTGGCAGGATTTCGTCTCGTAAATAAGAGTGCATTAAACTCAGCTCGCGACAAAGTCTGAGTCGAAACCGTCTCACTTCACATGATAAGTGCATCCGACTTGAATTCTTTATTACGCTCAGTTGCTAACCACGGTAATGATATAATTTATGGTTTCTTTTTTTTTTGTTATTGTATTTTGATTGTTTATTTGGTGGATCCGTTTGGACTGAAAAAGATTTTCTTCAGTTCAAGAGGGTGATCGAGGTGCTTACTTCGGCCAATCACATTCCTCAGGTGAATGCTATTTAGATTAATGCTTACTTAGCTACTGTGGACTTTAGCCTTTATCCCTTCTTTGAGGCATTGAAAGAAATTAAAGTGGGCAACACATTGGTGAAGGACTTAGGAGATTCGTCATTGAAGATTTCTTTGGCCAAGAAGAACAAAAAGGTGTTTGAATTGAAGAAACAACTAGCCGAAGCTGAAGAGAAGGTCAAGGTCACTTCAGCTGCCATCCGAAACATCATCTCTCCTACCAAACTCGTTGAGTACAATTCACTCGTAACTTCGGTCAAATCGTATAACAAGAAGAAAGGACGTGTTAAAGTGACAAATTGATCAAGGTATGCAGAACTTCGAGAACGTCAAAGGTACTCTTCGGTCTTTGCTGCCTCCCGAGTAGACTTGTAAATGGACCGGATCTTGATCCGGACCCGCTTCGGATCCGTGGTTTTTAAACGGGTTTGGATCGAAAATTAGACCCGTTGATCCGTTAAGGACCCGGATCCGTTAACCCGTTTATTAAACGGATCGGATACGGATCGAGGTTGATCCGATCCGTTAAGGACCCGGATCCGTTTTAAAATAATTAAATAATATTTTTATAAATATAATATTATTGATAAATATTAAATAATATAATAATTATTTGAATATGATTATTTGATAAAGTTGAAGGATATTAATGTATATGTTCTTTTTATGCTCTTTGCTAAATACATTGGACGTTTAGTATTTTGAATATATTAGTTTATTGTTAAGGAGTATTTTGGCCATGTAATTCAACTTTTTATGTAAACCTTTATTTTGTTATAATATTTCATTAGTGTTTTATGAAAATTTATGATAAAATTAAGAAATTATTATTTAAAATTTGAAAATATTTATAATTATAAACGGATCGGATTAACGGGTCGGATATCCGTTAACCCGCCGGATCCGGATTTGGATCTAGCTATCAAAGATCCGGCGGGTAACGGGTCGGATCCGGATCCAAATTTTTTATTACAGATCCGGATCGGATCTAGATAGATCCGCTCCAGATCCGGTCCATTTACAGGTCTACTCCCGAGTCGTAGTCATTGCAAGACCTATTTCTCTAATTCGACTCACCTCTTGGCTTTAGGGTCATAACTCAACCGGTTGGCCTATTTTGTAGTACTTAGCTATTTTGCATGTCGCATGTGAGACATACTTGAAATCAGTTCGACCGTTATTCTAGTTATTAAAAATGAATTAGTCTGTCTCAATTTCATGCATTCTTGACCATTGCACTTTCAACCAATTCGGCTGAACTTACACATCTCGTCCATCACACTCTCAACTAACTCGGCCGATCGAACTCATACATCTCGGCCATCAGGCTCAACCAACTCATACATCTCGACCATCACATTTTTAACCAACTCGGCCGAACTCATACATCTCGGTCATAACGCTTAAAAACTCGCCGAACTCATACATCTTGGCCACCACACTTTCAACCAACTAGACCGAACTCAACCAACTCGGCCATCACACTTTCAACCAACTTGGCCGAATTCATACATCTCGGCCATCACGCTCGACCAAACTCGGTCAAACTCATACATCTCGGCCAAAGAACAAGCTAACGGACACGAAACATGCAACATAATGGAAAGATAATAATCATAAGGTGATTCCATTGGAAACACACAAATTATAGCAAATATGGCCGATTTTATAAAGTTAACACGACCCATATGGCCGAGCTTACCACATTGATACGGCCAATGTGGCCTAGCTTACAAGATCACCCTCACCAAAATTCCAAAGGCTAGTGTCTTAAACATCCTGCTTCCTCATCTCCTAAGTAGTAAGGTAGTCTTTCTTGAGGAATTGCCCGTTGATGGGCATCACATGTAGTTCTCCGTCTTGATCCCTTAGTTGATATGCGCCTTTTCCTAGCATTTAGTCGATGACAAATGGAGTTCCCACCTTGGTGACCATTTTCCAAAACGTCTGTCTTGTATTCCAATTAGTAGAACGTCTTTCCAAACTAACTCCTCCTTAGCAAACGATTTAGAGCGGACTCTTTTGTTGTAGGCACGGGCAACCGCTTTCTTTTGGGCTTCCATTCAGTTGTAAGCGTCCATGCTCTCTTGGTCGAGATCCTCAAGTTCTTGAATCATTGCTTGGGTGTATTCCTCAGTTGCCATCTCATTTTGAGTTGCGAACCTGAGTGACTTCAATCTCACCTCAACATGCAGCATAACATCTTTCCCGTAAGTTAACCCAAAACGCGTTGTCCTAGTGGCAATATGTTTAGATGTCTGAAAGACCCAAATTATGCTAGTCCCTGAGATTATCTTGAACCATCTTCTTCAGTATGTTTATAATGTCTTTATTGCTAGTTTCTACTTGGTCGTTAGCTTAGGCGTAATATGGTGTCGAATGCAACATCTTGATGCCCAAACTATCGATGAGAACTTGCATTGCTTTAGTTATGAAAACCAAACCTCTGTCAGCCGTTATGGTCTTAGGTATCCTGAACCTATGCATGATGTGCTCTTTCACAAAGTTTATGACTGTCTAGCTCGAAATTGTAACATATGCTTTGGCTTCTACCCACTTAGTGAAATAATCGATGGCGACTAAAATCCAGACGTGTTATTTCGAAGATGGTGTTTTGATGCTTCCTATGATATCCATTGCGCAGCCTCGAAATGGTCAAGGTTTGACAATTGGATGGAGTAGGTCGGCTGAGACTTTTTGAACAGGTGCATGAATCTGACACTTTTTGCAACTCTTTGCAAATTTGATGCAATCCTTCAGAATTTTTTGCTAAGAGAAACTGTGTCTTCAGATCAACCATCTCATTTTGATTCATGCCGTGTCTTCCCCCCCTACAAGGAAGTAATAGACCGAGCCAACAAATGCTAAAACATTCAATATATTTAATAGAAAACTACATTACTAACCAAATTTTATTTTACAAATACATCATTTACACATTTTCTTATACAGTTAAGGACAAAAATTAATAAATTAGGACAAATTATTGTCCATATGTCATCTGTCACTACAATTTTACTAGAATACCCTTCACTACATTCTACTGCTACTGTCCAGTAGATATGTGCTACTACCTACTACCGATAGAAAACTGCTACTGCTGAGAAGGAGTGTGCTACTGCTGATCGAGAACTACTACTGCCAGAGCTATTGCAATTTTGTTCTGACAATTCTCTAATGTAGGCGCGTTGCTTCTACTGACTCTGATGTTGGTGCGTGCTGCTACTGCCGACTCTCTCATGCTGGCGTTTTTGCTACTGCTGACTAATGTTAGCACGCTGCTACTACCGACTCTCTCATGCTGGCGTGTTTGGTACTGCTGATTAATGTTAGTGCGCTGCTACAGTCAAAGATTAAAAGTTCGATTTTGCGAACAAAACACATCAGAGGCCTAGATCTATCCCAATCAGAGAGTCGAAGCAACAGAAGTGCCTCGTGCCTCTTCTGCGTGAATCCACGTCGACAGAGCGGGTCGGGTTGTCAATCTCCTTGATGAAGTGATTGCCGCAGCACGAACATACCACCGGTGAGTCGCTGCACTCGCTGGCGTTGTGGATTTCTCCAGCCTCCGGCCATGCTGCAGTCATTGCCAATTCCACCAGACCTAGCTTCGATTTGTTTCTCGATCACCTGGCTCTGATTTTTTTCTCCAAGAAGAGAAATCATTACTCGAACAACAACTCAACGAAGCTCTGATTCGCTTTGAAGGCGAGCAGCGACACCTCATTGAGCGTCAACAGCTCGGCATTGAACGCCGCCACATCTCCCGTCACAATATCCATACTCATCGGAAACCCATATAGCAGATCATACCATGAACCCTATATTCGTAATTAGAACCTGAAGAGCTTTGATTTCAATTTCTCTTCTTTTGATAACAAATCGTGCAGAGATTTCAAACAAACTAGATCTTCGAAGAATGAAGAGAGAGAGAGAGAGAGAGAGAGAGAGAGAGAGAGAGAGAGAGAGAGAGAGAGAGAGAGAGAGCATGAGAGTAATTTGGTTGTGAAAGCTGGATATTTTGGTCATTTAATTGTCTAAAATCGAGTTGAGTCTGATACTGTAGGTTTTGAGTGTGAGCTTGTATCCTAATTTGTATAGAAATTATTGAAAGTGGAGTTTTTGTGTTTTTAAATTTAGTCATAGGCTAGTATGTAATTTTCTCTATATTTAAAGATAAATTCTTTGACGGATAAAAACAGAAAAAGGAAAATTCGAAAATCCCCAAAAAAAAAAAATACAGAAAAGGAAATTCCCAAACGAGCTTTTTAGAGAAATTTGAAAATAGGCAAAAGAAAAAGGGTTCAGGAAATGAATATAAAAGCCCCACCTTCACAACATTAGGGCACACTTACACTCCAAAGAGCCGAGAGAGAGCAAAGAATCAGAGCAATGTCGTCGTCCACCGCGATTAGGGTTTTCAGAGGCTGCCGTGCTCTCCTTGCACCGGCCAAATCCTCCTCCTCCACCTCCGCCGTCAAGGCCGCCGCCGCCGCCGCACCGAAATCGAAGGCCAAGGCCAAGCCTAAGCCGAAAACAGACGCCGACGCGATCAAGCCCAAGAGAAACGTCAACATGAAGGCCGGCATTATGAAACCGAGGCCGATCTCTCCAGCTCTCGGCAGCTTTCTCGGCGCCGCTGAGTCCTCTCGCGCCGAGGCAGTCAAGCAAATCTGGGACCACATCAAGCTCAACAGCCTGCAGGTCTTCGATCTCTATCTCTTGTTTGCTTCGTTCTTTGCTTTTATGGTGATGATTGTGTGTGTTCATGTAGAGTTAAATCCCTGGGCTTTGATTTTTTTTTTTTTTGTATTTTTGATTTTGTATGTGGTTGTTTTTTTTTTTGATTGCTTAATTGAGCAGAGGTATGTTGTTCGGTACGAATGAGAAGGAAAATCCAGCCCTAAATACTTCAATCCTAAACCCTAAACACCGAAAACTATGCCCAAAATGTGAAAAATGGAAACTATTCGTTGCATGTTGCAAACAGTGGCATATCTCCACATTTCTATCTCGGATTCTTTGTTGTTGGAATCTTTTCCATTGTTGTTGTTGTTGTGTTGTTGCTGTTGTTTCTTCTCCTGAACTGAAATGGATTAGTTGTATCTGATATATTGTGAGCTTGGCTCAATGTAGAGATTTAGAAACCTTGAAACTCTGGTGTTGGTGTTCAGGAATCAATTCTTTTTCTGGTGCTGTTTATAACTTCTGTTGCAATCAATGGGATATATCTAGACACTTTAATCTGGGAATCCTCAATTCAGAGACGGAAATAAATTGATTGTGCCTGATCTGATATGAGCTTGCTCAATTCAGAGATTTGAGACCTTGTTATGCTGGTGTTCAGTTTCTGGATATGATATTGCGTTTTTTTGTGATCAATTTTCTTAAGTTGCTTGTTTTTGAAATTAGTTGTGCCTGAGTTGATGGGAGATTGGTTCAATGTAGAGGTTTTGAACCATGCTATTCAGATGTTGAGTTTGTGTACAAAGTGCTTTTTGTTATGTGCTTCTTGATATTACACAATAAAGATCAGTCAGAGCTTAACAGATGCTTTTGAATTTTGATTGAAGAAACTTTTTAGACCATATGCTTTTTGACTTCTCAGTTTTCTTAACGGGTCACTTCTATTTTATGGTCATTTGACAGTGTTCACTCTTGATGAATTAAACTGTTTTGTGGTCATGTCAAGTACTCATCCCAATATCTGAGGTTCCTTCTGCATGTAGTGCCAATTTTCTATATGTTTTTACTCTTTGTTCTCCAAGAGCTGTAGTTTTCTTGCTGCTTTGACACAAGTATGGAACGGAAGTACCAAGTCCTGAATAATCACACAACGTCAATGTAATGTCCATCTGTTGTGTGCTTTTTTATTTTCTTTGTTTTAATATATGCACTTTCTCATCACCTTTTACATCAGTTTAGTTACCACACAAACTTTTGGAGAGCTCTGCTGCTTGTCATCACATTTCACTTGTTTGTCACCACATTTCATTTTGCTCCCTGTACTTTTAAAACTTTCAATGTCAAACCCGGAATCTGATATTTCAATGTCTAAGTCGAGGAAAGTCTTCTGTTAGCTTGTTGAAGATCTGGGTGCCAAGTTTGTGCCATGTGACTTCTATTGTAATATTATAAAATTTGTACTTTTTACTTGTATTTAAATTTAAAAAGATACCAGTTGTGTAGAAATTGCTCATGTTTTCCTTGCCCTGCCTCTTCTTGCTTATTAGCACACGATAGCATCCCTAACATGGATAGCCCTCTACTGAAGCATATATAATTAACTGTTAATAATCACATATAATTAACTGTTATTGTTCTTGATCTGGTTGTTAACTACCGGCTGTGATTGACATGCAATAATTGGTTGAGTGTAATTAAGTAACCATGTTTGCTGGGAATCTGCAGAATCCTGCCAACAAGAAGGAGATAATTTGCGATAACAAGCTGAAGGAGTTGTTTGAAGGGAAGGAAAAGGTCAACTTTCTGGAGATCGGGAAGTTGCTTTCACCCCATTTTGTGAAGGCTGAGTGAATGTGGTTTAGTGATTAACATCTTTCGGGTATTGTAATGTCTGCACTTTTTTTTGAGACTACTCTGCAAGCAGGGGATTTGCTAATTGATATTTAGCTGGTGCATGTATAAAGTAACTAGGTTAAACATTTCATTAGGTTATGTTTATGTGATTTTCTCTTGTATCAGTTTCACTTTAGCAATTATCTGGTGGAAAATCTTTTCAATGCTTTAGATTCTCTGTCGATCAAGGGGGAAAGTAAGCGTATCAGATCACATGTCAAGTCTTATGCAGGTTATGCATGTTATATATATCTGCAAAATATTTTAGGAGTTTTAAGACGCGAATTTCTTTACACATTCGACTAGGCTCATAAGTTAGGGGGCTGGATACAAATAATACCCTGAAAATATCATAATATAGTTATACATGTTTGTGAAGTATCCAAGTGCTTTTGAGTGTCGCTAACAGCTAGATCCTGGAGGTCTTGATTTATGAAGAATATAATGTCTGCTTATTTCCTCAGCTTCTCCCACGGCAGGAACTACAATACTTGACGGGTTGTCGGGACAAAATCGATACCCGATTTCCCAAGCTTTTAATTCGACTGCATCTTGAAGAAATGGATAGACAAGTTGTTCGAAAGTGCAAAAATGGTCTTCCTTGGCTATTCTAAATTGTTAGTGGAGGAATGGAGAAGTACATCGAACAGCGACATGAGGGAGTTGTCACCAGATGAGAATGACATTTTGCCATCTCTTTGTTTGAGCTGTATTTATTTGCCTCCACATAAGTGTTTGGTTTGCATATTGTTCGATATTCCCCAAGAACTGAGTTCAGAACAGAAATTGGTTTACGGCTAAAGATCTATTGCAACTTGAACCAAACAAAATGGCGGAAGTAATCGGACAAGAGTACTTCAATGGTCTAATCTCGAGGTCATTTTTTCAGCTTTCATCAAGCGATGATGAAAGCTTTCATCGAGCTTCAATTTTTCACCATATCACTGATCTAGCAAAGCTTTGTATCTGGATAATTTTGTTACAAGTGGGAGGGCAATAGTTCACCCAACATACTAAGAAAGACTCGTCATTTATCATATATGCCGAGACATCGCGATGAGGCTGATAGCTCAGAGATGTTTGAGGCCTTGCAGCAAGCTGAATGTTTGTACACCTTTCTACCATTACAATGCTCAAGTTCTAGGAGGTGGAAACTGTTGGGCATCCTCTCGTTTTAAATGTCCCTTTTACATAACCATTGAACTACGAAACAAACAATCCCTCCCTCAAAACGTGCTATCATATAAACCCTTCACCCAGATTCTTTATATATGATTATAGCCAGAGTATTTACTGCGTCCTATGATCAAGAAAAATACCGAAAGTCTGCCCTCGCCCTTTAAAGAAACACACGCTAAAAGCAAAATTATATGTTTCTAATTCCCTCCTTTTTTATTTTTTTGGGAAAACTTTAAAAATAGTACATCAACTTTCAACTTTGCATCACCGATAATTTAGGTTTCTTAAATTTATAAAATAGCATATTAGTACATGTACTAACAATCCCGACACAGTTTTAGTACTCATAATTCATTTTTCAAAAGGTACATTTGTATTTTCATAGTTTCATCTATTTCTATCCCTCTTTCTGCAACAACGATATCAGAGACATCGAACTAGCTGCTAGTACTCCATAGTCTTCTCTTTTTGATTGGAGATTGAAGCCGTGAGGGGAGAGAGAGGGTTAAACAAGGGAGTGGAGGAAGATAAGGAGGAGGAGGATTCCGGTGATGGGTGATCTGTGAAGAGTGTTCAGGAAAGAAGAGGGAAGTGGGGAGAAAGACAGCCGTTGATGATTGAGCACAAGAGGAGGGAAGTAAATATAAAGCCATCAAATGTCTATGTATCACACACATATAGCTTTCTTCTGACTCTCTCTTTCTTTCTTTCTCTCACGGTTTGTGTCTTGATGTTTTCGAGAGCTTGAAGTTTAGTGCTTTGCATAGTCTTCTCTTGCAACTTTGGATTGTCCTTAGTGGTAAGAATATTTAAATCTCAACTTTAAGTTTTGTTAAATCTAAATCTCAAGCCAATACCTCTTTGCCTTGCATCGTTGTTCTATATTTTCTCTCTCTCTCTCTCCCTTACTTTATTTCAACTACGTACAAGCTCATATATAGTACTTGGTCATGAGATGGATATGCAATTTTTTCCTATCCATTCAAATTTAGTACTTGGTCATGAGCTTCGTCTTTTGGGTCTTCAAGCTTCGACTCTTTCACATGTCGACCTCCGTTTCTAGCCTTTATTGATTTGATTATGTCATGAAGCACGATAGGATTTTCTTGTCTTATATGTCACGGATCCGCCTCTTATAGTTTAAGCAATTGATTAGATCTAATTTAAATATTACGAGTTGTATAAGGGATGCAATATCTGTAATATATAAATAATATCTAGTTTACATATTGCATCATGAGTTTATAGAGTTTCTCTTCAGACTCGGAGCTTGACCCTAGACTTCCAGCATTGGGGTTGGATCAACATGGTTTGGACGCTTGGTGGAGAGAGCAGCTTGGAGCATACGTTTGGAGCGGCAATTCCAGGTAGGGAGAGCTAACCCCCTTTCTTAATGGTTTTCCTAAATTAAATCTACGTGTCGTGAGTTTTTGATATTTATCTATATGAAACAAAAGTGTTTTAATGCTCAAAACCTGAGGCTAGACATGCAGGTATTCTGAGATGATTATATGATAGTGAGTGACCTAAACGTGATAAGACATGGCGTTCCTACAGTGTCGAAACCATGAAACTTTAGAAGGGTGGTTTGCCAATATGTTTGTCGAACCTATATGCCCCTTACTTAGGTTACGTATCGACAGTGACCCATATGATTTTATTTATGTTGTGTTAGCCAGTGAATATATTAACGCTCTCGCTACACATGGCTGTAAGGTTTGCAAAGGATAATAATTGATGGATTGGCGCTTGATTGCAGGTGGTGTGTATTGATTTTGATGAAGGAGGGAGGGAGCTAGGTGTGACTTCGTGTCTGGATTTTTTATTCCTAAAGTGTAATTGTCAATGTGAATTCCTATTTCTTGTAAACTTAATTGTTGTCGCAATATTTTAAAGGTCTTGGCCCATTTGGTTTTCTACTTTATGTGTTTTAAATATTTTAATATCTAACTTGTTGCATTCACGAAGAAGTAAATTCTTATTCCCTCTAATGTAGTTCAACGAAGTTTAAAAAAAAATGTCTTGGATTTTGAGTTAACGGGTTCAGACGTGTCGGTTGCTTATTGGCTTAGAATCGTGGCGATGTAGCTACTCCTTTCAGGGTGTTACATGAAACTTTAGGAATAGTTTCAGAATTGGTCTTCTTATTCTCAAAATCATCTTGCAGGATAACAAATCTGGAACCACCAGCAGAAGGCTTCTTATTACCGCTCCCATCACTAGATTTTTTCTTGTTTCTATAGCTCATCAACATCCATAGACCCATCACCCATGTCCTCTTTAACCAAATCACAGTGAAGTTTAGAATCTATTACGCTGCATATCCACATCAAAAACAATAGTCTCCCCAAAAATAGGTTGAGTGTTTACAGGTTCACATGATGCATCATTAAATGAAGGGGAAATATTGTCATGAGTCTTAAGAGATGGACATCTGTCTTTTGCATGACAAACGCATCCAAACTCAAAAGTCAAAATAGATAAGATAAGTTCCTTCATACACTACATTATAGACAACAAACCGCACTTCAACAAACAAGCGCAAGGGTTTACTCAAATCAACTTCAACACAGACTCTTACAAACTTACATCTCCAAAGTTGACCCATAGTGAGCTTGTCAACCTTCACCACATCTCCAAGAATCTTTCCAATCTTAGCAACAATATACTCCATAAAATACTTAAAAGAAAGACCAAAGATCCTAACCCGTAAAACTATTTTACCAATAAATTCATTCAAGGGTTCAAAATCAAGTCTACATTTTCTTACCACAAGAGTTTGATAAGCTAAAATCCATGGACCTCCAAACATAGAATAGTGCATGTCCTCTTCCAAGTTAAATTTCACAATGAAAAAGACCTTTGCAAGATTAGCTGCCAAACTCCTTTAACATGCCATTTCCTTCTAAACAAAACAAAACATAAAATCGAAAGTGTTGGTTGAATTAGTTTTTTTTTTTTTTTTTTTTTTTTTAAGTTTATTAACTACAACACGTACACCTCCAATCACAATCAAGTTCATTATGAACTTTCTCAGAAAATAACACATTCATACCATACTTACCATGAGTTTAAGTACAGTCCTCATTAGTGAATTCATAATCCTCAGTTATGGTCTGTGTATAATGATCCACATGATTTTTGAGAGTGCTAGCATGCGGCAAAGGCATCATAAGAGTAGAATTCTGAAGAACAAGGTCAAACTCCTTCAGTCTAAGAGCATCCAAGTATGAACCAATATCACCTATATTTTTAGAACCTTTTGTTTTAGACATTGCTAGACCTATGACCTAAAAGAAAGGCGGAGAAGATGAAATCTGGATTAGACACCAAGAAAAGCACAGCGTCGTCGGAATCAGAAAGAAAACCGAATAACTAGCAGTAGCCAACAAAATAAAGTTAGATAACGATATAATTTGGTCACACGTGTAAGGGGTGTTCAACAGATAAGATATGAGCCATGAAATGGGATTAATTTCTTTCTTCTTTGTTTTATTTTATTTTTTTTATATTATTTTTTTTTATAGAAAAATGGGATTAATTTCGACCAAAAAACCTTCTATTTTATTTGTTTTTTTTCCTCTTTTTTTTTTGCTTTTGCCAAAATAAAATATAAAAACCTTATATACGTCTAGTAATCGTCACTCTCATCTTTCATCATCGAAAACCATCTCTCTCATCTTTCCTCATCGAAAAACCGTCACTCTCATCTAAAATGGAAAGGGGTCATGGGCACGTGCAGTACTACAGAGGACTGTGTGGATGGGATTATGGTCCACCTCGAAGTCGGGCGGCGTCAGAGGAGGAGGAGGCGGTGCCGGAAGGGAGGCGCGTTCAGGGGAGAGGGAGAGCACGTTCGACGGACTACGGTGGCCGTGCATCATCGTCGGAGAGGGGCCGTGGGCGTGGGTTGGTGGATTCAGGTTCCGAGAGGAGACGCTGGGTGGAGCTGGATTCTACCTCTACCAAATGAGCTTGATCGTCAATGGCTCATGGGTAAGTGAAAATATGTTTTCTGGTAAAATAAAATCTTTCAAAAAGACTTCCGATCATGTGATATTGTAATGTTGAAATATGGTTGTTGATATATTATTCTAGTGGGAATATTTATGTCTTGTTTATATAAATATATCTAGGTGGAAAAGTGTAATTTATGAAGTGCTCTTGTGTGGTTGTTGATGATATTTTTATGTTGTGAATTGTTGTTTAATAGTCAAACCGGGTTCCAAGCCTTAATCGGGTGATTGGTTACGGTCATGATTATATTATTATTTTGTGATTTGATGAGTGTTATGATGGGAGAGTATTTGATTGTGTGCATTAGTTGTGTATATGTGTGCCTTAGTGGTGATTCTTAGATTATGAGCCTTCGTGGTGGACCGGGAACCAAGCCTTGGCCGAGTGATTGGTTACGGTCAGTATAGAGCTCTAGTCTGTCAGTCGGTACTTCATGGGGGATGACTAAGTGTTGACGAACCCATGAGTACACATTTGTTTGGTTACTTATGGGGGATGACTAAGTGTTGGCAATCTCATAAGTAAGTGTAGGGAAATGATAGTGTGATGTTCTTATGTGTTGTTTAAATTTCTTGCTTTGAGTATGGGAAATAATAGTTTGATGTTTTTATGTGTGTTTAAATTTCTTGTTTTGAGTGTTTCCTTAACTATGTTTTTTATAGGATTCATTTATGATTTTGAATGGTTTTGAATTATTGTGTTATCGTAATTGTTTCTTTTGAATTCTCTTGCTTTTAGGTGATTCCTGAACTAAGTTATTAATGCAGGAATTACCAGTTATAATTATATGTGTTGTTGAGTTTTATTTTGGGAGTTACTCATACGAGCTTTTTTAGCTTACGGGTTGTTGTTTACAACCCGGTGCACCAATTCATGGTGTAGGGGTTAGACCTGCAGGTGATGATCAGCAGGGTTGAGGCAGTGGCCTAGGAGCTGGGTTTTTGACGAAATACATTTATTTGTATTTTATGGTAGTTGTTTGAAGCTCATATGAGCGAATTAGCTTATTGCTAGACTTTTGGAAGTGGATGTAATTAAGGAGATTAAATGTTCAACTCTGTTGATGGGTTTATCGACATTTACATTTCCAGTATTTGTTTTTAGTTTGGAAATTGTTGAGCAGGTTGTGGAATTTTAAGATTTTGAGTCTTATCATGCCCAAATTTTTGAAATTTTATCCTTCGAAAATTGGGGTGTGACAATGATATTTTTAAAACTTGATATACCAAAGTTTATGAGGAGCAAAAGTTCGTATACCATTCAGACGAATTTCTTATTTATACTAGATCAATACATGTAAACTTAACCATTGTTTATATGTCAATTGTACTTAGGATTGCAAACACTATATCCATCCTAAATTTGCATAAAACATGAACATATGAACATGAACTCAGAAATTTACCATAACCACTTTGATTATCCATTCAGCCTTTTTCTTATTTCACCTTTATCTCTCTTAGTAATGAGACTAAGTATGAGAATTATATGTGCATAAGAAGGGACTAACATACATATATATATATATATATATATATATATATATATATATATATATATATATATATAGCATATTGTAGGTAGTTTCATCCATAAAGAAACTGCCACAAATTTGACTGATTTGTCATAAAACTGCTCTCAATTGCAATTTAGATTTCAAATTCAAATGTAAAACTTATCTACAGATTTATCTTAAGGCTTTTACACGTCTTAAACTCAAATCACATTATATATATATATATATATATATATATATATATATATATACATGCTTTCTCTGCTACACACGTCCGTATTTATTCTTACGATGCGGATTTCCACTTTACACTCACTTTTCAATCGAATTTTCACATCTCCACCGTCTAGTCTTTAGATACTAATATATAGATTATCTCTGCAAAATTTCAACCAATTTGGTTATCATTAAGGCACTCAAACTCGATTAACCAATGGATGAACATAATTCTGTCGAACTTGAACCGTTCATGTTTATAACAGAAAAACGCAGTTTTGAGTGTCTTAATGATAACCAAATTGGCTGAAATTTTGTAAGGATGATCTATACATTAGTATCTATAGACTAGACGGTGGAGATGTGAAAATTCGATTGAAAAATGAGTGTAAAGTGAAAATCTGCACCGTAAGAATAAATGCGGACATCCGCACTTGAGAAAGCCTGTATATATATATATATATATAGATATATATAGAAGCTTGTATATATAGGCCGGATATGGAGCGGACGTCCGTAGTCTGTTCTCCACCGTCCGGCACCGGCGATGGCGCTCCTCCACCTGAGCGGACACCAGAGGCGTCCCCGACCACTTTTCCTTCCCGGCGAGATCGATTTAAAGGTCTAGGCAGTAACCTCCACCCAAAACTTCAGACAAGGTCGATCTCGCCGGAAAATTGGAATTCGGCGGACTCGCCGGGAAGAGAAAGTGATTGAGGACGCCTTTAGTGTCCGCTCGGGTGGAGATGCGCTGTCGTCGGCGCTGGATGGTGGAGAACGGAGGGACGTTCACACTTTAAGGACAGTGCGGACATCCGCTTCATATTGGTTTCATATATATATATATATATTTATACTGTATTCCTAATATTAGTAAACAAGTCTTTGCCGATGAATATGATGATTTTGGTGTAATACAAGTGACAATAGGAAAGCCAATCTTCTTCTTACTATGGCAATTTCGCACTATCCTACCTCTGCTGTTTTGTACGGCGCCAGAGGTTCGAGTTACTGGCTTTGCTAATTCATCATTACTTTGAATTAAGTAGTTGATTTCTAGTGTTTGGCTGAGATTATGTTTTGATGTACTGCTTTAACAACCACTATTGAATCGACCTAGTGCTGCGATATCTGATGCTACTAGTGCTATCAAGGTTTGCTTTTAAGGACGTATACGCCAATTTTGTAATCAGCCGACACGAATCAGACGACGTAAGTCGTTTTTACTGTCGTTTGATAAAATTTTACGACAGACATTTAAAAATCTGTCGTCTGAATGTAGCATCGTATAGACAGTTAGAATTAACGTGTTCATAAGACGACAAATGATTGTTGTCTAATTAACCAGAGAAATTTTACAATTAATATGGACTTCTTAGGACGACAAAAAACTGTCGTATCTTTAATAAACCAAATGTGTGTGAATCTGTGTTTTTTTTTTTGGTATAATAGTTTGGATATTTTTTGACATTTAAAACCAACTCTCATTTATCAACTCCCCCGATACCTCATTTATTCAACTCTCTCTCATCTCTCTTCATCCCCAACCCCCGTCTTCAAATGAAGAACACAATTCTCACCCTCCTTCGATTTAAGCTACAACAAAATCTTTCGAACCTCAGTGCACTGTAGCGAAATCTTCTGAACTGGTCGACTATTTTCGGTTTACCTACGGCGGTAAGTTTTAAGGATTTTGTTGAATTGGGGATCTAGGGTTTTATTTCAAAATTTCCAGAAATTTTATTTGCTTTGGCTAATTTCTGTTTGAATTTAGGATGCCAGGTTTCCTTGGGCTCTAATTTTGCTGGGCTGGTTATTATCTTAACTCGAGTAGAGCATAAAACGAAAATCAGATCCTTTGATATTAGATTTCACCAATTGGGGATGCGAATGGGTAATTGTATCTTCTTCTCGATCTTGTCTATGACTTTTTTCTTGTTTAATTTGGGAGTTTAAGTGGGCTTCTTTCCCCGTTGACAATTAGTGAATGCGAAAATTGCACTCCAAGTGTTCGACGAAATGTCTCTGAGGAACTATTATTTTCAATAGTAGCTGCATTTGTTGAGGTGTGGTTTCTGGGTTTAAATTGTTCACCATGGTTCAGTCACAGAGCTTCCAAGCACCGGAAAGTCTTGCTCTAATGGCACTGAATACGGCATCTCTATATGGCACTGAAAGTATTTGGGTTAGTATTTGTGTAAATACTAGTACATGTTAATATGTTCTTTGTTATATTTATTGATACTTCCTTCACTAATCGGGGTTATTATTGATCATTTTTTCAAATTATTTATACTTCCTTGCTTTAAATGTTTGAATATTACTTAAGCTTGTTTGTTATATGTGATGATTTTTGTGTAAATCAAGCAATAGATAGTGTAAGTAGGTCTTCAATTATTGTCTTATCTCATTTTTGTAAGATATTGTGCAAATGAGGATTCCGGTACTTCTAGTGTAACATATTGGACATTTAGATATTTGTTTCAATCTAAGAAAACCGAAGCTACACGCTAGAATCTAACTATTCAACATCCGGTAATTGCAGTCAGGGTATGCTGCTGATCTTTATGGTATATTACCTTTGGCTTTACACGTACTGCTTTTGTTTTAAATTTGTTACTGATAGACTTTGAACATATTGTTCCTTTTTTCTGTCCAGAATTGATTAATTCATCTTGATCATTTACTTAAACGAATCAAGCAGGCCTATTTGGGAGAAGATCTGGATTCATTGAGTATCAAAGAAATCCAAAGTTTTGATCAACAGCTTGACACTACTCTTAAGCAAATTCAATCAAGTATGCTAGAATGGTTGATTACTGATAGTCTGCAGTTAGTCTGATTTAGTGCTACTATAGTGATGTCAACATCCTCTTCATCATATCATTGCATGTCATTCAATTTTAGGAATGCTAATAGTACTGTTGTGCAATTCTATAGATATAATAATATTGTGTGCAATTCTAAACTCTTAAGTTTGTGACTGCATTATTACTTGCATCTTATATGTTGTACCATGGAGTTTAGAGTAAAGTCTTAATCTAGAAATTACCAATTTTAGTTGGTTATTGATTTGAATCTGATAGGAAAATTGAGTTGTCAATGGCCTAATGCCTCTAAGGGATGTGTTGATCAGTTACCTGTTAATAGCACATGTATATTATCTATATAAGCTAAAACTTGAGGTAGTGGAAGTATATCATGACACTATTCGGCTATTCTTGTGTCTTGAACCTTAGATATGATTTCAGACTTTTCAGTATATACATGGTTTTTTTTTATGGATGAGCAGATTGTATATATGGATTCTTTGATAGAGTTTGCATTCATTGATATGTTAATATCTTTGCATTTGCTAGATGTATCTCATATCATTGATATGTTAGACTAAAAGTGAGCAAAGATTTGTGTTACCCTTCTTTTCTCTTTAGAAATTTGAAATTTTTAACTTCCACAAAGTAGCATGTATACCTGCATATTATGTAATTTTCTAATACTAGGAAGCAATAATGTTGTGCAATTCTAAGGTCTATGAGTGTATCTGGTAGTTATTGCTCTATGCAAATTTGTCAATATATCTATGAGTGTATCCCTGCACAAATATGTATTTATCCTTGCATATTCTGGTAGTTATTGGTCTGTGCAATACTTCAATTATTTAGGGGAAGAATGATCAATGCTTTTGTGATATGTGTACTTTCCTAGCTGCATGTTATGATCATGTGAATGTTATAAACTAAGATTCATATTTTATCTTATTAGGAGAAGATGAAGGGCATGTCAGCAGATGATGAGTTCATGACCATATCAGCAGGGACAGCAGGCTTGTCAATGGCAGAGAGTTTACACTTGTTTTAATTTTGTTGAACTGTTGGAGACTAGTGTCGGTTTGTGTGCAAGTTGGAGATAATTGTTCATGTGTTGTTCTTTCTTGTGTTTCTTAGTCAAATGAATGGTAAGCATTAATTTGTCCATATAATCACAACCATATATGTGATACTACTCTAGAATTTTGATCCTCAATTTAGATCAATACCTTTTATGATCATTTGGCTATGATCCTAGTAAGAGTTGGACTTAATAATTTTATAATTCTTTATTCTTGTCGGCATATATGCACTGTCCAAATATTATTACTTCATGAACTTGGTCTCATTCATTATTTTAATTTTTCTTTTTTGGCTCTTCAGGATTACTCAAAGCACCTCAAGTATATATATGAAGTAATCGCAATTTGCAAGAGATTTTCATGATAATGAATAGAATTAAGGCATATTTTGATGTAAGTATAGACTTTTCAGAGTTCAGACATATGTTTATTTCATGTCGATTTCTAATTCTTTGAATTACATAGCATACAATTAATTGTATCTTGAATTTTGATTGACAGATCTTGTGCTTGCATTCTGGAATCCATATGACTGACCAACATAAGTGCTACTTGAGTTTTACCTAGGTGTGCAAACCTGCCTCAAGTCTTCAGTCGCTGGATATATCCCAGGACATGATGAACCTCCAGGTATATTAATAAAGCTTTAGAAATTATATCACTTATATGCATCTTTCCGAGCAAGATTCATTTCATGGGGTATAGAACCTTAGCCGGATTTATGTACTAACTCATATTGTTCTATGAAATAGAACTAGCTCAAATAGTTATATGCAACAAGTTGACTAGAGTAGTACTTTTACAAGTTCTTGCAATAACAGTAAAAATGATTTTAACATCTTATTATAAAGTATTGGTTGATAATAAATTTCCTTGAACATCAGGTGGTGGTTTGATATTCATATAATTGTGTTGATTTCAATTTTTCAACATCCAGAATAGTGAGAATAGCCATCTGCTTTTCTAAAGCAGTTAACTGTCACTACCCCATTTGAAGCCAACAATTTAACTGTTCCAAATTGAATCCCTTAATTCGAACTTGTAACAATTGCATGCCTGATAATCAGTTAATTAAGGTGTTGGATATTGATCTTTCAATTCTATTTGGTTTTTGTGTTCTTGAAGTAAAACTTGTTGAAGTTCTGTATCTTCAATTTGGCAGGAGACGCTTGATTAAATGGTGGATACTGAGTTAGCTAGGGTATGAAGGATGATGTATCAGAGTACACCACTGCAGTTAGGAGAACTTTCTTCCCTCTAGAGTACATCACCAATATTTGGTTTGATGTCTTTTTTTATGTAGTTATTAGGTTATATATGGAATGACCATTGTAGATGTAGAGGTCATTTCAAAAATAGTAACTTATTAATGTTATAGCTTATATGTCTCTTTATAACAAATAACTCTTTGTAAACTTTGTTGGTTTTTGGCAATGAGAATGGCTTTGAGATTTTTGAATTATGTTGTGGAGATGCTGGTATAGGTCGCTTGATTATATTGTCGTTCATAAAACATTCAAATGACAGACATAAAGAACTTATTACAAATTAAAACGACATATAATTGTCTTCTGGTACTGATACGGACGATAGACAAGTAAACACATTTGTCGTGTGAACTGTAAAATCACATAAAACTAAGCATTCATACAACAAAATTGTGACGTCTGACATTATCTCAAACGAGAGACAAATGCATAGTAGTGAGGTTATAAGCTATTTTAACGACAGATAAGCGTAGTAGTACTGGTGTAAAGATGACGGATAAATTAAGAAAGAAATAAAAAAAACATTCAGACGTCAAACAAATGACGTAAGAATTTGTTTGAGACGAGAGACAATTGATATCATTTGCAACATCAATGTACTTTCAACGACAATTCACTGTCGTTGTAACGCTTTCTAACGACAGTTTCATTTTTTGTGTTACGAATCTGGATTCATAAAGACGACATACAGTATGTCGTATAACCTTCCTCAGACGACAGATTATGTCTGTCGACTGAATCGTTATCAGATGGCAGCTGGATAGACGACACGCAAAAAAGTAATATATTAGACGACGGGCAATCACTACCAGAAGAAAGGCTTTAGCCGACGAAAATAAAAAAACCAGGCCGACGAAATTTTCCTTCGTCCGCTAATTTAAAATTTTCGTCGGCTATGGTCAACTTTAATTTCGTCGGCTGAATACTTTTTTTCGTCGGCTATAGTCTGTGAACTTTAGCCGACGAAATTTTTAAAAGTTTAGCCGACGAAAATTTTAAAACTTTAGCCGACGAAATTTTTAAAACTTTAGCCAACGAAATTTAAAAAGTTTAGCCGACGAAAAATAAAATTTCGTCGGCTAAAGTGCCTTATATTTGCAGCTCTGGACAACAACTCATCTGGAAAGAAAAACTATACGTAGAACCTTCAAACGCAAAAAAGTCGTGAAATAAGATATGACCAGAACGGTGAAATACGTCTACGGTTGAAAAATCACGGTATTTCGGTAAAGTCTCTGTGCCGATAGTTGCGGTCAATGTAATTTACCCTTATTATTCACTATGCTGCAGATTTGGTGTTTGACGTCCGATTGACTATTGTGATACCTTTTCGGAAGCGTAACGGCCCTACGAGTCAAACTCACCGCTATTGCCATGATATATAGGCCTTTTCGACCATCCGAGTTCGTTTAGGGCTTCAAAATGTAGTTTTCTTATTTCCAATCAGAGTTGACCGTTTCGATCGAGCCCTTAACGTTGTCGAATCCAGTTGAATTTTTTAACATAGACATCTTTCGTCATAATGATCATATCTGATGGTCGAATTTCGGTTTGTAAATTTTAGTCATCGGAATCACAACGTGTCTTACTATTTACCGTTATTATTCCCTATGGGGAGCCCTATCGTCGGAAGGTAAATGTCTCAAATTTTTATATGGACGGTTGCGTCTCATCTACGTGAGAGTTTTTTGTGTGTAAGGTTTGACCAAACTACGTAATATAGAGGGAGATATGAGCGTTTTCGTGAATTTATAGTAACGATGGATTAGGGTTGACCGTTTCGATCGAGCCCTTAACGTTGTCGGATTCAGTTGAATTTTTTACCATAGACATCTTTCGTCATAATGATCATATCTGACGGTCGAATTTTGGTTTGTAAATTTGAGTCATCGGAATCACAACGTGTCTACTAATGTTGTATAATTTGTTTAGTAGGTTATACAACTTTGTGAACCAACTCTATATAAGAAGCAAAATTATCAAAAATCTCGTGAAATAAGATGTGTTCATAATGGTGAAATACAGCTATGGTTCAAAAATCACGTAAATCGGGTAACGTCTCGGTGCCGATAGTAGCGGTCAACCCTATTTACCGTTATTATTCCCTATGGGGGGCCCTATCGTCGGAAGGTAAATGTCTCAAATTTTTATATGGGCAGTTGCGTCTCATCTACGTGAGAGTTTTTTGTGTGGAAGGCTTGACCAAACTACGTAATATAGAGGGAGATATGAGCGTTTTCGTGTGATAAGTGACGATGAAATATGGTTGACCGTTTCGATCGAGCCCTTAACGTTGTCGGATCCAGTTAAATTTTTTACCATAGACATATTTAGTCATAATGATCATATCTGACGGTCGAATTTTGATTTGTGAATTTGAGTCATCGGAATCACAACGTGTCTACTAATGTTGTATAACTTGTTTAGTAGGTTATACAACTTTGTGAACCAACTCTACATAGGAAGCAAAATTATCAAAACTCTCGTGAAATAAGATGTGTTCAAAATGGTGAAATACGGCTATGGTTCAAAAATCATGTAAATCGGGTAAAGTCTCGGTGCCGATAGTAGCGGTCAACCCTATTTACCGTTATTATTCCCTATGGGGAGCCCTATCGTCGGAAGGTAAATGTCTCAAATTTTTATATAGGCGGTTGCGTCTCATCTACGTGAGAGTTTTTCGTGTGGAAGGTTTGACCAAACTACGTAATATAAGGGGAGATATGAGCATTTTCATGAATTTATAGACTTTAGCCGACGAGATATTAAAAAAGGCGTCGGCTAAGGTCAAAAATTTCAAAATCTTTTGGGCGATAAACCAAAGTTGGAGAAAATTTTCAAAATTTTCAACCAAAATTTTTTGGCGGTCAACCAAAATTTTCAAAAGAGTTTAGCCGACGAAAATAAAGAATTTCATCGGCTAAAGTTCTTTATATAGGAGTTGTACCGAAGATGGATGGTAAGAAGTCTATTATCTGTCAATTTTCTTCTTGGCCTAGCTCCGCCGTCAAGCCACCGGAGACCGCCACACTTGTCCCAAAAGCTTCGCCGTCGTCTCTACTTCATTGCTGGATAGGTGGTGCATCGAGTGACGCCGCCGTGAGGGATAAATCGAGCTCCAAAACTCTGCCGGTTTAGATTCGGTGTCGATCGAATTTCTCCTTCCTTAGGTCACCATTTGGTGAGTTCTATATATGGATAAGTTGAGTTTGATTAGTACTACATTCCCTTAGAATTTGATAGCTCGATTCGGTGTGTGTGAAGAGAATCGAAGATTTGAAGTTTTTAGGGTTTAAAATTTGGGATTTTTATATTTTGATTCAATTGACCTGTTTAGGCTTAGAATTGGGCTTCGACTTCTTCTAGAAAGTTGTTCAAAATGTTGAGAGGAAGATTCTGTCAAATTTTGGTCATGATTAGAGGTGGCCGAAAGTTTCTGCGTTTTTTTTTTTCAAAAACCAGCAACTTTAGCCGACGATATTTAAATACTATATTCGTCGGCTATAGTTCTTTTTAAATTTTTTTATAAGGTTTAGCCGACGAAATATAGTATAGTTATTTTTTTAAAATTTTTATAAGGTTTAGCCAACGAAATATAGTATATTTCGTCGGCTATAGTTATTTTTTTAATTGTTTATTACACACTTTAGCCGACGAATATATTAATTGTTTTGTCGGCTAAAGTCTGGGAAAAAACCGACGACATGTTTTTCGTCGGCTAACTGTGGGACTATAGCTGACGAAAAAAAAAATTTCGTCGACTAAAGTCATCACCGACGACAGGCCGACGAAACTTTTTCGTCGGCTAAAGTGCTTGTCCTGATAGTGAATTGGCATAGTGGACAATAATCTATTATAGATCTATTTCCTTCAATGATGCCATATGTCTTGATCATTTATTAATTTGTGCAGTTTAAACTCATAGCAAACTTATTGTTTCTTCCTACTTTACCATACCAGAAGATGTGGATTTTCAGTTAAAACAAGTTGTAATGATGCATCATAAATTGAACTTATGCTATTCAGTTATGCATCAATGTTTTGCCCTGATTAAGCTGTTGAGTTTAAGCATCTTAAAACAAGACTTCTGAAAACTGTAGGCATGAGAGCATGACCGTGACAGATTAGTAGTATGCATTTGTATTCTCTGTCAGATTGATTCCAAATATGCTAAGGGCTACAAGTCTCGTGGCGTGGCTCATTCAATGCTTGCTAAGTGGGAAGAGGTAGCTCAAGATCTCCAATCGGCTTCAGAGCTAGACTTTGATGAGGAAACCGGTGCATGCCTTACTTAAGGAGGTTTATCTCTCACTTTCTGTCACCGGTTTATAGTGCTAATATAGCTTTTTGCTTGTTCTACTATCCTTTTTATTTGTCTTGTCTCGTGCACGAATGAATATATTGCTTCTCATACTTGTCTAATTCGAGCTTGTGGACTGTGTAGGTTCACCAAAAGCACACCAGATTCAGGAACTCCGTCGCCAAGCTGAGGCCCAGGTAACTATTTATATAAAGTAGAAGAAATGTTTTAGGCATCGAGTTTTCATCGAATTCTGATATTTTGGTGTGTTTTTTCCAATGCTTGCATGCGAGAAGGCAAACATGCAAGATCTGTCGTCTTCTAGCAGAAGACCTGAAGGCATTCCTGCGGTTCTGCATGTTTTATATATCCGAAAAATATTTAGGAGTAACAAGCTTTAGGAGTTTTGAGACTCGTACGTTTAATGCGAATTTCTTTACACATTCGACTAGGCTTATTAGTTAGGGGGCTGAAAACATATTGTTGGTGGAGGACTGGGGAAGTATATGTAACAGTGACATGAGGGAGTTGGACGCCATGGCTGCTATTCTTATTTAGCATAAGTACTACATAAATAAATAATGGGAAATTCTATGGTACCTACATGTATGTGATACCTACATTTACAAATGTGACAACATATTTGTAGTCAAAATGATAATGCTGAGTCGTATTGTTTGTAATCTTGTTCTAATAATTGTAATTACAAAATGTACAACCATTTTACAACTTTTTAAACAAATTGTTCTCATAGTTGTAATTTTGTTTAACATCATGTAAGTAGTGTAAATAAATTTGGTAAATTTTTTCTCAATATTGGAATTTGATTCATAACATTGTAATTTTTGTTCAAGTACATGTAAAATAAAAGTATGATATACATCACAGTATCATAGCTTGTCTCATAGATAATAGGTTCGGTGAACTCATTCTAATTGTAGTGAGCAACCGTTAAGAATTGTAGAACTCATAAGTACTAGCCATTCCCCATGGCTACCAATACTTATTCTTAAAGCCAGAAACATTGAAAGAGCTAAACTAGTACTTACGTAACTTGTTGGAAAGAACCCGGTGAAGCTTACATTCAATCACATAAGAACCCAGCCAGGGAGCTTCTTTCCAGGACTACAAGTCTAAAATAACATCTAAACATCACTGGAGAGTACTCACTATAATTTATCAGCACGACCATCAGACTGGTTGTTCAGTCTGAATGTTGATAATGAAAGATCAAGACTAAATCATCCAACAGAAAATGTTGTAAACTTAAACGTAAACTCAACATGGGGTAAGTCAGCAATCAGCTTCAGTATGAACTAAACCAAAATTATTTATGGTGGCTAAATTTATGAGACCGGCCATATATATTAATGTTCTTAGGTCACTCTACTTCTCTTGGCAGTAATCAAATTTAGAAAGAGAATGAAAGAGTTGCATGCAGCCATTTTGTTAATGGGAAGCTTTTGAGCCTCTTAAGAATGAAGTTAATTGGTAAACATGAAGCTAGTCATGAATGCAAATACTGAACTCCAGTACCAGACACACAGCTTGAGAGCTCACAAATAATATTTTGTGCCACTCTCACTATCAAATTCAGAGGTTCTAGACCATAGAAAAGTAAATAAAAAGTTTCTTGCAAATGCATTTTGATTAGTAAACAGGAATCTCTAAGAAAACAAAGAGTAAATATGTCCAGATCGAATACATAGCTAATCAATAGTTCCTCATTAAGCTATGACCTGCTAGAAGAAACAACATGAAACAATGCAAGGGAAAAAGTCCGAAAAACTAATAGTCTGCATGTTTTCACTTTCATGTAACAGCAGTGGTAACTGATGAGTACATGAGATAATTCTAGGAAACAGAAATGACCTCAAGAAATTCTGCAGAAATAACCACATAAAAAATGAACGTCTTAAAGAGAGATCAATATGCTGTAACAAATTTTAGTATTTGTTACACATCACAAACATTAACAGAACACCTTGTGTTTGTGATGAGGGTTACATGAAAATTTAAAACCAAATGTCGAATTCAGCTATTTGGCCATACTAAACTATGAAAGGGAAGCAATTGTTTCTTTTTACTCAAAATTATGTGCATCTCTCATACAAGTATTCTTCCCAGAAGATATAAGCACTCAATATTTACAACCGTTATTTTGCATTACCGCCTTAATTCTTGAACATGCATAACCATACATTGGAAGAAAATAGGACTTTCATTTCTTCCTTGTTACCTTCTCAAAAACAGGTTCTGCCGTCTTGTTTTTGCTTATCTAATGACAATCCTACCCACCTCTATGAACAACCATCTGCAGTATTCATCAATCTGCTTCCTCAATCCCTGGATCTTAATAATAGTATTGTACAGTGAGAATTTTACATGCATAACTGATGTACTAGTGATAATATGAAAAATCTAAATTCATGAGAATTGGGTTTTATCAATCTTTAGTCTTTTCTGCTCTTATAGAACTTGAACAACACAATTCCCGTATTATGTATAGTGCCTGTTTCATAATGCAAGACAGCATCAAGTTACACTTTGAGACAAAAACTACAGGCCAAACTGCCAAAGTATAAGGAGTTCCTATTTCATGTTTGGTACTGATTATTTAAAAATCTAGGAAAAAGGGGTGCACATCTATCGTTTATATGTTACCAAGTATCCATCCTAGTTCATAAAATAAAAGCTTGTAAAGAGAGGGAGGCAGCAGTCTGTAGCTGCCGTTTTACACTACACCTTTCAATCCGTAATCCTAAGATGTTCATCAAACTCATTACATGATCTTGTCAATAAGCTGAAGCAGCTTTCTGTATGCAGAATTATGTGTGGCATTTCAATAAGGCCAAGAGAAGAAAACACAGAAACTAAATTCAGAGTTCCATCACTGCAACAACAATCGACACTGAACCTCCTAGAACAGTATGGTATTGCTAGCAACACAATGCTATAGAGTATGTTTCTCTATTATAGTTCGACAAATGGTGATGATGATGATTATCATATTATTAGGTACTTGCTTTGGCCACCTCCAAAAGGGTCTCAGCAAGTGATCTTGACGTTCTCTCTGATTATATACTGCCTTCTGCTGTTAATGCTACCTATTCTCTCTGCACCCGGTAGTCTAGCTCCATCAATTTTGATTTATGCCACGTGGAACCTGATACAAGTTGAGGTTCCAGCCTAGCCTGCACTCCATTTCGAGCCGAACAAGCATTAGCATTGCCTAACTCATCAAGCCTGACGTATCTCTGTTCAGAGAATGATACCATTTCGTGCATGTCAAATTCCCAACTGATATGACTCAGATTTCACCATATGGAGTTTCTATGACCAGATCTCACACATTTTAGCTTTTCAATCCAGACATCAGTATGCTTGACCATCTACTTGAGGGGGAAAAAAAAACATTCCTAATTTGAGGAAAGAATGAGGAATTGAATTTACATCACCTTAATCAGAAGAACTTTCGAGTGTATCGATTAGCCAAAGAGCTTTTCTGCCGTATTTCCAGTCCCAAATAATCACAACTAAGTTTCTTTTAGCAAGGCATACGAGTCTCTGTTGCTGTATGTGCTAACTGCCAAGTGGTTTGCCAGAGAGTTTTGTGCTACTTGTGACATATCACAGGACTTGATCAAAAACAGATCATGACGGGTGTCTATCAAAATCATTGGCTTGATTCCGCATTACAGTTCACGTTATAAAAATCCTACTCTCAAATCAATCTCTATCAAAAATTGTTGACTTGCTTCTGGTACACTCTCCTGTAAATTTTTGCCCCTTCAAATTCAGCATGAATTTCTCTTTCCGTCCTTATTCCCATTGGATTGCTCAACAACCATCCCTCACTGTCACTCAATACGCTGGAGTCAATTTCATCTATGTGCTTCAGAACAGGCACAGAATCAAATTGGTTTCTCATCTCAAGTGCCACGTCATGTACATCTGACTGTATAAACACCTGCACAAACAATATAATATTTATCACTGAAGCCTGCAGTTGAGTTAATGACACAATCACACAAAGATACATTTCTACAACACAACACTGTCAACACACCTTACTGGATGTGAAACCAAAATCACTGATACTTTGAAAGAGATCAGGTAAAATTTATGCGCACTTTGACTAGTATGACTTTGAGATTCCTAGTTCACACGCACCTGTGTGTTATGTTTTTTTTTTACTATTCTTTGCTTTCTAAGAAATAGAGCTTGAATATATCATTCTCTATTCAAGAAATTATATTGGTTGGTTCATCAGGAATCACATTGAAAAATGAGTTATTAGTCCTAACTGTAATCCCTCGCACAATGGAAAATAACACAACCAAATTAATGAGACTCAATACGCATACAGTCACGCACCGCCTGAAACAAAACAAGTCTGACACCACAATATCCCAGTGAAATCCCTGCGCACTAGCACCTCCTAGTCCTTGTTAGGGGATGACGTCATTTCACATGATATAAAAAATGACTAGTCAGTAGTCACCAACGGTTTCCTTACAATTAATTATAGAAATGAAACTCAAGTAGCATAAAACCATGTCAGATTAGGCTATATTCTCATCTAATCTATTGGGTTTTCTGTTGTAATTTTTATGGATTAATGAAATTCTCAATTGACCAAAAAGAAGAAAAAAGACTTGGTGTACAATCTGCACATATAATTTGGTTACAAGTCCCTGCTCACTTGACTGATGACAAATGGTATAAGATATTGGCGTAATGCTCTCACATGAGTTCAAAGGTACTACATCAGAATTCAGTCTGGATATGATAACCATGTCAGATATTTGGTAGTCCTAATGATGATGCAAAATATTTGTACAATATTGTGATACTCAAGTTCTGTTTATGGATATTGTAAGCATGTATTGTGTTGCACATCAGTCATGAAAAGATTTAATATCCACTCTAGAGGACTTCTTTGATAGTACCGACAATTATATTCTCCTCTCTCTTCTAAGAATTCAGACTTATTTTCTTTTCATTTGCTTGTGGGTTGGGAAGATTCAATCCTATAGACCTCCCAAACCCAGCCTAACCATTGCACCTGAACCAAACAATTGTGTTCACTTCAGATACATTTACCCATACAAAATGGTTTATCCTTTTGACCATTTGATTTATGCATGACAAATAGGATCTACCCAAGGTACTTATATAGCAGCATGAAAGTGATAAACATTCATAAGTCATAACAAAAGGACAACTTTAATTAGAAAAAATTACTAAAGTAGCTCAACTGCTCCCTACATCATTAACTCGACCCTTCCTCAGCCTTGTATCGAACCATGCAAACTATTTAGCAAATTACGGGCATCAAAAGATACTTCAAGATTTCAATACTAATGAATCTAGAACTTGCCTTCGAGCACAAAACGGATGAGCGTTAGTGCCGCTCAATCCTTTCTTCATTCTGTAGCAAGAGGGCCTTTTCTTGCAGGATGCCAGGTGATAAACTTGACAACTTTTTAACTATTGAGGTTATGGTCGTTTTTCTTTCTCTGTATTTTTTTTCTTTTTTCTATTCCTTCGAAAAATGAATCTTCCATTAAAACTCAAAGAAAACAGTACAACTACGATATCAGTGGACAAGGAGTCAACAGTAAAACAAAGAATAATAAAACAGAAATGGAGCACTGCATAGCCAAACTTGGAATTAGAAGACTCATAAGTAATAGATAGCCTTCCAGACAAAGACAAGTAAAAGACCTAATGGTCACTTTTCATAAAATTGGAGATGCGTCATAATGTACAGTTGACAAACCTGTGCGCTGGGAGCTAAGTTATGCACAATGGAATCTACTAAAGGCTTCTGTACAACCCGTCTCTTGTGATGCTTTCTCTTAAAATACGGATCTGGGCACTGCATATAAACATGAGCAAATAATTCATTTAAATAATGGTACTGATGCCACTTTATGTATAGAACGAACATGTTTGAACACTACATAATTATGGTTGTCCTGAACTTTTTCAGTGTGATAGGTGAACTCACCAGGATTGAAACAAGCATCAGTGGTCCAGGGTAGGAAGAGACTAGCTGATCAAAAGAAGTTGTGGCATTCGCATACATAAAATGTCTGCATTTGAATTAAGTATAATATATTAGTAGCTAACAAATAATATACAAAAGATTCAGCATTTAATATGATCAAGGGACATCACATATTGTTCTCAAAAAAGAAAAGGGACCTCACATATTACTAAGACTGAGCTCTTTAACCCAGACATCAGCACGTTTGACAAGCTGCGGCACGAAAAATAAAAACAGTACATTAGTACCTTTGAACGATGTGGTTTATTCGTGTTAAAACAAGGAGGAATTAGACCAAGTAGTTATACACCAACTTAATCAGAACAGTGAATCAAAATGAGCCAACGAGTTTTTCCTTACTTTTTGCCGTATTTCCAGTCCCAAATGATTCCTCACAACCAAGTTTCTTTTCGCAAGCCACATGAGAAATCTACCACTACCTGAAATATTACATAGTTAGATCAATAACTCATAACTGAAAGAAAACAAGACTCTCTTTCTCTCTAACAAGGATGACATTAAGAAACTTTGAACATCAAAGAAAATATTCTACAGATATAATATGAACAAAGACAAATTTCACAAAACATGCAAAAGAGATCAGCATCTTTACTTGGTTTTGCTGTATGAAACTAAAGAACACACACATTATCAAAAAAATGTAACAAAGGATACAGAAATAATAATACTTCAGTAACTGTACACAGACACAGTTTCACACTATTATCTTTTCGGAGGCACAATTCATTGTTAAATAGATAGGATATATTTATCAAGAAAAAGAAAAATAAAGTGCATCAGCAATAGCTAGGGTTCGGACACATCAGCCCAAGAAACAATAACCCTAGCATACTGGTGCCACTAATTTCGCAAAATATGAGAAATAGTATTGTCTTTGAAAGCAGACGATACAGAAGACCATATAGATCAGAATATTACTCTCCCAAAAGTTCTTCCACCGATGTACCTATATAAATCCTTCTATATCTTTCCACCCAGAGCAACCAAATGACAGCCAGCATGCTGCAATCCCCAAGAACTTTTGCCTTCTTCCCCTATCCAAAAGCAATAAAAAAAAGGGAAAAACTCCCTGCTGCAGTCCCAACTCACTACAGCCTCCCTTATAACTTCTTACGTGGAACAGGAGCCACTTGACAATGCACAGAAACATGATTGACACTATCCCTTCACTTCACGTACAGCACCAACTTGCCTAAGATCTTCACCTTTGGTGAAGCATAGCTTTGCAAAATAAAACTTGCAGGACAGAACATTGTTTTGAAAGATCAGCAATCAGAAATTTGTGAAGAAGTTACAGGAGAAGGAACCAGAAAATACCAGCTTCCATCTCCCATTATCAAATATTGAACACACCAAGCTGACTCTCTCTAACAAAAGCAGCAATCATGATAGGTCCCTTCCCTCCTTATTGTTTAAATTTCGTCTAAAATTCACCAAAATTCTGAAACTTAGCTTATACAGTTCTTGTTTGCTTACCTTAAATATAAACTTAGAACATGGATCATCATTTCACCTCTTCACCTTCACAGAAATGGAAGAAGCCTGAATTGCAAAGAATTACATTTATTTCACATAAAAATTATATTTGCATGCGATGTTTTTTTTTTTGGACAGGATTATATGTGCATGCATGCTACTCTCTGAATTGTCCTCATACAAGTACGCAACCCTCATCAGTTATTTCTTGTGTCTCTTTATTTATTTTGAGAAGAAAAAAAACCATCGTCAGGTGATCTTATAATGCCCAAAATTGTCATTTCGAACACTCAAGAAAGTGCATATAAACTACATATGTACCTCATCCACCTATGCTCCAAACACAGAGATCTATTCAACGGCCTTACAATATTAAGGATTCTCAGAGTATCTGCATATGCTCTCCAGTACTTCAGCATGACAATGACAACTTAAGAGGGGAGGGAGGGAGGGAGGGAGGGAGGGAGCTACAAACCCAAAACTGAAAGAGGTAGCAAGAAAAAAGACAACAACATACCGCAACACAAATCATAATTCTAAGAATCTAAACAACACAGCTTATAAGGAACAATTGCTGAACCAGGAAGCGACAGAAGCCCAAAAAAAAAAAAACAATAGCAAGAGTAAAAACTACCTTTTGCTTACTCTCAGAGCATCACCAAAGAGACGACGAACATTATGAAGAATCATAGAAGAGATGGAAATCATATTTGCTAAGTTCCATTAAACTACGTGAAGTTCTCTACTTTTGAGATAATGGCCAACTCAGACTCACGGCCATATTTATCCTCGGGAAGGCAGTATTCCCTTCTTTAAATAAAAGCTTGGTGAATGACTAGTATATCACCCTTGACATGGTTTTATTAGTTTTAACTATGACTTCAATGACAGCTCTGTTATAAAGAACTTACTAGTATTTTGACATAATTAACTATTTCTGTTAAAGGATTCATACTACATGATCAATAATTCAAGATGTGATGATGCGGCGTGCTACATGGTTTATCATTAAATTTAGTGCTATATGATTTGCCATTAAGTTTTGTGCTACTTGTGATACACACACAGGATGTGAGTGAATTTGGAGTAAAATTAGCATTCCTCCCAAACTACCGACTTTATATCTAAGAGTTGTTCATCTTTATCAATAAAGTCCGACGGCTTACATAAATATTCCACAAGTGCTAAAAACAACAAAGTAAGTCTCCAACAGATCTGTCATATTACTACAAATTCATAGTATGGTTAATCAAGAGCTGTGGATCATGACAGTCAAGGCATCTATTAGAATCCCCCATATCGACTCATACATTAAACAGATCATATAAAGTCATTTACCCTAATTCCAACTTCTTTACATAGATACACAAATGTTGAACCTGAGCACATTAATGTCACACAGTTGGAGGTTCAAAAGTTCAAATGTTTAACGGCTACCAGATTCAAACTAACCACCTATAAAATCCCCAAAAAATTGCCGATTCTCATTTGCGAAATCGTGATTCTTGTCATTATATTAAATAACCAAAATGTAGACAAAAGACTAGTTGCTCATAATCAAGAAGCACTACGACTACAGCCACAGATAAACATGAGAACCGTACCACTTCCAATGTCCACCATGAGAGGCAATGTTGGGTCCTTGAATACTTGATTCCAATCAGGTACTTCCACAGGTACCTACCCAATCAACAACAAAGGGCTTATTAATCCTTCAATAGGTAACTATTATCGAAAATCACATTAGAACTATCATAAAAATAAATAAAAAAACACCCTGAAAGTCACATACAGCTAAAGAAGAGCTAAGAGGGTTCACATGTTGCCTAATTCTTACATGACCCAGTTCCTGCAATTCAAAAACAACAATCCAACAGCAACAAAAATATGAGCTTTACTTCAAAGATGTAAACTTTCTATCATATCAACAACATTAAGCACTATACAAACAAAAACAGAGACCTGGGTAACATTGTGGGTGAGATTAAGATCAGCATATTCCAAGGCCACAAGGTCCGGGCTCCTCAGCTCTTGCTCCTTAAACCCAGTAGCAACAGTCGCCTCCACTCTTCTTCTTCTGTTTCTGTGATACTCATAAAACGGCGTCGTAACAACTCCCTTTCCAAACAGAGTAGAAAGTCCCCTTCTTTGAAATGCACCAGTACCCACACCACCGCTGTAGCAGAAGTGATGACGTAAGCAGACGCAGGAACCCATTACCTCTTCCTTTCTCTCTCAATCTGTAAAAACAGCTCGCTCTGTATATTTATACAAAACAGAGAAGACACCCAGCACCGTCGGATCACTATCTTAGTGCATTCAAATAAAGATCTGACGGCTAAGTTTTACTGGGAATATAGGACACGTGTCTCATAACTGTAAGCCAGGTGACCCTCACCCTCCCATTTTTGTGACTACAAAAGCCATTGGCTTCACTTCCCACTGTTTCTTATGGTGTTAATAAAGCATGGTGATGGCTATGCTTCTGTCACCATTGAAACCCTTGGCCTGCTCCTCTTCTGCATTTTCTCAAGACCCACATCATATAGACCAGCTGTTGTTCTTCCAGTAATGTTTATCAATTTGCTCATCTTACTTTGTTATTAAAAACTTAAGAACAAGTGTATACACTTGGTTTTTTGGCATTTAAAACATATCTTCAGGTACTAATGAGTGTTTGGTTTCAGGGTTTGGGGAACAATTCAGCTGACTACCAGAAGTTGGAGGTGACATTGAGAGGGTATGGAGTGTCCACAGTAACTGCTAAGGTGGCAAGAATTGATTGGCTGAGGAATGCCGTCGGTCTTGTGGATCCGAATTACTGGCGGGGAACTCTCAGTCCTCGACCTGTGCTGGATTGGTGTGTTCTAATTGAGTACCCTCTTGTTGTTTTGATGACTTTATTATAGGATGACTTGAATTGTAGCTTTAGTATGATTTGGCAGGTATTTGAAGAGGGTGGATGAGGCTGTAAAAGAGGCAAAGGAGCTAGCACAAGGTTTCTCAACCATATCCCTCTGTAGATTATTGGCATTACTAATTTTCAGATTCTAGAAATATAGACTTCAGTTGCCATCATTTGGAAATGAGTGAAACATGTTCTTCTAGATTACTTAGAATAAGATGCTAAAAGATAATTAGTTTATTGTGTTTAGCAAGTGTGATAACACCTTCTTGCGTGATATTAGAATTGAGAAACTCCCCGGCACAGCTTTGAAGATGACTTGGTTTAGCACGTTGGTGGCTTATAGCTTTAGTAATAGGCAGGTGTTACCAGATTTTGCAGTACAAAGATACACTTCAGCAGCAATTTGCTCATTTCTAAGAAAGAAAGGATCACTATTAGACCTTGTTAGTGGAAAACTGAACTCTGCTTTGGTTGACCAATTAATCATTTAATCCACAGATTGAACTTGTGCAATTTTTTTGAAGTTTAAGAGTGATACTTGACTACGTGAGTTTGAGTTATTTGATTTACATATTCATCTTTATTGCTGATATTCTGAAGTCTCTTTATTAGTTATTCTGTACTGCATGTAACATTGAGTAGTGACCTTCCCTAGCCTTGACTTTTTGATGAGATCAAGGGAGCGAGAGAGATTGGGGGAGGCAGGGAAGAGTCAAAATATATAAGGGATTAGATATTGTACTCCAAAAAGCCATGAGAAATTCTTGTTCTTTCTGAACATATGATCATTAGTGTGGTTATGTTAAACTACAGACCAGGACATTTCAACCATTTAATTCATGTTATCTATCCTTCCCTGCCGTCATCTGTCACTATACATTAGCATTCTCCATCAAGGATAATGCTTTTATTAGCTTCATTTCTCGGAGATCTAAAGCCCTTGAACTTCTTTTATTTTTTGTTTTACATGTTAGGTGGACCTTTATCCCTAGTTGGACATTCAGCAGGAGGATGGCTTGCGCGTCTCTACATGGAAGAATATGGGAAATCAGATGTTTCCCTGTTATTGACTCTTGGAACCCCTCACCTGTAGGTTTATTTGAGTTTTGCTTGCTAAGAATTTTGGATCCCTCTGACTGCGTCTCTGAGGGCTGCTTACTAATTGATACATTTTATACTATGATTACTATCTTATGTGCTTCCCTCGACAAAAGCTTAATTCAAATTTCTTCTGACACATAGTTGTCGCCTATATTCTGTGCAGACCACCTCCGAGAGGTGTCTCAGGGGTCATTGATCAAACAAGGGGACTCCTGTATTATGTTGAAAAGAATTGCTCAAAAGCTGTTTACACTCCTGAACTGAAATATGTATGTATCGCTGGGAGGTAAAACTCAAATAGTTCCTGCTTGTTGCTCTTAGATTTTCTTCAGTTCTTATATGAATGGATATCTATATGAAACCATCTCTACTTTTGGATATATTAACCATCTATTGCTGTAGTAAACAATGTAAATAGTCTGTATTCATTGCTACTGCTCCATCAGAAGATCTTTGCAGCATTATATAAACTAAATGAGGTAACTAAATATGCTTAACACTTAACAGTACACTACACCTATGGATGTCATGGCACTAACACATATAATAATACATACATATGTGTGTGTGTGTGCCTGTATCCTATTTTCAACTGATAAGTATCAAGAAGCAACAATCTTAAGATCTTAACTGTGGTAGACCTCACAGATATTGTAAGACACCATCAAAGGAAATGAGTGCGCTTACTTTTATATTTTACCTTGAATTCAACAGTGGCTTGAATGCAATCTACCCCGATCTAAATGGGCATGCATATGTAAAATACAGGTATCTCCAAGGTGCTCGCTTATTTGGCAACTCAAGTGAGAGTGTTGATTCCGCAATACCAATGGAGAGTTTAGAACCCTCATCAGAGGTTGCTGTGATAAATGATGTGAGCACTTCAACATCAACAACGCCCACTTTGCGTGCACGCTTTGTCGGGCAAGGGTACAAGCAGGTAAAACCCAATTGTCTCAGAATTTAAGCACTTACTGATGTCATTTAGAATGGAATTGGTTGATATTCTTATGGAACTTATTGTGTTATTATCCCCCTAGCCTTGTCATTCATATCATTTAAGCTGGTCTTCATGGTTGCAGCTCATCATGCACTACCATTTTTCTCAGGTTTGCGGGCAAGCAGATGTTTGGGGTGACGGAGTTGTACCAGAAGTGTCAGCTCATCTGGAGGGTGCACTCAATATTAGCATAGATGGTGTTTACCACTCACCAGTTGGTTCAGATGATATATTGAGACCGTGGTATGGGTCACCTGCGATTGTAGAGCAATGGATACACCACCTCCTAAGCTAATGTTCTGGAGGCACTATATTGTTTATTCATGTGGAGATAAACTGCCAATTCAATAACAATTACCAAAGAATTCATTTGATGTCTGCTTAACTTGTAGGTTGTTTTAGCAGGTTGTTGATGATCCTATAATTGAAATGCAGCTTAATCCCTGCATGCAGGCCATTTCCTTTAAAAGCATACTCCAGTACGTAATGGGAATGTAGGCATGAACTATCTGCCTATAAATGAATCTCATGACAGATCCGTTTTCTTCAGAAGACCATATATGATCAAGTAGTTCATGTACCATATATGATTAAGTAGTTCATGTATGTGAATCATGGCAGGTTTACTTAACTTGGAATGAAATTGATCATGAGTGGGAGAGAGGAATGAGAAACGGAATGGAATCAGTACGAGGATATTTATTTTCATTGAGTTGTTTACTTACCATATAGAGTATGAATAGAAATGAAACAAATTACAATTTTGATGACTAAAATACCGCTAAAAAAAACAGTTAAACATTTGAGCCACTTTCATCGCAAAATTTTCTAAATGTTGAGCTAGTTTTGTTTGTTTTGTCATCTTGATTCCCTCAATTGAGAAGTTACCTATAATTAAAAAGGCAAGAGGGAATATCTTGATTCTTTGTAATCACGTGGCTACATATTCTTACGCGCGCTTATTGATATTGTAATCTTGTCCTTACATAACTTGCTTGTACCATGATTTGCCAAAATCATTTGGTCTTATACTAGCCTTTTGAGTTGTATATCAAATCAGAAGATGCAATGGTAAGAAGATTAAATTGTACTAGATGGATATTATCTCTAAAAGGATTAACAACTTCAATGGATTTGGGTTTGACGAATACATTTTGGAGACCTAAAATTATGATTTAGACATGAGTTTCAGAAAAGTTACTCAAGAAAACGAGATGTTGTTTCCATGTTGCTCTCGTTATGGGGTGTACAATTGTATCTGACTTCGGCAAGCTAGGAACACCGACTTACACCTATAAGTAGAACGTGCTCTGGGTCTAAATGACAATTTGATAGTGCATATATCTTAGTGACCAATTTCAACTTGCTTATCTTTGGCTTTCTTAAGTCCCTGGTTTCACTAAAGAGGAGTATGATTGGTGTGTGGAGCATATGTAATTGGAAGAGGTGAAACCTTAATTTCATAATTTTTCATCTATTCACTTCAGTTATTTGCAATTATCTCTAATTTTTCATCTATTCATTTCGTGTGCATTAAGGCTATACCACAATGGTTGTCGTCTCATTTCTGTTACACATGACCGTTAAGGCCTCTGGCATACAAATCACTAGTCCACAGTCCACACCATGCTGCTGCTTCGCCGGAGCCTCTCCCCCAAACCCTTCTCTCTCCCAATCACCGCCGTCCCCTTCTCCTCCACCTCCGCCGTCGATCTCCTCCTCCTCCCCTCCTCCTCCTACACCGTCACCCCTCCGATCCAAACTGGCCCAACCACCTCCACCCAAAGCGCCTCATCTCCCTCGTCACCCGCGAACCCAACCTCGACCTCGCCCTCCGAATCTTCCACCACGCCTCCCAACACCACCCTGGTTTCCGCCATAATTACCACACCTACCACTCCCTCATCCTCCGCCTCCTCCGCTCCCGCGCCCTCCACCTCATCGACCCCCTCCTCTCCGACCTCCTCCGCTCCCGCCTCCGCTGCCACGAGGACCTCTTCGTCTCCCTCATCCGCCACTACGGCGTCGTTTCCCGCCCCAACCTCGCCTTCAAGACCTTCCTCTCCATCCCCGAATTCCGCGCCCAACGATCCGTCCGGTCCTTGAACGCCTTGCTCAACGCTCTGGTGCAGAATCGCAGCTGCGATTTAGTCCATTCGGTGTTTCGAAGCTCTAAGGAGAGATTCGGAGTTTCGCCGAATGTGTCTAGTTGCAATATCCTCATCAAGGCATCGTGCAAAAGAAATGATCTGGAGACTGCACGCCAGGTGCTCGACGAAATGCCTGCGATGGGGTTTGTGCCCAATGTGGTGAGTTTCACCACCATTTTAGGGGGATACGTGTCGCGGCGAGATATGGTTGGTGCCAAGAGGGTTGTTGGTGAGATTTTGGACAGAGGGTGGTGTCCTGATGCGACGACGTACACTGTGTTGATGGATGGATATGTGAAGGAGGGGAAGCTGGTGGAGGCTGTTAAGGTTATGGATGAGATGGAAGATAATGGAGTCGGCGCGAATGAGGTTACTTATGGGGTTATGATTGAAGGTTATTGTAAGGGGAGGAAGGGGGGCGAAGCGGTTAATTTGCTTAATGATATGGTGGATAAGAGGTATGTGCCGAGCTCGGCGCTTTGTTGTAAGGTGGTTGATGTTCTGTGTTGTGAAGGGAAGGTGGAGGATGCTCGCGAGCTGTGGAGGAGGCTTTTGAAGAAGAATTGCACGCCGGATAATGCTGTGTTGGGGACACTGATATACTGGCTTTGTAAGAAGGGGAAAGTATGGGAAGCCAGGAAATTGTTTGATCAGTTTGAGACGAGTGAGCCTCCGGATGTGATGACTTACAACGTTCTTATTTCAGGAATGTGTGAAGCGGGGGAGTTGTGCGAGGCAGGGAGGTTGTGGGATGATATGGTAGAGAAAGGGTATACTCCAAATTCTTTTACGTATAATGTATTGATCAAAGGATTCTGTAAGATTAAGAAAGCGACGGAGGGGATTAGGATTTTGGATGAGATGTTAGAAAAAGGCTGTTTGCCAAACAAGTCTACTTATGCTATGTTAATGGAGGGGCTCTGTGACTCGGGAGAGGAAGCTGAAATTAATAGATTAATATCTATGGCAATGTCAAGTGGACACGTTGACAGTGATTCCTGGGATCTTTTCCTTACTAAGGTTGTTTGTGATTTGGATTCTGGGGAAAGTGTTCTAAACAGAATACTACAGGAGAATCCTTTTTAGAGCCCCAGGCCTTGTGGCCGTGGAATAAGCTGACCTTCGTCTGACCCACAATGTTTCTCAGGTTGGTATTCCATTATTCTTTCCACTCTCTTACGTTTTGGGAAGAAATAAATGTTTGTTTACACTTTGTTTGTTATTAACCTCTTTAGCTTTATGTGGCTCTAAGGGCTGGTGTTCTTCTTTTTCACTCTTAGATATACAATAGAGTTTGTTAGCTGCACTTGATAAAAGTTATTTTCACAATTGTTACTTCCTGATGCTTAATAATCTGTTTTTTTTTTTTTTGAAGGGGTAGGTGCCAGGAAAAGTACCTAATTGGAATCTAGGCTTCCAGGGACCCAAGATGGGCACTGATGGTGGATATTGGAAGGGGTACCACTCTTATCCCTATACTAACCAGCAATTTCTTGGGTATTACGTAATGTGTTCATCTAAATTCGCTAGTCTCTGAACTATGAAACCTTAAGGCTGTGTGCCATGTATGTGCTCACATTGTGGTTTGTTTATCTAGGTAAAGAAGAAGTTGGAATTCAGTTAGCTGCTTTTTAATGTATGAATCAATATGGATGATGATTCTATTAGCTACCTTGACTGTCATGATCCACAGCTCTTGATTAACTATATCATGAATTAGTAAACACAAATAACAGATCTGTTGGACACTTACTTCCTTTTTAAGTTCTAGATTAGACTATAGTATAAAGATCTTGAAAACATAGATTTGAATGCCCAACAACTTGGCCTCAAGTTTTTGCATGGTTTTTCATATAAGCCTACGCAAGGGTTGAGTTAATGATGTAGGGAGCAGCCAACCAGCTTCTTAACTTTTCTGTCATAGAAATATGTTGTTTGGTCTCGGTTATTACTTAGGTGGATTCTATTATCGTTGCATGGATCGAAGACGGCGCTTTCTTCCTATTTTGTTATAGCCGTATCTAAAATTGACACAAAGATATGACTAATCAGTTTTAGGGGTGGTTGGGGTTAGGATCAAATGTTCTCTTTTATTTGGTTGATGTTCTAGGATCAAATGTACCAACCCCCAATAAGGAAAAATAAGCAGTTAAGACTGACACAGTTGGGAGAGAGGGGACCAAGAAACTGTTTGTTCGATCTTCTATCATGAGTATTACTTTCTCATCCTTATTTACATCAAGTGTTGGTGGGTTGTCCAGCTTTGTTTTCTCATAAATGATGCAAGACTGATACATGTAATTTTCATATCTGGATCTCTGGCGCTGGAAAGGTCACAGTGTAGATTCTTATTGGTGTTGTAGTTATGTAAACATTCAGAAAGAAGGTGGGATGTTTTTCGTGTTAGTGATTATAAACCAATTGGCGGCATATTACTATTCCAGATGGAATAGTTAAACTTGTGGATGCAATTTGCTAAGTTAATTTTCTGAAAGATTGTTTTTCTTTAATTCTGTGATTCACTCTAGATTTTTGCAGAATCATCACAAGAGATGATAAATGCTCACGATGCTTTAAGTGCTCACCGTTAAAATAAAGGACTGTTCTCTTGTTCAGCAGCCCTTCTTCTTCTTCTTCTTTTTTTTTTTTTTTGAAGAAACCTCAGCAGCCTTTTAACTCGCTGTAAAGCATGTGATCAAGTCTATAATTGGTATATGACAATAATTCCATCTAGCCAAGATGAAGTCCTAATAAGTCAGAATCTGAAGCTAACTTTGGTGATGGTTCTCAGGTTTGCGAACAATGGAAGAGTCTCGAAACATGAATTTGCAAGCGTCTTCAACAGCACTGAAGTCAGAATCTGAACAAAAGTATGTAATGTTTCTCAGGCTTGTGAGACATTGCCGTGTACCCAAAATTTTGGTTCTACAGCCATTGGCAACAGCAAGGGTGAAGATGTGAAAGTTATCATCCTAAGGTGATCTCCATAAATCACTATTCATCCAAGTAGTAGGGCTATAATATAACCCTTGCTTGGTGGAGGGCCAAAATTTAGCCCATCATGTTATTGTTTTTATTTAGCTTTAGATTTCAAGTTTCATTTAAGGGATTTTTTTACTATTTCTACCAGTCAGTACCTTAAGTGAAACCATTTAAAGATATAAGTATCTTTTCAACTCTGTGAAGGGTATTGTGGAAATAACTTTTAGAGGAAGACTTTGAATTGGTAACTCTGTGTGAAGGGTCATGACTCATAATGGAGGATGATGGGAATGAGATGGAGGCTGATAAGGTTATGGATGAGATGGAGGATAATGGGGTCGGTGCAAAGGAGGTTAGTTATATGGTTATGATTGAAGGTTACTGTAAGGGGAGGGGCGGGTGAAGCAGTTAATTTGCTTAATAATATGGTGGATAAGAGGCATGTGCCGAGCTCAGCGCTCTGTTGTAAGGTTGTTGATGTTTTGTGTTGCGAAGGGAAGGTGGAGGATGCTTGCAAGCTGTGGAGGAGGCTTTTGAAGAAGAATCGCACACCGGATAATGCTGTTTTGGGGACACTGATATACTGGCTTTGTAAGAAGGGAGAGTTGTGGAAGGCCAGGAAATTGTTTGATCAGTTTGAGACGAGTGACCTCCGGATTTGATGACTTACAACGTGCTAATTTAGGGAATGTGTGAAGCGGCGAAGTTGTGTGAGGCCGGGAGGTTGTGGGATGAAATGGTGGAGAAATGATATGCTCCAAATTCTTTTATGTATAATGTATTGATTGAAGGATTTTGTAAGATTGAAAAAGCAAAGGAGGGGATCAGGATTTTGGACGAGATGTTCGAAAAAAGCTGTTTGCCAAACAAGTCTACTTATGCTATGTTGATTGAGGAGATCTGTGACTCCTGGGATCTTATGCTATGCTAGATTAGTATCTATGGCAATGTCAAGTGGACAACGTTGACAGTGATTCCTGGGATCTTTTCCTTACTAAGGTTGTTGGTAATTTGGATTCTGGGGAAAGTGTTCTAAACAGAATACTACAGGAGAATCCTTTTTAGAGCCCCAGGCCTTGTGGCCATGGAATACACTGACCTTCATCTCACAGGCAATGTTCTAGGTTGCTTACACTTTGTTTATAATAAATATTTGCCAGAGTGTTACGGTTTTTTCTTTGTTCAATGAAAGTTTGAATCTTTGACATAAGCACTGGGTGATGTTAGAGTTACTTATTATGTCAAATCTCTTGGCACCTCTTTAGCTTTATGTGACTCTTAGGGCTGGTGTTCTTCTTTTTCACTCTTAGATATATAATAGAGCTTGTTAGCTGTACATGATAAAAGTTATTATCACAATTGTTATCTGTTTCCTTTTTTTTTTTTAAGGGTTAGGTGCCAGGAGAAGTACCCGCATGGCTTCAGGGAGGCAAGATATGGTGGATTGGAATCATGGCTTCAGGGAGCCAAGATGGGCACCAATGGTGGGTACCATTCTTATTCCTTTGCTAATGAACTCTCTCGTGTCTATTTATAGTTCTAGTGTTGTTTTAGTGCTTCTTAATTATACAGGCAGTTACGTTTCCTCTAGATTTTGGTTCTTCAATTTGATGGCAAGAACCATAATTTTTCTAATATAACTATTAATCCAAATTTGCTAGCCTCTGAACTATGAAATGCTAGCTGCTTTTTTAATGTATGACTCAATTATATGGATGATGATTCTATTAGAAACCTCGACTGTCATGATCCACAGCTCTTGATTAACTATATCATGAGATTTATAACCACAATTACCAGATCTGTTGGACACTTGCTTCCTTGTTAAGTTGTAGGTTAGACTGGTGTGAAGATCCTGAAAACTTGGATTTAAATGTCCAACAACTTGGCCTCAAGTTTTTGCATGGTTTTTCATATAAGGCTACTGAAGGGTTGAGGTAATTATGTAGGGAGCAGCCAAGCAACTTATTAACTTCTCTGTCATAGAAATACTTCGTTTGGTCTCATTTATCACTTAGGTGGATTCTCTTATCGTCGCATGGATCAAAGACGGTCACTTCTTCCTATTTATTAAACCCTGATCTAAAATTGACACACAGATACGACTAATCTAAAGTTTTAGGGGTGGGGGGTTAGGATCAAATGTTCTCTTTTATTTGGTCGATGGTCTAGAATCAAATGTACCAACCCTTATTTAAATAAGGAAAATAAAGCAGTTAAGAACTTAAGACTCACACTGTCACACAGTTAGGGGATCAGAAATTGTTGGTTCGATGTTTTTGTGATGACTATTGTCTTTCTGTTCCTTATTTACATATCAGTTTTTGGCAGGTTGTCACTTGTCAGCTATGTTTTCTCATAAACCATGCAAGAATGATACATGTGATTTTCATATCTAGATCCCTGCCGCTGGAATATGGTCACAGAACTCTCATTGGTGTTGTAGTTATGGAAACATTCAGAAAGAAGCAAAGGTGGGATGTTTGTTGGGGAAGTGATTTTGAACGAATTGGCAGCATATTACTATTTCGGATGGAATAGTTGAAGTTGTGGATGCAATTTTTGTAAAGGATTTGTTTTATTTTTTTAATTATGAGTAGCTCGAGCTTTGTGCAGAATCATCCCAAGAGATGATAAATGCTCAAGATGCTTTAGCCGCTTTCCTTTAGAATTACTTCCGGTAAGAATAATTTCCGCTTTCCTTTTACACAATATATGAAGTTGCACTCACTTTTGATGCGTAGAATTCTTCAACTGTGTGAAGAGTATGAAAATCAATTCTTAGAAGAAGACTTCGAATTATGGACCAAATCTTTACTAACAATGTCTTCATGCCCTTCAGACTCGAAATTAATTATCATAATTTCATCTCTTTCTAGGAAATTTCGGTTGCATCTAAGAACTTGCATTTAAGAACTTTGCTAGTAACCAGAGACAATGAGTGTAGATTGATGCAAACTATCTTCGCTAAGCAAGGATGACGGTTCATGCAAACTCCGGATTCCCTGATATGTAGGTTTGTTGCAAGGACGATAATTTTCTTTCTTCTCCTCATCAAGCGCGTTCATTATCAGCTTGCTGGAGCGGAATATATAGAGCAAAACAAAAGAGGTGCTTCTGAAGGGTTTACGCCGGCGAATCAGTGATAGAGAGAGGTGTTTCTGAAGCGTTTACGTTGGCAGACTTGTGACATTTAACTTCTCATTCAACGACCAACAGAGGTTTAATTTGTTCCGGACTTGATAACGGATTGTTTGCTCAAAAAATGGTCTCGGCCTAAAAGAGAGGCCGAGGGTCTTGAGAACAAACGTCCTTCTAAGTGCGCCGGTGTGCCAACTCGCGGCCTGGTGGCCGAGCGAGGTTTATGATAAATATTTTACGCCTGATCTGACTTCTTCCAAGGCCGAGGAAGGAACCATCTCGGCGGCCTTTAGGTTCTCTAGCCTTTGTTGCAAGGACTTTTGGCGTTTTCACCGATAATGGTTCTCCTTTTTTGTGATTTTTGTATAAGTTTGCGAAAATTAAAGTGCAAAAAGTAAAAGAACAAGAATCTAAAGACGAAAATTTAAATTGCATGAAACGTAAATTGCACGAAGTAATTGCAAGAAATTAAAGAGCATGAATTTAAAAACGCGGAAGAGAAATTGCATGAAAGTAAAGTGTGGAATGTAAAGAAAGCGATAAAGTGCGGAATGTAAAGAAAGCAAATAAAAAGAAGAAGAGAACTATGCTAGAACATGAATGAAAATATTGATATTGTAGAGAATTCGTAGAGAATTTGATAGAGTTTGTATTGAAGTGTTGTTTGTGTTGGTCGGGGACCTTTACAATGAGGTACAAGGGTCGAATATATACAAGTACAAACACACAATTAAGGAAATAGAATACAATTAAATATTTGAATTTCGGTCTTAATGACCGGAATAAAGATATGCTCCACTCATTTCCTTAATCGCGCCATATTTACTTTTTTTTTAGGTACCGTTAGAATCAATTTGCTCTCAATTGTGCAATATCATCTTTAATGCCTTCAAATTCATTTAAATCTCAGCAATAATTATCGCCGTTATTTCTTTCCTCTTGCGGCTTCGTTGGAATTGATTTGCTAATTATCTTGAAATTTCGGTCTTCAATTCTTCCAATTAGTCATAATGTTAATTTGTTGTCATATATCGCCGTTGCTTCAATATTTGGTATGTAATGGTTTTAATACCAATAATGAATCTCGGCAAATCTTAATAATTGTGATGATAATTATACGAAATAATCGTAATAATTATCATTAAATGTTGTAATCTTTCTCGCTACCAACAGATTCGGCCTACATGTGTAAAAAATAGGTACAAACACGGATACCGGGGGTTGGAACACAGTTCGTAGAATTTTTCAACTGTGTGAAGGGTATGAAAATCAATTCTTAGAGGAAGACTTCGAACTAGGGACCATCTTAACTAACAATCTCTTTCTGGAAAATTTCAGTGGCATCTAAGAACTTTACTAGTAAGTAGTAACCAGAGGCAATGAGTTTAGATTTTAGAACACCCAGCTTTGTTCGGTTAATCAGAGCAAGTCCAACAGCATCTGTAAAATCTTTTTTTTTCCCTATTTTAGAGAATAATAGGGTGTTTTTGTGTCCAACAGTTTCCCTATCCCTTTCTCTAAAATAGGGATAGAGATGAGAGAGAACGATCCGTTCCCTAAATTTACAGATTCGCCAAATCATTTGCGGATAGACAAGGCCATAAATATTTTGCATGCCTTCACTGTCTCTAAGACTACAACAACTCAAACCTTTCAACTTCGCTATGAATAAAACCCGCGAAAGGAGACGAGAAACACCCGCCAAACTAGACGGACTGCATCAGAGGTGAGACGCTTCCTCCTCCTCTGTATTTCTATTCCTTCTCTATTTGATTTTGGGTTCTTGATTATGCTAGTATTCTGATTTTGGGTTCTTGATTATGCTTTGAATGATTTACCCATGCTGGTTTGCCTTTATTTGAATTGCCGAAAGAGATTATAATGGTTTAGGTTTGTTGTAGGCTTGAAATTATAATGGTTTAGGTTTGTTGTAAGTTTGCCTTTAACAAGGTGATGTTGTTCTGCTTCTTTTGCCTAATTCTGTTTACTATCCCATTGTTTTCTTCGGTGTTTGTATATTGATGCTATTATTACAACCATAAACCCTTTAAGCAGTGTGGTAGAGATCAAGAAACAGATTAAGGGTTGCAATGCATGTTTTGGTTTTACTGGATGTGAAAATGTTAATAAGTTGCACGCATTGAGTATTCCTGTAATTGCAATTCTAGGAAATGATGTGTTGGATTCAAAGAAAGAAGTGTTTTTGAATTTTTATCAGCTTGTTAATAATGAAGGTGTGAGTAAAGGTGTTCTGATAACACATGCGAATTTGATAGCTACAGTATAGCTTTTTGTAAGATTTGAGGCTTTACAATATGATCATTCAAGCTTGAAGAATGTGTATTCATACGTTCCCATTATTTCATATATACGGGTTGGCACTTATCATATGTCTAAATTTACCAGATACACTTTTGCAGATGGATTTGACACCATTGAATTTCACTAACCTCCTCAACAGTAGAAAATCAGCCCTTGATGAACTCAATGAACCATTGAATGCATACGATTTTTCATTGAGCCAATGTCATCTCAATGATTCTCCTTATGAAGAGATATGTAGTACTGAATTTTATGCTACTGAAGAACAGCAGCCACCTTGTGAACCTAGCAGCAAGAAAGTTGCTGCATCACGACAAGCTAACTTCTCAATTGAGGAAGACAAACTTCTTGTATCTGCATGGCTCAATATCAGCTTGGACCCTGTCAAAGGAACTGGCCAAAAGAGACAACAATTCTGGAAAAGAATTACAAAATACTTTGAAGACAACAAGACGTGGACTGGTGAACGGTCGACAAAATCACTCATTAATCGTTGGTCAACAATCAGCAGCAGTGTGAGCAAGTTTTGTGGACATTATTCTTCAATTGAACACTTGAGGAGAAGTGGTTACACAGAACAAGATAAGGTACACTTTAGCATATTTATGTCAGTTTATTCCAACCATTTCTTGTTGATAGACATACATTTGTTTTTATATTTCCATTTATATGATTATGGTACAAGCTTATGAACTATTATAATATGATGAACCATACTGAATAGGAAGCTGATAAAAAGTTAATAGAGGAAAAATAAGCTAGATAGTAGGACATTATTTTTTTTGTCAGATATTATTCAGTTGAATATTATTTTGTATGTTGAATCCTATGTTGCATGTATACATATACTTTTGCTGTTGCAAACATGTTTATCTAAGTTTTCTTTGTCAGATAGTGGAGGCAAAAGAGACTTACAAGAAAGAAGAACGTCATGCATTTGTACTTAATCATTGTTGGGTTGTTTTGAGATTCCAGCAAAAATAGATGGATGAATATCAAAATCTGGAATCTAAGAGACAACATCAGAAGGTTCGCTTTAGTAAGAATCATGATTCAATCAATTTAGAAGATGATTTGGAAGCTCCTGAACCTGCAAGCTTGAAGAGGCCAATTGGGAGAAAGGCTGCAAAAGAAGCAAACAAGAAAGCAAAGTCCAACGATGAAGGTGGCGCAAGTGAGAAGGAATCTAAAATCCGTTCTGAGTTGGAAGAGTTCAGAGCAAAGCGATTAGAAAGTGATCGCATAAAGGCTGAACAATTTAAGTTGCTACTTGATACTCAGAAAAAGGAAGTTGCTTTTAAAGAGAAGGAACTTGAGCTTCAGGCTCGGAGTGAGAAGATTGGAATAATGTTTATGGATACTAGTAAGATGCTTCCTCATCAAGTGGAATATTTTATCGGTCTTCAAAAGGAAATCTTGGCAAAAAGAGCTGCTAATGGAAATGAATAGTTTCCTTTGTTAGTTCTTATTTTCAGTATTACTAGATGTGTATAATCTTATTTCTATGAGACATCTATTTTGGTTAGCATTTTCTTTCTAGTATTGATATCATGAGACATTATGTTGTACTTTTCAGTTTTATAAGATATCTTTTGTTTGCTTTGCAGTTATGAAAAATCTTGTGTGTTATGTGACAACATTAAGGGTTGCTTTGCATGTTTAATTCTTCTATGTTCCTACAATTCTCAACAGTGTAATGATGTTTTGAATGTTCAATTGTGTGCAAGTAAACCCAGCTGATGTTATGAACCACACTAAATAGGCAAAGGAAAACATTTATACGAATGTTTAGAATCATCTAATGCAGGACGAATATGGCAAAATTACTTGATAACAATGGGAAACTAGAGAACAATGTTTTAACAAAAAGGTCTGAAGAAGAAAGAAATTTCTAGTAGCAAAAGGTATTATCCCGTGAAACGACCAGAGCTCATACTACTGTCCTCCATGTATTTTCCACAAGTGCTCGACAAGATCTTCTTGGAGCTGAGTATGCATTTGTTTATCTCTAACCCGATGACGATTTGCAATGAACTTCATTAGTGTTGGCGTACTCTCATGTGAAATTGATATGCGAGGAATGTCTGTAACATGATCATATTCGTTTTCAATCTCACGTATCTTTGTTGATCTACAATTACGCTCATGTTCATCACGCTCGTCTTCAACAATCATATTGTGCATTATTATGCATGCCATCATAATATACTTTAGCATCCCTTTGTCCCAAAGTCTTGCTGGGTTTCGGACAATCGCAAAACGGGCTTGAAGCACTCCGAACGCGCGCTCCACATCTTTCCTGGCCCCTTCTTGCTCTTTAGCAAAATGCCGATACTTATTTCCTTGCGGTGCTGGAATAGTCTTCACTAATGTTGCCCATGATGGATATATACCATCAGCAAGATAATATCTCATGTCATATGATCTACCATTGACTTCATAGCTAATAGAAGGAGCACGCCCTTCATACAATTCACTAAATACAAAAGATCGCTCTAACACATTGATGTCATTAAGAGACCCAGGTAATCCAAAGAAAGCATGTCATATCCAAAGATCATATGAAGCTACAGCTTCTAAAATAATAGTAGGTTCGTGAATGTGGCCAGTAAACATACCATGCCAAGCAGTTGGGTAATTTTTCCACGTCCAATGCATGCAGTCAATGCTTCCCAACATCCCAGGAAAGCCACGCTTTTACCTTTTGCAAGTAATCTCTCGAGGTCATTAGAATTTGGCGATCTTAAATATTCATCACCAAACACCTCAACAACTGCCGTGACGAACCTTTTGAGACTTTCTATAGCGGTGCTCTTGCCGATTTTCACATATTCATCTACATAATCAGCAGGAACACCATAAGCAAGCATTCGAAAAGCAGTTGTTACCTTTTGAAGCGATGACAAACCAAGATGGCCGGCAGCATTCCTCCTTTGAACAAAATAAGTGTCATGTGAAACGACAACATCATGAATGCGAGAGAAAAGAGTTTGCTTCATTCTAAACCTTCTTCGAAGAGACGAGCCCCATATTTTGGAGGATTGGCAAAGTAGTCACGGTAACGTCTTTCGTGACCCTCAACTGAATCACGTTCAACAATAGCGTGACCTTTAATGGAACCACGATGACCTCTTCTTGAACTCTTGTTGGCAAGACGTTCTTCTTCTTCTATTTGAGCAAGTAACGATTCTTCATATTCTTCGTCAACATCATCGTCATCATTCATGTATGTATCAACTAAATAGCGACTTGTTAACGAACGACGAACCATAAGTTACTAGTTTCAAAATGAGAAAGAAAATGAGGAAGCGATGGAAATAGAAATATGAGAATGCGATACAAATTGTGATGTACAACTTGTTGTTATATATAGAAGAAAAAGATGTCAACTAGCCGTTGTTACTAGCCAGTTGAATGAGGAGGATTACAATGAGTCAATGATACAATTTACCAAGTACTTAGTAGTTAGTATAACATGATTACAAGATATTATACCAAGGACTTAGTTAATCTCTTCTCCTTTGCCAATTGACCAGAAGGTCAAATCTTACACACTACTATATGTGTTCTTATTGATTCATGGATTGCTAGTAGTTTTTTATTTGCATATCAATGCAAATTCTCCTCAACTTCATAATCATCTGGACACATTTCATCCGGCATTTCTCATCACATCGTGAAATAAGTCATTGTTGAAATAGGCAACACTCTGCTCCAAATTAGAGGCCATATGGCACAGAACCAGCATCACAACTAGAACACCCATCTTCTTCTTTTTTTGATTGACTAGAACGCCCATCTTCTTCATCTTCAATCTTGTTTAATCTGGGAGTGAACTCTGAAGTCCATGTCGTCCAGGTCTTGAAGTCAGAGAAGGGAAAGAACACAATACTTTATTATTATTGTATAATACTCAAGTTGAATATTTTATTAGTGTAATAAATGCATAAATCCCTAAAATAGAGAATCTGTTGGATTTGAAGCAACAAATTTATACAGATTTTGATTTTTAGTTCTCTATTTTACAGAAATTTTAGAAACCTGTTAGACTTGCTCTCATACAAGGTATAATCCTTTTCAAAGAATATTAAGTATCATATGAAATAACAACAGATTCAGACAAAGTAAACGACAATAAGTATACAACATTATTAAACAAATCCCACTTTGCATGCGAGAGTAAACAACGTGAAATTAGTTGTTGGAGTCTTGTATCATTCCCCAGGTAGCTAGCTTAGCTAGTAGTGAGGCCAGCCTTAATCTTCCTAATGGTTTCGATATCTGTCTTGAAGGATTTGGCAAGGATGACATCGTCAATACCCGAAGCAAACACAGAAGGTGGCTCCGCAACTGCTCTAGCGCTTGCACTTCCAAATGCTGCAATGGCGGTGGCTGGAAGTTGAGAATCAGTGTTATACTGATAATGTATCAATCCCTTGGGAAATATAAAGATGTCTCCGGCCTGAAGCTTTTTAGTGTACAAATTATTTTTCGTGTCTATTAGGCCTACTTCCAAGGAACCATCCAAAAGGAACAAAAGTCCGGCGGCATCGGGGCGAGTATGAGGTGGGAGGAGTGTCTGTGGAGGCAATTGAAGCACTGCGTAAGACACACTTTGGCCATTGAGTGCTGGAAACTCCACCATGCTGGCTTTTGTTGTCTTAACAGTTTTGGGTGCTTGATCAAATATCCCACGGAATCCAGTGAATGTAAAAAAACTAGCATCAACCGATGTGCTGTTTTGTGGGAGTACATAGTCTGAAAGGATATCCGGATCACTTGCTAAGACCGTTTTGGAGGTGGCCAATGCAAGAACAAGTGTGGTCATCATCGGTGATTGAACAGACCTCATTGTGATAGTCATATGTGATGAATAGTTAAGAGTGGCCACTATGGTTTTGTTTGTGCGGGCAATAACTAATTTGGTAGCATGGTATTTATAAGCCATTGAGGACCTACACCGTCTCTACTTGTGTTGTGAATGATGAAACTATCTATGTCCTTCCTCTGTTTCTTCTTTTGGCCTAAACCCTAGTAAGAAGGCAGCATAGGTACGTACAGAAAGCTGTGTACAGCTAACTAGACCTGATGAATCCGACTGAACTATTTTTGGATTGAAAAGCATATTCTGATTAAATTCAGGGTCGTTTGCGAATAGATTGAAAGAGGGGAGACGACTCAAATGCCAGATAGAAAGAGTTGCATATTGCATATCATATGGCCCCAATACAACTCTGTTAATTGCAACAATGTAGGGTATATTCGACGTGCAATTTGATCAAGCAAGTGAAATGTTGCACTTGCATTCGGCTATGAATATAAGCTACAGTACATTCAAGCACAGCTCATTGACCGTTAGGCTGTTTGTCTAGTATGGCTTTCAGCAATTGGCATCAAAACACCTACAATATGGCCAAAACAAAAGCACTCTTCCGAACTTAATTCCATGCCAAAGTACTGCATACAATTACTTACGCATGGGTCAATACAATGTATACAACACTGATCTAACGTTAAAGAAAAACACAGATTCTCACATGCAACGAAGGGGGAATGCCGCGAAGGTGATAAAGTTTTAAAGAAAAACAGATAAACAAACAAAGGGCTATGACCCCTTCTCTAATCAACTTGTAGTACATTGGCTATCTTAAGTATTGAGAGGTTACACTAAGGCTGCTTTGCTGGTTCTTCAGGTAAATCATCTTCATCATGGTATATATTTTCTGCCATCTGCCAGATCTGAAGTATGTTATCTTCAGCAACACTAGATATAACCCAATCTTCACATGGATTCCAAGAAAAGTCGGATATTTTACTGGTGTGACCACCATGAATAAAAAGCAACTCTGGTGGTCCATCTTCTGCATCTTCTGGTGTTTGCTCCTCATCGATTCTGTAATAGAACCAAAAATAGTTTGGTGAAGATATGTTGACATGCAAGTGTATATAATGATAAATCATCACTAGGACATGCGAGTACAAGCAACTAAAACTTTGTACATGATATCTCACACACGCACAAGAATGGGAAGTTTATCTCAGTCTTCTTATAGTGGTTTGGCTTAGGCTTTTGTTTTATGAGCACGAATACCAGTGTTTTCAAATGTCAATATCCTGATATGTCAGTCGACGTGTCTCTTTGATGTTCAGTAACTACTACAGATGCTGGGGATTAACCAAATATCCCCAACGCTACTGCCAATGTCACTTGATTTTGAACTAATATTCAAGAAGCATCGGATATCAGCTGATGTTGTATAGAAATGTAACACATTGGCTGAAAGAAAAGTAGTGGAAAAGAAGAGGGAGACAATTACCAAAACACAAGCTACTAGCTTAGCACTAGACTTCAAATCAACAGCCACCTATAGTATACAAATACTATTGGTTTGAAAATGGTCTTATAATGTGAAATGGAAATAACAACCTGGCATATTCAACAAGTTCATCTAATCGTCATTCACCAAAAGAACACAGCTAAAAGCGGGACATATGTCGCTCATGTTAAGCATGCATTTCAAACAATTTACATTACACTACTTAGTATGACAATAGTATGCATGTAGATGGATACTCGTTACTTTTCACTCTCTTGCAAGATGTATATGAATTTGTCGTCGACATCTGTATATAGATATTGAAAACACTGAGAACGGCATAATTTATTCTTACAATAATGTCATATTTGCTCAATATCGAACTGCCAATATTTCTACAAAAGTTTAAGCCTTGATTAATCATCAATACAATAGGTTCTCTGCTCTCTAGTTCTTTCTGAAGCATAAGGACCCACAAGCTTGGCTGTGTGCGCTCCCCAATATATATAATGCACTTCAATACAAAGAGGATATTTGCCTATATTTTTTAAGGCCGCTACTCTTTCTTTTTGTTCTTTTTTCTTTATTATTTTCTTTTCTGTATTCCTGTCTTTCTTATCTTTTGCTATCCATTTCATGTTCCTGGGTTTTCTCAAAAGTGGTGCAGTATACCAACAGCCTTAGGGTGCAGGATCAGCAGCCTCTAATATTAGGAGCAATTTAGGACAGAACCAACAGGATAGGGGATAGGAAACAAGAAATTAGTAATCACCAACACTTCACAACCAATTAGGCTTCACATCAATACTCCATCCCAGGAAACTCAGAAAAACTCCGATAATTTTATTCATCACCATGGCTTTCCTTAAGCCACTAACACTCCCATTAACTATCATTTACGACTCAGTTCTCAGACTTCAGAAACTGAGACATGCAAGACATAATAAAGGAAACTTTAACTCCGAGATGACCTAGATGTTCTCTAACTTGGCTATGAAAATTTGAATCCAATTAATCCAGTGAATTAGATCTCTCTTTTCCATTTCTTCCACTCGTCAATCCTAAGGGGTTTGACAATGATGTCCTCATCAATGAGCCTGTACCTTAAACCCCAACTAAAGCTAACAGTCTAGCTTTCTTTCTACTTCTCAAAGTATTGTAACCACATTCACAATAATACGCAATAATTTTCTTTTTCTTATGTGAACGTTTCTCCCTCTTATAAGACAGTTCGCTTGATCTGGATGTCCAGACCAATCTTAGTTCTTCCATCTGGGACACCCAACCAACCAACTAACAATAGATTCACAACTGTACATACATGCATCAATACAGGAAATCGTTTTGTCAAACGAAAACAGGCATTATAACAGCAAATGATAATGTCAATATCTCCTCTCCCCAGTGTAATAAAATGAATTGGTGCAATCAGTTGTTTAAGGGGAGTACCTGCTAAGATCCCACACCATCAGTCTCCTGCCAAGACAACAAGAAGCTAATATAGTCTCATTCTTGGGATTCCAACCGACTTGGAAAACCTCCTCCCTGTAAAAACAGAATTTGAGATTAACATTTTGCAGACACATTCTATCAAACAAATCTGTAATGAACTGAAGCTATCAGCTCCAAGGACAGAAACTTACTTATGGCAATCAAAGGTGTGGAGAGCGGTACTGATTTTGCGTAAATCGAACAGCCTGACAGTTTTGTCCGTGGAACCAGTTGCAACCACCCATTCATTAAAGGGATTGAAAGCCAAACAGTTGACCTAGTAGAATGTAAAATAAAAACCTATTCATCAGTTGAGAAGGAAAAGCAGAAACTTGTATATTTTCCAAAACATTCAGGGATATTATTTTACTTACTTAGTTAGCACTTGGCTCTTCGCACAATGGAAGTAAAAGAGTGGCATTTGCCAACAAGATGATACATAGCCAATATACATCCTAAAAGACAACTACTTCAACCATCTATTGCACCCTTGTTCCTGTTACAAGTTCAGTGGTCCTAAATGAAGTGATGAATCCATTTAGAACGAGTAGTGCAAAAGCTTAGAAAAAAAGGCAATGGTTTGCATTAAAAAAGAATCATCTTGGACCTACTAGAAATTCTGTTATCCTGAATGAAGTGATAAATCCATTGATAATGAGCAGTGTCAAATCTCAGAGAATTAGGCAATGCTTTGCATCACAGAAAAAAACATCTTGGATCTTCAGTTTTTCTAACCATGAGAAGGGGAAAGACACAATCATGGACTTTCAACCCGGAATAGAAGAAGTTGATCAATCTTGGATCTGCCTTTTATTGTTCCTCAGCCTTGACTCAAACCCAGGAGACAAAGATTTCTTATTCATTATAATCTTTGGATTTAATTCTCTACAAGCCTTGAATGAGATCAACCAAGAAGTACAAACTAGTGAGTGGGAGAGCATCAGTTAGAGACAGAGAAGATGAGGTACAAAATCTCTGAAAACTAAATGAACATAGGAAAATGCACAAAGACGATATGGAATAAGAGAGTGAAATTTCCAGAGTGTAATGATCAGGATATTTCAATGGATCAAAGAACTTGGTTTTCTAAGCTGTTCTGACTTACCTATCAGACTTATCACACAAATCTAGTGGCTGACAATTCATCTCTTTTTGTCCCTGAAAAACAGTCCCTTAGGTGGCGGGACTGTAGTCGCATTATATATCCTAGCTTCATGAACATCTACGGTTGCCAGGGTCCATAAGGTCTTCAGAAAACGTTTTCCTAACTTTTCCATGGGTTTGACAGACTATTTAATTTGTATGAAACAAACTTCAACAGCTAAGTACTAACTGTGCATACATCCAAAGAATTACAGCAGAAATCTAAAAAGAAAACATTGTGTCTGTATATGAAGTTCATTCTTTTTTTCACAAAGAAACAAATTGTATTACAGGGACAATGACAACCAATCAATCATGGTATATGTGTATTTAACAGATGGCGTTTACAATGTAATTCCACTGGTTAAATCACTTCTATGTTGATGAAAGAGTGGCTAAAAACACTAAAACCACAGTAGTTAAAACATATAGATGTCATTATTAATATATATAAGTAATCATGAAAAAAGTGAATTTACACAATTGACTTTTAAAACATAAATGGATAAACATCATTGATACATGGCAGCGCTATCCATCTAAATGAGAGGGAGAGGGGGAGAAGGATATTCACATCACTAACCTCACTTTGATGAGCAACTACAGATTGGGAAGGCTTGCTAACTGATGGAGTCCGGAGATCCCATATGAGAAGGTATTGATCATCACCAACAGAACCAAATAAATATTCATGCCTCAAATGCCATGCTACATCTTCTACAACACCTTCATGAACCTAATTCAAAAACGGGTTCAAACGACGGTAAACATCGACATGTTGAATGCATATAACTGCATATGCATGCAAGTACAATAACTTTCAAAATTGCATCCAAAACCCAAATGCTGCAGGCGTTCATGTTTAACAATAGCCTTTCTCCAGTCCAGTTGATATGCTTCTTTACCCAAAATTAAAAGCAACACCTTTACACAATCATCAAAACATGATACACAACATGTCCCAAATAGATGCGGACAAGTACCTTAAATATCTGAGTAGCCTCCAGGGTTTTGTTCTTAGAATTTGCATTGATATCCCACAAACATATTTGCGCATCATCAGAACCACTGAGTAAATGACCCTGCTTGAACTTACTCCATGATAAACCATATCCTTCAGTGCTGTGACCCCTGAGCCTCAAATCAGGACTGCAGGCACCATCTAAAGGAGGCTTAGATGGGTGTTTGCTATAATCAAACACGAAAACTTCAGCACTGACAGTCTTCGTGGCAATAATAAATGGATTCTGAGGCATATAACGAGCCCGATTAACCTCTCCATCATGGTTTATTTGCTGGATTATTTGCACCTGAAGAAATTTCACAACAAATAAGACTTTAACACTACAGTCACAATAATGTTAACAAGCACTCAAAACATATAAACTCGATATCATGTATTTCAGTCTGCTTGAATGTAAGAGGACATGATTCCTGGATGATTACAACCCTAGCTATCAGCATTCTTATACTATATGGGATCAATAAGCTCAGCTATTAGTATTGTTCTACCTTAAACCCTATAAACATCCCTCATCTGAACAACTTCGATCATAAAACAAAATAAAAATCAAAGAGCTCCTCAGATTCATTTCTGCTTCTCTTTAATTCAACTAAAGTTCATCTAAAATTAAAATTTAAACTGCTAAGAACAAATCTACACTACCCAAATAACATAAATTTTCCTAATTTCTTTCAAATTGTTCAAATTTCACAACTTTATAGACATTCCAATGCTTCCTTCTCAAAAGTTCAAAACTGTCAACCATACCAAAACCCCTAAATCTCAAATCTCCATCCTTTCACCAAAATCAACCAAACAACCAACCGCAAAACCAAGCCCATACCTTGCCATTAGCGCAGCCGAAGCCTCCAGCCTCGGCGCGATCGTCGTCATAATTCCTCGCATCGTTCTCAGCATCCTCCAAAGGCAGCTGGACCTGCGCGAGCATAAGATAATTGGGCTCATTCTCCGACGTGTGCGTCCCCAGTATCATCTTCTGCACCGAGTAGTCCTTCCCCGGCGGCTCCTCCCGGTCCGGCAGCCACTCGACGGTGAGCGACGGCCACTCGAGGGCGTGAGTGATGACCAGATCGTAGAGAAAGGGAGTGTTCTTCTTCCATATCTTGTACTCCTCGTTGACTAGGCGCTCCTCAATCTCGCCCCGCATCTCCTCGTCGTCTTTGCCCATCGGAAAATTGTGGCCGGAGTTGTCTTGGCGGGAATTTGGCGGAAAACAAACCCTAAATTTGAGAGAAAGCGAGAGAGTGAAAAATGAGAGTAGTAGTGTAGGAGGGTCTTGTAAATTTGTAGTCTCTCTCTGCTGGCGGTTCTTCACTGTGGGGAGGAGTAGGGGGGTTTTACGATGTTGCTGAGCTACCATTTATTTAGTGACCAACTTTTTTCCCTTGTTTTTTTTTTTTTTTTTTTTTTTTGGATATTTATTAAGAAGCTATGTCGTAAAATATGGCAAATCGATTCTAAGGCCACGTTTAGTTTGAGAAAATGAAGGTGTTTCAATCTTTCTCATGAGAAGGCAAAAAAAAAAAGGAATGAAGTCTAATAAGAACTTTTCATTCCAATGGGTGGTAACATACTACCGTACTAGATGTTATCCGTAAGTTGTTAAAAAGTTTGTGTATTTAGTGTAATAAAATATTATGATGTGAGTAATAAATGTAAGTAAAGAATGAGATGATTCAATTGGAGTTTGGAATAAACTACTTTCCCACTTTCTTTTCCTTTCTGCTAGGAAAGTATTTCATTTCTTCTGGCTTTCCGAAACGCAAGAAATAAATAAGTATCTTTTCTTGATGGATATTTTTCGTGAACCAAACAAGGCCTAATAAGGACGGGAAGAGCATGAAGTGTAGCTTGAAATTGAATCTGAATGACTAGAATTGGAAATTGTACCGGTTTACGAAATTTGCTTCTCTCCAAATAATGTGTCATTGGAAGAAATATTTGAGATTTTATAAGTAGGAAAAATTAGACCATGAGGAAATTAATTAGACAATGTGTCAAACTGTTATTAATCGTATTCCCACTACGTACCCATGTTTTTCTACATAAATATATCTCTATATTATTATTTTTTGTTTATTTATTTTGCTTTTTACTATAGTAGCTTTTTAATTTGGTTGTTTCAATCAACTTATTGAGGGTAATTTAGGCAAGACATAATTTGATGAATTTCTTGAACCCCTAAATTTATATTAGTGAAGATGTGTGGGGACTAGGGGAGTCATATGAGACAATATTGTTTCACTTCAATACACAGTTGATGCAACTGCTGAAGTTCCCAAAAATCCTCAACAGATTGAGGCCAATGGTTAACTCTATCTAATCAAGTTCAAAACAAAATTCAAGTAGCAATGTGGAGTAGATGAATATAGGGGCGGGTATGACTTCAAGGCTATGTTGCACGGACACGGACACGGACACGACACGGCGACACGACAAAACTTAAAAAATGAGTTTCCGACACGGCTTGGACACGGCAAATAGAATTATATATTTATGTATTTTTAATATGAAACAGCTCGGCCCAATCCATTGAGATATTGTCCGCTTTGGACCTAACGACCCTCACAGTTTTGTTCTTAAGGTTTCATCTCAAAACGCGTCTCAATGTAAGGTGCTAGCTCTGCACATATAAGCATAGCAACCTATCTCCCCCGAGCGAAGTGGGATGGAACCATCACCATCCACCCACCTTAGGGCCCGACGTCCGCGTCGGCACACTTCCGGCCGGGGACAGGCTCTGATACCAACTGAAACAGCCCGCCCAATCCATTGAGATATTGTCCGCTTTGGGCCCAACGACCCTCACGGTTTTGTTCTTGAGGTTTCACCTCAAAACGCGTCTCAATGTAAGGTCCTATAGCTCTGCACATATAAGCATAGCAACCTATTTTCCCCCGGGCGATGTGGGATGGACCATCACCATCCACCCACCTTAGGGCCCGACGTCCGCGTCGGCACACTTCCGGCCGGGGACAAGCTCTGATACCAACTAAAACAGCCCGCCCAATCCATTGAGATATTGTCCGCTTTGGGCCCAACGACCCTCACGGTTTTGTTCTTCAGGTTTCACCTCAAAACGCGTCTCAATGTAAGGACTGGCTCTGCACACCTGTCATTTGAGACGCGTTTTGAGGTGAAACCTCAAGAACAAAACCGTGAGGGTCGTTGGGCCCAAAGCGGACAATATCTCAATGGATTGGGCCGGGCTGTTTCAGTTACATTGAGACGCATTTTGAGGTGAAACCTCAAGAACAAAACCGTGAGGGTCGTTGGGCCCAAAGCGGACAATATCTCAATGGATTGGGACGGGCTGTTTCAGTTGGTATCAGAGCCTGTCCCCGACCGGAAGTGTGCCGACGCGGACGTCGGGCCCTAAGGTGGGTGGATGGTGATGGTCAATCCCACATCGTCCGGGGGAGATAGGTTGCTATGCTTATATGTGCAGAGCTAGCACCTTACATTGAGACGCGTTCTGAGGTGAAACCTCAAGAACAAAACCGTGAGGGTCGTTGGGCCCAAAGCGGACAATATCTCATTGGATTGGGCCAGGCTGTTTCAGTTGGTATCAGAGCCTGTCCCCAGCCGGAAGTGTGCCGACGCGGACGTCGGGCCCTAAGGTGGGTGGATGGTGATGGTCCATCCCACATCGCCCGGGAGAGATAGGTTGCTATGCTTATATGTGCAGAGCTAGTATCTTATATTGAGACGCGTTTTGAGGTGAAACCTCAAGAACAAAACCGTGAGGGTCGTTGGGCCCAAAGCGGACAATATCTCAATGGATTGGGCCGGGCTGTTTCATAATAGATAAAAAAATACTAAAATATGAAAAAGTTCATTACATTACCAAATAAAGTTCTAATTTTAATCTATTTCATAACCATAAGAAATAAGTCAAGTGCATAACTAATACCATTAAAAAGAGCACCTAAAACATAACATTAAAGAAAACAAACTTGAGCAGTAGCTTGTTTTCAAAAAGGGCAATCTCTAGCACACAGCACACCTAACAGACAAGAAGATGAACTAACATAATTATCATATCCATAATCTATCCAAACTTGTTATTCCATAATTGATCTAATGTAAAATGAATAGAAAATTTAACTCTCATCTTCAAGACTCCATCTCATCATCAACTAGCTCTCTAGCACAGTAGGAACCTAATAGACAAGAAGATGAACTAATATAATTATCATATCCATAATCTATCCAACATCAATCACTGTCTCTTTAGTCACATACTTCCAAAGAGGCGCGCTTAGTTTGTCTGGCTCATTCGACTCAACACTAGGTTCGGTTGAAGTAGCACTTGAGCTCATCCTATTTATATAATTGATTCATTGAATATCGATAAATACATATGAACAGGTGCAAATCAAACTTAACAGAAACTATATAGGACTCACAACATTTGCATATTATTGAAAGCAATTTCGATAAATACACATGAACAAGTGCAAATCAAACTTAACAGAAACAATATTTTGTCTCACAACATCTGCAAATTATTGAAAGCGATTACTAGCTCCTTAACTCAAAGTCTCAAACTAGTTACTAGCTCCTATTCCAGTAGCAGACTAAAGCATACGCTCATTAATCCATCGCATCAATACTAAGTTACTAACAATAAAATGCAAAATGAACTATCAGATATAGGAGGAAAATGAACTAACCTTAGCAACGGCGACGACGGCGATGGCAGACGGGAAGAGATCAGATCGGTGAAGAGATCGAATGGAGGCGCCGTGGCGAACTGGCGAGGAGAACGGTGAGAATGGGAGGTGGACGGCGAACGTCTTCTTCAAATCAGAATTGAATCGGTACTCGGCAGAGAGAGAAGAGAAGAGTCGGCAGTGTTGTCCTTAATCGGAATCGAATCGAATCGGTACCACGTAAAGCTTGTATATTCCAGAGATCGATTAGACCAATCAATCAAGTATTCTAGATAGATGAAGAAAATGAATCAGAAAACAAATCAACATGCCCGGCTTAATAAGCAATGGATCGAATCCGGCAGAGAGAGGAGAGAAGAGTCAAGAGATGAAGAGAATAAGAGATCGAATCCGTCTCTGAAGAGATCGTGCCTCAATTAGATAATGTTTTTTTTTTTAATTCTGAAACGCTAACGTGCGTGTCGTAGTGTCGTGTCAGAGCTGGTCAACGTGTCCACAACGTGTCCGAAAAGTCAACTTTTTCAGACACGCCACGTGGCGTGTCGGACACGGATTTTGCCTTGTTGGGCGCCGTGTCGGCGTGTCGGAGTGTCCGTGCAACATAGCTTCAAGGCCAAAAGTGACAATCTATGTTCATGTCCTTTTAAAACCCACAAGATCACTCCACACAACACACACTACTAGAAGAAAGGCTTTAGCCGACGAAAAAAAAAAACCAGGCCGACGAAGCATTTTTTCGTCGGCTAAAGTGGACTTTAGCCGACGACATTTTCCTTCGTCGGCTAAGTGAAATTTTCGTCGGCTAAGTGAAATTTTCGTCGGCTATGGTAAACTTTAGCCGACGAAAAAAAATGTCGTCGGCTAAAGAATTTATTTCGTCGGCTAAAGTTTACAGACTATGGCCGACGAAATATTTAAAAGTTTAGCCGACGACATATTAATTTCGTCGGCTAAAGTTCTTTATATTTGCGATCTGGACAGCAGCAGCTCATCTGGGAAAAAAAATGGGAGAAGAAAAAACGGGAGAAACGTTTGGGTGTTGTCAAAATCTGTCCATAATTAGTTTGTGAAACCATATATAGGTACGTATATGTATATATATGTTGATTAATTGAGTTTTATTTGAGTTTATCGATTTTGATTATGATTGAGTTTATTGATTTTGATTATGATTGAATTGATTAATTTTGAGTACGTTGGATGTATATATATATATATTATATATTATATATATATATATATATATATGTTGATCGATTTGGTTGATGATTTGAATTGCTAGTATATATGAATTAATTTGTTGTTCCTACCTATTAGTAGCTATATCTATGTTCTTCCTTCCTTTCTAATCTCTTCTTGTGTTGATATGGTACGGTCTGAAGTTGTTGTTCCTTCCTTTGTGTTCCCTCTCTTCCTTGTCTTCCTTGTGTCTCTCTTGTTGTTCCTTCCTTTCTGTTAATCTCTCTCTTCTTGTGTTACCTGCTATGTGTGTGTGTTCCTTCCTTAGTTCTTAATTAGTTGTACGTCGTACGTCGCCTCTCTACTCCCATGCCTTGAGATTTTATATATGGCATGAAATTTCATCATTAATAATTAGCTAGTAGCGTTATAAATATATATTTTGTTATATTTTCAGGATATGGATAAGAGTTGGATTTCGCTTCCAAATGAGACAAAAGATACGGTGCAGGAGTTATGAGTTTTATAAAATATGCGCTGGCTAATGCTAACGGGAATACAATTTTCTATTGCCCGTGCACGAAATGTCAGTGTCGTAGCGATATGCATCGATTTCTCATTGACAAAGTATGGCAGCACCTGAGGAGTAACGGGTTTTGGGAGAAGTACACATGTTGGTTATATCACGGTGAAACATCATCAGGGGTCCGCATGATCATGGCCAATTTTCTAAGACGGGCAGTACATCCAACGATCCAACAACGGCATTCATCAACGACATGTTTCCTTATGAGAGCGGTGTATGCGCTCAAGGACAGTATATGCTTGACCCGGTGCAGCCCTTCCCTAGAGCTGTCAACACTGCTGGTATTGAAAAGTACAACAAACTGCTTGCTTTCCAACAGACCCCTGTGTACCCCGGTTGTCAGAAGACCGTTCTTGAAAGTGTGATGGACGTAATGAAGATTAAGTTGAGACAAAATCGACCGTGAAGGCTGTTGATGATTATCTACAGTACACTGCTTCGATGCTGCCCCACGGTCATCGTCTTCTTACCACTCATCGTAAGGTCCGATGTATCCTGAAAGATCTTGGCCTTTCCTACATCAAGATCCATGCATGCAGATATGACTGCGTTCTCTTCTGGGGTAAAGATCCAGAAGGGAATGACCTTGGTGGGCTTGACGCATGTCCGGTATGTCACACTGACAGGTATAAGCTGACTCCTGCAGGCAATAGGAAACCTGTGAAGGTACTTCGGTATTTCCCGTTGAGGGATAGGCTTGAGCGGTTGTACATGTCTTCACACACGGCCAAAGCTATGAGATGGCACGTTGATAGGGAAATGCATGACGAAGATACCCTTATACACCCTGCTGACGGGGAGGCTTGGAAGCATATAGACAGGGAGTTTCCTCATTTTGCGTCAGAGGTCCGAAATGTGAGGCTCGGGCTCTCATCCGACGAAATACACATAAGTCGTCGTCGCCTAAACCCTCTTAGCCGACGAATTATATTAAAAGTCGTCGGTAAAACCGTCCAAGCCGACGAAAACCACTAGAAGTCGTCGGCTAAAATAACTTATAGCCGACGAATTGAAAAGGAAGTCGTCGGCTAAAAGAACTTAAAGCCGACGAATTCCTTTGAATTCGTCGGCTAAAAGATCTTAAAGCCGACGAATTGAAAAGGAGACTCGTCGGCTAAAACCATCTTAGCCGACGAAGTATAGTAGAAGTCGTCGGCTAAAACCATCTTAGCCGACGAATACCCTAATATTTCGTCGGCTTTATTAATTTTTATATTTTTTTATTACATAGTATAGCCGACGATGATTTAGGGTATTCGTCGGCTAAACCCTAAACTTTTTCTGTTGCATACTATAGCCCTATCTTCGGTGGTTATTTTACGTAAAATTTTTATACGACTTGTTGTGTCTCATCAATTTGAAAATATTTCAGTTGAAGGTCCGGCCAAAATACGAAATTTAGACGGTCCAACGACCTTTTCCGTGCATTTAGGGGTTTGACTTGGGATTGACCGTCCGGATCGAGCACTTAACCGGTCAGATCAAGTTGAATTTTTTCCCATACATGTATTTTATCATGATGGTCAGATCTGACGGAAGGATTTCCGTTCTCAAGTTTGATCATCACGAGCAGCAGTCACAGTTTGATGAATGTATAAACAGTTTGTGTTTAGAGCCGACGAATTTATTATTTCGTCGGCTAAAGTAGTTTAGGTTAGCCGACGAATTATTACCTTTAGCCGCGAAATTATTATTTCGTCGCTAAAGTCTTCGGGTATAAAACCCAGCTCGACTGGTTGTATGCCCTAGCCTCCATCGTTTTCCTCTCCCTCTCCGAAATTCGCCTCCTCTGCCTCCGCTCCCTCTCCCGTCGCCGCCCTCTCCCTCTGCCTCTCCCTCTCCCTCGCCCCTCCGCCCTCGACCAGTCGCCCGCTCCCTCTCCCTCTCCCTCTCCGGCGGCCTTCCTCTCCCTCTCCCTCTCCCTCTCCCTCTCCCTCTCCCTCTCCCCTCCTCCCTCCTCCCTCTCCCTCTACCTCTCCTTTCCCTCTTCATCTCCGCCGGCCTCCCTCCCTCTCCCTCTCCCTCTCCCTCTCCTTCCTCCTCCCTCTCCTCTCCCTCTCCGGCCTTCCTCCTCCTCCTCCTCCTCCGCTCCCTCGACCTCTCCCGGTCCCTCTCCATCTCCGGCCTCCTCCTGCTCCGGCCTCCTCCTCCTGCTGCTCCGGCCGAATTCTGCTGCTGCTCCGGTCCTCCCTCCTCCTCCTCGAGTACGTTTTTTTGAGCTTCGGTTATTTTTAATGTTGTGTGTGTTGTGTATATTGTTGTTGTGTATATAATGTTGTTGTGTATATAATGTTGTGGTGTTGTTGTGTATATTTGTATTTAGGAAGTGTATATTGTTATTTAATAAGTGTATATTTGTATTTAGTATTTAGGAAATGTATATATTTGTTTTGTATTTTGTGTTTGTTTTGATTTTCCGTTCAATTGCAATGTTGTGGTGTTGTTAGAAAGTGTATATTTTTATTTTTGAAGTGTACTTTAGGAAGTGAAAAATAGTCTTTAGGCCGTGAAAATTAGTATTTAGGAAGTGAATATATTTTTTACATTTTTAAAATGAGTTTGCATTTTTGATTTTGTGGCCTTGATTCAATTAATATTTTAAATAGGATGAGCGGTAATATTAGATCGACGAAGGGTTCGAAGGGCCAAAGGTCCGTATCGTCTGAGGGAACCTCTAGCAACCCTCAGACGTCGTTTCAGGGCCCTATGACAGCTAGACATGCGAGCTTCTGCAGACGGCGCAGAGGCAGCCGGAGGTGCCCCCTTCATCGAGGCAGCGGGGCTTCCTTTATTCCGCGAGGCAATTGTTTGCTCAGCCTCAGATGGAGTGTCTGCACCCCGTATGCCTCAGTGGAAGAACGAGTTGCGGACCTATTGGACTAACGCATGGGAACGCACGTTCTGCTACCCCTGCTGAGTTTCAGTACAGAGAGTACGAGTGCGTTGGCTTCTGACATCAGAATTCAACAACCCTCGTAAACAGGTATTTAAATAAATTAATTAGTTAATTTATCATTAGGTACGTGCGTTTTAAAATATTTTACTAATAGTTTACTTTTTTCTTTGAAGGCGGTTTCCCGGGCGAACGCTCAGAACCGGCAACGCAACACAAGGAACCATCATGCCGGTTCTAGACCGTTCGCTGTCTTCATGGACGAGCGGCCAGGGAACATCCAGAGGTCAACCAGTACGTCTATACGTACGAGAAGGCATATCCTGACTCCCAGGAGGATATAGTAAGTAATATTTCATTTTTACGGAATTTTTAATTTTACTAATATATATGTTAAAATGTTAATTAATAATTTTTTCCTATCCAATTAGGCAGGGTGAGGGAGGCTAGTGACGAGGTGATGAGTGCTATAGTGAGGGAGACATGGCCGGACACGCAGGAGGAAGAGATGTCCGAAGCCATTTCCCGGATCGACACTTCAGATCCGAGGGTTGGGGCGAGGATCATGGGCACAGCCTTCCCACAGCGAGAAAACAACTTCTACTGCCGGGGTCTAGGAAAAAAGGGCCAGGGGGTCTTGAAGACCACTCCAGGATTTCAACGAAAGGCAGCCTCGACCAGCAGCAGGACGACTCAGCTAGAGTCGGAAGTTGAGAGACTACGGAGAGAGCAAGCCGCTCAGGCTGCTCATGCTGACGCTCAGGCTGCCGCTCATGCCGCCCAGTTCGCCGATATAGATCCTATACTAGAGCCCTACATGCCGCCCAGCATGCCCAGCAGAAGCAGATGTACCAGTACTTCCAGGATTTAGCAGCTGCCCAGCTTCAGGGACTTCCACCTCCGCCCATGCCTGCGCCTATAGACATACCTGAGCTGCCGGAATCTCCTCACCAGCAGCCCCAGATCCGGATATTGATTTAGATCATTTAGATTTTGTGTAGTTGATACCTTATATAGTTTTATGTGTTTCTTGTTGGTTATATATATGGAATTGTTTTAGTGTATTTTGCAGCTTGCTTGGAATGGTAATTTAAAAATTTTGTGTATTTTTTTTATACTGGAATAGAGTTATAGCCGACGAAATACGCCACAATTCGTCGGCTATAGTATTTTTATTTTTATTTTTTTATAGTTTAGCCGACGAATTATGGCATGTTTCGTCGGCTAAACTCACTATAAGCCGACGAAAGAGGCTCTATTTCGTCGGCTATAATTATTTTTTAATTTTTTAATTATATACTTTAGCCGACGAATATCTCAGTTCCGTCGGCTAAAGGCTTGGAGTATAGCCGACGACGTGTTGTGTCGTCGGTTTAAGTCTGGGAGTATAGCCGACGACTTAAACCGTCGTCGGCTAAAGTCTGGGAGTATAGCCGACGAAAGATAGAGTCTGTTTCGTCGGCTTAAATTCATAAACAAAAGCCGACGACCAATGGTTCGTCGGCTAAAGTATGGACAATAGCCGACGACGGTCTATGTGTTCGTCGGTTAAAGTCAGCGCCGAGGACCCTTTCCCGACGACACTATAGCCGACGAAGCCTCGTCGGCTAAGAGTTTAGCCGACGAGTTAGGGTAACAGGTAGTGACAGTAAGGAGGCGGAACGACCCTTGATTAGTATATAAATCAAAACATACTTCACTTGTATGTATCTGCATTGGGGGGGAAGAAAATATAAAACTTTGTTTTAAAAGATCATTTTGTTCAGCACTACATATGGAAATCAAAGGAAGATGTCGTTTAAAGAGGATCAAGCTCCTCTAAATTGAGTTGATCATAATTAAAGTTAGTAAATTTTATAAAATCATAATCACACAACTAATCTAATAGATCTTATTAATTCACATTATCAAATCACCACTTTTTTATTTTTTTCCTTAACCACCGTTAACGTAGTTGTCTTCTCCATCTGAAGAATAGAACTGGAAGTGTGTATTCCCTTTCTCATTGTTCTTCTTTCCCTATAATTCCTCTTTTATGTTCTCACTTTCTCATTGTTCCTTAAGAGGTAAAAGTTATTAGACTTCAATTTGGATTGAAGGTTTAGTCTCTTCATATAATTTTTCTGTTAAACTATAATTCTTCATATAGCATATTTGTTTTGGTATTCAACCTTAGATTTCAAAAGATCTGTAACTAGGTTCGCTCTCTGATGAAGAATTTAATTTCGTAATATACCATTTGAATCTCGATGAAAGGTTGCCACTTGATCCATTTAAGGTTAATACATATAATGGCCACTGAAATGAAAATATTACTGAAATTATGAACGGATGAACTGAAGTGTGTGTATATATATATATATATATATACAGCCTTTTCAGATAAAAACATCCTTATTTATTTAAAAGGTACAGATTTTTTTAATTTGACCCACTTTTCAATCATATTTTCTCATCTTAACCGTTCACATTGTAGGTATATATGAGTAGATCATCTCTACAATTTTCAGCTAATTTGGAGACCGTTAAGGTATCGAAAATGAATTAAATCAATGAACGAATTGAAACTGTTCACCTAAACCGTTCGTGTTTTTAGTTCTAAATCACAACTTTGAATGTCTTAACGATTATCAATTTAGCTAAAAATTTGTAGAGGTGATCTACTCATATATACCTACAATGTAAATGGTTAAGATGAGAAAATATGATCTAAAAGTGGGTCAATTAAGAAAATCTGTACCTTTTGAATATATAAGAATTTTGGACCTGATAATAATTGTGTGTGTGTATATATATATTGATGAATGTTCAAATTTCAGTTCTTCAAATATGTGAATAGGATGGAATCTAAACCCAAAATTTGTTTTTAGGGTATCGCAAGTGCTAGCAACTAAAATTAAAACTTGATTCGATTTTTTTAATTGGAAAATATTTCATAATTATTATTATTGATTTGAAAAGAAAAAAAAAACAATCTTGTTAAAGGCTTTTTAGCTTCTCTCTTTTTAGTTTGCCTACCATACTTATTATATTTTGAACGAATTCAAAGTTCATAACCCAGTCTTCACTTCTCCTTCTTCACTTCCGGCTCTCTATCTTTCTCTCCTCCAATTCTTGCCTGCCATCCAGCCCGCCGCTCTCTGATACCGAGGTACACTTCTCCGGTGACCCTTTCATTTCATCCCTAGTGTCATTTTTTTGCCGAAAATTCTTGGCCTGGATTATTGGGTATTTATGATCGCAAGTTCGTTTGTGATTTTGAGATGCCTTTTGTTGAATTTATAAAAGGTACTATCAGTGTTGGCTTCTTTTATTTTTACTTTTACTCTTATGTGGGTCTGTTCTAGTTGGGTATTGTAAATTTAGGCTCTTTTGTTTTGCATGTTGATTAGATTGATGTTGTAACACAATCAGTTGTTAATGTGCAATTTCATTCATGTTCCAATCCTAGAAGCTGAGTGATTTAAGTATATAAATGGCTTCTGAGTATAAAATCAACATGATTCTTGAAATTGTACGAAAGAGGAGAAGAATATTATCTGATTTATTTTCTTTTTGTCTTTTGACATTTTTCAACTGATGTTTCTTTTTCAATCATTTAACGTTGTTGTTTTCTGCTTATGTAGGAGACACTAAAGGGTAAAGAGATGAAGAATGAAATTGTTACTAAAAGGGTAAAAAGCTGTTGTTTTTTTTTTTTTTGTAGGGTAGTTCACATTCTTGATTTGTTTACTTAGTTATTGAGTGATAACTGTAAATTGCTTATAAAGATTTTTGGTGTAAAGCTTAGTCATATATACCTCTACGAATTCCGCAAAGGATTTTGTTGGAAGGCATTTTGTTGTTAAGGTAATGTATTTAGATTAGTTTGCAATCTTCCATCCAATATGCACTACTGGAAAAAAGAACCTAAACGACGGAATTATATTAATTTCGTAGCTTAAGTGGGACTTAGACGACGGAAAACAGTTTTGTAGCCTAAGAAGGACTTAGGCGACGGAAATGTATTCCGTTGTCTAAGATAATCTTAGACGACGGAACAATTTTCTTAGGCGACGGAATTATTTAAAAAAATAAAATAATTAATTACTTAGGCGACGGAAATGTATTCTCTTAAGTGACGGAAATGTATTCCCTTAGACGACGGAAAAATTTACTTAGGCGACGGAATTATTATTTTTAAAAAAATTAAATAAAATAATTACTTACGTGACGAAAGTATAACTTTTCGTCGCTTAAGTACCGAAATTTTAGCGGCAATGTTTCTGCCAAAACATTTCAGAAAAACTCAAACCAAACTTAAATTCAAACTAAATTTTTTCAAAAAAAAAAAATCATCTCTCATCTCATTAAAACTAACCCTATCCAATTAAACTCAACCTCACCTCTTTCTCTCAATTCATCTCCACCCCCTTTCATTTTTTTTCTCAATCCCTTCTCTAATTCCTCTCCCCTCCCCTCTCTAGACTCCTACCTAGCTCCCTCTCTTCCTTCACTTCTCTTCTCCTCTCTCCTTCTGTTCCCTAATTTCAAACCCCTTTTCAAACTCATGGCTTCATTCAAACCCTCCATCCCTCTCAACACCGATTCCGACGCTGCCCCTCTGGCGAGGTCCTCATGTTCGCCGGCAAGACCATCGCTCTCCTCCGTCGTTGGCCAAGTACATGAGGCGGACACGCGGGTCGATGACGCCGTCGGCGGCGGCGGAGCCCGGTCGGCCCGGTCGGGGGCGAGTGAGGACTGATGGCCGAGAGTGAAGCGGGCCGTGGCGGTCTATTCGGGTCCGGAGCTTACAGAGTAGAGGGAGAGAAATAGGTGATATGAATTTTTGAAGAAATTTTTTTGACCATCTATATATGTTGATATGGATTTTTGATGGTTTTGGGGAAGATGTGATACATCTTAGGGTTAGACTGGTTGAGTTTGGGGGCGGCGTTATGGTTTCTATTTCGGTGGCAACGATGTCAATTTTTTTTTTTCAGACTTAGCGACGGAATCCAATAATTCCGTCGCCTAGGGGAAAAATAATTTTTTTTTGCCATTAAACAATATTCGTCGCCTAAGTACTTAGGAGACGACAAAAATTTTGTCGCCTAAGTAATTTTTAGTCGACGGAACTCAATTTTTCGTCGTCCTAACACCTACCTCAACGGATCTTAGGCGACGAATATTTCGTCGCCTAAGTACTTAGGAGACGAATTTTGTTACTTAGGAGACGAAACTATTCCGTCTCCTAAGTGACTTTTTCCAGTAGTGATGCTTTTTTTTGTTTTTGTCATGTTGCTAAAATTGTCTACATAATGCAATAATTTTGTTTTGTACTACCACAAGCTTATGTCCAACAATTAAAACTAGTTGTTTTGTAAGTAGAACACAAGTAAGTAGAGAATCACTATATATTGGAGTTTTGTAATCTTGTATATTGTTGGTCTATGAGTAGTTCTAAGCCTTCTCTATAGAAATTTAAGTCAAAGCCATGAAGCAATAATATCTTTCTGATTTTGAGGGATTCTGTTTTTAATACAAGTATGGAATTTGTACGGGATGATACTAAAGCTGGGAACTTGAAATATGGAATAATATGAAATAACTTGAAGTGGATGCAAATGAATTGCATTCATGCTTTTTAGCATCTTTGCTTAGTGTAATTAGGGCTATCAATGGGTCGTGTCGTGTCGGGTTCATATTGGGTTAAGGAATTTCACGTGTCACAAGGTACAAACCCAAACCCAACCCATTTTATAATCGTATCAAAAATCTAAACTTATACCCAACCTGTTTCTTAAACGGGTTACTCGTTTCCAACCCGTTTGACCCATTTAATAAATAGGTAGTGTCATGTTCGACAAAATGACCCATGGCAAATGTGACCCATTTAATAAAAAAAACATCACTTGATTATATTCATTAAAAAATCCACAAAAGCATAATTTTATAACTCATGAATAATCAAATCCAATTTCTAATATAAAGTCAAACACTCCCAATCTGAAATTGAAAGACATAATCCATAATTAAATTTGAAGTTTAACTTTGAAAATAAAAGCCTCAAATCCTAACTTTCAAGAATCCAAGTCTTAATTTTATTTAGCTTCATTTTATTCAGCATAAAAGGCAAAACAAGTAATCACCACCTACAATCGAAAACAAATCCAAGTCAGTAGACTAGTATCAAACTCATAAGCAAACATTAGAATACATAACTAGAAATCTACTTCCTCACAATCAAATAAATGATAACAAAAATAAAATCACTTATGTACCAAGAAAAAAAAAGTCACTTTCTAATATGTTTCGACTTTATTTCTCTTAGCTCGAATGAGCAGCAACAGTGGAACAACCAACAGATTCAATATTGGCATCACTAATGCTTAACTTGGTAATATCTTCAGTCAAGTCATCCAATTTTGGTGGTAAAGTATGAACATCAACTTATAAGAAGAAAACAACAAATCAGTATGACATGTTTAAAAGAGAAGAAACTGTTATAGAAAAAGTATAGAACAAATACCTTCTTCCGCAAATATCTAATGGAATTGATAGTACATCACGAGCCATGAGAGATAATTCCGGGTAGCGAAATTGGTTTGCCTTCCAAAAGTGAAGGACATTCAAGTTTGTAGTCTTTAGTAACCTTGGTTCATCTAAGAGCATCTCCAGCAGTATTGCTAAATTAAATTTTTTTTTGAAATTTGTCAATTTTTGGGATGAATAAGAGCTCTAACAGAATACCTAAAATATTGCTAAATCTTAACATTGCTAAACTAAATTGACAAATTTATCAACCTAGACAAGAATTGCTAAAGAGAAACTTATGTTTTCCCTCCATTTTTTATCCACGTGTAAGTTTATGATTCGTTAAAAATATTACTTAACTTACATTTAACAATTACTACTGGAGCACAATTGCTATTTCAATTGTTAAATATCCTAACTATTGTTAAATTTAGCAACAAGTTAACCGATACTACTGGAGATGCCCGTACAATTGCAACTGAGTCTTTTAGGTAGAGAAAACAAATTCTTCACTCTCAAACTCATCAAAATCCTACAGTTACACAATGTCAACATAACCAGAACTTATCAGAAAGTAATAAAAATTTATAAGAACATAATAGATATATACTTACATAGTGTGTCCAGCACACAAAGTTTTAGAATTTTAATATGAAGAGAAAAACATATTTTATTTACCTTCATAATATCTATGCATTCTTCAGAAATCATTGCATCAGTAACAAGAGTAGAACTAGTATCTTGATTTCTTGATGATGTAGAGGCAGAATTCATTGACGTAGAATTAACTTTCATTTAACATCAAAAAGAGAAAACAACTTGTCACGAAGCCTTTTCATTTGAATAGAATCATTGCCATATAGCCGTTTATATGAAAACTCCACAAACTGCAACTTGTATTGAGGATCAAATATTACAGCAATTGCAAGAATCAAGCTATACTCAGACCAATACTTTCCAAATTTAGTGATCATTTGGGATGTCATACCACTTATAAACATATAATGATCATCCTTGGCCTTTTTCAAAGTATCTTCTACCACAAAGACTTGAGAGAAGTACAAATTAAATGTGGGATAATGAGTTCCAGAAAACAAGCGAGTAACGTCATAGAACACCTTTAGAAACTTGCATAACTTTTCCACTTTTTTTCACTCATCAAAAGTAAGTGGTTACTTGTAGTTAGAGTCACTTCACTGCATATGAAGAAATGCACGTTGATAATAAATTACACTATCAAGCATAATGTCACATCCCGACCCGTAAAATTTTATCTTATTTACTAGCTTGGTTATAATAAGAATTTTTACCGTCTCTGACATTGAGATATAGTTTAATTGGTCCCTAGAGGGGTTTTGAGGGACGATTATTTCGGAGAGTTATTCGTAGGAGAAAAATGTAACGTCGGTAAAAATGGTAAATTTTAGCTAGTAAAAGGTAATTTTTAATAGAGTATTTTATTTTGGGGTGTTAAATTGATGAAGTTGGGTATTTTTATGATGTTAGGCCGGGTTGGTGTGAGGCCCAAACCCATCTTTTCTTTTCTTTTCTGTTCTCTTCTCTCTTTCTCTCCCGCTCGCTCTCTCTTCCTCTTCCCGCTGCGGAATCCTTCTCCGCCCGTCCGTCGCCGTCCAGCCAAGCCAGGCCGCCGCATCGGTCCCGTTCGGACCCCCGCAACCTCCTCTCCCTCCCCGGCCTAGCACCCGAGCCTCTAACCCACCGGAAGAGGAGAAACTTGCCGGAGACGTCGAGAAGAATTTTCGCCGGAACTCCCTCCTCCGGCCACCAATCCGGGCAAGCTTGGTACGGTTTTGTAGCTCTCCTCCCGTGCAACAACCCCTCCAAAAGGCTCACTCCTTCTTGAGCTCGGTAAGGAGAAATTCGAAGTTGAAATTCTAGGGCTTTTAGGATGTTTTCGTTCGATTGACCTAGTTAGGCTTGAAATTGGACTTAGTGATAGTTATGAAAGTTGTTTGGGATGTTGAGAGGAAGATTTTGTTAAAATTTGGTAGAATTTGGACGTCGCCGGAATCGGCCTCCGGCCGTCGCCGCCGCCGTTTTGGGGTTTTGTATAATTTTAAATGTGTAATAATTAGAGGAGTTTAATGAAGTGAATTGTGGAATTTTCGGAGGAGTTTTGAATAGGTTTGTGAATTTCCGAAGTTTGGTATTTTGGCGGTTAAATAATGTAAAATCGGACCGTAGGATTTAAATCAATTTCTGGGAAAGGTTGTATTTACGGCTGCTAAGTATGATATTAAAATTTGGATCATTTCGATTTAAGAATATCGAAGTTAGGCAATGATGAGCGTATTTATGGCTCACGATTAATTTTGCCTATTTTATCAATACTGGATTTTAGTTGGTAAATTAGTTATATATTTGAAACAGGACGTGAGGAGACTCAATTGGAGAGACCTCGGATCGACGTCAGGCTTAGGCCTAAAGTTGTGAGTGAACCTTTGTTTTAAATAAAAGCATGCGATGAATGATTTTATTAATCATTTATTTCTTCTGATGAGATTTATTGATTTCTCGCCTATTTGACAATTTTTCCTCCTTTGGAGAGATCCCAAAAATAAGATTTTCGGTGGATATATATGTTTTGGATTTTATGAGAATAGTATGTATATAAATGCTAGCTAGCCATACGTGCTTGGTCCGTCATAATGAGGTAAAATACCATTATGGCGTGGCGTGAGTGTTAGACACAAGCGTCATAGCCCTATATGAAAACTTCTTTCTTTTTCGGTTATTTAGGTTTTCATATAGGGAGTCCACACGTATATATACACCGTCCTTTTCGGTCATAATGAGGAAAAATACTATTATGGTGCAACGTGAGCGTTAGACGCCAGCGTTGTAGCCTTGTATTAATTTCTATTTTTCTAAATTGTTTCTAGGATTCATACAAGAAGTCTGACGAGTGTAGATACATACGAATGTATGTTTATATATAATTCAGCCAGAGAGGCTCTATTTTATTTGAGTTTGTGACTAGCCAGTGCTAGTCGTGAAATTGCCAGATTATGAATTGAGCGCTTTTGAGCTGCCGCATGCAGTATATTTTCTTTGAAATTAAAATGGGAATGCATAATATTTTGTTAGTAAATTATTTATGTCCACTCACTCTAACGTTATTAAATGTCTTCCCCTGGGCCCTTCGTTTTAAAATGCCCAGTCTGCAGGATTGCATAGTTGAGATCGGGCGTACATGGAGAAGAGGCATAGTCAATAGTATAGCTTCCGCTCTTTTTTATTTATTTATAGTTCATTTCCTCTCAAATAGAGTTGCTCTGAATATGTGGTTGTTTATTATAGGATCTTTGTTAGATTAGTAAATCTATATGGGAGATGTTGTGATTTGTGGGGAGCACGAAGGCTCCAGGAGTCTATAAGGTTGGATTTGGAACCTTTAGACGTGTTTGCAGGTTTTGGTTTAGAAGGGTTGTCCATTGTCAAGGGAGGTTGTACCGAATTTTGCGGTAAATCTTTCCTTGGAGGTGGTCCCCGCACGATTTACTCCGGGTTCAGGGTGAAATTCGGGGTGGGTCGTGTCACATAAGGTATGTAGAATTCCATCTGGTTGGTACATCTTGTCGTAGGCCCTTTCTACAGTTTAAGGAAACTTGTGCAACACAATCTAATAATTTTTGTTTTCTTCCTTGTCAACACCTAACATACTTGATGCTCTCCCTGATTTTCACAATAGAACCATCAATTTCTTTCAACCCCTCTTGCACAATCAGATTAACAATGTGAGCACAACAACGTACATGAAAAAACTCACATCTGTTAGAAGCACATCCCTCAGTCTAGGTTGTCCCTTTAGTAACTTAACAAAACAATCATTAGCAGATGCATTGTCTAAAGTCATAAAAAACAATTTTCTTTCAATACCCCAATCCACTAACAGCTTATAGATTTTGTTAGAGAGTGTCACACTAGTATGTGGAGGAGGCATAAAACTAAAGTTCAATACTCTCTTCTGTAGTTTCCAATCATCATCAACAAAATGAACAGTGAGAGCAAGATAACCATCAATTGCAATAGAAGTCCACAAATCAGAAGTCAAGCAAATTCTGCTAGGAATAGAAATTAAAGTCTTCTTAAGCTTCTTCGTTTCTCTAACATGCATACTCATAACATCTTCTTTAATAGTGTTCCTAGATATCAACTTGATATCAGCACATATATAAGTAAACAGGTTTCTAATCCCAGCATACTCAACGAATTGAAAAGGCAAATCATACATAACAATAGTTGTCACCAATAGTTCACGAAATTTGTTATGATCAAATCTAGCAAACCTTGTGATCAGAGAGCTAACATCATTATGTGATACAACTAACTATCCTAGGTCCCGAATTTTTTGTTTCACACAAGTTGCTATATGACGTTTCAGATTCCTTGTACCATACATGCTAGAGCACAAGTAAGTAACACCGCATCGTAGGCACTTAGCTCTTTGCTTCTTATCCAAACCCAATAGAAGAACTTCAAATTTAGACCATACATTTGAAGTGAGTTTTCTTCGCCTCTTACCACACTTTGGAGATGCAGTATTTGTTTCTTGGCAATCTTGTATCACATTCTCATTGGTCTCGTCAATATCACATTGAGCGTCTTGAGTATATATTGTCATAATAACATCCATCTATCATACATAATACAATATATTAGTAACAAAAAAGCTATAGGCAGAACAACGTTTTCTCTTAATTGTGAGTAAGGCTGAATATATAATAAATATATAGATTTCATATAGTTTATATAAATAATGGTATCAAACAATAACCATAAGAAGTTCATGAGAATTTAGTAAAAAATTGGTTCACACTAGCACATGGACTATATGCAAACTCAATTGAGATTTATAATAAGCAATAAGCATCACGTGAAATAAAACAAGAGAATAAAAATGAAGAGTGGGAGACACTAAATTGATAACAACCATGTCTCTCATCGCAAGAGTTGATCAAGCAAAACTAAGAATCAGTCAAATAATTCTTATATATAAAATTGTCACTAACGTAATTGAGCCATGTGACCCTAATCAGTTTCTCTTTTTGAAAAAAAAAAATTACTTACCGTTCAGCAGCTTATCATGTTGCGACTGCTGCTGCTCATGCTCATGTTGTTGCTCCTGCTCATGCTATTGCGGCTACTCATACTCATGTTGTTGCACCCACCCACCCATCCATGGTTGAAGTTCCCACTCCTCTGACAAAAAAAATAGGTAGAGCCTGATGAGTCCATCCATCTAGTATTAGAACAAAAAATAAAAAATAAAAGAATTTGCTCAGTCTTACCACGCAGCTGTCCTCTCAATGCAATCCTGGTATGCCATGCCGTTTGCACGACGAGAAAACATGATCATCATCAAAGATTACAATAGGAATTGGACCCTTTGGTTTTATACGGAATGTTGACAGGGTCAAGTATAGGAACCAATTCCTGATCAATACTTGCGAAACCAAACTGTGCATAGTTACGCTTTGGTTGTGAGGGGCGATCTTCTTGAAGTTAGGTCGTTGAACAAGCCAATGCAAGCTGGTTGCCACAGTGTGCAGGAAACCTCTCATACGGATTGATGATGCACTACAAAAAAATATGACAAGTTTAAGTACAAATACTAAAGTGGTTAAAAAAAAAAGAACAAGTATCTAAAAGGTTTCAAAATGAAAACTTACTTGGTTGAGCTCAAGGTTCTACAGAATGAAGCGATAACTTGGTTGAGCTCAAGGTTCTGCAGAATGAAGCAATAACTTGCTGCATTTTTGTTCGTGTTCTCATTCAAAGCTTTCTTTAATAACCGAGACCACAACAAAAGTAGCAGAAACCTCATCTCTTCGTCTTCCGGCTGATCCTGGGGCTGATTAACCAGCAAATCACGTAGTGGCCGTATGCGCATAATGGTAAAGAGCTAAGAGGAAGAACACATACAAACTTTATTAGTAAATTGAAAAATAAGAACCACATACAAACTTTATTAGTAAATCATTCATATGTATGCATAAGAAAGGAAATGGAGACGGAAGTTAAGAAAACAATTACTTACCATCAAAGCATATGAAAAGTCATTGACTGTACTGGTTTGCAAGGAAGAATGCATGGTCGCCCATCCAGCCGCCCCCCAAGCATAATCCCCAATGGCTTCCATATCATTCATCAAGCTTAAATAATGGAGCGACACTACACCCGTGCTCGCGTCGGGAATGATATACGCTGCAATGACGTGCAGGAAGTATGCCCTACGGTATTCTGTCCATAGAGGACTGGACTCGTCCACCACCCTATTGGCAAAGTTATTCTTTAGCCAACTTAGCCTAATCTTGCCCTTCTCAATAGCCCGTTCCGCAGAAAAACTAGGAAACGCCTCACGAAAAAACTGTTTAGGGCGATCTGATCTACCTAATACTGGTTTTCCCTTAACTGGCAAACCAGTAAGCATATAAACATCTACCAAGCTAAAGTAATAAGAATTGCCATTAAAGACAAAACATTGTTGATCCTGCTATAAAACGTTTGCATAATCTCGACTAAACATCTATCTACCCTTAACTCATAAAGGATCCTACTTATCTTAACAATAAAACTGAATCCTACTCGGTTAAGCCAACTATCTAATGCCGGTCCAACAGACCAAGTCCTCAGATTGTTGAGCGGTCCTAAAGGAGCCTATAAAAGAAAAAAAGAAAAAAAAAACTTTTTTTTTAAATTTAATTTCAACCAATAATAATGACATAATTAAAAATTAAACACTTACATGATTTTTTCTCTCCGTTGTGCTTCTATCGGTTGAGCTCTTGCCGGTTGTGCCATTTTGTCAATTAAAACCATATAATCATCGAAGAAAGTAAAAAAAGGAACAAATTACATTTTCAATATACTAACAAATTTTGAAGCGAAGGACTTTGCATGTTCAATAGACATTCCTCTGCATTTGAATTTTACCCGTATCAGAGTGCCGAAAAGATACTAATATATCCAAAAAAAAAGTATTATCAGTGTGTTGAAATAAACTGACATATACATAAAAAGATACTATCAGTGCATCGAAAATATATTATCATACAACGGAAAAGCTACATATTAAAAATATACTAACGTAAACATAGAAAGATACTATAACTACATAATAATATCATTTTAGAAAGCCTACATACTTATTGTATCATTAAATATGTTTTTAGTCTCAATTGCAGTAGCATTTGAATTTTACCCATATCAGATTGCCGAAAAGATACTAATACATCCATAAAAAAAGTATTATCAGTGTGTTGAAATAAACTGACATATACATAAAAAGATACTATCAGTGCATCGAAAATATATTATCATACAACGAAAAAGCTACTAACATCATATTAAAAATATATTAACGTAAACATAAAAGATACTATGACTATGTTACAAATCATACAACGAGAAAGCTACTAACATCATGTTAAAAATATACTAACGTAAACATAGAAAGATACTATGACTATGTTACAAAGATATTGTCCGCCAAGTGAATTTTCTTATGTTACAAAGATATTGTCTGTTAGCGTAAACACAATTTTGCTCTTCTGTTATCCTTTGTGGTGTTAATGTGCGACAGCTGTCTAATTGTAGCTGTGTTAATGTAACTAGAGTTATTTCGAGTTTTGTTGTTTATGCCCTAGTTAGGATTCAGCTAATATAAGTAGCCTTGTTGAAATTGGAGCCGCATCTATCAATATATGAATCTTTTAGTTGGTTGTACATTTAATTTTTTTCCTACACCGTATCTCAGCAAAACTAATAGAAGATTTCCTCTCCTTTTTTATTTGTATTGTTCGACACGCGTTATCGTTAGAGCTTTGCACGCGAGAACATTGTAGTTCTCAACATTTTCCAACGCTCATCAATCTCTTTTCCCATCACTCGAAAATCTACAGAAACCATCTATTCGATTTACCTGCCCCAAAGTTGCAGTAATAAAAGGTTATGATAATTGACGACTCTCTTACATCTATATATTATCGTGGAAGGTACTGGCTGTTCTAGTTGCTGTTCTAGTTTCTGTTCGGATTTGGCTGTTCTAGATTTTATTCTAGTTTTTGTTCTATGGATCCCTGGTTCGGTAAAACTGTTAATCAGTATGAGGCTGGCCAAAGCTCTATGGTTTCTCACAGCTCTTTGGATCTGAACTGTCAGATCCAGATCGAGCGAATTAAACATTAGTTAAATGATTTTCAGGAATTTCAAATGGGATGGAATTCAAAATTTCTTCCAAATGGAGAAGATGAAGCAGCAGCAGCAGCAGAACACAATTGCAGTGTTGCAACAGATGGAGAAGAGGCAGGACAAAGCCTAGATAGTGCTGGAAAGGGTATATGAGGAACAAAAATTCATGCACCAGAACCAGAGATCAGCTTACCATTAAGTTCAAAAACTGGTAATTGCATGTTCATTATGATTATATTCAAGTTTGCATCATTGCATGTATATGTTTTGACTAAGAAGACGATGCAATACAGAATAAGGTTATGTTTAAAAATCAATTACCAGGCTATGAATGACTATGAATGACTGATTACTAGGCTGCATAAGTTTGAGCATGCAATTACCACTATATATCTTGTTGTAACTAATTGTTGTTTCTTTGTTTGGAGTAAGCCCAGACAGTCGACGTTTTGGAAAAACGAACCATAAGGAATACACGGCTGAGTTAGCAACTTAACTGAAATTTATATTTTTATTTTTCAGATTGTTTGTACTTTTAAGTCATCTAGTTCGGATTTTATTTAAGTTGTACTTTTAAGTTCTCTAATCGGATTTTAGTTATCTAATTCGAGCTTTTTCTAAATGCATCAAATTTGAATGGTGGGCTATATCATGTTGTTTGATGGACAAATGGATATTGCTTCGAATATTTTTAGCATCTTTGCTTAGTGAGCTGTTGATGGTTAGTAGTAGCAAAATATGCACAGATGGGTATTGCTTTTGATTTAGGGTAGTATGGGACAAATAACAGTCTTTTCTTGTTCCGAGTACACCTAATAATTGCTCTAAGTGGGTTTGTTGTTTGTGTTTTTAGTTTCTAGATTTTAGGTTGTTTAGAGATGGGTAGATGAATTATCAACTAATTGTTTGTTTCAACCTGGTCATCTGAATTTAAAGTGTTTTAGTCTTTGGTTTTGGTAGTTATATCATGTCACTATTTTTTTTATGTTCATATCTGATACCCACAGTTTATGTAACCTTCTCAGGACTTTAGATGAAAAAAAATAAAAATACATTCTTTTGTTAACAATATGGTTGGTTATTATGTTCTTTTTGTTACCTATAATTTGTGCTATGTTTATCTGGTTCAGTATAGAGGATTCTCAAAGGGTAGTTATATGGTTCACTTTAGATGATCTTGCTTCATCGTTAATATACAATTTGCATAATTTTTCTCTACATGAGCCGCAGCTTGTGGTGGAAACACAAATGAAAGAGATCAGAGAATAAAACATCTGATTATGGTATAGATTACAGTAGTGCATTTCTGTGTTTTCTAGTTATGTTCTGAAAGAGCTTAAATTTTTGGAGATAGGAGGTTGTTGATGAATTGATATGTATACTTACAAATAAACTGTACAGGCTCTGTTAAAGAATTGAAAATGTTTATAGGATGAGCTATGTTATCCTATAGCTGTGAACTACTAATAAAATTGAGTATCTTTGCAAAACAATGCCACATTATTTAGAAAATTTTTCTAGATTGTGGACTCTTTTTGCTTCATTATCTGTAGCTGGTTTGATTTTAAGTGGAAATGGAAATATAATCCTCTTCTAAAGCTACTGAGTAGCTAGGAAAGCTAGCCAAATTGAAATTTCACTCTAGGGTCATTGATGTACTCAGTGGACAAGGTTGGATTTCATACATAGGGTAGCAAAGATAATGAAGGTTAATTGTTACCACAACAATGGCCTTCACTCTGTTCTCGTGGATAAGTATGACCTGGAAGATGAATGTTTTAAAATTGATGGAAAAACGTTGTTCGTCAAACTAGAGGATGTATTGAGGATCACAGGACTTAAGATACAAGGGAAAACTTTGAGGTGAGTTGTGGTTTAGTTGGTTAAGGTGTTTAACCGACAACTTTGAGGTTATAGGTTCAAATCTCACAACATATGTAGGGTGCGTGAGTTATTAATAAAAGTTTTTTTTTTTTAAAGATACAAGGGAAAACAATCACACTGTTAGAGAAGTACAACGCAATTACTGATAGGGATAATGAAAAATAAAAAATATGTGAAGGGTCTATATATATATATATATATATATATATATATATATATATATATATATATTGATGAATGTCCAGATTCCAATTCTTCAAATATGTGAATAGGATGGAATCTAAACCCTAAAATTGTTTTTTTTTTCGTTCAAACTTCAAACTAACGTGGGTTAACCTAAAAAACTTTTAAATTTGGTATTAAATGATGTATCTTGACTATTGAAATGTTTTAAGAGCAGTGATTTTATGAAATTTACTAACTTTACAATTAGCTCACTTTAGAGGAACCAGATCCATTTAAAGAATGAATATGTATATGTTCACTTTATAATGCTAGACAACATCAAGTTTGCACATAGACTTTGAGACATAAACTGCAGGCCGAAGTTGAATGAATTCATATTTCATTATAGGGTATTATCATTGCTAAACCAAGGAAAGAACTTGGTGATAGAAGTCAAGGAAAAACTTATATATATCTATTTGTTGTTCGCTATGTCAAAGTACATATCAAGAATTTTTATTTCATATTTGTTTTTTACATTATGTTTATATTCTAATTAGAGAAAAATTCAACAGTGATCCCTAAACTATTATGCTAAGGCCAACGTAATACCCAAACTATAAAAAGGATACATGTGATACCCAAACTCTCATATAGATATCATTGAGACGTGGCAGTCTAGTGGGTCCCAAACAGAAAAGAAAATGACGGAAACAACCTTCACGACAAGCTTCCCTCGTTATTTGACATTTCAACACTTATTTCCCTCCATTTTTCTTCTGTGCCTCAATCGTTTTCCCTCCAATGTATTTGACATTTCCCACACTTTTTTCTCTCCACTTTTGTTCCTTAATCGTCTTTCCTCTAAATCTGAGATACAAAGTGATTTCACTCCATTTTAACCATATACATCAAGATCACTATATCAAATATTTCCAAACTGAACAAGAAGCATAAAAAAAAACAAAAAAACTGAACAAGATCAACCTAAAATCGATTCATACCTTTAAGAAGAAAAAGATGATAACAATTTATCAACATAAATCAACACAAATCGATTCATACCTTTAAGAAAAAAAAGATGATAACAATTTATCAACATAAATCAACACAAATCTCCATTGTCAAATCACTCATACATAATTTATCCAACAAAATGCATAACCAAATGATTATACAGTTAATACAAGTGTCTTAATGAGTAATGGGATGGTTTAGTAAAATGAAAGCCCTAAGCAATAACAAAAGGAGATGCTTCATATTGGACTAAAATCCTGCATATTCAGATTGGCTTGGCTGCATAGGCTTTGATGTTTACCTTTTAGCACTCATTGTTGCTGGATTTTGACTACTTTGAGTGAGATGCTGTTGAGTTCTTTGTGATGTTGATGCACGAACATTAGAATCTGAAGTGTTTTCCATAACTTGCTTGACTTTTACACATATTGCATGCACACAAGGGATCTCAATAAACTGGTCAAATCCACTGAATGCATGCTTCCTCCTTCACTATTTGCTGTTATTTGGAAAATGAACTCCCCACTTCTATTCGCCTTGTATTGTGTTGCTCTATACCCTATCTTATCAATTATCTTCTTCATCTGAGGACCAACCAAATCTTTCCATTTTTCACATGTCACCCTTCTATTTGCTTGCCTAACCATCATGTCCCTTCTAGTTTTCTCTAACATACTCAATATAGGTTTATCCCGAGAAGGTAGAATAGCAGAACTAAAAGACTCACAAAAATTGTTGAGCAATATGTCACACTTAGCTTCATATTTGAAAAAGGCCCTTGACCACTGTGTTGGATTCTTGTCTTTAAACCATCAAATTTGATTCAAAATAAGCCCTCTCCTTCTTCTTGGAAGTCTGGTTGTTCAAAAGGTTCTCAAAATCTAGGTCTAATGGTAGTGAAAAGTCTGCATATACTTCTTCTTTTTTCCTAAGACCCCCACCTGTAATATACACAGATATCTGCCTTTTTTTCTTTGGAATCATGTTCACCATTTCTATTACATCTCCATCATTCTTGATATGTATAAATCCTTCGTTGGCAAGTGTCTGAGACATCTTAAAGTGGTAAGATATATTTTTGTCTTTGTACCCTAATGCATAGACAATATTATTCATCTCCACCCACGAGATCTTCTCCGGATCTAAACCATCAAGGCAGACCTTACCCCCCAACTTGTTAAACCTGGGAATCTTATACTTCTTGTCCCATCCAGCTGTTTATCCCAATAACTACCATGAATAATTTTCATTGTATACAAGCTTTGTGGAACTAAAATTTAAACAAAAAAAAAGTCAGCACTAACAAAAAGTTATTATGCCAAAAGTTCAATACAAGCTACTACATATGTTTAACTGGACTTGATGACATATATATCTCATATATATTCATTGTCAGGGAGAGAAGAAATTGTAATTATCAAACTGTAACTTCTGTCATCAAGCTATAATATTATCAAACTATAATTAACAAACTAAGCTGATAGGCCTAAAAAACCCCACTTATATAACTTCCTCATAATTTGACATTAAACAAGCATATGCCTAGCTCATTCGGTTCATTGGCAGCATTATTAGCACATACATCAAACTTACTTTCAAAATGTCTATGTTGAATCCCAAACACAGCATTGCTAATATATTAATTGAAAAACCTAAGATTTTAGTCAACATTGCTGCAAGTAAAGTCCAATAGAAAACCCAGATTATGGGATGTGAAATTGCTCTAAATCTACTGATAATGATGCTAAAATTGCAGAAAAATAAATGGAACAATTAAAAATGTTTTTAAAGACCTTTAACTTTCAGTCATAGATTCTGGTTAACTTTGATGCAACTAAAGTTCAATAAAAGAACTCATAACACACAAATCGATTTGCTTCGTTCTCTTTTCTTTATATCTCTTTATCGAACCACCACAATGAAACCAATTTAAAATCTTCAAATTCTATGAAACCCATAATAGAGACAAACTCATTTTCAACTTCTCTTTCAACTTTGGGCCAGGACAATTAGGTTCAACCCACCTGATCAGACCTCTTGTGAGTGGGCTTCGTTCATGGGCAACTCTTGGCGGGCCGAAGGTTAGGCTAGGGTTCCCTTTTTGGGCCCTGGCTTTGTTTCTGTTTTTTATTTAATTAATGTATTTTTATTAGTTTAGACTAGGGTTTCTTGTGGGTCTAAAACATTTTTTTAATTATTGGGCTTCGGCCTTTAACTAGGGTTTTTTTTATATACTTTAGGGTTGCCCCCTCCATAGAATGGTCCCAGAAATGGCCAAATAAGTAGGGTTGGGCATTAATACCCCCTTCCTATTGTGTCTAAGTGTTTTGGTGGCTGGTTACTTAGTTCATTTGCTACCAAGACATTATTGATCAAGATGCTTCATTTTATGGTCTTCAGCATAGAGATTGTTTAGATTTTACTAGGTAGTTTTGCATGTTTCATTTCTTACGTAGCCCCCGCCGGTATAATTTTTTTTTTGAAGGAAAAGGATAAATTCAATTGATTTCAATCGTACACCCCTATTAGGTCAAGCTAGAAGATTGTTCGAGAACAATTCCTTTTAGCCTAAACGCCGCAGAACCAGCCATCGATCTGGTTTGCCCTCCTGTGTCCACTTCAGTCTCAAGAGTTCTAAGGAAAACCATATCGTCATGGTTCAACATCATACAGTCCCTGCACCACCCCACAAGGTGCTCGTACCTGTACTGCATTGTGATGACATCTTCCGGTGAAACCCTAAGTTGCCTTCGCAGACACACAAGTTTGTGCAAAGGAAGAGTAATGTGCACGTGAGCCGTACCTCGCCTTAGACCAACCTGATCAACTTGAAGAACTGAGCCTATAGTTTCACCAACCAACCTCACAGTAGCATCAGTTGTGAGCGTCGTCGGCAGGTCACGGATCTTAACCCAAATCCAAAAGAAATTGAGCGGCACCGTCATAATATCAGAGAAGCTAACCATTATAACTATTCATCAAGATCATCGCCCTCTTATAGATCTAAGGGCCCGCCTTTCTTCACACGATTGAGATCGCGCTTGCTATTGAAGGTGAAGAGAAAGCGATCTCCTCGCTACTGCACATCAACTGGGACAAACAATCTCCACATCGCATGAACTGCACTTCAGAAAGAATCAAACTACACCGCTCGGGCGGAGTACAATTTGCCAACCAAGTAAAATCTTGGTGCAACAAAGCCTTTCCCGGGACGCTTAGGTTCCCTTGATCAACAGGTTTGTCCTCCAGATGAAGAGAGAGTTTGGAGATCAAGCTAGTAGTTATGGAAGTCATAGTTGTTGCCATTGAAGAACGAGACGTGCCGCACAACTGTATATGAAACTCTAATTAAACCTAGACGAGAGCCAGAGAGAGTTAAAGACGAGTCGCGGTATTTTTGTTTTCCAGTCTTAATCTATTTGAAATTGGTTAGTCACAATAAGTCCCCTGCGGGTATATTGTATTCATATTGTTGTTATCTATTCTTAAGTTGTGATTAATAAAAATGGTTTATGTCATTTATTCAGGAAAAAAAAATCATATTTCGTGATGGGTTATTTTCACTGTCAAACCAAAACAAAAAGAAGATTTTGGTGATAGAAGTCCAGAAAAGAATAAATATGATCTAGCTATTGTCTTTCTACAAGCCAAAGTGAGTATACATAATTCCAAAATCATGATGGGTTATTGTCATTATTAATCCAAGATAATTTGGTGACAAAAATCATGCAAAAAGCTTTCATATCTATAGTTGTATGTTACTAAGTATCCATCAAATTTCATAAATTAAGACTAACGAAAGAAAGCCAGCCTAGTCTTAACTAGGCTGGAACCCAGGTGAGAATGAAATCTAGAAGAAAAAAAATACCAAATCCCATAATTAAAAATAAAGAAAAATTTGAGAACTATGGACAAGAAAGGGATTGTAAACGATGGTCAAATCTAAGATGAAATCTGAGATGGCTGTAGATTACGGAGTAGGCTAGGATAGAAGAATCAATTGGTTGAACGTGAGAGCTGGACTGAAAAGGATTGCATGCAAAGGGAGAAGTTGTCGGTCATAGAGGATGAAGAGAGAGCTCACGAACCTGTTGAAAGAAAAGGAATTATTGTTTGGTAAAAGAGATGAAAACTTGATGGATAAAGAGAAGAGATAAAAACTAAAAGAAGAGCTTGTGTCCCAATGTTTTGTTATTTGGTTTGGTAAAACATAAAAGTTTGACCACTACTTAATTATCTCTTTCTTTATTAGTGTTGGATAACAATATTTGTACATCATTTAAAGGATTTTAGAGTTTGGAATAAAATTACGCAATTGTTGCAACATATAGCAACGTAGAACACTATGGTAATATTATTTTTTATATATAATTATATATATATATATATTATTATATTTCAACGCTTCTAGACGTACCCATTTTCAATAAAATTTCAAAAAAAACAAAAACAAAAAACCAAACAAACACTTCCGCGTTTCCAAGTAGTCCATATGACATTTTAGTCCTGGCTCCACCAGTGGATGCATTCTCTAGCTACCATTTCACACTACAGTATGCATTTCAATCCATCCCTAAGAAGGTCAGTCAAATTCCTTGCATGATCCTTGTCAATTGGCTGTAAGCAGCTCTATGTATATGCAGAAACATCACATCATTTGTGGGTTTTCAATCAGGCTAAGAGAAACAAACAGAAAAACCACATTGAAAGTTTCATCCATGCAACAACAATCAAGACTCTGGATCGAGCTCCTAGAAGGCTAGAACTATATATAAAAACCATGCTAGCAACACATTCATTATATCTTCCATTTACGGTTATCATTTTGAGGTTGGTCAGATTAATGATGATGATAATGTTCGTATTAGTACTTGCTTTGGGCACCTCTAAAAGGCTCTTAGCAAGTGATCCAGACATTCTTTCTGACTATATAGTGCCTCAAAATGTCACAAATGTTGATGCTGCCTATTTTACATACATTGGATTCCGAGGAATATTTGATCGTACACCCGAAACTGTCATGACAACAAAAGCCAGCATGGTTGAGTTTCCTGCTCTCAATGGCCAGAGTGTGTCATACGCTGTACTTCAATTCCCTCCACAGACACTCCTCCCGCCTCATACTCGCCCCGATGCCGCCGGACTTTTGTTCCTTTTAGGTGGTACCTTGGAAGTAGGCCTAATCGACACGAAAAATAATCTGTACACTAAGAAGCTTCAGGCCGGAGATATGTTTGTGTTTCCCAAGGGATTGATACATTATCAGTATAACTCTCATCATCAAACTCCGGCTACCGCCATTGCTGCATTCGGAAGTGCAAGTGCCAGAGCAGTTGCGGTGCCATCTTCTGTTTTTACTTCAGGTATTGGCGATGTCATCCTTGCAAAATCTTTCAAGACTGACGTTGATACCATTAAGAAGATTAAGGCTGGCCTCACTACCAGCTAAGCCACCTCCTCAACGACCCATACTTCAATAAAGATAATTTCTATTTGTTTAAATTTTGTATACAAATTCTGATTAATTTGATTTCTTCTTACATGGTCTGCACTTGTCTTATTCTTTTTATTTAGGCGGCTTTTGCTTTGAGTTTTCTATTACACTTAATACGTACATATATGCATGAACAATATCCTAACATGAAATATATATGAACTTGTGTTCCTCCAGTAAATATATAGGGAACCTCATCCACAGTGGGTGAGCAACAAATCATACAAGAAAGGGGGCATTTATCCTTACATGATTGTCAGTCTCTTGTACTTAAGTGTATAAAGCAACTTCAGCCGGCTGGAAGATGAAAACATAGAAAAAACATAGATAATTTGTTAACACAACAATAAATAGAAGCTGACAAATACTGGTGATCAGTGATTTAACAACAAAAGAAAACCATATGCAATATGCACCTTGTAATTTTATTTCTACATCCATAAATTTTAGAGATTATGTATTTCAGCCACAGTAAAACAGGGTTATCGAGAAGGGGGCGGGTTGAGTTAAGACCAGCTATATATGTCCTCATTATGTATTTCAGATGCATATATGCTTAGTAAGTATATGCAGTTAATTCTTACTGCATGTATCTTTGCCATAATCATGTAGTTTATTAAAAAGCTTTTGGTAAAAAGACCTATTCAAAATAACTTCAACCCAATTACTAACTCGACAAAAAGTGATAATCTTGAAGATCTTTTAAAGACATGCATGGCAAGCAACAATATGATCGTCTAGAATATATCATTGTATTTGTATACAAAGGTATCACATTTTGACTATTTATTCCCATGAAATCATGGTAGCACAATTGATGAAGTCTTTTATATAAACAAAGATGTTGGACCAAGCACGTACCTGAAACCTTCAAAGCAACAGAAGCAAGCTGAGCTGCTGGGTTTCATGCTCTTAGTGGAAACTACGTATTAGCTGATCTTATTAATCTATATGGTAGTATTAGCTGAACGTATATATGACTCAGAATATCAAACATTCATAAACCAGAAATTGAAATAGAACGACCAGAAACTTAATTTACATCGAATTTCTTGTCGAATCACACTAATGAAAATCAATGAAAAATTCAAGGTTTCATAAAGAGATCTAGTATTTTGGGTTTTTAGTCTAATTTTCTCTATAATCTGTTAACTTGGACATAATTGGTTAATTTCCTTATTGAAAAGAAAAGGGAGGAAAGAAAATAGAGGTATGTTGTACGTATTATCACAGCTATCTTTAGCTATCCATATACGATCCATTTAGCACATTGGAACAATATTGATTACCTCATCGCCAGCTGATAGAACTTTATCACTCAACGCTAAAGTGACATTCATATATACCTGGCCTCCATGCTCCATGAATTCACATCAGGTCTCAGTTAATGTGTTATAGTTTTATAAAATTTATGACCAACTACCAACAATGGTACAAATGTGGGACGACAATATTCTTTAGGTCTAGCCATTAAGCACATTAGAACCAAACTAAATCTTTGGTCGAAGAACTTGTTACGTACCCTGATCGAGTTGAAGAATATATATACTGAAACAAACATTATACGTCCATGAACTTGATATAGCTTGACTATGCAGCCGTCTATGTATATCTGCCTATCAGATATGATAAAGACTAGGAAAACCTTAAAGATAGAAGAAAACTACACAGGTTGAAGCTTCTGGGGCCATTGCCCCACTTGGTTGAGATTTTTGGAATATTCAAGTGTCAAATTAAGCACTTTAAGTACATTTTTGTAAAGAATTTGAACTAATTTTCCCTCGTAAGGTTCTTAATGAACTATTGCAATGCAAACAGCCCCATTAAACAACAATCCTGCGTCCGCCGTCTATCAATACCAATAGTACTCTTGTGATTTGCCTCTAATCCCTTGACGTTATTTGTTTTGCCAAACATAAAACAAGATTCGAAAGACCACTGCTAACCAACCAATTCCTTATTTAATAGACTGCATAACCTAAAACATGCATGACTTCATTTGAACCAGCAGGGAACTGACTTATTCAAAAGAAGCTAGCTAAGGCTTTATCTGAACTCCCAAGACTCGCTCAACATATGAAGACACACTTCAATACCTCAGCAAAACAGTATAGGACATGCACGTACATAACATTATCATCTAGATCTCAGGACTTTGTCTTCCTATATACTACTATATTTATATCTATACAAGTATATCTATTTGACATGGTCCTTCTGACTTTCTACTCCGGTCGATATACCTCAGACAAGTTGTGCCTTCTCGATCAGTAATGCCAAACAAAGGAAACAAAGAAATAACGTACAAAATTTCATCACCCACCAACTTTATTAATACCTAGCTCGATCTTTTCGAACGTATATAAAAATCATCACACCTAGCATGTTAAACACAGAGCCATATACAAGAGCAACAGCTAGAAGTACCATATATCTTGCCCTAGCTCGTTATTCATCAGCCATGTCTGCAACTATGAGGTTGATTCAGTTACTGGTGATCATATCAGTAGTAGCTTTGGCCATCTCCATAAGAGCAGTTGCAAGTGATCCTGACATCTCTTCCGATTACATACTACCGGAAAACCACACCGGCACAACTGTTGATGCCTCATTCTTCACATACACAGGGTTCCGCGGCTTATTTGATCAAACACCGGAAACCTTCACGGCAACAAAAGCAAGCATGGACGAGTTCCCTGCTCTCAAAGGCCAAAGCGTGTCATACGCCATGCTGCAATTTCCTCCCAACACAATATTCCCACCTCACACCCGCCTCGACTCTGCCGGACTTATGTTAGTCCTTACTGGTTCTTTGGAAGTTGGACTAATCGACTCGAAAAACGTTTTGTATACTAAAAAGCTTCAAGCTGGAGATATGTTTGTGTTTCCTAAGGGATTGATCCATTATCAGTATAATGCGGATCCTAATTTGCCAGCCACTGCTATTGCATCATTTGGAAGCGCAAGCGCTAGATCAGTTGCAGTTCCAGACTCTATCTTCACCTCTGGAATTCGTGAAGCCGTCTTGGCAAAATCATTCAAGACAGATATTAGTACTGTTAGGAAGATCAGGGCTGGCCTAAAGAATTAATGACAAAGGGGCTCTGAACTTTTATTGTGTTATTGCAGTTGATTAATTCATTACATATATTTACTCATTTAATTAGTGTTTATTTTGCTTGTATGTTATATTGAACATTTCCTTTATTTTGAAATTTATTTTATTTTATTATTGTAATATAATCATACTCGTCATTCATATCCAAACATGAGAACACAAAGTGGGAATGTTTCTCTATGATATATGACTATGACACAATAAAACAACTACCTTACTTAACTTACACTAATTAATTAAATTGGAATACTCTTGCGGTTCATATATTTGTAAAGACAACATTATGGTGTTTCGAAGCTTAGTACATTGTTATATATTACAAGAATTTCTTGACCAAAAAAAAAAAATTACAAGAACTAGTGTGATGTATTCATAAAGAAGGTTAATTAATGAGAAACTAATCGATCAATACATACAGCATACACACAGAAGAAGCGAACTCTCCAACCCAAGACCCAAAACCTATATATGATCACAGGTTCGGCCGTTTGGGGATTTCAGTTTTCATCTCCAATCCTAAACCAACTTGAGCCAAAATATGTTTGGACTGAAGACACAGATCCGCTTTGAGATGTTTCACCCCCACCTAAATTCGAGTTGAAGAGATTTCTTCTCACACAACAAGAATATGGAGCAAAGACCACACAAAGAGTGTGGCTTTTAGAGGTGTTGCAATCCACTCTTGTGTGACAGTTTTTCCTCATCTTCACATTAACCCACACTTGCCACACATAATGAAGAATGCAACACCTCTAAAGGTCACACTTCTTGTGTGGCCTTTGCTCTATATTCTTGTTGTGTCACCCAAATCTGTATTAATAGGTTTCGATTTCATGTCACCCAAATTCGTTTTGATATGTTTCACCTCACTTACCGCAAATTTCTCATTGGGTTAGATTGCTGAAGTGACCTAGGTCACGGCCACTGAGCAATAATTTCCACCTGTTTGCACAGTGACCTGGATCGCCACGTGACATTTACCTTTTTTTATTATTTAAAATTACATTTCTGAAAGTTAGGAGAACTGAGTCAACTGACAATGCCAAGTTCAAATTTGTACTCAAATTGAGATTTATACATTTGTGTTTCTAGGCGAAGTATTAACTTGACAGCTATGGGGCTGTATACAGAATGGTTGTCAGAAAACCCATCTCAAATGTCCCTGTAAAAATGAACCATCTTGCCCAACTAGTTTTGTGGAGAACTCCACATTATATGTAATGGTCTGGTTGACCTCTGTGAATGTAAGAACCGAAGGAGTAACACCCACGTTCACAATGACACCCCATTTCTGGGGTTCCCCAATCTCTGATTTGTATGTTGAATAAGCTGGGCCAACATTTGTCACCGTTCTTGTGTAATTTTGAGTTTGATAGGACCCTATTGTGATAGAAAATGAAGGATAGTTTAGCTGCGCTTCAGCTATGACTCCTACTTCAGAGCAGTCCTCTCTTTGTTGGGTGATCATCTCTATTTGATTGTCTGTGTAGTTCAGACCACACAAGTAAGGAATGTGCTCGTCTGGTTTAATATCATAGATGAGCCCCGGGTCATTGGCTTTTGAAGGGTTGACATGGCCTGAGCCAGTGCTATAGATGTCTGCTGGGGTATTTATCTATCAACAATTGGTGTGCCTTTGAGGTTTAATACATCAGCAGTTGTCATAATGGCAGATTTGATGGCAGCAGGTGACCAGTCCGGGTGTGAACTCTTGATCAAGGCTGCAATGCCACTTAGGTGTGGGCATGACACTGAAGTACCTGAAATCAAATCATGCTAATTGTCAATTATGTGCTTTGTTTTGATACTATGTAAACATGACCTGTTTTGATAATTACATTTAGGATTAATACCTGAAAGAATGTTAAATGTTGTCACATTATCCACCGAAACAGGCCATGCAGCAAGGATGTTAACACCAGGACCAATTATGTCAGGTTTTAGAATTCCGGGGCTAGCTATACTTGGTCCTCTTGACGAGAAAGAAGCAGCCATTGGAGCAAGTGCATCTCCGATTACAGTGCGTGGGGAATAGACTGTGGCTATAGATGTAGTTGTTGAGTTTATATAGGTTTTGATACTCAAACCTTCTTGAAAACCAACATTTGTTGCTGGAAGTACATAAGCATTAGCTAAGGTGCTATAGCCATCAATTACTTCGTTCACTAGAATCATGGCAGCACCTCCTGCTCTTTGCACTTCTTCCCCTTTGGCGGTTCCTCCCACTCCTCCACCTCTCTCACACAACACTACTTTCCCTTCAACATTTACAAGAGATCCTAAGGCACAGAACTCAGTTTTGTTATTGTTAATTGCACCTGGATAAACAAGAGGCAGCAACGGTGAAGTGCTAAAATTTTTAGGATCGAATAAAGATTCACCAGAGTAAAAGTACTTTGGAGAATCTCCAAGTTGTGCCATTGATCTTATTTTCCTGTCAATGGTGCTTGCTCCAACAGTGAGAATCCAAGGGGCCTCGTTTGACATGGAACTATAGGAAGGGCCAGAGTTTCCAGCTGAACAGCTGACGAAAATTCCCTTTCGAAATGCTCCAAACGCGCCGATAGCAACCATATCTTCATGGAAAGGAACCGAGGAAGCAAAACCTATGGAAAGTGAGAGCACATCTACGCCGTCCTCAACAGCAATGTCAATAGCTGCTAGTATGTCACTTTCGGCACAACCTGCCTCGGTGCAGACCTTGTCGACTGCCAAGTGACCATAAGGTGCAATGCCAGATGCTGTGCCATTTGCCATTCCAAACACGCTGGCGCCTTTCACAAAGTTTCCAGTAGCAAGGCTAGAAGTGAGTGTGCCGTGGCCTTCTTCACCAAATGGAGAGACTTCTTTTGTTTCTTTTCCACCTTGAAAATTTCTTGCACCAATAAGCTTGTTGTTGCACACTGTTCTCCCATTGAACTTGAACTCGCATTTGCCTTTCCATTTCTCCGGGGGAGGTGGCACTCCTTCATCACTAAATGAGGGATGACCTGGAGATATCCCAGTGTCCAAAACTCCTATGATCATTCCTTCACCATAATTGGTCTTTTTCCAAAATCCGAACCCTTGTTGCAGCCCCAGGAAGTTTGGACTATGAGTTGTGTGCAAAGGCAGAAACCTCTCTGGATGAGCATGCACGAACCCATCTTTCTTTTCCATTGCTTTAATTTCCTCTGGAGTCAGTTTCGCTGCAAAGCCGGTGGCCACATTACGGTATGAGTAAAGCATTCGGGGAATGCTGGGCTTATTTGAGCTCGCAGTAGTACTTTCTGGCAGAAATGTCTGATACCAACTCTCTAAATCTTGAGAATATAGAGCAGAAACTTTGTCTGTGGGCTTTTGTACCCAAACAAAGTAAGTTTGCATCCTACTTTCTCCATCTGGTATACTATCATTTTCATCAACAAGTACCGCTAGTGAAAGATGAAACATGAAAATGAATCCAAGAAGATAGGTAAATCGAATCGCCACACTCCTTTTATTCCCCATATTTAGTTTTGAGTAAGTGATGAACTTGAGGTGATGTTAATTGATTTATACCGTTTCAAGCACTTATATATATAGCAATTCTGATGCAAGAGCTCAAGGCTTATGAATAAGGGTTTGCTTGTTGTGGCAATGGTGATAGGCGTTATAGTATAAGATGAGGGAGATTTGACATTAACATACATGGCTTCAAACAATGCAGGCAGGCCTGCGGTGAAAGAACTTATGTGATATATAAACTATAGCAACTATGAACTTGTTTGGAGTTTGGAATTAAAGCCGATGGCAAGAGTGCCAAGAAACTAGTAGTGATTATCATTAATCTGTTCAATGTATTAACAAACAAAGTAATATAGATAGGACTTGAAATAGAAATTCACCTGTGAACTTGTGTTTTTTCTATTGGAAATTCTCGAAGCAGTTCCAAAGATGAAAACAAAATAGAAGGCCAGTCTACATCACTACATCCAGAATCTGAAAAAACTAAGCAATGACTCCAGTCTGATTAAAACAAAAATTAGTAATCCACTCAAACCACCGTTCACCAATATCTTTGATAGCAAGGAATAAGAAGACTCCAACACCCTGGAGGCTGCTACAATTATTGAAGACATCTTGAATATAGCAAGAAATTTTCAAGTCATCACCTCCAAACACATCATTTTTAGAGAACCAAACTTAACAAAAATTATTTCTTTTGAATGTCCTTCATTCTTTTTTATGCCAAATATAGCCTTTAGGGACAGCAAGCTTGAAACAGAACGAGTATGTACTTGTGAGGGGTTAAATTGTAATAGTGTCTACCAAGTACACACTCCTCCATATCCCCAAATCCCCAGTTACTTGTTTCTCTCTGAAGCCTGAACCCAAAGTGTTCATTGTTTCTCTCTGAAGTCTGAACCCAAAGTGTTCATTCCAAAATTTCGAAGAAACTGTGAAGAGCTCAGATTGAATTGGAAGTCTCTCGAAAGGTTTGATCTTTTGTCTTTTCACTGTTTGATTTGCCCCAAAGTTTATTGCTTTTGATTCATGTACTGAAGAATTGTTTATCGCTCATAGATATTGATTGGATTATATGGGCAATGAAAGATATGATTAAACATGTTTGTAAATATATAAGAATGCGGCTTGAATTGAAATGGGCGGTACAAATGAGATGTAATAGATGATTGTAAGTTAGGAGAATCTTTCAAGTCTTTCTGAGAATAATCATAGTTTCTGTAGTTGGCATCAAAGCTGGCAAATTTATTCGACATTGAGCTTGTTAAATATGGTGTTTTTGTCTCTTGAATATATTTAGTCAGTTTGGAAATATGTGAAGTTCAGCTATGGCTTCTCTTGTCTAGCTATCTTATTTCGATGGTTAATCTTTTTTCAGGTTAATTTTTGTAATGTGGGTGCTGCAACTAGGGTTGGCATTTTGTTCCGAGAAAACCGTACCAACCGACTTACCGTCCGAACTGTTTAAATCGGTTACTGACGATGTCGGTTTCCAACATTTCAGTACGGTAATACCGTACCATATATTACGTATGGTACGGTTGCGGTTTTGGATTCTGTATACCGACGGTAATACCGTACCGTATCATAGTTTGTGTATTTATAAAAATACAAACTATTTGTTGTAAGAGGTTGGAGGTTCGTACACACAACCTCCTCTCCCAACCACTGAAGCACGAAACACTCTTATGAATAAATCATACACACTTTAAGCTTATAGTAATCCTGCTATTTAATTAAACTAGAATACTGCTTTCTCCTCTTTCCATTCGTGACGTTGTCCTTACCCACAGTTTCTCACTCTTCTCACAGAATCAGAATCCCAGATCTAAGAGCTTCTAAGCTCTCGTCCATCTCTTAGGTGAAGCCCAACCATCAAAGCTTGCAAATGGGTAAATCGAATTCACATCCGCCACATATTATCTTCTCTTTACTCTTCAAAACACTAGTCTGATTCGATCTTTGATAGAAATATGTTGTTTCTGCCATTTTGTGATTATAGTTTGAATACGAGAAGATTCAGCCCAGAGAGCCCTTCGAGGAGGGAGAAGCTACGGCGGCAGTGGTCGTGGCCGCGGAACAAGCCCACCAAGGAAGCGCACGGAGCAATATAACTTGGTTTGAAACATTTCTCTGGACTGCAAGTACTCAATTCTTCTTCTCTCTCTGTCTTTTTCTTGGAGAAATTAGGGATTCATCATCGTTCGGTATTTCCCGATTACCGACCGAAATTCTCGGTCGGTATTGGTAGCAGATCTTAGCTACCGATCAAATGTCGTGTAAGCATTGATGTCGTAGGTAGAACATGGAAATTGTATCGGCAAAGCTGTGCAGATACCTTCTTCCGTTAAATTGTTGTCTTGTGAAGTATCACTCTATTAACTCAATAGCTCCATTGCATGCACTCCAAGAAACTGTTAAAAATGCAGTTGAAGCCAAAGCCTACCAGGACATTCCTGATCTCCTCATTTCCTTTGAACAAGCTTGCCAAAACCCCAATCCTTTTTCCTTCTTATCAACCTTTCCCCACAGAATGCAAGTAGTTGATGAGATGTTACAGTCTTTCATCCCCATAAGCCCCGCTCTCGTGCTCAGGCTGCTTATGCATACCTCCTGTCTTTTACTCTCCAAAGCTCCAATCCTCTCCCTCTTGGTCTTGCGATTCTTCAGCGCACTCTTCGCTCTGGTTGTGTCCCGGTTGCTCAAACCCGTCTTCTCCTCTCGTCTGCTTGGCTGGACCGCAGGAAGGAATCTCGGTCTGTCTCTGACATCCTGTTTGAGATGCAGTCAATTGGATATAACCCCGACTGTAGCACATGTAACTACCTTATATCATCTTTGTGTGCTGTTGATCAATTGGATGAGGCTGTTAAGGTCTTGAAGGGCATGAGTAAAGCTGGATGTGTTCCTGATTTGGAGAGTTTTGACACAGTAGTTGGTGCAATGTGCACGGTCAGAAAAACTTCTGAGGCATTGGATATGATACAGAAAATGGTGGAGAAAGTTGGGTTGACACCGAGGCAGGGGACTATTGTGAAAGTAGCAGCAGCATTGCGAGCAAACAGAGAGATATGGAGAGCAGTTGAGCTGATTGAGTTCTTAGAGAGGAAGGATTACCCTGTCGGTTTTGAGAGCTATGATTTGGTGGTTAAAGGCTGCTTGGATTCTGGTGAGAATATTTTGGCGGGGAAAGTGGTCATGGGGATGACAGAGAAAGGTTTCATACCATATATCAGGACCAGGCACAAGGTTGTGGAGAGGTTGGCTGGTGCTGGTGAGTGGAAATTGGCTAATGCTGTGAGACAAAGATTTTCAGAATTGAGGTCTTAGCACGTTCTGCATCTTCCTTGAGTCCATGGATTCTTTGCATATAAGGGAGCTGGTTTTCAGCAGGATATACATGTATTGCACCTTAATTTTGAGGCCAATGTTCCTTCGTGCTGCCACTCAGCTTCACAAAAGTCTGGTGATATATGGTAAAGTTCATGGGCTCTGATTTTTCATGCATATGCTAAATAATAGTTCTGAGATGAGAAATTTATTTGGTATAGCTGATTTGTTGGTAAACTTATTGGGTCCCAATAAGGAAAAATGTCTCTAGAAGTGTCCCCAAATTCAAACTTGGGACAACTTCTGGAAAGTTCGTTCTTTATTGTTTGAGATAACTGAAGGTAGGATTAGCAGTATAAGAGCTTGTTAATATGTTTTGAATAGATGTAGTTCTCTTCTCTTTTTGTACTATAATTAAATAATGACTTAATTTTGATTGCCAGTTTGCCACTTTGTTTATAAATCTGTCATCATAGTTAAAGTGAATCATTGTGAACTCAAGTCGGCATTTTTTTTTTTTTGCACCTTTTGATTTCTGTTTCAATTTCTATTTGCATTTTTCTTTATTCAGTTTTTTATATATCAGTAACTTACATTGCATCTACCACTTACAGGATTTATATTTAATTTGGAGGGAAAGTTGAGTAACTTTTAGAAAGAGTTGTTGACTGTGTGTAGAGCTAGATTAGGATTTGTACATAATAACTTAACACAAACTGCAGTACATTTAGCATCAACTGTAGTAAAATTGACATTATCTGGACTAGAGATGTTAAAGAGTTGCACATAATAAGTTGGTCGACACTATAGATGCTGAAGATTGAAGAAATGTGAGCTTCTAAATGAAGTTTTGATGAAGAAAAGTTCGCTTTACGTATTGAAGTTAGGAAAGGTTTTTGGACTAACCATGTAAAGAGCAGTAAGCCAAATAGCTTTCAGCCACTTTTGTGCCAGAAATTCTCATGTTTAGCTAGCATTGACAGAGATGCTTACTGTGTAGGGAAAAAATCTGTCCAATCTATCTAATCATTTGAATTATTGGATTTATCTTAATTTTTTCCTAGAATGTTATGTTGTTTTGGAATGCATTGAAAGCTTAGTGTTTAATTCACCTCATGATATTAAAAAGGAAAAGCAAGAACGATCCCTCACATGCTTGACGCTAAGATGAGCACCTTTCTTCAAATATCTAATATGAAAAGATATCGTTGAAACACCTCAACTATGTGAACACATGTGATGTTAGTGTTGTATTTCATAAGCTCCTATTATTTCAGTTTCGTTCTTTTCCTTCTGGTTCTAATTCTTTTTTTAAATTAGCAGACACACGATTTTCAAAAACGTGAAATGATTGTATCTCTACATTGTTTTTGTTTTACAGAGTAGACTTTGATATTAGAAGTGGCGAGAACAACCCCTAGAATCCTACGACAGTGTAAGTTACTTTGACCGAATTGCTGAACTAAACTGGGTATTACAGATAAAGAAATGCACGTTCAAAGATTTTCACTCCCAAGTTAAACTTCTAGAGTGTCTCACTATCAAAGCAACTTTCAACCGAGCTTTGATGTTGAATCCGTATTCGGCATATAAGTTTCACAATTCGTTCAAGAGGGTTTAAATCTCTAAAATCTGTAAGAATTCATGGTGGTCTGGTTGGGGTCAGTTGTGGACTAGCAACAAGATGGAGATTATGAATTTTATATGAGGAGTCTGTGGAGCCTGCAGAAAAAGCTCTCATGTCTACTACCCCAAGCAATGGTGGGTTTTGTTATTGTCAAGTATGGCAAGGTTATTAGTGAACGCTTTCACCATAACGCTGGATAGAGGTAAACATCTCTTTGTTCCTACTTGTTTATTTTTCTATTTCCTACTGAAATTTGTTCTGATCTTTGTGGGTGATAAAGTCTGTTGGTTTGTAGTTAAATGTTCATTTGGTCTCTAAGAAAGTGGGAGTTTTTCTTGCCCCCTTCCCCTCTTTCAACATGTACACTTCTCCTTTATTTGTACTCCTTTTTACTAAATTGTTATACTCATCATTCTGTCATATTATATACAACAGATACCAATCCTGCTCCTCCTGCATGATCAGCCCAATTTAAGTTCGCTGCCTCTTTGTTCTTAACACAAACATTTTTATTGTGCTAGCGTTGCAGTTTAAGTGAAATTCCATTCTGAATAGATAAAAAAAAAAAACTATCTGAGTTTTAAGGGACTGACGCTTTCTGAGTTTTCAGTGACGAAACTTTCTGATTTTTTAATTCCTGCATTTTCTTGTGATTAACTAAAGTTCGACTGCTATTTTCTTCACAACTCAGTGGAGCATTGACCTCAATGGATTGGATATGATAACTTTTTGGCATTCTTTTCGTATTCCAGCTCTTACTACAGATGATTGGTTGAAGTAGTGTAAGTTTGTTTTCTTCAGGCGTGTATGTAGAGACTAGAGAGTAGAAAAGGTCTTAGAAATTAGAACTTGGGAGAACAAATATGGAAATGGCTAAGCCTTGTCTTGGACTTGTCTCTATTGAAGTTGCAAGTAATATGCCAAAGTTTTATCTTATATACACAAATCCTGTAAATTCATTTAAATATCCCAAGAAGCTGTTAACGAAACTTCATACCAGGAATTTGAATGGTACAGGTTCTTGATATGATTCTGGCGATGTGAACTTGGAACCATATAATCACTGCTGGAGAAGTTGTACGTTGTTAATGTAATGTTTATATGTATTTTTGATATCATTAGGAGGATCTATTATTTGGGTTGTGTCTTTTCTCTTTCTTCTGCTGTGTTTATTGGAACCTGCTTATCTCATTTACAAGTTTCATCTTTGCTTTCATCCAGTCTTTCTGAGTATAATAAGACTGATTAGACCCCATCTCTAGTTTCTTTCTCCCATGTCATATTCTTTGTTACTCTTCCGATCATGCAGATACCATGCGATTTATGAAATGAATATTAGAATCCCAATCCCACACTCCAACTTCATTTGTTCATTACGTCTTGGGTTGCACCATTACAATTTTTGCATGAATATTGGATCGACTCAGATGTGGATAGCTTTGGGCAACTCAACTCAATTCTATCTGCAACTGGTTAGAGTAGCTGAGGTAATTGGGTATCCTTGATCGTAATACGAAACTTAACATTCAGAAGTGAAGTTGAGTGATCATTAAAAAGACGGTCTGAAAAGCTTGCCTTAACAAACCCACAAGCACCAAAGACATGAACAAAGAAATATTACCTGGAGAATACAAACTTGAAAGTTGAAATCTATATAAGACTTGAGTTTACAAACCAACATATTAGGCATAAGATCCCATTCTCCACCTACATTCCAGAGTGAACAATGGAGACATCTATAATGTTAAGGTGTGCTAGCTGTATGTTGTTATTGGTTTGGACGCTGTGTATTTCATCATCCCTGACATGTAGTGAGATGCAGAAGCCTGTAGAATATGATCAGAATGCCATGAAGGAGAGGTACGAAAGGTGGCTGGCAAAATATGACCGAAGATACAAGAATAGAGACGAGTGGGAATACCGTTTCGGAATTTACCAGTCCAACGTTGAGCTTATCGATTTCATAAACTCTCAAAACCTGTCCTACAAACTTACTGACAACATATTTGCAGATATGACAAACCAAGAGTTTACAACCACCCACTTGGGTTTTCGAGCTGGTAGAAATCCAAAGACAAAGTTCAGGTATGAGGGGATGAAGGGCTTGCCGACTACAGTGGATTGGAGAAAGAATGGCAGTGTAACTCCGGTCAGGGATCAAGGCCGATGTGGTATGAAACTGAGTTTATTGTCTAATGTCTAGTACTGTTTGCTAACTACTGGTATCTTTAGTTGTTGTGGCTCCTGCACGGCTGCACTAGCTAGGTAGTACTTTCCTTTTTAGGTTGCATTCTATCACCTTTCATCTTAAACTCAATCCAACTCTATTGACTCAAAGCCATTTTGAATATATAATATGTGGCATACTATATGTACAGGTAGCTGTTGGGCATTCTCTGCAGTTGCAGCTGTGGAAGGCCTTCACAAAATCAATACCGGAAAACTGGTGCCACTCTCAGAACAAGAGCTTGTAGACTGCGACGTAAACACTGGGAACCAAGGTTGCAGAGGTGGATTCATGGAAAATGCATTTGATTACATAAGAAAGTACGGAATCACTACCCAAAAGGATTATCCCTACACAGGATCAGACGGCACCTGCAACAAATCTAAACAGAAAAAATCTGGTGTGAAAATAGGCGGCTACGAAACAGTGCCTGAGAATGATGAGAAGAGCCTACAAGCTGCAGTTGCTCATCAACCTGTCTCTGTAGCAATTGATGCCAGCGGTTTTGCTATGCAACTCTACTCTTCTGGTATCTTCAGCGGCCTGCTATGTGGTAAGAGGCTTGACCATGGAGTCACAGCAGTCGGATATGGAGAAGAAAATGGTCGCAAGTACTGGATTGTGAAAAACTCTTGGGGTACTAACTGGGGTGAATCTGGTTATATCAGAATAACAAGAGATTATATTGACAAGGAAGGTGCTTGCGGCATTGCTATGATGTCAAGCTACCCTGTAAAGTAAAGAGAAATGTAGTAAAGGGTTATGTACTGTCAAGGTTAAGTATGCAAGTATTGAATTAATTACATCAATAATACGTACTTGCAAAGTAAACAAGGGAGATGACAATAATCTATATTTAGGACTTTTCTGTACAGGTGTTGAGAAGTGTCCACCTGAGTCACAAAAATCAATATGGCTAACCAGACTAATCGATGTTCAAAACCTTGATGGGAGTATCCCAGTAAACTGACTGAACTCCTTACACAACACATCGATTACTTAGATCTCACACTGATTTAAACAAAAGATAAACAAGCATTGTTAAGGTGCAACGTAGCTCAGTACTGAAAACCAGGTCCCTTCTATGCAAATAATCAATGAAGTAGAAGAACTTGAAGGAGCTAACACTTCAACTCCATGAAATAAAAAAAAAAATCTGGGTTGCTAAAAAATTACCCTTTCCAAACTTTTGCATTTTCACTTTCCCAAGAAGAAAAAGGTCTTAGCTCCAAGCAATTTCACAATGGAATGAAACGTTTTTATCACAACGCCAAGAGGAAATACAGCTTTCTCTAGGAAATGTAATAGCATTATAGCAACTTCATTGTTATAAACTTCAAACATTGAATGTGTTTGGACAGACTACCACTGGCTGAAATCTACTGGATGCTAGAGTAATCTCAATTCCGTGGAGCCTGTCCTATTGCCTTATTCACCAAAATACCAAATGAGGATAAATCAATCAATATTTGCAACATTTATGCATATGGAGGCAGATAGAAACGTAAAAAAATCTTCTGATTCAGTGAGCTATGGAACAGAAAAAAGAACTGTAAAATGAAGCACCTACAGAATGAGCAAGGCGCATTAGTGAGACAACAGAAGTTTGGTAAGGAAGCTATTATAGGTTCTCCAGATCTTTTTTCATCTACATATGTAGAAACCATGGAGATAAGAGAGATGGAAAAAAAAATGTTGAAAAATGTAGGGTCTAAAACATATTCCCTGGTGTTCATACAATATTTACAACCGTTGTGAAACTTCCTGGCTTAAAGTCCGGTTATTCATATAAATCCTCAGCAGTGCGTCGTTTTTGATTACTTTGAACCGCATTCGCATTGTCTCCTGTATGTGCTGAATCCATCTTCATGAAATGAAAGCCCATTATATACCTGTACTCTCCAGTTCCAAGACAGCGGGAGCAGTAACTGAGACCACTTCCACCACAAGTCTTGCACCTGTACGAGTGATTAAGACCAGAATGTGAGCACGGACAGCTTATATATACACACAGACACAAACAAATACATATTATATGCTTGAAATGGATCGAACTGTTGGACCGCTCCACAATGAATTCCCATGACTAAACCCAATTATTCGTTAGCCTGTTAGGTCTCTATCCGATAATTGCCCTTACGAAAGACGTTGAAATAATTTAATACTTGATTCATGAATATACTAGTGAATATATTGTTTAAAACTCAAAAGTCTTGAAACCTCACCATCTTGGCCATTTTCCTTTGGGTAGCATTTGCATGTTGACAGAGTTTGTCCTCCCTATCATATAGAAGATAACAAAATCTTAGATACGGGAAACTGAAAGAACTAAGAAAAATAATGATAATAACAACAATATCTGTAAATGAATTAAGAACCTGCACATCTGGCCACAAAGCTCAAAACAGACCAAAAACATCCAAATTGAGTCTGAAACCTAATGCAAGAACTACAATTGTAAAATTAGAGGAAAGCTCAGGCCCAATGGTTTTCTAACTTTTCTATCATGTGGTTTGAAGTTCGAAGTCCCCTAAGGTACCTACTTAGTTTGCTGGTTGTAAGGTCTGAACTCCCCTGATTTCAAGCCTGGGTCTGTAATGCGGTTTATGAGCAACTTATGGGTATATACAAAAGAGGGGAAAAAGAATAGAAGAAAAATGATGGAGATGAGAAAACTCAGAAAAGTGGTGGAGCAGTGGACTCACAAGACATCAGGAATTCGCAGAACCATCTTTTATAGCATAATATAAATGGGGCAATGAACAATGAACAAAAAGGGGGTAAACAGCATCATGATGTGTGTTTTATTGGATCAGGACTGGTTCAGAAATTAGTATTCATAAGCTAGACTCAGCTGAAGACTATAAATTCTGAAATTCAAATTTTCCAAAGTAAAAGTAAAGAAAAGTAGAAGAAAGTGTTTTAATAAGCAGTCTTATCTGCAAAGAAGGAACTTCTTTGTTTGCTGCAACTAACCTGCCTAACCTCAGTGATGGTTAATAAATTCATTTAGTAAGAATGTCTGCCTGAACTCACATTACACGGAAACTTGGTTGTTATCCAAGAACAATTTGGCCTTATTAAGTAGGGTGATACAAGTGTATAACTGTTCAAACTGATATCTTCATACAAGTACAAAAAATCCTACTGCATTCTAAGAATAAAGTAGAATTCATAGAGGTAAAATAAAAACAGTTTCTCCATTAGTATGAATAGTTCAGGACAACTTTGGCTTCCTAAAGTAAGTTGCATATTTCAGAATTCTTGGTTGGAAAGTGGAACTTGTAAAGGCTCAATATAGAGGGAAAATTCAAATCATAGAGGCACTTTCAATAGCCGTTCTGATACAATGATAATTTTTGGGGTCTTTTACTGAGTCACCCACATAAACAACAAATGAGATAACCAGCTAGTTCTTATGTCAAATTGAAGTAAATCCAAGCAGTGAAAAATGAGAAAGGGAAAAATCTAGAACATTCACTACATATGAGGAAAGAAAGAGACATACCTTTTCCCTGACAAAAGTGGCAATGGATCCTTCCACTCCCAGTGCATATTTCACAAGAAGGATCCGGGGTCTTTCTTACTTCTCTATGAACATTTGACTGCAACAGAGAAACGTGATAAAAATTAATCACATGTAGAAAGGATGAAACTCTATTGAACATTCCCACCCAATAGAAAGTGCAAAACTCAATGTCAATGAAGGTAATTTTCTACACCTAGCAGCCAACTAAAGTTAGTATACACAGTTAGACACTAGAATGTATGTGTATGATTGCTGATCTCAATTCTCAGACATCCCACAATCCATCTCCACCACCCAACTCCAATTTTAATTTTTTTCCTCCAATAACATATTCCCCCTCAAAGACTAAAGCTTAGCTTGTACATAATTCACAAAAACCTTGGCACTAATGTTGTACAACCTTGTCATAACCAAACTAATTGGAACAACTTTCATAATAAAAACATCCTCTGATGCTTCAGTGCTTAAACTTATGTTGTGTTTGGAAATGTAGATAGAACATGACAGATAAGAACTGGGGTTCGGTTACTTGAGTACTTTCGTATTGAAAACCGAACCACCGAGCTAATAGTACAACGCTTATTTGAACTCTGAAAGCAAAACATTTAATATGAAGTTGAGCAAAACCCAAAATAGAGAGAGAAGTTACCTCGGTGCGGACGACCCAAGAAGGCTTGGAGAAGGAGAGTCGGGGCGAAAGGTCTGGATTGCGTGGGGGAAGAGCACCATCGGAAGTTGCGGCTTCCATTCGGACGACGGTTACTGGGCTCATAACGATGCTGAGTGCCATCACTACTGAGCTTGTCAAAGGCGGCAATATGGGTGAGGAATGAGCAAGAGATCGGAGACCCACAATCCTATTACAACCCGCCACGTGTAATCCTACTTAAAGGAATAAAATTTGCCTGTTTTACTTTAGGGTGGATTACCTTTGTACGTGTTGTTTGACACTATTTGGACAAAGGGTAAATTGGCATGGCGTAATGTTACTGGCGAGGTTGTAGCATTATCTCAGAATTAAGTATCTTTCATAGTTGCTCGTGGTCTTATTATTAAATGTTGTTATTAGCAATGGACCAATAATTAAGGATCTTGGTATGAAATCTAAAGCAATTAGAATCAGCAATTTGTACCTATAATATATGCAAAAACCCTCACTCTTAATTAAGTATCAACTAAACTAAAGGCCAAGAGAACAACATTAGAACCAAAATTAAGGACCCCAAATATGAGCAAAAGGCCTTCAATAGTAATATGATGCGAAGGATGTAACATTGTAATTGTTCAATAGAAAAGAATAGTAAGTAAATTAGTTCAATGAACAAAGAACAATTGTAATTTTAATAGCCTTACTCTCTATCTCTACAAAACAATTACAGCTATAAAATTAGAGACTTTCGTGCTTACACCTTATTCTTTAAACAAACCTTGATCATCCCCTTCACAATGGTTGTCGACTATTCTTTACGATTTATGCTTCATTCTTCCTTGACGTGTTTGCATAAAGCCAGCCTTCATCCATGAAATTATCATCGAGGAGTGAAGAAAAAAAACTTGAGAGCAGTTTTAGCACAGAAGGTAGTAGTTCTGGAAGACGTACTTAAAAAGTGAGGGAAGATATACGTGCTCGTACAGAAGAGGGGAAGATATGTAGGTGCAGTTGGTTTTGGAGAGTGCTAATCCTTCTGAATAACTGCAGTTTTGAAATTCGAAATTTTATCCAAAATTTTATTTTATCTGCCTATCTTTTTTTACAGAATTTTGTCTGTTTTATCCTTATTTTATGTATTTCTGATTTGCTAAATTAAATTCCAATGAAGGGTAATTGAAGGAATTATGAAAATTTAACCAAAAGCAGTTTCATAAGACAAATTGCCTTAATTAATAGAGATGAAAGACATTGAAAAAGAACAACTCAACAATAAATTGAAATTTATTCTTTATTACATGGTACTCCAAAAAGTAACATTACAAAAATAGACTAAAGTCTACGTCTTATTCTAAGGAAAGCAACAACACACATATTTCACATGTAAATAAAAGATCTTTACAAGAAACCAACTTCAAACTATTTATTCCTCACCTGCAAAATATTTAAAAGGTGAGCATAATAAGCCCAGTAGAAGACAAAAACCTCTTCAAACAAGAGAACATGAACAACTTTAATAAAATGGATGAATATATCTATTATCAACTCCATATAGTTCATATAGCCGAATATACTAAGTCTACATGTCGCATACCATGTATTTTACCACAAGGGTGACTTAGGCTACTCAAATATATGAACCACCTCCCACTCAAATCTCACATTCCCCTTTTGCTAGTCATCTTGTCCATTCCTCTTTCGCCAATCCCGCTCTTTTCACCTATACTAATTGCGTCATTCTTACGCATTCACACGGGCATCGTGGGATATGGTACCTCCGAGGACGAGGACTCAACTACACAAAAGTTTAATCCTAACTTATTTACCCCCAAAGTGCTTTATGCATAGCACTTCCATTCCCTTATATGATAACATGTACATCCAAACAAATCCTACATATATAAATGACAGTAAGGAAACAAGAATTTCACACAAGCATGTAGCCCAATGAAACAACCATTAGAGCAAGCACAGAGGTTCCCCAAGTTTTCCCCCTACCTTTGTCGATACTCACAACAAGTTCCTAATAAAAGATACAATCATTAGTTGAACAATCTTATACTAAATCCATTTCATTTAGAACTTAAATTGGGAATTAGGTAACATGCTAAAACAAGAGCTAAAATACCAAAACAGTTTCTTTCACAAACAGGCTTTTCTGAACCATTTACAAACAGACTAAAAACTGTACAAAACCGTTCATATTTTGACTTCAAGGTCTTCTAATGACTTGTAGAACACATACAAAAGAAACTCTTAGACTTGGAATCACCTTAAAACGATTTTTCTTGAATTAGATATGAAATTTCAAAGTTCAGATACAGTTCAGTAAATTTCTGCAAATTTGCTGATATATGCCTACTTTGTACTTGAAAGCATAACAAACACTATTATGTAACTAAAACTATTGATTACTGAATAACAACACTTCAATGTTCAAAAAAAAGAAAACACACAAAGATTGCACTCAAAAAGCCTAAGATTACCACAAAGATAGCTAACAGAAAAATATGCAATAGTCTAACTTCTAAATTTTTGAGCAACTTTAAGCAATTAAAAATCATGGTTTCTACTTTTAATTGTAGGAACTAATAACATGTATAAGAACCTCATAATCTAATCATTACATATGTACAATCTTATACCAAAACAACAAAGATTCAAAAGCAAAGAGTGCAATTAATTACAGAAATCTGAAATCACAAAACAACTTCCTAACTTCCTGACCAGTAAACTTTATGGCTAAAAACGACATAGCTTGGCTGAGAATTTACAGTTGGTGTCTTCATAACAATTGTAATAGACATCCTAAAGATCAATCAGGAACTAGAATCACATAAAAAGGATTTTTCTACAATTACTTATGGAATTTCGAATTTCAAATACAGCTCTAGTTTTTGTTTTTTTTTTAAAATTTGCTGATATAAGTCTATCTCAAATTTTAAGGCAAGTTTCCAAGACCTCGGATCCTAACAACAACAACCACTACATAACTTGATTTTCTACAATAGAGAACTGATTTGGCTAACCAAGTAATTCAATGATCATGCTTACCACACACAGCTTTTCACAACAACAAAATCAGAACCAATGCTCAATTACAACTTTTCAAATCAAAGAAACAATCATACACAAGTCTCAAAGTGATCTCAATCTAATTTCACAAACAAACCAAAATAGAATCACACCTACACCAAGGTATCTCTCCCTCACTCTAAGTATGAGGATTGCTAGAAGACCTATCTCCAAAATACTGAACACAACTATTTATAGAGTCTAGGAACTTAATCCCTAAGATATGAACACAGGAAGCAAAATTGATTTGTTCAACTGAGTACTTACCCGTTTAGCTCCTAGACCCGCCACCTCTAGGCTCCTAGGGTTCCAACTCTTGCAAAATAGCTTGAAGGAGTCATCGATCGAGCTCTGAGAATTTGACACCTCTTGCTTGGCAAGGTCGGCTGCTAATATTTAAGATTTTCCTAGGATATTTTTCGGGTTTGAGGGCGGCTTAGCAAGGTTTCTAATGAGTTTGATCAAGGATTCGAATCAAGAATGTTCTGGGTTGAGAGGAAGATGATGAACAGGAAAAACAAAGGTTCGAGTTCATGTCGCGTGTTCTTGTTCTTCCATCTGCGACAGGATTACTAAAAGAAAGGTTATTAAGTTTGGGCTTGGGTCGGGTCAAATGGTGTTGGGTCAAAATTTGGGCTTAACAACTCCCCCACTTAAACCAAATAAGATGAAACAAATACAAGTCTAAAAACAATTAAAACAATTTCAGCATGTATAGTACCATATATAAATATATACACACACAAAATACTAAATACCAACAGTATAGAGTAAAAGAAAAAAAAAATATATATATATACACACTCTTTTAGATATTAATATTATTTAAAAAAAAAATTCTATGTCGTCACACGTTTACCTCATGATGATAGGGCTTCTCATAAGGGAGATTAAACATAAATAGGGTTGACCGCTATTATCGGGACCCATACGTTACCCGAAACACGTGATTTTTCAACCATAGCCGTATTTCACTATTCCGATCACATCTCATTTCACGAGATTTTTAAAAATTTTGTTTTCTGTGTATAGTTGGTTCACAAAGATATGCACTTAATAGATACATTGTGATTTTTATGACTAAATTTCACAAATCAAAATTCGACTCATTATTATTTAATTACATTAAACTTAATCGATTCAAATGAACCTTAAACTAATATTCAAAAAAAAAAAAAATATCACTACTCTAAACTCTAAACCTTAAACCTCAAAATTAAGACCCAAACCCAAACCTAGTTTGGCCCAATGAGATCAAGAAACAAAAATCCAAGTGTTTGGATTAAAAAAAAATAATAATAAAAAATAGCCCAAAGGATAGGCCTCCTTATCCTCGTATCCTTATCATGTATCCTCCTCCTTTTTCTTTGATTTCTCGCGCACTATTGCCGAGCACGGAGCACCGTCGACGCCGTCTCGCCAAATGGTGACCATCCGGCGACTGACCAGCACCAATTGTCACATCCCGACCTGTAAAATTTTATCTTATTTACTAGCTTGATTATAATAAGAATTTTACCGTCTCCGACATTGAGATATAGTTTAATTGGTCCCTAGAGGGGTTTTGAAGGACGATTATTTCGGAGAGTTATTCATAGGAGAAAAATGTAACGACGGTAAAAATGATAAATTTTAGCTAGTAAAAAGGTAATTTTTAATAGGGTATTTTATTTTGGGGTGTTAAATTGGTGAAGTTGGGTTTTTTTTTATATAGTGTTGGGCCGGGTTGGTGTGAGGCCCAAACCATATTTTCTTTTCTTTTCTCTTCTCTCTTTCTCTCTCCTTTCTCTCTTTCTCTCCCGCGCGCCCTCTCTTCCTCTTCCCGCTGCCGGAAATCCTTCTCCGCCGTCCGCCGCCGTCCTGCCAAGCCAGGCTGCCGCACCACTCCCGTTCGGACCCCCGCCGTCCCCTCTCTCTTTCTGGGCCGGTGACCGCCGTGTAACGCCGCCGTTCGAAGGAAAACCCGCCGGAGACGCCGGGAAGTTTTTCGCCAGAACTCCCTCCTCCGGCCACTAATCCGGGCAAGCTTGGTACGGTTTTGTAGCTCTCTTCCCGTGCAACAACCCCTCCAAAAGGCTCGATCCCTCTTGAGCTCGGTAAGGAGAAATTCGAAGTTGAAATTCAGGGCTTTTAGGATATTTTTGTTCGATTGACCTAGTTAGGCTTGAAATTGGACTTAGTGATAGTTATGAAAGTTGTTTGGGATGTTGAGAGGAAGCTACTGTTAAAATTTGGTAGATTTTGGACGTCGCCGGAATCGGCCTCCAGCCGCTGCCGGCGCTGTTTTTGGGTTTTGTATAATTTTAAATGTGTAATAATTAGAGGAGTTTAATGAAATGAATTGTGGAATTTTTGGACGAGTTTTGAATAGGTTTGTGAATTTCCGAAGTTTGGTATTTTGGCGGTTAAATAATGTAAAATCCGACCGTAAGATTTAAATCAATTTCTAGGAAATGTTGTATTTACAACTATCGAGTATGATATAAAAGTTTGGATCGTTTCGATTTAAGAATATCGAACTTAGGCAATGATGAGCGTATTTATGGCTCTCGATTAATTTTGCCTATTTTATCAATACTGGATTTTAGTGGGAAATTAATTATATATTTGGAACAGGACGTGAGGAGGCCCGAGCAAAAGAAGCCTCGGAGCGTCATCAGGCTTAGGCCTAATTTGTGAGTGGACCTTTGTTTTAAATAAAAAGCATGCGATGAATGATTTTATTAATCATTTATTTCTTCTGATAAGATTATTGATTTCTCGCCCATTTGACAATTTTTCCTCCTTTGGAGAGATCCCGAAAATGAGATTTTCGGTGGATATGTATTTTGGATGTTTATGAGTATAGTATGTAAATAAATACTAGCTAGTTATACGTGCTTTTCCACCATACTGAGGTAAAATTCCATTATGGTGCGACGTGAGCGTTAGACGCAATCGTCGTAGCCCTATATAAATATAATAATTTATATAGGGGATATGCGCGTACATATATATATATACACCGTCTTTTCGGTCATAATGAGGAAAAATACCATTATGGCGCAACGTGAGCGTTAGACGCCAGCGTTGTAGCCTTGTATGAATTTCTATTTTTCTAAATTGTTTCTAGGATTCATACAAGGAGTCTGACGAGTGTAAATACATACGAATATATGATTATATATAGTTAGCCTGAAAGGCTTCATTTTATTTGAGTTGTGACTAGCCAGTGCTGGTCGTGAAATTATCAGATTATTGAGCGCTTTTAAGTTGCTGCATGCAGTATATTTTCTTTGAAATTAAAATGGGAATGCATAAATAGTTTATTATTAAATTATTTTTGTCCACTCACTCTAACGTTATTAAATGTCTTTCCTGGGCCATTCGTTTTAAAATGCTCAGTTTGCAGAGTTCAGATTGGATCTAGTAGGAGACGAGGCATAGTCACCCGTATTTCCACCACCTTTCACCAGTAGGTTACCTGTTTAGCCTACTTGTCTTTTCTTAATTCCGCTAGTGTCTAGTAGCTCTGAATACTTGGGTTTAATGTATATATTTTTGGTTGTGGGTGAAGGCTTGTAGATATTTTAGAATATTTGACGGATGATATATATTATCTCAGATAATGTTTATTATCCTGTTGGTGGTGATTGTTTTTGAGGAGCACGAAGGCTCCATAAGTTAAGGTTGGATTTGGAACCTTTAGACGTGTTTGCAGGTTTCTATTGGAAGGGTTGTCCATTTTCAAAGGAGGTTGTACCGAATTTTGCGGTAAATCTTTCCTTGGAGGTGGTCCCCGCACGATTTACTCCGGGTTCAGGGTGAAATTCGGGGCGGGTCGTGTCACCAATTGAACCATCTCGACGTCGCCGAGATCCCTCTAGCCTTGGTTTTCCCGATTGACGTACGTAGGAGGAAGAATCAAAGTTGATAAGATTTTCCATTTCTGGTGAAACCCGACATATTCCGGCTGCGACGAGGGCAACGACTGTATATTCAGACTCTCTCGATTCCCCTCCTTCTTTCTATGTTAGTTTTAATCATATCCTATTTCGAAGATTCATAGTTCTGCCTTTTCTTTGCCGGCAAATTTTACTGGGTTCATCTGCGGGTATTTTTCATTTAGGCAAATTTAAGGTGTGGTTGTCTTCGCCTTGACGTTCTGAGAGGTGTGCGAGGATGAATCTGGGAGATGAAATACATAGGCAACACCTAGGCTGCAGGGGAGGGAGACATATTTCACACGAACGAAGAACCTAGGCCACAGATTGGGAAGAGTAGAATGGAAGAGGTAACGGTTTAACCGGTCATCAATTATGGACCATTGATTCGAAGTTTCTACTCATCCGGCGATTGATAATCCATTTCATCATAACTACCCAATCACGTGCAGTTAGAGGTGGCAAACGGGCTGTAAAACACGAGCACAGCACGTTTAAAAGCTGCCCGGCACGACCCAAACCCGTTAACGGCCCGGCCCGTCCTAAGCACGTTATTCTAATGGGTCGGGTTGGGCCTAGATAAATGAGTCCATGAGCCCGGCCCGGCCCGAGCCCGTTATAAGCCCAGCACGACCCAAGCCCGATTAACTACAGCCCGCAGCCCGGCCCGTTTATAATCTAAACCCTTTTATAGTCAAGACCGCAATGCCACTCAACTCAGATAATCCTCACTTAACTCACTTTCCCTGGAAAACTTCAATCGTCTATCAATAAGCTTCAATCTCGGACCTTTCAGCTTATCAATGGAGGCAACGGCTTCTTCTTCCAACGACTTCTTCTCCCCATATATATATATACTAGCGAGCTTCCCATTGAATCACACCTTTCTACCTTCATCATTGAATTTGTACTCAATCACCTTCTTAACGCCGTTCTCTTTGGGTCCGATCACCTCCTTCGGCGGCAGAAGAAAGTCCAGATCTCAATCCTCCTCATCTAGCTCTCCCCACCGGGGCTTTGTCGGTCGGGCCTCATCAGCTGTTCCCTCAATCTTTCCGTTCCATCTGAGTATCTGATCGTATCAAGCTTGAAGATGAAGGTATTTGTTTGATTAATTTCACTCAGATCACTGTACTATATGTTTTGACTGATCAATAAAGTGTATGTACTGATGTTTCTTCTATGTTTGTTGCAGTCCATGTAAGTGAAATATAGATAAAACTTCAGTTGGAGGTACGGTGTTATATATGTCTTGATAGCCAATTCTTCACTGAAATGCAAGAGGTACGGTATTATATATGTTTTGCTTATCTGGGTTGTTTTTTTCTGTTTGAGTCTCTTTGCTCGTGTTGGTGTTTTTTTTACTTAGATATGGACAATGAGGATGATTTGAATTTGGGTGAGTACTATGATAATAGAGATTTATTTCCACAACCAGACCTTGAGAATATAGCATGTGAGTCTTTGAGTTCAGGCGAATCACAACCCTCATCTCCAAACAATAACAGCCAACCTATTGAGGTTGGCACTGAACCTAATGAGCCTGACGTAGAAGAAGTGATCAAAAAAAGAAAACGAACGTCTAGTGTGTGGGATCATTTCAAACTTGAGAAAATTGATGTCGGTGATGGTAATACAGATGAAAGGGCAATATGTAAATTTTGTAAGTCCTCGTTAAGCTGTAAGAGCAGTAATGGTACTAGACATCTTAAGAGGCATGCTAAAAAATGTCTCGAAAAACATCGCTCTAAATCTGATCCTACTCAATCTCAATTGAGAAGAAAAGATGATGGTAGTGTGGGTGCATTTAAGTACTCCCATGCTAGAATGAGGGAGGGTTTGGCTAAGCTTTTAGCTGCTGAGGAATTACCTTTCTCATTTGCTGAGAGTCCAAAGTTTGAAAGATTTCAAAGAGAGTATTGCCAACCGGAGTTTAAAAAAGTGTCCCGTAACACTAACAAGAATGACTTGTTGAAAGTTTACAAAGAGGAAAAGAAAAAGTTGATACATGTTTTTCTCAAATTTAAAGAGCTCAATTGCTATTACTTCTGATTTATGGGGTGGTAGAAATAACTTGCCAATTATGTGTGTTACTGCTCACTACATTGATGATAATTGGTTGCTGCATAAAAGAATTATTGGCTTTCGTCTTCTAGAATATCCACATACTGGTAGTACAATATTTAATGGCATGATGGATGTGTTTAAGGAATACAATATTGTTGGCAAAATATTTTCAATCACTTTTGACAATTCAACCAATAATACAGTTGCAACAGATCAGCTGAAGCGTTGTTTGCATCCTCCTCATGAATGAGTACTTTGTCATATGAGATGTGCATGTCATATCATTAATCTGATGGTGCAAGATGGACTGAAAATTATTGGAACTCAGATTAATGTTGTTAGGGATGCTATTGGATATGTTTGTTCTTCAGATAGAGTTCAAGAGTTCAATAAGCTATGCAAAAGTCAAGACCTGAAACCCAGAAAATTTAAAAGAGACATGCCTATCCGTTGGAACTCAACTTATCACATGTTGAACAGTTGCAAAGGTTACACCAATGCACTGAGTGTTTACTATAATGACAAAGTTAATCAAAATATTTTGACTGAGGATATGTGGAACCTTTGTTTCAAATTTTGGGAGTTTTTGAAAGTCCCACATCTCTTATTGCACTTAATGATTTGTATGCAATTAGTGTTACTTTTCACAAGTACAGGTATGAAATTGGTACTTTTGGAGAGATTTGTGAAATGATGATAGCCAAATACAAAAAGTATTGGGAGGTGGTTCCTTATACCTTCTGTTTGGGGCTATTATGGATCCAAGGATCAAGCTTAATGGTTTGGAATTGATATTGAGTGAGATCGGGAAGAATTGGAAATTACTATCCCAATGACATCAACTAGCATCCAAAAGAATTTCAATGATACTTATAATTTATATGCAAAGAAATATGCAGCTGCTAGTGTTCAAAGTAGCCAAATTTCTCACCGTCCTTCTCCATCAGATTCTAATGCATCTAGTAGTCAAGCTGTTTTTGGTTTGCTTGCTAGCAAAACCAAACAGAGGGGTGTTGTCAGTTCTTGCAATGAATTTTTTAAATATTTAGATGCTGATTTTACTGAGTTCATGACTGAGGAAGAAAAAGTAAAGTTGGATATTTTGGGGTGGTGGAAAGCACATAGCAGGAATTTTCCTGTGCTTTCCATCATGGCGCGTGATGTACTAACAACTCCAGTGTCCACAGTAGCATCGGAGTCTGCTTTTAGTGCAGGTGGTCGTGTATTGGATGAAAAGAGGTCAAGGTTAACTCCTGGAAACTTGGAGGCTCTTATGATGATTAAAGATTGGAATGATGCATATCGTAGGGCTCAAACATTTGTGGATGAGGAATTGGCATGTGATGAAGAAGAAAACAAAGGCGCACTTACCATTCATGTTGATTAACAAAGCCAGTAAGTAAGACAAGTACTAGGTTTTGCAATTTCTATTTGAAGTCATCCTTTCAAATTTCACATATTTGTCTAACTTATTTTGTAATTTTTTTTTCTTTTCATCAGAGCAACCAAACTGAGATGGCATAGGACAATGAGGGGGCACTTATGTTAACATCAGTGTGTAAAAACTGTAGATATTGATATTTGTGTTGATGGAAAGGTTTGACGAATGCAAATGAATGATAGTTGAGTGGGTGCCAACATAGTTGGGATGTGCTCAAACTATAGTGAGGCAATCTCACCTTTTCAGACTTGATAATGTTTTTGTACTTTATCACAGGGCACCGATTCTTTGTCCTCCCCATTGTACTCTTCTATGGTTATGAATAATATGCACAGGCGTGGGGATGAGCCTCTCAGATAGCTCGGTCCCAAACCCCTTTTTGAAGAGTGTGATTTTGCTATTAAGTATTATGGAGATAGACAGAGCATATGAATTTTTTTTTGTCATTTGAAATTCTTTATCTTAATTTTTCATTGAACAAGAATACATGATGTTATTGAGTTCTAGTTTGTCATGCCGTTATAGGCCCGACACGACCCGACCCGGCCCGGTTATAGACCCGACCCAAGCACGACCCAGTAGGTTGTGGGCTTGGGCTATGGGCTGGGATGGGCTTAATATTTAAGTATATGGGCCGGCCCGAGCCCGACCCCATTAAAAAATGGGCTAACCTGGGTTGGCCTGATCACGGCTCAAAGCCCAATTAAATGGGCTGGGCCGGCCCGTTTGCCACCTCTAACGTGCAGTCTCACGAGCGGCAGACAAATTTTCCTAACAGGAAATGCTAAAGTAGTCAGATCTTGGTCTACACTAAAATAAGTGGTTACAATTACGCCACGTCATTTGATGAATTTTCCCTCTGTGAATGAAAAAATATTCGAAAAAGAGGGTACAAGTTTATTAATGTTTGTACCCAATGACACCGGACGACATGATATTAAGCAAACTTGGCTCCTTAGTTGTGGCAGTCCCACACAGTTCCATTTGAGCTGCGAGCAATACATGCATCGACCCAATTCAAGCTTCGAAATTGATGCCCAGGTTAGGAGAAGAAAGAATCAATCACCAACGATTTCTTGGTAAGTTTTCATGACATTGGTTTTGGTCCTTTTGGTTGTGGAACCCCATTTAGACTGCTATCCTGTATGAGAAAATTGAATCTTTTAAGTGAGGATAACAGAGAATAGCAGTAAAACCACTCATCATGCAAGGATTCGATCAAGTTAGTTATGCATCAGTAAGTAAATTCAATAAATTGTTATTAGAATGGTCTTTCGAAACTAGTTTGGTTTGGAATTTGTCGCATTTTTCACCATCTTTCTGAAAATCTGCAAGCTGGCGAGCTTGATTGGAATTCTTTTGATTCAAGGATCTCTTTTAATGCGCAAGTTGTCCTTACATACTAGTACATATCGGAATTTCGGAGAATGTCATTGTTTATGTTGATCATGTTGACACAGAAATCCATTCTCCTCATCAAATGCGGCATCTATGTATACCAGCTACTAATTCATCTAGCCAATCCATTTCAAGTTCGTTTAGATTATGCAGAGTCCCTTTTGATCCTTCTAACTAGTTCACATTTCGAACTCAACTTAGCTATGTAGATTTGCTAGGTTGTTGAAGCTCTGGGATCTCATTGAGTACTCCTTTATGAGTTTTGCAAATAAGGACTCTTCTCTCTCTAGTAGCTTGGCTGGTGTGTCGTATTCTGCAATCCTTCCTGTTTGCACCAAATCACTTTCATGAGTCCTCTTTCAAAATTCTAATGCATGTCTGTAATTTGTGCATGTGCTATATAAGCAATCATGCTTGCATCTGTGTAATGTGTGTGTATGCTTGTTTTGCTTACCATCGCTAAGGACCAAAACGAGATCACTGTCTATAACTGTGTGGATTCTGTGAGCTATTGTGACGACAGTTCGATCTTTGAATTCTTGGCTGATGATCTTCTGGATCACCCCATCAGTTGCAGAATCAACAGATGCGGTTGCTTCATCCAATACCAGAATTCTGCTTTTCTTGAGCAATGCTCTTCCAAGGCAAATTAACTGTCTTTGGCCCGCACTCCAATTTTCTCCATTTTCTACCACTGTCAAATTCATACCATGTAAGAAGGTATCACATAGACATTGATCAGTTCAGTAACAGTCCAAAATAGTCTATCTAACCTGATGCTTCCAGCTTCTCTTCCTTCGCTCGCACTAGATCACCTAGCTGACATTTATCCAGAGCCTAAAGATTTTGGAGTTTAGTTTCAGTAGAAAACAATGCAAGTAGATCACTATTCATTCATAGCTTGTTAAAGGAATGTAAGCGTGTTTGTCACACCTAGTCACCTCTTAAATGAGGTTAGATCATTTGTACCAAAGATAAATATAAAACTTGAAAGCATATCTCCTATTTCAGAATTCCATTCAAAGGTCCAAAATTTCTTGGCCAGGCCATTTCAGGTACTGCTTATTTGATTAAGATTAATTACCTCCCAAACATCGCTGTCCGAGTGTTGCTCTAATGGGTCGAGGTTTCCTCTCACCGTTCCTTCAAACATTGTTGGGTCCTGCGGAATGATACTAAGCCTTGATCTTAAATCATGAAGGCCATTTTGCAAATGTCTACGTCATCAATTATAATGCTTCCTTCTCTAGGTTCAACTATCCTGAAAAGGGCCTGTATGAGGGTTGATTTCCCACTGCCCGTCCTTCCTACAACCCCAACTTTGTTCTGTCCAGGAAATGTGCAGCTAATGTTTTTCAGGACAGATGGGAGATGTTCAGCATAACGGATCTGCAAGACAGTTAATGCATCATAATGAGTCTACCAACTGTCTATGAAATCGTTTGGTTGATTGTTGAACTCCCTACTATTTAAAATTTTCCATAGACACTTGCCTGTAGATTTTTGAAACAAATTGTTCCAACTTGCGGCCAGTTGATTGGTGGCTTGCTATCTTCAATCACAAGAGGTGCTTCACTTGTTAGATTTGAGTACTGCAAAATTCTTTCGACTGAGATCATCTTATTTTCTGCATTGCATATGTTCCATATAACCGAAGCTTGCAGAACATTCAAGTTTATTCCATATGTTACTGCCAACCCTGCAATGCCTGTTTGTATGGAAAACCGAAATTAGTCTAGCTGCTATGCTTATGACTCAAAATTTTATTTGCTAATTAAGAAATACAGAAAAGTAATCAAGTTTTCATCAAGTGCACACTCATACTCCATGATTGAGATATATCATATATGATAATGTGCCATCCATGATTTTTCTAGAAATTAGATTTCCTTGATCCAAACCATCAATATCAAAATAGTGCATTAGTTTTTTTTTTTTATTTTTTTTTTTTTTAACGCTATTGATGCTTACTTGGATTGATAACTCCTTCAGGGAGGGTCACCAATAGAACCAGTGAGAAGGAAAATACGAAGTTGGACAGTATATTTAGTCTGAAAGAAAGCCACTCCATTGCTGACACATTATGAAACCATGGTCTTGAGTGGTTGTCTATAAGATGGAGGTTTGCATCACTGAAGCGGTCTTCTTGATCAAAAGCACGGATCGTTGCTGCTCCTGCCAGAGATTCTGCAAAGTGGTGGAGGATTGGAGCTCTTTCTATGCCTGATAACCGTGCCAGTTCTCTTGCTGTTGGTATGTAATATTGCTGCAGTAGTCATCATTTTATTTTAAGTCAATAGCCATATCTGAGAGCATTCACCCACATAAAATGCTAGACCAAAAATTTGATTAATTTCCATTCATATCATGCCTTTTTGGGTAGCATTTCATACTAGACTGTTTTTTCTGATATCATTGCTTAGTGGTTTTATTTGTTCATCATTTTTTTTATTGAAAAATTTTATGTTCATCATTACTGATCACTGAAATCTTGATTATGTAAGTTGTAGAAGTATATATTGTAGTTATATGGCATGTAATATATAATGGATAAAAATACCAACAATATTCTTATTTATACTAAAGACTTGAACAGTGAGACACCATACGAATAGAATTTTGCTATTGTTTTTGAGTTTTTTTCTTCGCTGAAAATTAAATATTCATATACAGATTGATTAATTATTGGCTGAAAGGAGATAAGAGTCCTTACCTGATACCATATGCAAACTGCAGTTACAGGAATGAATATCACAAACACTTCCCAGGCAACTTGTGACATCACTGCTATGGTCCCTAGAATCTGTATTATTGAGAAAGCACACCAACCTAATTTGTTTGCCATTTCCAAATCTAACACACTTTGATCAGTGGATGCCTGCAAAATGAAATAAAGGACTTTTTTTCATTTAATTACCTACACATTCGCACACTTGCACACTTACACATATATACTTAAAGAATCTTAATTAGTCCAGGACTTATATACTTTGTTCTTGGTTCTTTCAGGGCTCACATCTGTAATTTTCTAGTGGTTGACCCATCTAGTAATTTTCTATTTGCTTCTTCGGTTTACTTCTTCTAGTTTCTAATTCAATGACAGCTGAATTTATTCTAAACCTATAGAACTTATTAACAGTGACAGTCTTCATATATTGTCATAAGACTGTCAACTTTTATGTAGCATGGATAATATTTTCATACCATTAGATGGTAGTGGTCCCTCTAAAGAATAGATAAACTGCTTATCATCCATGTGTTCCAAATTGTAACTTACCCGATTTAAGATTCTTCCAGTTGGTGTTGAATCAAAAAATGACATTGGCGCTCGGAGTATACTATGTAGCATAGCCATGAAGAGTTTTTGAGCTGTTGAAATTCCTGCTACTGCTACTAGCGATGAACGCAACAGCACACAAAGTGAACTTCCAACAGCAAGTAGTATATAAACAAGTAATGTGAACTTTATTCCCATTTTAGGTTCCATTTCAATTGTAGGAGGAGAAGCCCATGCCATCCAATAGTTACTAGCTACCTGCAGTACTTGGAACGATGACTGAGCCAAGACTATGATTGGAATAAGCACACCACCTTTCACAGTTGTCAAATACGACCAGTAAACTTCCTTCCCAATGCTTCCTTTCTCTCTCTCTTCCTCTTGAACCAATTTTCCTTCTTTTTCTGTAATCTCTAGAGAAAGATTATGCTCGGATTCCTGTCGTGTCTGTTGAAGTTCAGCATTTGAAGTGCACTCTGTATTGAGTTCACTGTCAGCTATTGGATCTTGAGTAGTTCTGCTGCTATTTTCAACTGTGAGGATTGACTCTAGAGCTCGGCTATGAGCACCGACCATAACTTCAAAGCCAATATTTTGTTTTAGAAGCTCTTCGAAGTTTCCAGCTTGAACAATCTTTCCATCTTGCATCACCTGTTGAAAGCCCATGTTAGTTTTAGTTTGTTAGATTTCTGTAATCATGACTTATAGATCGACCTGATCACAAACCATGTACGCATAAAGTAACTTTCTTACCAAAAGAACATTATGTAATTTTTCATTAGGATTCACTTTAGGGTGAATTTCCTAATTATCACAGGTAGTCTTTCAATCAGAAGATATGCTTTTTTTTCAGTAACAAGTCTACCTGTCTGGTTACTGACTAGTTTTTACGTAGTTTCCATAGTTCTGTATTTTCAATTTATCATAAATGAGTAAATGCAGAGAGGTTTATGTTGTGACTTCCTTACCAGAATTAGGTCTGCTGCTGGGAGAAACTCAACCTGGTGAGTGACATAAAGAGTAGTCTTCTCTCTGAGAATTCCCATCATGCAGTCCTGAAAGGTATAGAAAAAAATTGTAAGCAATTTCAAAATTCGAAAGGATGTTGCTCCAAAATACAAGATACTGTAAAGACAATTACTCATAATGTTGTTTGTGACAGAGGAAGTCGAGGAAGACTAACCTCAAAGAGTTGGGTGCCTGTGTGAGCATCAACAGCACTATAAGGGTCGTCCAGTAAATATATATCAGCATCTTGGTAAACTGCACGAGCAATTTGTATTCTTTGTTTCTGTCCTCCGCTCATATTAATTCCTCTTTCTCCAATTTCTGTTAGATCTCCACAGGAGAATAGCTCAAAATCCTTTTCCAATGCACATGCTTTAACTGTTCTGTCATACTTGGCCTTGTCGTATGCATTGCCAAACAGAATATTCTCCCTGATATTTCCTGTCAGAATCCATGGAGATTGAGGAACATAAGCCTTTGTACCACTGATCTTGACTGTCCCCGACAACTTTTGAATCTCTCCAAGAATGCATGACAGCAGACTAGACTTCCCTGATCCTACAGTCCCACAGATTGCCACTTTCATACCCCTCTTCACTTTTAAGTGGATTCCATCAAGAGTGATGCTGCTGGAATCAAGATTCCAGCCAAATTTTCCATTTTCTATCTCAATGGAGTTTTCCATCTGATCTTTTGGAACATGCTCAATGGCATCCTGCTGAATTTCATCTTCCATGAGATATGAAGCAACTCTATCAGCAGATACTTTACCCTGTGCAATCGCGGAGAGAAGGTCAGGTAGATTGAATATAGGGTCTTGTAACATTCTGAAGGTGGCCAATGCTGATAAAACTCTCCCTGCTGTGAGATCTATGCCCATCAGCATACAAGCCCAGAATGTGACCACAGAGATGAATGTGGGTGATCCCCAGAAGACAAAAGCGCCAATTGCTGTCAATCGTAGAGACTTCCATAGCCAATCATACTCTACTTTTCTCAAACTTTCTAACTTGTGAAGGAACTGACTGTCCCATGCCTGAAGCTTGATTGTCTTCATGCTTCGAAGAACTTCTGAAGTGGCTTTCATCCTGTTGTCCTTGGCTTCCATGATCCTAGTCTGATATCTCTTTTGGAGATTAGTCATCGGTATGTTGCAAAGCAGTACTGCCAAAGTTGCTGCTAATGCAGCTAATGAACCCATGCCTAGATTTGTATGAAGAATGTAGATAGCCAAGGAAATTTGAACAGGCATCATCCATATTATATTCAAGTACCAGATGAAGTCTGTGATTCTTTGGATGTCTACACTCATATAATTGATGACCTCTCCACTAGTGTGGCTTTGGCGGGATAGGCTTGATAAACGCAAGCCTTTCTGGAAAATATGAGATATTAGAGCAGCTCTAAGGCGAAGCCCTAGCTGTCGAGCGCCAAAAATCCATTGCCTCTGTGCTATTGTTTCAACCATCTTAGCTCCAAGAAAGGCAAGTGCTAGAACGTAGCCACTCCCTAAGCTTCTAGTTTTCTTCTGTGTCAGAAAGTTTACAAAGTCATCAATGAGATATGGACCAACATATGATGCAACAGCAGATATTACTGCAAACAATGCATTGATTGCTGCTTTCTTCCTGATAAATAAGTATATAGTCTTGTAGATTTCCGGGTTTGTGGTTCCATCTCTCTCTTTCACATTTCGCAGTTTCTCATCAAAAGAGTGAGACAGATATTCAGCCGAGTCTTTGATATCAACATCTGGGATTTCTTCCTGGTCTAGGGGTTTCCTGGCTCCAATGGCAAATAGAGGGTTCAGCCAAGAGAATGTGACAAGTTGGAGGAGAGTAGCTTTTCCATATGGAGATTGTTGTCTCCCTTCTGATTGTTTATCACCTTTTCCATTTATAAGTGGTTCAGTGATGCCATTTGGGATGGTAACGGTGAGGCCTGTCTTCCCTTGCATTGAAATAGCAAATAAGCAGGTGGTTGCAAGGACACTTGCAAAGTCAGCATAATCTTGTAACCGAAGCTGACCATGATATGTGATACGGAAATGAGTATCAGCAGCCACAGAGATGATGGACAATATGAAGCTGCAAAACCACCATGCTCTTAATAGCCAAGGAAACTTAAAGGACTTGACATTCAGAATCTGGTATACTGTGATCGATGATACTGCCCATGATACCACTTGCATTCCCTCAGATGAAATTGCACGAACTTTATGATTGCAGTAAGTGACACTTCCATTTAGCAACAACAGCAGCAATATGAAATGAGTTACCATCAGTAAAAGGCAACAAGTTAGGCTGATCTTGTAAATGGTGCCGAATCTTATGCCAATGCCGGTGTCATGCTTCTCTGTGCCTTGATCTGGGAACTTTGTTCTTTGTTTGCAGATCTGGCCCATAATTTTCTGTAGATAATACAGCAGTAGGATGCCAAGGAAACTAAGTTGCATAACTATGCTTATGTGCTCACACAAGCAGGGAAACTTTTGCTGGAGCCATTCAGTCCGAAATTGAAGTCTGAAATCTGTCAGACATGATACAAATCAAACTGAGGTATGATTCTTTCCAATGGTAAAAAATCATAATAAGTATGTAAAAAGTTGGATATTTTTATTTTCTTGGTAAGTATACAATTTTATACAACTACATGAACTATGGGTAAGTTATGACAAATGCTCTATGGTAAAAATGTTACAAGTTGCAGTTACTTAATGTGTACAGAACATGTTTGCGATTCTGAAACATTTTTCTCCATTTCACTAGATGCAGTTGTGAAATTCAATTTGAGGCTATGAGTTCTGTTGGATATCTATTCAGTTGTTCTGAACTTTGATAGATTGATAGAATGCTTGAGAGTCGTCTCCTTCACATTAAACTTAAAATGACAAGTTGGACCCGTGACACATCCTTATACAGTAGAATCTTCCCCTCTAGCTTTGACAATGGAACTAGGATATGTTCTCAGTATATATTACACAAAGAGAAAGCCGGGTCATTCTAGCTCATCAACGTAGTCCAAACAAACACATTTGGCAGTGACTAGTAGTACTCTTTTCTGGCCTTCATATAGTAACTATAAGATTACATTTTGTTTCATTTTTAAGAAGAATTTCTATGTAGGATGCAAATAATGATCTAAGAAGGTGAAAATACATGGAGAAAACTCAACTACTAACTAGTAACTATAGCCAGTTGTAGGAAATCTATGTCAAGCTATGAAGGGTCCTGGAGCAAATAAAAACAAGAAGAATCGCGATTTATATACAGAAAAAATTGTATTCGGTGTTTTTTAAGGAAAGAAAAAGATAAGGAATCCACTTTCTAAGGAAATAACTCATTGGGACCAAAATTAGAGAAAATAGAATAAATAAAAATCTACTACCTGGTGATATCACCAAAGAACTCGGTACCAAGAAAGACAGCAAGAAAGACAAGAACAAGAACAGAAGCTGATAATTTTTGCGTAGTTCCTCTACTTTCAAAGCAAAGTCTCTATTCTCTTCATCATGCATGTATCTATGTATCAAGTGATGTATTCATGAGCAACTACTTGAAACTAGTATGAACAATTACTTACTCATTGCTCTGCGTAAATCGAACATGTCCTCCCAGACCATATCTGCTTCTCTAGCTGCAGCTTAAACTTCAGCCTCCCTCCTAGTTTTGCTTGACTTCGAGATTCCCAGTTTGTATGATGAGCCAGCTGCTAATTCCCAGACTACTGTAAAGTAAGTTTTAGGAGCAGCAGGAGATGGCAACTATCTGAGATCATCATCCTCAGGCTATATCGCCATGGACTAAGAAGACAGTGAAGGTTTCAGGGAGAGTGAGGCTGACAGAAAGATTCGAATTCGGTGAGCACAATAGTATTTGTACGTGTGTCTCTAGCTACATCTCTTGGTGCCACTCAAGAATTACGAGTCTATAGTTCTGTTGTTTGGTGGTGTGTTTTATAAGAGGGTAGGGATTGAAAGGCACGTGAGTTTTTTGAAATGGGGACGGTCATTTTGGCTGCTTATCTTGGACTCATCAAGAGGTACTAATCTCTATATTTCTACATGTAAGTCCATTCTCCCTACATAATCTTATGCATTAAAACATTATATAATTTTCTCGTAACTTTATGCTATACTTAAGAGAGGAGGTTGGATACGTCAATCATAAAATCATAACTAGTGTTTTTGACGTAAATACTGTCGAAATATCAACAACAAAAAACATTGAAGTATGTGTGGCAAATAGTGAAAGACAAACTAAAATTATACAAAACTATTTAACCACTTACATCCATATTGTGTAGAAAAAATCTCGACCGGCATCTTAGTGTTTTATTATCCTTCATCTTCGCGTCTTCTCATATAGAGGCCTAGAGCTTCCCTTCATTGGTGAAGAGATCAACAAGCTAGGATGTACGTGAGAAGAAACAAACAAGGTGTTGTATATGATGCGTCCCCCCAAGAAAGTTAAAAGAAACAACACCCACCAATGTAGGCAACTAGCTAGCCAGCTACAGAGTCTCATATATGATAGGATGTTTGTGTATATATACAAACATTGGTCAAGTTTTGGTTGTCCATGCTAGTCTGAGACAAATTTCCGGTGAAGTGATTGTATATAATGTTTAAACACACCATTTATTCATAAATTTATACAAGACGTATAATGAATCAAATAAACTTAAAAGGTGATCGAGGTGCTAACTAGCTAGCAATTTAGCTTTGCATCGATCGTATATCATCACTAATTAATTTGGCTAATTATAATAGGCTCACTAAATCTACATTTTTTATGTTTAGGGTTTAGACCTAGCTACTTCAACATTTTCTAAAGTTGATCCAACATTTTTATGGGTTGGAAGTTGATTCAACTATGCCTCACACTATGATACTATAATCGAACAAACATTACACAAACTCCTCTTGGAAAATGTGACAGAAAGAGGGTGTCCGCAACTCATCATTGATATATGTGATCAAATTTAAAGTTGTGGTCACGTTCTTGAAACTCTTTACATTACTATAAAGTTACCCACCCGGCCACCCCCCACTGGTGTATGTCCAGGCAACTTTTTTTTCGATTCAGTGTGCAGGAAAACCTGAAGATATAAAGGGTCGTGTATGATTGGTTTCTAAGATTGTTTATCACCTTGTGTTTGATCGTTAAAGCTAGAGCACTAAAAATTTGATGCCATTTCAGGTCTCTTTTGTCACATTGTACGTGCTCGATCTGAGATGATCAGCGATGATCATATGGGGCTTTATATATATCATATATGGCAGTACGTACTGTTCTACTCCAATCTCGAGCTAATGATCTGAGAAAACAAATATTAGTGTATATGTTGATGATATGCTTGTTTATTTTACTCCGATGGGATTAGAACCCTTAATGAATTTGGGTTTCATTAAGATTCGCGATTTCAATACATTAATGTGCATCTAAACAAAACACTGATCGTGAGAATTTGTCAGGAATATATGGGATATACTCTCTCTATATATATGAGAATCAACACTCACACTTATATATCTATAATGCATATATAAGAGACCTAATTGCAAATAGATCTCTGTTTGGATGTTAGCCTCCAAGTTACTATATATATATGATTCGTCATAAAGATCGATATGCTTCGGTTATCGTTTTGTTATGCAGCAATTTCTCACCAAGATTTCCAAATATGTACAATATTTTAGACATACTGTTAGAGCTCTTATTCATCCTAAAAATAAACAAATTTAAAAAAAAAATTTAATTTAGCAATACTGCTAAGATGCTTTTAATGTGTACATTATTTTATTCTTCGAAACAAAAGATTTCCAGGTTTCCAAATAGGTGATACTTGCTAATTGAGCCATTAATTTGAATCCTGCCTGTATGGCATTCGGCCTAGCTTGTTTATATATATATATATATATAATATATATAGCTTGTTTATATATATATTATATATATATATATATATTTCTTATCCAGAGCGAACATTCGCTCTGAAATTAAAATATGAAGTTCCTTATTTCACTCACTTTTTCGTCATATTTTCACATCTCCATCGTTCAGATTATTGATACTAATGTATAGATCATTCATACAAAATTTCATCAAGATTGATGATTGTTTGGGTACTGAATTAGATTAAATCAATGAACGGACCATAAATTTGTCTAACCAGAACTGTTTGTATAAATAACGATTACGAAAACCCAAACGATCATCAAATTAGATGAAACTTTGCATAAGTGATCTATGCATTAGGTTCTATAAACTGAACGGTGGAGATGTGGAAATATGACGAAAAAGTGAGTCAAATAAGAAACTTCACATTTTAATTTCAAAGCGAAGCTTCGCTCTGGATAGAAATTGTATATATATATATATATAGTCTCTATCCAGAGCGAAGCTTCGCTCTGGAATTAACGTGCGAAGGTCCTTATTTGACTCACTTTTCGGTTATATTTTTCGATCATACTCAGTCTGTATCTGGATACATATCATATGATCATCCTTACAAAGTTTCATCCAGTTTGGTGACCATTTAAACCATTTAAGCCTACTTGGACATATTTTGTTCTATTGATTTATTTTATCTGATTCGGTGTGCAAACGATCACCAAACTGGATGAAACTTTGTAAGAATGATCATACGATATGTATCCAGATACTGACCGGGTATGATCGAAAAATATGACCGAAAAGTGAGTCAAATAAGACCTTCGCACGTTAATTTCAGAGCGAACCTTCGCTCTAGATAAGGACTGTATATATATATATATACAGTTCCTATCCAGAGTGAAGCTTCGCTTTGAAATTAAAGTGTGAAGTTCCTTATTTGACTCACTTTTCGGTCATATTTCCATATCTCTACCTTCAGTTTGTAGAACCTAATGCATAGATCAGTCTTGCCAAGTTTCATCCAAATTGGTAATCGTCAAGGTACCAAATTAGATTAAATCAACGAACGGACCATAAATCTGTCTATTCAGAACTGTTTGTGTAAATAACGATTATGAAAACCCAAACGATCATCAAATTCAATGAAATTTGGTAGGAGTGATCTATGCATTAGGTTCTACAAACTGAACGGTGGAGATGTGGAAATATAACCGAAAAGTGAGTCAAATAAGGAACTTCACATTTTAATTTCAAAGTGAAGCTTCGCTCTGGATAGGGACTGTATATATATATACAGTCCTTATCTAGAGCGAAGGTTCGCTCTGAAATTAACGTGCGAAGGTCCTTATTTGACTCACTTTTCGGTCATATTTTTCGATCATACCCGGTCAGTGTCTAGATACATATCGTATGATCATCCTTACAAAGTTTCATCCAGTTTGGTGATCGTTTGCATACTGAATCAGATAAAATAAATCAATAGAACAAAATCTGTCCAAGTAGAACCGTTGGAGTAAATCATGATTATGAAGGCTTAAACGGTCACCAAATTGGATGAAACTTTGTAAGAATGATCATACGATATGTATCTAGACACTGACCGGGTATGATCAAAAAATATGACCGAAAAGTGAGTCAAATAAGGACCTTCGCACGTTAATTTAAGAGCGAAGCTTCGCTCTAAATAAGGACTGTATATATATATTCAGATTCTCAGAAGCTATCTAGCAATAATAAGAGTACTTGCCCCATACAGAGAAGCTAGATTAGAACGAGTTATATATGTAGCTAGCAGCTGTAAGGAAGAAATGCATGCATGATAGAATATCTTAAATCTTTCTGTCTTAAAAATATCCATATGTATGGTCCTTCTCAAATATTTGCTAGGTTGACACATTAACCTTAAAATGATGCATGCCAGCTAGGTGGATTGGTCGAATAAGCTTTCATTCTTGATGGGTTGGTTAAGGTCTGATTCATATATAATTCTCCCATCTACGAGATGTGACATTGTAGCTAGCAACGTTGTAAATACGTCTAAAACTGGCATGGTCCTTGAATGTTCTCATGAACAACCACTACTAAAAGAAAGACTTTAGCCGACGAAATTTTCCTTTCGTCGGTTAAATAATTTTTTTCGTCGGCTATAGTCTATGAACTTTAGCCGACGACTTAAAAATTCTTTAGCCAACGAAATTTAAATTTTGTCGGCTAAAGTGCTTTATATTTGCAGATATGGACAACAACTCATCTGGGAAAAAAAAAAAGGCAGAAAAAAAACGGAGAAAAGTTTGGGTGTTGTCAAAATCTGTCCATAATTAATTTGTGGAGCTATATATAGGTACGTATATGTATATATATGTTGATTTTGAGTGTAATTGAGTTGATCGATTTGGTTGATGATTTGATAATATATATAAAGTTGTTGTTAATAAGTAGTGTGTGTATATATATATAGGGCCCTTCCAATGAGGGATCCCTTTTTTGGACATATATGAGGGATGAGGGATTACACTAACTTTTCGATGACAAAATCACATCTCCACCATTCAATATGTAGTTCTATATGAGTAGATCACTTCTGTAAATTTTCAGAAATTTTGGTGATCGTTAAGGCATTCAAAACTACGATTTATAATTATAAGCATGAACGGTTCAGGTTTCGCAGATTTGGTTCGTTCATTGATTTAATCTTGTTCGACACCTTAACGATCACCAAATTGGCTGAAAATTTGCAGAATTGATCTATATATAAGGACCAACAAACTGAACGGTAGAGATTCAAAAATATAATCGAAAAATTGGTGTAATCTCCCATCCCTCATATATGTCAAAAAAGGGATCCCTCATTGGAAGGGCCCTATATATATATATATACACACACACATAAAACATTTGATTTAACTCAAGAGTTACAAACTTACAAATTAAAATTGATGCATGAGTGAGAGGCAGAGCTCTCTTGATAATTGTTTAGGCTAACTGAAGCTAACTGGTAGAGAGGAAGAGAGAAAAGAAGAAGAGAGGAAAAATGAAGCCTCCTTCCTCTGAAGCCAGAGGCAACTATAAATAGAAATTACAAAGTGATGAAGTTTAAAAATTGACTGATGGTGAATAGTAACTTGTCGGTCACATATTTACTATTGGTGAATAGGAGCTTGTCTGCCACTGAAAAACTGCTGATGCTTTCGGTGGAAATACTGACTGGGGCAGTATTAACTGGAATTATTCTGATTATGCATATGGATCCTGACTATCTTCATAATCGGCCCATCTTTTTGGTGGTTGACTGGGAGAACTTTGATGACTGTGAGTTGATGATGACTCTGAGGAAGAGTGTTCTTCTTCATCATCTGTGGATAGTCTGGCTACCTGTTGTAGTAATTGCTTGGCTAATTCTTTTAATTCATCTGCTTTGGAAGATGATGATGGACTAGAGGCTTTTTTCTTTTTAGAAGAAGATGGTGACTGAGGAATCTGAGGTGACTGAGAAACTGGCTGAATGGAAGCCGGAGTTTTTGAACTCGAAGGAGTAACTGAAAATTCTTCACTGAATTGGGTAAGGACTCTTTCAGTATTGAATTTGTCCCACCATTTGACTAAGAGTTGTCGTAGAATTACCATGTGATTTTCAAGTTTATATTGCTATTTGAAAATCCAAGGGATTTTATATTTGGCCATGAATTAGAGAGTAACTAGAAATCTTTTCTTATAGTCTGAGAAGGTCATGACTGAATCAAATTTTTTGACTGCATTTTGGAGATCAAGGGGGAGAAGGTCATAAGGACAACCATGATTTTCCCACCAATCACCAAACCACATAGGAAATTGGCGATTGAATCTTCTATCAAAATTTAGAAACCATGAATGGCTAAAATCTTCTGATTGGTGGAGGAGAATTCTACTTCATGCTGCAATGTAATCATGATAAGTGAATGTGATAGTGTCTAATTTGTGGGGAGTAAAGGGGGAATCACCCCATTGAGATAATGAAATGATACGGATTATGTAGAGGGAATGGTATAATATTTTGGTTAGATCTTTTGGGTCATAGATTGGTTTAATAGATAATGACTCGGATTTGTACAAAATATCTTTATAGAATGCTAAAGGTTTACCTGGAAGGTAATGAGAATTTGGACTGAAGTAATTTTTGACTAGGAAAATAGAATTTTTTATATAATAGAAGGTTCTACATGAAATAGGAAATGCTCATCTTTGTCAAAATAAGGGGATGATTTTTTATAATTGACTGGGGGTTTTGATGAGGGGTCTGTTTTGTAAGGATCGTATTGGTTTACTAAGGCTGACTGATAATTAGGTTTCATTTGACTAAGGGTGATGCTTCCGAGGGCAGCATATGGAACGAGGGGGGTGCTACCAAGAGCACTATACTAGTTAACTAAATCAACAGGAGAATGACCTGTATAAGAAACTATGTTTGATTTTGACTCAGGTGATTCTGGCTTAACTGGAGAGGGTGGTGTCTTAATTGATTTTCCAGGATTTCTCCCTTTGGATGAGCTGGGCTTCATGGTTTGGTACCTTGTAGAAATTCACGAGTTAGGAAATCGGGGATATGATTGTTACTGCCTTTAATGAATGCAATTTCGAAATCAAAGATACTTAAAATTGCTTGCCAACGGGCAAAAATTTGTTTACTGGCAATATTTTGAACATCTTTTTCTAAAACATCTTTAGCACTTTTACAATCGACACGAACTAAAAATTTTTGATTTAATAAATCATCTTGAAATTTACTGATACATAAAAAGATTGATAAAATTTCTTTTTTAATAGTACTGTAATTTGATTGAGCGGGGTTTCAGATTCCAGAATGGAAACGAACAATTTGTTCTGGATGATTGGGAGAAAGTTGTTGTTTGAGAATACCTCCACAACCTATTTCAGAGGCATCAGTTTCTACTATTTTATAGGAATCAGGAAGAGGGATTCCTAAACATGGTAAGGTTTTGACATGACTCTTAATTTCTTTAACTAAGGATGTATGTACTGATGTCCAAGGGGAATGATTTTTTTGTAATCGATCGAATAGGGGTTTACAATTTTTCTGAGATTTTTATAAAAATCTGTTACATAATTTTTCTGAGATTCTAAGAACCTTTGTAATTGATTTTTATCTAAAATGACATCCGGGAATTTGTCAACGAATTGTATCACTCTATCAATGGGTTTAATTTGGAGTTGGTGAATGTTAAATCCAAAAAAACGAATATTGGTTTGGAATAATTTGATTTTTGAGGCAGAAACAACCAGACCATTATTCTTTATTATGGAAAAGAATTGGTGAAGATGTTTCCAATGTTGATCAATTGATTGTGAAAAGATCAAACCATCATCAATGTAGACAATGGAGAAATAACTATAAGGATTGAATATGTCGTTCATTATGTTTTGGAATTCGCTAGGGGCATTTTTTAATCCGAATGGCATAACATTCCATTCATAATGACCGAAGGGTGTGACAAATGCAGTTTTGTATTTATCAGGTTTATTGATTTGAATTTGCCAAAATCCTGACTTCATATCGAATTTCTAAAGATGACTGATTTGTTTAATCTGTTAATAAGATCTCGTTTGTTGGGAAAAGGGTACCTAATCCATTCTAAGACTGTGTTAAGAGGTTTGTAATTAATAACTAGGCGAGAAGTCCCTCTTTCGAGTTCAGCATTTTTCTGAACATAGAAAGCTGGGCAAGACCAATGGGATTTACTAGGGCGAATAATATCTTTGTGGAGTAAATCATTAATTTCGTTTTTACAAAAATCCATAATCTCATGACTCATTTGGATTGGACGAGCTTTAGTAGGGATATTTTTTTCATCGAATTCTTTGATGTAAGGGAGTGAAACAATATGTTTTTTCTTGTGCCAAAAGGCTGTAGGAATATCAGAACATATTTCTGTGATTATTTTTGTTTCAAAAGTTTTGATTTTTTGCTAAAGGGAAGGGTTTTGAAGTTGGTTTTCAATTCTCTTGAAATTAATTTCTTCTTGGAGAAAGATTATCTGTTTATTTTTTGCTTGAATGCAACTGAGAGTTTTTGAAATATTATTTTCTTGAAAAGCTCTTAGAGTATGGATTTCGGGGTTTGAAAGAAAAGTAAATTTAACTGGTTCATCAAAAGGGTAGGTAATAATACCATCGTATTCAGTTTTAAAAGGGTAAATTAAAGTAATGAAAGGTAGTCCTAAAATTACTTTATCAGTTAAATTTTTAACCAAGACAAACGAAGTTTTGAAAAAAACATTGTTTGGGCAGATATGGGCTTCAGGGATTTCGTATTTAATATCCATTTTTGTTCCATTAGCTTATCGTAAAGATTCTTTTGTTTTTTCAAAGTATTTTGAAGGTATTAAGCCTTCTTGGATACAGTTAAGATCTGCACCGGAATCAATAAGGCTGTTATTGTTATTTGGAAATCTTTATTTTGAGTTGGACTGTAGTGTACCATTTTTTCAGTTGAATTTGACGTATGGTATTAATAGTATTGTTTTCAGAGGTTTCAGCTTCAATATTTTCCTGGAAAGGATTTGGAAAAGGATTTTCAGGGGAATCCTGTAATTTAAGAAATTGATTATTTATTTTTAGTAAGTTTAATTCTTGTTTAATTTCTTTATTGTCATTCGTAAGTTCTGAATGTGATTGTTGTAAAGCATGTATTTGACTTTTGTTGTTGTTACTTCATGTTGTAGATCTTGGATTGTTATTTCCTTCTTACTAGTAGAAAATTTATCGAAAGTTGTAGTAAGACTAATTTTTTGTGAGGGAGGATTAATGATATTTTCTTGGGTGATTAGTTTTTTTAATATTTTGAGATATTCTGTTTTGAGTTCAGGGTTGTCTATTTTACCTATTAAATCAATTAATTGTTTTTCTTGTTCTTCTTGTTTGGAAAGAACATTTATTGTTTTACAATTACATGCATCCTTACACCCAAAAGTAATATCTGGGGAAGAATGTTCATTGGATTCAGAGGAAGAAAATTTCATCAATGAGATGTCATTTTCACTTACTTCATCTTCTGAATCAGTATTTCGTAATTCTAAAGCTTGTATGAGTTTTTCTTTTTCTTCCTCACTGATTTTTAGTTGATTAATAGTATTTTTAACTAGACAGTTATTTATAAAATGACCAATCTTATGGCATTTAAAACATTTAGTTTTACTTTTATCAAAATGTTTACTCTTTTGTTGGTAATTTGGTTTCTTGGACCAATTTTTTTGAAATTTGTTTTTTGAATAAAATTTGTTTGGTTCAAAGTTACTTTTATGCGGTGTAAATTTTCTTTTTGAATGATAAGGAATAAATTTATTGCTTGCCTTTTTCCTCCTTAAAGGAGGTAAGGGAGGTAAGCCATATTGTTCACAAAAATTTTCTAATTCATATTTAGCTGTTTTCTTATCTGATTTCATTTGAGCGTTTAGTTTCATATCTATACACATTTTTAATCCTTCTTTTTGAATAACTGTAATTATATTTCCATAGGTTAAAGAATCGTAGCTAATGTGACACGACCCGCCCCGAATTTCACCCTGAACCCGGAGTAAATCGTGCGGGGACCACCTCCAAGGAAAGATTTACTGTAAAATTCGGTACAACCTCCCTTGGAAATGGATAACCCTTCCAATAGAAACCTGCAAACACTTCTAAAAGTTCCAAATCCAACCTTAACTTCTGGAGCCTTCGTGCTCCCCAAAAACAATCACCACCAACAAGATAATAAACATTATCTAAGATAATATACATCATCCGTCAAATATTCTAAAATATCAACAAGCCTTCACCCACAACCAAAAATATAAACATTAAACCCAAGTATTTAGAGCTACTAGACACTAGCGGAAGTAAGAAAACACAGGTAGGTTAAACAGGTAACCTATTGGTGAAAGGTGGTGGAAATACGGGTGACTATGCCTCGTCTCCTACTAGATCCAATCCGAACTCTGCAGACTGGGCATTTTAAAACGAAGGGCCCAAGGGAAGACATTTAATAACGTTAGAGTGAGTGGACAAAAATAATTTAATAACAAAATATTTATGCATTCCCATTTTAATTTCATAGAAAAATATATGCATGCGACAGCTCAAAAGCGCTCAACTCATAAACTGACAATTTCACGACAAGCACTGGCTAGTCACAAACTCAAATAAAATGGAGCCTCTCAGGCTAAACTATATATAAACATATATTCGTATGTATTTACACTTGTCAGACTCCTTGTATGAATCCTAGAAAAAATTTAGAAAAATAGAAATTTATACAAGGCTACAACGCTGGCGTCTAACGCTCACGTTGCGCCATAATGGTATTTTTCCTCATTATGACCGAAGAGGACGGTGTATTACGTGTGGACTCCCTATATGAAAACCTAAATAAACCGAAAAAGAAAGTAGTTTTCATATAGGGCTATGACGCTTGTGTCTAACACTCACGCCACGCCATAATGGTATTTACCTCATTATGACGGACCAAGCACGTATGGCTAGCTAGCATTTATATACATACTATACTCATAATCATCCAAAATACATATCCACCAAAAATCTCATTTTCGGGATCTCTCCAAAGGAGGAAAAATTGTCAAATAGTCGAGAATTAATAAGTCTCATCAGAAGAAATCAATGATCAACAAAATCATTCATCGCATGCTTTTCAATTAAAAACAAAGGTCCACTCACAAATTAGGCCTAAGCCTGATGACGCTCTGAGGCTTCTTCTGCTCGGGCCTCCTCACGTCCTGTTCCAAATATATAATTAATTTCCCACTAAAAATCCAATATTTATACAAAATAGGCAGAATTAACCGAGAGCCATAACCACGCTCATCATTGCCTAACTTCGATATTCTTAAATCGGAATGACCCAAACTTTAATACCATACTCGGCAGCCGTAAATACAACATTTCCCAGAAATTGACTTAAATCCTACAGCCGGATTTTACATTATTTAACCGCCAAAATACCAAACTTCAGAAATTCACAAACCTATTCAAAACTCATCCGAAAATTCCACAATTCACTTCATTAAACTCCTCTAATTATTACACATTAAAATCATACAAAACCCCAAAATGGCGGCGGCTCCGCGGCAGCGGCGGCCGGAGGCCGATTCCGGCGACCTCCAAATCATATGAAATTTTAACAGCATCTTCCGCTCAACATTCCAAACAACTTTCCTAACTAGCACAATCACCAATTCCAAACCTAACTAGGTCAATCGAATGAAAACATCCTAAAAGCCCTAGAATTTCAACTTCGAATTTCTTCTTACCGAGCTCAAGAGGGAGTGAGCCTTTTGGAGGGGTTGTTGCACGGGATGAGAGCTACAAAACCGTACCAAGCTTGCCCGGATTGGTGGCCGGAGGAAGGAGTTCCGGCGAAGGAAGGCTTTAGGCAGCCGAGCCTTTTGGGCGAGACTACTCCTTCACGGCGGAGCTAGGGCGGCTGTCACCGGTCTAGAATGGAAGCTGGGTTGATGGCTGACCTTTTGGGACTGGTGCGGCGGCGAACAGTGGCCGGACGGCGGCGGACGGGCGGCCGGAAAAATGGGCAGCGGGAGGGATTCGGGAGAGAGAGAACCGGGAGAAAAATCGGGAGGGAAGAGAGAGAAGGAAGAAGAAAAAGATTTGGGCCTCTATACCGGTCCAACATCTTTTAAATGAAACCCAATTCCAAAAATTAACACCCCAAAAATAATACCCTAATAAAAATTACCTTTTACTAGCTAAAATTTATCATTTTTACCGTCGTTACATTTTTCTCCTACGAATAACTCTCCGAAATAATCGTCCCTCAAAACCCCTCTAGGGACCAATTAAACTATATCTCAATGTCGGAGACGGTAAAATTCTTATTACAATCAAGCTAGTAAATAAGATAAAATTTTACGGGTTGGGATGTGACATAATGTGACCTGTTTCATTACGAAGGACTTGTCTAATTATATGAGCGAATAATTTTGGAACACCATTTATAAATTTTTCTTTCCAAAATGGTTGGTTACTATCGTCTCTAAGCATGAATCGAGAAATAAAAACATCTTTATACCATTTGAAATCACTTAAGGTAGGACACCTAAGGTTGCTGAGTTGGTCATGAATTCTGGATGTAATATGACTAGGAGTTCCTATGAAATGTTAGATGATTGTGTAAAATAAGGTATTAACGGCATCAGAAATTCCCATTCATGTGCAATCGTCAAAGATGGGAGTTCCATCTTCATCACGTTTGATTGCATGTTTAATAGATGATCTAGAGTCAGGAGTGAGATGGTTTTCCCACCAGGAATGAAGCATTCATGTAAATCCTGTGGAGAGTATGTCAATAATTTCAAGCTGGCTGAAATTATGATTAGTGACATAATTATTGGTTGCCATAGACATGTGATGTAATTTATTTAGGATTTCTTGTTCTGATAGATTATCAATGTTTCATTCGTAAGTTTTGTCCGAAGAAACGGAGAATTGATTATTAAGATGATTAGTGGGTTGTATATCTAAAGGGAGAGGACGTTCTGTCCAAGTTTTAAAAGGTTTTTTCTTTGGATGGATTATTCTGTCTATCTTTAGTGTTTGAAATATTTGGTCTAATTCTGGAATTTGGCTAGTGTTACTAGAATCACTATCAGAAGAATTGTGGATGAAGAATGTTGTTGGGTATGGATTACTGCAATTCTACTAGGTTCTGCTGTTTCAGTTTTTAATTTTTCTAACATTTGTTCTATCTTTTGAATTGAAGTAGTAGGCTTTAAGGAATGTTTATTTAATTCACTAAAATGAACTAAAGGAGTTTCTGTTTTAGGTTGTGGTAAAATGTTAACTTTAGAAGATATATTGTCAACTTTTGTTTCTATTTTATTTAACTGGGCTTCTATGGTTACTAGACTTTGGTTTGTGTAATTATTCTGTTCAATAATTTTTTTAGTTTCTGGGTTAATTTTTCTAGATTCTGGATCTTCTACAGCAATTTTGAAGGGTGAGGCTATGATTGGACTGTTAAGATGATCAATTATTATTGTTTCAACAGGAGGATGACTAGAAAGGATGACTAGAAAAAATGGAGGCATTAAGACCTTTTCTAGTTAAAGGTTTAACACCGATCTGAACTAATCCAATATGAAGGAAATTATGACCATCTTTTTTATGTTTCTTAATTGACTCAGGACTGAAAAGTTGGCAAGTTTCAGGTTGTTTACTAAGGGCATAAACTTGTTCTACGGATTTAATATGGTGTTCACTTTTAAAAGAAGAAAGACTCCATTTTTTCTTATAAATTTCATGACTAGGAACTCTGGGAATATTCCAGTCGTTCGTATCTATGTTTTCGTTTGACTGAAACTCTATTCGTTTTTCGTTAACTATATCTGAGATTTTATTGAGGGAGGACCTAGACGAACTAGAAGTGACTGAGCTTGATCTAAATAGTCGACTCATTTTGGAAGAGAAGAGAAAACTAGACCGAAACTAAAAGGATAATAGGTTTAAGATCCTTGGCTTATGATCCTAAAGACCACTATTCACTCGACTCCGCTCATGCCGCATCCGCTCATGCCTCACTTGGGACTTATTGTTTGGACCTGGACTTATTGTTTGGTTGGAGAAAATAACAGACTTAACAGAAAATAAGGAAAAGAAAACAAATCTATAATCCTTAAAATTCAGGGATAGTAAATAAAACACTTCACAAAATAAGTAAACCAAAATAGAACAACTCAAGATCCACTCCTAGGCGGTAGTCCGCCACCTGGGGATTGAGAAGCTAATAAGAAGAAAACTCCAGAACCACTCCTGGGTGGTAGTCCGCCTCCTGGGGTTGGAGGTTTTAATGATTAACTATATCAGGCCTTTTGGCTCTGATACCAAAAATATATATATATATATATATATATATATATATATTATTGTGTTGATGGTATACAGTTGTTAATGATATGAGTTGATGATGATTTTGTGATGATGTTGATATATAATATTGTTATGAGTTGATCGATTTTGAGTACGTTAGATGTATATATATATATGTGTTGATCGATTTGGTTGATGATATATTTGATAATATATATGAAGTTGTTGTTAATAAGTAGTAGATATATATATATATATATATGTTAATTAATTTATAATATTATGTTGTGGTATGAAGTTGTTGATGATGATTTTGTGATGATGTTGATATATAATATTGTTATGTAATTATTATGTATATATATATATATGTGTTAATTAATTTGTTATTAATTAGTTGTAGTACGTAGAATACTATATATGAAATTTAATTAATTAGAATTATACATACATATATTTTGTTATATTTTCAGGATATGGATAAGAACTGGATTTCGCTTCCAAAATGGGACAAAAGATATGGTAAAGGAGTTATGAGTTTTCTGGAATAAGCGCTGGCTAATACTAACGGGAATACAATTTTCTATTGCCCGTGCACGAAATGTCAGTGTCGCAGCGATATGCATCGATTTGCGATTGACAAAGTATGGCAGCACCTGAAGAGTAACGGTTTTGGGAGAAGTACACATGTTGGTTATATCACGGTGAAACATCATCAGGGGGTCTGCATGATCATGGGCAATTTTTTGAGACAGGCAGTACATCCAACGATCCAACAACGGCCTTCATCAACGACATGTTTCCTTATGAGAGTGGTGTATGCGCTCAATGACAGTATATGCCTGAGCCGGTGTAGCCCTTCCTAGAGTTGTCAACATTGCTAGTATTGACAAGTACAACAAACTGCTTGCTTTCCAACAGACTCATGTGTACCCCGGTTGTCAGAAGACCGTTCTTAAAAGTGCGATGGACGTAATGAAGATTAAAGTTGAGACAAAATAGACCGTGAAGGCTGTTGATGATTATCTACAGTACACTGCTTCGATGCTGCCCCACGGTTATCGTCTTCCTACCACTCATCATAAGGTCCGATGTATCCTGAAAGATCTTGGGCTTTCCTACATCAAGATCCATGTATGCAGATATGACTGCGTTCTCTTCTGGGGTAAAGATCTAGAAGGGAATGACCTTGGTGGCCTTAACGCATGTCTGGTATGTCACACTGACAGGTATAAGCTGACTCCTGCAAGCAATAAGACACCTATCAAGGTACTTCGGTATTTCCCGTTGAGGGATAGGCTGGAGCGGTTGTACATGTCTTCACACACGGCCAAAGCTATGAGATTGCACGCTGATAGGGAATTGCATGATGAAGATACCCTTATACACCCTGCTGACGGGGAGGCGTGGAAGCATATAGACAAGGAGTTTCCACATTTTGCTTCAGAGGTCCGAAATGTGAGGCTCGGGCTCTCATCCGACGGGTTCAACCCTTTTGGCAACATGAATCTTCAATACAGTATATGGCCGGTGATTTTGGTACCGCAATGACTGTTGCTCCCCTCATCGCTAAGGCACTCTGGACAAGCCTTGTATCCCCTAACAACGTTGCCCGACAACATCCCACGGGCAGGAAAATCACTGATGGTACCAACAACCATGACATGCATCTGGAGCATCTCGTGCATGTACTTGTCATAAGTGGGATGACCAACATTCCATAAAAACTTAAGCTTTTCAATCAAAGGTCTCAAATACACATCGAGACACTTCCCTGGATAACCGGACCCCGGAATCAACAAACTCAACATATTGTATTCCTTCTTCATGTACATCCATGGAGGAAGGTTGTATGCAAATTGGGTCACCGTACTTTCCTTCCATATAATCACGAATGGCAGTTCAATGACAAAGCATTTGATGGGACCATAGAAAACGGTGTGCCTCCCAAAAGATGGACGGGGGAAGAAATTTTAGCAGTGCTTAATGAGTACGATTTTGGGCAGCTCAGCAATCATCCCAATATTGTGGCGGCAATACCTGAAAGACCCGACAGGTACAAATTCTGGACACATCAGAGCATATTCTGGGAACTCTCATACTGGAGTAATTTGTTGATCAGACACTACCTAGATGTGATGCACATAGAAAAGAATGTTTGCGACAGTGTGATGGGCACAGTGCTGAACTTGGAGGGGAAGATGAAAGACGGTCCTAAGGCACGCACTTGATTTATAGGCAACTTGGAGACTACAAAGATTATGTGGCTAATAAATCCACGCCTAAAGGATGTATAGCTGAAGCATATATTGCGCACGAGTGCGTCACCTACATGAAGTTGTATTTATGAGCGTTGAAGGAAACTCCGCAAACCATGCCGGTAGATGTACCGAAGTTCAATCTTTCCACACTCTCCAGTGATGTTGAAGTTTATGGAATTTTGCCAGACTCCTACAAGTTGCAACCACATGAGCTAGTCATTGCCCACTAGTGGGTATTGATTAACTGTCCAGAAGTTGAATACTGGAAAGACATCCATCTATATTGTCCAGACATTCATGATGATCTTGAGTACCATAACAGGGAGTTCGCAAACTATTTTGGCGACTGGGTACGTAATTCAATATTTATGTACGTATTTATGTTTATTGCATAATTATCCATATTTACAGTTGAATGGTTGGTTGCAGATGAACCATATTCAATTTGATGGTCACCCAAATTGGTCGCACGAATTAAGACTTCTAGCGATGAAGCCGATAATGTCAAGAGTTTATCCGATGTGCAAGGTGAATGGCGTGCAATTTATATGTGAACAGAGAGACAGCAGACGGGGAACACAGAATTCTGGGGTGATGGCGCATGGTGGGCGGAATGGAGTTGACTATTACGATGTTCTCCATTCAGTGGTGGAACTCATTTATGGGCAAGGCATGACAGTGCACCTCTTCAAGTGTAGATGGTTTGATACTAGGCCGCAGAGCATGAAGACCGATCAGTACGGAATATTATCGGTGAACACTACTACAAGTGCTTACGAAGATGACCCGTTTGTTTTTGCCACATCGGTAAAACAAATGTTTTATCTTGATGACCTTGCTAAGGGTGACGCGTGGAAAGTAGTCAACCTTGTGCACCCTCGAAACATTTACCGGGCGGCTACACTTGGAGAGGCCGAAGACGAGAAAGAAGATGTTGCTAACTCCTCTACCGTTCGCCTTGATAATTTTACAGTGGGTCGTTCGGTGCGAATTCGTGATGAAGAGCCAAGGCTTATTGATGTTGATCCAAATCAAGAAACAGACGAAGACTCTGGCGATGCGGAAAGGCATAAATTACCAGAAATTAATTCTGACACCGAAGAAGACTCATCGGATGATTCCGATTACGAGCCTTAGTTTTAATTTAGAGGACGTAATCCATTAATTTGAATGTATTACCTTTATAGTTTACATATGTTGAATTCATATTTCCGTTATTTTATATGAATTTTGGTGATATATGAACAGGAAGTTAGTATGGTTTAAACCTTCTGTTTTAAAAATGTATTTTTTATACTTTAGCCGACGAAATATACCATAATTCGTCGGCTTAAACCATCTAAGCCGACGAAATATACTATAATTCGTCGGCTTAAATCATCTTAGCCGACGAAATAAGTCATAATTTGTCGGCTAAGATGAGGTTAGCCGACGAATACAGTAATATTTCGTCGGCTAAACCTTAAAACCTAGGCCGACGAATACCCTAATATAGATGGATGCCGATAGTTATGGTAAAGTCTCGGTGCCGATAGTTACGGTCAATGCAATTTTTCATTCTTTATCCCTATGGGTAGCCCTATCTTCGGTGGTTATTTTCGTAAAATTTTTATACGACTTGTTGGGTCTCATCGGTTTGAAACTATTTTCAGTTGAAGGTCCGGCAAAAATACGTAATTTAGACGGTCTAATGACATTTTCCGTGTGTTTAGGGGTTTGACTTACGGGATTGACCGTCCGGATCGAGCCCTTAACCTTGTCGGATCAAGTTGAATTTTTTCCTACAAATGTATTTTATCATGATGGTCACATCTGACGGTAGGATTTTCGTTTCTCATGTTTGATCATCCCAATCACAACATGCCTACTAATGTTGTATAACTTGTTTACGAGTGTTTAAATAAATGTTCCGTTTCAAAAGCAAACTATACATAGAGCCTTCAAATGCAAAAAATCCGTGAAATAAGATATGGTCAGAATGGTGAAATACGTCTACGGTTGAAAAATCATGGTATTCCGGTAAAGTCTCGGTGCCGATAGTTACGGTCAATGCAATTTTCCATTTTTATCCTATGGGTAGCCCTATCTTCGGTGGTTATTTTCCGCAAATTTTTTATACGACTTGTTGGTTCTCATCGGTTTGAAACTATTTTCAGTTGAAGGTCCAGGCAAAATACGTAATTTAGACCGTCCAATAACCTTTTCCGTGCGTTTAGGGGTTTGATTTACGGGATTGACCGTCCGGATCGAGCCCTTAACCTTGTCGGATCAAGTTAAATTTTTTCCTACATGTGTATTTTATCATGATGGTTACATCTGACGGTAATATTTTTATTTCTCAAGTTTGATCATCACAATCACAAGGTGCTGAATGTATAAATGTACTTAAGCCGACGATTTTCAAACGTAAGCCGACGAATTTCAAAGATAAGACGACGAATTTCAAAGGTTTAGCTGACGAAATTCAAAGTTAAACTGACGAATTTCAAAGGTTTAGCTGACGATTTTCAAAGGTTAGCCGACGAAGTGCAAAGGTTAGCCGACGAATTTCAAAGTTTAGCGGACGAAGTAAATATTTTGTCGGCTAAAGTTACACGGTATACAGACGAAGACTCCGCGCTCGACAGCCTCCACAGCGCGTTTGAAAAGCCTAGCCTCCTCCCTCCGCCTCCCTCTCCTGGTCTCCCAGTCGCCCTCTCCCTCTCCCGGTCTCCCGGCTGCCTCCTCCGCCTCCTCTCCCTCTCCTGGTCTCCCGGCCGCCTGCTACGCCTGCTCTCCCTCTCCCGGTCTCCCGGCTGCCTCCTCCGCCTCCTCCGCCTCCTCTCCCTCTCCCGGTCTCCCTCTCCCTCTCCCAAATTCTCCAGCTCCCGGTGTGCCTCCAAGGTTAGCGTTTTTCTTCTTTTTTACTTTTGATTTCGAATTGATTTTCACCTATGCTTTTTGTTACCATATAATCTCCCATTTTACTGTTATGATCATGAATTTTGATGGCTAAAGACGTTACATTTTTGTGGATAATTTATGTTTAGGAGATTAATTGAATTCATATTTTTGAAGAAGTATAATTTCAAAAATATATATATTTCACATTATATTAAGTGTTTAAATTTAAGCATGAACATAATGAAAAAAAAATGGATAATATGGAACTCGTTTACTTTTTCATTGTTGCCTCAACCTTGAATTAACGAGCAACATTGAATGAGTGTATCCGCCCATATCTCAGCCTTGATTCAAATTAATATTTTAAACAGGATAAGCGGTAATTTTAGATCGACGAAGGGTTAGAAGGGCCAAAGGTCCGAATCGTCTGAGGGAACCTCTAGCAACCCTCAAACGTTAATTCGGGGCCTCATGACAGCCAGACGTGCGGCCCTTCTGGAGACGGCGCAGAGGCAGCCGGAGGTGCCTCCTTCATCGAGGCAGTAGGGCGTCCCTCGTTCCTCGAGGCAACTATGGGCTCAGACCCAAACTCCAGTGTCTGCACCTCGTATGCCTGAGATACACCGGGCGCCCACTCCTACTCCTACTGCTTCGGATGGCGGGTCATCTGGGGTACAGATGCCGCCACCTCATCTGTTCCTTCCACGGATGAGATACACCAGGCAGCTGTGGCCTCAGACCCAGACGGAGGTGTCTGCACCCTGTATGCCTGAGATACACCAGGCGCCCACTCCGGGTCCTATTGCTTCAGATGGTGGGTCATCTGGGGTACATATGCCGCCGCCTCATCTGTTCCTTCCGCGGATGATACCGGCCTTACCTGCAGTCGATAGCTCATGGATGCCGATTTATCCACTGCCCCCGCCAGTGGCTCCATCAGCGGCGTACCGGTTCGTGCCTTTTGATACGCCTCTTATTTTCGCGAGGGTATCATCATCGGCGACAGAGACGGAATCCGTCGCGTCCGCCGCATCGCCCTCAGGTAATGAAAGATGAATGATTTGTTTTCTTATAATTAATAATAAAGGGTCTTCGATTTTAATAATCAATTGGTTGTATATTAATAATAATGGATCAAGTCATATGATAGGCACCGTCAGAGCGAAGCCGACAAAGAAGAAGAGAGGCCCCGTCACAAGGAAGGCTCTCGAGAAGACCGTCAGTACCTTAGGGAGGATCGTCATCCGTACTGACGGGGATGGCGACATAGTATCGGGCGGGAAGTCGAGGACGTACTCCGGTCGCGTGGGAGCGCTCATTAGGGATAGAGTCCCTATGTTGTGGTCAAACTGGGGCGAGGTCCCGCAGGAGGTTAAGGATATGGTCCACAACACGATGTCGGTGAGTTTACAAAATGCCTCAATAATATTATGTATTACATTGTTGATTTCTCAAAAAACTAAACTAATAAACTGTTAAATGCAGGTGTGGTTTGACGTTCCCGAGCACCTGAAGAACAGCTGGGCGGACGTTGTGCATGGGGGAAGGTACGTTGGGAAGTTAATCAAGAAACAAAATTGTATGTGATATTAATAATATTTCTAATATTTTTGTTGTATCTGTAGGTACAAGGAGTGGAAGAACGAGTTGCGGATCCATTGGACTACGCACAGGAACGCACGTTCTGGTACCCCTGCTGAGTTCCAGTACAGGGAGTACGAGTGGCGTTGACTTCTGACATCAGAATTCAACAACCCTCGTAAAGAGGTATTTAAAAAATTAATTAGTTAATTTGTCATTAAGTACGTGCGTTTTTAATTTTTTACTAATAGTTTTTTTTTTTTTTTTGAAGGTCGTTTCTCGGGCGAACGCAACACAAGGAACCATCATACCGGTTCTAGACCGTTCGCTGTCTTCATAGAGGAGGCGACCAGGGAACATCCATAAGTCAACCGGTACGTCTATACGTACGAGAAGACATATCATGACGCCCAGAAGGATATTGTAAGTTATTTTACGTTTTTAAATTTTTAATTTTACTTATATATATGTTAATTAATAATTTTTTTTCCTATCCAATTAGGCGAATATGAGGGAGGCTAGTGACGAGGTGATGAGTGCTATAGTGAGGGAGACATGGCCGGACAAGCAGGAGGAAGAGATGTCTGAAGCCATGTCTCGGATCGACACTTGGGATCCGACGGTTGGGGCGAGGATCATGGGCACAGCTTTCCGACCGCAAGCAAACAACTTCTACTGCCGGAGTCTAGGAAAGAAGGGCGAGGGGGTCCTGAAGACCACTCCAAGATTTCAACGAAAGGCAGCCTCGACCAGCAACAGGACCACGACCACCAAGACGACTCAGCTAGAGTCGGAACTTCAGAGACTATGGGAACAGCAAGCTGCTCAGGTTGCCTATAATGCCGCGCAGGCAACCTATAATGCCGAGCAAGCAGCCTATAATGCCGAGGTACATGCCATCCAGCAGGCCCAGCAGCGGCAGATGTTCTAGTACATGCAGGACTTTACAGTTGCCCAGCTTCAAGGACTTCCGGCTCCGCCCATGCCTCCGGCTATACCGCTACCACAGCCTCCGCAGCAGCCCCCAGAAACGGATATTAATTTAGACGATCTAGATTTTGTGTAGTTGATGAATTATATAGTTTTATGTGCTTGTTGTTGGTTATATGAAATTATTTTGGTGTATTTTGCAGCTTGCTTGGAATGGTAATTTAGAAATTTCAAGGTTTTTTTTTATAGTGGAATGGACTTATAGCCGACGAAATACACCATAATTCGTCGGCTATAATATGTTTAGCCGACGAATTATGGAATGTTTCGTCGGTTAAACCCTCCTAAAGCCGACGAAATATGCTCTGTTTCGTCGGCTTTAGTTATTTTTATTTATTTTTATTACATACTATAGCCAACGACAGAAGAGGTCGTCAGCTAAAGTCTGAGAGACTAGCCGATGACGTCTTCTGTCGTCGGCTTGCTCTGGGACAACAGCCGATGACGGGTTATAGTTTCGTCGGCTAAAGTTATTGCCGACGACCCTTTCCCGACGAAACTATAGCCGATAAAGTCTCGTCGGCTAAAATCTTAGCCGACAAATTAAGCTAACAGGCCGACGAAACTTTTTTGTCGGCTAAAGTACTTGTCTTGGTAGTGACACACGTTGCTGTATGTGTGACTTCGTTGTGGTTTGGATTATGCAAGTTTTAATATATGGTTACTGAAATATTGTGGATATTTTTGATGCCTATTGATTTTGTGTATGATTTACGTGTGGTGTGTCTTTATTAAGTTTCATGATTTTCTTCCTTAGCCTTGATTCAAATTAATATTTTAAACAGGATGAGCGGTAATTTTAGATCGACGAATGGTTCGAAGGGCCAAAGGTTCGAATCGTCTGAGAGGACCTCTAACAACCCTTAAACGTTGTTTCGGGGCACCATGACAGCCAGACGTGCGACCCCTCTGGAGACGGCGCAGAGGCAGCCGAAGGTACCCCTTTCATCGAGGCAGCGGGCCGTCCCTCATTCCTCAAGGCAGCTGTGGCCTCAGACCCAAACGGAGGTTTCTGCACCCTGTATGCCTGAGATATACCAGGCGCCCACTCCGGGTCCTATTGCTTCGGATAGTGGGTCATCTGGGGTACATATGCCGCCGCCTCATCTGTTCCTTCCGCGGATGATACCGGCCTTACCTGCAGTCGATAGCTCATGGATGCCGATTTATCCACTGCCCCCGCCAGTGGCTCCATCAGCGGCGTACCGGTTCGTGCCTTTTGATACGCCTCTTATTTTCGCGAGGGTATCATCATCGGCGACAGAGACGGAATCCGTCGCGTCCGCCGCATCGCCCTCAGGTAATGAAAGATGAATGATTTGTTTTCTTATAATTAATAATAAAGGGTCTTCGATTTTAATAATCAATTTGGTTTGTCATATGATAGGCACCGTCGGAGCGAAGCCGACAAAGAAGAAGAGAGGCCCCGTCACAAGGAAGGCTCTCGAGAAGACCGTCAGTACCTGAGGGAGGATCGTCATCGGTACTGACGGGGATGGCGACATAGTATCGGGCGGGAAGTCGAGGACGTACTCCGGTCGCGTGGGAGCGCTCATTAGGGATAGAGTCCCTATGTTGTGGTCAAACTGGGGCGAGGTCCCGCAGGAGGTTAAGGACATGGTCCACAACGCGATGTCGGTGAGTTTACAAAATGCCTCAATAATATTATGTATTACATTGTTGATTTCTCGAAAAACTAAACTAATAAATGGTTAAATACAGGTGTGGTTTGACGTTCTTGAGCACCTAAAGAACAGGTGGGCGGACGTTGTGCATGGGGGAAGGTACGTTGGGAAGTTAATGAAAAAACAAAATTGTATGTGATATTAATATATTTCTAATATTTTTGTTGTATCTGTAGGTACAAAGAGTGGAAGAACGAGTTGCGGACCCACTGGACTACGCACGGGAACACACGTTCTGGTACCCCTGCTGAGTTTCAGTACAGGGAGTACGAGTGGCGTTGGCTTCTGACATCAGAATTAAACAACCCTCGTAAACAGGTATTTAAAAAATTAATTAGTTAATTTGTCATTAAGTACGTCCGTTTTTAAATATTTTACTAATAGTTTATTTTTTTCTTTGAAGGCCGTTTCCCGGCGAATGCTTAGAACCGGCAACGCAACACAAGGAACCATCATGCCGGTTCTAGACCGTTCGCTGTCTTCATGGACGAGGCGGCCAGGGATCATCCAGAAGTCAACCAATACATCTATATGTACGAGAAGGCATATCTTGACGCCTAAGAGGATATTGTAAGTCATCTTACGTTTTTAAATTTTTAATTTTACTTATATATATGTCAAAATGTTAATTAATCATTTTTTTCCTATCCAATTAGGCGAAGGTGAGGGAGGCTAGTGACAAGGTGATGAGTGCTATAGTGAGGGAGACATGGCCGGACACGCAGGAGGAAGAGATGTCCGAAACCATGTCCCGGATCGACACTTCGGATCCGAGGGTTAGGGCGAGGATCATGGGCACAGCCTTCCCACCGCGAGGAAACAACTTCTACTGCCGGGGTCTAGAAAAGAAGGGCAAGGGGGTCCTGAAGACCACTTCAGGATTTCAACGAAAGGCAACCTCGACCAGCAGTAGGACCACGACGAGCAGAACGACTCAGCTAGAGTCGGAAGTTCAGAGACTACGGGAACAGCAAGCTGCTCAGGCTGCCTATACTACCACGCAGACAGCCTATACTGCCACGGTATATGCCACCCAGCAGGCCCAGTAGCAGCAGATGTTCCAGTACTTGCAGGAGTTTACAGTTGCCCAGCTTCAGGGACTTCCGGCTCCGCCCATGCCTACGCCTATACCGCTACCTCAGCCGCCGCAACCTCCTCAGCAGCAATCTCCTCCGCAACAGCCCCCAGAATCAGATATTGATTTAGACGATCTAGATTTTGTGTAGTTGATTAATTATATAGTTTTATGTGCTTGTTGTGGTTATATGAAATTGTTTTGGTGTATTTTGTAACTTGCTTGGAATGGTAATTTAGAAATTTCGGATTTTTTTTTGTTGCTAGAATGGACTTATAACCGACGAAACATGCCATAATTCGTCGGCTAAACCCTTCTAAAGCCGACGAAACATGCCATATTTCGTCAACTATAGTTATTTTTTAATTTTTTATTACATACGTTAGCCGACGAATATCTTAAATGTTTCTTCGGCTAAAATCTCAGACTAAGGTCGACGAAACATTTAAGATATTCGTCGGCTTAATTATGGGAGAATAGCCGACGACGTCTTTTTCGTCAGCTTAATTCTGGGAGAATAGCCGACGACGTCTTTTTCGTCGGCTAAATTCTAGGACAATAGCCGACGACGTCTTCTAGTGTCGTCGGCTAAAGTCATCGCCGACGACCCTTTTCTGACGAAACTATAGCCGACGAAGGCTCGTCGGCTTAGATTTTAGCCGACGAATTATGCTAACAGGCCGACGAAACTTTTTCGGCTAAAGTGTTTGTCCTGGTAGTGAACATGTGCATGGACTAATATATATATTTGAGGGATCCTATATTTGATTGCAAGAATATGTACTGCTGATCGATTCAGACCCTTCGACGACGTCGACTCAGACAGAGACTACTTTCGTACCAGCACTCGCTAGTTGCTAGGTTGCTGTAGGCCATGCATGCACCAGTTTTCTGCTTGCTTGCTGCATGCATATATTTACAATCTTTTCGTTCTTGGTTCAAAAATTCCTAACTCCCAAAATTAACCACCTGGCTTGTTTCTTGAACACAAAAATGGTAAAAGTGTAAGATCGACTATTGGGTGGCAATGTGGCATGAATTCCCAAATACTTATAATTATGATTAGGGCTCAATAACAACAAAATGGAGCAAAGGTCACACAAAGAGTGTGGCCTTTAGAGGTGTTACAATCCACACTTGTGTGTCAATTTTTCCCTCATCTCCATTAATACTCACACTTGCCAGACATAACAAATAATGCAACATCTCTAAAGACTCAATTAAGTAGATGCATTCTCAACCTAGCTCCCAGCTGCTGTCAAATAACGACAAACGTGTGGCCCGTGGATTATTCTCGTACCGATATTGTCTCAATCTTAACAATCTTTAAGGTGTTGGGTTTTAATCACAAAAGGTTTCGGTACAATTAGGAATGATCCACCCACTTATAAATTATATTTTATTTATCATTTTTCAAATGTGAGATATCTCATCTCCAACACGTCCCCTCACGTGCAACCTGACTCAAGGTCTGCACGTGAATATGTGTCACCCTCTCCTTTCGAACACGAACCCTCACATGCAACATAACAGTCTACATATGTCTGTCTAAACCAATTGAACTGACCAACCTGTTCCAGCAGCATGCCTGAATTTTCTAGCCTAGGTGACGTGAAGTCTGTGTGGCCGTTACGTACTCACATGTGGATGTAGATAACCCGCTCTGATACCATGATAAAGTAGTATGAGGTTCACATCTAAAACCAATTGACAAGGAGATATGTCAATAGATAACTTGTCGAGGTTAATAGTAGCAGCAGCAACATGCATACCAAAACTTTTCATTTTGTTTAATTGGGTGTTAGATTTTTGTGTTTGTAATTTCCAGTATTTGAATTATGATGAACGAACTATACCTGTTTGTCAAAATAAAACAAGGTCGATCACTCGATCACTTATTGATTCCATTCCATGCATGCAACCTATATATGTCTCCTCATTTCTCCCTTGTATTTTTTTTATAAAAATACGAACTCGATCATGAACACACTATTTCCTTTTCCTTTTCCTTTTCTCCCTTGTTTATGTTCATGATTCAATGAACACAAACGAGCTATAGCTATCGATCTGTGTTTCATCAGCTTTTCAGCACTAAGTTTGTGAGTTCCAGTTGGATGAAAATTGTGTGCTAGCTCTATATATATGTCATTATTCTTTATAGTTTATACCCTCTCAATTCAATTATCTCCCGTCGTTGTCCATCTGAATAAGCACCACCCACCATTCCACCAAGCAGATCGAGCTTGAAGAGGCTGGCCGGGCGCGCTGGTTTCTTTTGATAAAGCTCCATGATGGGGTACGATGGCATTCCTTACGAATCCGCGTATCGTATCGTGTTGGATTCGGACACACACAGTCCTATCCTTGCTACGATCGATGGAGAAAATCCATTTTTCGTTTTCATTTTTGATGGGTTGATTTAGGTTAGACTAACATTTTAATTAATCCGATCGACATGACGACATGACATGACATTAATAATAACGAAGGAGTCTATATATGCGTATATATATATAGACTGAACCTTTTAAGAATTCATGAACAACAACATCACGGCGCGGACGATTTGATATTATATATATATATATATATATCTTGCTGATTCACACCCTAGCCTTGACCCTTCAAGGCTTCAATGATCGATCGAGATTCAAGTGTTCTTATATAGTAGTGTACCACTAGCGACGTCTCGATCTGCCAAATTTGTACGTAAGTTCAATCATGCATTGAGTTTTGCTTTCTGCGCTCTTTGATTTACAAAATGTTTTTTGTCTACATATATAATTCACTTTTTAGTTGATTTGAGGATGTGTACGTATTTTGGAGTTCAGTGTATGATCGAACTCATATTGAGATTACATCCACGATTCTATGTTCTTCTATCGGCAAATACAACTGTCTAAACATAGCTGTATATTTGCCCTTCAGTTTCAATAACGGCAGCGCTTTAAAATTTGGCAAGTTCCAGTTGGATAGAGAATATATGTACTTTCACAATTAGTTCATTGATTTTCTCTTAATATTGTCCCAAACACTTTGCTGCATTTGACAAATCTGCACGAACAATATTGTAAAAGTATGAGTATATATCGATATTATCATGAGATACATTTCGTATACTGTTTTAACCGTACCCTAAACCCTAAAACATTATACTATAGTAAAGGATTTAGGATTTAGTTTCAAATTAAGAGAGGATTCAGAGTATGGAGATGTGCTTATACCAGTATAAATAAACGGTTGGACATTTTCGCTTAAACAATGGTTAACTATAAATATCACTAAAATTCTGGCACTTGGGCAGGAAGCTGTCTCAATTGTTAGCAGAAAGCCAGTATTATAACTTGGAAAGCAAACAAAAGTCTTTGTGCCCCGAGGAGATCTACGAAAGCCAAACTTGACCTAGTTTAGTCTTAATTTGTAGCCTACTACTTAATTAATTAGTGACCGGATTAAGAAGTTAATGGAGTCTACAATGTTTCCAAAAGATAATTAAGCGCCATAAGACAGTAGAACTGGTGCATGCATGATGAGGCCTCATCTGTGCGTTTTGAATATATGAGCCTAATACTTACATATAATTGAACGTGGAATATTATCATTCCACGTCTGTACATGTATTTTGTGTTGATGTTTTTGTTTGTATCATGCTACATATATATTGGAGTATTTTTTAACGGCTTAATTAGATTGGAGTGCTGGATTAGTAGCTTAATTATTCTTCGTCAAACGACAATATGTTACGTTGATCGAGATCCTATCGTAGAATGAGAGTACGTACGCACCATTTTATTTGTTGTTATTATGTTTATCAAATAATTAAAATCGAACCCTAGCTTGTGTCCTTTTTAGTTAGATATATTCGTTGCCTTTATTAATCTGTGTTTATAGACAAACTAGCTTCAAATGTGAATTGGTAAACTGGTTTCATCTTACTCGATCGCGAATGAGAAAGTGACGTCTGACCTAGCTACAAATTAAAAGATTTGTCGTCATCAATCAACTATATATGAATTCAAGGAGTGATCCATCTGGTTGCCCTACATTGCTGTAAATTGCCAACGAACCTCAACTATTGAGACTCAGAGAGTAGCATGACGAGGAGATATACTATTTGAAATTGTTTGATCCCCTTCTTATTTGAAAGCTATCGAGCATGTTTATTGAAATCGAAATGCAGGAATTAAAGGAAAAGCAATAAACCGCAGAAACGAGATGGAGCGGGCTAAATTGTGACTATTAATTTCATTGATTTGAAAATGTAAGAATTACAAGAGTATATAGATAGGTTGAGAATAATTAAGAAACATCGACACCGAACTACGCTTCTCTATATACTATATACTATAGCCTCCTATAATCCTAACATAATTAACATAGAGTTTGGGAAAAGTATAAACAGTGAATGTCGATCAATAACATTTTCTCATATCATCACTTCATAGCCAGGAGGTTTTTTCATTCAGGAATCTAATATATTAAACATCAAGCAGCCCAGGCCAATGTCGATCAGTGCTCACTAAAGACTGTACATCACTGCTGGTGTGTACCTCTTGGATCAAGAAAATGAGGTTTACGAGCATGATGATTTGAACCCCAAGCTTGACGTACTAGGCTCAGTCCTTGAATTAAGTTCATCATCCCATGCCACTTCTGTACGTGTATAGCTAGAACCATCACCATGCATGTACTTGGCAGTAGATTTCCCTCAAGTACCACTTGCGTGCATCAAAGGCCTTTTCCGTTATAGCGGACCTAGCTCGTTGCAAAAAATTCACATATAATGAATTAGATACCAATCTAGCAAGACACCATTACTATTTTTTTCTTTTTCTTTTTTTCTTTCTGAAATAGGGCTTGGAGGCTCATCCCCATGCCTGGTTTCTTGTATTAGGATGCAAAAGGCTCATCTAACCAAACTCAATATTGATACGCATATATAAATTGATTCCTTAAAGCAACTTTAACAGACTCTCTATTTTAGCTTTTAACTATTTTAGAGAGCGTGTTTAGTTTTTTTGGATGTTTTAGGAGCTCCAGCAAACTAGCCAAACTTAAGCTATTAGAGCAACTTTATCAGACTCTCTATTTTATCTTTTAGCTATCACTACCAGGACAAACACTTTAGCCGATGAAAACTTTTCGTCGGCCTGTTAGCTTAATTCGTCGGCTAAGATCTTAGCCGACGAAGTATCGTCGGCAATAGTTTCGTCGGAAAAGGGTCGTCGGCAGTGACTTTAGCCGACCAAACTATAGACCGCCGTCGGCTATTTTCCCATAGATAGTCGACGACAGAAGACGTCGTCGGCTAGTCCCTCATACTTTAGCCGACGAGTTGTACAACTCGTCGGCTAGTCTCTTACCTAGCCGACGAAATAACTCGTCGGCTAGTCTCGTAACTTAAGCCGACCGTCGGCTAGTCTCTTACCTAAAGCCGACGAAAAAACTCGTCGGCTAGTCTATCAGCTGTAGCCAACGAAATGCTTAATATATTCGTCGGCTATAGTATGTAATAAAAAAATAAAAAATAACTAAAGCCGACGAAACTGCCCGTATTTTGTCGGCTTTAAAGGGTTTAGCCGACGAAACATTCCATAATTCGTCGGCTAAACTCTATTAAAAAATAATTAAAAAAACTATAGCCGACGAATTATGGCGTATTTCGTCGGCTATAAGTCCATTCCAGTATAAAAAAAAAACCCGAAATTTCTAAATTACCATTTCAAGCAAGCTGCAAAAAACACCAAAATAATTCCATATAACCAACAACAAGCACATAAAACTACATAATTCATCAACTACACAAAATCTAGATCGTCTAAATTAATCTGCTTCTGGGGCTGCTGCGGAGCTTGCGGCGGCTGGGGTAGCGGTATGGGCGGAGCCGGAAGTCCCTAGAGCTGAACAGCTGTAAAGTCTTGCATGTACTGGAACATCTGCCGCTGCTGGGCCTGCTAGATGGCATGTACCTTGGCATAATGGGCTGCTTGCGCAGCATTATAGGCAACATGAGCAGCTTGCTGTTCCCGTAGTCTCTGAAGTCCCGACTGTAGCAGCTGAGTCGTCCTGGTGGTCGTGGTCCTGCTGCTGGTCGAGGCTGCCTTTCGTTGAAATCTTAGAGTGGTCTTCAGGACCCCCTCGCCCTTCTTTCCTAGACCCCGTAAGTAAAAGTTGTTTGCTCGCGGTGGGAAGGTTGTGCCCATGATCCTCTCCCCAACTGTCGGATCCGAAGTGTCGATCTGGGACATGGCTTCGGACATCTCTTCCTCCTACGTGTCTGACCATGTCTCCCTCACTATAACACTCATCACCTCGTCACTAGCCTCCCTCACCTTCGCCTAATTGGATAGGAAAAAACTTATTAATTAACATTTTGACATATATATAAGTAAAATTAAAAATTTAAAAACGTAAGATGACTTACAATATCCTCCTAGGCGTTAGGATATGTCTTCTCGTACGTATAGACGTACGGGTTGACCTCTAGATGTTCCTTGGCTGCCTCGTCCATGAAGACAGCGAACGGTCTAGAACTGGCATGACGGTTCCTTGTGTTGTGTTGCCGGTTCTGAGCGTTCGCCCGGGAAACCGCCTTCAAAAAAAAAACTAAACTATTAGTAAAATATTTAAAAACGCACGTACTTAATGACAAATTAACTAATTAATTTATTTAAATACCTGTTTACGAGGGTTGTTGAATTCTGATGTCAGAAGCCAACGCCACTCGTACTCTGTGTACTGGAACTCAGCAGGGGTACCAGAACGTGTGTTCCCGTGCATAGTCCAATGGGTCCGCAACTCGTTCTTCCACTCCTTGTACCTACAGATACAACAAAAATATTAGAAATATTATTAATATCACATACAATTTTGTTTTTTCATTAACTTCCCAACGTACCTTCCCCCATGCACAACATCCGCCCAGCTGCTCTTCAAGGGTTCGGGAACCTCAAACCACACCTGCATTTAACCGTTTATTAGTTTAGTTTTTCGAGAAATCTACAATGTAATACATAATATTATTGAGGCATTTTGTAAACTCACCGACATCGCGTTGTGGACCATGTCCTTAACCTCCTGCGGGACCTCGCCCCAGTCTGACCACAACATAGGGACTATATCCCTAATGAGCGTTCCCACGCGGCTGGAGTACGTCCTCGACTTCCCGCCCGATACTATGTCGCCATCCCCGTCAGTACCGATGACAATCTTCCCTGAGGTACCAACGATCTTCTCGAGAGCCTTCCCTGTAATGGGGCCTCTCTTCTTTTTTGCCGGCTTCGCTCCGACGGTGCCTATCACATGATAAACCAAATTGATTATTAAAATTAGAGAATTATAAGAAAACAAATCATTCATCTTTCATTACCTGAGGGCGATGCGGCGGACGCGACGGATTTCGTCTCCGATGATGATATCCTCGCGAAAATAAGAGGCGTATCAAAAGGCACGAACCGGTACGCCGTTGATGGAGCCACTGGCGGGGGCAGTGGATAAATCGGCGTCCCTGAGTCATCGACTGTAGGTAAGGCCGGTATCATCCGCGGAAGGAACAGATGAGGCGGCGGCATCTGTACCCCAGATGACCCACCATCCGAAGCAGTAGGACTCGGAGTGGGTGCCTGGTGTATCTCAGGCATACGGGGTGCAAAGACCTCCGTCTGGGTCTGAGACCACAGCTGCTTCAAGAAACGAGGGACGCCCGGCTGCCTAGATGAAGGAGGCCCCTCCAGCTGCCTCTGCGCCGTCTCTAGAAGGGCTGCACGTCTGGCTGTCATGAGTCCCCGAAACGACGTCTGAGGGTTGCTAGAGGTTCCCTCAGACGATTCGGACCTTTAGCCCTTCGAACCCTTCGTCGATCTAATATTACCGCTCATCCTGTTTAAAATATAATTTGAATCAAGGCCACAAAATCAAAAAATGTAAACCCATTCAATTAGTAAAAAAAAAAATATATATACACTTCCTAAATACAAATTTACATTTCCTAAATACAAATATACACTTCCTAAAAAAAATATACACTTCCTAACAACACCACAACATTGCAATTGACCGGAAAATCAAAGCAAACACAAAATACTAAATACAAATATACACTTCCTAAATACAAAATACAAATATACACTTCCTAAATAAAAATACAAATATACACTTCCTAAATAAAAATATACACTTCCTAAATACAAATATACACTTCCTAACAACACCACAACATTGCAATTGACTGGAAAATCAAAGCAAACACAAAATACTAAATACAAATATACACTTTCTAAATACAAAATACAAATATACACTTCCTAAATAAAAATATACACTTCTTAAATACAAATATACATTTCTTAACAACAAATATACACTTCCTAACAACACCACAATATTGCAATTGACCGGAAAATAAAAGCAAACACAAAATGAGCCTTGGGAAACAGAAATGTACTCGAGGAGGAGGGAGGGCTCGAGGCTGGAGCAACAGGAGGAGGAGGGAAGACCGGAGCAGCAGGAGGAGGAGGGAGGAGGGCCGGAGCAGGCGAGCAGCAGGAGGAGGGAGGACCGGAGCAGCAGGAGGAGGAGGGAGGGCCAGAGCAGGCGAGCAGCAGAGGGTGACCGGGAGAGGGAGAGGAGGCGGAGGAGGGGAAAGAGGAGGCTAGGGCATTTCTGCTGTCGAGCGCTGGGTTATACCCGACAACTTTAGCCGACGAAATTATTATTTCGTCGGGTAAAGATAACAATATCGTCGGCTAAGATAATAATCTCTTCGACTAAGATAAAATTCGTCGGCTAAACATTTGAAATTCGTCGGCTTTAGTACTTTTTATACATTCTGCAAACTGTGATTGTGATTATGATGATCAAACTTGAGAAATGAAAATCCGACCGTTAGATCTGACCATCATGTATGGGAAAAATTCAACTTGATCCGACAAGGTTAAGGGCTCAATCCGAACAGTCAATCCGTTAAGTCAAACCCTTAAACGCACGGAAAAAGTCATTGGACTGTCTAAATTACGTATTTTGGCTGGACCTTCAACTGAAAATAGTTTCAAACCGATGAGACGCAACAAGTGGTGTAAAAATTTTACGCAAAATAACCACCGAAGATAGGGCTACTCATAGGGAGAAAGAATGAAAAATTGCATTGACCACAACTATCGGCACCGAAACTTTACCGGAATACTGTGATTTTTCAACTGTGGACGTATTTCACCATTCTGGTCATATCTTATTTCACGACTTTTTTGCGTTTGAAGGTTTTACATATAGTTTATTTTTGAAACGGAACATTTACTTAACAATAGGTAAATAAGTTACACAACATTAGTAGGCATCAAGATGATTGTGATGATCAAATTTGAGAAATGGAAATCCGACCGTCAGATCTAACCATCGTGACAAAATACATGTATGGGCAAAAATTCAACTTGATCCGACAAGGTTAAGTGCTCGAACCGGACGGTCAATCCCGTAAGTCAAACCCCTAAATTCACGGAAAAGGTCGTTGGACCGTCTAAATTTCGTATTTTGGCCGGACCTTCAACTGAAAATAGTTTCAAACCGATGAGACGCAACAAGTCGTATAAAAATTTTACGCAAAATAACCACCGAAGATAGGGCTATAGTATGTAACAGAAAATTTTTAGGGTTTAGCCGACGAATACCCCAATATATTCGTCGGCTATAGTATGTAATAAAAAAATAAAAAAATAAATAAAGCCGACGAAATATTAGGGTATTCGTCGGCTAAACTGATCTTAACTGACGAAATATACTATAATTCGTCGGCTAAAATGGTTTAGGCATATAATTTGTCGGCTAAAATGGTTTAGGCCGACGAATTATGGTGTATTTTGTCACATCCTGACCCGTAAAATTTTATCTTATTTACTAGCTTGATTATAATAAGAATTTTACCATCTCCGACATTAAGTTATAGTTTAATTGGTCCCTATAGGGGTTTTGAGGGATGATTATTCCGGAGAGTTATTCGTAGGAGAAAAATGTGTCGACGGTAAAAATGGTAAATTTTAGCTAGTAAAAGGTAATTTTTATTAGGGTATTATTTTTTTGGGGTATTAAATTTTGGATTTGAGTTGTATATAGAAGTGTTGGGCCGGGTTGGTGTAAGGCCCAAACCCATCTTTTCTTTTTCTTTTCTCTTCTTTTCTTTCTCTCTCTTCTCTCTCTTTCTCTCCCGACGCTCTCTCTCTCTCTCTCCCGCTGCCGGAATCCTTCTCAGCCGTCTGCCGCCGTCCGGCCAGCTACCGGCCGCCGCACCACTCCCGTTTGGACCCCCGCCATCTCCTCTCCCTCCCCGGCCTAGCACCCGAGCCTCTAACCCGCCGGAGAGAAGGAAAACCCACCGGAGACGTCGGGAAAATTTTTGCCGGAATCCCTCCTCCGACCACCAATCCGGGCCAGCTTGGTACGGTTTTGTAGCTCTCCTCCCGTGCAACAACCCCTCCAAAAGGCTCGATCCCTCTTGAGCTCGGTAAGGAGAAATTCGAAGTTGAAATTCTAGCGCTTTTAGGATGTTTTCGTTCGATTGACCTAGTTAGGCATGAAATTGGACTTAGTGGTAGTTATGAAAGTTGTTTGGGATGTTGAGAGGAAGATTCTGTTAAAATTTGGTAGAATTTGGACGTCGCCGGAATCGGCCTCCGGCCGCCGCTGCCGGCAGAGCCGCCGCCGCCGCCGTTTTGGGGTTTTGTATAATTTTAAATGTGTAATAATTAGAGGAGTTTAATGAAGTGAATTGTGGAATTTTCGGATGAGTTTTGAATAGGTTTGTGAATTTCCGAAGTTTGGTATTTTGACGGTTAAATAATGTAAAATCCGGCCGTAGGATTTAAGTCAATTTCTAGGAAAATGTTTATTTACGGCTGCCGAGTATGGTATTAAAGTTTGGATCGTTTCGATTTAAGAATATCGAACTTAGGCAATGATGAGCGTAATTATGGCTCTCGATTAATTTTGCCTATTTTATCAATACTGGATTTTAGTGGGAAATTAATTATATATTTGGAACAGGACGTGAGGAGACTCAAATTGGAGAGACCTCGGATCGACGTCAGGCTTAGGCCTAAAGTTGTGAGTGGACCTTTGTTTTAAATAAAAAACATGCGATGAATGATTTTATTAATCATTTATTTCTTCTGATGAGATTTATTGATTTCTCGCCTATTTGACAATTTTTCCTCCTTTGGAGAGATCCCGAAAATGAGATTTTCGGTGGATATATATTTTTGAATATTATGAGTTTAGTATGTATATAAATGCTAGCTAGCCATACGTGCTTGTCCGGCATAATGAGGTAAAATAACATTATGGCGTGGCGTGAGTATTAGACACAAGCGTCATAGCCCTATATGAAAACTACTTTCTTTTTTCGGTTTATTTAGGTTTTCATATAGGGAGTCCACACGTATATATACACGTTCTTTCGGTCATAATGAGGAAAAATACCACTATATGGCGCAACGTGAGCGTTAGACGCCAGCGTTGTAGCCCTGTATGAATTTCTATTTTCTAAATTGTTTCTAGGATTCATATAAGGAGTCTGACGAGTGTAGATACATACGAATATATGTTTATATATTTCAGCCAGAGAGGCTCCATTTTATTTGAGTTTGTGACTAGCCAGTGCTAGTCGTGAAATTGTCAGTTGATAAGTTAAGCACTTTTAAGCTGCCGCATGCAGTATATTTTTTTATTAATGAAATTAATGGGATGCATAAATAGTTTGTTATTAAATTATTTTTGTCTACTCACTCTAACGTTATTAAATGTCTTCCCCTGGGCCCTTCGTTTTAAAATGCCCAGTCTGTAGAATTACATAGTTGAGATCGGGCGTTACATGGCAAGAGGCATATAGTCAATAGTATAGCTTCCGCTCTTTTCTATTTATTTATAATTCATTTCCTCTCAAATAGAGTTACTCTGATTATGTGGTTGTTTGTTATAGGAGTGTTTTGCAGGTTTTGGTTTGGAAGGGTTGTCCATTTCCAAGGGAGGTTGTACCGAATTTTGCGGTAAATCTTTCCTTTGAGGTGGTCCCGCACGATTTACTCCTCCGGGTTCAGGGTGAAATTCAGGGTGGGTTGTGTCAATGGTATCAGAGCACTAGGTTATTCGATTTCCTTCTCGTTTTTTAGTACTACCTCATATTCTTGGTCATACTTAGTGTCTATAGAGTGATGGTCCGATCGCGACGGATCTATTAGCATATATGCTTTAGACACTATGTGTTGATTAAGTTGTGATGTAGTGTTCTTATCTTATTTATGGACATTGTTGTGCCATAATGTTCATATCTTTAAGGCTATGTCTCTGTACGCCGACCTCTTGAGTAATCATTATGTTTTGGAGTAATGGAAAGGTGTATGGATTATGCATTTTTCAAGGGTTATTGAGTTGATATCATAATTGTTAGAGTTCAATTGAGAGTTGGAAACTCCAGTGGGACTCATATGCGTGGCAACATTCTTTTCATTTGACCAATGATTGTTTGGGTTACGATTAAGATGTTGGGGTGAACATTTTGTGCGAATTTTGTAGAAGAGAAAATAGTTGGAAAGAAAGTTCGAAATAGTGGTGTATTATTTTGAGGTAAGGGTTGGTTGAAGTGATGCGGAAGGTACACTTAGTCATTCAAAGAGGTACCTAGTGCGAGTTGTGAGGGACTCTAATTTTTGGGCTAATTAGTCACGGGGGATTTGTGGCTAGTAAAAAAGCTATCAATTTAGAGAAGTCTTGATTGATGACCAAATTTTCAACTGCCTTGTCCTTAGAGAAAGTCAGTTAGGATTATTTTGTTAATGCTTGTTATGGTATGGTGGCGCATGTTTTGCCATACAGCTCTAATCAAGGATATGTTTCTTATCCTTGGATCTTTATATTAAAGAGTATAATCAGAACATTTTGGAGACGGAGGTTAATAGCAGTTGAGGAATAGTAAGATTTTTTTTTGGGTGACTTCGTCTATATTGTGGTTTAGCTGAAGCCGGCTAAGGCGTTAAATATAAGAGTCCAAGTTATTTTCCTTGGATTGTTGGCCTTGCAAGAGTCATTGAGCATAGCGTTGTGAAAACCATGTTGTTGTGTCATAGCAAGAGAATGAAGAAAGTGAATGGTATATCTAAATATTTTGAATTGCTAGCAAGCTCTGAAGCGTTGAGTAGCATTTGTCGGTTATATTATTTTTATCATCGTGGAGCCATTATGGATTCTTTCAGAATTCTAGGTGTGAAGTTCGATATTCGGATTGTTGAGTGTTTTATAAAGATGGTAAGTGTAGGTAAGTTTAGTTGACCTTGAAATTATAATAATAAAGTAGATGCAAAAGAGTTGAGGCCACTTTGACTTTACGACAACAGTCGGGAATTGATTAAATATGTTGAGTTCTTTGGAAGTTCTTGGTAATGCTAATTTTTAGCGACCTTGGTCGCTAGGATGGAAAAATGAGGAATGTTGGTGTGGCGTGAATGTCCAGAGGAAAGTATTATATCTTAAAGTGCGTGGTTTGGAGTTGAATATTGTTATCTGGAATAAACTGTAGATAAAAAGGATTTATTGGAGAAGCGTGGATGGGTGTTCATAGTGCTTTCAGTTGGGCGTTGTATTGAGTTAGTCGATACAAGTCTTCAATGACATAATATTAATGCTAAGTGTGAACGAAGTCTATTTACTAATGTCACTTTCGTTTGCAGTTGGAATTTTCTTTGGCATACTCTGCTTGGGGAATTGTTCATCTTCCATGCTAGTGACTTGGTAAAATGGATTTTTATATGGAACATGTTTGGCGATATATAAGGTTTTTTTTGTTGCAGCTTTATGTAACCGAAATGTCCATTCGCATGATAATCATGTTTCAGATCATCTTCTGGTCTGGGGGTGAAGAGAATATTGGGAATAACAGAATTAGGAGAGAAACTGGTATTCCCATAAGCTGCTAGTTTGTGTGCATAAAATGGTAATGTAATAGCTTTGGTGAGAGACCTAAGTGACGTGGTTTTGATCTCTTCATAATGTCGTTTTGAGAATCGAGATTATCATATGTTAGCGGACTGGTCACTTAGGCAGAGCAAGATTTTCTTGTGGACTTGCGAGAGCTTTGACTTCGCGAAAGACTCTGCAAAGTGTCTTGGTACTAGAAGTGATTGTTGCAGTTCTGCAGTGTGTGCTCCTTAAATCTGTTCATTTAGCGGGTCTTAATTTTGACACTATGAGCATGTGGGAAATACGTGAACTCTAGTTTCCTGCAAGTGGGTTTCATTGTCAAATTGTGAGCAGCGTCAGACGAGGTGTTGCATGACGTTAGGAGATTTGAGCCGATGGTGATAGCGATTTTTCATTGCACAGGAAATTGTGCATACCTACGGGTACTCGTACTCTGGAACAGTTGTCACTAACTCACTTACGTGTAAACGTTAGTGGCGGTTCAACGAAGGATTTAGAATCTTTGAGAAGATTTAGGATTCAAATGAAAAGGTTAAAGAGTCAGAGTTAGACTCAAAATAGCTCTTAGTAGCTAGAAGAGTTATAAAGATGTCCGCAGGAAGGACCATGAGTTTCAAGTGAATGTTTGGGTGTTTTCGAAATTGTCTCCTTAGAAAGAGGTGGTACATTTTGGTAACGTGGAAGCTTGGTCCGAGATTTATTTGTTCTTATGGGTTTTAGATCAAGTTGGCTCTCTTGCGTATCGGTTAGTTTTGCCTCCGGAGTGATCTAAAATACATAATGTGTTTTATGTATCCATGTTTCGCAAGTCTATTGCGATCTCTCTCATGTGTTGCGAGAGCAGCCAATCAGTTTGACAAAAGATTTGTCCTATGAAGAGGAACCAGTTTAGATTCTCGACCAAAAGGAGCAAGTGCTTAAAGGAATCATTTTTCCTCTTTTAAAGTTCTGTGGAGGAGACCCAAAATAGAGGAAGCTACTTGAGAATCAGAGGAGCAAATGATGCAGCAGTATCCCTATCTCTTTGGTCAGTATGTAAATTTCGAGGACGAAATTTTTATAAGGAGGGGAGAATTGTCACATCCCCGACCCGTAAAATTTTATCTTATTTACTAGCTTGAGTATAATAAAATTTTACCATCTCCGACATTAAGTTATAGTTTAATTGGTCCCTAGAGGGTTTTGAGAGACGATTATTCCGGAGAGTTTATTCGTAGGAGAAAAATGTGTCGACGGTAAAAAATGGTAAATTTTAGCTAGTAAAAGATATTTTTATTAGGGTATTATTTTTTGGGTATTAAATTTTGGATTTGGGTTGTATATAGAAGTGTTGGGGCCGGGTGGTTCTTTCTCTCTCTTCTCTCTCTTTCTCTCCCGACGCTCTCTCTCCTCTCTCTCCCGCTGCCGGAATCCTTCTCAGCCGTCTGCCGCCGTCCGGCCAGCTACCGGCCGGCCCGCCCACTCCCTTTGACCCCCGCCCGCCTCTCCTCTCCCCCCCGCCTAGCACCCGACCCTCTAACCAACCCGACCCTCCGAAGAGAAACCCCGGAGACGTCGGGAATTTTTTGCCGAAACCCTCCTCCGACCACCAATCCGGGCCAGCTTGGTACGGTTTGTAGCTCTCCCTCCGTGCAACAACCCCTCCAAAAGGCTCGATCCCTCTTGAGCTCGGTAAGGAGAAATTCGAAGTTGAAATTCTAGCGCTTTTAGGATGTTTTCGTTCGATTGACCTAGTTAGGCTTGAATTGGACTTAGTGTAGTTATGAAAGTTGTTTGGGATGTTGAGAGGAATTCTGTTAAAATTTTGGTAGAATTTGGACGTCGCCGGAATCGGCCTCCGGCCGCCCCGCCGCCGTTTTTGGGGTTTGTCTAATTTTAAATGTGTAATAATTAGAGGAGTTTATGCGTGAATTGTGGAATTTTCGGATGAGTTTTGCCTAGGTTTGTGAATTTCCGAAGTTTGGTATTTGGCGGTTAAATAATTTAAAATCCGGCCGTAGGATTTAAGTCAATTCTTAGGAAAAGGTTTATTTACGGCTGCCGAGTATGGTATTAAAGTTTGGATCGTTTCGATTTAAGAATATCGAACTTAGGCAATGATGAGCGTAATTATGGCTCTCGATTAATTTTGCCTATTTTATCAATACTGGATTTTAGTGGGAAATTAATTATATATTTGGAACAGGACGTGAGGAGACTCAAATTGGAGAGACCTCGGATCGACGTCAGGCTTAGGCCTAAAGTTGTGAGTGGACCTTTGTTTTAAATAAAAAACATGCGATGAATGATTTTATTAATCATTTATTTCTTCTGATGAGATTTATTGATTTCTCGCCTATTTGACAATTTTTCCTCCTTTGGAGAGATCCCGAAAATGAGATTTTCGGTGGATATATATATTTTGGATATTATGAGTTTAGTATGTATATAAATGCTAGCTAATCATAGGTGCTTGGTCCGGCATAATGAGGTAAAATATCATTATGGCGTGGCGTGAGTGTTAGACACAAGCGTCATAGCCCTATATGAAAATTACTTTCTTTTTCGGTTTATTTAGGTTTTCATATAGGGAGTCCACACGTATATATACACTGTCCTTTTCGGTCATAATGAGGAAAAATACCATTATGGCGCAACGTGAGCGTTAGACGCCAGCGTTGTAGCCTTGTATGAATTTTTCTATTTTCTAAATGTGTTTCTAGGATTCATACAAGGAGTATGACGAGTGTAGATATATACGAATATATGTTTATATATAGTTCAGCCAGAGAGGCTCCATTTTATTTGAGTTTGTGAGTAACCAGTGCTAGTCGTGAAATTGTCAGTTTATGAGTTGAGCACTTTTAGCTGCCGCATGCAGTATATTTTTCTATGAAATTAAATGGGAATGCATAAATAGTTTGTTATTAAATTATTTTGTGTCCACTCACCTCTAACGTTATTAATGTATTCCCCTGGGCCCTTCGTTTTAAAAATGCCCAGTCTGCAGGATTGCATAGTTGAGATCGGACGTACATGGAGAAGAGGCATATCCAATAGTATAGCTTCCGCTCTTTTCCATATATTTATAGTTCATTTCCTCTCAAATAGAGTTACTCTGATTATGTGGTTGTTTGTTATAGGAGTGTTTGCAGGTTTTGGTTTGGAAGGGTTGTCCATTTCCAAGGGAGGTTGTACCGAATTTTACGGTAGATCTTTCCTTGGAGGTGGTCCCCGCACGATTTACTCCGGGTTCAGGGTGAAATTCGGGGTGGGTCGTGTCATATTTCGTCGGCTAAATATAAAAAATACATTAAAAAAAACTGAAGGTAATACATGTAAACCATACTCACTTCTTGTTCATATATCACCAAAATTCATATAAAATAACAGAAATATGAATTCAACATATGTAAACTATAAAGGTAATACATTCTTTTTTATTACAAATTAATGTATTACGTTCTCTAAATTAAAACTAAGGCTCGTAATCGGAATCATCCGATGAGTCTTCTTCGGTGTCAGAATTAATTTCTGGTAATCTATGCCTTTCCTCATCGCCAGAGTCTTCGTCTGTTTCTTGATTTGGATCAACATCAATAAGCCTTGGCTCTTCATCACGAATTCGCACCGAACGACCTGCTCTAAAATTATAAGGCGAACGGTAGAGGAGTTAGGAATACCTATTGCATTGGGCTCTTGATACGCAACATCTTCTTCCTGGTCTTCGGCCTCTCCAAGTGTAGCCGCCCGGTAAATGTTTCGAGGGTGCATAAGGTTGACTACTTTCCACGCGTCACCCTTAGCAAGGTCATCAAGATAAAACATTTATTTTACCGATGTGGCAAAAACGAACGGGTCATCTTCGTAAGAACTTGTAGCAGTGTTCACCGATAATATTCTGTACTGATCGGTCTTTATGCTCTGCGGCTAGTATCAAACCATCTACACTTGAAGAGGTGCACTATCATGCCTTCACCGTAAACGAGTTCCACCATGAATGGAGAACACCGTAATAGTCAACTCCATTCCGCCCACCATGCGCCATCACCCCCCATAATTCATTGTTCTCCGTCTGCTGTCTCTCTGTTCACATATAAATTGCACGCCATTCACCTTGCACGTCGGATAAACTCTTGACATTATCGGCTTCATCACTAGAAGTCTTAGTTCGTGCGACCAATTTGGGTGACCATCAAATTGAATATGGTTCATCTGCAACCAACCATTCAATTGTAAATATGGATAATTATGCAATAACATAAATACGTACAGAAATATTGAATTACGTACCCAGCCGCCAAAATAGTTTGCAAACTCCATGTTGTGGTACTCGAGATCACCTTGAATGTCTGGACCATATAGATGGATGTCTTTCCAGTATTCAACTTCTGGACAGTTAATCAATACCCACCAGTGTGCAATGACTAGCTCATGTGGTTGCAACTTGTAGGAGTCTGGCAAAATTCCATAAACTTCAACATCACTGGAGAGTATGGAAAGACTGAACTTCGGTACATCTACCGACATGGCTTCGTCTGTTTCCTTCAACGCTCCTAAATACAACTTCATGTAGGTGACGCACTCGTGCGCATATATGCTTCAGCTATACATCCTTCAGGCGCGGATTTATTAGCCACATAATCTTTGTAGTCTCCAAGTTGCCTATTTGGAGGAATTCAGGTGTAAAAAACGTACCTTTCCATGGATACATCCAAGTGTAGTGTACTGGACTGGTAAGCAACAATTGCTCGGGAAGATCCATCATCAGGTGAGGCATGATGTCAAAAAAATTTGGAGGAAATATCCTCTCAAATTTACACATGATATAAATGATGTCCTCTTGCATTTCCCGAGGTTAGATTTTTTCACTTCCCGTGTGCATAACTTCTGGAAGAATCTTGCCAACGCTACTAACGGCTCCACCATCTGACGGGGAAGGAACGGTCGAATGAAAACAGGGAAGAGACGTTGTAGCAGGATATGACAGTCATGACTCTTCAACCCCGTACATCTTATTGTCCCGGAAGTTCACACACCGGCTATATTCCCTGCATAGCCTGAAGGATACTTCACACAACTCATCCACTTGAAAATTACGTTCTTCTGGTCAGGCTTCACGGTGTAAGAAGCTTGAGAATTTTTTTCTTCCCTTCTTTCAACCACAGATGTCTTTTTAATTGCATTTTTTTAGATCAATGCGTGCCTTAGGACCGTCTTTCGTCTTCCCCTCCAAGTTCAACATTGTGCCCACCACACTGTCGCAAACATTCTTTTCTATGTGCATCACATCTAGGTAGTGTCTGATCAACAACTTACTCCAGTATGGGAGTTCCCAGAATATGCTCTTATGTGTCCAGAATTTGTACATGTCGGGTCTTTCAGTATTGCCGCCATAATATTAGGATAATTGCTGAGCTGCCCAAAATCGTACTCATTAGCATTGCTAAAATTTCTTCTCCCGTCTATCTTCTAGGAGGCACACCGTGTTCTACGATCCTATCAAATGCCTTGTCATCGAACCGCCATTCGTGATTATATGGAAGGAAAGCACGGGACCCAATCTGCATATCTTGTTGCAATGACTGCTGTTCCCCTCATCGCTAAGGCACTCTGGACAAGCCTTGTATCCCCTAACAACGTTGCCCGACAACATCCCATGGGCAGGAAAATCACTGATGGTACCAACAACCATGACATGCATCTGGAACATCTTGTGCATGTACTTGTCATAAGTGGGATGACCAACGTCCCACAAAAACTGAAGCTCTTCATCAAAGGTCTCAAATACACATCGAGACACTTTCCTAGATAACCGGGCCCCGGAATCAACAAACTCAACATATTGTATTCCTTCTTCATGCATATCATGGAGGAAGGTTGTACGGTACCAAAATCACCAGTCATACACTGTATTGAAGACTCATGTTGCCAAAAGGGTTGAACCCGTCGGATGAGAGCCCGCCTCACATTTCGGACCTCTGACGCAAAATGAGGAAACTCCTTGTCTATATGCTTCCAAGCCTCCCCGTCAGCAGGGTGTATAAGGGTATCTTTGTTATGCAATTCCCTATCAGCGTACCAAAATCACCGACATGTACAACCGCTCCAGCCTATCCCTCAACGGGAAATACCGAAGTACCTTCACAGGTTTCCTATTGCCTGCAAGAGTCAGCTTATACCTGTCAGTGTGATATACCGGACATGCGTCAAGCCCACCAAGGTCATTCCCTTCTGGATCTTTACCCCAGAAGAGAACAGTCATATCTGCATGCATGGATCTTGATGTAGGAAAGTCCAAGATCTTTCAATATACATCGGACCTTAGGATGAGTGGTAGGAAGACGATGACTGTGGGGCAGCATCGAAGCAGTGTACTGTAGATAATTATCAACAGCATTCACGGTCGATTTTGTCTCAACTTTAATCTTCATTACGTCCATCACACTTCAAGAACGGTCTTCTGACAACCGGGGTACACAGGGGTCAGTTGGAAAGCAAGCAGTTTGTTGTTTTTTCAATACCAGCAGTGTTGACAGCTCTAGGGAAGGGCTGCACCGGGTCAGGCATATACTGTCCTTAAGCGCATACACCGCTCTCATAAGGAAACATGTCGTTGATGAATGCCGTTGTTGGATCGTTGGATGTACTGCCCGTCTCATAAAATTGACCATGATCATGCGGACCCCCTGTTGATGTTTCACCGTGATATAACAACATGTGTACTTCTCCCAAAACATGTTACTCCTTAGGTGCTGCCATACTTTGTCAATGGGAAATCGATACATATCGTTGCGACACTGACATTTCGTGCACGGGCAATAGAAAATTGTATTTCCGTTAGCATTAGCCAGCGCATATTCCATAAAACTCATAACTCCTGCACCATATCTTTTGTCCCATTTTAGAAGCGAAATCCAACTCTTATCCATATCCTGAAAATATAACAAAATATATATGTATAACGCTAGCTATTATTAATGAAATTTCATGCCATATATAAAATCTCAATTTATTAGTATATATTCTACGTACTACAACTAATTAATAACAAATTAATTAACACACACATATATATATACTTAATAATTACACATAAACAAGATTATATATATATATATCTACATCATCACAAAATCATCATTGACATATATACCATCAACACAATATTATAAATTAATTAACATATATATATATATATATATATATCTACTACTTATGAACAACTTCATATATATTATATCAAATCATCAACCAAATCGATCAACATATATATATATATATATATATACATCCAACGTACTCAAAATCAATCAACTCATAACAATATTAGATATCAACATCATCAACAAAATCATCATCAACTCATATATATCATCAACAACTTCATACCATATCAACACAATATTATAAATTAATTAACATATATATATCTACTATTTATTAACAACAAATTAATTCATATATATTATCAATTCAAATCATCAACCAAATCGATCAACATATATATATATACATCCAACGTACTCAAAATCAATCAACTGAAATAAAACTCAATTAATCAACATATATATACATATACGTACCTATATATAACTCCACAAACTAATTATGGACAGATTTCGACAACACCCAAACTTTTTCTCCCGTTTTTCTTCTCCCGTTTTTTTCCCAGATGAGCTACTGCCGTCCAGATCTGCAAATATAAAGCACTTTAGCCGACGACATATTAATTTCGTCGGCTAAACTTTTAAATATTTCGTCGGTCATAATCTGTGAACTTTAGCCGACGAAATAAATTCTTTAGCCGACGACATTTAATTTCGTCGGCTAAAGTTTACCATAGCCGACGAAAATATAAATTAGCCAACGAATAAAAATTTCGTCGGCTAAAGTCCACTTTAGCCACGAAAAAATAGTTCGTCGGCCTGGTTTTTTAATTTTCGTCTGCTAAAATCTTTCTTCTGGTAATGTATTTTAGAGAGCGTGTTTAGCTTTTTTGGATGTTTTAGGAGCTTCAACAGACTAGCCAAATTTAAGCTATTATATTATAACTACCAGGAGAAGTACTTTAGCCGACGAATTATTTTCGTCGGCCTATTACCCTAACTCGTCGGCTAAACTCTTAGCCGACGAGGCTTCGTCGGCTATAGTGTCGTCGGGAAAGGGTCCTCGGCGCTGACTTTAACCGACGAACCCATAGACCGTCGTCGGCTATTGTCCATACTTTAGCCGACGAAACATTTGGTCGTCGGCTTTTGTTCATGAATTTAAGCCGACGAAACAGACTCTATCTTTCGTCGGCTATACTCCCAGACTTTAGCCGACGACTTAAACCGTCATCGGCTATACTCCCAGACTTAAACCGACGACACACAACGTCGTCGGCTATACTCCAAGCCTTTAGCCGACGGAACTGAGATATTCGTCGGCTAAAGTATATAATTAAAAAATTAAAAAATAGAGCCTCTTTCGTCGGCTATAGTGAGTTTAGCCGACGAAACATGCCATAATTCGTCGGCTAAACTATATAAAAATAAAAATAAAATACTATAGCCGACGAATTGTGGCGTATTTCGTCGGCTATAACTCCATCCAGTATAAAAAAAAATACACAAAATTTTTAAATTACCATTCCAAGCAAGCTGCAAAATACACCAAAATAATTCCATATATAACCAACAAGAAGCAAAAAACTATATAAGGTATCAACTACACAAAATCTAAATGATCTAAATCAATATCCGGATCTGGGGCCTGCTGGTGAGGAGATTTCGGCAGCTCAGGTATGTCTATAGGCGCAGGCATGGGCGGAGGTGGAAGTCTCTGAAGCTGGGCAGCTGCTAAATCCTGGAAGTACTGGTACATCTGCTTCTGCTGGGCATGCTGGGCGGCATGTAGGGCTCTAGTGTAGGATCTATATTCGGTGAACTGGGTGGCATGAGCGGCAGCCTGAGCGTCAGCATGAGCAGCCTGAGCGGCTTGCTCTCTCCGTAGTCTCTCAACTTCCGACTCTAGCTGAGTCGTCCTGCTGCTGGTCGAGGCTGCCTTTCGTTGAATCCTGGAGTGGAGGGTCTTTAAGACCCCTGGCCCTTCTTTCCTAGACTCCCGTAGTAGAAGTTGTTTTCTCGCGGTGAGAAGGCTGTGCCCATGATCCTCGCCCCAACCCTCGGATCTGAAGTGTCGATCCGGAAAATGGCTTCGGACATCTCTTCCTCCTGCGTGTCCGGCCATGTCTCCCTCACTATAGCACTCATCACCTCGTCACTAGCCTCCCTCACCCTTGCCTAATTGGATAGGAAAAAAATTATTAATTAACATTTTAACATATATATTAGTAAAATTAAAAATTCCTTAAAAATGAAAGATTACTTACTATATCCTCCTGGGAGTCAGGATATGCCTTCTCGTACGTATAGACGTACTGGTTGACCTCTGGATGTTCCCTGGCCGCCTCGTCCATGAAGACAGCGAACGGTCTAGAACCGGCATGATGGTTCTTGTGTTGCGTTGCCGGTTCTGAGCGTTCGCCCGGGAAACCGCCTTCAAAGAAAAAAGTAAACTATTAGTAAAATATTTTAAAACGCACGTACTTAATGATAAATTAACTAATTAATTTATTTAAATACTTGTTTACGAGGTTGTTGAATTCTGATGTCAGAAGCCAACGCCACTCGTACTCTCTGTACTGAAACTCAGCAGGGGTAGCAGAACGTGCGTTCCCGTGCGTAGTCCAATAGGTCCGCAACTCGTTCTTCCACTCCTTGTACCTACAGATACAACAAAAATATTAGAAATATAATTAATATGACAGACAGTTTTGTTTTTTCATTAATTTCCCAACGTACCTTCCCCCATGCACAAAGTCCGCCCAGCTGCTCTTCAAGGTTCAGGAACCTCAAACCACACCTGCATTTAACCGTTTATTAGTTTAGTTTTTCAGAAATCTACAATGTAATACATAATATTATTCAGGCATTTTGTAAACTCACCGACATCGCGTTATGGACCATGTCTTTAACCTCCTGCGGGACCTCGCCCCAGTCTGACCACAACATAGGGACTCTATCCCTAATGAGCGCTCCCACGCGGCCGGAGTACGTCCTCGACTTTCCGCCGATACTACGTCGTCATCCCCGTCAGTACCGATGACAATCCTCCCTGAGGTACCGACGATCTTCTCCAGAGCCTTCCCTGTGACGGGGCCTCTCTTCTTCTTTGCTCTTCGCGTCCGACGGTGCCTATGACATGATAAACCAAATTGATTATTAAAATCGGAATCGGAGAATTATAACAAAACAAATCATTCATCTTTCATTACCTGAGGGATCGGACGCGGACGCGAAGGATTCCGCCTCCGATGATGATACCCTCGCGGAAATAAGAGGCGTATCAAAAGGTACGAACCGGTACGCCGCTGATGGAGCCACTGGCGGGGGCAGTGGATAAATCGGCGTCCCTGAGTCATCGACTACAGGTATGGCCGGTATCATCGCGGAAGGAATAGGTGAGGCGGCGGCATCTGTACCCCAGATGACCCACTATCCGAAGAAGTAGGAGCTGGGAGGGGCGCCCGGTGTATCTCAGGCATACGGGGTGCAGACACCTCCATCTGAGGCTGAGCAAACAATTGCCTCGCGGAATAAAGGAAGCCCGTTGCCTCGATGAAGGAGGCACTCCGGCTGCCTCTGCGCCGTCTGCAGAAGGCTCGCATGTCTAGCTGTCATAGGGCTCTGAAACGACGTCTGAGGGTTGCTAGAGGTTCCCTCAGACGATACGGACCTTTGGCCCTTCGAACCCTCGTCGATCTAATATTACCGCTCATCCTATTTAAAATATTAATTTGAATCAAGGCCACAAAATCAAAAAATGCAAACTCATTTTAAAAATGTAAAAAATATATTCACTTCCTAAATACTAATTTTCACTTCCTAAATACTATTTTTCACTTCCTAAATATACACTTCAAAAATAAAAATATACACTTCCTAACAACACCACAACATTGCAATGACCGGAAAATCAAAACAAACACAAAATACAAAACAAATATACATTTCCTAAATACTAAATACAAATATACACTTATTAAATAACAATATACACTTCCTAAATACAAATATACACAACAACACCACAACATATATAAACACAACAACACCACAAATAAAAATAACCGAAGCTCAAAAAACGTACTCGAGGAGGAGGAGGGAGGACCGGAGCAGCAGCAGATTCGGCCGGACCAGCAGGAGGAGGAGGCCGGAGCAGGAGGAGGCCGGGGGGGGCGGAGGAGGAGGAGGAGGTGGAGGCCGGAGGAGGAGGAGGAGGAGGAGAAGAGGAGGAGGAGGAGGAGGAGGCCGGCCGGAGAGGGAGAGGGAGGAGGGAGCGAGGAGGCGGCCGGAGAGGGAGAGGGAGAGGGAGCGGAGGCGGCCGGAGATGGAGAGGGACCGGGAGGGAGGAGGAGGGCGAGGGAGGGCGAGGGAGAGGAGAGGGAGAGGGAGAGGGAGAGGGAGAGGGAGAGGGGGAGCGGAGGAGAGGGAGAAGGAGAGCGAGGGAGGCGGACGGACCGGAGAGGGAGAGGGAGAGGGAGAGGTCGAGGGCGAGGGCGAGGGAGAGGAGAGGCAGAGGGGAGAGGGCGGCGACCGGGAGAGGGAGCGGAGGCAGAGGCGAATTTCGGAGAGGGAGAGGAAAACGATGGAGGCTAGGGCATACAACCAGTCGAGCTGGGTTATACCCGAAGACTTTAGCCGACGAAATAATAATTCGTCGGCTAAAGGTAATAATTTCGTCGGCTAACCTAAAACTTTAGCCGACGAAATAATAAATTCGTCGGCTAAAACATTTTAAATTCTTCGGCTAAACACAAACTGTTTATACATTCATCAAACTGTGTGACTGCTGCTCGTGATGATCAAACTTGAGAACGGAAATCCTTCCGTCAGATCTGACCATCATGATAAAATACATGTATGGGAAAAAATTCAACTTGATCTGACCAGGTTAAGTGCTCGATCCGGACGGTCAATCCCGTAAGTCAAACCCCTAAATGCACGGAAAAGGTTTTGGACCGTCTAAATTTCGTATTTTGGCCGGACCTTCAACTGAAAATATTTTCAAATTGATGAGACACAACAAGTCGTATAAAAATTTTACGCAAAATAACCACCGAAGATAGGGCTACCCATAGGGAGAAAGAATTGAAAATTGGATTGACCGCAACTATCGGCACCGAGACATGACCGGAATACCTTGATTTTTCAACCGTAGACGTATTTCACCATTCTGGTCATGTCTTATTTCATGACTTTTTCACGTTTGAAGGTTCTACGTATAGTTTGTTTTTGAAACGGAACATTTACCTAACACTTGGTAAACAAGTTATACAACATTAGTAGGCATGTTCTGACTGTGATGATCAAACTTGAGAAAATAAAATCCGATGGTCAGATCTGACCACCATGATAAAATACATGTATGGGAAAAAATTCAACTTGATCTGACCAGGTTAAGTGCTCGATCCGGACGGTCAATCCCGTAAGTCAAACCCCTAAATGCACGGAAAAGGTTGTTGGACCGTCTAAATTTCGTATTTTGGCCGGACCTTCAACTGAAAATATTTTCAAATTGATGAGACACAACAAGTCGTATAAAAATTTTACGTAAAATAACCACCAAAGATAGGGCTACCCATAGGGAGAAAGAATTGAAAATTGGATTGACCGCAACTATCGGCACCGAGACATGACCGGAATACCTTGATTTTTCAACCGTAGACGTATTTCACCATTATGGTCATGTCTTATTTCACGACTTTTTCACGTTTGAAGGTTTACGTATAGTTGTTTTTGAAACGGAACTTTACCTAACACTTAGTAAACAAGTTATACAACATTAGTAGGCATGTTCTGACTGTGATGATCAAACTTGAGAAAATAAAATCCGACGGTCAGATCTGACCACCATGATAAAATACATGTATGGGAAAAAATTCAACTTGATCTGACCAGGTTAAGTGCTCGATCCGGACGGTCAATCCCGTAAGTCAAACCCCTAAATGCACGGAAAAGGTCGTTGGACCGTCTAAATTTCGTATTTTGGCCGGACCTTCAACTGAAAATATTTTCAAATTGATGAGACACAACAAGTGGTATAAAAATTTTACGTAAAATAACCACCGAAGATAGGGCTATAGTAGTAACAACAAAAGTTTAGGGTTTAGCCGACGAATACCCTAAATCATCGTCGGCTATACTATGTAATAAAAAAATATAAAAATTAATAAAGCCGACGAAATATTAGGGTATTCGTCGGCTAAGATGGTTTTAGCCGACGACTTCCTTTTCAATTCGTCGGCTATAAGTTATTTTAGCCGACGACTTCCTTTTGAATTCGTCGCTATAAGTTATTTTAGCCGACGACTTCTAGTAGTTTTCGTCGGCTTAGACGGTTTTAGCCGACGACTTTAATATAATTCGTCGGCTAAGAGGGTTAGGCGACGACTTCTGTTGTATTCGTCGGCTGAAGTAAAAAAATACAAACCCTAAAACAGAAGGTTTAAACCATACAAATTTCATGTTCATATATCACCAAAATTCATATAAAATAACAGAAATATGAATTCAACATATGTAAACTAGAAATGAAGGTAATACAATCTTTTTTATTACAAATTAATGTATTACATCCGAAGAAATTAAAACTAAGGCTCGTAATCGGAATCATCCGATGAGCCTTCTTCGGTGTCAGAATTAATTTCTGGTAATCTATGTCTTTCTCATCGCCAGAGTCTTCGTCTGTTTCTTGATTTGGATCAACATCAATAAGCCTTGGCTCTTCATCACGAATTCGCACCGAACGACCCGCTTTAAAATTATTAAGGCGAACGGTAGAAGAGTTAGGAATACCTATTGCGTTAGGCTCTTGATACGCAACATCTTCTTCCTGGTCTTCGGCCTCTCCAAGTGTAGCCGCCCGGTAAATGTTTCGAGGGTGCACAAGGTTGACTACTTTCCACGCGTCACCCTTAGCAAGGTCATCAAGATAAAACACTTGTTTACCGATGTGGCAAAAACGAACGGGTCATCTTCGTAAGAACTTGTAGCAGTGTTCACCGATAATATTCCGTACTGATCGGTCTTCATGCTCTGCGGGCTAGTATCAAACCATCTACACTTGAAGAGGTGCACTGTCATGCCTTCACCGTAAACGAGTTCCACCACTGAATCAAGAACACGTAATATAGTCAACTCCATTCCGCCCACCATGAGCCATCACCCCAGAATTCTGTGTTCTCCGTCTGCTGTCTCTTGTTCACATATAAATTGCACGCCATTCACCTTGCACATCGGATAAACTCTTGACATTATCGGCTTCATCGCTAGAAGTCTTAGTTCGTGTGACCAATTTGGGTGACCATCAAATTGAATATGGTTCATCTGCAATTTACAATTTAACATTGTAAATATAGATAATTATGCACTAAACATAAATACGTACATAAATATTGAATTACGTACCCAGCCGCCAAAATAATTTGCGAACTCCCTGTTGTGGTACTCGAGATCACCTTGAATGTCTGGACAATATAGATGGATGTCTTTCCAGTATTCAACTTCTGGACAGTTAATCAATACCCACCAGTGGGCAATGACTAGCTCATGTGGTTGCAACTTATAGGAGTCTGGCAAAATTCCATAAACTTCAACATCACTAGAGAGTATGGAAAGAGTGAACTTCGGTACATCTACCGGCATGGCTTCGTCTGTTTCCTTCAACGCTCCTAAATACAACTTCATGTAGGTGACGCACTCGTGCGCAATATATGCTTCAGCTATACATCCTTCAGGCGCGGATTTATTAGCCACATAATCTTTGTAGTCTCCAAGTTGCCTATAAATCAAGTTGCAAAGTGTTATGATTATTGAACATGTATATAGAAAAATTGGATTGAGGAATTCAGGTGTAAAAAACGTACCTTTCCATAGGATACATCCAAGTGTAGTGTACTGGACCGGTAAGCAACAATTGCTCGGGAAGATGGATCATCAGGTGAGGCATAATGTCAAAAAAATTTGGAGGAAATATCCTCTCAAATTTACACATGATATAAATGATGTCCTCTTGCATTTCCCGGAGGTTAGATTTTGTCACTTCCCGTGTGCATAACTTCTGGAAGAATCTTGCCAACGCTACTAACGGCTCCACCACCTGACGGGGAAGGAACGGTCGAATGAAAACAGGGAAGAGACGTTGTAGCAGGATATGACAGTCATGACTCTTCAACCCGTACATCTTATTGTCCCGGAAGTTCACACACCGGGCTATATTTCCTGCATAGCCTGAAGGATACTTCACACAACTCATCCACCTGAAAATTACGTTCTTCTGGTCAGGTTTCACGGTGTAAGGAGCTTGAGGCATTTTTTTCTTCCCTTCTTTCAACCACAGATGTCTTCTTAACTGCATTTTTTTTAGATCAATGCGTGCCTTAGGACCGTCTTTCGTCTTCCCCTCCAAGTTCAGCACTGTGCCCACCACAGTCGCAAACATTCTTTCTATGTGCAGTCACACTATCTAGGTATCTGATCAACAACTTACTCCAGTATGGGAGTTCCAGAATATGCTCTTATGTGTCCAGAATTTGTACCTGTCGGGTCTTTCAGGTATTGCTGCAACAATATTTGGATGATTGCTGAGCTGCCCAAAATCGTACTCATTAAGCACTGCTAAAATTTCTTCTCCCGTCCATCTTCTGGGAGGCACACCGTGTTCTACGGTCCCATCAAATGCCTTGTCATCGAACGCCAATCGTGATTATATGGAAGGAAAGCACGGTGACCCAATCTGCATATCTTGTTGCAATGACTGTGCTCCCCTCATCGCTAAGGCACTCTGGACAAGCCTTGTATCCCCTAACAACGTTGCCCGACAACATCCCACGGGCAGGAAATCACTGATGGTACCAACAACCATGACATGCATCTGGAACATCTCGTGCATGTACTTGTCATAAGTGGGATGACCAACTTCCCACAAAAACTGAAGCTCTTCAATCAAAGGTCTCAAATACACATCGAGACACTTTCCTGGATAACCGGGTCCCGGAATCAACAAACTCAACATATTGTATTCCTTCTTCATGCACATCCATGGAGGAAGGTTGTACGGTACCAAAATCACCGGCCATACACTGTATTGAAGACTCATGTTGCCAAAAGGGTTGAACCCGTCGGATGAGAGCCCGAGCCTCACATTTCGGACCTCTGACGCAAAATGAGGAAACTCCCTGTCTATATGCTTCCAAGCCTCCCCGTCAGCAGGGTGTATAAGGGTATCTTCGTCATGCATTTCCTATCAACGTGCCATCTCATAGCTTTGGCCGTGTGTGAAGACATGTATAAAATCATGTATATATAAAAATCTCAATTCATTTTAGTTATATTCTACGTACTACGTACAACTAATTAATAACTAATTAATTAACACACACACATATCATATTAACACAATAATATATAGATAACACAAGGAATTAACAACAATATAGACACAATTAATACAAGGAATATATATTAACACAAATTAATTAACAACAACTTCATACCGTACCATATCAACACAAGAATATATTATAAATTAATTAATAACATATATATATCTACTATATTTATTAACAACAAATTAATTCATATATATTATCAATTCAAATCATCAACCAAATCGATCAACACATATATATATATATATATATATATATATGTACTCAAAATTAATCAATTCAATCATAATCAAAATCAATAAACTCAATCATAATCAAAATCGATAAACTCAAATAAAACTCAATTAATCAACATATATATACATATACGTACCTATATATGGCTCCACAAACTAATTATGGACAGATTTCACAACACCCAAACGTTTTCTCCGTTTTTTTTCTCCCGTTTTTTTCCCAGATGAGCTGCTGCTGTCCAGATCGCAAATATAAAACACTTTAGCCAGCGACATATTAATTTCGTCGGCTAAACTTTTAAATATTTCGTCGGCTAAAGTTCACAGACTATGGCCGACGAAATAAATTCTTTAGCCGACGACGTTTTTTCGTTAGCTAAAGTTTACCATAGCCGACGAAAATTTCAGTTAGCCGACGAAGGAAAATGTCGTCGGCTAAAGTGGACTTTAGCCGACGACAAAATGCTTCGTCGGCCTGGTTTTTTTTTTTCGTCGGCTAAAGCCTTTCTTCTGGTAGTGAGCTTTGAGCTATCTCGCTAGCTATATTTAGCTAGCGAGATAACTCAAATGAGGCTAGCTATAATTTATTACATTCCTTGTAAGATATTTTATGTGATATATAAATATATTTAAACTATTTAATTTCTATTTGAAGAATAATGTTGATGTAATGCTAGCTAAAATAGAGAGCATTGATGCAGCCATATTTCTAAAATGGCTAGCCAAAATGACATTTTAGCAAATTTGACTAAAATTTAACTTAAAAATGGCTAGCATTGTTAAAAATGCTCTTATAACCTTTAGCTATCTCGCTAGCTAAACTATTTAATCTTTATTTGAAGAATAATATTAATGTAATGCTAGCTAAAATAGAGAGCATTGATATATACACACTTCTAAAGTGTCTAGTATTACTAAATTTAACGAAAATTTAATTCAAATTGGCTAGCATTATTAAAGATGCTCATAAACATGAAAAATTGCCAGTTTTGCCACTATGCATATCAAAACCGCAAATCTACCTCAGCTATTTTCCTAACCCTAGCTAAAACATCTAAGATGATATCAATCTCGGTACTCAGGCAAGCTTGGCTAGGACACCAACTAGAGGCGCAGTATTAACAGTTGCTGCTTCAGCCATTTGGAAGTTGGATCTTGAATCTGTATAACCATCACTATCATTCGGTCCTCCAACTATTGCTCCATCTAACACATTCGGATTAGGGGCGTTCTTGTTAAACCAAGCATCGAAACCAGCTTGACATGCAACTGGAGAAGGATCTTTCTTGATGGAAACAATGGACGCTCCTCTATGATGAACTTGAGTTGGATACTTTGATCCATATCCAACCATGTAGCTCATACCATTAGGATTCGAACCCAGAATATAGTCCACCTGTACGTTAAAAAGAATTAAGGCACGAGGGACAGTAACATTTTTTTGGTTTGTATTAGTTTCGTATATACATAAATGTAATCGTACCTGTGATCTGGCCAAGTCAAGTAGAGCGGGAGATTGAACGATGCCACCACTACATTGAATAGGAGCATGTTTGGGGGATAGGTATTCAGAGTAAATAGTTGCAACGAGTGTAGCAGTTGCAGTGTACTGAAGATTGTTAAATGGCAAAAACCATAACAATCCACCAGAGGTCTTCTTCACGTTGCTGTTACCTTTCTGAATGCAAGAGCAAATGAACTGCTCTGCCTGGTTCTTGTATTGCGACCACGGTCCTGAGTTAGCTGATACCTTGCCCTCTAAGACAAGCTGCAAATATACAAAGAAAACATATAGTACGTCAAGGCTGCACCAGAACCTAGCTTACCCTAAGTCATGCATCAGTAATATGACCTATAGTGTTGTTGAATAATTATATATGTGATTAATCTTATACCCACCTTTGCAACCAGGACTTGTGTGCCAACAAACTTGTCATCCCAAGAGAACTCAGTTCTTGCACCACCAGTATTGCCTGCCTGACCAAGGTAATCTAGGTACGATTGATCATCAGTAGCACGATGAAGCCATGCTGCAGCCCACAATAATTCGTCCTGATCGACAAAGAAAAAATTTCGCGCTTTAGGAATATTGACAATAAAAGAAAAAAAGATGTAATTGATCTTTGGTCATCAGTTGTTGATTAAAATACCTCATATCCACTGCTGGAGTAGAACTGGCCTGCTACATTAATACTATTCTGATAAAGACCAGGGTTAGTGCGAGCAAATTCAAACAGCTGTTTAGCATGCGTCAAGAGCAGGCCAGAATATTTAGGGTCTGCATTCTTGAAAGCAATGGAAGCTGCGGCCAAAGCAGCTGCGGTTTCACCAGCAAGATCAGAACCTGGATGCTGCTCATCAATCTTGAAGGTGTTCCGCGGGGTAGTCATGTCTTCCGGTCTCTGCCAACAAGCATGATCAGAACCTCCATCGCCAACTTCACCGTATAGCACATTTGCTTCAGGGTGTGCTTTGATCAAATAGTCTGTACCCCATTTAATGGCGTCCAATGCGTTTGAGAGCTCATTCTTGGCCTCAAGTTTGTTTGCAAACTCTACTGTGCTCCATGACAGCATTGTTATTGTGAATGCCATAGGAAATCCAAACTTGACATTGTCCCCAGCATCATAATACCCTCCAACAAGATCAACCTGTAATGTAGGTCAATAAACTCCTTTCAGTCAAGGGTAAATAACTTCGCTTAGGGCGCGTTTTGAATTTTGGTGAGATAATTGAAGAATTAGCCAGTGGGGTTTGTGTTCTAGGGTTTTTGGGTGTATGTTGACCTGAAAACCTATTCCAAAAACTTAGTTTTGTAACTCCAACGATACGATCGATATTGATGCAAACAATGTTTCACGTTTATATTCTTGAAACAAAAGTTCAGTAATTTGTTCTGAAATTTCCCTTTATTCGAAAAGATAAGAAAAATTATTAACATAATTCAAAATATACACGACAAATTCATGTCCAAAACAAAATTCTGAAGAAGAAAAAAGGGCATATACAGGAACTTACACCAGCATCACTTCCATCTTTTAGCGCGGAATCGCCACGCCATTGCACTCTCTGTTGAGGAGGCAACTTACCAGATCGTTGAGCTTCATAATACAACAATGACTTTGTAAGAGCTTGCCCATAATCTATAGCCGCAAGCACTGAATGAGTTGTTGACAAGTGAGAAAGGCAAAACAAAGCAAAGACAGTACTGATAGAAGCCATGATGACAACTCTCGGTAGAATATGATTGAGAAACCAAGCGTCAATGCCTCGAATTTATAGTAAAGTTTTGGGGAGTGTTTTAGGCAATAAATCAATGTAAGATTTTGGGGGATTTTTTTTCTATAGTCGATTGCATGGTTGCATGTTTTGTTGCCTTGTTGGTTTTCAAATAAGGAAATGTTGAGTGAACGTTTTCCTAATTGTGCTTAAAAATTTCCAATACTATCATGCAAATTATGAAGTGTGGCCAATAATCATGCAATCAATTATAACTTTCAACCTCAAAAATGGGGAAGCACATCACCTATGCCCATTTTCTCCTGTGCCCAATATGTGCCACCAACAAAAACCTGACACATGGAATCCCACTCGACATGACCTAACAGAGTTTAACGTGATAAATATTTTCATTTTACAAAAAAAATAAAATACAAACTGTTGACTCTTAATACAGAACTTCAGAGCTTCAAGTATTCAACACTATCCAAAATTTTCGTCAGAGTGTCAGACCCATTACAAATATCAAAACCTCAACCCTCCATCTTGGTCTCAACCCATCTTGGACTAGAATTCATTCTACTTTTCATCTTCATTTCGTTCACCAGGAAATAAATAAAAGAAATTAGATGAAGATATATATGCATCTCATCATCTCATGAACCCAGAACTAGTCATCATTCATCAAATTGCCATTAGTACGAAGCTTAGAGGTAGTTATGCCATATCATGAATCCAATTGCTTTCTCTCTCCTCCCCCTCTCCTTCCTCCGACTTTATTGGCCTCACCCCTTAGCCCCCTCTCCCCACCGGCACCGGTGCATCTACAACAACCCGGTCTGATTTTTCAATTAATCAACTGCTCCATGAAGATGAAGAACAAGTAGTCGCCGTCGAATTCGATACTTGGCTCGATTTACCCTACGACGATCCGAATGATAAACATGTGGGTCTCGATATTGATAGCTTGAATTCGATCAAGCCCGCCAAACCGATTGAGCAAGATGTGGATTTGAGGATCGGGACGGCAATTACCGCCTGATTTGCAGATATAAGGTAGTTTTTATTGATTGAAAAAAATGCTTTCTCTATGGAAGAGAAGAGAAAAGGGGGTGAATACTGGGAAGTAAAAGGCAGACAGACGATCAACAAGAGAAGAAGTTGAAAGGAAGAAGGAAAGACGTTTTTTTTTTTGAGACAACGATGGAGTTAACCTCTGTTTGGGTCAGAGACAGGTGTCAGAATTTAGTAGGTGGCACAGGTTGGCATTGGGTTTTTGGGCACAGCAGATTTCCTTCCCAAAAATGGCGGATTAATAGAATTCAATCGTCACTATTAATGAGATATGTACTTAATTCTTCACTCTAATTCTAGACTGATCATTGGATTAGGGAGCTATTTAGGGCTGAGATAAGCCATAACAATTAATCTAAATTGGATTATCAAATAACTAGCTACATCAATATATTTCTTTCTGTTTTCTTCTTGAGTTTTTTTTTTTTTTTTTTGAAGAGTCATGATATGCAATTAATGCTTATAACTGATTAAATATGTAAGTAATTGTATATAAATCAGCTGGATCGTGATATTGTACTGTATGAAACCTTATGCTAGGATTAATAAAATAAAATTGGTTACGATCGTCAAGATGTCTGGGTGGTGTAGTTGGTTATCACGTTAGTCTCACACACTAAAGGTCCCCAGTTCGAACCTGGGCTCAGACATTCATTTTTATTTTTTATTTATTTTACTACTTCAAATTTACCATCCAGTGTTTTTTTTTTTTTTTTTTTTTTTTTTTTTTTGTAACAACAAACACAGTAAATGAGAATACCAATCCTCTACATCAGAGTCGGACACAGAAAAAGAACAGCACTCTCAACAAAAGAAGAGCTCAAACCGCTCCGCCCGTCTATACCAATCCATTTGTTGAAGGTAAAGCTCTGCTCTTTCCATTCCTTTGCTCTCTTTTGTCGACAACTCTTGACTCTAATCAATCAACACATTTGTGATTCTATGTGGCATTGACTCACTTTAGAGTTTGGGTTCTATGTCTTTGTGGGCACTCACTTTAGATGAGTTCTTCCTTTCCTCGTCCTCTTCATTCTAGGGAAATTAGTTTTCAGTTGATTGAAGATTAACAATTTTGGTTTTGGGAATGTTTCTGCCTATGTCGGAATTCGTCACACTTTCCTTATTTCTAGGTTCGGTTTCGGTCTCAGCTGTGTCTGTAAACAAGGATTTTAAAGGGATTTGCTGGGTTTTTGGCATATAAGGAGCTACAAGTTCTTGGTCAGTTACTTTGGGCAGTGAAGGAGCAAGTTCTGTTTTGACGACAAGATTATCGAAGGAAACTTCAAAAAGTAAATTAGAGTTTGTTGTTGGTTGCTGATTGATATAAATTTGATAATATTGAACATGTTTGAGTTGTGCGTTTCGTTGTATATTACTGTATTTATGTTGATTATGGACCAGTGGGAAGTTAAGTTTCTGTTTAGTTGTTATAATTAGAACGAAATGGAATGCCGGTGATTGATAAATTGAATGATGCTGGAGATACTTGAAATATGGAATTGATTTACTGAGAGGTTACTAAATTCGGATAGTGGCAAGACTCATATTGTTATGTTCCTGCTTTGGTGCTAGTTGATCGCAGTGACTTTAGTTATAGTGATTCAATTATAAGGCTGAGAGGATGGTGTTTCGTGGAGGATTTGGAATTGTGTATTTAGTATTGAAGTACTGAACTGTGAAGTTGGTTTCTTCTAATGAGTATTGGATAGGCTTCTGTTCGTACATAAGGAATTGAGTACATAATATTGAAATACAAAGTTGTGTGGTTAAGATAGATTGGGAGTGTAGCTCTGTGTTTGAATTTGTGGTAGTGTTTATCAGACTAAGAAAATGATTTTAATTTGGTTAGGAGTGAAGTTCAGCTCCTGGGCAGAAAAATGGTTTTGACATGACAATTGAAATCAAGCATTTCTATAGCATTTCTTTTACCTTTTTTTTTTTCCCAGTATTGTAGGCAGTGAGTTTTTGCACAAAAGATGTACTTCTCAGCTTGAAGTTGGTAACATATTCATTTCTGATGCAATATCCTTACATCTTAAGGTTCCATACGTATAAACTATGACTTAATCAGATCGGTTATGGTCAGACCTCCTTTTCTTACATACGGACAGGATACAAACTTGCATTGCTATCAGATTTTGGTCCAATAAGCACTGAGATTGGCACTGATTCCATACAGTATAAGGAGCTAGCCTTCTCAATAGTACATAACTTGTTTACATTTATCTGTGTGTTGGGAGAAATTTGTTCTGTTAAGTGTATGAAAACTAAACTGTTTGAGTTTGCATTAACATGTTGGTTGATTTTACAATGTTCCAACTTCCAAGTTGATGTTGTTACTTTTGTTTAGAAAAGATATTGTTGATGCAATTTCTATATGAAGTGCCTTGATCATGCACATATGATGGTCGGCTAGGACTCCAGAAAGCTGTTGTTATTTCAGTTTCACTATTTTCCTAATGATCTGGATGTGTTTTTACTCTTATTTTTTTGATTGGCAGAACTATGATTTCCGAGAAATTGAAATGATTGCATCTTCACACTGCTTGCGTTTTACATAGAAGACGTGATCTTAGATGTGGAAACACTTTGACAAAAGTTTCTGAACTTGCAAAATCTGATCTGGGTTTAAAGATAAGAAACTAGTATGCAAGTTCAACGACTTCCACTCCCAAGTCTCACTCTCTCCCCACCCAAGGTCCCACAATCAAAGCAACTCTCCACCAAGCTTTTGAGGTTGAAACCACATTCCAAATCTTATTGTTGCAATTCCTCCAAAGTGATGTGCAAGTCACCAACCGGTGTAAGAAACCATGGTGGTTCGATTGGGGTCAGGTGTGAAGTAGCACAACAAGAAGCTAGAGATGATGGGTTTTATATGAGGAGGTGTGTGGAGCTTGCTAGAAAGGCTATCGGGCGTACCAGCCCTAATCCTATGGTGGGTTGTGTTATTGTCAAGGATGGCAGGGTTGTTGGTGAAGGCTTTCACCCTAAAGCGGGCCAACCACATGCTGAGGTATATTGTTTTGTTTTTCTTCTTGTTCTTATGCTTGTTTTGATTTCCTTCTTCAAATGTGTGGTGGTGATTTATTTTTCGAATATGATTTATCTGTTCATTTGGTTGCTGAGAAAGTACATGACAGCAACAGTAGTGAATGATGAAAAATCATATGGAGCATTTAGTTTAGTGGCGTGCATAAGATGAAGAAGAAGCTTTCTGCTTGAAGTTTTTGAAACATATACTTCAGTTTTGTGTGCAGACAGAAAAAGTTCTTATTAGAAGTTAGAACTGGGGAAAATAATTGGGAAATTGCAAGAGTATTACTTTGTTGTAGTTTTTGAGTTATTAAGACAGATTTAATCTTCTATTGTTCATGAGTTTCTTGAATCGTGTAAAGTTTTGAAGAGCTGTTTGGGAGCTTCATATGAGGAAGATGAATGTTACAGGTGTTTGCTCTGCGAGATGCTGGAGAATTGGCTGAAAATGCGACTGCTTATGTGAGCTTGGAGCCATGTAATCACTATGGGAGAACTCCACCATGCACTGAAGCCCTGATTAAAGCCAAAGTTAAAAAGGTCGTGGTTGGAATGGTGGATCCAAATCCAATTGTAGCATCGAAGGGGTTGGATAGGTTAAGAGATGCAGGAATTGACGTTATAACAGGTGTAGAAGAAAAATTATGCAAGAGACTAAATGAGGCTTATATCCATCATATGCTAACTGGGAATCCATTCGTCACTGTCAGGTAAACTTCCATTGTTTAGAGTAATCCATAGCAAAAACATGATCATTTAGCGATGGAAATAAAGGGAGTGGAAACGATAACTTATTTTGTCACATTTTCTTTTCCTGATATCTTAATGTTTTGATTGTTTTGCATAGAAAAATTCATGAGTAGATGCCACCATATCTGTTCTTTAAGATGTTCAAATCATTTTTTTGCTAATCTCGGTTGCATACTTTATATCACATAAATATAGATATGCCATAAGCATTGTATCTGAGTCTTTATTTTACTTGACTAGCAGATACTCTATCTCAGTCAATGGACACTTTCTAGATCAGCTTGGGGAAGGAGTTGCTGAGCTTGGTGGTTACTACTCTGAATTGTTACAAGAATATGATGCGATTGTACTTACATCTGCCACGGTAACTGAGAACAACTCCCTTCCAGCATCACAAGAAGCCGGTGCTAATCAACCGCTCTGGATTATAATAGCGAGTGGTGTTTCTCCATTCCATGTCCCAGTGAACATGGAATCAAGTGGTAAGCTAATATTCTTTGCAGACAACAAGACAACAATGGAACTAGAAAGCTCTCAAACAGGTATTGAAACTGTGGTGTTGGATCAGATAAATTTGAATGCTATCACGGAATACTGCAAATCTCAAGGAGTCTGTAGTGTTTTGTTGGATTTAAGGGGAAATATAGGTGACTTTGAAAAGGTTTTCCAAGATGGTATTGAGCAGAAGTTACAAAAACTGGTGATCGAAGTATTGCCCATCTGGGATCAAGATGGGGGTGGGAATTTCCCTTTTGCATTGAAGAGTCTAAGTAAAAGAGTAGAAGTAATGAATTTGCGGGCTAAAATTTCAAGTCACAGTCAGAGTGTTGTGCTTGAAGGATACCTGTAAAGTGACTGGAGAGAAGGAATATTTATTACATCGAGGTAGTTTGTGTTTGCTCTACAGTGAAAATTTAGTTTTTATAGAGTTTATGCAGTTACCGCTTTTTCCTTGTTATTTGTATTAGGGGGCTTATTTACATGGAAGGAAGGGTTGTTGGTGTATGTAAATTTCATGCTTTGATGAGGTCCAGGGCTCCAGGCCATAGGGCACTTCCATACAGAAGAAAGAGCATCCATTAGAGTGGCATCAACTTCTCAAAGCAGTTTCACCTGTAATGTCCTTCGAAAGAGTATACCCACAAGACTGAAGTATATACAGTCGTAATAAGAAGAAGGGGAAACTGCTTACAAGAAAGAAGGGGAAGAAGAAAAATTTCTGCACCTAAGTACAAAGCTTGTGCTTCCATTAGGTGTGCAACCTTATTAAAACTTCTGTCGATATGAGCTATTTGCAAATTAGACTGCTCTTCTAACTTCAAGCTCAGATCGTAGTATAATCACCCAATACAGAGGTATTAGCTCCATTTGACTCTGAGTGATGACTGCCGGAATGTAGTAGTTGACAATTTGTTTCCAAGAAAGCTGGAACAAAAGCACGTTCTGTTGCAAAGTGTACAGCCATAACACAAGCCAACACTATAGTTTACCAACCGGAAGTCGACCTCCACCAGCAAGAAATAAGCCTTGATAGTCTCTAATAACAAAGCCAATACCTCCGTTCTTTGTCATATGGTAGCCATCTATATTGACCATCCCACCATCCCATAGGAAAGAGCAAACTAAAGAACTATTCTTGCAGCACGTACCACACCCACCTTAAAGGTACTGAAAGGTGAATCAGGGATTGAAAACTGTTTCAATCCTTGATAAACTGATAGAAGATTAAAAAGAACACCCCTGTTGAGATATAAATCTCATATCGGAATATGAGACCTTATTTGTGGGTTAATAAGGGTTTGGGTTACTTCACCCATTGCCAATTGGTTTTGGATGTGAACCCTAAACTACTTTATCATGGTATCAGAGCACAGTGGAGCACAACGAATTTGCGTAAGGGTCTTACAACTTCTTTGTATACTCTAATCTATTACAAATCCCTACAACTTTAGGCAGAACGTCTTCTTCTTCTTTATTCAATGATCTTATCTCAACACACGAGAGAATCATAATCTCTCACACACAACAAGTTGTATACTCTAATCTATTACAAATTCCTACAACTTTAGGTAGAACGTCTTCTTCTTCTTTCTTCAATAACCTTATCTCAACACATGAGAGAATCACAATCGCTCACACACAACAAGTTCAACTCAATAAGGAACAATTGAACTTGTTCACTTAGATAAGCAACGCAATCAAAACTCTCTTTCAAACGCTAAGCGTGCAAAAATCAATCTTTTGAAACCCTACACCTCTTCTTTTTATATGACGTCCATCTCTTTGTGCATACATGCTCCAATTGTCCGTAAACACTAATAGAGTCCAAGAGAGGAAACCAAATTAGAGCTAAATCATCAAATATACCACAAGATATTATCTTATTAAAAAAACAAAATAATATCCTAAGAGAATTAAGACTTCTTTCCTCACAAGCACCTTCTGTATCAATTAACCAAGATAACACCAATCATATCAAATCAAAACATAAGCAGACATTTCCTTTCTAAAATCATAGAAATTATGTAAATCCTAAACATTTTAGAACTCCAATTACGCACAAAGAAGTATCTTGTCAATAAAACTCAGCCAAGGAATACAAATATACAATAAACACATATAAGGAATAGTTTTACTAATGACATGTATGCACTTAACAATTAGGATCAATGACATAAGTTAAGATCAGATTGCCATGCACTTTGTTGTAATCGGTATAGGAATGCCAACACAATATACCAATAATCTCCCTCTTTAGCATTCCTATACAAAACCAAGAATTTCCACATAAACACATAAAAACTGAAACAGGCTAAAGATTGAGAAAACTACACATTTTAACAAATAAGTGCACATAACAAAGTTACACATGATCTGAAATTGTTCAAGTACTTAGTACATAGCAGAAGATGAGCAAAAGAGAAAACTACTAAAGCAAAAGATGAGCAGAAGATGTCACTCCCCTTTTTTGTCTAGGAATCCAAAAGGTATGTGGAGGAAACAATAGCAGTGGTCTGCAGAGAGATCGTGGCTTGATTGTAGGATCAGAGAGATAAGGAAAACTTTGGTGCTTGATTGTAGGATCTGTAACTTGAGGGCATTGTTTTCCGCCTCAAGATGATCAATCCAAGCGTGCACATCACCAAATCCTTCTTGAAGTTGCTTAGAGATGACTGAGGACTCTAGTTTGTCTATTTTTATAAGATTCTGGATTTAAAATTAAATGTTTATCAAAGTTGCGTGCATCGAGGTTTTAAAAGTTGAAACGTGGGAAAGTATATAAATTATGTATTTTGTTAAATTATTTAATTTATTTTTGTCCATTCACTCTAACATTTTTAAATTACTTTTTCCTGGGCCCTTTGGTTTTAAATGCCCAGTTTACAGGCATAAGTTTATTTGAGGTCGAGCGTACATGGAGTCGAGGCATAGTCAGAGGCTACTTCCGCTTATCCTTTATTCATTGTTTTTCCTTCATTCTTAGATATGCTCTGATAATCCAATTAGTAAATTACTGAATATCCTTGTTGTTGGTTGTGGGATTATTTTGGATTAGTATTTTAATTTGGGAGATGTGGTGAACTTGGGGAGCAGGAAGACTCCAGGTGTAAAAGGTTGGAATATGATTTTAGAAGTGTGTTTGTAGGTGGCTTTAGGAAGGGTTGTCCATTTTCAAGAGAGGTTATGTCGAATTTCCGGTACCGTCTCCTTTGGAGGTGGTCCCCGCAGAGTTCATTCTGGATTTCAGGGTGAAATCCGGGGTGGGTCCTGACAGTTGGTATCAGAGCTTAGGTTATCCGATTCTTATCACTACCTCATGTGTTTGGTGAGACTTAGTGTCTATGGAGTGATGGTCCGACCGCGGCGGATCCATTAACATTATATGCATTAGATACTATGTGTTTATTAGGTATGTGAGGTAGTTGTTCTTGTCTTATTTATGGAAAATATTGTGCCATAAATGACCGATAATAATTAAATCCGGAGTCATAAAGAATATTAAAACTCAAATACCAACTTTATAACACGAGCTCCAATCCATCAATCACGACCAACCATTAATCAATGCTTCAAACTCAAATAATTTTCAAGATCATCTCATAAACTGAAATTATAATATAAACTCAAAAAATAAAATAATAAATTATAAAATCTTGCATACATATTTATTTAAAACCAAAATGTCGACTCACAAATTTAGGCATAAGTCCGACGATATCCGCATCGCCAACTCAAGCGAGGTTCCCTTCATATCCTGGCACAATAACTATGCTTAGAACCAAACTTTAATTCCAGAAAATAAATACTTAAATATAAACACCCAAATCTTTTCGCTTAACCCACTACCTTTACTAGGGTTAAGCTTATCGGATTCATGCTAAACTCCACCCACAACCTCATTTCATTTATTCCAACATTCTAAAACAGAATTAAGGGAAATCCAACAGTAGGATCTTCCCGATAAACACACCGATAAACCCAACTTCGAAGAATCCCAAACATATTCTAGACTTCACCAGAATTCTCAAACTTTACACCATTGGACTCCTCTCATCATAACCAAAATAAATAACACGAAAAACTACCTAAAAGAGGCGGCGCCGCCGTTTGCTCCACCGGTAGCGGCGGCCGGCCACACAACTTCGGCCACCTCCAATGGCTACCATATTTTGACACAAGATTCCTCTCAACACGCACAACAACTTCCCTAACTAGCATCAACACCAATTCTAAGCCTAGATAGGGTAATTGAACCAAAACATTAAAATGAGCCATAGAATTTCAATTATACATTTCTCCTTACCAAAATCGAATTGGGTCGAATCCTTTTAAGGGTTTGCTATGCAAGGGAAGACCTTTAAGATGCAGGTGGTGGTGCCACCTGAGTTGGCCGGAGGAGAGAGAACCGGTCGGGTCGCCGAAACAGTCCCTCACGGACTGTTCTTGACTTGCTGCGCTTCACACACCAAAAATCATCCTACATGGTTGCTATAGATTGATAGGGGAGGAGAAGAGCTTTCCAACGACACTTGTGGCGTTACCGGAGGTGACCGGACGGCGGAGAAATCATCGGAAAACCGATCCGGGTCGGGTCGGGTCGGGTATGCGGGTCAAGAAACTGGGAAGAGAAAATGAAGGTTCCAATAAAAAAAAGAAGAAGTTTCCCGAACAAGAATCCTGCACTTCCTATATATAGTGGCTTCCCCAAATAGTAACTTTAGGTTCTAATTTAGACTGTAACTCCTTCATACGAACTCCGTTTTAAGCGTCCCACGTGTCCACGAACTCTGTTTAACGTCCTCTACAACTTTCATGAAGAAAGTTTTCCCAAATTTTAGACGAAGGAAAAAGTCAACTTTTGGAGCCTTAAATAGTAAACGGTTACTCAAAATAGTAAAAGGTCAAAGTAACCCAAAAGTAAATAACCGCAAATTGACTTAAGAACCGGGATGTGACAATTCTCCCCTCATAAAAATCCAATAGCTAAAAATCATACGGCTCACTCTCGCCACTCTAAGAGAAAGATTTTTAAATGCCAGAACCTCTGAACTGTACAAACACACATCTCTTTCCACTTCCTTATAAATTAGTCCGAGGACAGAACACGATCCACAAAACTCTTATGGTCAAAATTCTTGCAAATGTTGGTTGCTACGGCTACTAAGCCCCAAAAGTTTCTGACCAGAGTATCAGCAATAAAGAAATTATATCTTAGTTGACTTTATTGATAGTCACAAGCAGCAACATCCGAAAAAAACATTTAACGGTTCCTTCAATTCAACACCACTGTTAAGCTGAGCTCGCAAAACACTAAGTTAACTATCAGATGTCAAAACTAATTACCACTCCAGAGCCACTACTATAATTTGTGGTTTATCAGCCGCAGAAAACTGTAAGAGCAAGAATATATCGAAACTCACGGCTGACCTTGGCTCAAGCTCGAAAGGAAAATAATCTAAAGTACAAGAAGAAAGCAAATCCATAATTTCAAGCTCATAAGTTCTGCCAATAATCGACATCCACTAGCGACCCATTTCGATCACGTCCTCAAAGCGGGAATCTAAAAGAAAAGTTTCAGCCTATCCCCCTCTCGACGCCCGTCCAAACGGTGATGGTCTCCCAGACCATACTTGGATTAGTAAGTGGTCCCACCACTATGTGGTCCATAAGAAAAACTCTGAAACCCTAAACTTTGAACAAAAATACTTACTAAATCAACAGAGAAATTGTTTCCCCTAAAGCTACTCCATAAATCATACACCTCATGACTCGAACAATTTATTTAACATCGCCTCACGGCTCTCTTGCCACCACTTAATACTTACGGCACCAAGATTCGTAACTTACACTTAATTCGATCACATAGCATCATCATTAGATTTAACAATGATCCCTGACCATGACACAACAACCAGTTTTTCAACAGCTTGAAATTTTCAGCAAACAAACCAGAATTTCAAACATTAAAAATTATAGTTTTCGCCCTCCAAAATCACAAGATCGTTAGAAAATGGAGCGTTTGGGCTATCTAAAACTGCAGCAAAGCCAACTTATGTATAGCCAAAACACGTTACATCTAAAACTCTTATTATCCTATCTACCGAATTAGTAATATGGTGGGTAAACAAAATCTCACCTTAAACCTCAAAGTTAATCTCCCACTACGAACTAAGTGATTTTAGCAAACAAACTTTGGTCACGCCCTCATAGCCCAAAAGTTCAAGACTTGCATCAACTAACCTAAATAATGCCGCTTGAAAATTACTATGGGCACCCAACCTTACTTCTCTAAACAATCCCTACGTCTTTGGTTATGTCATACACCGAATTATTCTCTAACTCTTTTGTCTCCCAACAATCACGCATTTCGAAATAAAGAACTTCTTTCTGAACAACCACACCACACCTAAATTTCTAACTTTTCTAGTGACCAAGGTCACTTGATATTAGAGTTACCTAGAACTCTTAAAATTCTCAACACGATTCTTCACTTCTCCCCTTGTAACCGAAACACTTAAGAATAAGAATGAGTTGGTCCAGGGACTAGTGGGTACTACACCAATCTTATTTAGAAATTTCTCAATCATTCATTCACATGCATGTCCTCTCTATCACTAATACTCACAAAAAGACTCAACTCGCCACTTAAATAAAAGTCAAAAACTCAATAAATAAATAATAGAACACTGCAAATCCAGGTCACTCCCCAACTCATAACTAAACTCAAAATCTCACAAAACACTTACCTTCCCATTACTCGGAAAAGAACCAAGATACTCTTTGAGATCGGCGTACGGAGGTATAGTCTTGAAGATGTAGACATTTATGGCACAATACTGTCCATAAATAAGACAAGAACAACTACCTCACATACCTAATAAACACATAGCATCTAATGCATATAATGCTAATTGATCCGCCGCGGTCGGACCATCACTCTATAGACACTAAGTCTCACCAAACACATGAGGTAGTGATAAGAATCGGATAACCTAAGCTCTGATACCAACTGTCAGGACCCACCTCGGATTTCACCCTGAAATCCAGAATGAACTCTGCGGGGACCACCTCTAAAGGAGATGTTACCGGAAATTCGGCATAACCTCCTTTAAAAATGGACAACCCTTCCTAAAGTCACCTACCAACACACTTCTAAAATCATATTCCAACCTTTTACACATGAAGCCTTCCTGCTCCCCAAGTTCACCAAATCTCCCAAATTAAAATACTAATCCAAAATAATCCCACAACCAACAACAAGGACATTCAGTAATTTACTAATTGGATTATCAGAGCATATCTAAGAATGGAGGAAAAACAATGAATAAAGGATAAGGGGAAGCAGCCTCTGACTATGCCTCGACTCCATGTACGCTCGACCTCAAATAAACTTAGCTTGCAAACTGGGCATTTAAAACCAAAAGGCCCAGGGGAAAGTAATTTAAAAATGTTAGAGTGAGTGGATAAAAATAAATTAAATAATTTAACAAAATACATAATTTATATACTTTCCCACGTTTCAACTTTTAAAACCTCGATGCACGCAAATTTGATAAACATTTAATTTTAAATCCAGAATCTCATAAAAATAGACAAACCAGCCCTGCTGGTTAATCAAATATAAAACGTACTGCAAGAATAAATTAAGGGGAAGAGTTATCACCATGTAAAAGGAGTCTCCCAGGCTCGGGTTGGTGCCTCCCAAGCTATAATAGCGTCACACGCTAAACGCTCTACTCACTTATAGTGAGGACCGCTAATAATGGCTAGCTAACTAATAAATATAAATACCGATCGGTTGCCTCCCAGGCTATAATAGCGTCTCACGCTAAGCGCTTTACTCACCTATAGTGAGGACCGCTAATAATGGTTAGCTAGCAATAATCAATATAAGCGACCCTATATTATGGTGACTAAAAACATACGAAATCACTTAAATCTATTAAACTTCTCTAAGATCATACAAATGATACGGTTCCCAACCGTACTTGAAAATCATCATAAGAAATTATATTAAAACTCAATGACGTGTCTCACACGTCAAAATATTCTCAAATTCATAATTATAAGCGAGATTTAATTATCAAATATAAATTTTAATTAATTTCATAATCCAAAAATACTCGCTAAAAATATTCTCAGTGTCAATTCAATAACCCACAAGTAAATGAGAAAGATATGAATAGAGAACTATCGAAAATCCTATTTTCGGTAATCTTTTAAAAATCTCAAAGTCATCAAAATAACACTGATAATAATTAAATCCGGAATCATAAAGAATATTAAAACTCAAATACCAACTTTATAACACGAGTTCAAATCCATAAATCATGACCAATCATTAATCAATGCTTCAAACTCAAATAATTTCCAAGATCATCTCATAAACTGAAATTATAATATAAGCTCGGAAAATAAAATAATAAATTATAAAATCTTGCATGCATATTTATTTAAAACCAAAATGTTCACTTACAAATTTAGGCATAAGCCCAACAATATCCGCATCGCTAACTCAAGTGAGGTTCCCTTCATATCCTAGCACAATAACTATGCTTAGAACAAAACTTCAATTCCAGAAAATAAATATTTAAATATAAACACTCAAATCTCTTCCGCTTAACCCACTACCTTTTCTAGGGTTAAGCTTATCGGATTCATGCTAAACTCCACCACAACCTCATTTCATTTATTTCAACCTTCTAAAACAGAACTAAGGAAATCCAACGGTAGGATCTTCCAATAAACGTACCGATAAACCCAACTTCGAATAATCCTAAATATATTCTAGACTTCACCATAATTCTCAAACTTCACACCATTGGACTCCTCTCATCATAACCAAAATAAATAACACGAAAAACTACCCAAAAGAGGCGGCGCCGCAGTCTGCTCCGTCGGCAGCGGCAGCCGGCCACGCAACTCCGACCACCTCTAATAGCTACCATATTTTGATCCAAGATTCCTCTCAACACGGATAACAACTTCCCTAACTTGCATAAATACCAATTCTAAGCCTAGATAGGGTAATCAAACCAAAACATTAAATTACGTCCTAGAATTTCAATTATACATTTCTCCTTACCAAGATCGAATTGGATCGAATCCTTTTAAGGGTTTGCTATGCAAGAGAAGACCTTCAAGATGCAGGTGGTGGCGCCACCTGAGTTGGCCGGAGGAGAGAGAACCGGTCGGGTCGCTGAAACAGTCCCTCACGGACTGTTCTTGACTTGCTACGCTTCACACACCAAAAATCGTCCTACATGGCTGGTATAGATTGATAGGGGAGGAGAAGAGCTTTCCAACACCACCTGTGGCGTCGCCGAAGGTAACCAGACGGCGGAGAAATCCCTGAAAAACTGATCCGAGTCGGGTCGGGTATGCGAGTCGAGCAACTGGGAAGAGAAAATGAAGGTTTCAACAAAAAAAAAAAAGTTTCCCGAACGGGAATCCTGCACTTCCTATATATAGTGGCTTCCCCAAATAGTAACTTTAGGTTTTTAGACCGTAACTTTTTTATACGAACTCCATTTTAAGCGTGTATGTCCACAAACTCTGTTATTAACGTCCTCTACAACTTTCATGAAGAAAGTTTTCCCAAATTTTAGACAAAGGAAAAAGTCAATTTTTAGAGCCTTAAATAGTAGATGGTTACTTAAAACGGTAAAAGGTCAAACTAACCCAAAAGTAAATAACCGTAAATTGACTTAAGAACCGGGATGTGACATGATTACCACAAAGAAAGTGTCAGCAAAATCTTCACCACTGATTTATGCTTCCTATCATCAGAAGAGGTTACAACAAATGAGAAGGTATCCACTTATGTGCATATGAAATACACTCTCAACTATACTATCCTGTTAATAGTTCTTAATTGTGGATAATGTTCATATCCTTGTTTCATCAATCCTTATGGTAATGCCTTTGCAGATCAACAAGTTTGTTAAACTTCTAAAACTGCAAGGATTAATGCTTAGATTCATCATGTAATCATTGTTTTTTTCAATTGTTATCATGTAATCTTTGTTTGAATCTAGCTTTAGTATAGGTTCATTTCGTAATTTAAGAGCAGATTTTTGGTATGTATATATATATATATAGTTGAGATCAATAATGTTTAGGAATAAAAAATAGAAAAAAGACTGCGGATGTATTTGCTAATGAATTTGCAGAATAATTTTTTTTTTTGAATGCTACCCACACTGAATCAAAGATCAGTGTAATCAAAAGTTATGAACTGCACCAGAATTCAATATGAATTAAAAAATTATTCACATTGAATGATATTTCATAGGCCAAGTATGTTTATTAATATATCTATAAGGGGTCCCACGTCAGCAATTCACACGGACTATTAAATCTGTGAGAATTGAGCATTAGTTCCCCCTTCGGAGAGCATAAATGTGAGATTCGTGAGTGTACTGTGAATAATGGCTTGTTCACACTGAAATCAGTGTGAGATAGCTTTATTTTACTAGTAGTGAAGTGCGAAAAGTTGTGATTACAGACTAAGTGAAAAATTAAATGAGAGCCAGAGAGCTAGATTGTTCAGTTAAAGTACCATACATGTACATATATATACTTATTATTTCATCTCTCTCTGGCTAGACCTCCCTGACTACTCCACACTCATTGCTACCTATTCTAACTTCTGTTTAGTATCGGCTAGATGCTGCTCTATTCCATTCTCATTCAACAACATTTTCCCACATTCATGACATATCAAACTTTTCATCAATTCCTTGTTCTTGTTCAATGAAATGCGGTTTGGAAGAGAGGAGAGAAGATCTTGGCTTTCCTTATCTTTTTTATGCTGCTCCAAATGATTGACATACAACCTCTTGTTTTTGGTTGCCTTATACTCGCAAGTGTAAATCATTGTTGTCAATCTGTATAAGTATCAAAAGTTATCAAGTGTAAACCAAAACACATGTCAATTGTAACAAGTTTTTGAAAAAAACCAAGAGCATATATCACAAATTAAACTCGGTAATTGCATCATCATCAGGCATATATCCATTGAAACAAGTTTTAATGTACATATATATGTTGAATAGAGAAAAAACCAATAGTAACGAGGTTTTGAAAACAGTTGAAGTAAGAACATCACAAATTTGGTTTTGTACTCTAGTTAAAATTGATGCACAAGTAATGAATTTCACTAATCTAAACTTCAAAATCGATGATAATCACTAGCTAGCATGCAATAACCACATATGTGTGCTATATTATGGTTAGATCTAATTGCAATTGCAATTGTGAATTTTGCAAATCACAAAATTCAATAGAATTTTAAATAAAACATGTAACTAAATCAGCAAATCACATAATGTGTTACCTTTTCTATCTTTTTGTCCGTTAACAAAAACTTCTTACAAATGTCCACGTGTCTATTTTCAGCTTTCTTCTACCTTCTTTCTCCTCACTTCTCTTCTTCTATTTTTCAGTTGTTTTTGTCTTATATTCTTCCTTTGACCTAGAAAACCAGAAGAGAAAAGAAAAAAAACAAATCTCATATTCTTTTTGTTTGCACATGAAAAATTCAGACAAGACATGAGCCCTCGAATAACACTTACATCAACCACATACAATAACAAACAAGAAAAATGCAAACACATTCCGAATTTCTCAGAAATAAAATGTGCTTAACATTAGTTTTTGTCTCTAATCTAACAAACTAAGCAACTAAACTGTGAAAACTGTGACTGTATATTTTAAAATTTTACTTGATAACCATTAATCAACCAAACACATTAATATGTGTTGAGATTAATTGTAATGCACTGTAACAAATTATTTTCTTTTCTTTCTACATACTAGTAACATGCAATATGAAATGATGTTAACCCAAATGTACTCATTTGGCTCACTCAGACATCATGATCAACAACACCACTTCCCCTGATATATTGTTGGGTTGTAACATCTTGCACAATTTTCATCAGTGACAACAATATAAAAAAGAAAACGTTAATTTTTTTTACCAGAAAAAAAAATCGATGTTTCTTTTCACTCTGTTTCCTATACAATAAAATAGAAAACAATAAATATTTATTTGGAAGGCTCTCAATAGAGTATCTACACAAGTGACAAAGTAAATTATAACTCACTACTTTTATTTTCAAGTTCGAACTCGATTTTTGTTTTTCAACCAACAAATGTACATTAAGTCATAAACTCTGTAATGTGTCAATAAAAAAAAACACTCCTTACAGGTTTAATAACTGATTGTGATACCAATATAAAATCTTAAAGAATGGACAATGGATGATTGAATAGTTAAGAGTTGGCAACAAATGTCAACAAATTAGGAAGCTGTATTACCTCAGTAAAGCCCTAGTCCTGAACCCTTGCTATGATAGATCCCTACTTCACTTGACTGTAGAGCATACCCCCCTTTGCGTCTGGAAAGGTACACTGAAATAGTCTTAGGCCTCGAAGCATGAAGCTGGGGTACTATGGTTGAGTGAGGTAAGTTACATGCTTTCTAGGCTTTAATAAGTTCATTTGAACATTAGTCTTTTGAATAGCTTGTTTTAATAGTTTTCTTTGAAATTGTAGACATATTTTATTATGTGCATCGCATTGTAATATGGAGTTTGTCCTCGGACACTCTCCTAGCTTGACCTAGTACGGTCGTATGATTTGAAATCAAAGGAGTTCGACTTTATTTTCCTTAAAATAAAAAATAAAAAAAACTATAACTCCCTCCTTTTATTTTCAAATTCGAAGTCGAATTTTGTTTTTCAACCAACACAAGTACATTAAGTCATAAACTATGTAATGTGCCAATAAAAAAGAACACTCCTTATAGGTTTAATAACTGATTGTGATATCAATATGAAATCTTAAAGAAGAAAGAATGAATGATTGAATAGTTAAGAGTTGGCAACACATGTCAACAAATTAGGAAGCTGTGCTACCTTAGTAAAGCTCCAGCTTAAGTTATTTACTTTTCACATGCAACCTATATTCACTTTACAAATTTACTGTTGTAATCACAACCATATTGATCCTTTTTGGGGTATGAGAGCATAGATATTGTATAAATGTATAGCAAAAATTCAAGTTTTTTAAGTAGTGTATACTTTGCATTCAAAGTAAATTTCATCAATCATATGCATACTATTAAGCAAAGAATGTAGCTATACACGTATTTCACAACTAATCAAGGTATGCATGTGTTCCACACCTCTCGTGTCTATTGAAACAATTGTTAATGTACATATATATGTTGAATAGAGAAAAAAACCCATAGTAATGAGTTTTTGTAACAATTGAAGTAAGATCATCACAAATTTGGTTTTATACTCTAGTTAAAATTGATGATAAGTAATGAATTTCACTAATCTAAACTTCAAAATCGATGACAACCACTAGCTAGCATGCAATAATCACATATGTGTGCTTATGGCTGTTAATCGGTTTGAATGGTGCGGTTAATAGGTGACACCGAACACCAAACCAATCTATTTTTTCGGTTTGGTTCGGTTTGGTTTTTCACTTATTTTTTCATAAACCAATTGTGTTCGGTTTGGTTTTTCTCTGGTTTATATCGGGTTTTTTTTTCGGTTATTCTGTAAAGAAACCAAGTCTAGAAAAGTAGAAAGTAGAAATGTCTCATATTACATAACCGTTTCCGAAAAGAAAAGAAAAAAAAATGAAAAAGGGCAGCCCACAATGCCACATAACAGTTTTCGAAAAGAAAAAAAAAGCAATGAAAAACTAGAACAGCATGAACATATAGATGATAGATCGTCACTTCAGCAGCAAAAGCAGCAAGCTCCATGACCAAAAGTCCAAAAACAACCTTCATGAGACACATGATTTCACAAACAATACACTTAATAAGATTGTGCAAAATCTAGTTCATAATTTCCTATAACATTATATGCAATTAATATGATTCACTCATTCGCAAAGCCATCCTTTTTTTTGGGCTTCATTTAAGCCCAAGTTTCTACATAAAATTTTATGTATATTAATAATATATATCTATAAATAATATAATTTCCTTACAATATATATAATCGGTTTTTCGGTTCGGTTTCGGTTTCCAGACATCCGAAACCAAAACCACACCAAACCTTTCGGTTTTCGGTTATTTTTTTTGCGGTTTGGTGCGGTTTTTTTTTTAAGTACTGTATCACGTTGGTAATTGCAGTGTACAGCCATAGCACAAGCCAACATTATAGTTTACCAACCAGAAGCCGACCTCCACCAGCAAGAGATAAGCCTTGATAGTCTCTAATAACAAAGCCAATACCTCCGTTCTTTGTCATATGATAGCCATCTATATTGATCTTGCACCATCCTACCATCCCATAGGAGGGAGCAGACTAAAGAACTATTCTTGCAGCACGTACCACACCCACCTTCAACTTGTAAAATCTGTAAGCATTCATCTAGTCTTGGACATAAGAAACATTTCCAATCATATTCCCCCTCAAATCACAAGCTCTACTGCAATCACAAGCTCATGAACGCAAAAGCTGAACCAATGAACACAAGTAGCGATGTTAGTGTGACAACACACCTGAGCCAAAACTCTATTGGATTGCAGCAGTTGCATAGTTTAAGGGCTAGTCTCTACATATGTGTATCATCGTCTCCAACGCTGCAAAACAGTAAAATCAAAGGCTCGAGAATGTGCTAAAAAAATTTGTCAGATCAACTCTGATACTCCCCACTAAGGTAGATCAAATATGTAAAATTATAACATATTTGGTTAGTGTGTAGTGTTACTATTGATCACACTAATCCATGTAGTCTATGTAGTCTTCAAAGCCGGTTCTTTAATCTCATGCCTATCAGACAGCAGCTATTGTTATCATAGCTACAAAGACTGATTCTGATGCTGGAAAACCTATCTTCTAAGTTGAGAAGTCACAAGAGGGCATGACATATCTTGATGATCTTATTGTCTTATACCGTCATTACCAAAACTTAGGAAATTGGCAGGCTTGTTTTCTATCTGATGCTGAAATTTTGGATTCAGTAGAAGATTTGTGAGTCTAGTATGTCTTGCAACGGAAAGAACTAAAGCTAGCCCTCTTTTTCTTTTTCCTAAGAATTAGTAGATATGCGATATGCCCTTGAAAACGATCACTACAGATCGGAGAACTGCGAATGCGAAATGTTGGCTTTGCATCGTCACTCGTCAGAGGTACAACTTAACTTGAGAAAATACTGTGTGGTTTTCATAATTTCATTGGTTTCATAAGCCCCTTGTTTTGGCAGGTAGAACATTTTATCAAATCAACTTCACTTGAGAAAGACTGCTTATGGAGGATACATGACAACTTTTAAGGACTCGTTTTATTTTCAGAGTTTTTACCAAAGGATGTTGTTCTTTTTTTACCTTAGAATTCTTAAACATGTAAAAACGGATGTACCTAGCTAGAAGCTTTATAGTATGTTGATCTGATATCTTACTTTTCATGGAATGAAAACTGGAACCCAAACATATTTTTGATTCTGGTACATCACTATGAGAATTCAAGTGAAAGTTAACCATTGACAAAGAACCCGAAAGTTCAAGTTCTCACTCCCAAGTCTAACACTCACTTCAGTTACAGATAGTCGGATACAAACTCAGTGTATAGCTCTCAACACTAGAATGGTTTTACAGCTTGTTACATAAGTGAGTTTTCATCCTTCCTAAGCTACTTTTACGGTCTCTACCAGACTGAAACTGATCCTACTCGAGTCTTCTCTGATTGACTAAACATTGATGGCTCTGGTTGAGACGATATTTCTGAGTTGTTCCACTTCAAGTTTCAGACTTTGTTTCAGTTTCAAACACAAACAGAAAGTACACGAGGTTGGTGACTGCTCCTAGTTTCAGTTACAGAAATTTTACCGACCAAAACAGACACACACGCCATTATACAACCTACATGCCATGCGTCAAGTTTAACTCCCTGTCAATAATTAATATTTTAAAGAAAATAACACCGAGCAAAAAGTAATATTTGATTTTTCCTAAAACAAATTTGATCTTCTGTTTACTTCAGGCTACTATATTTCTATCCAAGTGTTCTAACCTGGAAGGGTTAATGTATGCTGTGTGCAATTTACATGCTTTGATAAGGTCTAGGTCTCTAAGCCATGAGACACTTCATAGTTTCATAAAATAAGGTCACAACTTAGTTCCATGACTTCCATCAGTTAACTTTCAATGAAAATGACACTTCAATAGAAAAGAATGGCATGATGGCATGACAAAATTTATCTTTGAGGGTGTAGTTACCCCTATTCTTAATGAATCACATGGCAAATAACTGAAATATCTCATTTCAAAACGTATGAGATGTTTTTTTGTATCCTATATACAACCCTCAAATATTCTACAACAGTGATCTACATATGTACATACAGAAGCTGAAGAGGAACTTAGGCTTCAACAAGACATCAACAAATCAACCAAATTTACAATTATCTGACCTGAGAGCATCTCTTGAGTTCTGTCTTAAAGTTAATGTCTTTCTTGGACACGTTTAAGATGCCTGATTGTTCATCAACTTTCTCAATAAGAAGCTTCATCAGCAGAACTTTGGATAGTGTTTCGCGTGACCCAACCATTATCAACTTTTTCTATGCAAACAAATAACAGAAAACATTAAGTGACTTGCATTCGCTCTGAAAATATAGATAGCTGGTTCAACACAGATATCATCTTTTGTTACATTCAATACTTAGATGCTCTACATTTTCTTTCTTTCTCTTTTGTTCCCAAATTGATAGGTCGTCAATCAGCAAAAAAGAAAAGAAAAGAAAAGAAAATTATGTGGGTGTGTATGTATATCTAAAAATGTATATATGAATAGCAAACCAACAGTCATGTGATCTTGAAATTTGCCAAATAGGTTGTGCCACCAATTTAAGTCTTACCTTGGCACGAGTTAGAGCCACATTAATCCTATGCCAGTCTCCAAGCAGAGAGGATGAGCAATTTTGTGGATTTTCAGTTGACCTAACAAAGGAAACTAGTATGCAATCTTTATCTCTACCCTGCATACATGAAAGTTACATATAAGAGACCATAATGGAGACATGGCAATCAATCTCAATAAAATGCCAGCTTTTTCATTTACATGTTCTTTTATTAATTCGCTCCTGTCTTTCAAAGTAACAACAATAATTGCATACTAATGATGGTTCAATGCTTTTTCATTTTAAAACAGAATACCTAAAGTTATATAAGTAGCCACAAAAATGCAGGAGCGGGTAACACCATATCCATAGGTATCTCACTGAATTTCTGAAAACCTTACAATCAGGCAGCAATATAGAGGATGAAGGCTTTGAATAGCACCTGGTATTTGTCAATGGTATGTATCTCCACGGAAGAAAGGTTGATGGCAAGCCGAATGATCTCTGCCTGGGAGTTATATGGGGTGATGATGCCAATATCATTCCCTTCAATTCCACTGTTAACTAATTCCTCCATGACCTATAAGCAAGAGGAGGATTTAATTTCAGTCAAAATTAGACGCTGCTTAAATAATTCGCATCAGAGAAGAAAATTAGAGGGAAAAAAGTAAGCCTTCCACAAGCAGCAGGCATTATCTGTACTACACGTATATTCAAGCAAAGATCACCTCTACAACTATGTGAGCTTCCATTGGGTTATTCACAATCTTATGGTCCTTTGCCTCGAAAGCAGGTAAAGCATCTGTATGTGTGAATACGATAAATAACTTAAAAAAAAAAAAGAAACATAACCTTTTATTTGATGGAGAAGATCATACAGAACAACAATAATAATACAAACCTGTATTAATAAATATAACCGGTTTGCTTGGATTTAAAACCTGCAGACATGAAGTAAATAAGTAATAAATCATTGAGTTTAGATAAGTTTATGGCACTGTAACAGTGCATCAATCAGCATAAATTCTTTCACCGAGGACCTGGAGGGGAAAGCAAGAATTTTCTTTGGAATGAAATTAAACCTCTATCAAGTGACTGTTTTGAACGTACGTTATGAATTCAAGCTAATTGGAATAATAGTTACATAACAGAATTTATTCTTTAACTCGAGCATATATGTTGTTATGCATCACAAAAATTTACTAAACTCTTGAACATTATGCATCACCTAACTCCAATGTCACAACATAATATTGGAGGGATGGATGAAGCTGAATAATATTTTGAGAAAGATGCTATAATTTTGTCAAACAAGTTTTGATATCCATACTGGATGCTGCCCTTAATACTCACAAGTGGAATATAAAAGGAAATTTAAAAAAAGGTACAGAATACAAACTGTCATTCAGGTACCTTCGACTATGTTGTAAAATGCTCTTACCTCCTTTATCCACAGTGAATGAGTCTTCCAACTTGAAAAGTTGAGTTTGGCATTGGCTATTTCAGGAGATCCACAACGCAATCTGTCACCATATATCAAGGCATTTGATAGTTCCATAATGCCTTGACACATGCGGTACTGGATACATATAGCTTAGTAAGAATCAATGGGAAGACTACCAAAAATATACATTGAATTGTAAAATGTATAATAACCTGGCTTTGCAATGCTGAAATTGCCTGAGGATGCGCTTCTGAGAGCCTGCAGAACAAGCTTATCCCCATTCCATTTTCTCGGGCCTCTGTACTCTAGAGATCAAAAGCATAAAAATTTTGTTGAGAAAGAATTAAGAATGCAATATTTTTTGTGATTTGAACTAAGATAATTACCTTCACCAGAGGAGGTAATTGATAATGATCACCAACCAGGACAAATAACGAAGCAAACATCAAAGGTCCGAGAGATACCTGTTAGGACAAAAAACTGCTCATGAATCCACATCCTTAATTAACGTTCTTGATAAAAACATATCACCTTCATCTATACTACAAAAACTCAAACCACCTCAACTCCACTTCAAATAATGTATTATCACTAACATGCAAAACAACATGATAGCAAACTGTGTTTCTTAAGCTTCACTTGCAACAAAAGGATTATCCTAAGATTTATTGTACATAAAAAATGGTGTGAAATCATACTCTTGTTGCATTAAATCATACTCTTTCACTAATTTCAATATCAACCCTACTGCACATGCATTAATAACTGCAAATCAAGACACCAATGAGTATACATACTGGAAGGGTGGTCTGTCCAGCTTCATCCATGATGCATACATCAAATCTCTTGTTGGCAAGCAAGGGACTAGTGATCCCCAAGCATGTAACAGCAACCACCTTGACTTGATCCAATCTTGACTTCACGTCTTCCACACTTTGTATGTTCATTTCTGTCACAGATAAACATTGAGAAGAAATCAAGTGTGATACAGTGACCAGAAGACCCTCTTACTGATATAAAATCTCACCTGCAATGCAATGCCCTCGAACTTTTTCATGCACAACTTCCGGTCTTCCAATGCGTACAAAGTCAATATTCTGCTTTGTTTAGATTCAGTACACAGAATACCTAAGTTAGTATTTTAATGAGATATGGCACCAAACTCGGCAAACCATACATCCATATTTTTATATAGATTATGAAAAGATATCACTAAAAGCAGCAGCATCCCTAGTGGTGCAACCCAGGTTAGATTGAATGGAGAAAAATTGGTGTATTGGAGGAGCAAAATGTTAAGGCAGCCCAAGTGTGTTGGAAGGACATATGCATTGCATGGAATGAAATAGGCTTGTTTTTAAATCACCATAACAACAATGAATCAATCAATAAATCAATCAAAGTATAAACAAAAAAACCAGAAATGATGACAACAATGACTAATAGTGTTTAAAATAAAACAGAAATGGTAAGATGTGGAAATGAAGATGACCTGAGCTTTTAGTTTGATAAGTAGATTATCAACAGCAGAATTTGTGTAGGAGGTAAGCAAAATTGATGCGCCTCTCATCAACAGGGCTTTAACAGCATGCACCATAGTGGATGTCTTGCCTGTTCCAGGCATTCCAAGTATAAGAGCGTAGTCCTTCGCTGTAAGTATCTAAGTAGATTTGTTGCATGAGTTTCTGAGGGAAAACTGAGTCACTTCGTAAACAGAAAAGAGGTAAATGTATAGTACACCTTTAGAATGGCTCGACGCTGATCATCATTTAAATTTCTCTGGGACCAGACATATGATATTGCTGGATCCTGGCTGAATGTAATACATCCACTGTCAAACCTAGGAGCCTGAAAAGAATCCACATCAGACCGACGTAAAAAGGAGATTTATGCTTAGCAAAATCGTGATTTAAAGTGGTTCAAATAGCCATAATTCACCTCTAGGTCAACAATCATTTTTCGCAGATGAGCAGATTGGGCACTCGGAAGAAAAAGTTGAATAAGGTTGAACCTTCAGCAACAAAATCAAGCAAGAATTTAGACAGGGAGCATACCATTGAAAGCCTCTGGTTTAATTGGCAAAAAGGAAACTTTTAACATTGGTCAAGGCATAACTACAACATGTATATACCTCATCGTGGAAAATGATGTCATAAATTCATCTTTGTCAATCCGCCAGACCTCCTGATGGAGATCACTTGCCTCTGGAAAATGATTGCTACCAGGAAGCCGTAACTTCTTAGAAAAAGAAACCTAGAGATTTGCAGAAGATACTACAATTACAAAGCTGGCTTGCATACTGTAAGATTTGTTAACTATGTTAACAATAGCTAAACATGCATAACTAAAGAGCATGTAAGAGCTAATAAGCCAGATTTTGAGTCTACATGAATAAACATTTGAGGTATCATCCTTACAGAAACATGGGAGTGACTTATATCTGATATGACCCCCCTTGCAAGAGCTAGATGACCAGATTCACTGCTCAGTATCTGAAAATACCAGACTGATTATCAATGTATCATGATATAAGGGAAAAATTAAGTTTAATGCATTATATTGTGTAGCAAAGTTTCTAATAGATAACATGCTTTCAAAATTGTGTTCAGTTCTTTTACTCTCTACCTAACTACTACCTTGCAATAACCATTTTTGGCAAGTTTTTACAAGTCAAAATCTTTGCACTTGAAAGAGAAATTTTATTTGCACATCCCATACGGTTTAATACATATCCCATATTGTTGTAAATTTTTAAATTCTTTTTTTAGTCCCTCTTCCAAACTTAATTCAAAAAAATTAACTTCAACCATGCTTGATGACAAAAAAGAATCTGAGAGGTGTGTATTTATAAAATTGAGGATGTGAATAAAATTTCTCAACTTGAAAATATCACAAGATAAAGAAAAAGTTACTTGAAAATTAACAATGAATTGCATATACCTGAGTAATTCTACAGTCCAAAGAATCAATATTCAGTACTGAAAGTCATTTTTAAAAATTGTCAAACATTTATTGTCAGCTTCTCATGTAAAGATCGTATTACAAAAGGAGCCATACCACATGGTCACCACTTCTTAGTGTGCAATCTGCATATTTTGATGATGAAGAAGCAGCATTCTGAAATTCTCCATTGGATGTCCTCACATTGTCAGAAGACAAACCAGTATGCAGAAACTGGTAAACGAATTTGTTATCATTTCCAGACCTTAAATACGGAAGTTCATTATCAAGAACCAAAGAAGATAGGCAACTTGTGGAATGATTGCTCTTCAAAGCATGTGGCTGCCACATTTCTTTCTTTACAAGCTAACACAGGTAAAACAAAAAGAAGGAAATCAAAGGCCAGCATGTCAAAAGAAACTAAATTTGGAATCAACTAATTACAAAAATAACGCAAATAGCAACTTCTGAAAATGCACCTCCATCTCTTTAGCTTCTAAATCAATCAACCAGTCCCAAAGCCTTAGGAAAGCACCATGAGCATTTGTTAGCTGGTGAGTAACTGAATCAAATAAATCCCCCAATCCACTGCCATCTGTGTTGCCTCCATGTGCCTGTTGCATCAAATGATGGTCAGATGAACACTCGAAATGACTACATTTTTTGTTCTTAGTGGTTTCTTCGTTCTTGAGAAGAGTAAGTAAATAGTCTTATATATGACTGTCAGTGAACATCTAGCTGTCATTCAGGTTCCCGGTCTGAATATGCAACATTTCCAAGGAAGAGTTAGGACACATTCAAAACCTAATTATAATTTTTTTTTTAAATGATAGTTTATAGTGGCACTCTTGAAGTTTTAGTGGGAAATCATCGTTTCAAACATCAAGGACTTCTACTCAATAGCAATGTGATTATATGGTTTTCAATACCAAATTGCTAGTGTCCAGCAAGAAACATGTCTAATTGGGACAACATCCCCTCAACATTGAAGGTTGCTCTTGTTTAGAACTGCCAAGGTGTCTATCACTGATATAGGCTCTCCATCAATTAATCTCTTGAAACCCAAGATAACAGAATAAAATAATAACTTGTTGAATTGCAGAAAAATTATAATCAGAATAGGCTGCAATAATTTACTGTATTTAAGAAATTAAATTTTACAAAGTCAGGGCTTTGGTTTATAATCAGACATGTAGAGTTCTGTGAACAAGATCATCCTAAATGTAGGATTATTTGTTTTTTTTTTAATACAATAAAACTGGGCAAGAGGTACAGAAAAGACAATTGCAATTTTGTAATAAAAAATAACAAAAAATGGAAACACCAGCAGGTACACAGATCACCCTAAGCAATACACAAGCCATAGCTTACATCTAGCTTCTAATCTGGCGTTATATAAATAAAGACTATCTTTCTAACCAAAGAGCAGATCAGAGTTTTTACTCTACCAAAGTTCTTCCAACCCAGTAACTATCCTAAAAAAACTAAAATATTTAATCTCTTTCCATCAAAGTTGCCAACATACAACAAGCTCAAAGAACTTACGCCCATCTTCCATTTGACAAAAGCAGTATGGTTTTGAGTTTTGCCAAAACAGAGCAGGACTCAGCTGGGTTCTCCCAGCCTTTCTATATGACTTCTGTCATAAAAGAAGTAACTTCACGGTGCACAGTAACATGACCAAAACTATTCCTTCAATTTGCATATGACACACAAAGGAAATATTCACCCAAAGGAAAGGTCGTTGTCCACCCAAAAGTCTTCCCCAAGTCTCAATCTTTCCCCATGACTACTTATAACTGATGTCATCTGAAAATTTTGTTCAACCCAGCAGAAATGTCCTTGTAATGACTTAACTCGATAAATTTAGAGTTTCTAACAGTATAGGGAATTGATTAATAAGAAAATATGATAGTGACAAATAGAGTAGCCTCAAGCTCCCAATTAGAAGAAAGTCAATGGCGTTTCCCCATCAAAAGAGACAATTAAGTTTGATAGTATCTACTGTCTTGACATGGTTCACTTGATCAGAAGCAATTGAATACAAAGAGAACTAAATCTGTACGCAGATAACACACACATGCTTATAGGTATGCCAGGTTACAGACTGAACATATCCTCCCACCCAAACTTGGGCTTGATTCTTAATGAACCTATATTTAGGCTTGAGCTCAAGCTGATGAACACGCAGACCAAGCCAAAACTATCTACACTGATAAACATATGCACACATAGCAAGGTTACATGCTGAACATACTTGAGCTCAAACTTAGGCTTGTTTTTCAATGTCTAAGCTTGGCCTTTTGCTCAACTCAATGACATGCAGCAAGTTAAGCTAAATAAAGACGAGCTAGAAAAATCTAAGAATTGCCTAATCTGTTTCCACCTGTAGATACAAAATATGGTTCATGCTACTGAATAACTTAAATAAATAATAAATACCTTGTGATAGATGGTACACACATTCAGATGGCGACAACTTCTGCACAAACTTGGATTCTACCAAAAAAAAAAAAGGAAGAAACTAATATCACAGCCCAGTAAAAAGTTTCCTGGAAAAGGGAAACAATTCAGCATCAGTCATACCCGTAACATTGGGGGAAGGACTTGCATTCTTGAGGCCTTGACAATATCATTTGCAAGCTGATTACGTTGCATGATTAGCCCAACTAGGTCAGGTCTTCTAACCGCAACTCCCTATATTTAGTACAGAAAGAATGCTTAATAGACTAAAATCATAAAAGGAGAATGGAGGTAAAAGATATACATGGCTGCACCTGTGTCTGATCAGACTGCAGGTAACATAGAAGACCAGTATCAACAGGCTTCTTGTACCTGGATCAAGATGAAGAAAGAATGAAACCATTTCAAAAGATCAAAATAAATTACACAATACCCCTATACATATTAAAGGAAAAAAAAACGAATGAGAAATAGATCACGTACCTCTCGGACATAAGAAGAGTGTATAAGATTACTTGGGCACTATGCTCCTGCAATTATAACAAGCAACAGTTGAAAAACAATTAATAATAATAATGATAATAATAATAATAAGTACATAACTTTAAGAAACAATTATTAGTATCATATACATCACTCGAGTATAATATCCCATGGGAGATTTTGGTAAAGAGAATTGTCTTGCCTGGTCCTTCGGAACTTTCCCAGTTTTGAACTCCAAAGGCATAACCTTCACGTCGGATTCACTTTTGTTAGCTTCAACTTTCACCCTGACAGAAGCATCGATCATACCTTTTAGACCATATTTTGGAGCCCATGCCATCTCCTCAATATCAATTACCTACAAACAGAACAGATCTACCTCAGAGATGGCAGAGAGTTCACAGAAGTTATGGAATAGCACAAGAAAGCATACAACAATTGTAACGTAGCATTAAGTTTACAAACAGAGACTTCATACAACCTAGAAGTTTTGACAGCAGATACAACAGATCAAACCATTATAAGGGCCATTTCATCAGCATATGGATGCACATAAAAAGGTATATATTTCCCATGTTATGAAACCAACTTATTTCATGCAAGCCATAAAAAGAGTAGGCAATTTTCAAATGACCCCATAAATTTGTAAATCAATGCAAAACTGCAAGATGGCAGATACTGAAACTGTGATGCCTCACCTCAGATATTGTGACTTTTTTCACCCCATACTCAGATCCAAAATCCACAAATGAAGCTTCAGAATCCTGCCATCATATCATTAGCATCAGAACAGCGTTTCTACACTACTCTCTGTGGTTTCTTTATTGTTAAAAAAGTCAACCAGACCATCAGTTTGATTCTGTTACATATGAACAAAGTTAAAATAAAAATCAAGACAGTGCACCTGGGTGTTCTTGAAGATGTTAACCCAATTTAATATTTTTGGGACAGCATCAACCAAGGTTCTGTATACATCTTTTTCATGAACTGCAAAGTCCACATGAAAATGTGATGAGAAGCTTTAGAAAGATGATCAATCAAATGGACAATCATAGTATCAAGCAAATTTAAGACCATGGATCTACAACAAACATAAAGCATAACTTATGTTATGACGACAAATAATTTAGATGTTATGTCAATTAACAAATTTAAAGTTTCTAACCTCCACATGCATACAAGTTCTCAATGTTTCTTTGGAGCCCCATTCTTGCATGTTCCTCCAAGAAAGTAACTGTGGGTTTCTCCTTCATAAGTGCAGCCTCCAAAATCAAAATTAAAATATCAAATCTCTTAGATGAACAAACAGTAGAGCTCTGTGATGAAAAAGGAAATACACAATAATAACTATTACTGCATATTGTAGAAAGTTATAGGCAGGTTTGAGACCTCAAAAACCTGATGCAATATTGTGCCAATTAGTGCTGGAGTTGAATACTCATTGCCTTTTAGCCTCTCATCCAGTACAGTTCGCCTAGGACAAATGAATTTGCTGCAACCTAGAAGCATTTGTATGTGATTTGGAGTGAGTAGAATAAAACTAACACAAAATTAACCTCTGAGCAGCTAAAATTTTGTAAACTGCAATAACAATGACAAAGGACCAATATTTCGACCAGACAGAAACATTACCCGAGTTCCAGACACTAATACATCAGGGTGAACAATTAAAAAGTTATGGTGACGATCCACATAACACTTTCCCTTGACATCAAATTCACCAATAATATTGACAGTATCTCCAGGCGCAATGACACTGTAAAACCTGAGAACATTACAGTTGAAAACATAGGAGACATTAATATAATGTTTTAAAAGCAAGAAGTACTAGAAATGTGATGTCTTAGCACTACATTTATCCAAATCTACAGCACTACGGGACAGTAGTTCAAATGTGTTCTAATCACAATGCCACACTCTCAATGTACTTGTTAAATCTAGAAAACGTTACAGTCCTGCAACAAGATCAAATCATATAAAAGTGCATTTCTATGATTGGGGGAGTAATACTCAACCTCCAAGTAATATACTACACACAAGAGGACAGCTTATCGGAAAACATATCAGGAAAACGAACAAAATTGAAAGCACAGTAGCAGAGGCAGTAAGGTACACCAAAAGATACATGAAAAACCTACCACTCTTCCTTCAAATACACAGCACACTCTTCTCCACTTTGCTCATTCAATAAGCGAAGAACCTGAACATCACTTAATCATCTTTAGAATCCTTCAGGATCTGAAGAATGAATGACATAGCTTTAAAATCTTTTATTCTAGATACCTTACGCATGCACTGGGCACCAGACGAGTCATCAGGTCCACAATCCACAGATACCTAGAGCATATAACATTAGCAAAACAATCAATCTTCCCCAAAAAGAAAAGCTCAAATCTTTCCACAAAATAGATACTAAATTTGTAAATCATACCTCCAATACAAGGAAATTGTAATTGGAAGATGCCCGGGTAACCTGATCTATTGGAGATGTCACCACTCTTTTGACAACATGCTCTGGTTTATCTTTAACTTGGAATTGAGATGCCACCACATCATTAGATACTGACTCTTCAACACCAATGACATCTTCTACTTGATCTAAGAGTTCAAGCAATGCCTAGAAGAATAAACAAACAATTCAAAGAAAATTATAACTGGCGTCACAGTATGAGGCGACAATCGGATACAGCTCAACAAAACTGGGCAGGTACTGAGGTGATGTATTATTCACACACATATATTATATATATATATATAGTCCCTATCCAGAGCGAAGCTTCGCTCTGAAATTAAAGTGTGAAGTTCCTTATTTGACTCACTTTTTCGTCATATTTCCACATCTTCACCATTTAGTTTGTAGAACCTAATGCATAGATCACTTATGCAAAGTTTCATCTAATTTGATGATCGTTTGGGTGTTCATAATCGTGATTTACACAAACAGTTCTGGTTAGACAAATTTATGGTCCGTTCATTAATTTGATCTAATTCAGTACCTAAACGATCATCAATCTTGATGAAATTTTGTATGAATGATCTATATATTAGTATTAATAATCTGAACGATAGAGATGTGAAAATATGACGAAAAAGTGAGTCAAATAAGAAACTTCACACTTTAATTTCAGAGTGAAGCTTCGCTCTGGATAGGGACTGAATTATATATATATATATATATTGGGCAACCTAAGTACAATAACATGGTACAGTAATTGGTATCAATTAGATATCTTAGTTCACTTGTACCTTTTTATGCTGCCTCGACCCTGGCTGATCAGAAACTCCATCACATGAAAGAGCATTAGCAAGCTGCATTTCAGTTATAAGATGTATTAAAGAAATATGATCCAGACTCTATACCTGAGTCTATTTGAGACAGCAATTATCTAAAAGAAAGCTGATATAAACATAACAAGGTATCAGATGCAGAAGAAACAAACTCCTTTTGTTCTTTCTTTTTGTTGGTTCTCATGTCCCCAAATTAAGTAGGTTAAACTATGAAAGCAGATTTACCTTGTCATGGCAATAAGACAGAGAAGGTGGAGTTCGGAATGGACTCTGACTACCAGCGATTTCAGAAACAGTCCCATCGGCTAAATTTCCATTATGTTCCACATCCTGATCCGGTTTGACCCTTTTCATGCCAACCCTATTCAGGGACACCAACGACACGGAATTCTCGACCTGTCCAGCTTTAACAGTAGGAGCCTGTACAATTTTATCATTGATTTATCAATCCTTTTCGGCTTTTCCATTATCAAATTCACAAAACTTAAAGAAAAGAGACATGCCTTGTTTTGTGAGCATTGGCTAATGCTTAAAGCTTTCAGCCTTGAAGTGTCTGCCAACACTCTCACCATCTCAGGCTTGAGCTTCGAAACTGCTTTAAGTCTTTCATTAACCGGAGACGTCCTCCACGTCACCTCATCACCTCCATCATCCTGACTCTGCTTTATCAACTGTCACCAAAATCGACACTCACAAAAATCAAAACTCCAACAAATACACCACAAAATTCTCAAACATTTTGACAAAACAATACGAAATCATACCATTCCGGGAGAGAATTTGAACCGCTTGACAGACTTGGACTTCGAAATCTCCGGCGAGGCCTCGTCATCCACATTCGGCTCAACATCCATGAACCTCACCGGCACCACATCCTCCGATGGTGTCTCGTTCGTGCTGTTGTTATTACTCGGCTGCTGCGAATCGAGCCGATTCTCAGGGTCTCCAGAAGCTGCAACCGTATTAGATGCTTCAACCGGTGTCGGGTTTTGGATCGGTTTCGGGGGAGAAATGGCGGTGGCGACTGGGGGCTTAGGGTTTGGGGAGTGGAAGAGGTGGGGTTTTGGGAGTGGCGCTCGAAGAAGTGTTGGATGGTGAACTTAGAAGGAGGAGGCTGAGCTTTCGGGTTCGATTTGCGAGAGGCGGAGGTGGAAGATGGATTGGGTTTCTTCTAGGAGGCATGGATTGAGGAATTGGGAACCCTAATTGATTTGGAGAGTCAAGGATTGAAGAAGGAGGTAGAGAGATGAATGGTTAGAAGAGATGAGACTGGAATTGGGGGTTTGTGATTTTCCCGCCTAAAACTAGACCTCGTGAGTTTTTTCGTTTAACTTAAACCCTACCATTTTTACTTTTACTTTTGAGTAGTCTTTTAAAAAAATCTCAATAATTTAATGGTCGATTAATTAATAACCTCTTTAAAATAATAATTTTTGCAGACCATGAATTGAGGACAATGTGGTAAATTAATAATTCACTAAATTTATAAGATAATACAAATACGAAAATTTCAAGAATTGAAAACTGTCTTAGTGGTATATAGAGACATGAGTTTCCGGGTTTAGTGGGAGATGAGTAGATGGATTTGAGGGGAAATTATAAACTGTACCCGGAACACCACGTGGCATTTGGTCCCTTCTAATACTATTAGTCCAAGTGTTTTTATCTTATTTTTAATTGGTCGATTTATTTACCTCTTTTTTTTTCACCCCTCTGTTGGTCCTCACAGGAATTTGAATTATATGATTGGCCGGGTACACCACATGGCAATGCCACGTGGTGTTCTAGGTACAGAGAATAATTACTATAGAGTTGTGTAGGGGGTGTATTGTATATGGAATTAGTGAAAGTTTTAAAGAAGTCTATGAAATTTGAAAGTCTAGCTGTATTCAATACAGATTTTTAAAAATCAATCAAAGTCTAGGTGTATTCAACTAGATTTTAAAAAATCATTATAAATTCCACCAAAGTTCAGGGGTATTCAATTAAGACTTTTTAAAATGAATAGAAGTTCAGATGTATTCAAAATATCATTCATACTTATGGATTAATAACTTATGGATAATTATGGACTTTGTAGTGTAAATTACACACACCAAACTCCAATATTTTTCCATCCACTAAAGGAAATATTTGGAAAAGTCTACAACAGACTTTCTCTTTACATGTGAATAGGTTGATCCTATGATACATCATTTTTTTTATAATATTTTATGTTATCAACGTTCTATTCTACCTATTCTTTTCAATGTTTTTTGAATGTTAACATTTTGTTGTCTTTCAATTGTAATGCTTAGAATCCTCAATAACCTAAATATTATCTACTAACTCTTGATATTAGAACCACATGATTATATTATTATATTTGCGTACATGAATTAAACTTGTGAACATTTAATATCACTTTAGAACATGTGTTTTGGTTTACGTACAAGTATGCGTGTTGTTGAATTAATATAATCTTTTTGTTACATATGTTTATATATTTCAATCAAATATTACAACTGTATGCATCGAAATTAAATAGATGAGTACTAAACTTATAATCGGTGTCATTATGTGTTTGTCATTGCATCTTTATTTATTTATTTTCTTTCCTGTAACTCTGTAAGTATTAAGAAATCTACATAAATCATTTATATGAAATCTGTAGATTTCAGAAATCAGTGAAAGTCTGTGATTAAAATTTTTAGTTTTAAGAAATCAATGAAAATCTATAAACTTTTCAAAGAGTCTGTAGACTTTTCAAAAAGTCAGTTGATTAAAATAAGTCTGTATGAATCCAAATACAATACACCCCGTAGTCAAGCATCTTGCTGGATATTTTTTTATAAAGTTCAACTTCATTGTTGCCTAGACTTGTACCACAAAATTAACACAGTTTTAGTATAATTTAAATATAGCGAGTGCTTCAAGTTGGCCACACCTAATACCTAAACAAAGATGCATTATTCAAAAAAAAGGGAGAAAAATCATAGATGCATAATCTGAGATGTTGCCTGCAAAGCAGGAGATATCAACATTATAATGTGCCAAACTGGCAGAGTTGTACAATGCGTTGTGAACCCCAAAAGATAACCAAACTGTATGTACAAATAGAATTGATTTGAATTCTTCTCTAAACAATCTGCAACCCTGGATGTGATGAAGGCAGATCAAATGGTCAGGTTTCCTAATGCCAAAGAAGCGACTTGATCTACCAATGAATGAAAATGAAAAAATAGGAAAAGAAACCCTAAAAGTGCCTACATCCCTATCGAATAAAACGAAACCCTATCCTACTATGGGTTTGCTAAATACAACAAAAGAAACGTTTCAAAACTGTACTAACTGAGTTCTATAAAACTGAACTGGTGATCAAATTGTCAAATTTTCTTGAATGCCAAGGAAAGAACCGGTTATATTTCCTCCTGCATCAGGGAAACTCTCACATCCAGGAAGGGATGTGACTTTGCCTTTTCATTCAATTTCAACTGGATACTTCAATAGATGACCCCTCATCTCTGTAACCTCCTCAGCAGCAAATTGTTTCCAGTTCAACTCACCCATTGCTCTAACTCTCCTAACACATTCAAGACTCTGGTTCTCTAAAACAGTCCTCAATGGTTCCTGTGTGCTCTGCCCACAGTGACATTCTATATCTATCAAGCAAAACATTCGCAACTTCAGGCCACAGAAGTGAAAACACATACATTCTCAAAAAACAAAAGTGGAAAAGCATACAAACAGTTTTATAGACTCTAACAATTCAAAACCAGCATATTAATCTGGATTCTGTGATTACCTGCCCCGAGAGGACTACAATGATTACTTGCCCATGTATGATGAGGTTGGTAGGACCCCATTCCTATTTCAGTGTCTCTTGTCCCTTCCAAAGAGCGCTGATTGATGTGCGCGGAACCCAGTATTACCAACTTGTCATCGACTATCATACCTTTCGAATGAACATAAATCATAAATCGCCTGCTTTTTTGACTAAATGCCTGGAAACAGGAGATGCAGATTGCAGAAGAGATGTAAGTATATTTATGGTAAACAGATGCAAGGAAAATTGGGAATTAACAACAGTGACGTATTAGAAAAATTTCCTGTCATTGCAAATCACGACTAGAAGCCCACCTGCCAAAATAGAATTCTTTGTGTTGCTGCACCAGTTGGAACACCTTCTGGACACATTAGAATAACAATATACGCAGCGAATCTCTGGTTTGCTCTGATTTTTTCAGCAATCTTAAGGGCAATTTCCATGGGAATCAAATTATTCGCACCTGCATAAACATTATCAGATAGTTTAACCATAGGAGCATGATTGCAGATTCGAAATATACAGCTAACCATGAACTAGCTCTTAAATAAGTTCAACTTAAAGATGCTTCTTTGGTGGACCAATATTTTAAGACAGTTGAGTACTTTCACGCTAACCCATGCACTGTAAAACTCATACTCATCCACTATGAATCTAATCTTAAAAATTAAGGCGTATAGCTATCAATATGGTCTCTCCAAGCCAAAATGTTCCTCTTTATATGAACAAAGATGATGACTATCATTTCAATCTTGAAAAGCAGCAGTTTTACCAAATGAAAATTTTACTTGACTACATCTTTATATTGACTCCAATTGTATGAAGACCCAATAATATATTGATTCTCTATATATAAGAAATGCTGGGCAGCACAGATGGCCTTCACATATGCTGTATGTATGCTCATGTCGAGTCATGTCAATCAGCACATTCTTTCGGCACACCAGATTCTGTAAGAATAGTGCGTACTAATCACCAGTCCAAACTCAACTTCTAAAAGGTCACAGTAAAGAGAAAATTATCAGTAAATGTTTTTCACCTTGCTTGTTGCTTCTTTTGGATCCTTTAGGAAACCTTTAACAGAGTTTGAATCAATCGAACGGAAGATCTGCATGGGTGCAACGCCAGGAAAGATTATTGGTTTTAATAGTTTACTTTTCTTATTTTTAATTTTTGGTTTGGATATTGGATTTACTTGGTCCCACCCCATTACTAGTCAAGCAAGTTCCAGGGGCTACCTCAATAATCAGTCATAATCTCATTACCTGAACATGTCAAGTTTCTGGATCATAGTCACTAGTGGAAGCCGCCTGGGATGCTCCAATTATGTCTGGAATCCTTTCCAACTTGAGCAAAGAATCATTGTAGGTGCTTTTTTTCAGTTTCTTCATCCCTTGTGGTTTTGAAGCCTTTAGCCAGCGCTCCTCAAAGTTGTTCAGAACAACATATGCTGCTGGACCATCAAGCCTTGAGTGCAAATCATGCCATGGCTCTCTTGGACAACAAGTGGTCAAGTACTACCCTTTAAAGTGATTAAAAAATATATATATAATCAGGGAAACAATTGCGTTAGTTACTTAAAAAATAACAGTAGCATCCACAATTACTGTTTTCTGATGGTGTGTATAGATCATCCTAACTTCCTAGAATCCAAAACATGAAGCAATTCAATGCCACACATTTCACAACACAAGAGGAATAACACCAAGACCAATACAAGAAAAGAAGTTATATTACTCAACTTAGTTAAGTCTAATTTCAGCCAACCAAAGGTAAAAAAGAGTTACCCCTTTGGCTATATGAAATAATAGTGTTTTATCTACCTATTGCTCTGCCTTTTTATCTACCTATAATAAAATGTAAAATTAGTTTATAAAATGAGAAGAAATGAAGACAGTCTCAAAAAACATAATGTTGACACAATCTGGAACTCTATATGATGCCTTCTGCAAAGCAATATTTGGAAGAATTGTGCTGTGGAGTTCATTCTCTACAGAGTCATTGAAAAGCCCAGCGTTAATTGTTTATTTAATTATTTTGCAATTCATACATAAACAGCTTAAAATTGAGTTCATTCAAATCCCACAAGAAACTGAGAATACTTGCAAACCTCCAGAAGTTTTGTCACATATAAATATGGAAAACCAGAAAATAATTGATTATGCTTACCCTTTGCTTAACCCAGATATGTCATTTTCCCAGTGCGGGGGCAAAGCAATACTTGCACCGAAGAGTGCTTGAAAAACCACCGAATTTCCTCATCATGGGTTTGCATGATTCCCTCCTGCAACAAATAATTTCAGGGCAAGTACACACAAAAACTAACTAAATGGACTTGCTTCAAAGAATCTCATAAATCATGACATTATATAAAGGTAAGCAATTCAATGATATAATCAGATTCAAAGTCCCTTAAAATAGCATTTCCGGAATTTAAAAATTGAAAGGTACTTACTGTTCTATAGCCCAAAATGCTCCTTGAAGTGGGGTCATCCCAAACAAGCTGCAGCACTCTCACTCCTTCCTGGGACTCGGATCTTTAAAAATTGAAAGGTACTTACTGTTCTATGTTAACATTTGATGCAGCACCACCATCCCGAACCAGTTTGACATTGTGCCAAACTGACCACCCAGCTATGTAAATCAAACAACATGCTTGACGTATTGCATCAAATACGTCATTCCAACACTTCCCATGCACATATGGCATCCCTCCATCTGAAATCAGGTTTGGAAGACAACCGTCTGGTACGTGAGCATCTTGGTAAAGAGTAACCTTTCCACCAGTCCTAAGAGGAAAACAGGTGCCAGGAACCCCATAGTAATCAGGGCCTGCCCCAACTCCATTATGGTAAATGCTCAATCTCTCAACTGGAGTGTACTGAATTGAACGACTTAGGACAGCTCCAGGTTTACAAGGCTTCCCACTAGCATTCAGGATTGGGTAAAACAACTAGACTTATGTGTTCATTGTTTGCATTCCCAATAAAATGAAGCTTGCCATGGTTACTCTTCCTCTCACCTATAAATACAATTCATCATCAAGTAATTGGCATTTCCAAACTCATGAGCATGTTGTGATTGTCACAGCAGACAGCAGTCACAGTAAGTTCACACCTATAAGAAGCAAGAACAAGCTAATAGATAACTCATGAGTCATGACTGTGTTCTACTACAATTCCACAACTTGTTTAGCTGATATGCTTAAACCCAAGATAGATAAATTGACAAACAAACTAAGATTATGCTAATTGCTACGAGTACACATAATGACTGTTGATTGTGACCGGAACTTCAACAACAAAAAATGTTGATACTCAAGAATGAATTATTTTATAATTCCGCATACAGAGAGATAAAGGTTTCAACTAGATAAACAAAATGAATCAAATCAAGGACAGAACTCTGATCTTGGGTTGCTTCAATTGACATATGAAATGCAAACAATCTTATTCAGAATTAAAACTCTTCTATACCTTCTAAATCTCGTGACAGTCAAAATATATTAGATAGTTTGGTGCAAAGATACTAACCGTTAGTTCACAACAGATCCCCAATCTCTGATTCCACAGCAATGTCTACCTTCCTGGCCAATTCTATTGCTGCGCCAACATAACTATGTGGTGTCAAGTTTAGTAGAATGGACTTTGCTTCATCAGGTATTTCCAACCGTTTGGTAAACTCTCTTATACTCCTTGGTAACTGCTTTTCCTCTAGTTAATTCCTTCAACTTTTCATAGGGCTCAGGGACACCATATCTCCTCATTACTGTTTGTATAGGTTCGGCAAGAACTTCCCAACACTGGTTCAAGTCCTCGAAAATGCAAGCTTCATTGACTTGAAGTTTTGATATCCCCTGAAGTGTACTTTTGTAGGCAAGAAGAGAATGCCCTAATCCTAAACCCATGTTTCTCAATACAGTCGAGTCGGTCAAGTCCCGCTGCCAACGTGAAACGGCAACTTCATGCTCTGCTGAAGAAAATTGCCATTAGCCACACCAAGATTACCTTCACTGTTCTCAAAATCAATAGGGTTGACCTTGTGAGGCATTGTTGATGACCCAATCTCACCAGCCTTGGTTGTTTGCTTAAAATAACCCAAAGATATGTAGTCCCATATAGATCTATCAAAGTCGGTTAATATGTTAAACCGGAAAATTGCGTGAAAAAGCTCTGCCATGTAGTCATGAGGTTCGATCTGAGTGACATACGAATTATAACTCAACCCAAGAGATCGTACAAACTTTGTTAACTTGGGGCCAATTAACATCAGGATATGCAACTTCATGAGCATTGTAATTTCCAACAGCACCAGCCAATTTCCCCATTATATCCACACGAGATATCTCTTTCCATTCTCTGCTCAATCTGACAGCAAATATAGCCATTTCTTTCCCCAAAGTTGTAGGTGAAGTGGGCTACAATATGAAAGGAATAAATAATAAGCCTGAAGTACAAGGTACAAGTAAACGGAAGTCCAGGAAGCTAACAGTACCAGAGTTTCCTGAAACTGAATTTCATTACCTTCAAAAAGCTAAAAGAAAAGCATGAAGAGAATGGTTTGTTAAAACTGTATCAGTGTTAACACTGTATCAGAGTTTCCTAAAACTGAATTTCCTAAAATTGATTTGTTAAACTAGTACGTGTGACACAACTCAGTGCATGTAAAATACGACTTTTTCCCTGTCCATGAGTGCGAGACAGCATAGGAATATGAGAGTACTCCATAGCCATGCTACATAGTGCCTGAACCATTTAGCAATGACAGGAAACATGACATTGTTCATAGCTCCTTTGAGCATCAATGCATGTGCAAGATTGTTGATGTCCTCGGATGTGCATGCAAAATGAAAAAACTCGAGCACCTTTGATAAGAGGAAACAGGTTAAGAAGTTATTCAACATTCAAAACAGCTAATATTTTGATAAAAATATGTATTCGGTATCTAAATACCACTAAAGTAAAGTGAGTTTTAACCTTTGCTATATCTGGGTGATATTTGCATCTCTGTTTCAAAAAATACTCCACATTTTAAGTCATGGTTTGTCACTTTCTCAATCTCCTTAATCTCTAGTGCGTCATCTATGCTAAACCCATCGATTATTTCTTGCAAAAATGAATGAGCAGTTTCACCCAAGCCAGTTACCTCTATCACTTCAGGAATTTGTGAAAGCCATAGCAACCATTTGATCTCAACTATGACACGGAAGTAGATTAAACCATATTCACTCATATAAGGAGCCAATTCCTTCACTTTACCCCAATACCGGCCATCCAAAGGTGACAAAGCCAGCAAACTTGAAAGCTCAAGATCACAAGAAGAACTATTAGCCACAACCTTCACCTTCTCAGCAGGAACATTGGTGTCTCTTATGGTGGCTACAACGGCCATATCTACCATCTTGGCCAATATAACAGCAGATCCAACATAGCTATATGGTGTCAAGTTTGAGAGAATGTTCTTTGGTTCTTCTGGTAATTCCAAGCCTTTGATAAACTCTTTTATACTTTCTGCAGTGACTGTTCTCCCTCTTGTAAGTGCTTTAACTTCTCATATGGCTCTGGAACATCATATCTTCGCATAACAGTTTGTATTGGTTCTGCAAGCACCTCCCAAGAGTGATTTAAATCTTCACTTATGCAAGCTTCATTAACCTGAAGCTTGGATATTCCCCGCAGTGTGCTTCTGTAGGCAAGAAGAGAATGGCCTAATCCAACACCCATGTTCCTCAGAACAGTAGAATCAGTCAAGTCACGCTGCAAACGTGATTTAGACAACTTATCACACAGAAAGGAAAACACTCCACTGGCCATGCCAAGATTACCTTCACTATTCTCAAAATCAATGGGTTTACTTTGTGAGGCATTGTTGACGACCCAATTTCACCAGCTTTAGTTGTTTGCTTAAAGTAGCCCATAGATATGTAGCGCCATATATCACAATCAAAGTCGATCAAGATATTATTGAATCTGGTATATGCATGAAAAAGTTTTGCCATATAGTCATGTGTCTCGATCTGGGTAACATATGGATTGAAACTAACCCCAAGAGATGTGACAAACTCTTGAGCAACTAAGGCCAATCAATATTAGGATATGCAACCATATGAGCATTGTAATTTCCTACAGCACCAGCAAGCTTCCCCAGTATTGCCACTTGAGAAAGTTGCTGCCTCTGTGTGCTTAACCTGACAGTGAAAACAGCCATTTCCTTCCCCAAAGTCGTGGGTGAGGCAGTCTGTCCATGAGTACGTGAAAGCATGGGAACATCAGCATGCTCCTTTGCCATGTCACATATCCCTCGAATCAAATCATCCATGACAGGAAGCAGAACATTGTTAACAGATTCTTTCAACATCAACGCGTGTGCAATATTGTTGATGTCCTCAGAAGTGCAAGCAAAATGATAAAACTCAAGCACCTACAATAAACAACCCCCCACATTCAAATCTCGAAAACTAAAAACAAACATACACCATAACAAATCAAAAAGAAAAGCACATGCATTCGACCTTAGCTATTTCAGGATGTGAACTACTCCTCTGCTTCAAGAAATACGCCAATGCTTTCACATGATGGTTAGTAGTCATCTCAATCCTCTTAATCTCTCTAGCATCATTAATGCCAAACCCATCAATGATCCCTTGCAAGTAAGCCTGAGCTTCTTCGCTGAAACTCGGCACCTCCACAACTTCAGCTATTTGAGAAAGCTTGAGCAACCATTTAATCTGTAACACACAATCTCTACAAAATCAATCACTACTCTTCATGCAAAACGTGTCTGATTAAATCACAACACTTTGAATTAAAGTTGTAATCTTTTCAATATCAAAGCAAACCAGAGCATTACCTCAACAAGAACACGGTAGTAGATGAGGCCATACTCGCTCAAATAAGGACCCAATTCGTTGACTTTATCCCAGTAACGGCCGTCGAGCGGAGACAGCGCCGTCAAGTCGGAATGCTCGGTTTCGCCGGGAAAGGCGGCGGCGGAGGCGGACGTGAGAGAGGGAAGCTCTGCGAGAAAGTGGGAAAGAAGCATTGTGAAGATTGAGGGTTGAAGGGTCGATGGGTTTGTGGGATTTGGGAGGGAGAGGCGTGAATCGAAGGAGTTGAGGTCCAGGAGGATTGAAGTGGAGCTCATTCTGGACCGGACCTCCTGTGTTTTGGCTATCTGTTAAACCCTAAACCCCTTAGCCCCGATTCAATAAGACTTGTCTTTTTCCTTCAACAGTTTTTACTGTGTCCTAAAACAGAAGCACCATTTTACTTTTACCTTTGGTTGGTCTCTTTTATAAACTCCAAAACCCTTCTATTATTGGTTTTAGTGTCGTCCTCCTCTGCGTTAAACCCTACACTCCCAAAATCCATATCTGAAGCTTGGATCTCTCCCCATAAAGGTAAAACCTTTTAGTCTGCTATAATTGATCGATTTGTGCTATTTCAAATTGGGTTCGTTCATGAGTTTTGATAATTTTTGCTTTTCAATTTGAACTAGATTTCATGGCATCTTTGTTTAATCCTCTTTGTATTGGCTTGATTTCTGTGGAATAATGAGTACCCATCTGCAATAGCTTTTGCACCGTCTTGTCTGTAATTAAAGTTTAAAACTTTAGAAATATATGGTTTGTAATTTCTGTGTGTTGAATTGAAAACTGTCTGTGCTGATTGAGATGAGTCGGTGGTATATTGAGAATGGGTTTCCGGGTTTAGTGGGAGATGCGTGGATGGTGTTGAGTATAGAGTTTACTTGCTAGATGATGATTGTGTCATGTGATCTTTCACTACATTGCAGTAAAGCTTACCTTTTTGGTTCTGTGTTATATCTGTGCAGGATCAAATTAGTTTATCGCCAAGTTAGCTATCGCAGTTGTTTGCTTTGATTTGATTTGATATTTGATTCAGTAATGGATAATACAGCACTGCCAGAGTGCTCTGTACCCGAACATGTCCTCCAGGCGCTTTTGAGTGTGTCAAACTCATCTAACCTTGTAGACTCGTTGGAAGATTTAGCACAAGTTTGTAAAACGGCTGATGGTCGTGAAGACCTTTCCGCTAAGAATGTTCTTCCGACAGTTATACAGCTTGTTCAATCTCTCTCGTACCCTTCTGATCACTACCTTCTGACCTTGTCTTTAAGGCTTCTAAGAAACCTGTGTGCTGGGGAGGTGGCAAACCAGAACTCATTTGTTGAACAAAATGGAGTGGCAATCATATCCAATATTTTGAGTTCTGCAAGTTCTCTGGAGCCGGATTTCGGGATTATTTGTGTGGGCTTGCAAGTTTTAGCTAATGCTGCATTGGCTGGAGAACGACAGCAGCATGCAATTTGGCAGCAACTCTTCTCAGAAAATTTTGTTGCTCTTGCAAGAGTCCGTAGCCAGAAGACTTGTGGTCCGCTATGTATGATTATCTACGCTTGTTGTGATGGAACCTCTGAACTGGTTGCACAGCTTTGTGGTGATTGTGGAGTGACTATTGTGAAAGAGATTGTTAAGACTGCTGCTGCAGGTAATTGTGGATATATATTTTTATTGCTTCTTAAACTTAGCTTCAATTAAGTTTCTCTGCTTGAACCATTTATTGATGATTGAGCCTAATTCGTACCATTCTTATGTTTTGTGTCTAAACCAGTTGGTTTTGGAGAAGATTGGTACAAATTGCTTCTTTCAAGGATCTGCTTAGAGGAACCTTACTTCCGGCCACTCTTCTTTAGTTTACAACATGTTGGTGGAAATGAGAATGGCGAAGATACTGAAGGTGGGCAAGAGTTTTTCTCAGAAGAGCAAGAATTTTTGTTGAAAAACGTATCAGAGATTTTGAATGAGCGTCTGAACGAGATAACTGTTCCCAACGATTTTGCTTTGTGTGTTTTTGGAATATTCAAGAACTCCATTAGGGTCCTTAGTTATGCAACAAGAGGCAGGTCTGGACTTCCAACAGGCTCTATTGACATTGATGTCCTGGGATACTCGCTCACTATCTTGAGAGATATATGTGCCCAAGGGACACTAAGAGGATGTACAGTGGATACCATGGATGTTGTGGATGCTTTGATCTCCTATGGTCTCATTGAATTACTTCTGTGTTTGCTTCGTGACCTTGAGCCGCCAGCAATAATAAAGAAATCTGTCAACCAAGCCATGGACCAAGAAGGATCAAATTACTCTGCTTCAAAACCATGTCCATATAAAGGTTTTCGGAGAGACATAGTTGGAGTCATCGGCAATTGTTTATATGGAAGGAAGATTGTGCAAGATGAGATTAGGAGAAAAGATGGGCTACTTTTGCTGTTGCAACAATGTGTAACAGATGATGATAACCCCTACTTAAGGGAGTGGGGAATTTGGTGTGTCAGGAACTTGTTGGAGCGGAACCAAGAAAATCAACAGGCGGTGGCTGAATTGGAACTTCAAGGGTCTGTTGATGTGCCTGACCTTGCTCGACTAGGTCTCCGAGTAGAGATGAACCCGGCAACTGGACGTGCAAAGCTTGTTAATATCTCATGAAATTAATGGCTGCTCTTGATAGTGCATTTCACATGTTAAGAATGAGCAACTTGTGTAGTCAAGGTTAGTGGATAGACCATCTGTTGGATCTATTTTCTTATCAAGTTCAAGTTCATTGTTGCCTAGACTTGACAAAATTAACACTGTTCAAGTTATGGGTATACCCATTATTAATATAGTGGAAGAATGTTTTCTGCCCGGTGGACGTAAGCAAAACTTTTGCTGAACCTTTGTGTTCTCATCTCTGTGGTTGTTTCACTTGGTTTCATGTGCTTGTTTGGGGTTCCTTGACAGACATAATTGGCCGATATCACAACAAGGATAACCAAACTGTAGAAATAGAATTGATTGGAATTCTTCTCTAAACAATCTGCAACTCTGGATGTGATGAAGGCAAAATGGTCAGGTTTCCTAATGCCAAAGAAGCAACTTGGTCTACCAAAGAATTACATCTGAAAGTGCCAAGCACTTATAGGCTGCAATTCGTGAAGAATATCTCATTCCACTTGCCAAGCCCTTTGCTAAGCCAAAACATGCTTGCTTCTTCGACAACAGTTCCTCCTGCAGTTGAAGCAGTGAGTTCCATGTCCTTCAAAGTCACGAGGGGATCTATAATCCACTGTTTGATTGACTCTTCCGACAATGGCCTCATAACCTTGCAGAAAGGATCTTGCACCAATAAGTTTTTTGTTACAATTTGGTTGTGTGAACTTGGTGCCTTTTTCACAAGTGCATTTCCAGTGAGAGGGTACAGTCGGCATTCCTCTGTCCTTGAAGCTAACATGTTCTGGCCAGACTCCAGTGTCAACAGCACCAATGTTATATATATATATATATAGCGAAGCTTCATTTTAAAATTAAAAAGTTCCGTATTTGACTCACTTTTCGGTCATATTTTCACATCTCCACCGTTCAGTTTGTAAAACCTAATACATAGATCACTCATGTCAAGTTTCATTAAATTTGATGATCATTTGGGTTTTCATAATCGTTATTTACACAAACAGTTCTGAGTAGACAGATTTATGGATCGTTTGTCGATTTAATTTAATCGGTACCTTAACAATCATCAAATTCAATGAAATTTGGCATGAGTGATCTATGTATTAGGTTCTACAAACTGAACGGTGAAGATATAGAAATATGACCGAAAAATGAGTCAAATAAGAAACTTCACACTTTAACTTCAAAATGAAGCTTTGCTCAGGAACTATATATATATATATATATATCATCCTTAATAGATGAATGTGAATATAAACCGACAACAAAAGAGAGCCTAAAAGTATTGAAGTACAATATTTTTTGTTTTCATAAGCGTTTCCTAAGGTTCAAAATGTGGCTGGTGAGGCACTGATAATTGGCCGGAATCTGGAGATTCTCTAGTGAGTGAGACCTAATGAGCTTCGCCGCCGGATTGTGGCGTCTAGACGACAAGTCATGGAGCGGCGGTGCCACAAACTTGGTGAGGATGCCTACATGAGTCGATTAGGATCGGTGGCAGCCGGATTGATGGCCAGACGACGAGTTCCGAGCCGGCAAAGTTTGGCGTTGTGGTGCGGCTAGGGGAGAGGCTGGGTCTTTTCTGTAAATTTTGGAAATTTAGGGTATTGTGAAAGATACCATAACGTTTTTCAATTTATACCACTTTTAAATTCGAAAACTAACTTTAACTGACGAAAACTTTTCATATGATATCTGTTTTACGTGTGTCGCATGTCTGCGAATTCATAACAGTGAGCTTTGCAATTGTGGTGAAGAAAGTTTTATGGAAAAACTTAATGAATAAAAAAAGTCAACTTTTAAGCACTAGAAAACGAAATGCTTTTGATAATTTAAATATCCGAAAACTTCAACATCAGAGAGTCTGAAACGAGTATTCCCACAACTAAACCTTATATTCATTCCAATAATAATAAAAGAAATTACTATTCAAAATTCAGGTCACTGTAAATAATTCGACAAAATCACTTATGGAAGACTACTTTTTCTTGCAGTGCTTCTCATGATGTACAGAAAATTGAATTTCCTTGTTTACATCCATATTGTCACTAAGCATCTCAAACAAGATCAACTTCTTGCTACATATGTACACCATGGAACTCACTTACTTATCCGGAGCTTTTTTAGCATGAGAGAGTTTGTTCTATGTTTTTTCAACGGAAATGAAATTTATACTCCTCAAATTAAAATCAACACTCATACTTTTCTTTTTAGTTAATATTCTCATGAAAAGACAAATTCTAAGTTAGTAAGGACAAAACATTAAAAATAAATCATGGAGTGTGGATTTCACTTCTCTATTTTAAATAGTAAATAAGATTTGATATGTATTACTAACCATGCAAATAATCACCAATTTGTCTCCCTTTGAACATGAACATGTTGTTACTAGGGGAAATGGCTCCATGTACGACATTGTTCGCTTTTCACAAATGTGTTGCAATCCGTGGACAATTTGCTTGTGGTACTCCCAAGTTTATTTCTCTGACAGTGTGTTCTCTATTGAGTAATACTACTCGCCATAACAAAAGAAAACAAAATAAAATCATATATTGAGTACTACTCGCCATAATTTTTTTTAAAAAAAAACGTTATTATTATACCCATGTCAGCTTCAAATCTAGAGAACAAATGAAAAGAAACGACATACGTTTTTTTTTTAGAATGTGAAACATCTATTTATAACCAAACAGTCACGATAAACTATCATTAATCCAAACAAAATTGGGAATCATAAGCACCATTTCTCACAAGAAAGTGCGCCCTGTAACAACTTTGCTCTTTCCTTTTTCTTTTATCTATTTTTTTTCAGTTTAATACAAATGTACAACAATTAAACCTAAATCTCTTGTCTTCGTACTTAACCCAACTCGACTCCTCTCATCTTCAAACTACCCAGATTCCTCTCCTATCATCTTTTAACTCCTTGCATCTATCAATCTCTCATCTGCTCACATTTCTCATCTTTCATTTCTCCTTGGCGGGCAGCGGTACTCCACGACCCGAACTCAACATCTCACCTCTCTAAGAGTAACTCCAATGATGGAGTTAAATCTAACATGGCTTCTCAACGGCTACAAATGACAAGAACAAAATTTGCTCTAACCCATAGGTCATTTGACAGGTGGATGACGACTTCAACTTATTGTGTCAAATTTGATTATCAATTCCTCTCTCTTTCTCCCTCATTCTTTATCATCTCTGTCTTTCTTCCAAACCCGTTAATCTCTCTTTCCTCTCAAACAAATCAAACAAGCCAAAAACCATCATAGAGCTTTTAATCGAAAAAATCATGGTATTGAGAGAGAAGATTTGGGTTTGAGTATGTGCATGCTTGAGTGCTTTCCCTCACCAAATTCATCCAACCAATAAGAGTACCATTCAGCTCAATCTCATGCCCTCTTTGCTGCTGACTTTATCCTTTTCTCTTCGTTTTGGATTTAATCCCTAAAAACGCTCTTGGAGTCATCATTGGCTTCTTCAGATTCGTGAAGTATAAGAGAGAAGAAGATTTTGATCATGAATTTTTGGGTATTTATCGATCTGGGTTTTGGAAAATCTTTCATCAAATCTGTGTCTGCTATTGTCTTGCTACTGGGTTTTCATTGATCTAGATGATTACTAGGTTTTCATATAACTATATGTGATTGTTTCTTACCTGTAGCTTTTCGAAGGGGAATTCTGATAAAAAAAAAAAAGGAATGAAGATGTATTTGAATTTAATATTTTATGAAAATAGTAAAATAATCATTCTCTTTATTTTGACTGGTTAGTTGGAGCGCATAGACAAAGATTGTTGGCTTTGTTGCCAGAAAAATTGATTTTGAATTTGACAAAAAAAAAATTTGACAATCTAAAGATTCTTTAATGTTAATGTACGATTATTGAGACCTCTAAATTTCCTCAGTATATCTCTCATGCTCTCGACACCTCTATTTTACTTTTAAATACAAGCACTTGTTCACTAAACCTCCATTCAAATTTCTAAAATAACCTTATTTATATTATTCACATATATTTCAATATATGTCTCATTACATCTCTTATTCACTTATAGACCTTCCATTCTATTTTTTTTCTTTATCGATCATCAAAAACTCATTATCTCTAAAATAAAAAAATTACTCATTATATTTACTTTTCACTCTAAATGTTTTAATTAAAATTTCATTCTTTAATTTATATAAGAACGTAAATCTCTTAAAAATCAAATCACACAACGTATCAGTTTTCAAAAACTTATTTTTACTCAACAAGAAAATGTTCTAATATGAATTAACTTTTCATTTTCTATTTTACCTGCTAAATAACAAAAATTTTACCTGCTAAATAACAATCAAGGATAACCATTTTGTCTCTATGTAAGTTCTCTTTTTCTTTTTCTTTTTCTCTCCATTTTATGTATAACTCATGATAGATTATTCAATAATTATTTGATTTTTCTAAAACGATTTTTTTCCATATAAATTACTTCACCTTGTATATTTTTTCAACATGTATGATGATATAAATTTATGTCATATGATCGATATTAATCATAGTTTAGCTCTTATCAAATATGTAAATGGGTAATTAATAATATATATGTAATAAAATTAGGAAACTAAAATATATGAGAAAAATAATAAATAATACAATATATATTATTGAATTAGAAAGTCCATAGTGAATAAATTCATTACTTATTTTAGTATTATTATTATTTCTTAATAGTCATTATGTAAGAAAAGTTATCCGTCATTTAATAACTCACAATAAAGTGAGGTCAAGTGAACAAATTTGAAGGTCTCAATAACCGCATTCTTAAAGTTAAATGTAGATTGTTTGTTCCATTAATGCTCAAAAAGAAAAATTGATTTTTTTTCTTTAATAAAACAATGAACTTTATGTTCAGTTAAACTTAATATTATTGATTAGACAAAAATCCCTAAGGTCAAGTTTGTAAAATATCTTCAGCTAAGGTTTTTCCTAGGAAATGAGACGATTGAGCAAGCGGCGGCGGTAGTTCACTCAGGATCCTTGGCTGGTGGTGGGTGGCTTGAATCGCAATTTGGCGGCGTGGGCAGGCTTCTAAGCAGTTTCGACAGCGTATGTAGAGGTAGGTCGTAGATCGTGATTCGGTTCAAGGTTGACGACGATTGGGCCACTAGACGATGTCGACTTTACAGGTTTTCTCCAATCTTCGAGATTGGAGACGATGGTAGCAGTGGTTTTGTTGTTGCAGGGATCAGGATCGGGGTCGGATTGGATTCGAGGTCGAATTGGATCTGATTCAGATCGAGTGGGTCAGATTGGATCCGATTTAGATCGAGTCGGTGGGGCTTGGACTTCGGCTTGTAATTGTGATATCAATGTCTATAGGAGACGATCGACTTTAAGGCGGTAGTTTTGAGCGGCTCTTGGAGACGTTGATTTGCTAGTTTATGAGAGATGATGTTGCTGGTTGTTCGGTGGGGTCAAGGCCGCCTACCGGAGGCAACATCAGGCTTGATGCTAGGGTGCCCATCTTGGGTGCCCTTAGTAATTGGGCTTGAGCCTGCGTCTTGTTTCAGGTTTCTTTGGGCCTGGAGTACTAGATGTGGGCTTTGGGCCTTAATTGCCTTTTACTTATGCTGTATTTTCTACTTAAAATAATGTCCTATAATATGTGTTTCTCATGGAATATATATAGGTTTTGTTATTTCCTTTTTCGTTAGAATAATTATCCATAGTCTTTTTGACTATATATGTGACGATGAATGAGCGAGAAAAGTGTAATGAGGGTGCTACCCTACGTGAATCATTTGATCTTCTTTACGCAAAACTATGAGTCGATTGATGACGTATCATTTATTTTCAATGAATGGAATATCTTAACCCAAAAACAAATTTGTAAAATATCTTCTATCTTCGCTAGAGATGGTTTCGATGTGGAAGGACTAGCCGCCAGAGGTGGTTGCATCGAGTCGGCCAACGTAGCCAAGATTTGGGCCACGACGGTAAAGGTTGGATTGCTGAAGTCCAATCCTTTGACACTAGGTGGTGGCGGCGGCTGCACCAAATCTGATGGGAAAGCTGATGGTTTGGAGTTTAGACGACTCCATGGTGGGTCGCCAGTCTCAAGGCTAGGAGTTGGGTCGACTGTTTTTGTGTTAACTACTGGGCTCAATCTTATGTTTTAACTGTGGTCTGCTTATTCAACTCGAAATGAGATGGCTAGCCCTAGAGTCAAGAGCAAAAGCGAGACGTAGATATCGAGTAACTTAATTGATTTTTGGTTGTATAGTTTACTAACTTGACCATTAGATATTAAGATCATATGCAGCTAACTTATTGTTTTCAGAGAGTTACGTAACGAGATTTTACTTTTTTTTGTTGGATGATCTTTATGTGCTTAGTTATTTGAACAATGAAGGTGTTGATCAAGGTGCTTGAAGCTTCTGCTCAACATACTAGTCTGAGGACAACATATGATATAACTTGCTTTCTAGCCATTTTTTAAAACAATAAACAACATTGATTATTAAAAACAGAAGGTTTGTAAAATATCTATCACTCTACGAATATGTAATTTTCTTTTTAGATAAAAAATTATGTTGTTTTTTTAGTTTTCAATAAAATAAAAATCTGTAACAATAAAACTTTCACTTATATCGCAAGGTTACAATTTAAATTTGATGAATATGAAACAAGAAAATGAAAATAAAATAAAAAAACAAACCATTTGGTAATAAATTAATTGGCAGTCCTTTGATAGAATAGGGAATTAGTAGTAGCCCTTTGGTAATTAGTTTTTCCTCAATTACCCAAGTATGTGTCAATTTCTTATCTCGGTGGATTTTCTCTCTCCAGTGTAGCCTTGAGAGTCAGTGGCTAACTTTCACTTTTGGTGGCTTTGTCCACCACACTAGCGGCCTAACTGTCTTTAGTGATCCGTCCATCTTTTTGAAGGCTTTGGCGGCGGTGACGATGAAGTTTGTCCTTGCTCGTCTTATTTTTCTTCTTTGATGTTCTTTAGCTTTTCTCAAATCTGATATCCTTAGTCTCTAATTTGAGTTTGCACACGTTATCGGTCTTCTTCGACTCCTACTCCAGATCTTGGACTAGGTGCGGTCCTTCACAAAATCTCGCTTCAGCGATTGATCAATGTTGACAGCTCAATGCCGGATTCAGGTGGAGCTAGGATGTGGCCAACAAATGCCTTTGCACCCTACTTGTTTTATATCATACAACAAAATATGGGTTTGAAGAGTTACTTTAACAAGGGAAGTCACTTTTTCTGCATCTTCTCCCCCCTTGGGTGATTTTTTGAAGACTTGTGATTAGTGAGTGGACAAAATATGTGGCAAAGTTTTATCATGTTTAGTTTTGAACCAATACAACAATCCCACTATTTAGTGTCTATAGAACAAGCAAGCTTTAAATTGTTTTAGAAGGTGAAGGTACTTTTGATTGTTGGCCAGAGACTTGGTGTAGCTAGATGTTCAATAGTCATCAGGAGTGATTCTATATGTCAGAGTTTTTCAGGTCGTTATTCCTTGTATTGTTTGCTGATTCTTTTTTTTATTTTTTTAAGGAAAATGGATAACTTCATTGGGCGTACAGCCTATTCATTAAATCGATTTTACGTACAAGATCAAGGTTGAAGGTCACAAGTGACCCTCATATACATCCACGGCTCAAGGACTCGATACTCACCAAAAGGGAAAAACAAAACCAAATGTCTCAACAACAACAAACTAAATGGTCAAACAAATCCACGATTCAACAGAAGCAAAGACTTAACAAAAATAAACTGATTCAAAACACATAGAAGCAAAGATTCAACAAAAATGAACTGACACAAAACACAAAAACTAACCTACTTTGAAAAAACACAAAATTAGGATTAATTAATCAACAGGTTTGGTGCCTAGAGACCTTTAAGGTGTACCCTCCCCGCCTCAAGATCAATGCAAGATCCAACTTCATGAGATGTCATTGTAGGTAGTCTCAGTCTTCCGCAGCGGGAGTAGGCTCCCCTTCCTCCATCTCCAAGCTCTTAAGATCTTTGGGAGCATCAGGCTTGGGCTTGTTGCGACTTCCATAAGGACAGCCTCGTTTCTTGGCTCCACCTCCGCCTAGCAACTGCACTCCGGTCAAGTTCGTCTCCAACCCTAGCTATTCTGAACTCAGTGAGAATGAAACCATCGTAAGAGAGAATTTAGCCTTCTTCCCTGCTTCGGCATCTTCGTCCTCTTCCCTAGCTCGACGCACTCCATAAACCCTTGTAACTACATCACTACACTACGATAAATCGTGGATTGATATCGTCTTCTTCTTCGGCTTCTTCAAAGGAGGGACTTGAAACATTGCCGTTCCAGAGTTCGAGGAAGCAGCTCGGAATACCATCTCCTGTATGGTGCTTGTAGCGAGTGAGACACAGGAACCGTCTCTTCTTCCACTACCCTAGGACATCGCAGCCCGCCATGATTAATCATGGAACAAACCCTGCATCAACCATGAAGCCTTTCATACCGAAATTGGAGCTTGATGACATCGATTGGTGAAACTTTAACCCGCCTGATGGTTTTGCCGATGAGACCGACGGTTTCCTTAGTTAGCAATGTCGGCAGTAACCTCGAAACCTCCACCCAAATCCAAAAAAAGTCCAGTGGAATTGTTGCTATATCGGAGAATCCATCGTAGTGATTAAGCAAAAGCATAGGGCGCCGAAATGCCCATGGTCCTCCTTTTATAACCCAATTCAGGTCACATTCATTGGCAAAGGTGAAAAGAAACCTTTCACCCCGAGCATGAACCTCCACGGGAAATGACAGCCGCCACACGGATCGGATGGCGCTTCGGAAAGCATCAAACACCATAGGACGGACGGTATCCAGTTTCCCCACCGAATAGAACCGACGAGCCAAAATCCCTTCTTTGGACAACGAAGATTGCCCAAATCAATTGGTTCTTCAGCATCCTTCAACGACACTTTGAGGCAAGGTTGGCCGTCATCTTAGCATGAGCTAGTAATTTCCATGGAGAAAATCGTTGCACAACCAGAAAGTTTTTAGAAACCCTAACCCTAGAAGTCGCACGACTCTAGAGAGAGAGAGAGAACAGAGAGCCATGATATCTTTTTGTTGAGTTATCAATTGATTTGACATCCCGTTTAAAAGAAAAAAATAATACCACTATTTACTTCCGGTATATTAATTACTAAGCATTAATACAATGCACATTACCTAATCAAAACGTAATCAACCAATAATTATTATTTTTCGTTAGAGATCCTAACCAATAAATTAAAATCCTTTTATTGTATGTATATAGCAAAGGTTCAATTTTGTGAAATTTATTTTACCTTACTTATGATAATAGTCCCAAAATTATATATATATATATATATACACACACACACATATATACACAGTTTATATCCAGAGCGAATCTTCACTTTGAAATTAAAGTGTGAAGTTCCTTATTTGACTTACTTTTCGGTCATATTTTCATATCTCTATCGTTCAGTTTGTAGAACCTAATGCATAGATCACTCTTGCCAAATTTCATCCAAATTGGTAATCGTTAAGGTACCGAATTAGATTAAATCAACGAACGGACCATAAATCTGTCTATTCAGAACTGTTTGTGTAAATAACGATTATGAAAACCCAAACAATCATCAAATTCAATGAAACTTGGCAGAAGTGATCTATGCATTAGGTTCTACAAACTGAATGGTAGAGATGTGGAAATATGACCGAAAAGTGAGTCAAATAAGGAACTTCACACTTTAATTTCAAAGTGAAGCTTCGCTCTGGATATAAACTGTATATATATATATACCGATAAAAATATGACGTGCATGGAACACACAAGTTTGTTTGCCAACAAAAGAATGACAAATTAAGTAATTAAAAGCTAGCTAGTGTTTCCCCAATTACCTTGTATATACAGGGCCATACCCTCCTTTTCCATCAAACTCTGGCTTAAATCCTAGCGCACATTTACAGATTACGAGAGCATTATTGGCATTGCATATCCGAAAGTTGCCACAACGATTAACTAAGCTACATTCATTCTTCGGCTCTCACCAAAACTGAATCCACTGGTTCAGTTGCTTTATCCAAATTAAACCTTTACCTTTCCGCTGAAAAATACGACTAGTCTTGTGAAACTGTAATCCAACGGTGGAGCGATATTGTTTTTGCTAAAATTGAAAGTCACAAATCACACTAGGCACTTTAACAGAAGAGCTTAAAAACTAACATGATACACTAATTTCTAGTAAGTTGTTGACTCTTTAAACACCGTAATATGAAACGAATCACCATCATCCTGTTTGAGGCTGATCGAAGCTCCCTATTCTCAGGTCACCTTGTCTCCAGCAACTTACTTTCAGACTTTCCTTCACTAGCATTCTAGGAAGAAATGTGTCGGTCGGATCTTCGAAGCTCTGTCAGAGTGTAATGTTCGAATACCTTAACACAAGTTTTCCGGAATCCATGAGTGTTAGCGTCATTTTGTTGAGATCCAAGGATTTATTAACTTGAATCTTCCAGCTTTATTAACTTGAACTGCTTCACGCCGTTCTGGTAGCGTCATCAAATATGCATAGATTTTTTTTTTAAGGTCAAAAACTCCAGTAGTATTTGATGGTAAAAGATTCTCTTTATTCTCAGCCCACACAACCGTTTTTTGGACTCAAGCTTGTTACCATATTCCAACATATTGCCGGCCATCGATACGCAAAGGTGGCACTTTCTCCTGTGGGGGTGAAGAATCCCAATGCAAATCTACCTCCTACTGAAAAGAGATCGCCAGCTTCTTTCTCTGATCGATTTTCGAGGACTAGGTTTTCATGTTTTAAAGTTTCTCGAGCATAGATAGATGACATTAATAAAACAACAATGAAGATGAAAATCCCGTTCAGGGGCGGTACTAGCACGAGGCCAACAATGACATGGCACCCCTCTTGTTTTATACCATATACAACATGACTATGGGTTTGAAGAAGGATTCTAACATGGGAAGTCACTTTTTCTGCATCTTAACCCCCTTGTGTGATTTTTTGAAGACTTGTGATTAGTGAGTGGACAAAATATGTGGCAAAGTTTTGCCATATAGTTTTGAACCAATACAACGTACAAGGAGTCGTCTGCAGTAGTCCGGCCTCAAACTGGTCCAGCCGGCTTAGCCGGCGTGCTGCGTACGTGGTGGAGTGTGAACCACATATCAAAGATGTCGAGAGATGCCGTCAATTGGCCGTGAAAAGTGAAAAATAAAAAAGTAAAAAAAATCGTCAGAAGAGTGAACAAGGATAAGACCGTATTTGTGCCCCTAAAATGATTGGTTTGGAGAGGGTTAGTAGTCGAATTGGAGGAGGATGTTGGGCTGTTTTGAACATCTTGGGGCATCTCATCTTGTGTATTCCTCATTCTTGTTTGTTACGGTACTCATCTGTTAGAGAAAAGAAGAATGGAAAAGTATGAACAAAGGAGGCCGGTATCTAGGAACAAAGTGGGTTGAAGGCCCTCGTTTTGCTATCACTTAACTCTGTTTCGATATGATATTATGGTTGTAAACCCTCGTCTTTGCGTCTACTCTTTTCTCTCGCCTCTCACAAGTACTGCTGTTTTGATTTGATATTGATCAAAACTCTCGCTTTCACAGCTGATTTTCTCCTCGTTTGTGTGTCTACCCTATCAACGAAGTGACTACTCTGCCCTTGCTGTTAAACTCAGTCAAACCTTCAATTTGTGGCTCGGCTTGACGTCGGCTTACACGCTGTAGGTGGACCAGTTTTGGGTCGGACAAATCTCAATGACTCCAATACAATAATACCACTACTTATTTGTAATTACCAAAACATTAATACAATGCGCATTACCTAATAGAAACGTAATTAACCAATAATTATTTTTTTCGTTAGAGATTTGACGTGCTCGTTACCAGCCGCTCAATTTAAAACCTTTTTTTATCAGAATATAATATTGGCAAATAAGGTTCAATCAATCCGGAGACTTAAGGGTGCTCCTGCAATCACAGTTACACTAAAGAATCAACATCAATCTCAATCCAAAACACAAGAGTTCTAAAAATCCAACAAAATAAAATACTACAAAACAAAAAGAAATTGATTGAGGCATTGTTACACTTTTTATTCTCCGAATTGACGTTCTGAAGAACACTAAGGTAGAGCAAGCTTCAATCGATGGAGGCTCTGTTGTATTGGAACCAGAACAATGGAGAGAAGGCTACTACAAAAATTGGCAGAAGTTTGGTGTGTAAGAAGTGATGCCCAAAACGTTGGTCTTTGCTTCCTTTTATACAGGTCTTCTCTTAGCCCTTGATCAACTTCTGATCCAATGGTCTTGGATTATTGCACATAACCTTCCATAGAATTCTCTTGCACAATAATATCTCAAATGAAGCTTGAATTGCGACCGAGTGCATGTTTTATTCAGCAAGAAAATCTCCTCCTTATTTTATTTTGCGCCAATCATATCTTTGAGGAAGATTTTCAATCCTTTCCTTTCTTGACACACACAATTGATCCTGCAATTGATGAAAATCAAATTATGACATAAATATGAACCAATTAGAAATCTTAATAAAAGGAATAAACGATAACTCCCTTTTTTTTATTTTGAATTAAGTATTCCATGATTTGAGGAAGATTCTCATGAACGATTTGCAGCCATAAAGTCCATGTTTGAACTCCTAAATTTCGGCCAGAAATCTTCAGAGATTTCTGATTTCCTTTTTTGCCTCAATCAAGTCATCTCCTTAATTCTCCTTCCTTCTCTTAGTCAATTTCTTGTCTCACAAGAATATAAAGGTTTCTCAAAATGAATAAGGAAAGTCAGAATAGGAAAGTTTCACATGTAGTAAGTTTCTTAAATCAAAATAAGAAAGTTTTTAAAATGAAATAAACAAGTTTCTTATTTTGAAACAAGAAAGTTTTCTAAACGACTTATCCTTTGATTAACTTGTTTCTGCGACTTAGTGAGATTCCTTGCTTGAGTCGGACTTGTTTCCTAGTTTGACTAGGATTTCTCTTAAATTGCCTATTTTAGCTTATTTTTCTGCTTTTCTGCTCTTTTGCCTTCACACCCACAAAAATGTTAGAAATGACATTATTATGAGAATATCATAGCTAAATAGGGTAGGAAACACATTATAACGTAGCACTTTGTGTTCCTATCAAGATCCTAACTAATAAATTAAAATTATTTATTGTACGTATATAGCAAAGGTTTAGTTTCGTGAAATTTTATTTTACCTTACGTATGATAATAGTCCTAAAATAATATATATTTATATATATGCTATATATAACAATAAAATGTTAATTTCTCTAATTTTGAAAAATATTAGTATAAAAATTTAGCCCTTTTAAATATAATTTTCTGGCTCCGTCCAAGGCAGGATTCGATTTTGTTTGCATTGTTTTGTTGATTTCTTATAGCTTAGTGTTTCGGGTGTGGGTCGGTTTTGGCCTGAGCATCAATTTTCCCTTCTTGGCACGGCGACCGACAGTGTGACGGTAACACTGTTAAGGTGTTGCAGTAGGTGTGGAGGCGTTCTGTACGTTGGTCTCTTGTACTCGTCTAGTTGCATGGGCTTTTTGGGTCTGTTGCTAGGACTTTTTTTGTCTATGTTGGTTCTTGCATAATTTGGGCTCGTCAGTTTGGATTTGTGTTTGATTTAGGAGTTCAAACCGAAAAATCCAATTTCGTTTTTCTCACCAAGAGAAATATTTTTCTCATTCCAAACATTTTTCGTCTGAAATTATCGATATTTTACGATATTTCATGACATTTATGATATTTTACCCATTTTCTCAAAGCCCAACGGCCCAACCTAGGCCCAATTTATGAAATTGGACTAAAAAATCCCCAAAAAAGGCGAAATATTGCCTTCAAGGGGATTCAAACTTTGGTCTATGAAAGAAAACCCAAGCATCTCAACCAATCATGCTGGATTAGGATTTAGTAAGAAATGTATATCGATATCTCCTTGATACCCGATATTTTAGCCTTGAAAAAATCACATATTGTTGTTGGCTCAATACGACATGTCTCGGTTCCTTGCAGCTTTATTGCCGATATGTCCTTGCTTTTGCTTCGAGCTTCTATTTGTTTTATTGTTGGTTTCATCTTCAAAAAAAAGAAACTAAATAAGGTTTCATGTTTCTTTCATGCAACTAATACCATGACTAAGTTGTCTTCCAATAGTTATTGTCTTTCATTGCGCCACACTCGATGGAAGTACATGAAAACAAAAGTAAATCAAAACTTTGCACAAAATTAAAGCTTATAAGACTGATCATATATATGCTTGTCTACTCATTACCCATCGCTTCTGTACGTACGTGTGGATATATTTGGTGCCTACGACTCCTGGCTAAGTTTTTACATCAAAATCAACAAACTGCAACATTGTCATTGTCTAACACATATTAGCAACACTTCTCGTGCTTCCATGTGCTATCTGTTGCTGGATTATGGATGATTGATCGATATCTATGCATGTGCAAAGAAAATATGATCGACAGAAGCTACTGCAGGGAGCAAAAACGTACTCCGACTATACTCGATTCTTTGATTCAACATAATTACGGAACCCCGATATCATTCAATATCATTCAATATTCTATGTGTATACAATAGGTCTCTAAGTTGAAAAACATTATGTTTGTTCATATGTACGTATAAGAGAATTAGGTGCCGGATATTAATTCATTGCAAATATTGTCAAACAAAACCAGCTAATGACGATTACTGTCATATCATTTCCTCATTAAGAACCGCCAACATATGCATTGAGCCTTCATGTGGCTCTGCAGTTTCGATCAACTTAGCAGCAGCCTCATGAAACCAGAAGCCGACCATTGAAATACGGGACCTTGTATTTATTCAATGATATGATAATAATAATATTGGCTACCTGGCATGGCTGCAATTCATCATTTTCGTTCTATTCACCAAGTTTTAATTCATGTAATTGTGGTGTTTCTTTCACTTGGTGCATGTTTTTCTACCGATCCAGCTCGGGTTTAGAGGTGTGATGAATGCGACTTCATTACAACAAACACACTCATCCACGTATCGCATCACTTCATGAAGAATATCGACTATATGATCACACCCACCTAACTCAACAGACCACTTCATACGTACCCTCAGATACAAAGTTACAAACTCTAAGGTTCGGCATACGATTGGTATTTCTGAATAGGATTGAATACTCATTTGAAGTCTTGATGAACAGTCATCCAATTACACGAGATCGATCGACAGTACGTGGTCGTCCGTTTTCTTATTTTCTGTTGGAAATCTTTATTCTAATTTGATTTCGCTATAGCCTTTAAAACTACGCGTAGATACTATGAATCGATCTCATTGATTATCTCCCCAACCTCATTTGCATGTCCAATCCTTGTCGAACAGTTACAAGAGTTTAGGTTTCATTGGGGGATACAGCAGATCCGGCCATATCTGGGCAATAGTAGCTTAACTATATGTACGGATGTGAGAGAGAGAGAGAGAGAGAGAGAGAGCAACGTAGAATATGGTCCCAGTTATTCCAAGTTAAACAGTAGTGTAACTTTTGTATTTCGTTTTTATGGATATGGTGTTTGTGGGAGAGAGATGAAGTCGAATTATTTACAGGTACGGGGTATGAGGCAAAATAGGGTTGGGAGTTTTGGCCTTTTGGGATCTGTAATCGAATGCCACCCATAGCCGGTAGGACTGACCTCAACCGTGAACAAACTTATAGTTATTGTATGAATTGACACTTCTATTTCATTGATATTTCAACTAGATCTGTGTATACTGTATAGGTAGGCTAGGTTAGGTTGTCCAATGATAGTCTTGCAAAAGCTTGGAGATTAATACTTTGATTGATGAAGGAGGTCCTGGTAATAGGGTACAAAAGAGAGATCGAGTACCATTTGACAACACACTCGAGTACATATATGTCCTATATCTAGTAATCTAATACATGTCTGTCGATCTTATTGCAAAAGAAAGAAAATGACTTCCGATTAAGAATCATGAAGACTCCGATGAATGAATGGAGCCGAAGCCGCCACCCCACCACCCTCAACAACAAAATATAATGAAACTATGGTCGGTTTCGTTAGTGCTGGTCGACCCTGCTCATGTTGGTCTGTAGAATTGAAGTACCAGAAACCAGTGTGCTTCATTTAAACAACAAATATCGGGTAGATGATGATGAACTCAATATCTGTTAGGGTTTAGAAGTTAGTGGATGATGGGGGGCACGAGCTGATGGGTATCAGATTGTGCTGCGGTGGTTCGAGTGGTGGCATGGTTCCACAGAAACGTGGTGATCGATCGATGGCGTCGGGGAGTTCGGACAAGTCTGAGCTTGACTCACGCGGCACGCTTCCAGAGATTCTAGTATGTTATTAATATGGAGCGGCAGAGGCAGGTGGGTGAGGACTGCGGAATTTAAAGGGAGGGGACTCAATTTGGGGACGACTATGTTCCCTCCAAGATTATTGCCGCACGGAATTGTTTTTATAATTTTTCGTTTACCCTTGAAATGAGATCTACTGGTACAAATAAGAAAAGAAATGTAACTAGGGTCTCATTATCTTTTGAAATATTATGAAACTCAAACATAAATGTATTAAATTATAGTTAATTTTATTTTTTAAAATGACATATTAATTAATTTGACTAAAATTTAACTCAAAAATAATAGCATTACTAAAGATGCTCTTACGCCTTACTGAGGCTCTCCTAAGATTGCCTCGGCTACGCCTTAGTCTTTTAAAACATTGATTTAACCTAACGGTAACCTTATTACTCATATAATCATATTGAACTTCAAACGATATCATAAATTCATAATACTATCAGATTTCATCAGTTTATATTAGGAAACAATTAAGTTACTATGTAAAGAAACATGATCCGTTTTCCCTATCGTTATCAATTGGACCAAATCGGGGTTTTACATATGATTATTGATGACCCTAGCCATGGGAAGGGATTTAGAGAGAAAATCCAAGATTGGAGGTGATGTATGTAAGAAAGAAAGAACATTCCAAACTACCTAGCCTGCACTATAACGCGGTGAAGCATAACAAAGAGAGCCCTATATGATGAGGTCTTGAGCTCAACCCAGAATAAGCATGTCACAATAAGCTGCGGGCTACTCTAATTTAGGTTTCATACTTGAAAGAGATGATGAGAGGACGGACATATGCGAATTACATGATCAGCATGCTCCTAGATATGCTAATATGGTAACACGTAGCTAGGAATTCTTTGTCTGCTATGTGTTAGTGATAGCCAATTAACATATATGGGTTTTTTTTTTTTGAAATCTTTAACATGGTTTTTAACTGCTCTCAAATTTATAAGAGATGTCATTTAAACATTTATAAGAGATGTCATTTAAATTTCAATGAATGTTTATGTTTTGAAAAGAAAGAACAAAAAATAAGCATGTGGGAAGAAGCCGAAGCCTAGAAATCAGGGTCATATATGCAGTTGTGAAATTCATATTATTTTATCACTTATTCATCAAAACGCAAAATAAGTTCAGTGTCATCTTTGTAAACGAGACATTACACTGGTTTAGTCACGAACTCACACGCTTTACAATGCACCAGAGAGAAAAAAACCCAAAGCAACAGGTTTCCCGTTTCCAATCTACCGCAAGCGGCGCTTCCAGCCATTGCATATCGGTTTGGGAGTGGACTACTAGTGTAGATTCGGCAGTGCTTTGGCCATTTTCTCTTCTGGCCTCGTACCTTTCGTCATCAGAAAAGCATAGCGGTGTTCTTGATGGGTAGGCACTCTCCTTTTTGATATCTTCAAATCGGACTCTAATTGAGGTGTTGCAGGTTGGGGGCGGTTGCGCTTCTGCGGTGATAAAGTAGTCTGAGGTTCAATCCAAAACCAATTGATTATGGATGGAGTGAGCCCAACCCTTATAAACCCATAGGTAAGATCTCATATTCTCTATGTGGGATTCATATCTCAACACACCCCCGCACATAGACAACAATTGGTGACATGGAGTCCGTGTGACCATTGGGCTTCACACGTGGGTGTGGGTAACCTGCTCTGATATACCATGATGAAGTAGTATGAGGTTCACATCTAAAACCATTGGTTATGGATAGAATGATCCAAACCCTTATAAACCCACAGACAGTATCTTATATTCCCGATGTGAGATTTGTATCTCAACATGTAGGTGCCACATTTATCGATGGAGGTTGTGGCGGCCGGTTTGGTTCTTGGCTGCTGGGAAGTTTTATCTGAGGTGATCTCTATGGACGCTGGTGGAAGTGATAGGGATTGTGATTGGTGTGTCTTCGAAGCCGTAAGACATAAGTCAGATTTGGAAGCATAGTAATTGGGTCCTTGTGCTCAATTTTGTTCCAGTGACTGTAGCATCACTTTAGTTTTCTTTTCTTGTTTCCTCTGCGTGGCTTGGTGTGAGTTCGACTCGATGAAGTTTGACTCCCTATCTCACCCTATGGATTTCCCTTTCCAAGTCTTGGTGTTTCGGCTCGTTTGGAACTTTGAGAACTGTAGTGTCGAAATTGGCATGGGTCTCTTCATGCACTTTCGATCTGATCAATCTTGGTTGCCTGAATGCCTAATTTGGTGGTGCGGTGGCCCTTTTCTTCTCATTTTAGATTGTATTTTTGTGTGTCGTGTTTATGTATTATAAGTTGGATATGTGTTAGGCTGTTGGACTCTTGTGAGAATGGGCTGCCATCTAGGATTGTTTCAAACATGGATGTTAGAGGCACAAAAATCAGCTTGACTGATTGAAAATCAACTTGATCTGATTCGAGATGAATTTTGGTTGGTTGTTTCTTCTTATTTTGTTGCAGTTTGGTCTGTTTTTCTTATGTCTGTTTTTCCGTTTATGGGTCTGTATGGATTTCTTGTGAAATCCTGTAATTTGTGTGGTCTGATTGTTATCCGATTACGTCGGTTCGAATCCTTGTAACTCGTGTTTATGAATGAAGGGTTCTCTTGATAAACAAATGCAGAATAAGATAAATAGTAGAATGTAATTTTATCACTCTACAAAGATTTATAACTTTTTCTAGCAAAACAAAACACATACTGTTTTATTAACCAGAGTCATTTTTAGTTTGTCAAAATGAGATGTATTTCATAATTAGTATATCATTTTTTGGAATGAATAGATTGAAATTATACTTGGATATAGTTGGTTTGCTATTTGAAACTTAACTCGAATAAGTCGGGTGTTTTTGTTTGTTCATTCAGTGAAGTGAATACACATCAATGGCAGACCTAGGATTTCATCTCTACAGGGGCGTAGTGAAGAATAAAATACGTAATATGTAACAAACCAAAAGTTAAGCACCTTAAATCAAACTTTAAATATTACAAAAGTTTTGATCGTAGACTCGGGGTATCAAAAGAAAAATACCCCATTTAATTGAGAAAATGATGAAGAATAAAGGGTAGAGACAAAGAGATCTAGTAAGAGAATAGAGAATCATCATCTTATTCATTGATATGAGTCATTTATATAGGGAATTACAAAGTACCAATATAGTAATGATAAAGAATACATAATCATATTCTAACTACATATCCTGATGGCATAAGGGCAAGACACACATAAGGAATATCCTAGAAGGATGCAGAATATCGTAGAACACTCCCCTTGTGTTGCACGTCGGTATGCCGGTGATGCTGATATGTTGTCTCGTCAAAAACCTCGTCAAGTAACAAAAACCCTGTGGTAGAAAAACTAAACCTTGATCGTAGGAGAAAAAGAGTACAGCACACCCTTTACATTTGATAGTGACATGTATGTATGTCCTAGACTCCCCTTAAAGTTCGCACCTCCCCCTGATTTTTACATCAATCATAGGGCTCTTCCTGATTCTTACAATCACAGAATTTCAATAACTTAGCATGTTAATGCTCTTTAACATGTCCTCAAATGTGACATTGGGCAATGATTATCCAGATTATGCCGTATTGTCCTCAAACATGATCTTTTACACTTAGATCTTGAGGAGAAGGCCGCTTGTGAACTCAAAACATAAGTTCGTGCAGGAAATCAGATTTCCGCGCAGCATGACCTTCAGTTACTAGAACAGCTGTAACTTCCTCTAGAAAATACGTACAGGAGCTGTTCACAAAGTCCGGTCGAAGTTAACTGTTTTTCCAAATTCAGATTCTCGGACAGATTCGTCCTACTTTGTGAACTCAAAACATAAGTTCGTGCAGGAAATCAGATTTCCGCGCAGCATGACCTTCAGTTACTAGAACAGCTGTAACTTCCTCTAGAAAATACGTACAGGAGCTGTTCACAAAGTCCGGTCGAAGTTAACTGTTTTTCCAATTCAGATTCTCGGACAGATTCGTCCTACTTTACAAAAAGGCCATAACTCACTCAATATGATAGGTATGATCAAATGGTTGGTGTCCCTGGAAAGTAGACACATAGACCTTTCCAATGGTACCAATTTCAACATTTTCCAGTGAGTGAGATTTCTTGTAGGTCCCGTGGAAGTTGACCTACAAAACTTGGCAGATTCTGATTTCGCTTATGTAAGGATAGAATAAGCCTCAACCTTTCATACCATTAAGCTCCACTTAGCTTTACAACTTTTCATAACGAATGAGATGTCAAGTCGTTTGTATTGTGTTGAGTACATTGATGCGTCTTATTGTACTTAGATGAGAACTCCATCTCTTAACACATATTTGTCATCTTTCTTAGACAAAACAACGGATCTCTCTTTAGAGTAAAGACTTTGACTAATCATGGGAGTATATGTAGGCCTCACTTTCGTTAGAGCGCCTAAGCCGATTGATGGAAAATCATCATCAATACAGTCATCGAGTGCCTTTTTGAGACCGTGTCTTCCCAAGATCTTTTTCATTCTACCGTCGGATGTTTGATACATATTGACGTCTCTCTTTAGAGTAAAGACTTTGACTAATCATGGGAGTATATGTAGGCCTCACTTTCGTTAGAGCGCCTAAGCCGATTGATGGAAAATCATCATCAATACAGTCATCGAGTGCCTTTTTGAGACCGTGTCTTCCCAAGATCTTTTTCATTCTAACATCGGATGTTTGATACATATTGGCATCTCTTGATCCATCAAGAGTCCATGTAAATCCGGAATGGACACGCAAAGGCATATTTCACCATATCCCTTCCAAATCAAGTAGAGTCCATGTGTGTTTCAATACCTTTAACAAACGCGTGCTCATGTGGTCTGGAGCAACTTGATTTGGTGTTGAATGAAGTCCGTTTAAGATCTTCATGTATATCTCTGATCCTGTAGAGATGTTATTATGACCACATTCATAGGCTGCATGTTCAGTTATTTAGAAACTACCAAACTGACAAAGTAGTGGAGTGCAATGACATCCATTACGAGAACATATATCATCGTAGTCGATCCTAGTGCGTGTTAGTGAGAGACCTTGCGCCATAAGGTGAGTCTGAACTCTTGTTCTCACTACGCTATCTAACAAGTCATAGTAGTTAGGGTTTAGCTTGCGGTGTCGGCATCACCTGTCCAAGGACCTATCTCTTATTAACGCTGGATCGTATCTTTCCATTAAGCCAACAAACTAAGTTGGTATCCATCAACGAAGGATAGTTTGATAGTAGACTCATTATCCCACGTCCTTATGTACATTAGTGTAATACTTATAGAGATCTCTATATGGATTTGACATACGGCGTCCCCCAATGATAATCACAATTCAGACTTCATGAGACGAATTTAAGTATCACTGATAAATGGATCAGGTTGTGCCAAGCTCGCTTTCTTCCTAGTGCGAAAAAGTATCAAACCTAAGGGCCTCCCTCATTTTAGGGAGCCACACGGCCTTATGACACCAATTTTGCCACTATATGGTGTCACCACATCACCATCTATGGTGATGGCGCTAAAACCAACTTTTGGTCGCGCCATGTCCTCTTGATAGGACATCAATCCTTGTAGCCATATTTGCAACATGTGATCTTGTTACTTTAACACTAAAGCATTTGAGATGAAGATGAGACTTAATTGGGACAAACCACGACAATTCACGTCGTTCCACTTAAACACTTGTGTTCTTATCTCCCCAAAACGGCGAGAATATTATCTTATCAAAGTGACAATCCGTAATTTAGCGGTGAATGAGATCGCCTGATAAGGTTTTTACATATGCGGATTATAGATGGAGTGTCGGTTCCTTAGAATGTTGTGGATAATCGACTATCTACGATGCACTAAATGTCTCTATGAGACATATCTATAAGAAGGAGTAGATAGACGAGTAAATAGTTTCACTTGAACTATTTAGAATGATTGAAAGAATACAAAAAGCTGCAATCCCGAGAGTGCATAAAAATGTCCGCGCAGAATGACTTTTAGGTACTAAAACAGCCATAACTTCTTCATTAAAATAGATATTGACAAACCGTGAAACGTTCTGCAAACTAGACTCATAGAGCTTTCTAACAATATAAAGCTCACTGTCTGGTTCGTTCGGAGCTGTTCATAAAGCTGAAACGAAGTTGGCTGTCCAGAAGGGACAGATTGCTGTTTTTCGCAGATTTGACATTGGCAAAGCTTTGAAGCTTGCGGATGGCAAGTGGGCATAAGCCGAAGCCAAAATGATGTGTATATGATCAAAATCAAATCTTGTTGGTCATTGTAAGGTCGTAAACTCTATGACTAGTTAGCAAAAGCTCCATGACATGAACATAAACTAACTAAAAAGACCTAGAGGATTCGATCATGATGTTGATTGTCCGGTTTGATAAGTCTTCAACATATTTGCAAGACGACAATTGGTTTAATAGCGTAGGGGGATCCAAAATCAAAAGCTTTCAGTAACTCCAAGTCAGTATGATCAGGCATGTTTGTGGAGGGTCGGTAGTGCGAGGCACACTTGAAATCACTATCTCCTTAATTTCGGACAATTCTAAGACATCACACTGAGCTTGGATGTGCCTAGTTGAACAATTGATGATGAAAAATCCGCTATAGGGTAGAAGACTTAACCGAAAACACGTGGGTGATCCTCCTTGAGGAAGCAGTGCCATGAGTCATCTTCAAAGAAAGGGACCAAAATCGGCACAATATGCCATGTTTCTAAGGACAATGTAAGTGTACATCTTGATTGTAAATCAATACGAACCATAAGAGGAGGATAGTTTCACTTCGAAAAAATTTTCAAGGCATTCATTATTGCTAATGTGAGTACATCGAGGTCTCAAATAGACGAAGGACGTCAATACGACGTCTTATTACATATAGCTTGAAAAGAAAATCAAAGTTGATCTAGCCGATGACGTTAAAGTCAGGGGTAGCTAGAACTAGATCCGAATCTTTGAAACCCGATCATGAGAATGACGTTATTGTCCTCGTATTGATTTTTCGTACCTTTTTGTATGCATTCATAATTTGAAGGAGAGCTCGACAACTCTTAAACCAGTGATCTGAAGATCCACAATAGTTACATTGTCATGAGCTGACATAAGTAGTTTTGATAAATTGGTGTCTAGATTGGGAGTGTCGCAATTAGGGCCGGCGACACCTCCCCCTATTTTCTAGACATCGGCACGGTATTTTTTACCGTTACCGTGACCCATATTGTTGTCCCCACATTAGGGGACAATCCCAAATACGTTTATCACATTAGCGTATATACAATTCCCGTTTGCAATTGTATGATCAAAATGAAGTCTCGTTGGTAATTTCAAACCAACTTGGAAGACCTAGAGAACTTGATGATGATCGAATCCGCTAAAGATTATGGATCATGATACCACAAAAGATCATTGACAATATGTAGTCAATTAAGGTGGTAAACAATCCACTTGACTAATAACTCAATAAGTAAAGTTATATGAACGTTTCAAGAAACACTTCATGAATGTATTCCACAGTACTTTGTGGTCATTACTTTTTACATATATTGTCATTGAAGACTTTCGTCGATGTGGCGGGTCAAAAACTTTGAGCGCATGAGATGTGAAATCTCGGCATCTAGACTTGTTAGCTTGGGGGTCAAAATATGTGGTTTAATCCTTTCCAATGAAAGATTTCACAGATACCAAGCGAAGATTCGCCTTAGGCATCGAGTACGTCAAAACTCAAAGGAGCAGAATGTTACATTGCTCTTACATACAAAACCAAGCTGTTACGAGACTCGATAGAGGTCACAAACAATGTTTTTAATGGTTGTCCTTCGGATTGATCACATACAATTTGGAAAGCCGCGAATTGATCAAACACAATTCGAAAAAAGGTCTCGTATTGATCAAACACAATCCGGAGAAAGGTCAGGGTTGATCATACACAATCCTAACAAGCAAACAAGAGTGATCAAACACCTCTTGACCCGCGAATAAAATTCCGGGATTTTTGGTACCTGCACACACAAAATCCCAAGCATAGAATGAAGATAGAGAATGGATAAATGATTTTATCCCCCCCGAGTTATTCCAAAGTAAATAACTGTAATATTAAAGCTTACTTGCTAGTTTGCCAAATAAACTGCCTTTATACGAGCTGCTTTGCAATTTTTCAAGCTTAATTCCACGTGCGTGCGGCGAAGTTGCTCGCGTAATTCCGTTATGATTCGTCGCACGATTATGTCATGAAAAACAAAATATATGGTTAGTCATAATCACCATATAGATATAAACCATAAAAACTTTCAAAATTTGAAAGAAAAAGCTGAAAATTTAAGCCGAAGGAAGCCAAGAATTAATGGCAGATGGCAGGAAGATTTGCTATCGAGGTTGTCGAACAACAGAGGCCAGGGAAGCAAGCTGACGGCGGCGGCGGTCGGACAAAAAATCCAAGAGACTCTTTTGGCTTTTAGGGTTTTGAAAAAAAATGGTGGGCTATTGGCTTTAGGGTTAGAACAAAGTGCATGATAACGTGATGAAGAATAAAAGGTAGAGACATAGAGATCTAGTAAGAGAATTGTCACATCCCGACCCGTAAATTTTTATCTTATTTACTAGCTTGATTATAATAAGAATTTTACTGTCTCCGACATTGAGATATAGTTTAATTGGTCCCTAGAGGGTTTTTGGGGACGATTATTTCGGAGAGTTATTCGTCGGAGAAAAATGTAACGACGGTAAAAATAGTAAATTGTAGCTAGTAAAAGGTAATTTTTATTAGGGTATTATTTTTTGGGGGTGTTAATTTTTGGAATTGGGTTGTATATAGAGGAGTTGGGCCAGATGGGTGAGGCCCAAAACCCATTTTCTCTCCTCTCTTTTTTCTTCCCAGTTCCCCTCTTCCCCGAGTCTCCCGCTGCCCAATTTTACGGCTGTCATTCCGCCGCCGTCCGGCCACCGTTCGCCGCCGCTCCGGTCCCAAAAGGTCAGCCTCCAACCTAGCTTCCATTCTAACCCGACGAGAGCTTCCCTAGCGCCGCCGTGAGGGAGAGCTGCCGCCCGAAAGGTTCGGCTGCCTAAAGCCCTCCGTCGCCGGAACTCCCTCCTCCGGCCACCAATCTGGGCAAGCTTGGTACGGTTTTGTAGCACTCCTCCCGTGCAGCAACCCCTCCAAAAGGCTCACTCCCTCTTGAGCTCGGTAAGGAGAAATTCGAAGTTGAAATTCTAGGGCTTTTAGGATGTTTTCGTTCGATTGACCTAGTTAGGCTTCGATTTGGTGATTATGCTAGTTAGGAAAGTTGTAGAGCATGATGAGAGGATTATGCTGTTAAAATTTCATAGGATTTGGCGGTTGCCGGAATCGGTCTCCGGCCGGCTCTGCCGCGCCGCCGTTGTTTTGGAGATTTTTAAAGTTTTAAATGTGTAATAATTAGAGGAATTTAATGAAGTGAATTGTGGAATTTTCGGATGAGTTTTGAATAGGTTTGTAAATTTCCGAAGTTTGGTATTTTGGCGGTTAAATAATGTAAAATCCGGCCGTAGGATTTAAGTCAATTTCTGGGAAAGGTTGTATTTACGGCTGCCGAGTATGGTATTAAAGTTTGAGTCGTTTCGATTTAAGAATATCGAAGTTAGGCAATAATGAGCGTGGTCATGGCTCTCGGTTAATTTTGTCAGTTTGAATAAATATTAGATTTTTAGTGGGAAATTAATATATATTTGGAACAGGACGTGAGGAGGCCCGAGCAGAAGAAGCCTCGGAGCGTCATCAGGCTTAGGCCTAATTTATGAGTGGACCTTTGTTTTTAATTGAAAAGCATGCGATGAATGATTTTATTGATCATTTATTTCTTCTGATGAGACTTATTGATTTCTCGGCTATTTGACAATTTTTCCTCCTTTGAGAGATCCCGAAAATGAGATTTTTGGTGGATATGTATTGTGGATGTTTATGAGTATAGTATGTATATTAATTCTAGCTAGCCATACGTGCTTGGTCCGTCATAATGAGGTAAAATATCATTATGGCGTGACGTGAGTGTTAGACACAAGCGTCATAGCCCTATATGAAAACTACTTTCTTTTTCGGTTTATTTAGGTTTTCATATAGGGAGTCAACACGTAAATACACCGTCCTCTTCGGTCATAATGAGAAAAAATATAATTATGGCGCAACGTGAGTGTTAGACGCCAGCGTTGTAGCCTTGTATAAATTTCTATTTTTTTACATTGTTTCTAGGATTCATACAAGGAGTCTGATGAATGTAAATACATACGAATATATGTTTATATATAGTTTAGCCTGAGATGCTCCATTTTATTTGAGTTTGTGACTAGCCAGTGCTAGTCTTGAAATTGTCAGTTGATGAGTTGAGCACTTTTGAGCTGCCACATGCAGTATATTTTTCTATGAAATTAAATGGGAATGCATAAATATTTTGTTATTAAATTATTTTTGTCTACTCACTCTAATATTATTAAATGTCTTCCCCTGGGCCCTTCGTTTTAAAATGCCCAGTCTGTAGAGTTCGGATTGGATTTAGTAGGAGACGAGGCATAGTCACCCGTATTTCCACCACCTTCACCAGTAGGTACCTGTTTAACCTACTGTGTTTTCTTATTTTTGTTAGTGTCTAGTAGCTCTGAATACTTGAGTTTAATGTATATATTTTTTGTTGTGGGTGAAGACTTGTTGATATTTTAGAATATTTGACGGAGGATGTATATTATCTTAGATAATGTTATTATCTGTTGGTGGTGATTGTATTTGGTGAGCACGAAGGCTCCAGAAGTTAAGGTGGATTGATTGAGAATTTTAAGAGTGTTTGCAGGTTTTTGATTTGGAAGGGTTGTCCATTTTCAAGGGAGGTTGTGTAGAATTTGGGTAAATATTTCTTTAGAGGTGGTCCCCCGCACAATTTACTCGGGTTTAGGGTGAAATTCGGGGTGGGTCGTGTCAAGAATAGAGAATCATCATCTTATTCATTGATAGGACCATTATAAGGGAATTACAAAGTACCAATATGATAATAATAAAGAATACATAGTCATATTCTAAACTACATATCCTGATGACATAAGGCCAAGGCACACATAAAGAATATCCTAGAAGGATGCAGAATATCCTAAAACAGAAAAAAAAAAATTATAGATTATAAGGGTCGGTGGCTGAAGATCTCATTATCTTAATAAAAAAGAGCTAAGTATGTGGTGGATTAACCTTGAATCGATGAGTAAGAAGCTATCAATATGTCTATTAATCACCTTAAGCATCTATCAATTGCACTGGGGAAAAACTCACTGACGGCACCAGTTGCCCTATAGGGTCCGCCAATGCTACTCATATTGTTCATTCAGTTATATCTCCAACAACTCTTGGATTAATTCTCTATCATAGATTAATATAGTAAATCACAAAATCTCTAAAAGTAAAGAAGCTCAACTCCAACAGCTCTTCTCTTCTATTATACAAAAGGGTGAGTCTATTACCACCCACAAACCACTTTACTCACCCCACACATTGTTGATTTATTGAAAGACAAATATACCCTGATGTAAAATTATAGGAGAGATAATAAGTTGTTACAAATAATAAATTCTTTTTTTAATTTTTTTTGGATAAACACGGACTTCATAAACCTTAATCCATAATTTATCACATTCAGTCATTTTATTAAGTCTGAAGACATAGCATTCAATTTGGAGATGAGGTGAACTGTTTGTATTTTTTTTTCCTATATGATGTTTCGTCTCTCCCTTTACTCATTATTTATCATGTACGTTGATTTTGTATGTAAAGTTTCATGTCTTGTCCCTCACTTATATTCGATTTGTTTTTTTTCATCGGCGTCAAGCTTTTTCCAAGTAGCTAGAGATAAATATACAGATATGTGCATTTGATATCGACTGATACCAATGAGTTGTTAAGTTTGAGATTTTTTTCTTGTTTTTTAATTGGGATTTATACTTTAATGTGATTTTTTGTCAGTTGGGTGATTTCACTTACCCAAATGATATTAATGTTATGTTGTAAATATTATAATATATTGTAGATGTCCTTGTAAATACTCATTAGTCATTTGTTCTAAGATGTAAATCATACTCCTATATAATGAGCCTAATGAGAATGAACGTGACACTTCTTTCTTCTCCTACATTATGTTTTCTTCTTTTCTCTCTTATCTCATTCTTAGTTTATAACACGTTATCAGCACGATTTTACTCATTCGTTCTATGAACTCCATGATGATCTATGAGATATGGTGCAACTTTTGTTGCTTATTATTCATACTCACGATCTATGAGTTCACTTCTGTTTTGATTATATCTTGTCTACATATAAACTTGTTATATTGCTCAATTCTATGTTTACAATTGCTTGTATTAGTGAGCTAGAAGTTTCGCTAATAATACTCGAACCTGAAATTTTCGAGATTATAAACTTGAAGTTCAAATATTACATTAGAATTGCAAGTTTAATTGTTTGCATAAACCTGAAGTTTGGTGTCTGTATATGTGCTATTGTTCACAAAATTTGAACCTTAAGTTTTGATATTGATATTTCTTTCATATGAACATGAAGTTCTAAACAACATAATTAGATCCATGATGATCGATGTGGTCTTGAAAAGAGTCTGAAAGACATGTATCTAACGGTGAAAGATCCGCTAGAGTTTTGGCAAGCATTGGTTGATCGGTTTTAAGAGTACGATATGAATGGATGCATTTGCGCCTTGTAATATGGATCATGATATGGCTATAGTTATGGCTTTACCATTTCGGCCCATTGACGCATGCCTAACATTTAGTGGCACTTTACAAAGCCCTCTTTGAATGGCAATAAGACCAAAAATTAATCATATTAATCAAGTCTCTTGAGAAATCTGAGCCATGAGTGGGTGTCACTTCACCCAAGTTGACAATATTTTTGTGGCTAAATTGAAATGTTAAAGACATGATCAAGGGGTGTTCTTAACATGATTAATATTAAGCCTATCATAATGGTATTCTGGACACCGAGTTATTGTGATTGATATGAGTGCCTTAAATTAAGGTTATTATATGAGTGAATATAGTTACTTTACTTCATAACATATGCACATAAATACTTTTTAGGTCGTTAATCTAGCAATCAAAGGCCATTGTTCACAGTTATGTGCACCATTTACAAGCATTTATATATACAAAATTTCAGCTATTAATAATATAGAAATGCATCGGTTTCTTTTTGCGGTTTCATTTTTATTATGTGATAATAAAACTATTTATGCGTATCATATTTGACGCATTTTTATTTTTTAGAGTTTGAATAATCCACCACAGATTTTCCTTGATTGACAACCAAAAGTCATGATTTACGATCCTGACATTTCTTGTCTGGTTTATTACTTTGATTTTGCCCAATAGTCGGAAAATGATTGGCAATTACAATAGTTTATTTTGTATATATGTTAGTGCTTCATTCCTTTGACCTTCGTATATATAGTGATCAAATATCAAAATTGGATAGTTTGATTTATTGTTTTGGTTTTCTATACCAATTCCAGCTTTATCGGTTTCCATAGAGATGCAGTAGTTTGACCTCATTCATATTCCAATATTTATATTGACCATTGATTATGTATAATAATTACCTCCATGTATTCATGAGGTATCATACCTCAGCTATGTTTCTTTTGTTATATTCAATGCCATGATTTAGATATTTGATGCATGATATATGCCTACTATATGTTGCAAACTGAATCAAAACAGTGATAAGTCATTCGATTAACAATTGGACAATGTGATAAAGGAGTTTTTTGGTCTCAATATGGATTCAAAGTGACTGTTTGGTAGTGCTTCTTAGATTTGGGCATGAATCATATGACGTTCAGATATATATTATGTAGTATTGTTGGCATAAGTATCATGCTACTATGGTAAAGTATGATACAAATTATCAAGCTGATTGATTATTGAAGTCAGGTATGTATTTGTAGTTTTGACCTGAAACCTATTTGTGAGTTTTTTCATTCATTGATCAAGATCTGAAGTCTCTTGATCGAACTATAGAGGCCAGAAGTTCCTCAAAAGTAGTAATAGAATTGCGACACGAAGCTTCTCAAAACTTATGCAATACATGATCTTGAAAAGTTGAAATTCCTCAAATTGTACAACGATCTATATATGAGCAACCTGATTCTTTGCTTTGGAATTTGTTATACAAGTTTATGATTAAAAATTGCTCTGCAGGCCGACATATATACTTGCTATCATATGAAAGTATGATTGCGTTATCTTTCAGCATATTTGAAACTTGAAAGCATGATTGGGCTACTGATAATAGTTTCAATAGTAAGGCATCAACACCTTTGCTTGTTTATTGGACACCATTCATAAATTTTGAATATATGTATATCATGCTTGGCTTGGCACTGACTTTCCAAAGTATAAGACTTGCTAATATTTATTGATTTTGGAAACCAGCTTCACTTTTTTGCATTTTGGGGGTTAAATGTATTGCACCAAAAATCTAGACCAGTAAGTCTAAACAATAGAGGGCTTGAAGCTCCTCAAGTTATAATCGAAGTCGCATGTTGTTGATTTATGATCATATGGGGGTCTGAAGTTCCTCACATTATTTAGATATTATCTGCTTGTGTAACGAGAGGGGAAAAACAAGATTATATTCTATTTGAAGTTAACCAGACCAGAAGTTCATTTTTTTCACCCATGGAACCAGAAATTTCCAATATGAAATTTATTTATCTTGTTCTTTACAATCCTCTTATTTTTTTTACTTTCATTACAGTACTTATTATTATTTTATTTTCTTGTATATCGCCCATATGAATTTCGAATGTCATGTTTTTGAACCAGAAGTTCAGATTATTGAATCAAAGAACCAGAAGTTCTAACTGTAAAAGCTCAAACCCGGAGCCTAGTATGAAAATTAAATTAGTGAACTTGAAGTTTCATTTTATTTACTTGGAACCTGAAGATTCCGGCACTAAATTTATTTGAACTTGATGTTCAACCTGTATTTTTGATATAATAGATTCGAACTTGAATCTTCGATTACACATATATTTGATGGCTCCAGAAGAGCACATATTATTCTCTTTTTCCATTTAGTGCCTCAAATGTGGTTCGAGAATGCATTTTTGGTATCTTATATATACACTATGTCAAATTCTCAAGGAATTTGAGGCATATAATGTCATGAAGCAGAAGTTCATTGCATCAAATACACTCTTATGTAATAACAATTTACATCATATTTTGTCTACAAAGTTTTGTACGTGGAATCACTTATAAGGTTTGATAACTACTAAGTTTACTTCCATTCAAAATTGAGTTCTTACTGCACAGTTGCTAGTTGTCATCTCAATGAGACAATACTCCTCATGTCATGAGGGGATAAATATTGATCCCGAAGAACGATATGTGTTGGTGTTATATACTTATCCACCATCTTATTTTGATTTAGAGAAATGTCTCAACTAGTGATTAGTAAAATATCTTGACAAAAGCATATGCTAAATGCATAGGCATCTTCCTGGGTTAAAATCTCTGAGACTAACCATATTAACAAAACAATGACCTAAATGAATGTAAGTGATATGATTCTCCTGACGAGAATGTCATTAAAATGTCGATCTAATTGAGCGTTAAAATCTCTAGATAACCAATAACAAAACCAACCTTGACCCCATTTGTTTTGTGGGAGGAATGTGAATGTAAGTGATATGATTCTCCTGACGAGAATGTCATTAAAAATGTCCGAGCTCCTAATATGGCGGCTACAGTATTACACATACAAAGGTTAAAGTACACCATCAGAGGATGATATCTTGGTGATACAACAATACATCAATATGGTCGATACTCATGAATTTAATATTTTTGATCTTAAACTTGGTGTGGGTTCATCACCAGCCAATGAACATCTTCACTCGAAAGAAAGTGATAGTCATTTAAACGTTTTTATGCATGGTCATAATAAGACAGTCTTCCCGCTGTTAGGGAGGGAGAAAAAAGACTACTGTCATTTGAATAACGACGTGAATTTGGAGTGGAATGTATCCACCAGGTCTAAAGTTTTAAGCTCCTGAAATTGGAAGATTATACATGTCCTATAATGTTTTATGGTATTATGAATATAGATCCACATTCGCTAAATATAATTCATCTATGAGAGATGTTTGTCGTAGAAGTGACAATATTTGCCACAGAAGTGGCATGGTACCCAATATTAATAAGCTCATAGTAGCTAATGCATGCATATAAGAATGTGTGAGATCTATGAATGATGATCATCGATGAAAATTTACATATGGTAGCTACCAAAGGCCGTTAAGGACTGTATGATGCAATCACATTTTATTATAATGTCGACAAAACATATTATTGGCCAAATTGGATAGAGGCAATTCAATGAAATGAATATATGAAACGTGATGAGATACTTAGACCTTTAACCCTACATGATACAAAAGGGTATTAATCACTGTGAAAATAAATCACTATATATGGCACAATGTCTACGACACATGAGGATTACAAATATTTTCCTTATATGTGACAATTTTTGTAAGTACAGTGTTACATATATTTATTGACGAGAGAGACTTACAGTAGTTGTCATCGTATATTATGAGGATCTTAAAAGACTTTGTTTAAAACAAAATCCTAAAAGTAAAACGTCATTATAGGCCTATCGCTTATCAAATCCTTAAAGGATCCAAGTACATGAATGATTCGAATGTAAATTGTTCCACGAATACTTGAGAGAGTCTGAATGTGAGATTCTCATCGCCTAAGCGAAATGACGTAATGTGCCTTATACATGCAAACACAACTCCCATTAGTGAGATGTGTCTTGGGTTGGAACCCAAGAAGAAAGCCATGAGGGGGAGGCCCAAAGGCGAGCATATATATCGTTATGCTTGGCTGTTAAACTAAAGTTAATCATGCAATCGATAGTCTAAAGCTAGCTCATATATACTTATTTTGTTATAGTTAACGTGATCAAAATTGCCTCAATGAGTATTATGATTGGACTACAAAACCGAATTCGGATTATGTTGCTACATATTCTAACTTTCGCGAAGTTATGAATTGCTTAAAATTCTTGAAGAGCATATACGAGATGTATCAGCAAACAAAGATATTGATATGAGTGGCTAGATATGCCATGTTGATCTTCCAATGGTTTTGAACCATATACACAGTAATGTGTTAATTAACTTTACTGCTTAGTTATTACATAATGTATAATGTATGAATTTGAACATGTGAGGTGGTTTCTAACATTACTACATGAGGTAAGACATATTAAATTGTATAGCTCTGTTGGTATTGTCTTCATTTTGCAGGTATGAAAATCTTGTGATGAGCCCCTGTATGCAAAACGAACAAGATCTCAGTTCAGTGATAGACAAATCAAACCGCTATTTATTGTACATAAGCTTGCAACTATCAGGGGAGAATCTCATCAGGGGGAGCATCCAGAAGTATGCTACCTAGGACATATGCGTGCTGCACTCTTTTCTCCTTCGACCAGGGTTGTTTTTTCCCACAAGGTTTTATTATCTGACAATGTTTTTAACGAGACAACACTAAGTGTGTCCAACATCATATTATTAATGGACATTAAGGGGGAGTGTTGTAAAATATATAATATATGTGGATGTCCTTGTAAATAGTCATGTCCTTAAGATGTAAATCATACTCATATAAAGGAGCCTAATGAGAATGAAAGTGACACTTCTTCCTCCTCCTACATTATGTTCTTCTTTTCTCTCTATCTCATTCTTAGTTTATAACAGTTATATTTCTTCAATTTATTTTTGTTTTTAGAGTTTAATGGCTATTGGAAGAGCCTGATATTTTCTGTATTGCAAATGAGTGAATAAAGTAAATTAAAATAAAAAAAAAAATATGTAGTGTGAATAAAGCAGAATTGAGAAAATAGTATTTTAAGTATTGTAAATAGGTAAACAAAGTAGACTTACAACTAAAGATATATAGTGGGATGTGTGAAAAGAACGTGGTGGGGTGAGCAAAATGCTTTGTGGGGGTGGCAATAGACGCACCCTATACAAAATTAAATGTTTTTTCCTATACTGTATAATAAATCTATGTAAATAATATATATTTATTCAAATCTAACCCCAAATTCATGTTGAATGTTTTAATTATGATGTTTTGTTCTTTTTTTTTTTAGGAAAGATAATGAATTCTAAAATGCAAGTAATAAAGTTTAGAGATTTCTTCATGAATTTACAAATTTTGAGAATTCTATAGATATAGAGGATATGTTTCTCTCTTTTTCCACATTTTGTATTATAGAGGATCCTTTGCATGAGCTCACTACCAGAAGAAAGGCTTTAGCCTACAAAATAAAAAAATCAGGCCGACGAATTATTTTTTCGTCGGCTAACGTGGACTTTAGCCGACGAAATTTTTCTTCGTCGGTTAATTTATATTTTCGTCGGCTTTAGTCAACTTTAGACGAAGAAATTAAAATTTCATCATCTGAATAATTTTTTTCGTCGGTTATAGTCTGTGAACTTTAGCCGATGAATTTAAAAGTTTAGCTGAATTTCATCGGCTAAAGTGTCTTATATTTGCAGATCTGGATCTGGGAAAAAAACTATACGTATGATCTTCAAACGTAAAAAAAATCATGAAATAAGATATGACCAGAATAGTGAAATACGTCTTCAATTGAAAAATCACGGTATTCCGGTAAAGTCTCGATGCCAATAGTTGCGGTCAATGAAATTTACCTTTATTATTCACTACGCTGCAGATTTGCCGTTTGGTGGCCGATTGACTATTGTGATACCTTTTCGGAAGTGTAACGGCCCAACGAGTCAAACTTATCGCTATTATCATGACATATGGGCCTTTTTGTCCATCCGAGTCCGTTTAGGGCTTTAAAATGCAGTTTTCTTATTTCCGATTAGAGTTGACCGTTTCGATCGAGCCCTTAACTTTATCGAATCTAGTTGAATTTTTTATCATAGATATCTTTCGTCATAATGATCATATCTGACGGTCGAATTTTGGTTTGTAAATTTTAGTCATCGGAATCACAACGTGTCTATTATTTACCGTTATTATTCCCTATGGGGAGCCCTATCGTCGGAAGGTAAATGTCTCAAAAATTTTATGTGGGCAGTTGCATCTCATCTACATGAGAGTTTTTCGTGTGGAAGGTTTGACCAAACTATGTAATATAGAGGGAGATATGAGCGTTTTCGTGTGATAAGACGATGGATTAGGGTTGACTGTTTCGATCGAGCCCTTAACATTGTCGGATCCAGTTGAATTTTTTACCATAGACATCTTTCGTTATAATGATCATATCTGACGGTCGAATTTTGGTTTGTGAATTTTAGTCATCAGAATCACAACGTGTTTACTAATGTTGTATAACGTGTTTAGTAGGTTATACAACTTTGTGAACCAACTCTACATAGGAAGAAAAATTATCAAAATCTCGTGAAATAAGATGTGTTCATAATAGTGAAATACGGCTATGGTTCAAAAATCATGTAAATCAGGGAACGTCTCGGTGCCGATAGTAGCGGTCAACCCTATTTACCGTTATTATTCCCTATGGGGAGCCCTATCGTCGGAAGGTAAATGTCTCAAAATTTTTATATAGGCGGTTGCGTCTCATCTACCTGAGAGTTTTTCGTGTGGAATGTTTGACCAACTACGTAATATAGAGGGAGATATGAGCGTTTTCGTGAATTTATAGACTTTAGCCGACGAGATATTAAAAAAATCGTCGGCTAAGGTCAAAATTTTTTTGGCGGTAAACCAAATTTAGAGGAAAATTTTGAAAGGACTTTAGCCGACGAAAATATATGAAAAGTCGTCGGCTAAAGTCAAAAAAAAATTTGGCGACAAACCAAATTTGGGGAAAATTTTTAAAATTTTCAAAGGAGTTTAGCTGACGAAAATAAAGAATTTTGTCGGGTAAAGTTCTTTATATAGGAGTTTTACCGGAGGTGGATGGTAAGTAGTTTACTCCAGCGCCTACCTAGCTAGCTCCTCCCTCAAGAAGAGGTTAGTTTTCTTGAGGTTAAAGTTTTGTGCTTTTTTGAGTTTTGAATATTGGGTTTTGGAAAGTTGTGAGTTTTTGGTGTGGGGTTTGTTGAGTGTGATTGAATGTTGATGTTCATGCAGGCTGAATTACTAGGTCTGTTAATGTTGATGAAGATAACCGGCTGGAGTTTCAGTTGAAGAGATATGATTACTTTGGTTATGGTGAGGACTTGGGAATTGGGGATTTTTATATTTTGATTCAATTGACCTGTTTAGGTTTAGAATTAGGCTTCGACTTCTTCTAGAAGTTGTTCGAAAAGTTGAGAGGAAGATTCTGTCAAATTTTGGTGGTGATTGGAGGTGGCCGAAAGTTTCTGCAGTTTTTTTTTTCAAAAATCAGCAACTTTAGCCGATGATATTTAAATACTATATTCGTCGGCTATAGTATTTTTTATTTTAGCCGACGATATTTAAATACTATATTCGTCGGCTATATTATTTTTTAATTTTTTTTATAATGTTTAGCCGACGAATTATGGCATGTTTCGTTGGCTAAATTATTCTAAAGCCGACGAAACAGACTATATTCGTCGGCTATAGTATTTTTTAATTTTTTATTACACACTTTAGCCGACGAATATCTTAATTTTTTCGTCGGCTAAAGTCTGGGAAAAAAACCGACGACATGTTTTTCGTCGGCTAAACTGTGGGACTATAGCTGACGACGTCTTTTTTTTTCGTCGGCTAAAATCATCGCCGACGATGGCTCGTCGGCTAAGATTTTAGCAGACGAATTAAGCTAACAGGCCGACGAAACTTTTTCGTCGGCTAAAATGCTTGTCCTGGTAGTGGCTATTAGAGCCACAAAAAAATGGTGTAATTTCCTCTAAAATAGAGATAATTCTAGTTTTACATAAGTTGTTTGAGATGCTCTAATGAGGATGAGGAATTAGGATCATGAAATATTGTGGATTATATAAGATATTATCTTGATCATTATTTACCAAAATCTAAAGTTCTAAGCTATGATTTCTCGGAAATAGAAGTTACAATAATTGAATAATACCAAATTATGCTTGTATGTATCCACTGATCCACGGCGCATGCTGCATAGAATAGTAAAGTCTGTAGTAAATTATCATCCTACTCTGTATCAGATCATTAATTCATATATATCAACCAGTAACTACTTCTACAGTGCTATGTCACCTTGCTATTGGACCATTGAGAGAAAAATATCTAAAATGGATTTTGCATTTACACACACCCGTCACCCTCACACAAAAAATCATTCAAAGGTGGTACGTACTAGTGCTAGAATTCTATACGTAATATAGTACCAATTAATTAATTTAGGCACCTTTGTAACTTTTTTATATAAACCACCTCCAAAACCCAAAGCTTGGTCATCATTTGCGTGCTAAGCTAGTAGCGTACTGAGAACAATGGCTTCCACTCCTGGTATTCTCACAGACTGGCCATGGACTCCTCTCGGAAGCTTCAAGGTTTTCTTCTTAGTTTACTCCTGAGAAACATTCTATTATCTATGTGGGTTTTTATTGTTATTAACTTGTTGGTTTTGCTTTGCAGTACGTGGTTTTGGCTCCTTGGGTGGTTCACAGCACATACTCGTTCATGGTTAACGAAGGACCTGATAGAGATCTGTCTTACTTTCTCATACTTCCGTTCATGCTATGGAGGATGCTCCACAACCAGCTATGGATCTCTCTTTCTCGATATCGAACCGCCAAAGGCAAAGGCCGGATCGTCGACAAGGCCTCGAATTCGAACAAGTTGACAGAGAAAGAAACTGGTCTGTTATACTTCTCACAGTATTAGCTAGGGTTTATGTGGAGATCGAGATATATACTAAGACGATTTTTTGTTTTTTGGGGGGGGTGGTTTACAAATTTACGTTTTGATTATTTCAGGGATGACCAGATAATATTCAACGGAATATTGTTCTACCTAGGCAGCAGGCACCTGCCCGGCGGTAACAACTTACCGATGTGGAAGGCAGACGGGTTGGTCATAACGTTTCTGCTTCACGCCGGTCCGGTGGAGTTCCTCTACTACTGGTTTCACAGAGCTCTTCACCACCATTTCCTCTACTCTCGCTACCATTCCCACCACCATTCCTCCATCGTCACCGAGCCTATTTCTTGTAAGACTTGCACCTAACAACTGATTGATGAACTTTCCTTTTATAGAAGCACTGCATTTATGTGAATTTTCTTTTTCATTCTGCTAGTTGGTGAGAGTTTTAATTCAATGACTCTGCAATTTCCTTCAGTAAGAAAGGAAATAAAATATAACAGACTACATTTAGAATTTCGCAGAATGAGATGTAAATTTAGATAAAAAAACAAATGTTCGATCAATAATACAGAAACCATGAATATGAATATATCTGACTCTGATTCGATTACATATTGCAGCTGTGATTCACCCTTTTGCGGAACACATAGCATATTTCATCCTCTTCGCAATTCCACAGGTGACAATGGCGTTGACGGGGACAGGTTCAGTCGCATCATATTCGATTTATCTTACATATATCGACCTAATGAACAACATGGGGCACTGCAATTTCGAGCTCATTCCCAACTGGATATTTTCTATTTTTCCTCCTCTTAAGTACTTCATGTACACTCCCTCGTAAGTTTTTTCAACTCTTAATATTTCTAATCGATTATCTCTTTTATATTACAAACTAGATCAGAAATAAGTGCCGCCATATGCATAACATGAAACATGCGAAATCTGAATTATTTAACCTAATATGTTACTTTAACTTCCAAGTTTTTTCTTATTTCATGGTATTTTCATTATCTAATTTAAAGCTAGAGCCTATAGTACGCCTCTTTTCTTAGCAAATGCCTCCCTTTCAAAGAAAGAGTCACTGAATGTTGGAAAATATTTTCTATTTATAAGTAGAAAATACCTTAATTAATATTCCTGGCCTTGATATTCTTGTTGAATGTAGCCAACACGCGTCATGATATGGACATTGTATTGTACTTGATTTGGTATCTACAAATTTAGGACTTGCACCCACCCAAATTTAATACAGGGTCCCCAATATACAAGGTCTAGCGGACAATTTTGAAGATTTTATACTAATTTTTTATTTTCCAAAAAATAGTCTTATATAATTGTGTGTGTGTGTATATCCTTGTCTCTCTTTAGTTGATCTCACTAAAAATTTAATATAATTCTTTGAATGACAAATTAATTGTAGTACAATATATTTTATCAGCATTTCTAATACGTACGTAGAATCAAAATTCCTCATGCTTTAGTAGCAGTCCTGGCTTAGCCGTACGTCATATTAATAGATCTTGAAATTAAACAGGTTCTCCCTTCACGGTTTGCCGTAACAGTTTCGACTCGGATATTTTTAGAACCCAATACTTTTGTTATTTGTGACATTTAACTATCCTTTCTACAAAATATTATGAAGTTTGATTTTAAATAAATGATTGGATAGAGGGCACAACTAATAATTGAATGGGGACAAAGATATTCTTTTTAATTTGATGAGGGATTATGTGACAAGAGATTTGAAGTCAATGTCACAAACCAAGTTACTATTCCATACAAACTAATATGCCCATACCAATCAATGAAATACGAAATATATGTCAGCAGGAAACCTACCTATATTTCTAGGTTCTTTCATTTCTTTGAATTTGATGGATGAAAATTAAATGGGTAGGCAGGGCATTGAATAGACTGTACACAAAGATAAGGATAGGGGGACAACGATGTATGTATGTTTAGAAATATCTAATTATGAGAAAACATATTACATATAAAATCATGTTCTAGCTGGATTTCTGTTACTGAAAAAAAAAAAAAAAATGGTGAAGCTTTACCAAGAGAAATTATATTTTACAAACCTAATCATAACTCATGTTGTTAGGGTTTACTAGATTAATTGGATGTTTGAATGAAGTTTCTGATTTTGATCAACCGTAACTAAATTATTGTAGGTTTCACTCACTTCATCACACACAATTCCGAACAAATTACTCGCTCTTTATGCCGATTTACGACTACATATACGGCACTACGGACAAGTCTACCGATTCTCTGTATGAATCTTCTCTGAAAAGAGAAGAGGAATCGCCGGATGTGTTGCATCTGACCCATTTAACAACCCCTGAATCTATCTATCAACTTCCGGTTGGGTTTGCTTCCTTGGCCTCTAACCCACACACCTCAACATGGTACTTATGGTTGATGTGGCCTGTCACACTGTGGTCTATGCTGCTCACTTGGATCTATGGCCGCACTTTCGTCGTCGAGAGGCAGCGGTTTGAGAAGCTTAAATTGCAAACTTGGGCTATACCTAAATACAGTTTGCAGGTAACAACTACTTCATTTCAGTTTTCAATCTTCAAAAGTTCAGTTCATGTGGTATAGTAATCTGTTATATATAATGCAGTACTTCTTGGAGTGGCAAAACGAAGCTATCAACGGCCTGATTGAGGGAGCTATACTTGAAGCCGAGGAAAAGGGTGTCAAAGTTCTAACTTTAGGTCTCTTGAATCAGGTATGTCGATGTTGTACTGTTCTTGATAGTGAGTGATATATTAAGCTAACACTGCTATCTATCGAGCATGGTCTTTTTTGGCTAGTACAAACCGTTGGACCACGCACACTGCCATTGGATTGTAGACATGGAGCTAAGATTTTATAACTAATCATAGTTCAGCTCATTCTAAACAGCCTTTTCTGTAGTAATTTGCATTGCGACTAACGAATACAGTATAGTATTTGGTTTGTTTTGCAAGATTTAGGTGTCATATTAATCTCTGTATTTGCTTATTGCAGAGTGAGGAGCTGAATAGATACGGTGGCCTATATGTTCACAGGAATCCGCAGCTGAAAATCAAAGTGGTGGATGGAAGTAGCTTAGCTGTGGCTGTCATTGTTAACAGCATTCCGAAAGGGACAACAGAAGTTCTTCTTAGAGGCAACCTCACAAAGGTCGCCTACGCCCTTGCCTTTTCTTTGTGCCAGAAGGGAATCCAGGTAACCTCACAAAGCTAGGTCGCTTTCGTTGAAATGAAATTAACATATTGTTTTTCCTAGCCTGTTACTAGAGAATGTGTTTTAATCAAGTAAATTATTTCAGGTTGCTACGCTACACCAGTCTGATTATTTGAAGCTCACCAAATCATTCAGTGCAACTGAGAGTAAGTTGGTTCTTGCAAAGAGCTATGCTGCAAAGGTACGTAAACGCTAGAAATTTATTTTCTAATTATGATTATCAACTAATTCTCTATTACTCCCTCCGATTTTTTATATAGGTCGTTTTAGGTTTTGAGTTTTGTTTCAATATATAAGTCGTTTTAGCTTATATTTCCTAATTTATCCCTGAACCACAATAATGACATGGTGAAGTGAAGAGTAGTAATAAGACAATGAAGCCTTAAATATGGGTTAAATTGTCATTAGAATTATTTCTTAATCTCTTTGTAAACTCCTAAAACGACATATATAAAAAATCGGAGGGAGTATATTTTAACTTGACAATTGGATTGTAACTTGACACTCTTTGTTATTATTTTGCAGATCTGGTTAGTGGGAGATGGATTGAGCAAGGAAGAACAGTTGAATGCACCAAAGGGAACTATATTTGTTCCCTTCTCCCAACTTCCTCCCAAAAAATTGCGCAAAGACTGCTACTACCACTGTACCCCAGCCATGAAAACTCCTACATCCCTTGAGAACATTTACTCTTGTGAGGTAATTAATTTATGTAATTAAAATCGCATATACCTATTGCTTTCTCCTTTAATTTTTCGATTAATTAGTAACTAACAACAATTTGAATGGATGAAATGTTGTGATGACACTCAGAACTGGTTGCCAAGAAGAGTGATGAGTGTGTGGCGCATTGCCGGAATAGTGCATGCCTTGGAGGGTTGGAATGAGCATGAGTGCGGTTACACCATGTCGGACATTAACAAAGTTTGGCAAGCAACTCTTCGACATGGCTTCCAGCCTCTTACCACCACAGTCACTACTCAGACCAAAATGACTGATAATTAGCTGCTGAATTATCTGTATCACATATATGCGCGCAGTACTTCCGAATGCAATTGGTAAAGCCGCTATGCATGGGAATTAAGTTCAAAGCTCTCAATATGTTGGTGATCGGTTAATAACTCGTATTATATTGGATATTAATGGATTGTTTTGATTTGGTGTGCTATGTATGTTGGTAAGTTACTCGTCTTATTTATCTATCGAAAAAAATAAAAAGTTAGGTTCGCGATGCACATTGTTTAACTGCTTCACTTTTTACATCGACAATGAAATAGAACTACAAACAAGAACCTCTAACGCATCACGAATCTAAATTATGAAATAAAAGAGACTAACAGCTGGCAGCTAAAGAAAGAGCATGAAACCAGCTCTGAGCATGAGAACAATGTTCAACACTTGCAATGGCAGATGTTAAGAGATTTACTTCTCCCTTGACATGAGTAATAGTCACTGTGGAATGTGGATAACAAGCCCTCCAAGTGTAAAATGAGTAAAATAGTCAGGATCGTAACTAAAGGCTAGGTTTGATTCTCCATGGTGTTAAAAAATCAATTGAGATTTTGGGACTAAAGGTTTGATTCCACTTTTTTGAGAACTGAGAACTGAAGGTTTGATTCCACTTCAAATCGTTTCTACTAGGAAACATGTAGACCAGCTCTGAGAGCGAGAGCTTCAGTTGTAAGAATTACATCATTATTACATAATTGATTTGAAGTTGCAGTGATAGTTCTCTATTTTGTAAAATTGGACCATCAAAATATTGAGTTTCATAAAACCAACACGAGGTACGTAGTTGCCTTCTAATGATACTACCGTGCTTAGGCTTTTTGGTGGAGTAGGAAATAATAACATTGATCATGCATAAGTAGAATCTAGCAGCATCATGGACTATTTGAATGGAACGAATAAAGATAAGGTCCACATGAGATTTTCATAAGAAATATGTTGTACATAAGGCAATATGAAAAAAATATCAATCGAAGTTGATGAGTTAAAAGATAATAAAAACTGCAGCAAATAGAAGCATTCCAATTAGCTAAATTCATATGTGGAAAGGTATACTTGAGATTCCAAACCTGTCTAAAATAGTCAAATTGAAAAGAGAGATAATCCTGAGTTTGAAGATGAGAATGTCTCTTATGGCAGCTTTAATCAATATGATGACAGGTATAAAAATATTGTCTATAGAGAGTAACTAATTTTAACTTGACATACAATTGCTAAGCAAAACTTTTGACCTTGGGAGGAAAGTTGGTTTTACGCATTTTCAATGATGATTTGGTTATGGAAGGAGCAACAACATTTTGAGCGAGTGTTGGAACACAATTTACACATGTAAATGCATGTGCGTCAAAACTATATAATTTTTTTATGTTACATATTGATATTGATTTAATAAGAGTGGTTCTAATGAGTACCATTAAGTTGAGAACTAGTTGAGGACTCTTTCGTTTCACCCATTTTCCGATTATATATTCACATCTCGATCGTCTAGTCTGTAGATATATATGAGTAGATCAACTTTATAAATTTTCATCAAAATTGAAAATTATTAAGGCATTCATAAATGTGATTTATCAATTATAAACTTGAATGACTCATGTTTGACAGATTTGGATCGTCCATTGATTTGATTTAGTTTGATTTTTTAACGATCATCAATTTGGCTAAAAATTTGTAAAAGTTAACTACTTATATAGACATATAAACTGAGCGGTTAAGATGAAAAAATATGATTGAAAAGTGGGTATAATAAACTATCAATGAGAAAGTCATCAACTAGTCTTCAACTTTGTGGTCTTCATTAGAACCCCTCCCATGATTTTATTACCTCTAATCATTTCCTTTTTTTGTAGTAAACAACGCATAAGAGGAAAACGCCCCAATGATGGTTTTAAAGTGAAAGAATCAAAGTTATTTTTATAGACCTATAAACTGAACGGTTAAAATGAAAAAATGTGATTGAAAAGTGGGTGTAATATACGATCAATGAGAAAATCCTCAACTTTATGGTCTTCCTTTTTTTTTTGACAAACTTTATGGTCTTCATAGAATCCCTCCCATGATTTTATTACCTCTAATCAATTTCCTTTTGTTTGTAGTAAACAATGCATAAAGAGGAAAACGCCCCAATGATGGTTTTAAAGTGGAAGAATCAAAGTTATTTTAGAAGGAGAAGCCATGCGTTTGAAGTGAGAAAATTGCAAATAACCGGATTCTCCGACAAATTTGTCCGGCAAACTTTTCTAGCCACTTTCCCGCAAACCGCCACTCATGGAGGCTCTTTAATCCACAGCTAAGCAGGACCATGGTGGTGAGTATATATCTCCACAATTTGACATTCGAATATCTCCCACCACTTTGTTCTTTAATTTGGAATTTTTCGCATGCATTTTGGGACCAATTTTAAAAATAATGAGACCTATTCGGGTGCCGTAAACTAAACTTATCCGGTTAGATGAGTCAATAAAATCAAACGGGTATAAGCCTTAGTAATCCTATTCCGATGTTAAAAGGTAGTTGGACAAGTTTGGATCACTCATATTCAATTGTTTAAGGGAGGCAACAAGTGATCATGTGGCTACACGGATGTGGTCACGATTGAAAAACAGATCACCGGCCTATATATAGGAGAAGGAAGAGAAGTAGATTTAGCCTCGTTCTATATATTCTAGTTTTCCTCCAAGCAAAGGAAGGTGATTATGAGCTAGGTAAATAATAAGTTTCATGCATGGTCATATATCTTCTCTCATAAATTGCGGGATGGGTCAGTGAAATGAAGCGACTCAAACTATAGGTTTCCCGTAAGAATGAGTTAGACTTTAGCATTGCTACGTACGTACACACCTAATGTGTCTCTCCGATTCAGTCGAGTTTGTAATTTGCAGCCATAACTGTCCATGCAAAAATAAATGATCAAAAAGCAATCTAACATATATTCTGCTTCTGATAACACAATAACTGTATCAAGCTGTATGTGTACTTTTCATGTACCTAATGTATTATTAAAAATGGGAATGGTCCAAGTTAACTGAGAAACTAATATTCCAACTATATCACTCTCATCATATGCCTCTGAAATGGAGAGTGGAAGATATATATTTGGGCATCTTATTATCACTCTCGATCTGATGTCCATGCAAGACAATTGTATTTTTTTTTTTCATTAAATTTTTTTTTGGCTCCGACGTCCCTGAGGTCCATACCGGAATTCATATTTAAGCAAACTCCAACAACACACCGAGCCTTCATGCAGTTACATTATTGGCTCTCAAAGACAAGTAACATGTCACACGTCAGGTACCTGATCTTGAAGCCCAGTACAACAACCGTCATATATATATGGAAGTGACTTTGTAAAACTAGGTTTTCTACAAACCAATTAAGATTAGTAGAAACATGTTAGGCTGTAAGTAGGATGAACGCTGTAAAGATTTTTCTGGTAATAAAAGATCATTAGTTCAAACGACAACTTTATGAAAAACATCATTTAATTAAAGAAAGGTAATACCTAAAATTTCTCTCGGTCCCAGAATTGTAGCTCACCCGGCCACCATTTTATGGAACAAAAAAAATTAGAAATAGCTTTACGTGCGCTTTAGAGAAATTTCAACTCATCGGCATTATAGCTTAGTACTATTTCCAGACGTAAGGTAAACAGATATATCGATCAGCAGATAGGTGGATTTTGATGGTGAAGAAACTGATGCGTAAAACTGGAACAAAACCTGGTTTTAGTTAAAAAGCAAGTGGTCGACCCCCGCTAGACTTGGGTGATCAGCAAGCAGGTGAGGAGAGTCGTGCAAATAACACTTGCCTTTCACATCCATAAGATCTGAATATCATCTGGAACTAGACCTTTCATGTGTTCCGATCCCTTCAAATCATAGATTTCCAGGTGCATGCGTACAAAAAATGAACTCCATTGCAATGGAATAACTCTTAATTCTTTCAATAAACCTATAAATTCTCACTATTTTATTACAAAGTCATAAACCTAGCCTAGCTATGAATCATGATACTAGTTGAACTCCATATTTCTTTTCTGTACATAACAGGCTGAGCCTCGAAGTGTTAGGTATATCTTTTTCTTTTTAAAACTATTGGTGTTTTTTCACTTTATAACTCTTGGTTTTGATCCATGTCGATTTGAAATCAGTCGTCAACTAATCGTTCATTTCTTTAATGCAGTGGCTTGCTAAATAATTAGAATTTGATCGATCCTTCCTTCTTTCCTTGTTTTTTTCTTTTTTTTTTCACCGATCCGTAAAAGTTTCTATTTTCTAGAAGTTGTTATTTTTTGTTTTTTTTGAAAAGGGTTTGGAACTAGAAGTTGGGTATAGAGAATAAGGATTCTACCAATACTGTACTACACGGGCAAAGAAAAGGGAAAGTAATAATAGTCCTAGCTAACTGGATCCAAAGGACGTGTATGTACAATAATTGTCCTCATTTTTTGACGTTTCATATAACTAATTCGATTGGAATTTATCTGATATATATATATATATATAGAGCACGTCCGTGAAGTGATTTAGTTATGTAGTAAAGTTTTTAACATCAACTAATAAGATATTCATATACAAGCTAGGATCCCGTAAAATGACCAAATTAAAAGAGAAAAATCTCTTGAATCAAGAGCAGACGTCCGCGATTGATACAAAAGTGCGAAGTTGACTCAAAACAGCTCAGGGCGGTGCAGATGCCAGCGCTGCTTCCGTCCTCAGAGGCCATTGACAACCCGGACATCATCGCCATCAAGGTGAAGGCCAAGGTGATAGACGAAGAAGGTCCAGCGTTAGAAATTCAACAAAGCCATCAAGCACCATACCTTAATCCATAGGTGGAGCTACTTAAAGACCGAAGGGTGGCACCCCCTAAATTTTGAAATGTAATGTATTTATTCTTTGTTATTATATATATATAAATCGGTTCAAATGAATTCATGTTGGGGTTAATACATACAGCGTCATCCCCCAATTGTAATCTTTGGCTCCACCATTGCCTTAACCTCAGCTTCGAACTTGTCACCTATGAGTCTGTCAGCAAGAAAAAGATTAAGATGGAGCTCTGGTTTGACACCCCCAAGACCAACGTCGATGGAGCTCTAGTTTGGCTTTCGTAATACCAACACCGCAATCTGCACTATGTTAGCCACTTTTGGCTATCCCATAATCACTCCCATAACACATTGCTTGAACGGTATTTAATCAAACCGCATTTTGTATTGTAGACGTCCGTTTCTGATTTGGCCTATATATAAATATAAATATTTTATCTACTTAATGGCCCTAAGCTACCTTTGTATTATACTAATATTGGCCTTATTGACCTTTTCGAAAAACAAGAGAATAATGACTTTATTGACAAAATATCATCATTATTACCAAAATATCCAATATTGTCAATGCACATGTATCTTCATATGTTCTATATAAACACGTCTGAAGTCCCAAGATAGAGATCACCACTCTGAAACAAACAAATTAATGGCTTCTACACCTGGAATTCTTACTGACTGGCCATGGACACCTCTTGGGAGCTTTAAGGTCAGCGCCTTTCTCTACTCTATGTGAATGCTTGCTGGCTAATATATGCATTTCGACGTATACATCAATCTATATATTACCAGCATGATATTTACTTTGTGAACTACTTTGGTAAGACTGATGTATATGATCAGGTAATGATGAGCGTTGTTGTTGCAGTACGTGGTGTTAGCTCCTTGGGTGATTCACAGCACATATTCGTACATGTTTGGAGAAGAAGGTACGGATCTATTTTACATCCTCATACTTCCATTTCTGTTGTGGAGGATGCTTCACAACCAGATATGGATCTCGCTTTCTCGCTATCAAACTGCAAGAGGCAAAGCAATCATAGACAAGGGCCTCGAATTCGAACAAGTCGACAGAGAAAGAGATTGGTTAGTGGTGTTTGTCCGGCGAACTTGAACTAGATTAAGAGTTTAACACTCGTTCTCAGTTAAGTGTGGAAGTGAATTAATGTACGTTTGTTTAAAATTTGAATTTGAATTTTTGGACAGGGATGATCAAATCATATTCAACGGAATGCTGTTCTACGTAGGCAGATGCATCCTGCTTCAGACTGACCTACCAATTTGGAGGGGAGATGGGTTGGTCATGACGATACTGCTTCATGCTGGTCCGGTCGAGTATCTCTACTACTGGTTACACAGAGCACTTCACCACCATTTTCTCTACTCTCGCTACCATTCTCATCACCATTCCTCCATTGTCACTGAGCCAGTCACTTGTAAGACATATCCCAACATAGGGACGGATACACTTTCATTTTTTTTTTTTTTTTGAAAAAGAAATAATTTATTAATCAATGGACAAACCCAATTACAACCATGCAAACACGAAGGCGAAAATACATTTTGTGTTTTAAGCAATATATGGCTTACATTATGTCAATACGTATGGCTAAACTTCACAAATTGCTGACATTTTTCATCTCATGTTCAGTTATACTGTATTTCAAATTATCGATCTTATGAGTAATTAGTAAGCAATACTGATGGTTATTCTATATCCAAGGATTTATTGCCTCACATGTAAGGAGCACAATATTTGGATAAGCAGAAAATGAATAATATACAAATTAATATCTTGATTAGATTTGATTGAATATCAATGATCTCTCTTAGCCTTTTCTTATCAAAATAAAAAAGATCACGGATTCCTTCTCTTTTCACTGTTTGGTATTTGAGAACTTAATTTTATTCAATGGTGTTTGGTATTCCTTCTTATCAAAATAAAAATTAAAAACCGTGATGCACAGATGCATTAGTACAGATATCATATGAATCTAACAAAAAGAAAAAAGAAACAGGAATCTTTTTTACTGTAATTTATTCTTGACTAGTAAATTAAAGAGCAAGAACAATGAGAAGAAATTATAATTAAAAATAACAACAATTACTGACATGGATCGATGAATGTATGTTTCAGCTGTGACTCACCCATTTGCGGAGCACATATCATATTTCTTGCTCTTCGCAATACCAATGATCGGAACTCTGTTGATCGGAACGGCTTCCATCACATCCTATTTTGTTTATATCACTTATATCGACTTCATGAACAATCTGGGACACTGCAATTTCGAGTTCATTCCCAACTGGATCTTCTCTTTTTTTCCTCCTCTTAAGTATCTCATGTATACTCCCTCGTAAGTTTTCTTTAATAACACAATTTTATTTTATGTATTAATATTAATTGATGTTAATCAAGCAGAATAGCATCTGAGTAGCTTTTTAAGCTACACTGGTAAAATTCGTTTAGTGCAGAATAGCTTCTTTAGCATCTATGTTTCTGTATGATTCTAACGTGTTTGTTCTGCAGGTACCACTCGTTGCATCACACACAATTTCGAACCAATTACTCCCTCTTCATGCCAATCTATGACTACATGTATGGCACCATGGACAAGTCTAGTGATTCACTACACGAATCTTCACTTATGAAAGAGGAGTCACCTGATGTCGTTCATCTTACACATTTAACATCAGCTAAATCCATCTACCGACTCCCACTGGCATTTGCTTCCTTGGCCTCTAATCCACGCACTTCTACATGGTACTTATGGCTGTTGTGGCCAGTGACATTATGCTCATTGATGTTAACTCGGTTACTTGGCCGTTCATTTGTTATTGAGAGACAGTGTTTTGATAAACACAGTCTACAAACTTGGGTTATTCCAAAATTCATTTTGCAGGTGGGAAGCAACTTAACTTCATTTTCTCTATATCTTCATTGTTAATGTATTCCCAATTCAGTTAATGTGATTTTGATTGCTACCTTTAATTACGAGTTGCAGTACTCGCTCTCTTGGCAAAATGAAGCTATAAACAGATCCATTGAGGATGCCATATTTGAAGCTGAGCAAAAGGGTGTCAAAGTTATTAGTTTAGGTCTTCTTAATCAGGTAACTATATATAGTGTGCAAATCTGTAGGTTTACGGTTAGAGATCTCAATTTTATTTCTTTCACCAATTGACCTACCTATTTCACATTTGTATATATATGGTATATATGAATATTTCGGGATATACATCAATACTGATTGATCTCTTTTTTTTCATAAATTTCATTTCAGGGTGAGGGGCTCAATAGTTATGGTGGTATATATGTCCAAAGGAATCCACGACTGAAGATCAAGGTGGTGGATGGGAGTAGCTTAGCTGTTGCTGTCATCCTTAACAGCATTCCGAAAGGAACAACCCAGGTTCTCCTTATAGGCAACCTCACAAAGGTTGCTTATGCCCTTGCCTTTTCTTTGTGCCAGAGGGATATTCAGGTATATGTCAATAATTACGTACTTATTCGATCATATGCGTGTGTGTGAGAAAGAGAGATATGATCGACTTCATATTCTCATTATTCCTATATCTTTTCTAACCTGATGAGATCGATATTGGTTAAACTTGTTTCAGGTAGTTACATCACACCAGGCTGAGTACTTGAAGCTCACCAAATCATTAAATGCCACAGAGGGTAAGGTGGTTCATGACAGAAGCTATGCTCAAAAGGTAAGCAAATTTTTTCTTACTATATCGATTCCTTAACCTTGTTTCTATCTATTCATATGCTGTACGTTTTATTTCCTAACCTAACAAATGGATTGTTTTAGCTAGCTAGGTAGAAAATAGAGATGTCTACTTTTCGAAGTGTTAGGGTTTGAAGCTACATAGAAACATTGTTTTCTTCAAATTACTTTTTGATATACTTGATTTTAAGTAGAATGCAACTAGTAATACTATATTTAGTTTGCAATATGCAGATTTGGTTGGTGGGAGATGGATTGAGTAAGAAAGAACAGTTGAATGCACCAAACGGAACAATATTTGTTCCCTTCTCTCAATTTCCACCAAAAAAGTTGCGCAGAGACTGCTTCTACCACTACACACCAGCAATGAAGATCCCCAAGTCTCTGGAGAATGTTTACTCTTGCGAGGTGGGTGATTAGTAAGCATAATGAATTTTCTATAATGTTAATTTCTTCATCTGTTTGATTAATTACTAATGTGTTTATATGTTCATTGTGACAAATCAGAACTGCTTGCCCAGGAGAGTGATGAGTGCGTGGCGTATAGCAGGAATAGTGCATGCAATGGAAGGTTGGAATGAGCACGAGTGTGGCTATACCATGTCCAACATTGACAAAGTTTGGCAAGCCACTCTTCGACATGGCTTTCAGCCTCTAATCTCCAAAGATTGATCAGTCACCTCTTCAATAAAAGCCTTACTTTGTTATGATTTATGTTTGACTAGCTACATCTCGTTTTTTTCTTTTTTTTTTTCTTTTTGTTCAAGTTTATGTTCAAGGGTATTGTACGTACGTGTTTGGTAGTTCGTGACCCAAATACAAATTAACTAGCTATAGCTAGTCACGTCTTCAACCACATCATTTCCGGCCTATATATATGCACCACCTCTTGTATTCATATAAATACCACTTGGAGGTTATGTTCGAGTCACTATGGATTCTCAGCTCTCAAACATCATGTTGTGTTTCAGGGAAAATAATATCACTATTCAGCAACAAAGTACACTGACGGTTTCTTGCAGGCTCTTACCTCTGTTTTTTTGTTTTCTCTTTGGACTGGCTTGGCTAGTGGTTCTAGAATCACGACATTGCGATGTAGCGTAGGCTCTCCATTGGGATTCAAGTACCGATTGCTCAGTGGTCGGCATCTGTTCTGGTGGAATGCTTAATTACAACGGGTGTTATTGCTCCAAAGGGTTTGGAAGCACGTTCAAGGTGTGATGGCATGGGTCTGCTTTTGTGGCAGCATAGTAGGCATGCTAGTGGATCTCGGCGATGACCATTGTTTCTTGGGAGTTCTGGCGTGGTGGTGACCTGGTGATCGGGGTGATCTTAATTGGTGGGGGTAGCCGCAAAAGTGCAGTTGAACTGGGGAGAAAACCAAAATAGGAAGAAACAGGAAGTAAAAGGTGTAGCAAGACGGAGGAGTTAGCTTTCATGTTAAGCCATTCTCAAATTCTGGGCTTATTTAAAGAGTTCGACAAAACTTGACGTTACGGGTGTCCAGATCAAATATACCTGAACATTGGTTTTATTAAGAAAATGCTGCGAGACAAAAATGAAACTGCTTTTGGTAAAAAACTAATAAGAAATGTCGTAAAATGGAATTTGATCCCTTTCACAATGTATGTAGGCAATCTAACGACCAACTAGATGCAACCACTAATTCAAATTGAATCCATGAATTTGCTAATCAAATTCATCCAATCTAAATTCTTGACTTCACCGGTCAAAGTCACCCAAACGCCACAAAAATCATGTCATTTTCAATTACCCAAACAAATTCAAGTGCTTCACTAAAACACAAAATGTCATTTGTGAGGAACTAGCTGATCTCATTTAAAAGAACATCTACACATTTAAATCCCAAAGAGACCTAAACACGGTTTGATCCTACAAGGGTATGTAGATAATGTGGAATCAAACAATGTACATACAACCGCATCCTAACACTATTCACATTCTAAAAATCCAAGCCCTCTAGTGAATTCACTACTGGTGTCGAGGTGAGTGGATTTGTGTGATATGTTGTAAATATTTTTGTTGGAGCGGACTATGTGTAATACCCTAGATTTTCATATATTTTTTCTTGTATTATTTCCGGATTTAATGAAGGATTATTTATGGAAATTCTTTTGGTTGTGCGAAGTTGAAGTTCGGGAGTAATTTTTTTAAGTGCATTGACTTTTAAGAGGTCAAAAGTTGACTTTGTTTTCCGTAAGTTATCTTTGAAAACTTCCTTCTTCAAAGTTGTAGAGTTTGTCAATACGAGTTCGTAGACATGCGACACACCCGAAATAGATGTCGTATGAAAAAGTTATGTTCAGAGGAAGTTTGTTTCCGGGTTTGGAAAGTGTATAAGTAGAAAAATGTGTGTGGGTTAATTTTTGGAAACCCTAAAAAGTCAGCCCCCTCTCTTTCTCTTTTCTCTCTCTTCCTCTCCCGAGAACCCAACTTCCGCCGGAGCTAGCTTCACCGTCCGGCCACGGATTGGACCGCCACCGGTCCCGTTCGGCTCCCACAAGCGTCCTCTTCAAGGCTGGGCAGCTGCTGCTCGGTGTAGCACGCTAGAAACGAAGCTTTTGGTCGGCAAAAGGCGGCGACGAGGGGCATCCATATGTGAGTTTTGATCCTCCCCTCCTCCTGGTAGTGTCTAGGTATAGATTGAATCAAGTTTTGAGGTTATTGAGCCCGGATTTGCAGGTTTGAAGTTTGATTCCGGGTTAGGGTTTCGTGGCGTTTTCCGGCCAGTTCCGGCCAAAATTGGTTGAAGCCTCATGTATGAAAGTTGTTCCCTTGCTTCAAGTTTCAACTTTGCTGTTGAGAGTTTTCTCAAATTTGAAAGTTTATGGTGACGCGTGGGGCCCACTCGCTGCCGCCTGTGGAGGCGCGTGGCAGCGCGTCCGACGGGGGGGTTGTGGCTTAGGTTGCTGTGTTTTAGGGCCCTCTTGTTGTGGTGAGATTGTTGAGATGTAGAATTTCTAGGTTGTGCGCTAGGTTTGTGTGTTAAGACTTTAAGTTGTTATTAGGCTTGGTTCAGGTTTGAGTTGGGGTTTGAGGATTAGAGGCAGCCATTTTGGGTTGTTAAGTTCGACAACTTTGAAAAGTTGTCCTCCCTTGAACTAAGGGTTAGTTTAGGGTATTGTGATATAGCCTATAGTATTTTAGTTACTAAGGTTTTAATTGTGTGATTTTAGGTGATTTGTGAAGTCGTATTTGAGCTTGACTCTAGAGTTTATTGTGAAGACGCAGCGGAATTTTTAGGTGAGTAAATCTCACCAAGGTTCACCTTTAAACCAAATTTGATTATAGTCATGTGATGATGATAATGATGATGATGTTGGATTTAATAATATGCTTTTAATTGTTTAAAAAATATATATGAGCTTGATCGCCAACGGCTTATAGCTAGGTAAGATAAAATAAGTTTTCCTTATATGTTATCTTGAGGTTCATGTGATCATAATTTTATTGATTATTGATAGATTATTCTTTTGGAATATCTATGTGGATGGATATAATATATGATGTGATCTCGTGTTGTTGATGATAATGTTGTGATATTGTGATTGTTGGATAAATAGCCAAACCGGGTTCCAAGCCTTTAATTGGGTGATTAGTTGCGGTTAAAATGCTATTTATCATTTTTGTGTTTTGATATTAGACAGTCAAACCGGGTTCCAAGCCTTTGGCCGGGTGATTGGTTGCGGTTAGGAATAGAGCTCTAGTCCGTCTGTCAGTGTAGGTCATGGGAGATACCGTATGGTATCTGGGACCCATGGGTACACATTTTGTTGTTGTAGGTCATGAGGGGTATTTATTAATACATGTGACTCATGGGTATATGTTAATTGAAAAAGTGTTGAATTTGTGGATTTAATTATTGATATAATTGTTCTTGTGTTATAATTGGAAATTAGAGGTTTTGGTGTTATTTTGAGAATTACTCATACGATCTTTTAGCTTACCGGGTTTGTTGTTTACAACCCGATGCACCAATTCTTGGTGTAGGGGTTAGACATGCAGGTGAGGATCAGCAGGGTTGAGGCGGAGGCTTAGTGGCAGGGTTTTTGTGGGATTTTGCTGTACTTTGTATATTCTATATTTGGGGTTGACTTTAGTAAAACTCATGTGAGTGGTTTCATTTTCTTGACTTTCAAGTTTATGTAAAAAAAGAAATGTATTATTTAACTCAGTGTTGAGTTATGCTGACATTTGTATTTCCGCTTGAGTTTTAGTTTTCTTGAAATTTGTTTGAAACATGTATTGAGATAGTAATATTTTAAGTTATATCATGCCAAAATTTTTGAAAATTATATTTCGAAAATTAGGGTGTGACACTATGTAAGTAAATGGGTGAAGGTAATTGCATGTGCCAATAATGACCACACCATTGTGCTGAAGTTCTTAAAGGAGTATGTCCAAATGTTCGACACTCCGAGAACTATAATTAGTGAACAGGGTCTCATTTCATCAACAAGCAATTTAAAGCCCTTTGCAAAATATATATATATATATATATATATATATATATTATATATAATATATATATATATAGTTTCTATTCAGAGCGAAGCTTCACTTTGAAATTAAAGTGTGAAGTTCCTTATTGACTAACTTTTCGATCATATTTCCACATCTCCACCATTCAGTTTGTAGAACCTAATGCATAGATCACTTCTGCCAAGTTCATTGAATTTGATGATCGTTTGGGTTTTCATAATCGTTATTTACACAAACAGTTTTGAATAGACAAATTTATGGTCTGTTCGTTGATTTAATCTAATTCGGTACCTTAACGATTACCAATTTGGATGAAACTTGGCAAGAGTGATCTATGTATTAGGTTCTACAAACTGAACGGTGGAGATGTAGAAATATGACCGAAAAGTGAGTCAAATAAGGAACTTCACACTTTAATTTCAAAGTGGAGTTTCGCTCTGGATAGAAACTATATATATATATATAATATATATATATATATATATATATATATATAATATATATATATATAATATATAATATCAAGCACAATGTTTGTAATCGTTACCACCCACAAACAAGTGGGTGAGTGGAAATTACCAGCCAGAAAATCAAAAGCATCCTAGAGAAGGTTTAGGGAAGCACAAGGAAAGATTAGAGTGCACAGCATGGAGATGCTCTTGGGCTTACCAAACCGCCTACAAGGACCCTTCTCGGAATGTCACTGTATAGGTTGGTTTATTGGAAGGCTTGTCATTTACAAATAGAATCGGAGCACAAGGCCTTATGGGCAATCAGAAAGCTCAATTTTGAATTTTGATTTTTGCTAAGCCGGTAAGAAGAGAAAATTGGATCTTTGTGAGCTTGACAAGCATAGAAGCTTATTAGAATGCTAAACTCTATAAGGAGAGAACCAAAGCCTATCATGACAAGAAGTTGATCAAGAAGACATTTGAACAAGGGCAACAAGTTCACCTCTACAATTCAAAGCTCAAACTCTTTCCGGGTAAACTTAGATCAAGATGGAGTGGTCATTTTGTAATGGTGAAAGTTTTTCCCCCCATGAAACTATTGAAATCAAGAATCTAAGTAATGGGAGCACATTCAAAGCCAACGGTCACTGATCGAAGTTGTATTACCATGTGCCATTCACAGCCCAAAGGAGATTCTTTATCTTAAGAACGCTCCTCTTGCACCACCTTCTTGAGCAGAACAACGGACCGGCAAGATGTCCTTACATCAAAGCACGGAAATTAATTGCACTACTAGGACAAGCACTTTAACCGATGAAAAAATTTCGTCGGCCTGTTAGCTTAATTTGTCGGCTATAGTTTCATCGGGAAAGGGTCGTCGGCAATGACTTTAACCGATGAAACTATAACCCGTCGTCGGCTATAGTCCCATAGTTTAGCCGACGAAAAAAATGTCGTCAGTTTTTTTCCCAGACTTTAGCCCACGAAACAATTAGATATTCGTCGGCTAAACCTATAAAAATTTTAAAAAAATAACTATAGCCGACGAAATATAGTCTATTTCATCGGCTAAACCTTATAAAAAATAACTATAGCCGACGAAATATAGTCTATTTCGTCGGCTCAACCTTATAAAAAAAATTAAAACAATAACTATAGCCGACGAAACATGCCATAATTCGTCGGCTAAACCTTATAAAAAAAATTAGAAAATACTATAGCCGACGAATATAGTATTAAATATCGTCGGCTAAAGTTGCTGGTTTTGAAAAAAAAAAACTGCAGAAACTTTTGGCCACCTTCAATGACCACCAAAATTTGACAGAATCTTCATCTCAACATTTCGAACAACTTTCTAGAAGAAGTCGAAGCCTAATTCTAAGCCTAAACAGGTCAATTGAATCAAAATATAAAAATCCCCAATTTTAAACCCTAAAAACATCAAATCTTCGATTCTCCTCACACACACCAAATCGAGCTACCAAATTCTAGGAGAATATAGTACTAATCAAACTCAATTTATCCATATATAGAACTCACCAAATGGTGACCTGAGGAAGAGAAATTCGATCGACACCGAATCCGAACCGGTAGAGTTTTGGAGCTCGATTTATCCCTCACGGCGGCGCCACTCGATGCACCACCTGTCCAGCAATGAAATAGAGATGACGGCGAAACTTTTGGGACAAGTGTGGCGGTCTCCGGTGGCTTGACGGCGGAGCTAGGCCGAGAAGAAAATCTAGCAGGCGAAATAGATTTTTTACCATCCACCTTCGGTAAAACTCCTATATAAAGAACTTTAGCCGATGAAATTCTTTATTTTCGTCGGCTAAACTCTTTTGAAAATTTTGGTTGACCGCCAAAAAATTTTGGTTTAAAATTTTGAAAATTTTTCGACTTTAGCCGATGACTTTTCATATATTTTCATCGGCTAAAGTCCTTTGAAAATTTTCCTCCAAATTTGGTTTACCGCCCAAAATTTTTTGACCTTAGCCGACGACTTTTTTAATATCTCGTCGGCTAAAGTCTATAAATTCACGGAAACGCTCATATGTCCCTCTATATTACGTAGTTTGGTCAAACCTTCCACATAAAAAACTTTCACGTAGATGAGACGCAACCGCCTATATAAAAATTTTGAGACATTACCTTCCGACGATAGGTCTCCCCATAGGGAATAATAACGGTAAATAGGGTTGACCGCTACTATAGGCACCGAGACGTTACCTGATTTACGTGATTTTGAACCATAGCCGTATTTCACCATTATGAACACATTTTATTTCACGAGATTTTTGATAATTTTCTTCTTATGTAGAGTTGGTTCACAAAGTTGTATAACCTACTAAACAAGTTATACAACATTAGTAGACACGTTATGATTCCGATGACTCAAATTTACAAACCAAAATTCGACCGTCAGATATGATCATTATGACGAAAGATGTCTATGGTAAAAAATTCAACTGGATCCGACAACGTTAAGGGCTCGATCGAAACGGTCAACCCTAATCCATCGTTACTTATCACACAAAAACGCTCATATCTCCCTCTATATTACGTAGTTTGGTCAAACCTTCCACACGAAAAACTCTCACGTAGATGAGACACAACTTCCCATATAAAAATTTGAGACATTTACCTTCCGACGATAGGGCTCCCCATAGGGAATAATAACGATAAATAGTAAGACACGTTGTGATTCCGATGACTAAAATTTACAAACCAAAATTCGACCCTCAGATATGATCATTATGACGAAAGATGTCTATGGTAAAAAATTCAACTGGATTCGACAACGTTAAGGGCTCGATCGAAACGGTCAACTCTAATCGGAAATAAGAAAACTACATTTTGAAGCCCTAAATGGACTCGTATGGCCAAAAAGGCCCATATGTCATAGCAATAGCAATGAGTTTGACTCGTAGGGCCGTTACGCTTCCGGAAAGGTATCACAATAGTCAATCGGACACCAAACGTCAAATCCGCAGCATAGTGAATAATAAGGGTAAATTGCATTGACCGCAACTATCGACATCGAGACTTTACCGGAATACCGTGATTTTTCAATAGTAGACGTATTCATCATTCTGGTCATATCTTATTTCACGACTTTTTGCGTTTGAAGGTTCTACATATAGTTTTTTTTTTCCCAGATGAGTTATTGTCAAGATCTGCAAATATAAGGCACTTTAGCCCACGAAATATATTTTTCGTCGGCTAAAATTTTAAAAATTTCGTCGGCTAAAGTTGACCATAGCCGACGAAAAATTTTAAATTAGCCGACGAAAAAAATAATTCGTCAGCCTGATTTTTTTATTTTCGTCGGTTAAAGCCTTTCTTCTGGTAGTGTTGGAAGAAGAAGCACACCCTTGACACTCTTATGAAACTATTGTCAAGGAGCGTCGAAGATATATGGTTGATGGTGACTTGAGTAAAGTTTATAATCTTAGGGGGGGTATTTCTAATTTTCAAAATTGCATTTTAATTCCGCATTTCAAATTGTTTGCGCTTAAATTTATGTTAGTTTAATTGTTGTTCTTTTAGTTTAGAGTGGTTTTTAAATACACACCTCTAATTACTTGATATACATTCTTATTATTTGACAATTTAAATAAGATTTTATTTGTATGTTAAATGACTAAAACAGACATATGTAATACATTAGGAATATATAAACAAATTAAAACCATAGAATTTATATTTGGAAACTAATGATTGATATATAAAAAAATTGAATTATTAAAAACGAAAAAATTTAAATTTGGAAACTTATAAAGTGAATGTATATTTTTAGAAATTAATAAAGTGAAAATACATAACCAATAAAGTACTAAAATTGGAAACTTATTTTGAAAATTTGAAGTATAGTTAATACAAATTTTGTCAAGGAAGTTTTGATGATTAATTTCTTTCTTTTTCATCTTAAAAAGCTCATGATTTTCAACTTTAGAATGTGAAACAATATGAACTTCTATTCATTATATATTCATCATCTTCTTCTATTTTACCCAAACACACATGTTGAGGTATGTGTTCTTCATCTTGTTATTAATTTCATATTTAAAGATTTGAAAAGAACATTGAATCTGTGTAAGGATTTATATAGACCATACACAAATAGTATATATGAACATCTACAAAGTGTAATAAACTTATAGTAATATATACTAATCACATAATAATAGTCTTAATGTAGTCAATTAATATTTCGTGAAATTTTGGATTAAAGGTTTTTTGGGTACTTTGGGTTGTGTATTTAGTAAAATATCATAATGAGAAATTAGGTAAATGGTGTATTAAGTGAGACATGTGTATTAAGAAATTAGAGGTATGTATATAAAATTTCTGTTTAGTTTAACCTTAAGAAAAAAATATTCCGACAGCTGTGTTTGTGGCTCTTCAAAAAAAAAAAATCTTTTCTGTTTCCTTTTTTTTTATTCTCTCCCTTTCTTTTCTTCCCCCCACGTCTGTTTCTTCTCTCTCCTTCGTCTCTTTCTCCCCCAGCCGCACGACTTCCCATTCTTCCTCTCCTTCCAATTTCTTCATCTTCTAATAAAGTTAGCTCAAATTTCCTCCCTTCATCCTCATTTATACATGTTCAAGGTATGATGAATTGCCCTCTTTTGAAATTTTTCTTTTTAGCTACAATTGTGACGAAATTTGTGTGAATTTGTTGTAGTTTCTAGCAATTCTTAGTGTTTCTACTCAAGGGTTGATTGATTAAGGCTTGATTTTGCTTCAATTTCATCAAATTATGTCCTAGCTAGTCTACTTGTTTGTGAGTCAAAGTGTTCTTCACTTCGTTTTTTGTTCTTGTTTCTTTGTTCTCTTCTTTTGGTTCTTTTTTGTCATGGAATTTCACTGTTATTTTTGAAATTTTGGGTTGAATTGTGGTGTTGTAATATTAGATGGCAAACTGGTTGTCAAATTTGACTAGTGGTGTCACACCCCATACCTGATGTCGATGGTTTCCAATCACTAAATACCGAATCTGAGGTGTGAGCTAGAAAGAAAGAGAAAATAAAACAAATTCAAATACTTGTAGAAATTGTCGAAAATAAAACATTTACAATAACAAAACTAATTACAAAGGCAAAATTGGTCTTACGTCTAGCTCACTAGAAACAACCGTAACTCTTTTCTGTTCTCTACACGTCAGCTAGACATCACAGTTAGACTTCTTGAAAGACGTGTTATACCTCGTACGCACCTGAACAAGAAATTAAAGGGGTGAGCTTACACCCAGTAAGGTCAAACCTCATAGGGTTATTTTTAACTACATCACACAATCAAGTTATCAAATATTATGTTTATATAAATAACAATAATTTGATGCATGTATGTTAATGAACTAACTCCACTTATTACAGGTTGATTAGTCCATACATCAAAAATATATTACCACACACGTCTCATATCGTGTAGATGTTTTGAATATACGACTTAACAATTAGTAATCCTCAAGCTTATCATTATGTAGGCTAATCATCACACTCAAAAACAGAGCTGGACAAGTTGTCCCTGCACTTAGGGCACGAGAATTCGCTCTTCCCTTTCCTTTTAAGTCATTTCATCATACATATCTCGTGAAAGCAGCAACCACATATCGTCTTAATTGTCTTGTCTCCATTATCGTTGTAAAGAGGTAGTTGATAGATGAAACAAATCACTTCGTTTTTAACCACAGATCTTCTGAGAGACATCAAATAGCAAGTATGAAATGATTTTCAAGCTTTTCAATCTCTTTAAATGCATCTTCAACGATTGAATTAATTATCATTTTATCTTGTCTTATCCTAATAGCACACGTGTCAGAAATTACTTCACTGCAAATCTATAGGAACAATGCAGCTCTATAAACTCATCAAGCATCTTTCTTGTCTTTGCAAACAGGAACCAGTACCGATGACGAGTTGTTCCAATTCTTTAAGAGACATTTCCTATCTTTTGGTCGAAACAAGTATGTAAAATATGTCTTTCTTTTTACCCCTCAAATCTGGATGAAGCAGACTCACATCGACATCACCACATCTGTAATTCTGATCACAGACCCGAACAGCGTTTGAAGCCCTTCTATCCATCCTGGAGCAAAATTTTCCAATCTTCCTCTCAGTGATTGCGTTTTTTTTTTCCTCTAGTTTCGTTTTCGTTAATATATTGGACTGCATGTCTTTCATTCTTGCAATTTTTTTTGTTATAATTACTACTTGGAAGTGATTAATCAATTTCACATATTATTGTAGCAGCGACACACAGAGGACATAAAAAAGCGTTGGCTGAGGCATTGTTCTTGCGAGCTGTTCGTGTTTGCAAGCAATAGTCTGTACGAACAATAAATGATGAATCAGAAAAGAAAAAACTTGATGAGGTTAGTTTCAACAACTTAAATTATTATCTGATCTAATAACTTTTTCTTAACTATTCTTTTTCATTTATGAATAGGAATTGAAAATCGATATCACGGAAGCGCTTAAAGTTTTGACAAACTTGCGTAAAAATCAATTATCTGATGCATGACAGTGCGTGATTGATTTATCATCCATCAAGGGGTGGCCGGCGTTGATGTGTCAAGCTCGATCAAAATGTTACGTTCTTGAATTGTATTCAAACTGAATGAAACAAACCATTCACATCGATCAGGAACTCCAAGTGGGGCTCTTCCAAGATCGTCACACAAACACAAAACTTTCCCTGTCCTTCAAGTCTTTTTTACTTCACGATAAGTCCATATCACACCCAGAAGGATCATTGATGAAGAGACCGCAAGACTTACAATACCATTTGATTTTCATAAACCAGATCAATCTCTAGTACTGCAACTGATGAAGGTGAAAATTCAAACAACATATATCCTCTGTTACGTACCCCTTCATTTAACATCAAACACCAGTTTTATGAGTTACTTTAACTCCTTTTGGTTGAGCGTCTTCTGATCAAACCTGATTATTGATCCCGGTACTACCCCAATAAAAGTTAGGGCTTGTCTGTTGCTGAAAGCCACATATAATGCTCTAAAGAACATGATTGTGATCCCTAAGTTTGTCAAATTGAAACAAGAACACTTCTCCCACAATATGAACAACTAAAACCTTCTTCTAGTGCCAAATTTTTGAGATCGTGCCCTTAGACCCCCGAATAGTTCGATTTAATTGATTTGAGTCTAAACAAACGACCACCATACAGCGGACGTCAGACGGTTAGGACTGAAAACGAAAGTTCTGTTTTTTTCTGTCAAAACTATTTGTATGAGTTTCCTGGTATAAGAATTAAAAATTATTTCTCAAAATCAAATATAATACACAAATAGCGTGTGTAGATATAAGATGGACGCTGGCCGGATAGGGAATATACCGACCACATGTAATGCAGCACAGCTACCACAGTCGTGGATCTGAGTTTTCCAACGTACACCAATTCCCTACCCAACTGATTTTCTGTACAAGAATACGACACCAGTGACTTATCTGCCCCAGCCTTACCTATAAAACCATAGAAAACCTGCAATTTAATATCACATTGAATTGAATGTACAGGTGTTCCAATTAAGTATATCATCGTAGTATCTCTATACCCCAATGCAATCACATTACTGTCGTCGACCTAGCCTCTTTCTGTTTGTTATATAATTGAGTACCAATATGATTGATTACCGTTAGAAAACATACATGCATAATGTTCAAACCTGGCCTGGAAGAATAAATTTGTCCAATTAGTTACAAAAACTTCAAATCAAATTGTATGAGACAGCTTATGTTCCATTTATTGAATAACAAATCAAAAAGGCTTCTGATCATTGCACTGTACTTGAAATGCGCATTTTTATTTGTAATGGTCAAAAATTATTAATATTAGCATAAGTGAAATTGACACCTTTAAGTATTATACAAACTGGAGCCCTTATATTTTTCTATCTTTTTTTATTATTGAAATTATCTCTAAAATTTCCTATTTCTTTTTTTTCTTTTTATTACGGAACCACGTTCAGGCCCGACGTGGTCCGGACCCCCCTAAGTTGGACAAGTCTCTTAATTAGTGTGTTGCAACCGATCAAATCTATCTGATATCCCCCCTCAACCAATCTTATACTACCACGTTTCCCACTTGATAGGTAACCAAAAAGAAAAGATCAAACATATATGGCTACTATTTTATATTAATTAATATTTTATTATAGTGAAGTGAGAATCACAAATATTTAACAGATGTTAGGGAGATATTGATTTTGAATTTTTTAGAGTAAAAACTTTCCTTCAATTTTGTGCCTCTGCATCTTTGATCTCCATCGCGTATGGACTAAAATGGTACAAAGCTAGCAAAAGTATCACAATGTCTTTCACGTCGATAAAAAATTATGGTTCCGTTTTAGAGTCTAAATTATTGCTAACATCAACTTTTTATATGATTTATGAGAACCGTTTCACTGTCATTATTGAAATCAAATAAAATTTAATAACGAGCTTGTTGATTACAAATGATGTACACATATGACACGTTTATTAACTTGGAATGAAACTTATCATGAATTGGTATCAATAAGAATCGGTATCAACATGAATATTTCATTCTATTATACTGTTTACTCACCATAAGGAATTAAAACAGGAATACAATTAAATTATGATTGATGTTTGTTTACTTACCATATATAATCGGAATTAAAACTAGTTTGATTACTAAAATACCCCTACAAGAAAGGAAGCTAGATGTTTGCAATTTTATCAGACCACCTAAACCATATATATTGATTGACTCGAGTGCAATTTGTTTGGGTGTATTAAGCTGATGAATATTGTTGGATGATATATTCATCAGACCACCTAAACCATATATATTGGTTGACTCAAGTGCATGTGTTTAAAGTTGTGCAACATAGATATGAACACTCATGAATGAAATAGAACCGAACGAAACAGAGAGGAGACGATAAACAAAAACAACAAAAACACCGAAACTTATCGATCACCATGGAAGAAAGAAACTGACCTTGGAGTGCGCCATCTTCTTTTCTATTTTGTCGTTGTTTTCTGATCTAACAATATTTTGTCGTATTCTCTTCCATATATATATACTAGGGTTGGGTAATTTAGAAATATTATAATTATGTAAGGATATTTTGAGGAGAAAAAGTTGATTTCATTACCTTGATTCTGATACCACCTCCCTCTTGGGTATCGAATAAGGGGTTTTGTCAGGAATTGATTCCTGATAACCTATAAGCAAGTGGGACCCACATCCATTCCAATACCTTGACATGTTTGTAAACGTCGGAATTCACCCATTCCGGAATCAATTACATCACTCTTAATTCCATTCCAGGTTAGTAAACATGCCCATAGTGTTATATGCATTTAACATATAGCTAACTAAAATAAATTTAAATCTAGTCCTCTAATCTATTATCAAACTCGGACCCCCGTAAATGAAAATCCTGGGTCCGCCACTGCTTCCAATGCAATCATTACGTATACATGCATAGTCAAGCCTCAAAGAACCATCTTTTTCAAAGGTCTTTTTCTTGAAATTCTGTTTTCTTAACATGCAAATATGAAAATAATCTAACAGCATGCAACTCCAAATATAAGAGAAGAAAATTATGAAAAAGGAGAGGATACATACTAGAAATTAAGACATTATAGAATAAGAATGTGGGGGGTCGATCTCACTCCGAATTGTTTTTGGTCCATTGAGATAAACTTAAAAAATGAAAGCAGAGAAAAATAATTAATATGCGACACAGTTCATACCAATCATACAGATATTGTGTCGTTGCGATGAGTTAGTAAGTACATGAAGTCAAAAGCTTTGAGAATCAAATATTGTAGTATATCGATCGATCGTTCCCCTAATATTGCAGATATTGCAAATTTTTGGTCATGAGTATATTAGCTAGCTAGCTTGTATGTGTCTTCTTGCTTTTTCTTCATCATGTTGCAGTACATTCATCAATTGGTATAGAAGCTTTAAGTTCTATCATGCCAACAAAGAGAGAGCGCTCGTGAGCTGGGTGTGTTGGATATAGAGGTCACAGACTTCTATCTCAGTAGCATGAGAGTGGTGGAGCGAGGTTGGTCGTAAGAAGAATGTAGTTAGGGTCGATGAATGAAAAAGCCAATTAATGGCCACCAAGGAGATGGAGGTTATATATCGCAGTAATGGGTCGGCACAAGAAAGGTGATTTGGACATGATCTGGGAAGCAATAATGTGTATGAGCTAGCGGGACGACATGCATGGTACAGTTACATACCAGCTGTGAAATCTAGCTCAGCCATCCGGTTGGCATGGCTAACTCAATTATTTGGCTGCTCACAGCATCGGTCTCAGCATGACGATGTGGATGATGATGAGGAAGACAATGCTGGTGCTGTAGATCGAGAGCGATCATACCGGGACGTGTAGGATGCTCAATGTCGATAAGGAATCCAGATCGGAGGTACTGATACCTCAGACTTCCGATCGTATCTTCAGCTTGAGGATTATTTGCAGCAGGTATTTGATGGATTTCAAGGAAGTAATTGCATAGAACTGTCATTGGTGGCCACAGCCTAGCTTTTATCTGCACATGCAGCTCTAGCTCGCCTTGGTAGCAACATAGCAAATAGCTGATGATATGTATGAGAAGCTGAAGATGCATATGATTCTACCAGTGAACTATATATGTCGGCTTGATTCATTAATTAAAATCACTAGAATTTAAGGTAACCAACTAACCATTACGTATAGGTAACCATATATTACCGATGTTGTATGAGTCGATTCGTTGAAATTAATTTGCGACCAATGCCATCAAATATTGGGAAAATATCCATTTAGTACTAATTTAAATCTCTCATTTCTCATTCCAATGATAATTTTTTTCATAAGCCCATTCTAATATAAGGTAACTTTTTTTATGCCCAAATGCAAAATTTTTACTAAAGTCTTAACAAACCATATTATTTTAAGACTATTTTACTCTCACCCCTTAAATATGCATAGAGAGAGAAAGGAAAGGAGAGAATACTTAGCCGGAACCTCATCGGACTCCATCACCGGTCGCCGGACTTTGGTTGGGATTTCCCCGGTCGCCGGATTCCGGTCACCGGTAATTTGGTTACTGACCCCCAGTAACTCAATTTTTCTCCGATCGTCGGATTCCGGTCACCGGTAACTCGGTTACTGACCCCTAATAATCAGTTATTAACCTCCAATAACTCAGTTACTGACCTCCAATAACTCAGTTACTGAC